>OY282408.1:6380000-7690000 GCA_958295455.1 Coleophora deauratella | reverse complement strand
TTGACAGAGTAGAATGTCTACCAAGCAGCCCGTACAACTTATTGAAACGCATATTTAGTTCTTTTCTTTTCTTCTTGACGTGAGCTTTCCAGCGTAGCTTTGCGTCAAGCGTTATGCCTAAGTATTTAGCGGTGTTCTCGTAGGGAATCTGTTTTTCATTGATATACACAGGATGGTATTGAGTTCTTTTGTAAGTAAAGTCTATGTGAAATGATTTAGATTCATTTAACTTGATACGCCATTTTTTGGTCCAGTTATGAATTTTGTTGATTGCACTTTGAACTTTCTCGGCTGCTTCTTCATGGCTCTCACCAATACACATGATAGCAGTGTCATCAGCGAATGTAGCTATGGTGCTGTTTTCTAGTGCTGGTATATCACAAGTGTATAAATGGTATAGGACCGGACCTAAGACACTACCTTGTGGTACACCAGCTTTGATTTCTTTTAAATCAGAGTATGCATCTTCTTGCCTTACCCTGAATACTCTTTCTGATAGGTATGACTGCAGAATATCTACTAACTGTATAGGCAACAATTTTCTGAGCTTGTAAAGCAGTCCTTCGTGCCATACTTTGTCAAAAGCTTGGGCTACGTCTAGAAAGATTGTTGCACAAACTTTTTTTTCCTCTAGAGTTTTCTCAATAGTATTTATAATTCTGTGTACTTGGTTTATCGTAGAGTGCTTTTCTCTGAAGCCAAACTGGTGATCAGGAATAAAGGTTTTGCTCACGATTACCGGCATAATTCTTTTCAATAGTAGTTTTTCAAATAATTTCGACATAACGGGTAATAGTGAAATCCTGGCTTTGGTATCATTATGACTTCAGCTACTTTCCATAAGTTCGGGAAGACACTTTGTTCATGTGTTCTTTGTAAGTACCATGTACTATACACATGCTTTAATCTAAATGCGGCATTAATAATGGTTGTTAGTTTAACTACAGCTTTACGCGGTAAGTTATGCAATATCTGTCCTGTAATAAGATCGTACCCTGGGGATTTTTTTGGGCTAATATTGTGTTTTATTTCCTTTACGACTTCTCTGGGCGTGACTAGTTTTATTTCAAAGTCTTCATGTATGGATTCATCCACTGCGTGATCGATGGCTTCTCCTTCATTCGGTTGAAATATTTTTTCTAGGTATTGTGCGAATCTTTTAGCTTTTTGTTCATTATTAACAGCCCAACGTCCATTTTCCTCTTTGATGGGAGGAATTTGAGTAATTGGTTTTTTCACGTTCTTAATTATTTTCCAGAGAGAGTAATAATAAAAAAAAATTGTGCGTTTTACTAAGAATAAAATAATAAATAAATAAAATCTTTATTGCAAAGAATCTCAACAACAGGCAGATAACAGATAACATAAGCATTTGTTTAACAATTAAATGAATATCAGCTGGATAGCCTCCATTTTACTACATTTCACCTGGTGGAAAGTGATGATGTAGTCGGGGATAGTACACGCAAACTCAAACAATACCTGTTCACTCTCGCCTTGAAGATCCCCAGATTGGAGGAATCGGGAAACACAGACGCAGGCAAGGAGTTCCACTCCTTCGCAGTTCGCATAATAAATGAGGAAGCCTGTGCCTGGTTGACCGAACTCAACGAAAAACTGATAAATAGGCGACCATTTGTATTATTTGTTAATAAACTTTTCAATTTAGAAAATTGATTTGAGCTAAACACAATACAACTTAAAATAGCATACTGTGTCTAATTTAGCAAGAATAAATAAACACAGTTCCTGACGAAAATGTACAAATTATCATACTTACTAGCCAGCAGTATTAAATTCAATAGAGATATTAGCGAAGTCTTGGAGAAGTCTCATCGGCAAGCGACTAATTGCACTCGTTGAAACTCCAATTTTGGTGGTAGTATAAATCTCTTTGCGATCCAAAGATGATGAGCTGCCATTCAGGTCGGTGATACCAGTGAGTCCATTATTTCCATGACGTAGCTATTAACATTTCAAAAGGTTTTTTTTCTTGTCTTCACTTATTTTCAACCGACTTCAAAAAAAGGAGGAGGTTCTCAATTCGTCGGAATCTTTATTTTTTTTTTTTATGTATGTTCACCGATTACTCGAAGACGCCTGAACCGATTTCAAAAATTCTTTTTTTGTTTAAAAGGGTATACTTCACAGGTGGTCCCATATAAATTTTATCGAAATCGATTCAGCGGTTTTTGAGAAAATCGACAAAAACATAGCAAAATTTGAGTTGTTGCGATTGAAGTCGGTTGGTTTTAACGTATTCAGCGTGGTCAATTATTAATAATACACTATTAACAGTACAAATATGATTCTCAAAAAATTTCTATTTTTTAAAGCAAAATTGATTTTATTCTTTCTTTTTAGGGTTCCATAGTCAAACTATAATTTTTGTTAAAGTCATGTGTCCCCCACCTGCCAGCTAAACGGTTGTTTCTAGAAATGTGAAAAACTGCAGTAGTATATACATATAATGAAGTTAAAAAGAACCTTTTCGCGAACTATTACAGGTCAGTAGAATTTACAAATTAACGAGAAGTACTACGAAACCCTACGTAGACTTTGCGTGCCCGACACGCACTTGTTTATAACTATACATAGTTTAATAATTTTATTGGGTAAAGATATATGTTAGACATAAATGTAAATACAACCTAAAATGGCTTATTCCGTTGGAAATTGAAACCGATACACTCCATCCATCAACTCAGTTGGAAATTTTAACTGTTCAGGTGTTCAAGCTATACATAGGTTTTGGTTCCAGGTATTTTTGTAAAACTACCGTATAATAATCAAATAGCCGACTGGTAAAATACCATTTCAAATACGACAGTACTGGTATTTTACTTCTCTATGTGTGAAGTATTAAAATCCTTAGATTAAATTATTGAAATCAAGGGAAAATTACTATTAGATAGTGTTTACTTGTGTAATTCTTTTCATATATAGGTGTTCACAAAAACAAAGAAACAGAAAATATGTTACTTACCATTATTTGTAAGAGTCTTGTGAAAGAAATCGAATTAAATAAACGTTATTTATTCTTATCAAACACAGGTAATCGTAATTACTTACATTTCTTACCAGCCGATGTTTCGCTTGTAGAAAAAAATATATTGACAGGATATGTACTCGTAGGTCTAAGTTCGTCTATTCGGTGGGTGGGATAAAAGCGCAAACTGAAAACATTTTACATCCAATTTTCTTGGGTATGTTTAGAATACTGAATAGTAAAACAGTAAAGATATTTTTTATAATTCGATATTTCTCGAGATATTTCATTTTCTTTTTTACTTTTTTTAAGGATAAGATATGATGCCTTTCCATCAGGCTGAGATCACAACTTTTTTCTTAAAATTTATTAGCAGCGCGAGCACAGCATAGGTAATACGCCGCGATCTCCCCCGCACCGCGGTACTTACTTATCCAGCGAACGGTTTTGTGACAGGTAAATATCACTTTCTACCAAAATACTAAAATAAAATATAAATGGTATTATACCGACCTCACAGCTCTAGTTACAGGTATATCTAGATGAACACGTATTTTAGAATCACCTGAATTAAATGATCTGGAAAAAGTTAATGGTATATTTTGATTTCCTCTCTAGTTGGGTAAATATTTAAATACTTATCAATAATATCAAAAATTCATGTTGGTACGCAACTTAAAGAAAAACAAAGTAATAATTTCATTGAACAAAATCGCTGACATTCGTCTGATCTTATACCATTTCGCAGCAGCGCCCAAAGAGGAAGAGTTTTGTGCAACTTTATACCGGAACCTTTTGTCCGCGGAAGTTCTTACTAACATTGGCTATGTGCCAACCCTTGCAGTCGCTAAGCCTGCACATGCAGCTCTAAGCAGTTCTCAGAGGAATGGCTAAAGTAAATGCAGGTGTACTGACAATGCAGGGAGATGAATGATGGCCTGAGGATATCGTGACTGTATTAAGATTTTTTGCATTTCCAAGAGTCTTAATATATTCTTATACAAACCAAGATAAACTGATTATTATTTTCTCAACTATTAGTCAAGGAATATTTATTTTATTTGTTCTTATCTTTATTTTCAGGCCACTTATTAAAACTATACAGGTGAAAAACACAATAAAAACATACAATATACTACTATATACTGTTTTTTATATATAATTATAAAAAACATACAATAAATTAATTCAAACATTTTAAATAATGTCACCAAATCGCTTATGGACTCACAACTGCAATAAGGGCGCTTTTAGTGTCATGCGGATTTGTGCCCATGCGAGCCGCCCGCGCCCGCGACCTATCGTTCGATTACATGTTTTTAGGATATTTTTATTAGGGTTCCGTAGCCAAATGGCAAAAAACGGAACCCTTATGGATTCGTCATGTCTGTCTGTCTGTCCGTCCGTATGTTACAGCCACTTTTTTCCGAAACTATAAGAACTATACTGTTGAAACTTGGTAAGTAGATGTATTCTGTGAACCGCATTAAGATTTTCACACAAAAATAGAAAAAGAACAATAAATTTTGGGGGTTCCCCATACTTAGAACTGTAACTCAAATTTTTTTTTCATCAAACGCATTCGTGTGGGATATCTATGGATAGGTCTTTAAAAATTATATTGAGGTTTCTAATATCATTTTTTTCTAAACTGAATAGTTTGCGCGAGAGACACTTCCAAAGTGGTAAAATGTGTGTCCCCCCCCCCTTTAACTTCTAAAATAAGAGAATGATAAAACTAAAAAAAATATATGATGTACATTACCATGCAAACTTTCACCGAAAGTTAGTTTGAACGAGATCTAGTAAGTAGTTTTTTTTAATACGTCATAAATCGTAAACCGCAATTTACCTACAACGAACTACAAGAACTTTTATACTATGTTACTTGCTGCTACGGAACCCTTCATGAACGAGTCCGACTCGCACTTGGCCGCTTTTTGTTATTCGTGGCACACGTACGCGGGACGCTTTGGAAACGCAGCACGCATGCGGGCCTGGCCCGCGTGCGGGCACAAATCCGCATGACAGTAAAAGCGCCCTAAATAAATAAAAAATACATATAATATATAATAGTTACATGATATGCCCATTGTCTTAATTTATTATATGCAGTCTTGTTCGATCCTCGCACTACTTTCTATCTTAAAGATCGTTTTCAATATCTCTCTTCTACGCATAGTCGTCCTCTCCGATCTGCTGACTCTCTTCGCCTTTACATCCCACCTCATCCACCAATTTATATTCCAATTCTTTCACTATTCATTCTATCAGATTGTGAAACTCTCTTCCTGAATCTTTTCGTCGTTCTCCTCTCTCAATATTTTCAAGTCACAGGTGAAAGCTCACTTCTTAACTTTTTAGTTATTTACGCTGTCTTTAAAAGTTGGTTGTCTTTGGATGTATTTTGTTATTAAGTATTGCACTGTAGTTTAATATGTATAAATGTATTGTATGTAGTAATATTTATATATATATATATATATATATATACGAGTACCTATTAATATATGTATACATATTAGTAGCTTGTTAAGTTCAGTATTTAGTTTACAATATTGTTATTATTATAATTTAAATTTGTATTATTGCGCACTACCCTAATATGTTTCTAAGCGATCTCCCTCACCTGAAGGTTGTCTGGAAGAGATCGCTCTTTAGCGATAAGACCGTCTACCCGTATAACTTTTATCGTTTCATGTTTATGTTTATATTGTTTTTTCCTGTCTTTTGTGCAATAAAGTGTTTTCATTCATTCATTCATAGTTTATATGAGTTGCCTTAAGTTCTGTGTCAATAGGCAATAGTGATCGATAGGTTACAATATGTGCCCAAACGCTCCCTTGGAATCTGCGAAATGGCACACTTTTAGGCCAAAACTCTTTATTGGCGTGAAAGTCTAGATCTACTGATTGAACTTACACAACACCAATGACAACAAACTTTTAAGATGAACTGGTGTTTAAATCAGTAAAATGTTACTTGAAAAGAAGGCACACTGTGGTTGTGCAATGTATTTCAATTTCCTACTGCGTTCAGAGAAATGTATTACACATAATACTTATATTTGTTTCAAACCTCTTTTCATTAGATTTTATACAAATAAGGAGGACATAATAAATCTAATAAAACAATTTGGTAACTTCATTTCACTCCATTTCTGTCTTGGAAATGAACCTTTTCGGGCAAATCAATTTAGGCATAGCGATTTATTGATTGCATTGGAGCCTGTAGAAAATTATGATTCATAGTAACAGTAATCGAGTTTTGTGTTCAATTTCCTTCTATTATTATGAACAGCATTACTAAGATTTATTGACAATCTACGTTTTAATTATGTTAAGGAAATGACAAAACTTTCATATTTTGTTCTCCCCATTTTTATAGGTGTTTTATGTAAAGGAGGCAATAACAAAACAGCCATATTAAAAAAATGCATGTTTCTTGAGAAATTATATTTTAATGTTGCATTGGGGTTTAGAACCTATAGCTTCAGGTCGAGTTCACAACTTTTTTCAATTAATTGTCTCCCAGTTAGTAAATACATATTAGGTTTATACAAAATCAAAAATATTATGTCGGCAAATATGCTATTATTTAAAAAATATTAAATATTAAATCTGATAAAACCGTTAGTGTTGCGTCAGCAATAGCAATCGTTAGCTTTCCAAGGAATTCACGGAACACCTCGGCTCTAACTCATTCTTAGTTAAAAGTTTCATTTTTTGTAGAAACTATTAATTTCATAAGAGTTACGCTACAACTACTATTTTTGCTCTATCAGATTTTCAATACCTGTTCACTTTAGTATTACAAATACTTTTAAGATTTTGATTGATCGCAGTAGTTAGAAAACTTTGCTCTTTTCAATTTCACCTACCTATCTCTCTAGAGATCTGTTCTAAAATAAGTTTAAGATCTCACTTTATTTTTCAAAAATGGCGAAAAAAAGAAAGAACTTTTAGTCCGGTGATATACTGATGGACAGACAGCAGTGACAGCAAAGGGCTCCGATTTTTCCGTTGGGTACGGAACCTAAAAACAAAATAAAATCCCTATGTTATTTCCAAACAACAGAAACCATATCGGAAGTTGACAAGTCCTGTGAACGAGTGGTTGGAGTTTATATATGGTATGGTCAAATAAATCTCTGCTCGGGCGGACGCATAACATGAGCAGCTGCTGACATCCGACCGCATGTATTTGACATGAATATTAGATGACCTCTCTCACCGGCAGAGAGTTTGAAACTTTCCAATTTTAGCGGGAAAATATTATTTTGAAGTGCCCACAAATCAACTTTCGTCGCTAACGTTCAGTAAAAGTTTGATTTAGTGGACTCTTTTGGTGCACTAAATTGAATCCAGTTGAAAGCCTAAATGTAAAAAATAAATAAATCAATAAATGTGTTTTACTCAGTAATATCGTAGTATGTTTGGAAACATTTGTGAAAAAACTGATTTTTTGACTGACTATCCTCTTAGATCATCAAAATATAATAGAAACAAAATATATTAATGTATTCTTTAAAGTCTATAGAAAAATCCCTTTTTTCAACAAAAAGTCTTTGATTTTCACGAATATTTTCAGGATTCGTTCCACTTGCTAGATTAATCATGAGTGCTTTCAAGGATCACTTCTGCCAAAGGAAATTGCTTCGTCATCAAACGCCGTAAGATGCTGCTTTTATACAGAGTTACAAAAAACGTGTTGCAAATATATGTATAAGGTGGACTACACATGAAAATAAAAAAGACATCTGTTTATTAGTAAAGACGTAATTTGTTTTTTTGTATTTTCCATGCAAAGTTAACGAAACAGCTGATCGATTTGTATGAAAAGTCCAACAATACAATAATATAAATGTTGTCTGATAGATATAGTGATAGAAGCTTGGTGTTGCTGGCTTATTAGGATGCCTGATCTGGTGCAAATGCCCTACACGGGCCGAACCAGCAAGTAGGTATTTATAATTTTAGTCAAAAATACTAAAACTAAAATTATTCTCTGGAGCAGGCATGTACGCATTTACAAGAACCAGTTTGTTTGATATAGTGGTATATAATATGAAGATTTTTCTATTAGATATAACTTTTAATTTTATAAGGTTCACAAAATTCGTTGATTGTCCCGTGAATATACAGGATATAACAAATTAAGTGTAGGACCCTGTCTTTTTATACCTTTGTTTGTATGGAATAGTGCAAACAGATAAATCCATTTGCTTATTTTATAATCTTCAAGTTATTATATGAAAAAAAACGGCCAAAAGCGTGGCGGTCTCCTGCACCGAGGGTTCCGTATAAATTCATAATCACACATGTCTTGAATTCTATATCAAATTCTCAGGCCTGCAATCCCTTGAAGCTGTGATAAAATCAAACTTCTATGCCAACGCAATCGAGAGATACGGCCTCTGTCGCATATTTGGACACTCGCATGGGAATCAAAACCTATAGACTACTTTCCGTTGACAGGCTAGAATCATGAAATTTGGCAACGAGCAATGCTTTTATAGCACAAGATAAGGGAAAGTCCGAAAACCAAAAATTTTTTGTCATCAGAAAAAAATTGTGACGGACAACTTTTTTCCTTTTGAGGTACGGAACCCTAAAAACAAAATCGAAGCTACAGAGATTGCCCACAGTTTATGGTTCCTTAACGGTCAGGTTTGTCTGAGAAAGTAATGGAATGGACAAAAATCAGAAGAAATATCGACTGACAACAGCCTTACCAGATTTATTTTATCGTGCGTGTAGAATACATAGGCAAAAATAAACATGTACAAATATATAATAAAGTAACGTACATAAAATGTGTGGTTTGTTAAAATAACACTCAAGATTTCGGGAACGTTATTTTCTCAAAACATGCAAAGAAAGTGAAGTAAACGTAAAAATATTTGCTTCCCATAATGTTGTGATTTTTACGTTCCCCTATCAAGAAACTGTCTATTTGATTTTACTGAATTTCTTTAGAAAAATACCTTTGTTTTTTCTTTCACTGCTGGTTCATTCAACATTACACATATTACAGTAGGTATATATTCCGCAGTGTAATACAAACTCCTCGTTACGGTCGCTGTTTTGGAGCGAAAAACCTTGTTTTTTGGTAGAGTATGTAAAGTCTTGATAAGAAAACATTATGGCTATTACTTGTGCTAGCTGACGGCTTTCCCTGGGGTCTTCGTGCTTAATCTGTGGAGGCGGAAACCCTCTTAAGAATCAGTTTTAATCTGCATTCAAGTTTATAGCTACAGGGGAGAACAAGTTGTTTCTTTGATGTTCGTGTGTGGAAGATTGAGTTTGGGAATGATACTAAGCCGGCTTCTGAAACTTCTGACAAGTAACCTAATATTAATATCATGGTGTAAGCCTTGATCAATGCAACAAAAAGGTGTACCGGGTTAATCTGGCGTCGTGTATGAAATATGAAATGAAAGGGGCTTGTCGTAAACATTAAAAATCAACATCATTATTTTGGTAGGAGGGTAAGGTCACCTTTAGAGAGTGGCAAGAAGTTTCCATACTGTATGTAATTTTATTTAACCTGTGACACCGTCTTAAGTTTAAAATGCCAGCCAGTAGTTGTTATGCCATAATGGCATGATGAAGGAATGAGGAAGCGTGAATAGGGGTCATGGACTAGTAAAACTATCATAGTATAGAGATCAAGCACTGTATTCTTAATCATTATGTCATTACTGATAATTTAAATGCAAAAATGTGTTTCTCCTTTCAACACAGCAACGGGGTGAGAACGATATTTTTAAACCTCATAAAATACGTTATTACTCACAGAAAACTAACAGAAACTTTTTTAATGTTCAAAGTATTTCAGTGATGTTAAAATACAGGATGTTAAAAAAGTACGTTTGTTAAAGGGGGTATCCAGATTCAAGTATAAAATACAGATATTTCTTTTAAAAAATCCGATCTACAATATTTTTTTTCAGTTTACAATACAAATTATTGATTCACTATTCAAAATTATTACAAGAAACTGAAAATATTTTTTTTACCCTTAATTGGTAAGCCCTTGGCATCAGCAGATATGCAGATCGGATTTCTTCAATATTTTTCCTGTATTCTATACTTGATTCTGAGTAATCCCTTAAAATTTCAAACGCACTTTTTAACAGCCTGTATAATATGCTATGATGTAATTTAATGTGATGTGACGTGACATGACGTGACGTGACGTGGCGTGGCGTGATGTGACGTGCCGTGACGTGATGAGAAGTGACGCGACGGAACGTGTTGGACATGATGTGATGATTTAAGTAATAGCATGATAGTTTTCATCTCGAACAAAATAATTTCACTGTAATTTAGCTAAAACCTAGCTAAAGTAAATGGTAATAACATAAAATACTCTATAAAGCGGAAAATATACAATTACAGGAGGGATCTTAAAAAACTTTTTGACACAATTGCGACCAGCTTGCGACTCGTTCATTGGTTATCTCAAGCACAGTCATAAAATCGGTATCCATATGAGTATAGTACGATAAAAACTTGTAAATATTTTGTACAGTTCTATTCATTTTAAAATAACAGAAATTGATAAATCACTTTAATGATCACTGTATTTTAGGTTGCAGTTGCATAAATTCTAGTTCTAGACAATGAACTGCGTACTGCATTTGATAACAGCGCTTGGGCAATTACATGCACCGTTTCTCTAGTGCAGAGGAAGTTACTAGTAAATTATACAGCGTGTAACAAATTAGTATAGGAATAGAATAGAATAGAAAAAACTTTATTCGTTGTAAGAAGCACATTGTATATAACAACACCATTACAAAGGAAACTTATACATACACTATTTTAATCGTTATGCTGTTAACCGGTGCTGCGTCAAGCACCTCCTACCAAGAAAGAGTGTCCACTCAGCATAGTGCCGCTTTATTAATGACAATAAACGACGCTGATTTTCTGTGGAGCCTGAAGAAAATGTAACAGCGCATGGTACAGATGATTATAGTCTTGATGTGTTTAAATAATAAAAAACCCATATAATTGCACAAGGTATTTAATCGTCTCGTAAGTTGACAGCAGACTGACTTAGAAACTAGGAATACCCTCGAAAATGCTTACCAGTTAACCCACAAATACCACAAGTCTGAATAAAGTGAAATAGCATACAGTGTGGAGTAATACGAGATAAAACTAAATATTGTAATAAGTATAAATAATTTATTGTATGAGGAGAAAGTGTAATACGATAGAATAGAAGAAGAATAATAGAAAGTGTAATACGTACTTTATACATACTATAAATGTTAAGGAACCTAAATCAAGAATAGTTGCAACTAACTTGTGTAGATTGGCACAATATAATTTTTATTTTTATCTAATCAATGTTTATTTGCATATTTAAATAATACTTCTTTAAGCGTAGCTTAAAGGATCCAACCGAGAGACTGTTTCTAATTGCTGGTGGAATATTATTCCAACATTTCGTAGCAAAATATTTAAAACTGCCACGAAATGCCGATATTCTGTGCCTAGGACAGATAAGTCGTACGGCAGTCCTTATTTCACGTTGGAAAAAGGTTAGCTTATTATGCAGATATTGTGGCGAATACTTTAGGATGTGCTTTTTCTTGTGTAACCGAACAACTTTAGTTCCAAAAAACATGTTGGAGGCGGTTTCTTTTCTTTGGTCCTTGGAGACCTTCGAAAAGTGCACACTGCTACCTACTTCAAACAAAATATTTAAATTTTCATTTTTGTACGAGTTTGGTTAAATTGCATTACGTCCCATACTCGGGAAGGTTAGGCTCATACTCCACACACGGGGACCAAGTCCGGATTGGTGGAGTTTGTGGAGCTAGTGGCCAACCCAAGTGTCAGAAGTTTTCACGCCGCCTATACCAACGGCTAAGCGTGCTTTGCGAAGCACAGAAACCGTCGATATAAATGCCACTAACAGTCAAACCCATCGAGGTTATGACCGTCTCTGTAGTCAGTTAACCTACGTGTTCGACGTGACCATGCAAGCCGCACTGAGCAACGACCGCTTCCTTTGTATGTGAAAACAAAATTTTAACAAACTTGTTAAAATCACAAACGGTTTTTGTTACAGTAGTTAAAGTCCACCTTTAAGTATAATTGCTCGTAAACATTTGTAACGCCCTGTTTATATCAAATCAATTATTTTAGCTTTGTATCTGACTATTGTTTGTGTAAGACTTCTAGATCCTCAGTATCCTTGGGTGTATCCTCTGGTGACATTGTAATACAATAAACTACTTTTATAACAGTCCTTTCAATAATTGCTTTCAAGATCATAGATTGAAGGTTTAAGATTCAAGAGCTTTATTTGCAGAATATAGTATACAATGATCTTAATTATTAGTAATAGGTCTCTTATATTCTAACTAGACTAGGCATGCAAATATTTCAAACAAAATTTATGTCAGTTTTACAAATTACATTAAACTGATAAATTATAAATTAATTCAGAATACAAGACGCACATTAACAGTAAATGAAGATAAGATTGAATTATTATATTAGAAATTAACAGAATCAAATCGTAAGGTTTTATAGTTTAGGTATTCATAAACAGATTAAAAGCAATATTGTAAAAGCCATTTAGTTAATTTTGTTTTAAATTCTGTACCTTGCAAAGTCTTAATCTCACTAGGAAGATTATTATACAATATTATGCACATATTATAAACATTCCGTTTATAGATATCACTCTTACATGGAGGCTGATGTAGTAAATGTATGTACTGAGCTCTTGGTTTTCTGACACTAACATCTGTGAGATTCTTAAAATATTCACGTCGAGTTTTCGTAAATTGGCAAATGTTTTGAATATACATGCAGGCCAGTGGTAGTATACAGAGTCTTTTAAATAGAGGCCTACAGCTGTCAGTGTACCAAGAATTTGTGATAGCCCGTATACACTTTTTTGCAGAATGAAAGCTCTTTCCACATCGACCGAGTTGCCCCATAGAATCAAACCGTGTCAAATCAAATACGAGTATATCGATCTTTTTTAAATAGCTCTCTTTGATATCTTCTTGATGTTTAACGGCTTTACCAGCCTTGTAAACGTTTCTAACCAAATCATTATTTATAGGTATTACCTGTAAAGTTAGTTCGTTTTTATGTACAGGGTAACGTTTTGGTTACAACAGATTTCAGAGGTGATGACATTCATTGTACTTATTCAAAAAATAATAATAAAATTGGAGTGTTGCATACAATTTTTTTTTATTATATAAGAAGGCAAAAGGCTGACGGCCCACTTGATGGAAAGTGGTTTCCGCCGCCTATGGGCATTTGCAGCACCAGAG
The DNA here is from genome assembly GCA_958295455.1 of Coleophora deauratella. Taxonomy (NCBI): domain Eukaryota; kingdom Metazoa; phylum Arthropoda; class Insecta; order Lepidoptera; family Coleophoridae; genus Coleophora; species Coleophora deauratella. The sequence continues at coordinate 7,676,696 of OY282408.1, read as the reverse complement.
GTGCTATCAATGCTTTGCCGACCCTTCAAATACCTTTTCAATCCCTTCTTGAAGAGTCCCATACTATAGCCCTCAGGGAAAACCTCGGGTCATTCCACAGATTGAGGGTTCTCGGTAAGAAGCTCCTCTGAAACCTTACGGTTCAAGACCAATTTGGCTTTAACTGGGTGGGATGAATTCCAATCCGATGGCGAGTGGTGCGGTGATAGAACTGTGCTGTAGGCATCATATCGAATAGTTCCTCGGAACACATGCCGTTGTATAAGCGGTAGAACACACAGAGAGAGCTAAAGTCTCTCCGGAAGCTGAGGGGTTCTAGACCGCTTGTCAGCTCAGGGTCGTCGACAATTCTGATCGCGCGTCGTTGGGTGGAGTCGAGGGGGTTCAGCTGATACTTGGATGCTCTGGCCCAGAGATATGAGTAGTACTCCATATGAGGCCTCACTTGAGCTTTGTATAGCTGCAAGCGCTGACTGGGTGTGAATTACCGCTTTGCTCTGTTGAGCACTCCAAGTTTTACATACTAAGATTATTGACTCTTTTAATAATATAGTAATAATAATATCTGGAGCAAATCACACACGGTCATCTGGCCCCAAACTAGGATTCCCTGTATCTTGAAAACCAGAGATAAAACAAAAAAAAAAACATTTCATAATAAACCTACACTTTTTCAAAACAATGTTTGAATTTATCATACAAAGCTGGCGAATCAACTGGTCGATTAGTATGAAAGGATCCATTTTTCTTGCGTACTGCTTATAGGTTCATTGAGAAAGTTGTTCAGATTCCTAAGTAGAAAGCACAACGAAAAGAATTCAGGTATTTCGGAAGGATCCTATATACCAGATAACAGTGTCATGCATAGGATCACTCCTAACAATGAGTTTTCCACCAAAACAACACACTGTATGTTTTATTGAGTCGTGAACGTTTCACTCATAATATATAGATATCCCCCATATTATTGAGGCATGACTCGTTACACTATATTTTTTAGTTGAACGGTTTCAAATGGCCGTGGTGAATGCATACGAGAACCACGTTCGATAAATGCACAAGGAATACGTTATTAGGAGATCAAACAGCACTCAGTAGTTCCAGTGAATAGAAATGAGGTTTTATTTCAAGTAACTGCCTGCGTTCTATGATATATTTTTGCGTGAAAAGAATACCCCTTGAGACTTTGCCCGCTTTTGTCCATAATTTATGAAGGGATTTAAAAGAACTGTGAGAAATATTCATTCTTTCCTTCCTCTTCTCTTTTCGCCCCTGATCAAAGTTTACGTTTAGATCACATTGATTTTTAAAAATCTTTCTCTGAGACTGCATTTATTTATGACTAATTAGTTCAAGAGGTATACTTACTCATGAATTATTATAAATGTTAATATGTTTGCTACTCCTTCAGTTACATTAAAAATAAAGATCGAAGAAAAACCAAGTACACTTTTTACAAAAGTGCACTGTTCGCAATTTATTGCCACAGTTGCGACAAACATGTCTTCTTCACTAAGTACATGATGCTTGTAAGTTTTTGACACCTATAGATTATGGATTAGTAGTGCAAATGTATCCCATGCTCAATAACCACGCACCGAGTGAAGAGAGCTTAATTTGACTACGCATACAGGATGTTAAAAAAGTGCGTTTCAAATTTTAAGGGATTTTATAGTTGAATTTGAGTAACCTCTTAAAATTTAAAACGTACATTTTTAACATTCTGTATACAGGGTTTTTTGGATCTTTCTGTAATGTATGAGGGTATCTTTCTGTAAGTACTTTTGTGTTCGGGTACATGGTTTACTTCATTATTGTACAATGAAATGATTAGACGTGTTTTAATGAAGCTCCTCCTGTAACCCTGAAGTACTGTAGTAAATACTTATCACTTTCATAATAATTTGATAACGTGATCGGCCTACTTTCTATGGAGATGCCCACTATTTTTTTTCGAATTAACCATTCGTTCTTTATAAAAATTGTTCAGTTTTATGAATAAAAGCCACTAAGAAGTTTTGGAGGGGGTCCACGCGTCTCAAGAGGTCGCAATGTGTGTTTATTTATAAATGGTAAAGATAATTTAAAAAAGTGAAATTATCTGAAATAAATATCATACTTTTGTTAGTACGTATATAAATTGATAATTTTGCATAAAAATAAATGATCAAAACTGAAATTAGTTATCATGTGTTTTCAAATATTTTTTCATTATGCATTACACAGTGGATGGCATAGAGTGGCCTGTTCTACATTTTTTTAACACACACATATTGCCACAGCGGCCGGAACTACATCTTGGCCCCGGACACAAGATGACGCCATTCTTTACGACTTTATGCTGACACTTACCAAATTTAAATTTGCTTCCCAATTTTCCTTAACAATTTTTTTCCTATTCCAAAGACAACCTTAACAGAAATAAAGAGAAAATATATTAAACTAATCCATTATTCTGACATTCCATAGTTCATTAAGTTGAAATGTTGTCAAAATTTCTTAGACGGTGTCTGTCTATAAAATGTTAACTCTCTAAAGTTGACCTTACCCCCCTTGCGGGTATGATTCGGTGTCCGCCTCATAGAGTCGCCACTCAGTTATCTCGTTGGCTCTTTCGTGTTCGTGTAGAAAGGTAAGTCGTAATACGTAAATAACTCGGACGATTTGTAAAAGTGTCCGTTGTATGCCTATATTTAACAGTTGGTGTTTTCCGGCTAATATGATGACAATACAGGGTGAAATTAAAATTACGGGACAAATTTTAACTGTGGTTTCTGCTAATGGAACCGAACAACTTTCACTAAGAAACCAATTCAATCGGAGAAAAGAAAATGTGACTCTTCAAACAAATGAATGAATTTGGTAGCCGACTTTCTATGGAAAGTCCAAAGTTTTTTTTTAGCAGAAATCACAGTTAAAATACAAATTTTGGAACAATCCAAGATTTCAATTTAAACCTGTATAAAGGCTCCGCGACTTGATTATATAACCGCGAAAAGCACAATAGCGAAAAATGTTACAGCGAAAACGTTACCGCGAACTACGTTACTACGAAAGGCGTTAAAGCATGTTCCTGCTGAGTTTCTGCGAAATAACTATTCTTTTATGAAAGTTGTTCAGTCTCACAAGTAGGAGCAGAAGTGTTGCTTTTTGGAATATAGATGATTGCTTACATAGTAGAACATAATGTCTGTAAGTCGTGAAAGTGAACATCTTTTGACGTACTACAATGACAATGGAGAAGTTTTTTTCAGTACCAAAAGTAAAATAAAACTGTAATCAAGTTTTAGATTAAAAAATTTTAACTACTTATTACTGTGATAAATAAATAAAAATAAAATGCATACTCCCGACAAAACACAGTAAATTAAGACGCCAAGTTTCTTCACAAACAAAAGAAAAACACTGCTTTAAGTACTCACAATAAATAAGATGGATACATCCAAGTGTAAAAATTTGCTAATTGCCTTCTGAAAACAAGGCCAAACCCCGCTCCCTCGTGACTTGGAAAGGCTCCAATTGGTGTTGGATCTCTGCCAATGGACTATAGTGTTAATCCCTTGTGATTATGAAATAGGAACCAGACTCATCATAAACACACTACTAGCATGTTTATTACATTCAATATGTCCAAACTTACTGCTAAAGAGTTAAAAAGAGGTTGTATAGGCATCTAACGTAATACTGAACAATATTACGTTGTATTTTTTTTTAAATACATGGTTTGTCTTTCCATGTAAAATTGGAAGAGACCAAAAATTATGGGTGTTAAGAACGATTAGTAGCCCTCAGTCAGCGAGACCTTAACCTATTTTGTTACAGCTTGTATACAAATTGTATATATATAAATAAGTGAGGAATAAGTTTCATAAAAATGTTTTTTTTACATGTTTTCCTCCATCCAAAGGTTGTCTGGAAGAGATCACTATCAAGCGATAAGACTGACTACCTGAATGTTGTATTTTGATGTAAATTGTTTGTATTTTCCTGTTTTATGTTGTGCAGTACAGGTTTTTCATTCTTTCATTCAATACGTTACGAGCACATTAGCATGCTACTAATGTTTGTTAAACATTTATTATGTGATCTTAATCCCAGTTGACCTATCAGTATAGGTCCAGTGAAGTTGAAAACTTTGTTTAGAAGAGATCGCTAAGACCGCCTACCTGTATAACTTTCTTCATGTTTATATTTTCCTGTTTCGTGTTGTACAATAAAGTGTTTCCATTTATTAATTCGCTATTAAAAAATCCGTCAGCGAAAGTCAAAAAAATACACTGAACCGATTTTTTTACGAATAAAGCCAAAAATCACCGCATTTAAACCTGCTTTCAAGGTAAAAAAGTATATTTAAACTGGTCCACTCGTTTAAGAGCTACAACTCTACAGACAGATAAATAAATACATAAACACTAGCTTCAGCTTCAAACTTATAACTTATAACACCCTTGTTTTGCGTCGGGGGTTAAGGTACATATTAAATAACATAATTGTTGCTCTAAGGGCAGAAACTTAATTCTATTTTTTATTTAAAATATTTCGATGCACTGGACAACCATGTATTTTTTTTTTATAAAATTCGACATGAGAACTCTTAGTGACATCCAACAGAATTGTATGCGATATGTAGTAGAATGCGTGCAATTTGTTTTGAATGTTCCAGCGACAGACGGTCACACGGAATAGAATAGAAATAAAAGTGGAAAATACTTTAAGAAGTTACTTTCCGAGAGCAGGCCAACTGAATCGGCTTTCTGCAAGAGCGAATAAGTAAACCAGTTACAGTTGGTACCAACTGTTCTACTTGGCAGCTTTTATTTGGTACTTCTGTTGAAGAGGAAATGAAGAAGAAACCATTTTACAAACTAATCGTTCGCACAGCAACAGATTGAATAACTCACTGAGGAGTCACGAGGGAGCATCGTGAATACGAATGAATATATGAAAGAATATTATTGTATATAGGATGACTTTAAATTAGTTCTTGATACGAAAGACTATGCATGTGCTCATGATAACAAACACTTTTCCCTAAGGAACCCATGGTCAAATCGCAAAAAATTTGAATCTTCAGTCAGGTGATCAATTTTTTTTTTGCGTATTGACTATGGGTTCCTTAGGGAAAGTTGTTTGTTATCATGAGCACATGCATAGCCTTTCGTATCAAGAACTAATTTAAAATCACCCTATACAGTACATATAGTTTAGCAGCAAAGCGCTGATTGATAAGAGCATCTTTTTTAGACAGTAAAAGTTACATAATCTGCTCCTTAAATATAGCCACAATACAGGGTGATAAAAAAGGGCGTTCGAGATTTTAAGTGGTTATTCAGAATCAAGTTTGGAATATAGGAAAAATATTTAAAAAGTCTGATCTATAACTTTTTTAGTTTTCCATACAAATTCTTGATTCCCTTTTAGTATGGGAATAAAAAAAATTGAGGAGCAGATTTTTTCAATATTTTTCCTGTATTCCATACTTGATTCTGAGTAACCCCTTAAAATTTTAAACGCACTTTTTTAACATCCTGTATATTACACATTTAGTACTGGACTAATAGTCCTGGGAGCACGTGAAGTCTACGGCTGGGAACAGATCCGAGTGGCAAAAAATAGTCTCGGCCCTATGCACCCCTAGGTTTTACAGGACTTAAAGAAGAAGACTGGACCAGTAGGTAGTATGGACACTCCCTGCCCCTGTCTGGGTAAGATCCGGTGATGATTGCTTAGAGCGAGCCCAGTAACTTACTCATATTTTATGTTATTTTAGTTTCTCCATCAAATAAATGAACTAAGGTTAACTTCAAATATCTTGATATATTATATATTTCTTGAGGACTCTACTACAGCCTGGTCACTCCAACAAATTGTCGCGCAATAATTACCAATTATTATTAGGTCCATGAAAATCTTACGTATAAATGTATGTGTTGCGTTGCTTGCGTAAGTGAGGACTGGCACCAAATCGTACCAATGGGTGGCGCGGTCGCCTTTAGTACTTTGTGCCCTTAGGGAGAGGCAGGGAGCCATGCTCTACTAAAGCACTAAAGTATGTGCTGCATCAAAACTGTCAACACTATTTTTACATATAAGTTTATATACAGGTGTAACAAAATTGGTGCAGGACCCGTTAACTGGGGATTCTACTCATCGAACTGAACAACTTTTGTTCTACGACTTTACTCAAATCGCAGAAAAATTATCGGATTCTCCATACAAAAATGGCAAAACAGATGATCAATTTGTATGAAATGTCCAAATTTTTTTTTGTGATTTGAGCAAAGTCATACAACAAAAGTTATTCAGTGCGATGAGCAAAATCCCCAGTTAACGGGTCCTACACCAATTTTTGTTATACCTGTATATAGTCCTTAATGAGAAACCATTAGGGCTTTACATATACATATTATTATACTGACTTTAAAATATTTTGTTTTGAATTTTCTATACGAGTATGCCATTTATCGATAATAATCTAAAATGAACAAAATTAGCTCTCAACAAAACATATCTCAATTAGAATCGACGTTTTGGTTCTATTATCTACGTACTTAAAAAAATTATAGGTATAGAGTTGATACCGGTACGTTTTGACTTTGGAGGTTAAATTATAAAACGCAGTTTTTTTAGTACAATATAATTTGGTGATTTCGAAACTGGTGCTGGAAATTAGTGTATGTAGGAATAAAACCAATTAGGGACCTGATTACTAATCACATCACAGAAACCACTGTCCGTGGTAGGACACAATGCAAAATTTTTGGACTACAAAATATATTAACATATTTTTGATTATATTGTCAAATTTTATAATATCACATGCTAAGGAAAATGAACCGGTAAGTTTTAATACTTTGTAAGTTGATAGTGGGTAATTTAGACGCCTGGAATTTGGGAAGTCGTTACAACGATATGTTTATTACTCAAATACAGTAAAAACTATATGAAATAAGAAGAAAATATTGATCAAAATATACGAGAGAGAGAGAGAGAAAAACATACAATATTTTATAAAATATAAAAAACAAACAAAAATCTGTAAGGCACTACAAAAACATTTATAAATTTCTGACTTTAACATTATTACTTACAAAAACCAGCCAAGTGTGAGTCGGACTCGCGCACCGAGGGTTCCGTATAAATTCATATTCACACATGTCTTGAACTCAAAAATTTATATATTTGAGTTGATTGAATGAAAGGTAATTTGCAGTTTACGATTTATGACGTATTAAAAAACAAACTACTTACTAGATCTCGTTCAAACCAATTTTCGGTGGAAGTTTGCATGGTAATGTACATCATATATTTTTCTAGTTTTATCATTCTCTTATTTTAGAAGTTACAGGGGGGGACACACATTTTACCACTTTGGAAGTGTCTCTCGCGCAAACTATTCGGTTTAGAAAAAAATAATATTAGAAACCTCAATATCATTTTTGAACACCTATCCACAGATACCCCACACGTATAGGTTTGATAAGAAAAAAAATTGAGTTTCAGTTCTAAGTATGGGGATACCCCAAAATTTATTGTTTTTTTTTTCTATTTTTGTGTGAAATCTTAATGCGGTTCACAAAATACATCTACTTACCAAGTTTCAACAGTATAGTTCTTATAGTTTCGGAAAAAAGTGGCTGTGACATACGGACGGACAGACAGACAGACATGACGAATCCATAAGGGTTCCGTTTTTTGCCATTTGGCTACGGAAGCCTAAAAATAGTGGTATCCGTAAAAAACTTTATGCTTTGCATTATAAAACAACTAGCTGGGAGACCGAGCGTCTCTCGTTCAATCGGAGTTTTTTATAAACTAAGATAACTTGTTTAGTACTTAGTACATATTGACTGACTCGGTGGCTAAGTGGTTAGCGATCCTAACCTCTGATCCGAGAGTCGTGGGTTCGATCCCCACACAGGGCAAACTTTTCTGTGATGAGCAGAATTGTTTGCTCTGAGTCTGGGTGTATTATATATATATATGTATGTATGTATTTAAAAGTATATGTGTATGTATATCAGTCTCTGGTTCCCAAGATACAGGGAATCCTAGTTTGGGGCCAGATGTTATTTGTCCCAGATATTATTATATTATATATTATTATTATATAAGATATATTTTCTATAAAACATTTTGCAGGGTATTGTTTTAGTCGGTAGTGGCCTTCTAAGGGGCGAAAGGACAAGCAATATTAATTAAAATATCTATAATATTTTTTATAATTTGATTCTATTGAAAAAAAAATACATGCAAATTATCCTTTTTTTTGATAAAAAAACAGTAAATATTCAACGATACCTTATATTAGAAATTTGTTCATCATTTATTATGATATAAGTCAGTAATATCAATTGGTTTTGGTGACGTTTTAGAGATTTTCTTATTGCAAATGTTATCAGCGCCATCTAGTTGTGTTTAGAGAAAGCCGTGGAAAATTCCCTATTGTCAAACACGGGGCAGGGCGGCACAATCATCAGGTATGTAATTCACTTATATGGCAAAAGATGGCGCTATTTGTCTCTAAATTACAAAGAGAGTTATTTTTTTATCACTCTTCAGTCTTTTTATTTATTTACATAATATTTACATAAGTTCAAACAAAATAAAAAATAAAAAGAAAAAAAACTATAAAGTTTCATGGGTGGGATTCGAATCCGGACCTAAAAGCGGCAAAACGTAAGTGGCTCGCACCAAAACCGCTAGTCCACCAAAGTACTCGTAAATTAGAGTCGAAAATAAGTATCATATGCGTTCTCATTTTATGTAATTTCGCTCATATCTCCCTTAAATGAATTTTTTCGAAGATAATTCCCTCATAGATCAATTTCTGGTGATTTTTAACCCCTAATCCTAGATTTTCGTCAAAAGATTTTAAGCCGTTTTCGAAATCGTCGGGACACTTAACTCGTTTAATAGTATAGGATATTCTTCACAAAAAATTAAATAATATTTGCACTGTCTTCGTTATTTGTGTTATACTGCCGTACAAATTAAGAACATAGTAAGTGACAGATTTTTCGCGAATGATTTTGAACCTTGTTTTATGTTTTATGCGTCAATAATAAGGTTCAAAATCATTCACGCCAAATCTGTCACTTACTATGTTTTTCAATTTGTATGGCAGTATACGTAGGTATCGGGGCGTTCCGGAATTACGAGCTCGCCTCGCTCGCTCCTGCATCATACTGTAACTTTTGGATTCTGAAAGCAAATTACACAGCTACTTCTTCTTCTTTTAGTTCGTTGTGTTTATGAAATTTGATGTTTTTATTTTATTTTATATTTGAGTTGATTGATTGAAAGGTAAATTGTGGTTTACGATTTATGACATATTAAAAAAAACTACTTGCTAGATATCGTTCAAACCAACTTTCGGTGGAAGTTTGCATGGTAATGTACATGATATTTTTTTTTTTGTTTTATCATTCTCTTATTTTAGAAGTTACGGGGGGGGGGGGGGACACACATTTTACCACTTTGGAAGTGTCTCTCGCGCAAACTAAGTATTCAGTTTGAAAAAAATTATATTAGAAACCTCAATATCATTTTTGAAGACTTATCCATAGATATCATAGACACGTATGGGTTGGATGAAAAAAAATTTTTTGAGTTTCAATTCTAAGTATGGGGAACCCCTAAAATTTATTGTTCTTTTTAGGGTTCCGTAGCCAAATGGCAAAAAACGGAACCCTTATGGATTCGTCATGTCTGTCTGTCTGTCTGTCTGTCTGTCTGTCTGTCCGTATGTCACAGCCACTTTTTTCCGAAACTATAAGAACTATACTGTTGAAACTTGGTAAGTAGATGTATTTTGTGAACCGCATTAAGATTTTCACACAAAAATAGAAAAAAAACAATAAATTATGGGGGCTCCCCATACTTAGAACTGAAACTGAATTTTTTTTTTTTCATCAAACCCATACGTGAGGGATATCTATGGATAGGTCTTCAAAAATGATATTGAGGTTTCTAATATCATTTTCTTCTAAACTGAATAGTTTGCGCGAGAGACACTTCCAAAGTTGTAAAATGTGTGTGTCCCCCCCCGTAACTTCTAAAATAAGAGAATGATAAAACTAAAAAAAATATATGATGTACATTACCATGCAAACTTCCAGCGAAAATTGGTTTGAACGATATCTAGTAAGTAGTTTTTTTTAATAAGTCATAAATCGTAAACCGCAATTTACCTTTCATTCAAGTTACAAAGAACTACAAAAACTTTTATATTATGTTACTTGCTGCTACGGAACCCTTCATGGGCGAGTCCGACTCGCACTTGGCCGCTTTTTTTCTATTTTTGTGTGAAAATCTTAATGCGGTTCACAGAATACATCTACTTACCAAGTTTCAACAGTATAATTCTTATAGTTTCGGAAAAAAGTGGCTGTGACATACGGACGGACAGACAGACAGACAGACAGACAGACAGACATGACGAATCTATAAGGGTTCCGTTTTTTGCCATTTGGCTACGGAACCCTAAAAATTAAATTGCAAGTCCAAAGTGGTAATTTTTAAGTTAAGTTATTGAATGTTGGAAGTATGTACAATAAGTTTATAATTTTTTGATGAAATTAATAGCTTATCGTAGTCCGTAATATTGAAAAAGGTAAAAGGTATCAATCAGCTTACTAAGTAGCAATTAAATCGATCTAGTACATATTAGTTTTTATGTATTGATTGCGGTTTAGTTTCTTGGTCGTAATAATACAAATTTTGGTTAAAATCAGTTAAAAATGAAAATTTGGGAGGCGGTGAGCACCGCGTTGAAAATAAAACGAATAAAGTTAATGTAAATTTTACAAAAGCGACATTTTTTTTTTACGATTTGATTGAACGGTTTTTCGAAAAAAATATACAAAGTTAGGCGGTCGGCTATTTGGTTTATAAGAGAAACCAGTTTTTGTGTTTTGACCATTTATTTAATTGGAGCAACTGAAATTTAAAATAAAATAAGAGCAGAAATTTCAGGTAACTATTTCACATACTTTTCAACAGATTTTTCGTCAGGAGGCAGCAAAAATTACATACGTCAATGATAAATACTTTAAAGATGTAAAGGTGTTCACTTATCGACCCAGTAGAAGCTCACCATACTTGACCAGCATAAATGCAACAAATCTGTTTTGGTGGGGCAACAACTGCACAGTGAGTATCTAATAAAATTTCATACTCCGAAACTCTTCTTCCATAAAACTGAAAATTATAATTTCTAAAAAAAAATATTGTGTCGAATTTTAAGTAGTAAACACTAAGGCCAGTCTAATTATTATCAATCTCTAAAAAAAATTGAAGTTCAGATGTAATTTATTAAAATTCGTGTTCCAATTTCTAATTAAAAATGCTTCAGTATATTAGAAATAATTAACACCTATATTATTTTGTTTCGTATCACATTTACATACCTAATTTTCCAATTCATTTGAAAGAAATTTGAAAGATTGCATCATGTTGAATTTCAAGAAAAGGTCAATTCAGTATTATAATTTTCCTCGTTTCAGTTCGTACTCGAATACACTAATTTAAGATCGCAATCGGAAACCTATGCGCTGGATTTTAAAGTATGCGATGCATTAAAATTTCCATGGCTCCAGTCATTTACAGATAAATACTCCGATGTTAAGGTGTGCCCTGTACCGCCGGTAAGTTTAATTTAATAACTACCTTTCTGAATAGCCCAAAGAAACAACTTGAGAAATTGGAATAAAACATAACATATGTAGTTCTCGATATCAGAAACTATGTGTGTACCGAATTTTGTCAAGATTAGATCAGGCATTTAACCATCAAGAGGAAACAAAGTAACAAATTAATACATAAATTCTCATATTTGTATTATTAGTTAGATTAAGATTTATCGTTTGCTTCTCATCTTAAAGAGTAATGCCGTATGGGATGCAATGATACAGAATTTAATTAATATTACTCCAGTTTAAGGGATACTGTCACAGAAAAAAATAACAATTCCATTTAGCCGTCAATATGATTACGTCGCAAAACCCTTTATGCGTTTCGTTTTAGATAGCGATTTCAATTACTTAAAATGTAGCAAAAAGTAGATGAGAGCGCGACAAAGTCGAAGTCTAGTTTTGAATACTATTTTGTACTTATAATCGATAGGAGTTTCTGCATTATGTTTTTAATTTTTGTCTTAATGTCTTGTGACGTTAGTTTTATTTGACCTTAAGTTTCCAAAAGGTTGAATGTAGGTAGAAAAAAATCTTAAATTTTTTTTAAAACGTCTACTCATTTTTCTTTAAATGGAGCTTCAGGAAATTATTTTTTTCGCGAGTCTCCATTTTGATATGATAGTAATTTATAATGATTCTGAATTTTAGGGTACATATCACTTTAATGGATTCGAACTGCCGCCACGTAATTTCCCTTTTCCGGTGAGCCAAGGAGACTACCACGTCAAGCTCATACTCAGGGTGACCAAAACAAAGGAAAGGATGATCGTATTAGAATTAGATTTAAAATTTCAAAAGAAGAATAAAGGATGAATACTTTTAAAATTGTTTTTTTTTCTAATGGATTGCCAACGAATGAATTTAGCGATATCTTCATCAACTGTGAACTTAATGTTTCTTTTTTAGGGTTCCGTACCAAAACGCCAACGGGGGTCCCGTATTACTAAGCTTCTGCTGTCCGTCCGTCCGTCTGTGTGTTAGCGGGCTGTATCTCATAAACCGTAATAGTCAGAGAGTTGAAATTTTCGCAAAGTGTGTATTTATGTTGCCGCTATAACAAAAAATAATAAAAATAAATTATAAATTAAAGGGGGCTTACCCACTAGAAACGTGTTTTGGCCTTTTTTTCGATCTTAATAATGGCAACAGGTAGACGCTTTAAATGTTCACAGAGTTTGTGTTGCCATAGTAGCTAAATAAATATTAATAAAATGAAAATACGTTCAAAAATTAAAGGGGGACCAGGGGCATACAAGAGACGTGTTTTTTGGAGTTTCTTGTGCGATGGTATAGAACTCTTCATGCGCAAGTCCGACTCGCACGGTTTTTTATTCTATACGTTATAACTCCGGATGGTATCAGAAATTAATTGTATTTTAATGGAAATAAGTAGTATTTTTTAAACAACTATGAAAGTATATACACATATTACTAGTAATAGTAACAAGATATTTTTTTTTAGGTTCTGAGGAGATAAAGATTTTTACTTGGACTTATTCGCAGCTTTAGACGTCAATACATTGGCATCCTTTTCCTTTTGTTATTAAGTAGGGTAACGAGTAGTATCGTTGGCCCCCCTCCAGTGAATGGCCTTTTGAACTTTATAGCACAATATTAAGGGTTACCGCTACTAAAAATATCGTCTTATATTTTTGTAAAAATAAGCATTTTATGCTTTATATAGTTTATAATAGCTTTTTTGATTTCGATTCTAGCAACACTGAAAACTAAAGTCTTTTTGTTCGTGTGTCGCAGTCGTTTCAATGTACTGCAGATTTTTATCAAAATTTGTTAAGACTAGGTAGGTTTATTGCTTTGTTTCTTATTGTATCGTGATTTGTTACATTGTAAGAGTTATTTATTTCATTTATTAGGTCGATTTGATGTTAAATAACGCAAAAGTAACTAGTTTCTAACGTATAATTCAGAAATATTAGGGGGCCAATCACTGTACTTAGGCCTTATATGGAAGTCCAATTGAATGGCATGGCGGCCAATCACTAAAAGACGGTTTTATAAAATACAATAAGATTTTGAACTTTATTTGCGCTGTGTTAACGGAGTTATTTATTAAATTCATGCATAAACCATCATAGCCCTTGTCTAAACAAAAACTGGCCGGGCCAATCACTGTGTTTTTGATGGGATTGGCAATGCCAATCATTGTATTTTGTTAGGGCCAATCAATATACCGTTTCTCAAAGAACACGACAGTGATGTGCGCATTTTATTATATTTTAACAAATTTATTTTATTTACCTAGCTAGATATACAAAATCCTAAAAAATAAATGCCTATTCTCTTAATTTACTTACCTTACATTAGTAATGAGATACAGTGAAAACGAAAACCATTTTATATCTTTTGTTGTTTTATTATTTTGTAATTTTCTACTGAGATAATAAAAGAATAAAATAAAAGATTTAAACATATTTTATTTTATTTGATTCTTTGTTTCCCATCACTATTGCTCGTTTTGCTACATTCATTGGCACACCACGTATACAGTGATTGGCCCGGTCATTCACTATCAAATCGTTAGGACAATCACTGTGCTCAAGGGGGCCAATAATACTACTTTTGGGTGGTTTTTACTAAAATTCCATAAATATCTATTTAAATGCAATTATTTAGGGTTCAAATCATATTAATTTACTTCTTAGGCCCTTACAGAATGGTAACATACAATTCAGCAGTCAACTGTTAGCCAATATTCAGAGTTATATGGGTTCAAAGTAAAAAGTTTGCTTAAAGGGCCAATCATTGTACCCGTTACCCTACTCTGACCAATTTTTACATAAATACACCCGAAACACATTATCCTCCGTTTAGAAAGTCGAGTAAAATTATAACGGGTCCTCTACAAACTAAATTTCGTCAAGAAGGAGCCAAGCAGATTTTCAAGAATTCAAAGTACCTACTTATCGAACTTCTCAACCTTTGCTTCGTGACGTTTTTGAATGTCACCTTTAACTAACATTGGGAAAAGCTCATACATGTAGTTTTACCAATATCAGCCTAATGTTACCGACTATAGTACACGTTCTGTGGTATAACATTATCATGAATAAACTTAGCACCACAACCTCCGCCAATCCGGACTTGGCCATCGTGTTTGGAGTATGAACTAAACTTCCCTAGGCACAGGAAGAGACCCGTGCCCCTGCAGGAGACGATATGGGTTGTTAACGAATAAAGTTAGAATCACAGTAAAATCAGGGTCATCAGTTTCGAACCTCTTCTTCCCCCTGCTTCTTAATTAACTGCCACAGTCTACATCAGTGTTTTTCAACCTGTGGGTCAACCTCTTCTTCCCCCTGCTTCTTAATGACCTGCAACAGTCTAAATCAGTGTTTTTCAACCTTTATGAAGGGGTCGCGGGTAAAAGAAAAAATAAGTATTCGGGTCTGGGCCTGTTTATTTTTTAACAATTTGTCAAAACGCGTTTTTATTTTGGTGACGATTTTCTAATTGAAAAAAATATATAGACATAGACTGTCAAATCACTAACATATTGTATATTTATGGCCCAAAAGGGGTCGCAAAATTAAAAATCGTTGAAAAACTCTGGTCTACATTAATAAATCTCTAGATTTCTTTCTCCGGCTTTGCTCCTAAACTGTTTCTGTTTAACCCATGGGAATCACTTGAATAATCGGGATAAAAGAAGCAGTCAGAAACCATGTTATGTTGGTCAAAGGGTTGTTTCTGATATAATTTCAGTTTGACCGATTCTGAGCCACATTGATTCAGGAGCTTCTTCAAAGTTATGTCGTATGTGGACAACGTGATATTTTTGGATTGGCAGTAGCCTTTCGATAAGTTTTCTTTTCTCTTGAAGATTTTCAAGAATTTCAGTATCTTGCTGGCCTGCTAGATATAATTTTGGGCTGATACAATACAAAAGAGTATAAAATACCTTGATAAAATGTACCATGAATAAAAATTATCTTTCCATCTTGTTATATTTTTATCATGGATGTAGGTTTCCTGTTCATTCATCGCTACAATTTTGTAAGGTAGGTAAGCCATTAATATTAAAGAAGTGGATAATAATGTAGGATTCATTTAAAATACCAAGAAAAAATTAAACGTGGCTTCTTCTACTAATGTTCGAAGAAAGTGTTATTATTTCAGAAAAGGTTTTTTGATCAATTATTGAGCCGAGCTCATGGTTATGCGAATTAAGTATTGGTTTTTTTGTGGAAATTTGTTTAGTTTCATTAGTAGAACCCACATTTTTATTTTACAAATTTATCAAAAAGATGAAAGAAAACCATACCTTGTCGATATGTTATTTTTATCTTCATTATCATATCGTTTTCATACAAAGTTGAAGTTTTTCGAGCAGTAGTCGATAGTCTATGGAGGTTCCGATATTCAATACTCTATTACGGCTTTCCGTCTTATGACCTGATGATAGGTAAGTTAAAATCGATTTAACAACAGAATCATTATGAGAAAACTTAATTCGACCAGCTGGCCTAACATGCGCAACACGACTTATCTCATGTCGTGTATGATAAAATTTGTCGATCCCGATTATTTTGTCGTTTTTCTTAACATGCGTACCACGGAAGAGAAGATTACTCGGCATGACTTCGCTTTGTCGTGACAAGTAACAGCGAGAAGTTGATGTTGCCATTTTAAGAAAAATAACCGGTTTGTCATATAAAATTCGTTAGATTTCAGCGATAAAAAGTTTTTAGTCTGAGCTTTTCAATAACTTTATGAAAAAAATAGTGATTATATTCTCTTTTGTCACAGACTTTTTGTTTTCTTCGTGAGTTTTGTTAGATCTCAGCAATAAAAACTTTTTATTCTGAGCTTTTCAATAATTTTGTTGTTAAAATAGTGATTATATTCTCTTTGGTCACTGACTTCTTTGAGTTCTTTGATTTCTTCGCGCGCGCTTCAATTTTGATCAATGTTTTCTTTTAAGAAATCTTATATTTTTTGCCACAAATAAAGCGACTGTCCAATGTAGCGGTAAAAAATTTGGGATTTTATACATTTCGGGGACAGTTTCATGAGTAGAAATAATATTTAAATAACAAATTAAATACCTACTTATTTCAGAAGAACCCATATTATTGTTCAGTTTCATCTATTTCCATAAAAATCATCCATGTGGCCCAGTGAAGCGGTCGTGCCTCAGTGCGGCTTGCGTGGTCGCGTAGATCACGCAGGTTAACTGACTACAAACACGGTCGTAACCCGGATGAGTCTGACTGTTAGTGGCATTTGTCTCGACCGTTTCCGTGCTTCGCAAGGCACGTTAAGTCGTTGGTGCCGACTGCTATCGCTAGCAGTCGTTAAGCCATGTCAGAGGCCTTACAGGCAGCTTGAAAACTTCTAACACTGGGGTTGGCCACTAGCCCCACAACCTCCATCAATCCGGGCTTGGCTCCGTGCCCCTGCAGTGGGGACGTAATGGCCATTTGATCATAATTGTATATTTATATAGTCGTAATACAGGGCTGCCTTTTTGTTTTCGCGTTTCTCGTTTATCTCGTCGCTCAAATTCATCGAAGAGAAACATGTCGAGTAGAAGTTTCAAATTTCGAGAAATAAGGGCGCGCATGTTAGAGTTTGTCGACAAAAGTTTGACAGACGATAAAATTTCATAAAATGACAGATCGAAAAGAGTTCCGTGTATTGCCATGTTAGGACTCCTCGATAAATAGACATATCTCGTTTTAACACGAGAAAATGCGTCGACAAAATTTTGTCACGTTGCGCATGTTAGGCCAGCAGAATACAGCAATGATACATTGACGTTTGTAGACAAACACATCCTTGCTAATTTGAAAATATCGTACTTAGACTGAGTCTATGTTTGTTCACAGAATACACTTGCATTGGTATTTATGTTGACAAGGTAATCTTAATAACAAAAATATGATTAATTTAATTATGAATAATTTAAGTCCATTGATTTTTGTTGGGTTATATATATTTAGTTTCCGTAACACAGAAAATATTATTTACATTTTCAGCTTAATTTAATGACTTACTTAGAAAATATTAACACAACTTTGTAAGTTTAGTGGTCGGAAATTAAGTAGACAAAATAAAAAATAAAACTGAAAAAAATAAACAAACTGAATGTCAATAAGCTGTATGATACCCTTTTGCTTTGATGACTTCCCTTAACCTTGATTCCCTTGCTTCTCATGACTTTTCTCAAAGTCTCAATAGTTATATTAGGCCTCTCTCCTTTCAACAATTCAGAAAATGTGTTTTTTTGTAGCTATCACTCTGTGGCACTGAGTGTTCGAGTTCATCCCATAAATTTTCTATGGGATTAAGATCAGGACTTTATGGAAGCTACTGCAACGTGGTCATATTGTTTTCTTGTTAATCACTTGGCAGTTTTTGTAGCGTGTGTGCTCATTTTCATGTTGTAAGGTGGTGTCTTTCTTCGGATGGATCGACTTATTTTGAAACTAGTTAGACTTAATCCATTTAATGACTGCTAAATAATCAACAATTCAGAAAATGTGGTTTTGTGTTGAGAAAAGTAGTGAGAAGCATGCCATCAAGAATAAGGGAAGTCATTAAAGCAAAAGGGTATCGTACATCATATTGACATTCTATAATTTTGTGTGAAAAGTTTTATTTTTTATTTTGTCAACATAATTTCCGAGCAGTAAACTTACAAAGTTCTGTTAGTTTTTGCTAAGTAAGCCATTTAATTTAGCTGAAAATGTATATATTATTTTCTTTGAGTTAAGAAAACTACATACACATACTACAACAGAACTCAATGGACTTATGGTTTAATTAATTATATTTTTGTTACTAAGATTACCCTGTCAACATAAATACCGACGCAAGTGTATGTTTAGTATTATTAAGTCAAATATTGTCTATACCCCAATCGGTTGATAAAACATATACTTAAAATAGAAACTTTTAAATATCCATAAAATAACGTCGTATAAGTTGGATTTTACCATCTTCTAACTTTTATTAGTCCTTGAAGAAAAGTACGTGTTATAAGTTCTTGTCACCTCCCGTCGACTTTAGCAATCATGCCTGGCTTCGTCATATGATAAACTTAGAAAAGTTTTTACTAGATAAATTATTTCTTTATGGGACTTGTTCTTAGTTGTTACGAAGTACATACGTAGGTGGATAGTTTGTACGACGTAACGTCGTGGATACGGGTTCATAGGGTGAAATCAAATATGGTATAAATTATAAAGTAGGATAGTAACCATCGAAAGCTGTCCACTACTATATAAAGTCCTCACCTAAGGATTTTCATAACGTCTGGTCTTGCACTGCCAGCATCCGGTATATCGAAAATGAGGCCTGTCTACGCTACGTCTTGCGGTGCGCAAACCACTCTAGAACTTTTTGACCCCAACGATCACTGTTTTACGGGCTATGTGTCTCTATACCACGCCCACGCCCACGAACACCGTATTTTAGTTATTCTGTAAACAATGTTAGTTACTTTAGTTATTCTAGAGATCTCATTTCTCGTTTGATCACGTAGTGAAACTTTGAGCTGGCATGCTACATTGCCCTTGATCATGTCTCACTGTCTCAGTTCCGCATATCAACAGTGGCAACACACGATGGTCAAAGACCTAAATCTTGAGATTGAGAATATATACTTAATTCTTAATTATTATGAAAGGTAATATCAGTCAAAATTCGCAGATTATAATTTCTGGTTAATCTTAGATCGGTTAAAAATAACAACATTAGATAAAATACTTTTCTTTGTACATTCCCTAGAAAATCTTCTAAGGCTTAGTAATAAATTAGCGGCTAAGAGCTTATTAAAATAACGTAAAAGAAGTGTAAAAATATTCAGCTTATTTAAATAAAAGTAAGTAAATGAGAAAATCTCCTTTGGAACTATTACTTCTAAGAAGTAAGACGACGTTCAATAAATGGCTGCATCAAGATTAGCGCGATGAAAAAGTTCTGAAACCAATATAAATATTTAAGCCAGCATATTTTTTACGCCTGGCTGATATTTTAAGACGGCAAGCGTGGCACTAAGAATACCGAATTTGCCATGCGTGCTGTACCACTTATTAAATTACTTATCGTATGCGATTCTCTCAATATTTGGCGCGAACATCTGCCTTACATCACCACTTGGTTTCAAAATGTAATTTCTCCATGAAATTTTACTATTTTGATATGTATTTTTAAACTGGATTTTAAACCGGACGACACTGAGCATTTTCAGCATATTACTTCGTAGGTCCTCTAAGTCTTCGACGACTCAACTGCAGCTTTCGACTGCTTCCAATCGGCGGTGACAGCGACAATCTCCGGAAGATCAACTTCACGGTCTTTTACTAAGAAAGCGTTCCACAACACGTTCGTAGGAATATTTTTTACCCTGACAGCAGGACAGGCTATTGTTAGTCTTTTAAGTGTGAAAAGGACAGAATCTTGTAAGGTTAATTTTACCTTGGTCCTGGAACGACTTCTAAGTGGACTTTGGTCGACCTCTTGTACTTTTTTTTGGAAGAAATACGTAGACCATATAACAGTAGGTAAGTATCATTTACAATAATATTTTGAGTTATAAGAATTATAAAGGCCCATTTTTACACCACGTTACTTTTGTGTTACGTTACGTTACTAGTGTTTTAAAATAGACCTGTTTTGGTGAAAATGAAAATATTTTTTATTCGAAGTAGGTAGCAGTGTGCACTTTTCGAAAATCATTCTTTTATCTACCAAATACGAGGTTTCTACCACTCGGAACTTGTATACCCGTCATTTCGGGAAGTGGTGGTAGCTTCTAAGCTAATGGTTAGTTCAGTGTAGTGGTCAGTCCTCTCTTGGCTGCAGAGCAGCGTCGTGCCAACCGCAGGCAACAAGCCAAACTATGTCTGGATATATCGAATTTCCCCGATAACAGCAACATTTTGGATATAACATAGTGCAAGCTAGGTGAAATAATAACAAAAAAAGCGATAGAAGGTATAATAACAATGTTTAAAGCGAGACTGTTTTGCGCATATATAAAGAAAGAATACAACCTAATACTTACAAGATACTCTTCTAAAACTCAAAGTATTTCATATCACACAAAACACTAATTGAATTTCATGAATTTTACCAATAAGCCTTAAAAATAAAAGTAACGTAAATCCAAAAACATCCAAGAACCATTAAAGTGCATACAAGTGAAAGTAGACTATCCCAGTATAAATCGAAAAATCCCGCTGAAAACGATCGCGATTGACTTATTTATGGCGTAAACAAATAAACAATCACATTTTCTGTGGCATGGCTTGCAGCGACAAAAGCAGTAAATTGCTTTGGGCAAACCGGCGCTGGATGGCATTATGCATGTAGTACATGTATTATGTAACTCCAAAGCATTTCATACGTTCTTTGTTGGAAATTTACTGACAAAATAGTTGCGTGTATCAAACAAAAGATTTCACTGGAACCAATACTAGATGAAGAACTAAGAACAATGCTTATAGTATATAATTATAGTAACGTACAAAGTTATATTAAATTCGTTTTGAGAAAACAATACAAAAAAAATTGGATTTTACGTGATGTATATCAAAATCGAGTAACTATCTACGTTTGTTGTAGTAGATAGATAGATAGATAATCAGTTTTTTGTATTGCATACGTTACAAAAATAAGAGAAGACATAAAAAGTAGATACAAGAGACAAAAACAAAGTTACTTAAAATATAGCAAATATAGTAAAATAATTCTAGTAAAATATAGTAAAAAAAATATAGTACTGTATTACAAAGTTTCATCAAAGTCGTTAGGGCCATTTTTGAGAGAAAAATGTTAAATGTTTATTTATTAGAACGGTTAAATATGCCACACAATAAGAAAAAGATTATGATGGAAACAAAAAATGTATCAGAAAAACATAATGAAGAAAACGAATAAAAAAATATGAAAAAATATTGTCCTATCCCAAATTTCATCCAGTTCCATCCAGTAGTCTTAGCTCTGGAGCACTGGACACATACACACAGAGACACACACACACATGACAGTATTTTTTATATATTGTGGATGCTAGTAGTACAAGACAATCGATTTTGATTAATTTATTGGGTTTGACATAAACCAATATGAAATCACATGACATTAATAAATAGTTAAATTATGTACTTGGGTTTCTTCTAAAACGCTTCCGAGAGATTAATGTAATTTTAAATGTGAAAGGAATCCACTCATATCAAATGATGAATGGGAGGCCGTAATAAAGGCATCTGAATTTCAAATTAACATTCATTTCATTTGTCAAACAACAGAATTACCTTTATTTTAATAGTAGTAAGACAAAAACACGAAGAGAAAATTATAGTCACTAAACATAATCATACATAACTAAAGATAGATAGTCATCTTTATTGACACACTGTCATCCGGAAAATTTGGTGGCTTGCCAGTTTCCATTTTCATTATCCCACCATTATCAGTAAAACAATAAATCCAGTTGATTCATCCCCGAACCCTATTTTGGGGGTTGGATTGCAGTTAAATTTACCCAATAAAAACAATTATGACCGAACATAAACGAGCGCGCTACTGGCTGTAAACACAGATTATTTATCCTACATAAAGTATATAGAAGTCTGTATAATGAGTGGGATTATTGTAGATAGCATATTTCTAATGTATTATATGTATACAGGGTTGTTTTTGGAACCCCCCCCAAAACCTTACAGTGGCTTCTACTAATAAAACTGAGCAGCTTTCCCCAAGTAACCAATGGTCAATTCGCAAAAAATTTTTGGACCTTTCATACCAATTTGATCCCGTGACTTTGTATGGAGATGCCCAAATTTTTTTTGCGAATTGACCATTCGTTCTTGGGGAAAATTATTCAGTTTCATGAATAGAACCCACAGTGAAGTTTTGGTGGGGGGTCCAAAAATAACCCTTTATTTTGTGGCAGAGGAATGATGGCGAAATTGGTGTGATTAGTGCTTGATACAGGAAGCAGAGAAACACAATATATTTTATCTCTTTCTTTGTGCGATGATACATCAGAAATAATCTTTCCTTTATTTACCAATAACAACGGGAACTCGAGATTTGTAAAACCCATTACATTGAAACAGTCTATTTATGGAACTGATTATCGTTTTCCCTATCAATTTTTTTCTTGATATTTGTTTGTTGTTTAGTGGCAAACTGGAATGTTTATATCAAAGTACAATTACAGAATCAAAAGTATCAAAATCAAAAGTCAAAAGTAAATCTTCTTTCATATAGTTCACGGCTATAAGTTTAAATTCAAATATAATACAGGCTGTTAAAAAAGTGCGTTTGAGATTTTAAGGAGTTACTTACAATCAAGTATAGAATACATAAAAAATATGGAAAAAAACCCCACTGCAATTTTTTTTCTGATTCCCGTACTAAATCTGAATAGTGAATCAAGGATTAGTATGGAAAACTGAAAAAACATTGCAGAGCGGATTTTTTCAAAATATTCCTGTATTCTATACCTACTTGATTCTGAGTATGCCTTTAAAATCTCAAATGCAATTTTTTTAACACCCTGTACATATGTAAACGAAAGCTTTAATTAATTAATATTATTTTACAGACTTTCTCTTGGCCAAATTTTCTTACTGCAATACCAATTTATATGGGTTCGATCCCCACTCTGAGCAAAATTTTTTGTAATAATCAGACTTTTTTTGCTCTGTGTTAATCATTATATTGGAAATCCGACAATGTTTGTTTATTTCTTCGCTCCCCCTTAACGCTGTCTTAACTCAACCAATTTTGACGAATTTTGAAGAGCATTACGAAGGATATGGTCTGATATAAAAATATCAGACCAGACCAGAAAAATTCAGAGGAAAACCTCAAGTGGTGCTCGTGATATAAGCTAGCTAAGCAAATGATTATATGTATATTTTGTATGTATGAAGCATGAATATCAGTCTCTCAGTACAGGGAATTCTAGATGTGTCTTGGTGATCGCATGGGATTTATCTCGAATATCTTTGTTATTATAATATACATTATACAATATCTGCCTTACACATTTGCTGCCACGACAGAATAATGCCTTTCTCGTACGACGTAAGCTGAAATGTATAAACATTTTATAGTGCAGCGTCCACGTCTTCAACCGAGTAGACTTCGTATGTAGAAGTCCATAAAACCCGTTGGAAATTCGATTTTCCATATAATTTTTAAGACCCCATTTCTCTCACCTCCTATAACAAGATACCACAACATATTAAAGATCTGCCCTTCAACAAGTTCAAAATAGCATTGAACATGGCTTCTTCAGCACTTATTTAACACTATTAAAGAATTCCGGGAGTACAAAAGTTCATGTTTTTTTTTGTGGTTTGGCGATGTTTATGTCTATATTTTAAGATTTAGTTCCAAATGTTTGCATGGTAAAAAATCTTAGCTGAATTGGCGATCACTTTGTTAAAGGCAAATAAATGTTTTATCTTATCTTATCACTTGGAGATCGATATTTGAAAATCTTTTCTCAGTGCTCTTTTATATCCTTTATGTAACCTTATTTTGTTGCAATTTTGCAAGTATCTAATACATTTAATGGTATGGGGTGGGCCATGCGTTGTCAGTCAGTCAGTAGGTTTATTCACGGAACTGTTTTAAACGTATAAAGAAGATGAACGGTACCTACAGAATTACGTATAAAGCATAGGTATTCAGTATCATTCAAAGCAGCAAGTTTATAACAAGCTTCACAGCGTCAAATATAACGGGCTATATTATATTGCAAATAGTGGATATTTCTCATGAAACTGAATATCTTTCCTCCAGGTTCATATACATCATTCGAAATAGCAAGTTCACAACCTACACCGCATCAAATATAACGTTTCATATGAAGAACGATGGTAGTTTCATAAAGTTAAGTCAATTTAAGCATGCTTACACACAGGTAAAGGTATCTTGGGCACCAATCAGTTATGGTTATTAGGCATGTTCAATCACTATTGTTACGAGCTCTGAGAGAACAGAATCGAGTTATTCTGTACGTACTATGCAAACGGATATCAGTGTAGAGTGAGCGAAGGCATATCAATACTTTCTTAGTTGTTCTTGTTTATTATTATACGTTTCGTTCATTAACACCCCATATCGTCCCCACTTAAGGGGCACGGGTCTGTTTCCATACCTCGACATATTGTAAGGTTTAAGTAACCATAATTTATTTTCATCTAGTATAAATACTGCTTTAGAGTAAACATGTTGAACGATGAAAAGTGGCAAAACAGCAGCAGCAGCGACTTGTAAAGATAATTCAATGTGCAAAAATTAATTTTCTGGGCAGAATTTCCTCTTAAAGTATCTTTTCTATTTTAAATAATGACCCTTTTTTAGTCACAGACGGTAAGCTAATAAGCCCTTGGCATCGTCTTATATGCCGAAAATGCCGTAGATGGAAGCGGGCTTATCAAAATTTCCCAACGCGATGGGGAATTGGCTATCTTATCTCCATGTCAAGAAAATCAATACTGCTAACAATGAAATGTAGGGGCAAGATTGAGATAAG
Organism: Coleophora deauratella; assembly: GCA_958295455.1. Taxonomy (NCBI): domain Eukaryota; kingdom Metazoa; phylum Arthropoda; class Insecta; order Lepidoptera; family Coleophoridae; genus Coleophora; species Coleophora deauratella. Next base: position 7,651,475 of record OY282408.1, on the reverse strand, counting down.
CTCGGCCCAGGGGATAAGGTGGGCTAAGAAAATGTTCGACCACCAACCAAACCGAGACTATAAAGATGTAAACCGCCGAGCATGACCTCATGGTATGAAGATATTGCAGTAACCAATACATAAATACCACTAACAGTTAAACCTATGTAGGTGATGACCGTGTCTGTAGTCAGTTAACTTGTGTGATAAACGCGACCCCGAAAGCCAAATTGAGTCTCAACCGCTTCAGGTTCAAACTCAAACTCTAAATGTTATTTTGTTAAGTAGATCTTTACACATTCTTTTAAATCTTCAATTTTTTTCTACCTAGTACAAAGTCCCTACCCGGCGGAACTTGTACACTTAACGTTTCGGGAAATGTTTGCGAACGTCGAGTCCAAAAGAAACTCGCTTCAAAACTTTTTTTTAAATCTTAAATTCTAGTACATTATGAGCTGGAGGATTTTCACATATCCATATATTATTGTCATTTACGTTATAATAATAATAATATCCGGGACAAATCACACACGGTCTTCTGGCCCCAAACTAGGATTCCCTGTATCTTGGGAACCAGAGACTGATATACATACACATATACATTAAAATACATACATATATAGATATTATACACCCAGACTCAGAGAAAACATTTCTGCTCATCACAGAAAAGTTTGCCCAGTGTGGGGATCGAACCCACGACTCTCGGATCAGAGGTCACGATTGCTAACCACTTAGCCACAGAGTCAGTCCAAGTCCAGTCAGTAATGAAGTATTTGTAATTATATAGTTTTAGATTCACCAGGAAAAATAGAAATACAAATTTTAATTTCATCTGCACAGTTACAATTTAAATGTCTGAGTTTGAAATAGCAGATAATGTCGTCGTGGCAGCAAATGCAAGCCCACAATAGCTGTGAACTCTGTATAGTACAGTATCTGCCCACTGATGTGCTACAAAGAAATAAATCAAAGTAGATAGGCTGCGACTGTTACGTTATAAACCCTTTTACTTCATGTAATAATTAATGTGTAACTTTACATCCAGCCTTTAAGCTTAAACATATAAAAAACCGGCAACGTGCGTATCAGACCACGTATTGGCAGACAAGCAACAAATGGTAGATTACTTATGAAATTTAATTACTTTCTCCAAGGATCCTATACAATTGCTGAAAACAAGTGACTATAGAATTTTTTTATTATATTTCTCAAACGCTGATATCGTGGTATTTATTAATTACCATCTTCATGCAACGTAAGTAATTAATTCTACAAACTGTTAGATTAGAATCCTACTTCAAAATGTTAGATTTTAACATACATAAGATTCACAATTAAACCAGTTTCCTGTACTTCGGCTAATATTGTAATGATGAAATCTTTTAGAAGATAACCAATTACGTTTGGCTTTTCTATCACTAGATATATCTGTGCTGTTCGCAATTCACAATACAACTAAACGAGGCTTCGCAGCGCCAAAGCTACTTAATAACGATTTCATTTAGACTGGGATCAGGCCAACCGTTTGAGTGGGTTTGCAGAATCTCGTCACTGCATAGCAAACAGAATATACAAAGGTTTGTTTCAGAGTTAATAGCAAGACTTGTGTTTAGATTTTAGTTTCTCAAATGAAGTGAAGTTTTGTAATGTTAGGGAATGTTTACCTAGCATTTAGATACCTAGAATATAAAGATATAATGTAGCATTATGTAATCCCTGTATTCTTTATACTTCAAGATTTGAGTGCATTTGGCAACGCCTCACCTGATATTAATTAACGATGCTGCTGAGGATGTGTCACGCGATCTCAGATAGTTCCTGTTTAGTTGGGCCTTGAAGATTCCTAAATTACACGAATCGGTAAATAAAGATGCGAGTACTCCCTGGACGTCCGCGTGATAAACGCTTCATGCGTTTAGATGGAATATCTAAAATATAGGATAAAATATAGGATACTGGAACCTCTTCCTAAGACTGATCGTCCGATGGTGGAATGTACAACCGACTAACGTATATCGTGAAATTCTTGATCACACTTTCTGAAATTAATCCTGTAGAACACTGGTAAGCAAGTGACTTTGCCGTGATGCTTGAGGCTTTGGAGTTTTAAGATATAAGCTCCTCTTTCAAGCTTTTTCGCAGCAGTTTTAACCTCGGACTCAAAGAGCTAAAAAGGCACTACAAAAGGACTTTTTTGCGATAAATAGACATGCCGGTGTTTTTAAGGCGTTCAACCTAATTTATTAGCTAATTAAAACAGAATAGATCTGTCATAAGGAGTAGGTATATGATAGCATGTCAAAAATTAAAAAAAAATGGGTTTCTGCTTCTCAGGCGTTCAAAGATTTCTTTTTAGTGTAACTATATACCAATAGACAGATGATTCGTCATAATATATAAATCCTGCCTAGATGATAATAAAAGTAAACACTTAAATATACATTTATCTCAAAGGGTTTTGTTCTTTTCGGTCTTCTCACAAAAAAAGGAAATAAAACATGATGAATTAAAACATAATCTGTTAGCATCTATTTTGACATGAATGAGCAAACGAGATCTAAATCGAATCTTACGCAAGTGTTGCCTTTGGTCTCACTTTAATTAACCGACTTCAAAAAAAGGAGGAGGTTCCCAAATCGTCGGAATCTTTTTTTTTATGTATGTTCACCGATTACTCGAAGACGCCTGAACCAATTTGGAAAATTCTTTTTTGTTTAAAAGGGTATATACTTCACAGGTGGTCCCATATAAATTTTATCGAAATCAATTCAGCGGTTTTTGAGAAAATCAACAAAAACATAGCAAAATTGGAGTTGTTGCGATTGAAGTCGGTTGTTTTTAACGTATTCCGCGTGGTCAATTGTTTTATAAATGCGAAAGTGAGTATTTTTGTTTCTTTTTCCTTCTCTCATGAACACGATGCAACAGAACAATGGATCGACATGATTTTTTACACAGTTCGTTGATGGTGTGGGAAAAGATATAGCATTTATATTACTGACCGTGGGAGAGCCATGCTTCGGCACGAATGGGCCGGCTCGACCGGAGTGATACCACGGCCTCACAGAAAACCGGCGTGAAGCAACGCTTGCGTTGTGTTTCGCCGAGTGAGTGAGGGTACCGGAGCCCGGAGGACCAACTCCCCCCCCCCCCCCCAATTCCCCCCATCCGCCCATCCCATTTCAAAGGTCGGCAATGCACTTGTGACTCCTCTGGTGTTACAGGTGTCTATGGGCGGCGGTAATCACTTACCATCAGGTGATCCGTCTGCTCGTTTGCCACCTATCATATACTTAACCGGTTTCATTGAAAGACAAAGAGAATAGATAAAGGGCAGGAAACAAAAGAGAAATTGTTTTATCCCAAAGAACTCATTTCCGTGTTCACGAGTTGACTGACTTGGTGGCCAAGTGGTTAGCGATCCTGACCTCTGATCCGAGAGTCGTGGGTTCGATCCCCACACAGGGAAAACTTTTCTGTGATGAGCAGAATTGTTTACTCTGAGTCTGGGTGTATTATATCTATATATTTATGTATTTAAAAGTATATGTGTATGTATATCAGTCTCTGGTTCCCAAGATACAGGGAATCCTAGTTTGGGGCCAGATGACCGTGTGTGATTTGTCCCAGATATTATTATTAGTTGCTAGCGTCTCCCACGCACTACGCACCCTCGAAAGTCTAAAATTAATATCTATGCAGGTGGAGCCATGGGCAACAGCTAGTATTTAAATAAGTTAGCACTTTTAAATGAGACAGCTCTATCCCATTTCTAGTAGAAGCTGTCCCAAAAGTAACTACTTGTCTACCTGCATTTCTTGATATAATTAATGAAATGAATACATAAAAGTCGTGAACTGTTCATAACTAAGCATCAGGATCTTTAAGCTACTTATGTTGTAATGTAATATGAAACAGCAATAAATTAAAAGCCATATAATCGTTAATCACAACGATGTTCAAAATAGGAAACATTCCAATACAGTATTACAAAATATTACCCGCAAATTATTACCTTTGACGAGTTACGAGGAAGAGAACAACAAAAATAAAATTGAATACTTACCCCATGAAATGAAATGAAATTTAGATGGGAATTTTACCACAATCATCCTCGGGGACAATTGATTACGTGGCCTAACATCCGCCCATCAATTGTGGGGCGATAAACGTCAAGCCGAGTTTGCAAATGACAAATGTTTGCTAACGACTCACCGGATGAAAACCGAATAATTTCGAGAGAAATTTTACATCTGAAACGTGCCCAATACGATGGTGAGTACGAAGTAATAATCGTTAATGTTAGTGAAGCAATTATTATGCTCACGAGAAAAGAATTGCTACATCTCTACCATCGTTAACTTGGTTCGGAGTTGAGTTGTCTGTAAGTACTTCACTTGAAATCGTGCGAGATTCTAGATGTTTTTCGTAATAAGAAGGTATTTTGTGAAGAAAAGTACTAGTATTTCTTGTAACACTCGTGTCTCATACAGACAAAAACTTTAAATAGAGATTTATTGTAAACAAATATAACGAGTACATAATCAGCAGAACGTTCGAAGCAAATGCTCTATATGATCGAAATACAAAAACGATTTCAAATATAAAAGTATAAGGAACCTTAAAAGCCCCATTAAGACGGTACTTAAATACCAAACGGATTGAGCCCTGTAAATAATGGTCGGAAAATATCGGTTAAGGCGCAGATTATTTATTTTCTCCAAAACAACATATTTCACAGGGCATAATAATATATGGGCTTCCGTTAAAGTAAATAAATGGTTAAATAAAATGGGTAGTGGAAATTCTGAGTTTTTAATCATTTCTCCGGGAACCTTCGAGTTTTCCGGGATAAAAAGTATCCTATGTGTTAGCCGAGTGCTTGATCTATCTACCTACTAAATTAGATCCAAATCCATTCAGTAGTTTCGGCGTGAAAGTGGAACAAACGAACAAAAAAGACAAACAAACAAACTAACATCGATACTTTCGCATTTATAATGTTAGTGAGATGAGATGAGATGAGATAGAAGCAAGCGAGATATCTGAGTAACGAGTGTGTGGACCGTCACCGGATCATACCCGTATGGCAGGGTTGGGAGTGTCCATAGTATGTATGTAATATTGTACTATTTAATTTACTCACCACTTTGTTATGCCGCTTGCTCATACATATTAGAAAGATATAAAAAAGTCGGTACATTTATCGGTCATGTTATAGGTATCCATTATCTATAGTCTAAACTATTTCGGTATTTAGTAAACAACATTAGAACGGAAACAAATGAACAATGAAAAAATTAAAAGTTAGACGGCCACCAATTCATAGCTATACTAATATATTTTATGACTCAGTTTATATGCGATGAACTTTGAAAAGAAATAAAGTGATGCCATTTTTAACGTCACAGGGTTAAAAGAAGTCGTAACTCCTCTAGAGTCATTCAAAGCTTATAATGCGGTACGTGACGCCTTAACAGGACGCGTGGAACCCGATCATTTCACGCGGTTTCCATTTTCGGTTGAGTTTGCCATTTGTCATAAAAATGAGGACTGAGAACACGTTATATACGGTTATTGAGATCCAGTTAAACTGAAGCATTTATTTATACATATATTTTTTGTAGGAGATTAATTTAAAATATAATTTATATTTACAGAAACCACAGCTGGTGGGCAGTAGTTTTTTTTATTACAACTACGACATTATCCTAACAAAACACTAGTCTCGACGTTCGATACTCATGCATGCAAAAAAGCTGGTAATCATTAAAATATTGACCAGTGGCGACTTCTCGTATCGCAGGCCTAGACACACTCGAGTCGCTGAACCAGCGGAGTAAGTAAGTAGTCTTTAAAATATTTTGACATTTCAAGAGACGGTGCGCAATAAGAAGTGAATGTCAAGAAAAACATTTTCCTTTGATAGCTTTGTCATATACCGACTATTTTGACCATTGGTATCAGGAATTCTCCTCACGTTTGCTTTCGGAAAAAAAACTTTGTATAATTAATTGTAATACGCATATCATATAAATTTCATATTTTATCTATAGGTTTATTCAAATCATAAAGTTGTAGCATTGGTGTCCACAGTTGAAAATAATGTTTCTTCCACCATTCTTAATCAAAGCTCTACAAGTTAGACATAATAATAACAATTACCTTACGGAAAAATTAAAATTAAAATATATTATGTATACACCTTTATTTTAGAGTTCGCTGTTCTATCAATCAGCTAGTAGTTGTAATACGTTATTAGTTGTACGTTGTATGCAAGGTACAGGGTGGCGCAATAGAACGTGCATATTGTGTCATTTTTTTTAGGCGTAATCTACGCGCGGGGTTTGGAAGCATTGTATGATTGGATCGCAGTATGGATGCAGGTTAAGTAGCCATGAGTCAGTTCGACGGGAATTATCGCGTATTTTGCGTACGCACGTTTTACGAGAACGGTCGTCCTCTCTTCTCAACACGGATAACAACAAATTCGTGGAGCTCCGAGTGCAGATCAAAATTTGGATAAGGCCGCCTGACTTTTATTGTGGGGATACCTCAAACATAAAGTCTATGTCAACACTCTGAAAAAAAAAATTCGTCAGTTCAAAGAGAACATCCGCCGTACAGAGAGATACACGAGCCTTACTAAAGAAAGTTTTCACAAATCTCCGCTCACTTTTAGAGGAATACTACCTTAGACAGGGCCATCATTTAGAGGATATTAGTTTTTTAAAAATAAACTGCATTTAACAACTAACAAGTTCTTAGTTTTGTTTTAACCATCTGTTATGTATTTATTACGTTTTTTTTTACGCATTTTTTTAAAACTTTTTTAAATATACTCGTTTTATTGCGCCAGCCTTTGTTGATAAATCATTTTGTAAATTAATTTTTCAACTTTAGGGTAAATATTTTGAAGGCAACTACTAAAATGTTTTACGAAAACAAAAGCAAGAATTGAAATAAAGATGTATTTATTTAACTTGGTTCCACGAACTCTCGTAATTTCAATGAATTTTGACGAACTCGGCATTTTGCAGCACGTACTCGTATCTTCTATCAGAGAAGATGGCTTGGACGTGTTTCAATTTAAATGTAAAATAAACGCTCCCCTATTCATCGATTGCTAGAATATAAGTAACAAAGCATATGTAGGTAGGTACTCTATACGTAGATACATCTATTTACTATAATAAAACAGTAGAAACCGCGTGTCTGTACATTGAATATTTTTACAAAAAATAGTAAGGAGGTGATAGAATAAGAGTAATAGAACACAAATAAACAAATTTAAAATTTTTTGTCTGTCTGTCTGTCTTTCTGTCTGTTCACGCTAATCTCCAAAACTACTGGATGGATTTTCATGCGGTTTTCTCGAGTAGATTAAGCTTAGTTTGAATCATTATACAGTCTTTGTTTCATCGAAATCCAATGTCAAGAAAAAAGTTGTCGTCCTTTAAAGATAATTTTAAATTCTCCGCTTGCCTGCCAAAAATTACATAGCAAATGAGTCGAAAGAAGGGTCCGTAGCGCATAATTACGTAGGCAAGTAATCGATTATAGTTTTAATTTTTACATAAACAATAAAACATCTACTTATTTAAGGTTCCGACCCTTCTTTCGACTTATTTGCTATGTAATAGTATAGATGCAATTTTTGGCAGACGAGCGGCGAATTTATTATTATTTTTGTTAAAAATATGCAACATCTATACATATAATAAAACTGTAACGGGGCCGATGATGCTGTACATGGAATTTTTTTGAAAATAATACCTGTAGGGTACATGTCTATCGGTATAGAGACCAAAACAATTTGATGGGCCGATTTTGATGAAACTTCGTACGATTATACTACGTAACCTGGAATAACATAGATACTTTTTATTCCGGGAAATTCAAGGGTTCTCGAAGGAATGCATACTCAAAAACTACGAAGCCGATTTTATTGTAATTTGACACAATGAAACTTTATCATTACTACTAAACATCCAAACTTTTTCATCTCGGTTTCATGAAGGGTTCCCCCAGGAAAACGACAACACCGTATCTCCACAATAACTCAGTTTATTAAGATAAAACCTTAACTTTTTGAAAAGGCGTGTCGATTACGGTACTTTCGTATCAATCGATACATACTATTGGTCCTGTAAATTCAGAGGGATCCCGAGGGAAAAGCTGGAAACTGTATCTAAGTATTAAGGTGAAACCTTCACTCTTAGATTAGGCGAATCAAAGGTATATTCAGTTAACATTCTTGACCCGTAATTGTCAAGGGTGTCCGGAGGGAACTGACGGGATCCTCTTTTTCGATGAGATATGTCTATATTGTTTTACGGTGTAGGTAGCTGTAGAAAATATACGTATAACGTAGTGAAATAAGCAAAGCAAACTACATTTGTAAATGTTATTTTTATTTCGTACCCAACTATTCAAGTGTAGGGCAATATTTATCAAGTGGTGGTATACAGGATGTTATAAAGGCGTAGACGTAGGGTGTTAAAAAAAGTGCGTTTGAGATTTTAAGGGGTTGCTCAGAATCAAAATATACAGGAAAAATATTGAAAAAATCCGATCTGCAATTTTTTTACCCTTTACCGTACAAATAATTAATTCACTATTCTGATTTAAAAAGTTGTAGACACGATTTTTTTTATTATTCCTGTATTCTATACTTGATTCCGGGTAACCCCTTAAAATCTCAAACGCACTTTTTAACAACCTATATAGGCGGCTGAAAAACTTCTTAAGCTGGAGTTGGCCATTAGCCTCACATCTTACCACTATCCAAACTTGGACCCTGTGCGTGGAGAATGACCTAACCTGTCTTAGCTATAAGAAGAGATCCATGCCCCAGAGTATTGATTGTGAATATAAATCCTATGAAATTGTATTTTCATTTTCTTTCTCTTTTTCTTCTTATTTTTTCTTTTTCATTTTCTTTTTTGTTTTTTCTTTTTCCTTTTTCCTTTTTTGTTTTTTATTTTTTCTTTTACATTTTTCTTTTTTTCTTTATCTTTCATTCGTTTTATTGTTTACTTAATCTTGTTATTTTCTTATTTCTAAAGAATAATTTAGCAAAACATATGAACTATTGAAAAAACCCCAACACTAACGCGTACGAAGTCGCGGGCACCAGCTAGTTACTTAATATTCAGTTTAGGCGATTATCACACGGGAGGCGGTTTAACAATCCTCATTATTACGGTAACAGATATTAACCGTATATTGGAACAAAACGGTATTAGATACCATGAAACTTGATCCATAAACATACCAATTTCAATAAAGTCCCGTTTATAACACAGCCATAAAACCAATGATCTTGTGCTTTTTTTCAACCGCCATTACCACCAATCGTACTCAGAAACCTCAATATTACCACGAATATTGTGACCTGCCAAATTTTTCTTCTAAAAACATCCTTTTAGCAGTATCAGGCGCACGGTGTTAGCGATTCCGTACACGTTCTTGAATAGAGCTATATAGGCGAAGACGCTCTCTTCGTACACAAGAAATTGCCCTCTTTATGGCTTCATGGTGTAGATTTTATGATCCTCACTTACGTACATTGACTTCCCGGGATCGACAATTTTCTGTCGCTTGACGTGATAAGGAAACAATTGAAGACGTGTCAAAAAATTTCATTGGTAATGAATCATAATTCTAGGAAGGAACGTTACAAATTGATGATGTTAAAAAAGACAGATCAATTATAATATTTTTGAAGCAAATCGAGTCATTATTTTGGTTCAAGAAGTCCCTTTCAAGTTAGCGCAAGTCTGACTCTTTGTGGCCAGTTTTTATAATTTTTGTTCACGATGAAAAGTTAGGTAATAAAAAATTGTCCAGCAATATTTTAACTGTGGCATTTACTCATCAAACTGAACAAATTTTCCCAAGAAAATCATGGTAAAAAAGCCAAAAATATTTTGGACTTTCCATAAAAATTCATCAACCATCTGACGAATTTGTATGAAGAGTTAAAATATTGCTGGAATTTTTTTTGTCACTCTGTTTAACGATTTTTATTACATAAAGTAAAAAAAGGGTTAAAAAACTTTCTTTTACATTTTCCATTTCACCAGCTACCTTTCTCGGTTCTAATTAAAAAACAACCAATTGAAGGTCAAATACACAAAGTAGGCTTAGTATATAGGATAGGACCCTTAGGGTACAGAACCCTAAAAATAGTTACTTCAGAGCGGATTTTACGGTGAAAAAAATATAATCTGTTGTCACAGAAACACTGTGTATTATCGAGTATTATTCTAATAAATAAATTAATAAGACCTATCAACCAGAGGTCATTAGTGCCTGAATCGTCTTTGGATCGCATCCAAACTAATGTCTGGCATTCGAGCGAGAATCAATCCACTTTGCGATTTTGTGGATGATTTAGGTCACCGAGTCTTGTTTTATTAATCTTTCATGTTTCTTAATGTATTGTGACACAATACATGATATTGTGTTGGTTATTAATTAATATTAATATAGTGCTATATTATATTGAGATTAACTACTTATAAAAACAAAGCACCTTTTTATATACCTAAGAGAAGTATCCAGGACCAACTCCAACTATAGTTGATCATCTAAATGATAAAGTAATTACTTCATTGTAGTCGTAAATCACTAAGAGCGGACGCCTTAACAATCTTATCCATTTGGTAGATCAAAAAGTTTAAAAAGTGTATATGTATATATTTTTTTGAAATTTCGACAAATACGCGACACTCGTCTTTCCTCACCAAGGTTTTCCGTCACTCGTTTGTTCAGCTCGCTCCTCGCTTAGTCTCCTACAATCTACGTAGAGATATTACACATATTAGATACACCTTTAGGTCGACTTGTAGGAGTGTCGGGGGCATCAGTGTCAATTATGATCAATTGTTTTATGTTTAGGTAAAGGCTCTAAACGCCCTTCAAATGTTCTAGGTACGTTAATTCAAAGACCCCGTGTCCTGTCCTCAGATCAAAGATGCCTCTGTTTTGCATTGACTTCGTTCTTATTGTCACACAGCCGTTTCTCTACGATATTCTAGACAGTAGACGGTGTATTACAACTATTTCAATTATAAGTAAAAAGTACTTATTACACCCAAGTTAGGTACTATAACTATATTCAATTTGCAACAGTATCTAAAATCGAGAGTACAGTCGTCCGCGAAGTTCACGAAGTTTTTGTCTGGTAAGCATTACAAGGAAACCCTACTTTACAAGTGAACCTTTGTTCGGTGCTGTTCAATAAATCCTCCAAGTGGATTTAAATCTCTCACCGGCGCGATGTGGCAGAAAAGCAATTAATTAAATTGGTTTGTTTAAGAAATACCTTGAGCACAGCGATTTTAGGAAAGCGGATGAGGAAATTTGAAGCTATTCGTATGCTAACAAGTCATGACTATTACATTACACTCAGAAGTCAGATTTCGTGGTAAGGCAAAACGTATAATTGGGCTTTAAAATTGGGCAGTTGACTGCATGAAATATAAGTAATGAAAAATACATAACTCTTTTATTAAAATCACAAAAAAATTGACATGCTTGGATTACAATATGTGTGATTATATTAATTCATAAAAAATACAACATTAAGATTATTTCAGAATTAAAGTCAGATTTTAAAAAAAATAAGATGTCGTTTTTGAAATTTGTTGTAGTTTCAGGCCCATTAATTCTGCTAATGTCAATGTTCAAAAGAAATAATATCAAGATTAACCGGTTTACGTGCTTAATCGGTAAAAAGGCTAGATAATAAAAAAATATAAAGATAATTGATAAAAAGTTACTCAGATAACTAGTCGACAATTAGAAAACTACCCTATAATTTATGTTCATAAGAAAACGCCGGCCGTCCATTAACGCCGCCATCAGAAGTTTAATTATTTCTTTTAATAAATATCAAAATGTCAAATATCGTAGGACTATTTGTGGTTCATATGATAAGAATTTTATCATACAAAAAACATAAACTTTATACAAATTATTTTTATACCTTGTAGCCACCTTTGTTTAGTGTTAATTACCAACATGTGTATTGCAATGTTCTAGCAAACTAAATCTGTAATTTCGTTTGTACTACCTTCATTTTTTCCACTTGCATACTTTTGCTGGACTACAGTCTGACCAATCTCTATGTTATAATTAAGTGAATACTCTTAATGACTGTAATCTGTTTGTATGTTTAATTTAAATAAAAAAATAAAAAATAAACACCCTTGAACACTTAAGTCACTATCACTGTAACTGACATTTTGGCCACTATAAGGTCGGTTAAGATCATTAATAACTTATGTGTTCAAGGTCTGTCAATATTTTTTGCATCTTAAAATCCTTTACCATATTAACCACAATTACTTTGGCGTATTTTTTTTCATTTTCGATTCTAAATAAAAAATAATTCGGTAAGTAATGGTGGCTATAGTGTACGGTCGGTAATTATTTCCTCAATGTTAAGAATGTAATGTATACAATATAAGTCTATGCTTATTGTAACTGCCATAGTCTAGAGAAGGCGCAGTATGCTCCCCATCCAGGCTAAGTTTGGCTACACCGTTTATAAGAGCCAGGTTACACGCTCAGTCTGGCATCAATCTGGCGTCAGTCTGGTCCATCAGTCTAGTCAGAACGATCGGAGAATGATCGTGTAACCCACTTTCTGCTGTCAGTCTAGATTAACCGTGTACCGTGAAAATCATCCATCATTCTGGCAGCAGTCAAGACTGATGGACCAGACTGACGCCAGACTGAGCTTGTAACCTTGCTCTAAGGAGGTCTGCTTCGAGCACACCACGGACACTCAGTACAAATCGTCCAAGTTATTTACCTACTAAGACTTCCCTTTCTAACCTACATGTTAACAGCGAACGAAACTGAGTGGCGACTCTATGGACTGTCACCGGATCTTACGCCGATCGCCTTCAGGGAGCGGTAGTGAGTGTCCGCACTGTATGTTAGTACTAAATAAATATTTAATATACTGTGCTCAAAGTGTCATGCTCAAAAGTATTGGTTATTTGCTATGGTTAAGAATGAGTACCTACATCCAATGTTAGGTGTGCGTAATGCTCACTAAGAAAATAAAATATAAAGTTTCTTGAATAACCGCAATAGCATTTTCTGATGCTCAAAAAGTGTTTTTTAAAAGGAACTTAATAGCACTACCCGTAATAGCACTTTTTTGTAAGCTTACGGAAATGGACGTATTGATGAAAGTGATTTAAGACGACAGATACCAGACACTTTCCGTAGGGTGGGCAATGAGACGAGTAAAACATTAAGTGTTAATATCCTCTTATAAATATACATAAAGCTCCTTATTTAAGAGATTCATAGGTGTGTGCGACGAGTGTGATAGTTACAACTAAAATATATTAATTCGAATAAATTTATATCAAAAGTGAGTCAAACCAAATCAAATGAAAATATATTTATTCGAATTAAATAGCACTGTAAAATTTCCGAAATTTCTTTCTTATTTTACCTAATATGAAATTCATACAACTTCGCGATCGTATAACTAAAGTTTTGAAAAGCGTTTGCGGAGAAAGAATATACGTAGGGTTCAAAAGAAACTCCCCAACACATATATAAATAAAACTCTTACATTACTAATTCGGGTAAAGCGCACACCGACTTATACCAAAGATTCTAAGACTTTGATTTGACGCACGGTAGTTTTTCACCAGTACAGAAGGACTAGCTGAAATATAAATAAATATCTGATTGAAGATATACACCTATTACAGTTTCAGTTTAGAAAGCCTCCGCAGTCTGAATATCCACTGCATAAATTAATATTTACCCGACAACGGTCAGCTCAAGGTGGTTCAAGTTCACTCCCAAGTAATTATATTGAAAGAGACTGTTGAATAATCACAACACTCAAATTTTATAGGTACGATCTCCTCGTTGCAACCATCGCAGTTTCTTAAAACTATAATGTCTTTACTGAATGCACAGGGGCATAGTAAACTAGGAACTTCGTATGAGGTAGACAAAAAAATACATTCTAAAAGTGTACAATACCACCTACATCGAATGAACGTTATTTTGATTTTATTTATTTAATATATTTTTTTACAGTTGTTTGTTATAGTATTGCAGTTATAAGCTCTAAACTTGACGGCAGTATATATAGGTCATATAATTATATGAGATATTTTTAGTGTGCCGAAACCTTACTTATCCTGTAACAGATGACATAGACTAAGCTCCATTGAAGGTCTGAAGACAACTGAAACTAGAAACTATTGCCAATATCGATAAGTGGTAGGCAGTAACCTTTGTTTGCTTTCAGTATCAATACGCTCGGCGACATTAGGCAAACATAGTGTAGTATGTAAACTGACTATAAGATAAATACCTCTTACATGTAATAGGAAACTATATAGTTAGCAATAATTATCATAGGTAAATGGATAAAAAATCATAAAGGTACTGAAGAATGAGTGTTTCAATAGTGATAGAAAGATGATACGAATTTAATTTTAAATAAGACCTTAATCGACTTTCACTCATAAAACTTAACAAACTCAACGGAACTTATTTAACGTTAGTTCGCAAAATTCAAATTTAAACTCAAAATGAAAATTCAATTTATTTCAGAATAAATTCCATATTATTTGTTGGTAGTAATTAAGTCTTAAAACTATGTTACTTAAAAGTTTGGGCCTCTTGTATTAATTTGATCAGTTATTATAGCCAACCAACCAAGTTTTATTGATTCATATTTCACGTGAGTAGGAGTCAACAAAATAGTGTTCTTTGGGAACGAAATAGCAGATGAGCTAGCTAGGAACGGAGCAGAGGCACCAGCTATTGGACCCGAACCAATAGTAGGAGTGCCTCGTTGCACCGGAAGAAGAATGCTGCAGGAATGGGCTAAGGAACAGAGTAGAACACTCTGAGTTAGTGCACCAGGCCAAAAGCATTCGAAAGCGCTCATATTTGGTTTTTTGCGGGAATACACGTCTAGAGCACTACGACTTCATATGCCTGGACTGAGGATTCTAGTTAAAACTCTAACTGGCTACTGCAAGCTTAATAAACACCTTAATAAATGAAGCTTGAAGTTACGGACAAGTGCCAATTCTACCTCGAGGAAGATGAAACTCCTCTTCATATACTCTGTGAGTGCGAGGCACTGAACCAGATCTCTAGGTGGACCGACGGTAACTCCAGAGGTCATTAGGGAACTCGATCCCCGGTGCATCCTACAGTTCATTAGAACTATTGGCCTTGAGGATAAAATATAACAAGGGCAGTGATCACAATAGACCTACCCAGGTCGAAGTGATCCAAAAGGGCCCACCTTTGGTCCTATACCCCTTTACCCCCAAATAATAGCCAATCAACCAATTTTTATTGTTTCATATTTCACGTAAGTTGGAGTCAATGAAATAGCGTTCTTTGGCAACACTGATATTTTGACAGGGACTACAGAATAAATTTGTATCTGCTTATGAAGACTATAAAGACGTACAGTCTCGTGCACCTAAAAGTATACCCCTAAGTAGCGCCATCTAGCAAATCAGTTACTAATAAATACGACACAGGAGCTGCCGAAGCGGCAGCGCAAGCAATGCATGCACACGAGACTAGACAAACGGCAAACGGTGAATAATTAAATCATATTTGGTCAATTGCCCACATCATCATGTAGTTTGAACGTCTACCATAATTTAACCACTATACTTTAGTTTCGAAACGGTTCAGGTTGATAAGACTGTGATCATAAATCCAGCGGCAACGGGTTCAAATCTTCTATGACTGTAATTTTTAAAGTACATAATATTTTTTTATAGTTCATTTATCGTTTTACTACTTATTAGTTTATTATAATATGTATTATTTTAAAAAATGGTAAGAAAAAACTCAGAGTAATACTTATAAATACCTTTTATTATAAATTTATATCATTTGTCATTGAAATAAAATAATGTTAACAATATATTCTGTTCCCCTTAGCTTAAAGTGGGCGTGCTGTGAATAAACATGTTAGCTAGTCAGAAAATGAAAATTCTTTCTAACTAATAACAATAACATCACTTTAAACAGCTACTTTAAGCTTTACATTAATAGGCAGAATAACTTTAGGTTATAATTCGGAAATAACAATAATAACAACAATATAAAAATAATTTTGATAACGTGATAGAAATAACAATAAATAAATAACGTTTAGTGTTTCTAATTATAATTTTCACTATTGAGACAACAACCTAGTTCCATTATTTCACCGGGGCCCATTGAACACATTCATCTGCACTCCACAGTATCCTAAAGTTATTCTGCCACAAGTTTAATTTATTAATATACATACACAGATCACATTTTTTTCTCCACGCATCCGCAATAGCACCTTTTATCCATCTGCGTCCAGTCTTGTCTGACTTAAAAGATTTTTCACCGAAACTTATATCTTCAGCCAAAAGGTCCGCTGCTGGACAATATGTATATACTCTTTAGCTACTCGAACTTCGCACAGTTTTCACGGATTTACCGTCTGCACTAGCATTCGTCTTGGTCTCTTACGAATGTTTTTTGGTCTCTAAGAAAGGATTAGCCGTGTGACTGCCCACGCTCTCCCGCTGACGTGCAGACTGAGCGGTAAACATCACTGGGGCTGGGTATGGTTGTATGGGCTGTATATCTCTAGTGTCTTCATAACGCATGATCCATAATCTAATGGTTTCTGGAAAAAATAGATAATGTTAATTTTTATAAATAATATAAACTCATAAACTCAACTTATTGTGAATTATTGACAAAACTATGCTTAAAATACTTACAGTTAAATAAACATCTCGGCGTCACTTATAGTTTTATTCTGTTCTAATAAAACAAATTAGTATCGCTTTCAATACACTTGATACGAGTAACTACGGCATTATTGACAGTAATAAATAAGTGCAGATAAATCCACACATGATATAATAGTTACACGTAAATCACAGTTGACATAACAACAGTCAATATAAAAGTGAAGTTGCTAGGAGTTAAGAAAATATCACAGTTATTTTTGTCTACCCACAAATTCAAAGTAACACAATATGCAGTGGATCCAGTTCGTCATAATCGCTGCAAAGTATTCTTTGGGCGATCGGGATCGCTGTTGTCGATGTCAATGTCAGCGATGTTGAATGTCTAGTCAATCTAACAAATATATATATATATATTTTTTTTTTTTTATGTGATAGGTGGCAAACGAGCAGACGGATCACCTGATGGTAAGCGATTACCGCCGCTCATGGACACCCGCAACATCGGAGGAGTCACAAGTGCGTTGCCGACCTTTGAAATGGGATGGAGGATGGGGGGATGGGGAAGGGGAGGGGGGGTTGGGCCTCCGGTACCCTCACTCACTCGGCGAAACACAACAAACGTTGCTTCACGCCGGTTTTCTGTGAGGCCGTGGTATCACTCCGGTCGAGCCGGCCCATTCGTGCCGAAGCATGGCTCTCCCACGTCTAAATAAAATAAAACTAAAAAAAAAAAAAAAAAAACTAGTTTATATTATATTACGAGGGATTTGAACCCGCGTTTTCCGTGCGACTGCCCGACCGCCACAGCCACTAGACCAAGACAGCCATGGTAGTGACTGACAAATTTAAACTATAGTTGCTCCAATATACCTGGATACTTATCAGGAAATAGACTAACAGTGGCCAGCAGCATAATGCCAACAGCCATGCCATTATGCATGCTTTATTTATTAATTTTTTGGTTCGCTAGATGGCACTACTTAGGAGTATACTTTTAGGTGCACGTGACTGTACTTATAAAATGTCAGACTCCTTACATATTACCTTTTTAGAGTCTGCCGACTGTTAGTCTTGGATTGTATTATTCCATAGTCTAAGATATTTTACGTGACGGTAATATAGCTATGTTTATCTTCCACGAACTTCCAGCTTAATTTCTACGGCATTGATTACTAAATCTTGACTCCCACGACGAGCTGATAATTATAGCCTCATGAATTTAATCCTGACTATAGTTCAACATGAATTTGCTGCGGAGAACATAATACCAATAAATTCCGATAGAATACGTGAATAAATTTAGGACTAACCATTGTTTATTTGATCCAAACATATTCAATAATAAATAATGTTTTGCTTTTTGACCGCACAATTAATTAAGATTCAAATCAACATTACTTTCCTTTTAAGGTTGAAATAAAGGAGAGGGCAGCAAAAAAAGGGTCGAAGGTCCTGTATAATTGGTTTTAGACATAAATACGCAATAAGTTAGGCATGAAAGTTTATGTGTGGTCCGTGATCGGAATGTGCCGTATAAGCCTCATTGGCCCAATGTGATCACGCTTTCTCCACCTCACCCTATCAGCACAGTGAGGTACGCAACTAAATTTCAATTCAGGGCGATAGTTGCCTCCCCATTCCTCTGATAACAGGGTGAAATTTATTCAGATTATTCTAATGTCTCTGAATATTCACTTTAGGTTAGAAGTTTGAATATGAGATTAAGGTTTAAGAGGTTTTCTTTTTAATATCAGAATTTAAGACCTTACAAGGCTCTTTTATCTTCGTAATCCAGGAAGATAATGATTAGAATTTCCGATTGAGTACTTTTATCTGGGTCGGTTTTTTCATTTTCTTAGAATCTTACTACTTATGTACTTGCTGAGCTATTTTGAACTCGTCGTCGCTAAATTTTTGATTTATTTAATGTATAAAGCCTTACTTTTATTAAAAGGTGATAAAAAACGGCCAGCAAAATTGTAACTGTGGCTTTCACAAATGAAAATGATCAAGTTCCCTCAAGACACACATCTAATTGCACAAAAATATATTAGTTCACAAACAAATCGATCAATTCAAGTCACCCGATTAGTTTGTTAAAAATTCAAAGACTGCGCATTTTTACTAACTACAGAATGCTTGACATTTTCCCAGTTGAAGATTTAAGTGTTGTTTGCGAATAGATTCAGAAAATAATTAAAATTGAGTGAACAGATAGAAAGTAAACAACTTGAAAAAAATTGAATCAACAATTTTTAACACAATACTCGTATCACGAAATACGTACTGCGCACATCAAGTGAAACTGAATACTTTTACAGATTAATATCGTTGGAAAATTCCTTGCGATAGTAGATTGAAAATTGAAGTATCGGCTGTAATTTACTACAGTAAAACATATAGCAATAAAGTAAATTTTAGTCTCTTTTTATGGATTTCGAGTATGTTCCACTTATGGACCTAAAATCTAAGCCGATTGGGATGCCGCGATTGTTGTATGTCTTGCATTTTATCTAACAGGGCTTCTATTATTCTAGCTACCTTTTAAACCTTATATGGTAACAATTTTTTAGAAAAAAACATACCAAACCAATAAATACGCAGTGCATTAGCTGCTCAGCGAGTCTTAATTATTGTGATGCGGAACCCTTAGGGTGCGAGTCTGATTCAGACTTGTCTGGTTTATTATATTTAGACAGATAGATAGATATTATATACTAGGTATTTAATCTACACACACAAAAAATAACAACAGCAAAAAGTATAGTATTGAAGATTATTAGAAAGCCTTTTCCCTGTATCACATGATATTTATACAGGAGGAAAAAGTAGTTTTAATTAAACTGGCCTTCTACTCATAAATTAGAACAACTTTTGATCTGCTTTTCTAATAGATATAGACATAGTTTTCTGACTAGAAACCAACCTAAGGATTGCTGCTCCTTTTTGTTCCACCCACTTTGAATACTTATGTAGGCAACCTTAATCATATTATTTTTTATTCTTGAGATCTCAGAATAAATTCGCCTAACCTTGCCACTAATAAAATTGTTCTTCTGGGGCTAGAAACTTCGCAAGCAATTTGACGGGATATTCGTCTGGGAACCATTCTCTATAATCGATAGAATCCTTTAAAACAACCTCTTAAAGTGGAACTCTCATTAGAAAACTTGCCAGCAAGTTATTTCCTAAGAGACGGCGAAATTAGCTCGATAAAATATTTGGTTGATTTCATTCCAACAATAAATTGTTCATCTAAAAAAATGTTTAATACCTAATTTTATTCAGGTAATTCAAATAAAAGGTCGATGAGGTAATTAGTTAAACATTTTTTTTCCTTTATTCGCTCTTTTACGAAATGACGTCTTTTTTTTGAGAGAAATTGGCTATTTTTATACAATTAATTTTTATGTATCGTCTGACATATATACAGGTGACTTATTAAACGCCAACAAGCGGGAAACTGGTGGAACTGCTAAAGAAACTGACAACTTTTTACAATGAAATTATCCATACTAATATTTCTAAAATTGAACAGTCAATTTGCGAAAATTGTATGAAAAGTTTTTTTTTATGCGATAAGTGGCAAACGAGCAGACGGATCACCTGATGGTAAGCGATTACCGCCGCCCAAAGACACCCGCAACACCAGAGGAGTCACAAGTATTAAAATATTTTTTTACTTCTGTTACATAGGTTCCATAAGAATGTGTAGAATCTATAATTTACCGATTGCCGGCGAATCAAAGTTCTTATTGTTCTTGTGTAGCGATAGGTAATGAGTATTCTTGAGACCGCTGAATAAACGAAATATCCAAAATTGTTCAAAGAATCGGCCCTAGTCGGATAATCCGCCGAGACTCGTTTGGGGGATGGGGAGTTTTCACATGGCGTTTCTAACATGCCGCTAATCCGCTTAAATCCTTTGTGGGTATTTATTTTGTTGGAACTGCCTACAAGATCTACCTTATTGTGTACTCAAGACAAATCACTAAACAAGAATAACTGTGAAAGTGTGTAAATAAAGCCGCACGTCAAATCTTCATAGTTTGACACTTCAATTTAATTCAATTCAGTATACATTATTGTAATAAATAACACATAATACATACAAAAGTGAAGAAGACATATTTAAGACACTACAATTCTCTTCAATTCAAACCGAAACTATATGTATGTTTCGTAACACATCCTCATTCGTAGTATTAGTGGTGAATTTATGAAATTAAATCAGCTTAATTATTCTTAAATTTTAATATTTATAATACTTCTTTATGGATTTATCTGAGATTTGCATGGAACATTAGTAATGGATAGAATTTAACTTTTTTATGGCATAATGTTTAGCACATTTGTTAAGTTTTCTTTCAAACTTCCTTGATTCACCATTTCTTCAATCAATCAATCAATCAATGGCCTCTGCGTCTATTGCAGAAGATTTACTGCAGTGTCTTGGCACAACGTTTTTGATGACTTATGAGACCAATGCGAGCGCGACAGGTTCGCCCGCATGTCTGACAGGGAAAGTTAGCGGCAGATGTAGTGATGCTGCCCATGTGACGCTTTTCCCTCTTGGCAGCGAGTTCTCTGAGTCAGGCTTTGTCACATAACTTTCGACCCTTCGCAATACGTTTGCGCTATTCGCGCCGGTTTTCATTGAGTCCCTACCAGCAACAGTATCTACTTTAAAGGCTACCAATTTCCGCTTAGCACAGTCTTTGAAGTGAAGTATGGCTACGCAACGTCTCTTTTTGTATTCACCATTTTTTGACAACCTTTATATAAATAAAGAATAAACACGCATTAGAGACTCATTATTTACCGAAAATGATGCAAGTTAAACTTTTCAATATATTTCATTTTGTGGTGACCTACAAGCAGGATTATCTAGTTTGAACAGTGTTAGGGATTAGGGACTCATAAAGTTTGCAACTACTTTATTCTCATCCCAATTCAGATTCAGTTGTGGTTAAATTAGTTTGAACATTTTGTTCGCTTAATAAGCCCTTAAAAATGTCATATGATGGTTGAAATGGAATTAATCTTGGTCGTTATTTTAAGATTCGTTAAATAAAATATCACAAACAAACAGGCCGATTTTAATTAATTTTCTAGTTTTTCATCTCTGAGGAAAGAAATTACTATCCGGAGCACTGATGTCTTCTTGCAGTTATTTTACATTACTGAAAACAAACCCTTATTCGTCACATACAACATTTTACATGTATACAATTAAAACTTTGATTTTCGCGGTCGGTCGCTACTAAAGAACCGTAATGCCCTAACGGCCATCTGTTCTACGAGTTATGTGCCCCACCCTCTGCCACTTCAATTTAGCGATTCTGTGAGCGATGTCATCACTTTGGTTCTCCTTCGTATAGATCTTCTCATTTCTGATTCTGTCACATAGGGAAGCTCCAAGCATCTCCAAGTACGCTCCATCGCCCTTTGGGTGACCTTCTTATGAGGTCCATAGTAAGCGACCATGTCTCGGTTCCATATATTGTCATCACTGGCAAGTGGCAACATATACGTACACGGGTCAAATACCTTAGTCTTGAGACACTGCGGTATTTTGGACGCGAACATGCATACTCTAGATAATACTAAAATTATATTTTTTGAGTGCGGGTTGACTATAAAGTTGAGAAAGCTATTTTATTCACAAATGGTCTTTTGAGTTGCAACGCATGATTGCATCGCTGCGCCCGCACGCCTTGTCTATTACCTAGGAACCCACTTCAAAGTGAAAGTAGGTAGAACGCGCGGAAACAAAGAGTAAAAATAAAAAAGAATGATTTATTTAAAAATAATATAAACTTCTTAGTATTACACGTATATTTTTAAAAGGACAATTAACGCAAGAAACAATTGTGAGTCGAAAACACGTCTCCTATACCCACTAGTACAATATAATATTCGTACTTGTGTTAATGTCAATATGGCAAAATGAAGACACTTTCCCTATGTAAATAGTTGCCGTTTAAATGAATTAAAACATAAAACATTGCTCAATATATTATAAATAAATAAATATCCGGGACAAATCACACACAATCATCTGGCCCCAAACTAGAAATAATAAAATAATAAAATATATACTTACATCTAATAATTAACTGAAAACTCAAACTCAAAATGTTTTTTTTTACTTAATTAAATGAATGCTTTACACATTCTTTTTTAAATCGCATTTTGTTATATTCAGTACAAAATATATTTTTAATTATTTTTTTTGTTATTTGAAATAATTATTTTTAATTTCATTCTAAATAATTGTAATGATTTTTTTTATATTACTTACTGAAAGTGCGTTTTATGTTATTATTCATTTTACATGACCTAAATAAAATGGAACTGCCATTAGTTACTCCCTAGATGCCAAAGTTGTGTACATCTGTGGACAAGTTTTGCCATGATTCTCTCCACATGGGTCCTATAATGGCGCCATAGAAATTTTTGCGAAACTAATCGCTTCGTATCCTGTCTTTGAAATAAGCGAAAAGTTTTCTTCGACATCAGCATCTTAAAACCTGAAGGGAATAGATTTAGTCGCATAAATAGAAAATCATTATACAATTAGTCGTATGATGGCTATATCTAACGACAGTCCAAGGGCAGGGAATTGTTTTTAGGTGTGTGTATGATTGCGGAGTAAAATTTCGTTAGAATAGCTTACTCCCCAGTTAAACGTTAATATTTTATTATAAACAGTTGGTTATTATTAAATAAAGTTTACATTAACTTCGACCGAAAAACTTGTTTCTGATCACACCATTGCATCTTCCGGTGCGCGGTCGCCATTCTGTGAGCTATGTCGGTAACTTTAGTTCTCCTACGTATCTCCTCATTTCTGATTCGATCACGTAGGGAAACACCAAGCATAGTACGTACGCTCCACCAGCCTTTGGGTGACCTTGAGCCTTGTGGGCTGACCTGCGACTCGGTGGACCGACGACCTGGTGAAGGTTACGGGAAGTCGCTGGATGCAAGCAGCACAGGACCAGTTGATGTGGAAATCCTTGTGGGGGGGGCTTTGTCCAGGAGTGGACGTCTTTCGGCTGATAATGATCACACCATTACACCCACAGTTACTCATAAAACATAATTTATTTCTAACTTGTCCACACGATAAAATCAACCTGTATAATTTTGAATTTGGAACAAACTCCACTAGTTATTGCGTCTAGTTTCAATACAACTGACCCATTTGGCGCCTTAATAGTTTACTACCGGCAATCTGACCTCTCGCCAACGGAATCCAGCGAGTTAAGTCTGCGCTGTTATTGTTTCTGGCCAGAGTTGCATTCAAGTCCCATTTGAGCCAAAGCGACAAACGCGGTAAGAACGAAACTTTATTTACGTTAAATTTACATTCCTTGTACATAGGAATGTTCTTTGGAATATTTTGTAGAAAGAATCTTGAAAATGGAATTTGTAATGGACGGGATTTAAATCTCCATGATTAATTCCACCAGCACCATTGCACCTTTGTTCAACCAAGCGTAGGTCAGGTGGGGCTTCCCCCTATGTAGTAGACATTTCATCTTTACGTACAAACCGCTTGCCTTCATCTTTCATTATGCGAACTTCAAGGAAATGGAATTTCTTTCCGGCGACATTGTTTCCTGGCCAGTCCTGGGGATTTCCAAGGCGAGAGTGAATAGGTAAGTTAATGTAAGTTACTGACAGAACTTTCACTAAGACTTCCACTAAGGACGCGCGTAGATCTTGGGAGCGCGGTGTCGCGACACTTGAGAGCACGAATACAGCGGATGGTGGGACTTTTCACCGGCGCGGAATTGTCAACCGACCCGGATCGTGGCGCCTCCCGTGGCGAAGCGAAAGTTGTGTGGTAAATAAATATCGAGAATTGCCAGCTATGGTATTAAATAAACCTAACACCTACTTTAAAACGCCTTAACTCTTTTACTTGCACTTTAAAACTTTTTTGTTTGCACTTTAATAGTTTAGGGGCTCCATTTGAAGAATTTGCTTTGAAATACGTTTTATAGCTATTGAAAAGAGCAAATTCTTCAAATAGAGGCCCTTAAAGGCAATTTTAAGAATTCAAATTATTATATTGTTTGCTACCATAACATCTTTGACAGAAGCTCCGTCGTTTGCTAGCATACTAGGAATACAAAAGTCACAATACAATATAATCACAGCATAATAATGAGCGAAACGAGCTCGTTATTCCGGAGCACGGATAATTTTGGTGAAGGCTTTAATGAGACTTAAGGCCTACAAAATGACACGATATTTCAAACAAACTTCAGTATTTCTCATAAAATTTACTCGTATAATTATTCACTTGTATGAATACTTTGACATTTTGGTGTCACTCTTCCTTTTAGTAAAGGAGCAGTTGAACCGAGTTACCAACAAACGGCAACTTTGCAATGGGATTTGGTTAATTCCTTAATTCAATTTCTATGTTGGGCTTCTGCCGCTTGCGTCATTAGGCGCATAAGGAAATTTGCCTAATATTTCGACTTTTCACACCAGCACGGTTCTTGAATCATCTGATTCAAATGTTGACTTTCTTACTAAGGCTACGTTAAACATGAACGTGTGTTAATTTGTAAATTATAAATGTAAATGTGACAGAATTCCAGCCTTGATTTCGGGCGTATTCTGTGTTGGTACTAAAGAAATGAAATAATTATGTATATTATCAATCAGAGCTAATAAATTATTACTATAATAAAAATGATAGCACTTAAGAAGCGGTCGTGGCTCAGTGCAGCTTGCGTGGTCGCGTCGATCACTCAGGTTAACTGACTACAGACACGGTCATAACCTGGAGGGGTTTGACTATTAGTGGCATTTATCTCGACCGTTTCTGTGCTTCGCAAGGCACGTTAAGCCGTTGGTACCGGCTGCTATCGCTAGATAGCATTCGTTTAGCCATGTCAGAGGCCTAATAGGCGGCTTGAAAACATCTGACACTGGGGTTGGCCACTAGCTACACAACATCCACCAATCCGGACTTGGCCGCCGTGTGTGGAGTATGGCCTAACCTTCCCGAGTTATGGGAAGAGACCCGTGCCCAGCAGTGGGGACGTAATGGGTTGTTAACACAAGTATAAACACAGTAGATAAATAGAATATTCAAATATTCTCGGCCTGTTATTTTCTAACATAGGTACTTCAGTCTATCTCAAACATATGCTTGGTTCTAACAACAAAATTAAAAAAAAAAAACATTTATTTAGATATATTTTTCTTCTCAATTTATTTTTAGTCAAAAACATGTCCAGTAAGAGGAAAATCTGTGCCAAATTTAAGTCGTTCGTCATATTATTGTGTAAGTACTCCACATCTCAAAGTCCTGGCACGACGAACGCAGAGCTAAGTTATAATCCCCAACTTCGAAGACAGTGACAAGCCACTCGTGTTAGAAGACAGGTGTGACCTACATTATGAATCAATAAGAGAAAAGTAGGAAGACAATAACTGAATCGTCCGATCCTGACAGTTTATGTGGCACTATTGAAATATAAAAATTATCCTGTCTTATAATTATTAGCAGGGGGTTGCTTTTATGCAGTTTAATATATAGGGTGACTTTAAATTAGTTCTTGATACGAAAGACTATGCATGTGCTCATAATAACAAACAACTTTCACTAAGGAACCCATAGTCAAATCGCAAAATTTTGGACTCTCTATACAAATCGATCAACTGACCGGCCAAATCAGTACCACAAAACACATAGATACAGAAGGTCCACTCAATACGCTCACTAAAATCCTAAGCATATACATGCTTATAGACGTATAAGGTCCATCGTGACCTTGCTCGAAACGACCGTATATTTCTATAAGCATGTATATGCTAACGATTTTAGTGGTTTGTATTAAGCGGATCTTCTGTGTCTATTTTGTGTCAGTACGAAGAGTCCAAATTTTTTTTTTGCAATTTGACTATGGGACCTTAGGGAAAGTTGTTTGTTATCATGAGCACTATAGCCTTTCGTATCAAGAAGTAATTTAAAGTCACTATATATACATAGGAAAACGCTAATAAATATTTTTTTACCATTCCGTAGTTAGCGGTTTTTTTTTGTTAAACTATTTTAGCTGGGTTTATATGGTTATTACCATATTTTTTGTTAAAGTGATAAGATAAAGATAAAGATAAAGATAATTTATTTGTCAGAACATGAGTAAATATTACATGCAGATGTTATTATTATTTTACCGTCCTTCATGTCTTGCCTTACAGCATACAAATGTTTAAACATTGTTAAGTAGATACTTAATAAATAAATGATAATTAATAATTTTAAATTAAATCTACATCATTATTAGTCATTTAAAAAAATATTACTTATTTCATTAAAAAAACATAAAAAGGAGAATTACATATTATAATTTAATAACTCAATATTAATATTTATTCATTCACATTAATCTGTCATTAAAAAAATCTCTTACATCATAATAGCATTTTTGCGTTAGTAGTTTATTCAATTCTTTTTTATATTGATTTAAGTTTAATTTCTTTATGTCATTAGGTATCTTATTATAAATTTTAG
The DNA here is from genome assembly GCA_958295455.1 of Coleophora deauratella. Classification (NCBI taxonomy): domain Eukaryota; kingdom Metazoa; phylum Arthropoda; class Insecta; order Lepidoptera; family Coleophoridae; genus Coleophora; species Coleophora deauratella. The sequence continues at coordinate 7,624,181 of OY282408.1, read as the reverse complement.
GTGCCATACAGAATACACTTTTTGTCATCATGGTAGTACTAGCTGGCTGGGCACACAGTCTATTTTTATCGCGCAAGTTACATTTGTTGACACTAGATACCTTTTGAAATAGCGTGGAATTACATTTAACAAATATTGCTAATTCATAAATATAGAGAGATGGCAAAGTCAATAATTTATGTTGAACAAAATAAAGCCTACAACTGTCCATTGGTTTCAATCCAAACATCGCTCTTACACATCTTTTTTGGCATTTAAAAAGAATTTCTATATCTGTTGAATTCCCCCAGAAAATTATACCATATCTTAGGACCGAGGCTACTAATGCATGGTAAGCAGTCAGGACTGTTTCTGTGTTTACTTTTTGAGCCAGTTTGTAGAGAGCATATGAAGACTGGGATACTTTTGAGCTTAATATATCTATGTGTATTTTCCACTTAAGCGACTGGTCAATAGTCACTCCTAAAAATTTTGTAGACTCTACCTCTTTTATTTTCGTCCCACAATAATGTACATTAAAATTTGGCATTGGCGATTTTCTTTGGCTAAAATGCATTAATTTAGTTTTTTCTAAGTTGACCGTTAAATTGTTGTTCTCAAGCCAAGTTATTATGTCTTTTAGTGAATTATTTATCTCATTCTCATAACTGTGTTCGTCTTTACATTGGATTATAACCGTGCTATCGTCAGCGAAAAGAGTCATTGGATGTTTTGTGGCTTTAGGTAAATCATTAATGTAGACTAGGAAAAGCAGTGGGCCTAGCACACTGCCCTGGGGCACCCCATACTTGGTAATTTGTTTATTCGATCTATAGATCATCTCTCTTTTAAGTGTTAGATCTATTCTGGTTATTTCTACATATTATGGTCTACAAAGTCAAATGCCTGTGTCATGTCCATATAGATTGCACAATTTCGTTTTCTGTTATCTACATTAGTCATAACTATTTTGAGAAAGTCAAATATTGCATTGTTAGTAGTTTTATCTTTACGAAATCCTTTTTGCTCTTCTGTAAGTATATGTTTCTTTTCCAAGTAAGCGTATAATTCTCTGTGAATGTACTTTTCAAATATTTTAGCAAATATTGATATGAGAGCGATTGGCCTGTAAGACTTTGCATTTTCTAGGTCTCCCTTTTTAAAAATTGGTTTAACAACTGTCGTTTTCAGTTTGTCAGGAAAAGTCCCGGTTAAAATGCTTAAGTTGAGTATATGGCTTAGGTGTGGTGCAATACAGTCAGCAACTGATTTGATAACCTTGGTACAGACTTCATCGTAACCTACACTATTCTTGTTATTCAATTTATATATTATGGTCTGTAAATCAACGGGTATATTTGGTGCCATGAACATCGAAGTAGAACAAGATTGTATTGTGTGTAATTTTTTTATGTGTTCCGTATCAGGCAACCTTGTCACTTTATTTACAAAGCAGTTATTCAATGTTTCTGAAATTTTTTGTGATTGTGATTGGGTCATATTTTCGTTCAATTGTATATATTTTACAGGTACATAATCTAGAAATAAACTTCAGTATAGTGCTGTGGTACGCGACTGCCATGCGCATAACACACCTAGTTCTAGGGCCTTTGATATTTGATATCCAAGATATTGACATGTTTGATGATCATATGAGTAAAATGTTTGTTAATTTATGGCTGTATATCATAAATACTTAAGTACCTTAAATCTTATAGCTCAATGTAATTAACAGTAAGAAAGTTTTGGGAAACTGTTAGTTCTTATTGATATAAACAAATAAATAAATATTAATAGCAAATATATTCTACACGCATTTGGTTGGATGATACATATGTTTTTTTTTTTGACTAGGAGTCGAAGTGGTCGCCATGTCCGAAATCTGTCGGGTGGTTCAGATTCAGATATTTCTTTAAAATTCAATTTATTTAGTAATTTATAGAATACTAAAGGCTCAACAACCTGCAATAATAATTATACTCGTACCACCCGTAAAACTAATCGCTTATAAGTATTGGCGACTGTGGTTAAATAACCGTAGTCTCACAACTAATTCATCTATAGCTGAGTACCTAGCTATATTTTAAATATAAAAGAGCGGACACATTTTGATTTTTTTTTTCTAAGTTTAATCTAAAAATTAAAAATTTGAATATAGTTAGAATATTAACTACATGTCGCGTGTGTGTGTGTTTGTATAGTGTTTCTATATAAGGTGCTACTTTATTAGTGCCCGATATTTTAGTCAGCGCTTCTCTCTCCTGATTCTGACTTTCTCCAAGGAACCCATAGTCAAATCGAAAAAAAATATTTGGACTCTTCATACTAATTTGGCCGGTCGGCTGATCGATTTTATGAAGAGTCCAAGAATTTTTTTGCGATTTGACTATGGGTTCCTTGGGGAAAGTTGATCAGAATCAGGAGTAGAAGCACTGACTAAAATATCGGACACTAATAAAGTAGCACCCTATATGTATAGGTTTGATAAAAATATAACTCTTTTAAAATTTTCGAGAGGTCCTTGGCCGGTTCAGCTAAACTTCGAATTTGAGCTTAAATACAGATAATGACCACGGCTCTATATCTAGATCTCGGATACCAATAAATCAGCACTCTTCTATTTTATTATAAAAGTTTTGTTTACAGAGTACCTATTACATCCCGTGAACTGTAGGTTCCTGAAATAGGCAATTATTAGGCATGATTTGTGAATTCCTATGGAGTACATTTTCAGAACTTTTTATTTAAAGCTTTTTAGAGAATTTTTGTGAAAAGCGTTGGTGGCGCAGCGGGTAGTGACTCCGTGCTCCTAACCAGAGATATCGGGTTCAAATCCTGGCCAATACACCAATGAGTTTTTCGAAACTTACGTGCATTCTTATACCGACTCGACTGCTTTAACAGTGAAGGGAAAAATCGTGAGGAAACCTGCACTTCTGATTTCTAGATGTGTATGATGTTCACGTTGTACACGTCCGTAAGTGTAAATCTAAATGCCCTGCATGTGACCGTGGGTGATGCTAAATGCAACACTAGGCTACCGCCATCTATACCTTGTGGATAAAACGGTTAAATGTGCCACACGATAAGAGAGAGAGAGCATTTTAGTCGTCAAAATTATATTCTTTAATTTTATACGATTGAATAAAGGTCCTTACAGTACTTAAAAGGTACTTACAGTAATTTAAAAGCTCTCGTTTGTTGAGACCCTAGGGGCCCTAAGAAATAAGGGCTTGTTTCCAATAAAATTTGTTGTTATCACATTACCGAGGGAAGGATCGTAGCCCAGGGGAGAGTTACCAATGATGCTGTATATGTCCGTGTATCGACCTCAAGCTAATCCCTCTTCATAAGGGTTCGGCTGTATAAGGCAGTAAATATAAAAAGGGGTTGTTTTATTAATTCCCAAAAAGGTCCTAATGGAATTTTAACAAAAGCCCAACAAAACGTTATTTGAATTACGCATGATTAAATTCAATCTTAAGTATTGTTATTGGGTCTGAATTTAAATGTTTTTTTTGTATGAAAATGATTAAAACGTCCTAATAAACAAAATGTACCGTTTACTAACAAATGAATAAGAAAAATATTGTAGTACAGAAACATCTTAGTACAAAAACCTTTTAACTGTTCTAGAGCAACCGAGGTTTTTCTTCTTAAAGAACCTAATCATTTCTTTCATTCCATGTGAAAAAATATTTTGTTTCCTTTTTATCACCTATAACTTTTATTTTATTCCGTAGTCTCTTTTCAGTCTATCTGTTTTTTAAACCATCGTCTGTATTTACAATCTCAAAGCTAAATACATCATTTGCAAACTCATTAAAAATAGAAGAGTAAAACAATAATAAAAACAATAATTTATTTCATTCAACGTGAAAATTATGCTTGTTTCCTTTTCACCAACATCTTTTACTTTATTCCATTGCTTTTTTCAATCTGTCTGTTTTTATAACCATCAGTGTTTACAGCCTCAAAGAAAAATACAGCATTTGTAAAACCAAAAAGTATAAGAGTATGTTATTGTAGTCGCTTTGCTTCGTTCAGTATTTACCATCGATTACCACTCGTTCGCCGTTTCAGGCAGAAGGCAACTAAGCTAACGTTTTCCCTACTATAAAATGCGCAAACTGAGTTTATGTTCAAACTTTTGAAGGCCAATTTGCTTTGGGGACAGATTGATCTATAATATGATGCCATTAGTTTTATGTTTAAATTATTGGACACTAGCTGTTGCCCGCGGCTCCGCCCGCGTGGATATTGTATTTGTGACGGTTCTTGAGTATGGCATGGAAATTTTATATCCAGATAAGATTTAATTTTATACCTTGATATTCCTGAAAAACAATTTCTCGTATTGGAATTAGACGAAAACGATGTAAAACTCAACGTAACAGTCTTCTTCTTCTTATCGTGTGGCACATTTAACCGTTCTATCCACAAGGTATAGACGGCGGTTGCCTAGTGTTGCACTTAGTATCACCCGCGGTCACGTGTAGGGCATTTAAATTTACACCTACGGACGTGTGCAACGCGACCATCATACACATCTAGAAATCAGATGTGCAGGTTTCCTCACGATGTTTTCCTTCACCGTTAAAGCAGTCGGTATGAAAATGCACGTAAGTTTCGAAAAACTCATTGGTGCACTGGCCAGGATTTTAACCTTAGACCTCTGGTTAGGAGGTCGAAGTCAATACCGCTTAGCCACCGACACTAAATCTGTATTATAGTTAGGATTTTTATCCTGCAGTGCGGCGACTACAAATTTTGCATATGATAGCGAAACTTTTTGCAATTGAATAAGAAACATCTCTACCAAACATACTATAACGTCTTTAAACTTACTAGGATACACTTCTGATCCGATTAACAACAAACCGATGAATCAGATTAGAATGAAGCTCAGCTTGATTGAGAGTTTAGTTCTAACCTAAAAAATAGTCATACGGAGTTACGTGTAAACTTTTACCAGTAGTTGGTGCTCATTTTATCTTTACCTGGCGCCAAGCAGCGCGCTGTGTACTGGCGGGTGGCGCGAGATAGACAGCGTAATTACCGGTACAAAAGACATTCCATCTTAGCCCTCAAGATCAGCAGGCACTGATAACCCTTCTGGGATTATATATGTATACTCATAGTCCCGGAACTTTCTGAATGAACTGTGTATATATCGAAGGTAGTATTTCCCTCCCAGCTAATAGACGACCGTTTGCTTTGGCCTCGCTGCGTTGAAGCGCCTCAATATCAATATCACATTATCATCAAACGTTAATTCTACCATACTTAAGTACAACCACATGAAAGTGGAACATTCACTCATAATGTACTCCTAAGAGCTGGTAAGTACTAAAGCACTCGACTAAAGTGTCATTCATTAGACATGGTACAAGGCGAGAGTCTTGAACCGCTAAGATATATCCCTTAAGGTTCTCCTTTATTACATTCTTCTTATATTGTCAATATTTTCAAGAAAAAACCGCGTTTGAAATCACATGGTTACCGTTTGAAGTAAAGCTAATATTATGTGCAGTTAGATTTTTATTACAAGTACACTTTTTCTGCAATTTCAGTATTTTATAACAAAGTTTATAACTTGATCAGAGTCACCACGGTTTAGGGTTAGTAAGACATAATTCCTTATATTTATTATGAACGTGACTTTTCCTTGAGCTCGAATACTGTGAAGTTTAGATCGCATTAGTCCCCGGAACCCAGCGCGTCTCGCGGTATACTCCTTGTGGCGGTCCTGTTTACGCCAGTGTTACCAGTTTACCAAAAAAGGATAACATAGATAAAATTAAAGGGCATTAAAATACACATAAATAATAATGTGCAGTATTGAATTAACCTTTATCTTATCATATAAAATATAACAGATTTGTTTTTGATATTAGTTATTCGTAATTTAATAACAAAGACTTGTGTCCCTCTCTGGTATGCATAAACAGTATTGACATAAATATTTACTAATGTTACTGTTAACACCTCATAATGTTGACACCGCTGAGACATATATTCTCATTTCTCAAGAAATTAAGGCATAACATAGATTCATATTTTTTTTATAGTTTCCCGTATTTTCTAAATCACGGCAACACTAACAGTAGGTGACAGTTTACGACTTTCCACGCGATCGCAAGTCGGTTGGTGTCGACTTGCGGAGGAATAAATTGAATGCACCACACCGTGTTGCCGCCAAAATGTGGATTTGCGAGGTGTCACGTTTTATGCGGAATATTTTCTACCTCACAAAATTTTAGGAGTCCTTATATATACAATATATTTTTTCAGTTTTAACATAAGAAGCAAATAACCAACTGTAAATCAATGGCTTCTGCGTCTATTACAACCAAAATGAAACTATTCACTGCATTCTTACCCCAGTCACCGTAGACATAAAAATCGCGTTAGGTCGCATTGGTTGCAACAGTTCTGATTTTTTGGTATGTTGTTAGGGTTGAAAACAGTAGTGTAAAACTAATTTTTCAGCTTCGAAAGACTTGTGCAAACTGCGTGGTGCTCTAAAAACATCGAAATTTTCGGACTTTTTTCAGATTTTGGCTTATAACTTCTAAAAGGTGCATCTTACAGAAAAAGTTATTATACACACTTATAAGAAGACACAATTTCCTATAATTTAAGTGCAATTTCAGCTCTGTAGGTCTAATAGAACTCAAGATACAGCACTTCAAACATTGGAAATTTTCGCTAAAAAGTTCGAAATTGTAGTTTTGCCGCCTTCCGACCAGAATATCGGCTATAATACTCATTCTACGAGGAAAGTCATTAAAAAGAAAGTTATAGAGCAGTTATTTAGCTTTAATTTAAGCACAAACTGAAGTTTGTAAGACCAATAGTTCCCTTGTAATCTGGACAAAGCGAAAAATTAAGGAAATCAGATTTTTCAAAAAAGGGATCCTGACAAATTGCACGACTTCTGTAAAGGATAAGAAAGACATAAATCGGTGTAAAATAATTTTTACTGATATTATAAAACTTAAATTATATCACTTAGTAATGGCGGGACCTCAGTTGATACCTGCGACAGAAATATACATGAAATATAGAACAAAATGTCAATTCATATTTATTATAATGATTTACAACGAAGGGGTAGGTATTTAATATTAGGTTTACCTTTAAGCACTTAGCAATGAAACAATCGTGTTCTTTTGGAAGGTCTAGGTTCATCTGACAGCTCTTCCTGGGGCTTCGGAGACTGCTCTGTTGCTTGTTGTAAAGGGGAGGTTGTCGAAGTCGTCCTCTTCATTTAACTCAGTCAAGGCTATGGACGGAGTGTTGAGTTGAGTCTTGCCCTGACAAACTTTGCAGAAAATTTCAGCCCTGTTGTCTTGCAGGAGCATCTTCCTTTTCCGCACCCATTCTTACACCTGCATGACAGGAATTTCATAAAAACTTGATACAAATAGTTTAAATACACAGCCCAGGATAGACCTACGAATGGATTACTTTACTTGAATGACAGGAATTCCGAAGTTGGTTTCTTCGTTGATGTCACTAGTGGTAGTCCCTACTAGCTCCTCGAGATGAACTTACAACCACTAAATGCGTAAAAGAACAACTGTATTCCAGAGGAGGAAGAAAGCTCTTCTTGAATGAATGATGTTATTGAGAACTTCTCGCTACAGGCACTTTGCTGGAAAAAACATTTTATATGTTGGAGCCCAATCTATCAGTCTATGCTGGTAAAGAGCATCAGAGGTCGACATCCTCTACTTAACAGATTAGGCTCCAACGTAAAAAATGTTTTTTCCAGGAAAGTGCCAATTGCGAGAAATTCTCATCAACATCATTCATTCAAGAAGAGCTTTCATCCCCCCCTGGAATACAGTTGTCATTTCACGCGTTCAGTAATTGCAACAACCCCTCAAGGAGCCAGTAAGGTCTGACACTAGTGACATCAACGAAGAAATCAGCGTCGAAAACCCTGCTGAAATTACTGTCATGCAAGTAAGGTAATCCATTCGTAGGTCTATCCTGGGCTGTGTATTTAAACTATTTATAACAAGTTTTTATGAAATTCCTGTCATGCAGGTGTAAGAATGGGTGCGGAAAAGGAAGATGCTCCTGCAAGACAACAGGGCTGAAATTTTCTGCAAAGTTTGTCAGGGGAAGACTCAACTCAACACTCCGTCCATAGCCTTGACTGAGTTGAATGAAGAGGACGACTTCGACAACCTCCCCTTTATAACAAGCAACAGAGCATTCTCCGGAGTCCCAGGAAGAGCTGTCAGATGAACCTAGACCTTCCAAAAGGACACGATTGTTTCGTCGCTAAGTGCTTAAAGGTAAACCTAATATTACATACCTACCCCTTCGTTGTTATTCATTATAATAAATATGAATTGACATTTTGTTCTATATTTCATGTATATTTCTGTCGCAGGTATCAACTGAGGTGCCGCTATCACTAAGTGATATAATTTAAGTTTTAGAATATCAGTATAAATTATTTTACACCGATTTATGTCTTTCTTATCCTTTACAGAAGTCCTAAAAAAAAAAAAAAGTCCTGCAATTTGTCAGGCTCACTTTTTTGAAAAATCTGATTTCCTTAATTTTTCGCTTTGTCCAGATTACAAGGGAACTATTGGTCTTACATATTTCAGTTTGTGCTTAAATTAAAGCTAAATAACTGCTCTATAACTTTCTTTTGAATGATTTTCCTCGTAGAATGAGTATTATAGCCGATATTCTGGTCGGAAGGCGGCAAAACTACAATTTTGAACTTTTTAGCGAAAATTTCCAATGTTTGAAGTGCTGTATCTTGGGTTCTATTAAACCTACAGAGCTGCAGTTGCACTTAAATTATAGGAAATTGTGTCTTCTTATAAGTGTGTATAATGACTTTTTCCATAAGATGCACTTTTTAGAAGTTATAAGCCAAAATCTGAAAAAAGTCCGAAAATTTCGATGTTTTTGGAGCACCACGCAGTTAGCACAAGTCTTTCGAAGCTGAAAAATTAGTTTTACACTAATGTTATCTACCGTAACAACATACCAAAAAATCAGAACTGTTGCAACCAATGCGACCTCCGATGTCTTGTATGACTGACAGTGTAGTCTCTTAGCTCAACACTTTTGATTGAGTCAGTTTCGAACATAAACTTGAGATTCGGTAACCAAGTTCAGTTTCACGTACGAAAAAATGAAGTTTTAATATTTTTATGTTTGACTAAAATAACGTTTTAAGAAAATAAGACTTAAATACCTGTAACTTTACAAATTGTTTTCTTATCTTACTTACAGTCGAAAAATCCAATAATTCATAGTTATAGCAGCTGATGTCAAACTAACATTCAGTCATTGAACTAAAGTATTATTTTTCTCTTGTGATTCAGATGTTGCAATAAGCTATAATAAGCTAGCCACGGAAATAGGTATGCAATTTATAGAGCCACCAAATCTCCCTGGTTATTGAGTCATATTATCATTATTATTTAATCCGGGCGCCTGGCAGCTGTTCAGCGGTGGGGATGAGAGTAGTTGAGCAACAAAGATGATGTTCTGATGACTGAAGGTGTGCAGTTTATAGAGCTCTGGATGTGGTGTGGTATTATAGCTCATTATGTATTGAATTCGAATATAGTATTGCCAGGCCTTTTGCTTGGGGGAAAATTAGTGCCAGATGACGTCCAAGGTGCGTGCAAGGGCGGTGCCAAAATCATCGCCTCATTTACAGAGTCAAATTTTATCGTCTTTCGTTACCCAAAGGGTGGAACCGCCTCTGTAGCGAAGTGGCTTGTCCGCTCACTTCACATCAGGAGGTCGCGGGTTCGATTCCTGTCGGGGTCCAACTTTGAAAACTCGGTTTAGTTAGTGGTAAGGCATTTCTGAGCCCGCCTGTCACCTATCACCGTCTATTCTAAGTCTTGTCACCAAACATCAATGTTAACAGCATTGAAGGTTCACTCCAATTAAAAAGTGTAGGCCCAGACATCTATAAATGAGACGACTTTGACACTTTTTGACGCACCTTGGACGTCACCTGGCACTACTAACCTAACGAAAACACCTGGCAATGCTATATTCGAATTCAATACATAATGAGCTATAATATTAAACCAAACCCAGAGCTCTATAAACTGTACACCTTCAATAATCATCACATCATCTTTGTTGCTCAACTACTCTCGCCCCCACCGCTGAACAGCTGCCAGGCGCCCGAATTAAATAATAATGATAACATGCCTCACTAACCAGGGTGGCTAGCTCTTAGACTCTTAGCTCTTTTATATTAAGTCTCTTTACAGCAGTGACTTAATAGAATGATCTGTACGTAATTCTGGATTTTATTTTGAATCCAAATTATAATGTCAAACGTATTTTTAATATCCTGTACTTATTGCTGCTTCTTAAAAGAACTTTTATAAGAAGTCAATTAATTTGAAATCTTTAAAAAACTAAGATGCGTAATAAAAAAAAACGGTACTTGCCTGACCTTCATGAAGACAGACTCGACGCAGAGAGATTCATTTGCATACCAAGCGACGTTTGATATACACTCTAAGGAGTCTCGATGTAAAGAGAATTATCAAAACCAAAAGTTTTTATTTTCGCAGTAACTACATTCGCAGAAGGTAATTCGCGCTTGTGTCCTTCGCAGTCATGTATGTAATCAGGTCGTAAAGAGACTCGATTACATGACTACGAAAAGCACAAGAGCGAAAAATGCTACAGCGAATACGTTACTGCAATGTACGTTACTGTGAAAAATTTTACTGCGATGTACGTTACTGCGAAAATGATACTACGGATGTAACGATAATAATTCAAAACTAAAAACTCACTCGGCAGAAGAAAATAAAAATATTGTTAGGCAAATTCATACTCTCCAAGCCGTCACCTTTGTTTTGTACTTCGTTCCTCACTCAGACTAAAGAAATGGTTCCTCAGGATCAATGACGACAAAGCTTAGAGAGATAAAAAAGTGATATGTAAGTTTTGGTTACAAAAATATACGCAAATTCAAAATACTGTTTCCTTTCAAATATTTCATTAAATATCCCTATTAAGGGCATTAAACCAGAAATTGAAAAAGTCTATTAGGGAAAATCAACAAAGTTGTTGGCTATAATAACTCGATATAAATGTCAAAGAGGGTAGACTCATGGACTTCTGATTGGAGAGGGCACGCGGCAGTAACGAAGCAATTATCGGAAAACTAACTGATATAATTAATTGGACCATTTTAACGACTGCGGTCAAACCCTAACCAAACGCGCGCCATCATTGTTGGTTTTTAATGCGTCAACTCTCGGCTTTATTTAGTGAACAGTATACAAAATATCTTTTAATGTATACCAACAAATATTGCATGATAGTAATTCCTAAAAATCTGTAACATCGGAATATCGTTTAACTTTTCGTCTCCTCCATTCGATAAATACTGACTGTAAGATATTGTTTAAAGCGATAAGGCCGCTTTTGCATATCATTGGTTTAAATGTTTCTTTTATTTATTCTTATTTTTATTTTTATTCTTTTTGGTGTGCAATAAAATATATTTATCTTTACCTTAAAATCTTTGCGTGATTATCTTTTAATAGAAGCCGAAGAGAAGATATTTTACGTCAAAAAATGAGTAGCTCTGCAAAATGTGGTATTGGGGAATAAATTATGTAAATCGATTATCGATTACGTCTTAACAAAAATCAGGGTCAAAGCATCACCACGGAGCAAACTGTATACACGCTTATTAAGACAAGGCCTTTTGCGTTTTATTCAACGAGGAAATCTAGAGTTCCCTGGGGACTCCCTAACCCTTGTCACTGGGCTGTGAAAAGGATAGCAAAGTGGAGTTCCACAGCAGTTCGGGATCAACTTTCCCGACCCGATTTAAGTCAGAAAACATGTAACAACAAGTTTTGATGAAACTCTTCAATCGAATTTTCTTTCAGTCGATTTACTTTTCGTATGCATCAAATGCCAAGAGATAAAGCCAAGGGCTTACCAATTGTGAATAAAATAAATGTGAGAAAACTCTGATGGGCTCAACCATCCAAAGGACCAATGAAATCAGTGCTTCTAATAGGGGTTTCTACACATATATCTAAACAACTTTCCCCAAGAACAAATAGGCGATTTGCAAAAAAAAAAAACTCTTCACACAAAGTTGCCGATCAGCTGATCTATTTGTGTAAAGAAAATTTTTTTGCGAATGATTCTGTTCCTCGAATATCTTAAAAATAGAACAATCATCATCATCAGTCGAAAGACGTCCACTGCTCCAAGGATTTTCACACCGACCAGTGGGCACCCGCATCTAGCGGCCTCCCGCAACCTTCACCAGAATAGAAGAACGTTTAATTACAATTTCTCCTAATAATGTGGGCATCATACATTTAAGTTGGTTTTTAGGGTTCCGTACACAAATATGTCCACGTAATCCCGTTCACAAGTTTGTCTGAGTGTTTGTAAGGGATGAAACTAATAAGGGTCATTAAAAATTAAAAAAAAATACTTCTTGCTTTTGCTTTAGTCTCTATCAGCAACGTATGCATGGGGAAAGTCATTAATTCCTTTTCGAAGTATTTATGGGCAATATCTGCAATGCTGTATACCACTGTCAGTCATAATCATAAAAAATGGGTGTGCTGGAATGGGTGGATGTTGGTGGTACGGAACTCTTCTCGTAATACGTATGTAGGTAAGCACAGGCCTTGTTTTTAAGTTAATCACACTTATAAAGATTTTGAGCTCTAGTTTGTAAACAAATAGCTAAATTGAACGCTCACCAAGCTGCCCCTTTTACGAGAGAAAGTTAATATAGTGCGGTGTTGGAGACCTTTGAATATGAAACTAGCACTAAATTCAGCACAGAAGAGGCAAAATTAAAATTTGTGGCTACATTACATGCACAGTGTGTGCTAATAAACCTTTGAAGAGACTTACTCGTACAAGAGTCGATGATATATAAGTATATTGTGGATGAAATATTTCGTTCATACTAATATTCTGTCTGTTAACTCAATTTAGAAACATCTATGTATTTTGATTATTAAATAAATAAAAATAAAATAATAAATAAACGATTAATTTATTTATTAAAGTTGTTAGTGTTTCCGTTATACACGGAAAAAATAAGTTTTTTGTCAGGGAAGCGAACCCTAAAAGAAAACATTTCATATGAAAACCAGTGGTGTACCCATTGTGGATTTTCTCAGAAAATCTTTTGTATATACTTTTCTTTTTCACACAGTCTATGCCTCCGTTGTGGAAGGCGTAATGACCTAAATCGTAGTAATGTGGGGATAGTATAAATTTATGGATATTATATTGTTGCGTGCGTGTTTCTTCTTATTTGTGAACATCTTAAGAATACCTACGTAGCCTTCCCTAGTAGTTAATTATTTTGTTTTGTATCTCTCTAGAAGTAATGTATTTAGTTAAGAGACCTTACACATACAGACACAGTTACAGACCAATAAATTAAACTTGTTTATAAGGAATAAGCCAGTCCCACCTAAACTTAATGCATGTATGAGGCAAGGTAGGGGCATGGGATAGTGTATTTTTATTTATTTATAATAAATAAGGTACTCAACTTACTTAAATATAATTGCAAAAAACTTAAAAACACTGTAGTTTAGTGATATAATTGTTTAAAAAATTAATTAAATTTGCCTAGGAGTTTGTGTCTTGTTTATAGATAAATAAAGTTTCATTAAAATTCATCAAAAAAACCTTTTTAACAATAAATTACGAGTACCTTAAGGAATTTCAATATTTCTTTAAGTAAAAAGGATCATGAGTAATCAATAATCATTACAGACTTATTTAAGTAGATTCTTTCAAGAACTTCAATATTTCTTTAAGTAAAAAGGACCATGAGTGATCAATGACCATTACAGACTTATTTAAGTACATTCTTCGACGAACACTCTCTAAGGAAAGTCTCCACTTTACCCTACTGCACAAGCTTCCAGCCGATTTGTTATGCATTTAACGCATAGGTGCATCCTTTGTTCGTCTAACTATGTATAAGTAGGCTCTTGCCTTATTAATGAGCATGCGTAGAAATTAGGTCAGCTTAAGTAATGACCTTTCATCACTTAGAAGGCATCTAGCCGGCTTAACGCTTGTGTCCCTCATGCTTGCTCAAATCTGTGCTCGTACGGCTTGCTTGATTGTGTTGATCAGGCATGTTAAGCAACTACAATACGGTCATAACTTGGACGGATTTGATTTCTAAACCCCGACTCAAAAGGGAAGTTTTATAACTTTGCGCCAGCCTGTGGTAACGAATGCGGGTTTTTCAATTGTAAGCTGGTTTCATCGCGGTGGTTATTATCTATTTTAAGCGTAAATCTATATAATGTTTTTTTTTAAATGTGTTACTTATTCTCTATTGTTTTCTTGCTTTAAAAGACATCTAAACTGTTGATGCTGCTGATCACTATCATAACATGGCAATCGTTATGCAAAGTTATATAATGTATTTAAACAACAAATGCTGAAAAGCCGACGATCAATAATGTAGTTTTTTAGCTGTGACCAAAACAGACAAATGTTTATGGTGTGATATAAAATTGGTAAGATTATTCCTACAGAGCGTATCCTGTCACCCCTCAAGAATTCAACACACACAAAGACAAAAACGAACCCATGTCAGTCAATATAATTAGGTAACTAATTTGTTAGTCGCGGTAGTTTAAGTGTTCTAGACAACAAACTGAAGCTTAGAAAAATAATCTGGGTCACAAAACAAAGAGAAAAGGTACTTCAGTAACACTTAGAACGTTAAGAAATCGCTTTAAAGTTTCTTCGGTGTAATAGACAAAATAATATTTTATTTATGAATGCAAAATGGTACTTTAAATACAGAAGTTCTGTGACAGGGAATAGAAATTCCGCCAACAATGTTTAGTTGCTGCGATTTCAGACGGTTTTCAGCAAAATAAAGGAGATTTAAGTTGTTTACATGTGGAAATGGGTAATTTCCAAGACGACGCCACCGCCGCGCCCCTCACATACATCGTAGAACCTTCAGCAAAACGGTTCGCCTTTCGACTTCTTAAATCTCTTTCGGTAAGTTGAACACGAGCGAAAATTTATGGCTCTCATTGGGTGGTGTGGTTTAGTGGTTAAAAACGGGGCCCATAAAATTATCACATTTCGTTGTGTGTGGGCTGTTCAACCCGCAAAACTGTATAGGTGTAGATGAAAATAACGGAAATGTGGCCACTTTGAATTGTGTGCTGTTTACGTTTTTCCGCCTCGTATCATTTTATAAAACCTTGGAACTTATACTTCATTTTTAGAGTTCCGTACCTTAAAAGGAAAACGAACCTTAATATGATCTTTCGTTGTCCATCTGTCTGTCTGTCAAGACCCTTTTTCTGAGGAACGCGATTAGGTATTAAGCTGAAATATCAAATACCCAGATGTGCAATCCCTTGGACCACTGAAAAAAATCAAACTTCTAAGTCAACGCAATCAACAGATTAATGCTGCATATTTTGACACACCCAAGGGAATTCCAAGGGAATCAAAACTATAGGGTACTCTCGTTAACTAAAAATCATGAAATTTGGCAAGAAGCAATGTCTTTTAACACAAGTAAAAGAAAAAGTCCACAAACCGTAAATCACAAACAATTAAATTTTTTGCTATTGCTTAACTGACTGCGGCGTATGTCGATATATAGGGATAGCAATTTTCCGAAGGAAAAATAACTTTGTCCCTCAATCTCAAGTTGTACGAAACCCTCGGTGCGCGAGACCGACTCGCATTTGGCCAGTTTTTTTTTTTGCGCACGGCTCTGCCGACCATAGTTTGACTATATTCTTTTGACGACTAGTCGATCGATTGTTAGTTTTTCATCTATCATTTTTCTCTATTTATTGTGAATTTTTTTTACGTTTCACTTCGTAACGAATTTTATTTACAGATATTTGTTTTTACCTGGAAGAAAATTGTTAATTATTTTGGTCTTAGTTAAATTTCCATAATAATCATAATGTAATGTATACTTCATTCCAAACAAAAAAAGCAAAAGGTAAACGAACATAGTATGCAGATGACATTGAGATGTGTCAGATCCATAGTAAGTTTGTTTACGTTTTGCTTTTTTTTGATTGGAATGAACCATAGCACTGCAATTAAAAAATTTGATCCAATGTAACTTTTCTATTTCTTTTTAAAATTTTATTGCCAGTTGGCGTATTTCACTATTTTTTTCTTTCTTTAATAACTACATCTTTACCCCTAGAATTTAATTCATACAGTAAATACTTACCTACCGGTGGAGTTTATAAAATTGATGTCTATTCCCGCCGCGACATACCTGTCACCGCACTCCACAGTCTGCATTTCAGCCGAGATTTCAGCGTAAAATGTTACACCCGAAGACCTCTGTAACTATGGATGTGACAAGGAGGTGAAATACCTACACTACACTTCAAACCGCTCCCGTTTCTTTCAAATTCGTATCCAATCAACGAGGAGTGTGTATTATAGAATATCAACATGACATTGAAACGATGCACCCATTTTCTTGGTAAGAAAATATTATTCTTTCTTGTGTGTAACAAAGTTGAACGTAAAATTTTTCAGTTTCTTAATACCACGATAAAAGAAGATACCAAGAAAATATTATAGTTTTCCTATGAAAACATGCAACTCTTTCTTACTACAATAAATAAATTACGGGAGAACGAATTATTAGTACTCGCTCTGTTGACTGGTTTAATCATCTCGTGAACAGCTGCATAATTATGTTCTTTGCTTTAATATCTTGTTATCGGCTGTCATAATAAAGTAGGAAGCTCCTAAAAAGAAGAAGAAGACATTGATAAAATTTTGGCAACATTCCAATCATGTATTTAATACAACGAATCCAGTGTTTTCATATTATTTATTTATCAGTGTTTCTGTGCCAGATGATTTTTTTTTGCCGACACTGTCTCTTCGAGAATATTATTTTAAAAACTTCTTATGCAAAGCGCAGCGGAGACAATGAAATAAAATAAGGATTTTTCCAGACGTGAGAGCGAGCGCTTTCTTAGTCGTATTAGATCAGTATATTTGTCTATTAAATATCGTCTTATTCAATAGAACTAATATTTTCATAAAGAATGAAAATGGTAACAGGAAATATTTTCGATTCAGCTATTAGATCGTCCGTCTTTAATCTATGGAGGCTAAGAGGTTAGAGCTGCTACTAGGTGGAGGTCGATTCATTCCACCTACGACAAACAATATAGTAATGAATAGATTTGTTTGTGCTCTGTCTCGGTATTTTATATACCTTTAGTCAAGTGTGTAATTAAGTACGAAAGCAAAAGATAATTATTTAATGATTAAACGAACTTACCTGTAAATGAAGTTCTATCATAATTATACGAAGGCTTCGTCCGAAGAGATTAGCATGTAAGTACCCCACCCTCCCGAAGCAAAGGTGGTGACGAAGAAATGTCACGTCTATGGAAGAATCAGTTCAGCACCTAAACTATGATGGTCAGGAATTGACGAGAACCGGTAGCTTCAAAATTGATCATATTCTTCAAACAATGCAGATTACCGGCTGTAGATATAAATTTTAATGAATATCGGTGTTATTTACACGACGACTGAGAAAATCAGTTCGAAAGTAGATGATAAATAGGCACAATGAGCATTTCCCGAATAACAAATAAGAAAATACTTCGGGACAAATGTTATAATTACAAAAATAAATGAAGGAGAGAATCCAAAAAGCTTTTTGCCAATTTAGTATAGATTCCTTGGGGAAAGTTGTTCAGTTACATGAGTAGAAGCCACTGTTATTTTTTTAGGTATTTTTGAAAGATCCTGCATATAATGTATGGGTTTACTAAAGCTCTTCATATTATATTCAGAATCATGAGGTATATTTTGTCATGAGGTAGTCTAAAAGTATGGTATAATGAATAATCTAGAAATCACAGTCCTTTTAATTGCAGAAAGTTTCAGTTAGACAAACTATTCATTAAATACTTATTATTATGTTAACCTTCGTGTTATGTAGTAACAGTATCCGGGTACGCAAGATCCCTTAGGTCAGTAGTTTGAAATTTCATTAACAGTGTTTATCTTTGAAATTGAATATATACGTGAGGTTCATATAATAGGAAATTCAGCTAAAATTTAATTACATCGTACTGAAAGTTGTCATAGTTTTTCTTAACTTCATATTACTGATGAATGTGCAAAAATAGTAGGAAAACTATATAGCTAAATTGAAATAATTGAATATGAAAATAAATCTGCAAAATAAATATAATTATCATGTTGTGAACTTGTTAACTACCGTTATCATCCCCATCTGTTTGTATTTAGTTAATTTGCGTGATTGACGCAGCCGCACTGAGCCTGACCGCTTCTGAAGTTGAGTTTATTTAAATCTTCTATAGTAAAGTCTCATTTTAAATTCTATAGAACACAGTCGTGACCACAGTAGTCCCGCATCTAATCCCAGAGGTTGTTTATGACAATTCCAGAGGTATGAGTTAATAGCCCCACTCGGAGTCGCTGCCCATAAACACAGACGAAAGTAATAAAACTAAGTCCGACCAACAGGTATAAATTCAGCCACAGTAACCTGACCTCTGACTTTTTATAAGTAAGATATTTGATTTCAACATAAATACGAGTAGATAGGTAAGAGAAAATACGAAGTCAGTATAATAATTATTTGTACATACTACTGATCAGTGCATCTATTTACTTTCCTCAACCTTAATCCTCATAAGGACTAAAATAAGTAGGAATGCGTATTAAGCATATACAAATATTCAAATTAAAACATATAATTTAAATATTTGAATAAACAAGGCTCAACAATATACGTAATAAAATCATTTTTTTCTTATGAAATAGGTACGAATATAATAGAATACTTATTAATGCAAAACGATGATGGGAAATGGGTCCGTCCCGATATTGGAGAATTATTTATCAGGGGTTTTAAAAACAAAACAAGAGCATAGTAGTATATTTTTTTATTGAAGTGATCTCTTATGTTGTTCTTATAAGGTTTATTGTAGAATGTAGAAATATTTTGAAAGTATATAAATATTCTGAATCTGGAAGTGGACCGACATGGTGGCGTTTACATACAAACACTTCAACACTTCAAATATTCGATTTGGCACCGTTAGAGAGACTGTAACATAGCCCAGGTCTCGATTGAATCAAAGGCTTTCTCATAATCCATAAACGCCAAGCATAGTGGCCGATTATACTCTTCGGTCTTCTGTATAATCTGCTGCAGCCACCGCATACATGCTATGTGGTCTATGGTAACGAAGCCTTTTCGGAAACCGGCTTGTTCGGAAGGCTGGAAGTCGTCAAACCTGTGTGCGAGACGATTCGTAATGACTCTCGAAAACAGCTTGTAGACATGGCTCAGAAGTGAGATGGGTCTGTAATTCTTCAGCAGTCTTATCACCCTTCTTGAAGAAGAGTACCACTACACTTCTATGCCATGCTGTAGGCGTTCGTCCGTTCGTCCGAGCATGACGGAATTCTAAAGAGCTTTATGTATCGGTTCTCTATCTTATTCTGTATGTTTGGTTTTCTATTTTAATCTCATACAGGCCCTGTGGTATCTTCGGTATAGTGGCGACCGCGCACCAGAAGACGCAGTGTGGGCAGGCCTCCGACTCGGTGGACCGACAACCTGGTGAAAGTTGCGGGAAGCCGTTAGATGCGTCATCACAGGACCGATCGGTGTTGAAATGCTTGGGGGAGGCCTTTGTTCAGCAGTGGACGACTTTCGGCTGATGATGATGATAGAAATCTGTTTTAATAATATACTTTTACTTGTAGTAGGTAATTTTAGATGCGATCATGAAGAACTTATTAATAGAACTCTAAATTAAATATTTTGTATTTTAATAATTACTGAAATATACTGAAATACGGTACTAAGAGCATACCATATGTGAAATCATCCTAACTCAGTGCAGGACATATGGTTGACTAAACTCCTGGGGCACGTTTCATAAAACTAATTAAATGTAATAAATAATATAAAGATAATAATATAGCCGTTACACAAGGGACATGGAATTGTACTTGTTATTTTAATTGGCTATTACGAATATTTAATCAAGCGTAAACGCCTGTGTTGTGTGGTTTGTGCTTTACGCTAAGAAACTTACATCAGACCTTATCTGCGGCTGTGTGAGCTCGCCTTTAAAAATATATAGCAAAGAGTATAATATTATAGCAAAGAGTTTTATATAAAACTCTGTGATAATAGTAATAGTATGTAATATACAAATTATACTATTAAAATTATATATAATATACTGTGCCACAGATGTGTAATAAGCTCCAATGAGAGGCAAGTATTACTTCCGACCTTAATGAACCAACTGCCATTCATTGTACTGAAAAGGCAAACTCAAATCAAGTAAATGGTTCCTTTATCATTTGAATCAAAATACACTTGAATCAATGGCTACTTGCAGCCCTCGTCACAAAGGAAATACGTTTCTTTTTTATGTATTTTTGTTATTTTTTATGCCTGGAGAAAGACTGTTTGAGGACTATTTGGAGAATGTTAAAAAGTAAACGACAGAGTAGTAGTAACAAGATGAATAAATAGTTATTTGTTCAACTAGTGAGCAAAGTTATTTTTTCCTGCGAGTGTTGACTTTGTTAATGCAATAGGGTTTATTTTAGGTTGCGTTCTTTTTCAAAATTAAAAAACCGTGTGTCTGCTTTGAGCTTTGTATTGCGACTGAATTATCGATACAGAAATCCTTATTTATATTAAGTAGTAACCTACGTTACAGTAAAATAGAATATTTGCGTTAAACATACCGCCCACCAAAGAACAACTGTTCTTTCTAAACAAAAAAAACCTGATAAATATATAAACAATCACCAAAAATATCGAAATCAGTACCAATTCCGTTAAAAATTATTATATATTCTCCAAAACAATATGAAACGTATAAACCAATACTTCTTGTAAGAAATAAACGGATAATATTTGATACTGACTGCTCACTGACTAAAGAACAAAAGGGACATTATTAGCGATAACAATCTTTGAATGCAACAAAAATGTTATGTTACAATTTTTGTAGACAATCACATGTGCTGAATATGTACAATATTTTATCTTAGGACAACTATTTGCTGCATGTGCAGGTAAGTTTAAGTCATTATTATAATTATCATAGTTTATTATTTACTAGTGTTAAAGTACACAATATGAATGGACTGTATTACAATGTTATGGTATGTAGGTACGTGAGTACATCTCGTTGTTTTAACAATATAATTAAAAAAGTTTCATACATTACTACGTTATACATTTTAGTATGAAACCCAACAAAAAGTTTTAACAATTTAATAAACTGAGACATAAAAGGGTAAGCAAAATCATGCATGATCAGATGAATGTTATGTTACTTTAACTTATGATTTATCCACAGGTAAAGTACATAATTTAGAGATAGACCTTTTCACTATGTCACTGTGACTCTTTACACTGTACACTCTGGTTATACCATCAGGTCCGGGATGCTTGTCAACAACACGACCAAGAGACCATTTACCAGGTGGTAGCTGACTATCTTTAATTAAAACTATGTCACCAACATCCAATTCGGGCGTACGTTTCAACCACTTAGGTCGTTCTTGCAGCCTAGTCAAATATTCGTCTCGCCATCGATGCCAAAAATCTCTAACAAGACGTTGTGTCAATTGCCAACGTGAGAGTCTATTTAGAGTAACGTTTCGTAGATCTGGGCAGGGTACGTTGATTGGAGCTTCCCCGATTAGGAAATGTCCTGGCGTTAGTGGTTCTGGTGCATCGCTATCGGAGTCGTCGATGGGTGTTAATGGCCGCGAGTTGAGACAGGCTTCAATTTGACACAGAGTCGTTGTCATTTCTTCAAATGTCAGATTAGATGATAAAATCCTCTTCAAGTGGTATTTTATTGATTTTACGCCTGCTTCCCATAGACCTCCAAAATTAGGGCTGTATGGCGGTATGAAATGCCACTGTGTGCCATCCGCAATTAATTTCTCGACTATTTCTCCGGGTAATTCTAACTTTGCTTGTTCCAACTCTATGGCTAGTTCTTTGTTTGCACCCACGAAGTTTCGCCCGTGGTCACTCCATAAATGTGTACATCTTCCTCTTCTTGCTACAAATCTGTTAAATGCACCCAAAAAGGATTCTGTTGTTAAATCGCCTACCAATTCTAAATGTACGGCCTTGGTGGCCATGCAAATAAAAATGGCGATATACGCTTTATAAGATTTTGATCCTCTGCCCTTTGACATAAGAATCAACAAAGGACCGGCAAAATCGACTCCACTATGCAGAAATGGCCTCGCAGCTGTTATGCGAACTTTAGGCAAATCTCCCATTTGTTGAGGTCTCATCAATGCTTTGTGTCGGGCGCATATGAGGCATTTGTGAATTGCACTTTTTACTGCATTCTTTGCCCGAACTATCCAAAACTTGGATCTGATGTAGCAGAGCATTAACTGAACTCCTCCATGTAATGTCCTTTTGTGTGCATCTGCTATAATAAGCTGTGTTAACGCATTTTTAGGTCCCAATATGATAGGATGCTTTTTGCCATCTTCAATATCTGAATTTCTCAAACGTCCGCCCACCCTGAGGACTCCTTCATCATCAAGGTAGGGGTTCAAACTTTTCAAATTGCTAGTCTTTCTGACATTTTTTTTAATTTTCAATCTTTTTAAATCGTCCTGAAATTGGTCCTTTTGAACCATTTTTACACATGTTTTTAAAGCCTTTTCCAAATCTTCAGTCGTTATAGTAGAATCTATGTCTTCCGGTATTTTCTTGCTATTTATAAATCTTTTGCAGTGTACGATGACTCTTAGGAGTTCTGGTAAGTTATCAAAGTTTTCAAAATTAATGTCTTCGCTATGTTCTTCATTTTTAATTTTCAGGTTTACTTGCAATTTTTCTTTTCTTTCTATATTCGTTGGTATGACATTTGGTCTTGAAAATCGTATCTCCCGTTCTTTTAACCATTTTGGCCCTTCCCACCATAATTTGTTCTCTTTTAAATCTAGGACCCTTGTACCTCGTGATCCCACATCAGCAGGGTTTTCCTTTGATTCGACGTGAAACCATTGGGTGTTGCAGGTATTATCTAAAATTTCTACAACTCTATTGCTGACAAAAGGTTTCCATCTTGAAGGGTCACCAAATAGCCAAGATAAGACGATTGATGAGTCAGTCCATGCGTATATGTGACTGCTAGGTACTCTCATTGCTTCTCTAGCTTGGGTAAGTAATTTTGCCAATAATACTGCGCCAAGAAGTTCGAGTCTTGGAAGGGATACAGGTTTGACTGGTGCTACTCGGGTTTTAGAAGCAACTATTCCTGTGTTAATTTGTCCTTCTTCGGTCATCGATCTACAGTAAACTACAGCGCAGTATGCCTTGGTTGAAGCATCACAGAAGCCATGAAGGGTAATGTCATCCACATTTTTGCTGTCAATTTTTAACCACCTCTTTATTTGTATTTCTTTCAGGTTTTCGAAGCTCTTTCTCATTTCTAACCATTCTGATTCAATTTCTTCACTCACTCTTTCATCCCATTCAAATCTTTCTATCCACATCTTCTGTATTAGAATTTTTGAAGAAATAATTGCAGCTCCAAGCCAACCTAAGGGATCAAAGAGGCGCTGAATATCGGCAAGAATATTCCTCTTAGTGATTGTTTCAGGTGGCTCAGACAAATTGAAGTTGTAATGGAATGAATCAGACGTCATATTCCATGTAAGTCCTAGGGTTTTGATAATTTTCTCATTATCATCATCTTTTGTTTTAGCGCTTCTCAGAGATGGTTCAATTTCATTAAGGAGTTCTGTACTATTTGATGCCCATTTTTGGAGTTCAAACCCTCCCTTGCGTAAAATTGCTAAGAGGTTTTTACTAATTTCTATAGCTTCTTCTATAGTGTAACATCCACTCATACAGTCATCAACAAAGAAGTCTTCTTGTATAACCTTAGCTGCTTCTAATAGTCCCATTTTTAAGCCTTCGTCATTTGCAAGCTGCATCAGGGTTTTGACAGCAAGATAAGGTGCAGATGCTGTTCCAAATGTGACTCTTAACAGACGGTATTCTTTCAAATCTTCTGAACTGCTTTTTCTCCAAAATATTCTTTGGCACTCTGTATCTTCTTTGGTAACCAGGATTTGGCGATACATTTTCTGAATATCTGCTACAAAACAAATTGGTTTTGTTCGCCATCTCATTATTATATATCTAAGATCTTCTTGCAATTGTGGGCCAACTAGAAGTTGATCATTCAGGGATTGATTGTTTGTTCCTTTGCAGGATGCATCAAAGACTACTCTGACTTTGGATGTCTCTTTGTCTTCTCTTTGTACTGCATGATGGGGCAAATAGATTGCTGGTTTGGTCAATTCTGTTTTGGGAACTTCTTCCATATGGTTTAGTTGTATATATTCTTCCATAACTTTCGTGTAGTCTTCTTTCAGTTTTGGATTTCTTTCTAACTTTCTTTCTAATTGGTAAAATCTCTTCAATGCAATATCCTTAGTTTCACCTATCAGTTGATTTACTTGATTTGTCTTAAAAGGAAGTTTCACAACATATCTTCCTTCAAGTGTCCTTGAGTGTGTGGTTGCGTATATGTCTTCACATTGTTTCTCATCAGCAGTAAAATTGCGTTTTGTTGAGTCATCAATTTCCCACATATTTCTTAACATGTTATCCATGTCTATGTCCACTTGATGATGCATCACAATTGCGTTTTCGTTTGCTTGTGAATCTTTTATATTTCCGAACAAAATCCAGCCCAGAGATGTCTCTTGTGCACTTGGTGTACCTGGTGGACCTTTGATCAGATTGTTTTTTATTATCTCTGTGTAAACGTCTATGCCTAAAAGCATATCTATTTTCCCTGGTGTGTAATACTTCGGGTCTGCCAGGTTAAGCCCTTCTAAGTGCGACCATTGCATGGGTTTAATTTCTTTGCATGGCAACTGGGTTGTCAGCTGTGTTGATAATACATACGCTTTTACTGGCAGGCTGAAATTGTTCTCATACTGTGATAATACCTCCAGTTGCACCACATGACTGACTGACATCTTTGTAGAACCTACTCCAGTTATTGTGCCATTGACTTGCGATTTTTTTAGTTGTAACATTTGAGTCGCTCGCTCACTAACGAAAGACCCTTGAGAACCTGGATCAATCAACGCTCGCAGTATTGTAAATTGCCCAGAACTACTTTTGACAGGTACTAAAGCTGTAGCTAGTAGTGCCCGTTGGTGTTTAGAAATGAAATGTGAGGCCATTGACACATTTTGTTCGTCTTCGTTATTTTCATCTAAACGGGTATGTAATGCAGTCATTTTTCTCTGTAATTCTTCCTCATTCGTTGAGTTTTCTTTCTTTATGTACGAATGAAGAAGTGAGTGATGGCGCTTTCCACATATCCGACACGAGGTTTTTTGCCTGCAGTAATAAACTGAGTGACCCATTGACAGGCAGTTGTAACATAGTCTGTTTTCTTTTACGTAATCTGATCTTTTTTCAGGGTCCCATTTTCCAAATTCTTTACAGTGACATAGCAGATGTTCTTCTTTACATATCTTACAGGTTGGAAACGTAGATACGGCGGCGGCGGAGACAGCGTGTTCATCAGCGGCGACAAAATAGTCATTTGCATCGGCGGCGGCGGCGGCGGCGTGATCATCGTTGATTGAAGGGGCGGCGGCGGCGATATGGTAAGTACGTTCTCTGATTACAGGTTTTTCTCGGAACTTCCCTTGTATCATTTCCAATGTGCGGAATTTTGACTCCAAAAATTTTCTTAAGTCTTCCCAGGTGGGTAAATCATCATATTCATCTTTGTATGCGCTCTCTTCCCAGTCTTTGTGGGACTCTGGGTCCAATTTCTGTACGACCAGAAATATAATTATTGGATCCCAAGAGTCCGTGTTTATGTCCAAATTCTTTAAATTGTTTATGCACTCTGTTGTCGTGTCTAAAACATTTCTTAATTGAATAGCTGACTGCGTGACCATTCTTTTCTGGTTAAAAAGCCTTTTCAGCACCGAGTTAATTATGAGACGTTTGTTTCCAAACCTTGTCTTAAGGATCTCCCAAGCTGGTAAGTAGTTGCGATGTGTTATTTGCATGTGACGTATGAGCGTTTCAGCTTCACCGGAAACACTTGACTTTAGGTAATGAAGTTTTTGTACATTACTAAGCGCCGAATTGTCGTGAACGAGTGACACAAATAAGTCTTGGAACATCGGCCATTCTTCGTAGTTACCACGAAAGGTTGGAAGTTGTATCCGAGGTAACTTCACTAAGCCACATTCCCCCACAGTGCTGTTGTTATTGCCTGAATTGTTCGACTGATTTGATGAAAATGTGAGTGTATTCAATCGGTCACGTAAATCTGCTTTAATACCAATATACATTTCCTCGTAGATATAGTAATCTTGATTAACATAATATGGCATTGTTTTTCTATCTTCTTTGCACGTAAGCCGTGTGAGTTGTAAGTGATTTTCTCTGAACGTACTCCAATATTCTTCAATGACATTTAAGCGAGCTTCTAGGTATCCTGATGAAACCTTTCCCGCTAAATACTGTTTCACGCTTGATTCAGCTTTTCTCAATAAAGATGCCGTATCTTCTAATACTGATAATAGTTCCGAGGGCGACGATGAAGTCATGTTTGTATTTTGTTAAATTCACCTTTTAAATTGAAAGTTCACAAAATTTTTGCAAAACTAACACATAAGAATGTAATGTCCACTTCACTCGTTAGCACTCTGTCCGCTTATCTGCTTTACAATCGCTAAAGAATGTGGCTGCCTTTTGTTTGCGAGGTGCGCACAGATCCCGAGTTCGCGTAACTATCCGGCTCGATTGTGACCATTATGTTAATGCAATAGGGTTTATTTTAGGTTGCGTTCTTTTTCAAAATTAAAAAACCGTGTGTCTGCTTTGAGCTTTGTATTGCGACTGAATTATCGATACAGAAATCCTTATTTATATTAAGTAGTAACCTACGTTACAGTAAAATATAATATTTGCGTTAAACAGACTTTAAATCACGAACTAGCGAAGTGGTACAGAATTGAATCACGAGCGTAGCGAGTGATTCTTATATAGACTAATAAGCACAGTGAGTGATTTAAAGGCACGAGATATAAAAATAACTTGCGCTCGTGTGAAACATACAATTTTTCACCTCTATCAGCGAGAAAAGTTTTGTAGGCTATTATTTATAGGTAAAAAAACGTAGATGATTAAATTCTCCTTGTTACCATAATTAATAAATGTTTTTTTATTACTAATGTTTTGTAGTACGTATTTATTTCAAATATTACGTATTTAAAAAGGCAATAGCACAATTTACAAACTTTTTCAATAAATAACATACAACATTTTGTGCCTATGACCAACATCGCCCATATTTTTTTAGCGCCGAGCAAAAGGTGGTATTCGAAATTCGAATCACTTATTTCCCCAGAATAAGTCGATTTTATTACACCTCTCTATCTCCCTTATATTTAAAAAATAAAATAAAAGTTTCATCTAACTACGCTTTAACAAAAGTTTTGATTTCAGAGAAAAGCCCACATTTATACAGGCTGTAACAAAATAGGCGTAGGAATTAACTCGGGCTTCTACTTATCATAATGAACAATTATTTGTTCTACGACTCTACTGAAGTAGCAAAAAGTAGCATACACATTGATCAGCTGTTTCACCAATTTCGCGGACTTTTAATAAATAATATCGATATTTCAGATAATAAGTGTTTGCAGATCTTCATCACCTGAAGTTTTTTTATAACTCAAATACTTATGAAATCTTCTTGAATGACCATTAATCTTTCAGGAAGGAAGACATTGTTACCTCATTGTTGTGGGCACCGCTTCGACGGTGCGCGGAACCTAAGCCAGGATCCGCAAAATAACAGGACCCCGTAGCTCGCGAACATTCATCAACGTCAGCCAACTAAACAGATAACTAACAAAGTGATGTATGGAGTGTACCTACCCACTGTGAAACAAGAGCGAATATAAATCCGATATTTCGAGTTTTAAAATTTTAATAGTTTCATTCGTAGTGTTTCTCGGAACTTTACTCGGACTTCTAGATTTTCTCGGACTAGTAAGTAAATAAGATATGTTGTGCTCCTTTTGATAGTGAAAAGAGTTATTTTCTGGGTACCACTTAAACCAAAAATCCTTTTACAATAGTACTCCGTTTTTTCTTCACAAATAACACTTAAAGTTAACCCGTAGAATATCGATTATTATTAGGCTTTTTAGGGTTCCGTAGCCAAATGGCAAAAAACGGAACCCTTATGGATTCGTCATGTCTGTCTGTCTGTATGTCCGTCCGTATGTCACAGCCACTTTTTTCCAAAACTATAAGAACTATACTGTTGAAACTTGGTAAGTAGATGTATTCTGTGAACAGCATTAAGATTTTCACACAAAAATAAAATAAAAAACAATGCATTTTGGGGGTTCCCTATACTTAGAACTGAAACTCAAAAATTTTTTTTCATCAAACCTATACGTGTCGGGTATCTATGGATATGTCTTCAAAAATGATATTGAGGTTTCTAATATCTTTTTTTTCTAAATCGAAATCGTTTCTATCGTTCTTAATCGTTTGCCAACTAACTTCTAAAATAAGAGAATGATAAAACTAGAAAAAATATATGATGTACATTACCATGCAAACTTCCATCGAAAATTGGTTTGAACGAGATCTAGTAGTTTTTTTTAATATGTCATAAATCGTAAACCGCAAATTACCTTTCATTCAATCAACTCAAATATAAAAAACGGAACCCTCGGTGCGCGAGTCCGACTCTCACTTGGCCGTTTTTTTTTACATATGCAGTACAAAAAATGAATACGACGAGAATGGGATTTCCTTTTTTGCGGGACCTTCCGATTGCTTGTATGACACCACGGATTACTCGTAGATAAAAATCCGTGTATGACACCACGTATAAGTATCAACTTATAAGTTTGTACTTACAACAATTTCAAACAAGCCACCGGTATTAAGCTAATAGTAGTCGAAATCGGTTTTAAAGTATTTGTCGCATTTTTTCCCCCTCTGAATTGGATTGGATCTAAGGCACATGGTAGGATGAGACTGACAGAGTTTAAAATGAGCTGGAGTAAATTAAAATGAGGCTTGAATGGACAAACTAAACTATAATGCTAACCTAAATTAAAATGGCATGATGAAGCAAAGAGTTTTGTGTATTTTGATGCCTGTTTAAAAAACCTGTTTCTTTTCATATTGTCAAATTTATACTTATTCAGACTAAGATAAATGAGATAGTAAATGACTTGTATTATAAAAAATAAAGAGAGCTAGTGCCTATTTATTCAGCCACGAGCTCTTGAAGATACAATAGAAATGTCATCCACAACTTGTCTTGGATAGAGGCTTCAAGCCATCGTAAGCGCATCCCTGGAGAAATCGAAGTCGAAGGAAAAGTTGTGTACATTAAGATGTTGGGAAAATATAGATAGCTGACTTCCTGATTTTACTTGTTTTTGTGCACAAAATATGTTTACTTCAAAGTAGTAGTAGATCATTTAAGCTTTACTAGGAATTACGTAGAAATATCGTAACTATAATACTTTTGGCTTATTTATTGTAATGAAGATAAAATATTAAAGTGTGTTTACCATAATGCCAAAAAAATATATATTATAATTTTATTATTCGTAAATAATTGTATACAGATGCCTAGAACTGATTTCTCTTTCGGAACAGTCACTGGTCAAAGGTCTGTATAATATTTTATTATGAAGTTATCAAGCGTGATGCAAATGTTAAGCCAAAGTTACGACAAAATTATACTATAACCTACTCCCGAGGGTAAGTTTGATTGTTTTATTAGTTTTTCGAGGTATTTAATATAATTTTATCGTCCCTAAAGACTACGTGGATCGGTGAAACAATTTGCGAAATTATTAGCAACGTTAAGTGGGCTTTAACGTGAATTTGTTGGGCGAAATTACCTTGATTAATTATATTATGAAGGGAAATTTGTAACATTAGGTAGATATGCTTTCATGTTTTGGCTTACTTAGGATAAAAATCTTAAATAAAAAATATTTTTTCTTTCAAAACTAATGACTTCGGTGGAACGTGGAAGTTATTAGAAATATTTAGTTGGATTTAAAATTAATTCATTTGGCGAAATTTGCTTCAACAATTATTGTATCATAAAGGAACGTTTGTAATTATAGTTATGTTTTTTCTTAAGATAAAAGACAAAAAAAAATTAAATTTATTGTAACAAGAAATAAAATACTTTTACCCTAGGTGGGAATTTGACCCACGACTTTCAGTGTAAAAGACAGGAATCATCACTTCACCACAGAATCACTCGCAGTTAGTAATCGCGACACTTTCTTCATAATGTTAATATAAGTGGTTATATAAAAATATTTGAACGCTTGGCTCATATTATTCAGGCTTCAGCTGTAATCACGCGCGCCATCTGTCGCCTTCCAAATTTAAATTGGAAGAATTTATTAACAGTCATTCTCTTTGTTCTTTTAGAAATCGGTATCTAGTAAGAAGTGCAAAATTGAGTAATTCTTCACTTTTTGTTTCCAAGCATTTCAGAACAGTATTTTTGTAGCTTTACAAGTTTTTCTGTAAACTGTTATCTTAAAAATCGTGTGATCGTTCAAATTCATTTCATAAATAGGTACTGCCAAAATTTAATTTTATAAAAAATCTAGCAACTGAATTTTTTAATATTTAATTCTCTGAAGTTCTAGTACTGGTATTACTTGAGTGAAAAACTGGTATCATTTATATCCTGGACAAAACGGGAAGTAGCTTGACGGATACGTTTTGATGGTTCTAGCTAGCTAAGCTCTTTGCTGAAATGCGCTTTGAGTAACGTTATTGTAACGGTTTTTCCTGAACCGTAATAAAACGTTTCACATGTCGGGAACAGTCCCGTTGACCGCGTGCGGTCGGCATGAAGCTAAATTGATGGGTCACTCCATCGCCAATGTAATGGTCCTTCAAAACGGTCCCTGGGCAGGCCAGTAAGTGAAATTCACGTTTGATTAACTTTCTCTCAAGGCCAGAGCTTAGCGAAAGTGCTGGGCCCGCGTTGGGCGCTAATAAATAGTATACCTACCGTAATTTCTGATTCGCATTTGTACTAATTGTGCTGGGTGTGAGTGTTAAAATTACCTACTTAATCATTTCCGTTTTGAAATTTGATACTGTCTCACTTGGTTTGTAAAAGATTTAGTATGTACGTTCATGTTTTGAAATTATCATAGAAAATATTGTTATATCTAATTTGAGGTAAATATCGCTTTAAATTAAATGTATTGCAAAAAAAAAGAATATACTTAAAAAGGAAATTTTATCCATGAAATAATTACTTATTAAAAGAATTTAACTTGTTTTACTAATTTTAAGAATCGATAATAATATATTTTTCGATATTTTTATTCAGATCTCCGTATTTGAAAGCAAACTGTATCGTGAATTATTACAGTGTCATAAATTTTGTATAAGACGCAATTTTTCTACTTAGTTTCATAATTTTTCCCCTTGCAAAACTGCAAACTCGAGTTTCCGTAAAACAAAATTCATGTTTCGCTAAACTTTCTTCTCTAAATGACGACGTTGAAGGTTTTTTATCTGATTTTATTCTATTCGGTTGGTTTGGTAAGAGTATTTTTATGTACGTTCACTTTACATACATGGTTTTAAGATCCATTGTATTCTTGGTCAGATTAAAATTTTCGAGGATCAGTTTTTCGACGTTGCCGTGTTAGCTAATTGAGTAAAAAAGTAGGATTTATTCTATTACCAAAAGCTTGAAATAGAATAAATCGAACTTAGTAAATAAAAATCGGTTAAGTGCAAGGTGAGTTGAGTGGTGATGGTTCAGTACTATTAATATGTTAGTATCAATATTTATCCTTTATAAGAACAAACTTAACATTGTAATTAAAAACAAATTCTCCAATACGTTCCAAATGCAAATGTAAGTCTGTACGTACAATACTGATAGATTTAAGAATTTAAGATCATAGAATTCTTATAGGTTATACTGTAATGTATTAATGAAGTACTATGTTCTGTAGATACCTATATATTTTTTCCAAAATTTATTTTTATATATACGTAGGTCATAGAAGAAGTCGCGGACATGTGTTTTTAAATGAGAATTATGGGTAAAAGCTACCCATGTGCTACGTTAACGAGATTTTCATATAGGTAGGTTTTATATATGTAGGTCCACAAATTAAAGAAAAAGTACAATACGTATTTATATCTTACTTAGTGGAATTATAAAAATTTTACCTTTCCATACAAGAATGCTCACTTTTATGATGAATTTGTATGCAGAATTTTTTTTTGTCGTTTGTTTAGTACAAAACTTTATATTATATGACACAATTTGATGGGACGCATTTCGCAGAAAGCGTTCCATACACTGAAAAAAATCATGGCTTAATAAGTTACAATCTTGCTTGATTGACAAAAATATGACTGAATCATTCAAGGAAATATCAAAAACAATAATTGACGGTTTCTTGCCACAATAAAGCTTTAATAAGTTTACTTTATTCATGTCGAGGCATAGTCAGTTCTATCATCAACTTATTTAGATCCATCAAGTTGCTTTTTTATTACTACACATTACACTTAGCTCATCCAATAAAATATTATAAAATAATGATTAGAATTGATTAAGCCGACAATTACTTATTGTAATGTACTATGTATGCTTATTTCGTTTCTCAATCAAGAAGGCTTGATTCCCGGAATCGCAAAGCTTTGTGCGCTCGTATATATAAACAAGTGACTTGATAATATTAAAAATTTTTTTGATGTATATTAACAATAATTTTTTTCAGTGTACTGATATGGTAGAATTACTTTTAATATCCTGAGAAACTTTTTACATTCACATTTGGTTGCAATAAAGATGTCAAAGTAAAGTTACTCGAAAGTTTTAAGATTATGATACTGCACAACTTAGTCTCGCTCGAAAACAATAAAGCCCTGATTTATAGTGACAAGGGTCAAAATTTAAAAGACCACTACAGAAATAAACGTAGAAACTAAGCGCTCAAAACAAAAAAATATAGGAGACTCATAAATCTTTAACTATTGTTTTTTTTTTCAAAAGGGCAATATTAAGGAATACTCAGTGCGCTCGCGCATGTGCTTGCAAAACGTAACGTAGGCATAACAGGCAAATCTCACTAAAATATATCGCAATTAAATGAAGCATTAAGCTACTAAACATAAGATCCATTTTAGTGTACCA
Organism: Coleophora deauratella; assembly: GCA_958295455.1. NCBI lineage: Eukaryota > Metazoa > Arthropoda > Insecta > Lepidoptera > Coleophoridae > Coleophora > Coleophora deauratella. Next base: position 7,590,852 of record OY282408.1, on the reverse strand, counting down.
AATACTGTGCTTGGTTTGTTTCTAAATTTCAGTGTATAAACTCCATTTGGTTGATGGGAGAGCTACGAGCCTAAGAACGAGGTAGATAGAGCCAAGGAAACTATTCTAAAGCCGAGTCAGAACCACGGAGTTGGCCTAGGATTCCTGAGCTAAGCCTGAATGTCTACATTTACAGTACATCATAATGAACGATGAACTATCGTTTATCCCGTTCCCGCTTGCCAACCCTGAAGGAGATGCAAGATGACGCTTGCGCAAGACGTTAACCATTGGCTGAAAAGTTAAAGGGGTAGCTTTTCTTAAGGGATGATGAAAGAATTGACCTTATTGTTCGAAATTAAGCTCTATTAAAATGTATTAGGTAACAAAGTATCCTAAAATTTGCTAATGAATGTAAATATTGTTTGTATGATTAAAGTAAGAGGAGCAGGGTCACTTCGTGTTAGTCTTTTGGAAAGAAAGGTTGTTTTATGAACTGAAATTTTCAATTTGGTAAAAAGACAGTGTTCATCCGCACTTAGTATTTGCTATTGCATTTAATTACAATTGAAGTAATAATTGTTTACATTTTAAATAAAATGTAGTTTAGTGGTTCCTGATCACGGGATGTCAGATATTAGTAAGTATTAAATTATTAAAAAGGGCTGTTGTAGTATGAATTTGCATTTCAAATAAAATGTACAGTTTCTTTTTAAAAGCCAAAAGTATGGTTGATGTCACACTTCAGCATCTCCATTTATTTCATCTTTACAATTATGAGATGTGCAACTGAACTTATAATATTTTCCAAAGAAAACTTTATTTGAGAATTATTTGGAGAATATAAATCAAATACGTGACTTGAAACTCGTTTCATAACTCTAAAATTATATATTATTTCTTGTTTACTATTTTATTGTGTGTTGTTTTAATTGCAATCGAACACCTTCTAAAGTGACGCATTTTTCGTAAAGATATTATTAATTCAATTAATTATTCTTTAAAAGGTTTTAACCTTTCATTTATTCAAAATAATTTTAATAAACTATGCCTATTTATCAGTGTGATGAATAATATCAAATGGGGGTTTCTTGCATATGTCAAGACTTGACAAAGAATAATTAAATGTAACTTAGATTTAATGAGCAAGGAGGTCAAAGAATTTATGTTTATCGTAACTATTTTATATGCCTTGATAAACTTACATATTCCTTTTAATTAAATACATATATTGTTCTACAACCTAAATTAAAACAAATTCAAGGTAGGTATAACGATTAACAGATCCTTCGATCGTAAAGTTTTCTCACATTTTAAATAAATCAGATTGCTTTTGAATAATTTCTCCTCCATAGATAGAAAACCCAAACATAAAGATTAATATGAGAGAATTAATCTTATTACGTAATTTCAGCAATACAGACCGAATGACTTTTAAGTCTCTTCCAGACTAATATTGAATCTTGATAACTTTGAGTATGAGTCGCAGTCTTGATATTTTAAATTACAAGCATTATCTTTACTGTTCATTTTTTCAGACGTAAATTAAACTTTGATGGTTAGATATGATTCACAGTTTTGATTATTCTCTTTTCCAATATAAATTTTGCCAATGAATATTTATAAAGCGCTCTCTTTTCTTTCTTGTTTTGTGTCTGGTAACATACAGACTTTAAAATGTTTTGATTAGGTAGCTTAGGAAACGGCATGTCCGTTTGCTTTGATAAAATAAATATATAGGCTATTCCAAAGTTCACCCTATACCTAACAAAATGAAGCCAGACTGTTCTCAAAGAGTGCACTCTATTCAAATCTACATAGTGTGTAAATGCATGCTATACATACAATACGGGCCCGTACAACTTACAAATCAATGAATTTATAATCACGCTGGCTTGCTGTCCTATGGCATATAGGACCTATGGTAACCAGGCAGGTTATGAATCATGAATTTATAAACTATGAATTATCTATAAAGAGACAGTCAAAAATGCCCTTATGATCAAATATCCAATCATTCCTAGAACTGAGGAAGAACCTATTTCCATACATAGGCGCGTGGTACTTTGGAGTTTTAGAGCCGCAGAAGTCCTTCGTTACTATGTTCTTTGTTATAATAATACAGAAACAGAGAGTGCTATAAGCTTACAAATTTTCTAACAAGTTTAGGCTGATATATAAAGAATTCATGTAATCAAGGCTGAGGTGTCATCAGGTATAATCGCAAGCACAAGGACGCTGCTCTGGTTCGACTGATCACATATTCCTTCGTTCCTGTGTACTCGGTTTGGCTGAACAAAATTATAATGCTATTTGCAGTTATTCTTATCCTTCAGATTTCTTTTATATTAACTAAAAATTTATGTTACCAAATTTAGACTGAGACGATACCCATTTTCAGATTTTTTTAAATTCAAATACAATGATAATAAAAATTACTAGACGATCACATAATTATTTTGTCTCACAAAGTGCGACAGACATTCTTCAAAGAGGACTCAGGTGTATGGATCATGCATCCGCACATGCATACCATGCGCGGGGACCATCACAACATGCAAACCAAAATATAAACTTTTAAGAAGATATTTTCTATAATTATAATTGTTATTATAATTAAAACGAATTAATATGTATGATATAGGAATGATGGACATATTTACATCTCTTTTATGCTTGCTGTATTTTAAAGATGCTGCATTTGAGTATTCATTCTGATCTATGACCCTAACTATGCTTTTGCGCATTGCTTCAAAACTAAAACCGTAAATCAACAGCTCGAGACAGCACAATGCCAACGACAGAAAATTTAAAATTCAAGTGCTTTACATTTTCTCAGAAAAAGTGGATAAACAAGTTAGTACCGTTATTTTATTTATATAACGTTGCTTAGAACCCAAAGCACACTCTGCAGAAAAGCCTTTATAATAATTAGGGGCTGGGTTTTACAGGACTGTTCTTGTACAAAACAGAAAAAGATTCAAAAGGAAGACAAAGAAAGGTAACGCAAATTAACTTTTAAATTGTTTGAATTCCAGAGCAAATTTTTAGTCTTACTGATTTCTAGCGATATAAATCTCATCTGTTAATAATTAAAAGGGTCCTTTTAAAATACTTAAAATATCTATGGTTTCTTCTTCTCTTTTACTATGTGGTGATAGTAAACCGCCTTTCTATGTATATAATCTTTGTATGTGTTTTACTTTTCTATATATATTGACTTTGTCTGTCTGTCTTTCTCTTTTCGTTGCCTTGATCTGCTGTATTTTTCTATAATTTTTAAAAATTATATTTATTTTACCTTTAATTATCGTAGCATGCGAATGAAAAATGATTTTTTGTAGTAAATAGTTTCTTTGAGAAAATAAATTAGAATTATTAAGCGGAATTTTTTGATAAAAATCTACTACGGGTGTATATCAGAAGACTGTTTTTTATAATCGTAGATAATAATATTTCTTAAAAATGTATTTATAACATAAACATAAATTAAATAAAACACCTATTTGCCTATAAAATAACATAAAATAATTAGGTATTGTAGGTTAGAATAAAGACTCTAATTATAAGTAAATCTTAAATAACTTGGGGCTTCTCATTATAAAATCGAATCACTGAAATAAAAATACGTAGATTTGTCAATAATAAAACAAGCAAATAAGTACTGCCTCTTAGACTTTTAAAAGCTACTAACACTGTTATGTTATAAATATTATGATAGATAACTGAACAAATAACTTAAATCTGTCTTCAAATTACAACATAGGTCTTATTTCGATACATAAATAACTCTACGTAATATTGATATTCATTTAATTATTTTATTAAAAGTTCGCGTTGAAGTTCATTCATTCATGAATCCTATTTACCTAATGTTAATACAATTTTAATTTCCATCATGTATTTTATTTTACCGCGACTCTCATGCAATCATCATATTAACCGGGAGATATCCACTGCTCAATATAGGCCTCCCCCATATATTTTCACTTAGCACGGTTCTAAATCACATACAACAATACTACAAGTTGATGACCATCAGTAAATCTAGTAAAACACCTTCCAACAGTAATTGGTCCGGTCAACATAAAAGGAATCAAAAACCTTATCGAGGTTCGTGTTACAGAATTTCATGATACAAAATACACAAGATTGAAATATACAGAATAATAGTTTTCTCTTATGAGTTTAGTTACAATACTAGGTAACTCACAGCTGGAGCCGAAAACAATATAACCGACGCGGATACTGCTGGAGTTAGTTGGAAAAAGCAACGGAATTAAAAATAAAACTCGGATTGAGTCGGTATGGATTACGATAGTACCTAATACCCAAGATTATTATGTCGACAAAGCTTTTTTATTACTTGGAACTGGAATATCATGTTTAATATTATTTATGATAAGTAAAAGTTACAAAATATATAGTATTACTAATCAAAAAGTTTATATAAATGGATATTGTTTCAGTCAAATTTTAACTGAACGTAGACATTTACACTATCCAAACTGAGTACCAAGTAACTACCAATGAGTATGAATTAACAATGAAGTTTGTTTGGAAATTGTGGCTGTTTTGGACCAGTCCTCACGTCAATCAACTAAGCCCCGTAGCTTATAATTAAGAGAGTTGTAAATTACTTAAAATATGCTAACTGTTGAATATTTAGGCATACACTCATTAAGATATATGTAGTGATCGCAACTCAGACTTTATGATCAGAGCTATACAGGATGTAATAAAATTGGTGTTAGACCCGTTAACTGGGGATTCTACTCATAACAACTTTTTTTCTACGACTGCTCAAATCGCAAAAAATCGTTTACGTCTCTCACATTTTTTTTTATTATAGCTTCTTATAACTCAATAAAGTCTACACCGATTTCAATGACATTATGTACAATTATAACAATTATGCAAACCCAAATGATCTAAATAAACATTTTTTCGGGTCTCTATAATATAGCATAACTTTTTTATGACTATTTGGCCTTTGCATAACATTATTGTGCATAAAATATTTTGGCATAAAAAAATGTGCATATTTAAGTTTTCCTAAAATTTATGAGCACAATATTACTTGGAATAATTAGAAATGTCCCTAACTATAAAGTTGCATAATGTTAAATTTCCTAATAATATTAAAGCATATCAAACTTAAGCATAATATTCATTCGAATAATAGAAAATTTGCCTAAATAATAAGTTGCATAACATTAAATATACTAATAGTATTTTTGCATATCTTTCGTTTCTAAGAAGAAAAATATGAGTTAGGTTGCCTTTTCCTTTCTATTGATTATAATTACCTTGTTTTATTTATTTTAAACTTCATTAACTACTTATAGCGTAGGTTGTAAGAACCAGTATATTAGTACAGGGTAGTGATAGGTAGCAACTTACCTAAGATTGCTAGGAAGGGAAGCATTCAATCAAGCATGCAAGCACGCAAGCAAGCAAGCATGTAAGCAAGCAGGCAAACAAGCAAGGAAGCATGCAAGCAAGCAAGCATTCAAGCAACCAAGCTTGCAAGCAAACATGCAAGCAAGCAGTCGATCTGTGGATGTTTTATCAATCAAACCTAACACTGTCTCCGAACCTAAATTATCCGTGTCGGGGTGCTCCGAATTCCCGAGCTCGCTTTGTTCGCTCCCGCATTAGTTTAGGACTTCCGTGTTCCGTGTAATTAGGGCTTTTAATATTTAGACCTAATTAAAATTATGAACTTTTCAGTTATGTCAATTACTGTTTAGGTCATTTATTATTTAGTCAAAAGTATATTTATGCAATTTTCAATTAGGACAATTATTGTTTCGTAATTCCTAATTTAGGACATTATTGTTTATTAATTTCAAAGTTAAGGGGGAATAATAATTATGCAGAATTACGATTAGGCAGATTTATATTTCTGCGCAAGATTTTTATGCCTAACTTGTTATGCCATAGGCAATTATGTCATAAAATTTTATGCGATACAAAGAGCACCCCATTTTTTCATTTCATTTTTCATTTCGTTTCATTTCAAACAATTTTTGTTAAACGAATATACTTTTTCTCATCCTGATACAAATCGATTATCTTATTTGCAAACTTTGTATGTTACTTAAGATTTTTTCTCTTTTATTTGTTTTTTTCGTATTTCGGAAGAATAATTTAAATAAACGAAGGGCAACCTAACTGCCTTGCGGACAAAGTCACAGACCCCATTTTCTCCAACTTGTTTCCTAGATTTATTTAGTTTTTTTTTTACAGTATTTCAACTTGAAATATATATAATATATAAAATAAATTTCAACCATTACTTTTCATTGTGATATGTTTTCGGTCCTTAAAATGTGTTGCAACATTGGAATATTTACCAACCTGCAATGAATTTAACAGGCAATGTTTTACGTCAAGAACATTACTATAAAAAAATCCTTTTGTTTCAAAATTCAACTGAGTGAATTTCGAAACTAATTATACTTGAATTAAACTTCTCCGACCTCTCTTCATCAAAAGGTTGTAATTTTTGTAAACATTTACTTAACTTTTTTCATTACATTCCTCAAATTCTTGTTTGAAAGTTTTCTTATTTTAACGCAATTTAAATTTTTATTTTTGCCTCGATAATATTGATTGCGATGGAATCAGTCTTTACATTTATCTCCTAGAAAAGAATAAGAGGAGAGCGTATACAAAGGACTGAAGTGTTCAACAAAATTACCACGGTACACCGCCAGGCCATCATTCTTACTCTGGTTATAGGGGTGCTCTCAGTTATCAGGAAAACATGTTAGACAGAACGAGCACTTATGCTACAGTTCTATCTGCGTCTAATCTACACTTCGATGAACTTTGTAGTTCGTTATATCGAAGCCTTTGTTTTTTTTAATTGACCGGCTACTTTCAACAACATTATAAGTGTAAGGGTTGCGTAGCATATTTATTTATTATTTAACCATATTTACTACTGGCTTTAAGAAAAAATAATGGAACCTAACAATACCTATATAAAAGTTCTTTGACGGACGGACAGAAAGACAGACAAGAGAAGAAGATTACGAGTGAACCTGTAAGGGTTCTTTTTAGGTACGGAACCCTAAAAATATAAACATAATATATTTTTTCTTCTTTCTTTTACTATAGATGGTTACGATTGAGAATATGATGTTAGCAAGCTAGACAATATGATTTTTTTATGTTGTAACTATGTTATTTTTTCCCAATAAAAACCCTACTTACATACAGGATGAAATTGAAGTCGCGGACCCAACTGTGGCTTCTAGTCATGAAACTAAACAACTTCCTCTAGGGAACCAAGTCAATCGAGGTAAAAAAAATTTGGACTTTTCATGCGAAGGTGGCTACTCAGCTCAATACTTTGTATGAAGATTCCAAATTTTTTGCTCCGATTGAATTGGATCCTTAGAGAAAGTTGTTCAGTTTCATGAGCAGAAACCACAGTTACTTTTTTTTCTTTGTTAGTTTTATTTCACGCTAACGCATTTGACGCATACAAGGGTTCTGGCAGAATACCAGCGCTATAGTCTTACCATCTTGTAGCAATATGCTGAGTCAGGACAGGTTCCCGAGTTGACTGCATGAATTAATTGCTTAATTCATGCAGTGAACTCAGGAACCGGACTCAGATTACCTAAGCGAGTAAAAGCCATCAACTCGTTTTGCTTTAGGTGCGGTAAAAACTGTTACGTTATAAAAGAAAAGAGGGGGTTATCCGGGATTACAATAAATTAATTACAATATATACAAAATCTACACAAAACCTATTCTAAAAAAAGGATAAGATAAATGTCCACAATCAACATATAACTACAACTACAGAATCCACAAAGAGAAAGAAACAACAAACAACATCATATAGGGCGGCGGGCGTCACATAGGGCGGCGGCTAATGCGTCGGGCGGCTGGAGCGGCGCGCCCCGACGGCGACGGGTAGAGCGGCTGAGTGTCCAGTGGGACGGCAGCAGAAGGGCCCGGGACTAACGGGAGAAATACTTCAAGGAGAGAGGTCCCGGGCTTCCGTTCCAGAGAAGTTGTCTCACGGAGTCCGGCGTTGGAAAGCAATCTCCGCCCGCTCTTGTTCAAGAAATATGCAAGAGTGATGGTGTTCATTTGAATTTTCCATTTTGACATTCTTCGTGATGACGAAGGACTGATGAGTCCTATCTATTCTCACTAGCCAGGAAATATATGCGTTAAACCAAAAAGACCGTAGTTCTTAATTAATCTCTTAATAATATACAACTGATGCAAACTCCTTAAGAATAAAATGAGTTTCCTATGTAAACTATAAGATGTCAAACATAAAAACATTGAATTGAAGTTGCACCGAAAATAAACAATATTTGAGAAAATACAAGAATTTCGAGATAAAGATAATAAGAAACGCTAACTTAAGAACCTACGCACATAAAGGAATAAAAGGAATACATGAATAAAACTAACAAAGGTAAATATTCACAAGAGACATAAAAAACCCTATGCAACGTAGTTGTTGAAATTCAACACATCGTCTAATAATATTATTTTACCACGTTTTGGAACTTACTTGTCACCTTTTTGTTTTATTAAAATTATTTCCCAAACTCCTACTAAAATATAGGATTATATTAATAACAAACATACACCCAAAAATAATTATCTTCCACTTGGGCAGGCAAGTAATAATAAATTGGATATCACGTTGAATCATACAAGGAAAAGGAAAGTACAAGGCTTATAACTTTTGGGAAATGTCGAGAAAGTTCTGAAACTCTAATTGCTATTAGGAACAGAACAATATTATAATCATTATTACTTCATCTCGGATATTATTTTTGTGAGGCAAGTTTTAATTGGTAGCCTTTCAAAATCACCCCGAAAACATAAAAGGACTCTAAAGATTAATTTCATCCATTTAAATTTCTAGGGTTTAAAAGTTCAATGGATGGGACATACCGCAATGCGATAACCACATTCAAATTATGTTTGAATTGTTTTCAATTGGATCGGAGCTTAAAATTATCAAATCGATGAATACTGTCAAATTATTTCGCGATTCTAGAATTAAATTTACTCTTTTCTCGGTCGCGTTCGTGCAAAATTTCATACTGCAGAAGATTACGGAATCGAATGTGAACAATATCAGAAAGTAACGGAAACTCGAATAAATTCAGAACGTTCTCTAATAGTAACCGGATGTTTACCGGAGTTTCTTGAAAGCAACGCTGCGTTATGTAACAATTGGATAGAACGAAAACACTGTTTTACAGGTGGAAAACATGAATTTGTTCGAGTATAACAATGTACAAACATTTATAATAATGTTTCGTTTACAGCTGCGTCTATATTAGCAAAGGGTTCACCAGGGGTAAACTATTCAACAGATGGTATTCAATACCCCAGCTGTATTAACAGGTATGCTAAAATTATACACTTATGCCTTTTGGGACTAGATGAGTTACCAATGTTCATTAAAATTTATCCGTTTATATGGACTTTGTTTGAAAACATATTTCAAAACCTAATGCCTGTCTGTAGTAATCTAATTTATTTTGGAAATGCAGTTGGTGAGAACAGCTCTTCTATTAATACGAACGTGTAATATTTCTTGTAAAATAGTAGAAGAAAAAATAGAAATAACACAATAAACGACAATGAGCGAAGCATTATGTTTGCAGAAAAGTAATTGAAACACTCGACTGAGCTTACGACGACAGTTCTTAATGAAACACATGATGGCGTTGCACAGGAAGCAAGAAGACAACTGAACTTCTAGAAAGTTTAGTTAAGCCATTTAGTTATGTGCGCCAAGTTCCTTGTATGAGAGTTGCTTGCTCCACTTGGCCAACTTATGCGAACCTCGAGTGAAACAAAGCTGGATGTTTTAACTAATTTATTTGTGCAGTTTACAGTAGAATACCTAGTTGGGAGTTTCAGTTAAACGTCAGAAGAGGATTATTAGTTAAAATTTGTTAAAGGATAAATTTTGTGCTTTCTTTTATATTTTTAACCTTTAAATCAAAAGAAGGGTGTTATAAGTTTGAAATTTATGTATGTGTGTGTATCTGTGTATCTGCTGTAACGTTGAACTCTTAAAAGAGTAGATCGATTTGGAATAATGGGTTTTAAATTTAAAGTTTTTAGCTACGTTTAGACAACTGGTAAAAATCAAGTGGTATTCGAGTTATTTGTTTTTCATTGTCGAGGGCGGTTTAAACCTAAAGCAATACACTCTCTCCGGGGTAGTCGGGCAAAATATGCGGCCTTGTTGTTACCTAATTTATTTTATAGCTTCATACTCAATTTTGCTGCAACGCGATCTAATCTTCATAAAGGGACCTCGTTGCTGGTTTTATCTATTGTAGAAAACGAAAAGAACGTATGATAACAGTGGCTTTGTCATGTGGAGGAACAGTCTTTACGTATTTGTATTTCCCTCGAGTATTTTCATGGTGCAAATATCCAAATTTTCGTTTTTTATGTCTTTGTTATTTGATATTTTTTCAATAGTACCTATAAGAAAACTTGACTAAAGTCTGTGTTGTAATATGTGCATATCATTTGTTATTTTAATACTATATATTTTGACAGTAACGTGACAAATCATAAACACATATTATTAGTTATATATTGTAGTTCCTAGAATGTGTTTACAAAATTTCATTAACGCTTATTGATTAATATTCTAATAAGAATCAATGTTCCTGTGTATAAGGCCAGGAGTATAATATATACTCCTTTTAAGTTAGGTTCTCTGGTGCCATCGTAAAAATAAACTGCTTACCCTTTGATAGAATCTCCTACGACACAGTTTTATTCGGAGTTCTTTTATTTTTTACCTTGATTTCTGTTCTGACATGATTCTTCTAATTAAACGGTGATAAATACAATTTTGAAATATTTAATAAGAGCTATTCAAATTAAACTTTTATAGCCCAGTCTGTAGCGACCAAAAGGGTTTTTTCTTTACAAAAGGCGGACGGTAGAAGTATTTTCTTTTTCAGTAGTCAAGCTGAGTTTTGTATTCTTCAAACATTATTAGTCAATAGCCTCTATAAACGCACCAATGAAACGTGGGTAGGGACGTTTCCCTTCATCATTCATAAGGGAAAGTACCCACAGGGTGAGCTTAAGTAAGAAATAAAATCATAAAAATTAAGTTTGTCATAACTATGTAGTAACGAGTCGAATAACGACTTGATAAGATGAAGACTTTAAAGTACCTACTGTTTTGAAAAATTATTTGTTGAATTCAATGAAGAGAAGACTCTCTCATGATTATTAGCGATTACTCCGATTATTAGCGAAATATACAAAGTCACCCTTTTCTACAGTCCAACGCAAAATTGCTTTTTTTACTTTTGACAGGAAAATTCAACGGAAGATGAATCGTTTCCTCTTTAATTTTTTTCATTCTTTTTTTAAGTGCAGTACTCAAAAGTCTTTGTTATGGCAAACATCAAACATCGCTTGAACTCGTCCGAGTGTATGGAACGTCAAGCAAAGTAGAAAATATTTTTAAAGCGCTTCAAGTCATAAAACTCAAAAATATTGCCAAACTCTTAAAAAAAGTAATTTTATCTTCTAATCTAAAGCAATCAATAAGATTTTTTGTACAAAAACAAGTTGTTCAGTTAAACAGTGAGTGATACTTTTTAATTAAGACTTTTTATACAGAATAACATTAAAATCATACACTAAACTCAAAGACTAACTAACGAAGTCAAACAAAATTTGTTCTATGACTTTTCTGAAATCGAATAAACGAAATAGGTTTTTCTATAATATTGTAATAGTTGTGTAAAATGTTAATTAACTGTGTTATTTTTTTTATTTCCGTGTTTCTCTTACTTATATTTAATATCTCTATCTACCCTTGGGTTGTGGCAGAAAATCAGTGTTTTGCTCTTAAATGGGCAAAGCTATTCACTGAGCTATGGCCCATTTGCGCTGCGACACACAATATACTTACTGATATTTTTTATATTATATTACCTTTCGTTTTTTTTTGTTATATCTGATTGTCTGTTTTTTGTTTGATGTATTTTAGTTTATAAGCATGTGTGTGATTGAAGTAACAAATAAACGTTTTACTTACTTACTATAAAAATCCTTTTTTTACAATTTCTGTTAGGTAAGTGTTTAGTTGTTCAGTTTCCTCAATAATCTGTCATTAATACACTTTTTTCAATTTCACCGTGTAGATTGTTTCTTTGTTGTATATCACTGATAACTGTATTATAAGAAGAAGAATAGGCTATACTTATTCTTTTGGCCGTATTATTCGAATCTTATTTACAGCTTGAACGACTTAATCATACACATACCTACTAATCTACTAACATTCCTTACCATTCTTACTAACACATATATGTATGCAAAGTGAGTTTGTTTCTTTGTTTGTTTTCTTCACAGAGGTAGTTTACGTGGTGGGAAGTGATTTAGGCTACATTTTATCCCGTGAAAAATCGGTCACCTCGGGAACTATAACGGGAACCTCAAAAATAATGCAACTTGACAAAGCTTCGCTATTTATTGCTGTAATTAAAAAATAATTTTATTTAAAGGCAAAAAGGTTAGATAGAGGGGGCGGAAAACCATAAGATAGTTTTATCCTGAAAAACCCATTTCTGTGTTCGCAAGCTGCTTGCAACTCGCGCACTACGTAATTGGAATGAGTCATAAAAACGATATCCACACGAGCGGGCGGAGCTGCAGACAAAAGCTAGTTCGTAAACAGAGTTTGTGATAGTTTTAGTGTTGTTGGTCCGTTCATAGTCAGAAAAGTTATGGATATTATTGACTGAAGTGTTGGTAAAGTTACGAAATATGTTTCTATTTCTATAGACATGATGCGCAAAGCGTTCCAATTAGCTAGGGGTCAGATGTAGTTTCTGGAATATCTTAAACATGTACTATACTATTAGAACCACTAAGTCCACTATGCAGTGTCAGTTTAGAAACAATTTAAGATAGTAGATACTCGTACCAAGAACTAAAGCATAATACACATAAAAGTGAATTCATGTAGAAGTTAGCTTTGAAACTTAAACAGACGATAAAGATACAAGTAAAGTGTAGTGACTTTTGTGAATACAGCATTATGGAAGGAAAAGTTTAAAATAACGAGTTTAGGTAATTATGACAAAGTTCTCTTAAATGAGACGTTGTAAACAGTCTCCTCAGAGAAACATCAACATCATATTATTATGCCCATCAAAAGTACATTTAGCTCTTAAAAGATAGGGGGAGAGGAGACAACTTACTATGTTACCAGTTAGATCAAAAAGGAAAAGAAGTAAAAAACTCATTGGTTTATTATATTCATACGTTTATTAACCTAGTCAGAAAGTCCGCGTGGAAGCATCGATGCTTCAACTTACTCACACGAAAGTAGGCAAGTCTATTCTAGATATCATTTCACTACGAATATATACTAAGTATTTATTAACCCAAAAACACTTTTATCATAGCAAATTGCTTGCGAAAGAAAAATTCCAGATTTCCCAAGAGATATTATCAGTAAAACTGCGTTCAATGGAAAAGTTGTGGTTCTTCCAAAGGGACATAACTTCCTTCCAGATATATTAAATTATCATCTCTCTACTTGCTATCTGTATTAACAGGAAACTAGAAAGACGCATTTCCAAAATAAACCCCCTGTCAGTACTAATTCAAACCACAAATTCAATACTGGTAAAACTAAATAAGCTTATTTATAAAATATATCGTAATCCTTGATTTATCAAGGAGCGTTCAGACTTCAAAGGCAGTCGAACTTTTTTATTTTTAGTAAAAAAAACATGGTGTAATAAGATAGATGTAGCTCCTGTAATAGGGGCTTCTGCAGCTGAAGTTCTTCTTATAATCGTACTGAACAACTTTAATTGCGAGCTCAACAATGTAGTACAAAAGCTTTTCAGTATAATAAGTAGAAGGTCCAATTATCGGGGCCTCCTTCTATGTTGTTTCATCCTGTAACGAAAAACTAAAGAAGTGAAATCTGGATTCAAAGTTTGTATAGGTACTCATAAATATATTTTTTTAAATTGTAAGTATAATATTAAAACTTTCCCAGCTAAAACACCAGTTGATGTAGTTCATATGAACACTGGCTCCATAAAAGTTGGCTTTGAAAGGATTCTACTGAAGCCGCCCATACATCAACGCTTATATGGCGCACCCGACTTCACCTCGGATATCCTTTCGTTTCATCTCCATTTTATTTTCGGCTTAGTTGATCCCTTAAGATTTTTTCAGACAAATGAGATACGAGCCCTGAACGACTTAATATTCCGGTTTTTGTTTATAGTGTTGCAGATCACCCCTAGTATTTTGGAAGTATTTACATCTCTTTCGTGTATTCTACTCACGTTTCGCTTATTCCGAAAGTTTCCTTCAGTATGATTTATACATTATGCTGATATGAGGACTAAGAGTGAAATTCTCATTGAAGAAGTCACATATTAGATAATTTGGTAATTCGCGTGATTTGTTCGAAATATGAGATGCTTTTGTTACTTAGAAATTCTTCTGATTATAAAGCAAAGGATTAATTTAGAGCTTTTTCAGTCATCTTTGTAGGTACCTGCTTATATTCAATGTAGAACTTTTGAATAATCGCTTTTATAACTTTTATAACATATAGTTATTACTTGTTGAATTACACTAAGAAAAAAATATTATAAAATTAAAAAAGAATTAAATTGATGAATAAGGAAATTTTGACGAATTCAATACCCTCAGGTTCTGACCCCCCTCATTATTCTCAGTATTCATTATTCTGTTCCCTGGAGGTTTCAGTAATTTATTTTCTTCCATGTAAATAAGACTGTTTACCTCAGGTAATTCTAATTTATAAAGAAGAATATGGTCTTACCTGCAGGGAATTTGAATATCAAAGGAAATTCAGAGCTTAAACTTGGTTTAGCCTTATTAACATAAACGAGCGTTCTAATAATTAGTTCGGAAGAGGATTAAGATGAGAGTTTTCACAATTACACAGAAAGTACTTTAACTAAGTTTGGTTTTATTAAAACCGACAAGAATAGGAAAGTGACAGTAAGCTAGCTAGAAATAAGAGCAGACTAACAGTGAAACTCCATTTGAACCCTATTATTATTTCTAGAAAAGATTAGGTATCTATTTTCCATTAGATCCAGTTCATTTCGAGATTTGGTATATCTACGACGAAACATTTATGAAATCACTTCAGTCATAGAAAGCAAAGGGTATTAAAGTAATAGGTATGAATAGTAATATCTACTTGTTATTTATTCCGTTATTCTTTATTTGCTGGTTGCTTGAATCTGCTACTAGTTTTCTGATGACGTGTATTTTATAGGTCTACCAGAAGCTCATATTATGGCATTGTTATTGAATACAATGGCAAGTTTTCTTATTCTTTTATTTCATTTACGAAACATCTTCATCTTCACAGTTTTAATTTTGATTTTCCAGAGACGACTAAAGTGGCGCTAACATAGCTTCGTGATTTTGACAGATGAGATCTTGTCTGATGACGTGACTTTGAAACGGTGAATAAATAATTTCAATATTATAATACTGGTAACTAGTGCCATATTATAATATAGGTATACTAGATAAGGTGGACGTGTCACATCTCTAAAACGCTCTCGCAAAATCACGGAGCTATGTTGTACGCGGTTTAGTAAAAATACGTAGACGTTTAAATTTTACTTGGCAATTCAATAGGCGGGGAGTCCGCATGCGATATATCTGTCATCGTAAAGGTTCGTATAGACAATGCGCGTTAGCTCAAGACGAGTCGACACTGTAGGCTCACTCAGCAGGGTCGAGACCCTGAGAGAGGTCGAGATATAAATATTAATTTATCTTAATCATGTTATTCATTTTTTAATTAATAAACGAATATTTAACAAAATTACGGAAAATCGCGTAATCATTGCTGTATTAAGCAATTTTACGGAAAGCAAAAGTGATTGCACGAAAAAACGGTTTTAATCGTAATGTACTCACCTAAATTGTATGAAACGGGTATATCCGAACGTGGCCATGTTTCCGCCAGTCTATATAGGTGACTTTAAACTAGTTCTTGATACGAAAAACTATGCATGTGCTCATGATAACAAACAACTTTCCCTAAGGAACCCATAGTCAAATCGCAAAAAAAAATTTGGACTCTCCATACAAATCAATCAACTGACCGGTCAATTTAGAATGAAGAGTCCAAATTTTTTTTTGCGATTTGACTATGGGTTCCTTAGGGAAAGTTGTTTGTTATCATGAGTACATGCATAGCCTTTCGTATCAAGAACTAATTTAAAGTCACCCTATATTTACGTGGTGTTATGGATGGATACCTTTTTATCGTAAACTTTACGGTTTTATTTCGTATGTAACCTTCGATTACGCTTTCTTTCATTGAACTTATCGAACTAGTAATATTGAGGCATATGGTTGCTTTTGATAAATAGCAAAAAAATCGGCCAAGTGTGAGTCAGACTCGCGCACCGAAGGTTCCGTATAAATTCACAATCACACATGTCTTGAACTCTATATCAAATTTTCAGGCCTCAAATCCCAAGGGATTGAGTATTTGATATAAATTTCAACTTGATACGTCTACGCGTTCCTGAGAAAATGTGTCTTGACAGACAGACAGACAGACGCACAAACAGACGGACGGACAATAAAGTGATCCTATAAGAGTTCCTTTTTTCCTTTTGACGTACGGAACCCTAAAAAACACTTCACGTATATTTTATTTCACATATCTATAGCTAGCCTGCAAATTCTCTAAGCTAGACCCCATACATATAGTACCTATACCTAGATATACAACGAGAGACTTACTAGAGTTTCGTGACGAAAGTTTTATCCACATTTTCTCGTAACTGTTGGTAGTTTTAAGAGTACAAGTAGGTGCAGCGTGTGAGTTTTAGTTTGCATGTGCACATGAGCTTGGCTTTGTATGAAAAATTGATGCGGTTTTCAGTGGGTGCAGACCACATATAGTATTATACTTTTATATTTAATTTATAGAAAAATGTTTTTGAAGCCCTTTGAAGTAAAAGAGATAGAAAGTAAATCTTTGAAATCCGTTTGTCTAAAACCTCTGTCAGAGACTTTGAACCGTCTAAATGAGGGATTAAGCAACTTTTTGCAAGCAAGCCATGAAGAAGGTTAAGAACCTAATTGTGAAGGAGTTGACCAAATTTTGTGAACTTTATATTTACACAGCTTTGTTTAAGGAACGATTTTGTACGAGTATGTACTGCAAAAATCTGTGTAGGTACTCTCACAGTACCACAGCACTGCTATAAATTTGAGATAAGGCGATTTATTGGAAAACCGTTAAACTTAATGTGTACGCAAACAAAACAGTAGAAGGTAAATGCAAATGCCGCAGACTGTTTTTATTACATTAACAATTTCGTTCGCACCCAGGCCACGTTGTTTCACTGTTTCATTTGCAGCTTGCTCCCCAACTATTTCTAGCTGGAAGTCTCAAGCTTTTTGGCTCAAAGAACCTACTTTCTCTACTAAATCAGCTGAAATGCTTCTTAAATTTAAGACTTTACCCATTTAAGTTGTAATTTATTGTCATTGCAATGTTACAAAAATGGTGATATTTGGTCAACATTGAGTCAAAACTGGCTAAATGCGAGTCGGACACGCGTACCAAGGGATCCGTAGGTTGTATTTATAATTTAAATTTCATATAAAAAATTCAATTTTGTATACAGGTGAAATTGAAATCTCGGGCCAAATTTTAACTGTGGCTTTTAGTTTTGAAATTGAACAACTTTCTCTAAGGATCTAGTTCAATCGGAGCGAAAACTGAACTTTCCATACAAAGTTGGCTACTCAGCTCATCGATTTTAATAAAGAATCAATTTTTTTGCTCTGGTACTAGAAACCACGGTTAAAATTTGGTCCGTGATTTATATTTCAACCTATATATTTATTACCGCAAAGATAAAAAAAATGTAAAAAATACATTCTGCATTACGTCTGTCACGAAACAAAACAATAGCTGGTCTGATAGAGCAACGACAAGGTTAAGTTACTAAAGAATAAAGGTAAAAGGGTAGGCAAGTATTCACCCAGAAAGGTTTTGTGAGAAGTTACCTGATAAAAGATTACTGACCCATGCCCTGATTACACGGCAGCTGCGAAAGATTTATGATGTCCGGTCAGAGGTTTTCTTTTCTTATCAACCTGGTTTAACTGATATTTAGGTACTTATTTTGCTACAATATAAAAGTGTTCAATTCTTAGGAAATTATGATATTATAATACGTTGTGTTGTAATTACTCAATTCAGTTACGTACTTTCTATGATCTGTGAAAAACCTTTGTTCTAATTCGGTTTATACGAAGATGACGTCACATGTGGGTGAGGTTTTTGATGAACTCATTCTGTGTTGTAATAGATAATTATGATAATCAGCCGAAAGCCGGACAAGTGTGAGTTCGAATCGTGCACCGAGGGTTTCGTAGTAATATTGAAATATTTGAGAATTTTACCGTCGTGTTTTAAGACCATAGATTTTTTATAGGTTTTTCTATAGACTCCGTAGTTTCGGAAATAAGAGGCGAATGGTCAATTTTCGTTGTTTTTTTAATTAATTTTTAAACTGTATTTGTCCCCTAAAAGTGCCCCTCTCTATTTAAAATTAATTTACCTATATAGAAATAAATTTTTAGTTAAAGTTATTTAAACTTACACATCGTGTTCGGGTCACAGAAATCTAATGTGTGCATAAGTCTCAACTTAATCAGTTCAGTAGATTCAGAGGAAATGGGATGTGATAAACGGTAAAGACAGACATACAGATACACGAGTGATCATACTATAAGGGTTTCTTTTGAGGTACGGAACCCCAAAAAGCCCACTGCTGAACAAAGACCTCCCTAAAGGACCGGCCTTTTTCTGTTCGTATCAAAAAATGATTTAAAATATAAAATATGTAGGTAAGGCTTTCTGTTTCCTTCTCGGTGGTATACTATTTTAATCGTAGTTTTTAATTGTGGCATTACTTTTTTTTTCAAAACAAATAAGGAATCTGAAGTGTCTCATTCAGTATTAATTCTTAATAATCACCTCGCCCAGAGCAGAACCGAAACGAGCGGCACCTTAAATATACGTACTATAATAATATGAAGGCTATAGCAATATATTGTACACAGAAAAATCCTACAAGAATTTTTGGTTTTCCCGCCATTACATCTAACAACGCTATAACTTCTGTAATAATACCCGGAAACCTACCTATTTTTGAAATATCGACAGTAAACGAATAAAGTCGTTAAACGCTCTAACACCCCATTATATTGCCGTTGGTCTGGTCCCGTTTAAGACAAAAGCAAATAACAAGGAGGAGGAAAAGGGCTCGTCACATAGATACATTTACTATGGATGGGACTAGAATGGCCATTGTCACACAGACAGTGCTTTGTCTTTTTGTTGATCTATTCCCAACAAACCCCTTACTCCTGTATATTTTGGCCACTTTAGTGCTAATTGGTTTGGATAGTCCAAGAACTCAACATGTTATAGTAACTCTAGAACCTTTACTATGAAAGCCTAGTGAAGTGATGAGGTAAATGGGTTAGTCCCCCATTTAGTGAAAGTGTCATCATGAGAACGGAATTAAGTCCGTAAAACCGCGTAAGTTTCGGGCTCCCCGGTAACATCGGCCACGTACGAATATACTCTTTTCATACTAGGTATATGTATAAGTAATTTTAGGAATTAAAACGGTGAATACAAAATTCAACAAATGTTCAGCTTTGATATTTAGATTTCAGTAAATATTTATTTATCTAATGTATTAGTGTTACATTTAAAACAAGCATTCATTTTATCAAAGTAAAGATAAAAGTATTCCGGAAATCGAAGTTTTCGAATGACAATACAACTGTCTTTTCAAAAACAATCCTCAGTGCACATCTAATGCACTATACCGTTTACACGAAAGCGCAACCTGATCTAGTGCAACAACAAACATCGAAAGCGATGTATCTCGACTATTTACGAGCGGCATATTGCGCTGTAAAAAATGATAGCGGTTTCCTTGGGAGCAGCCTCATTTGCGCTTATCGTTGCTTGATAACGCCAAGCTGAGCCAGCAAAAGGAAGCGAGTTGACAGGACATGTAATACTCGGTATTATCTCTACGACGTCGGGAAATGTCCTCTTCATGATATTAAACTAGACCGCTGTGTCTAGTTGAGTTTAGGCGCAATTTTAGGGCTGAAAGCGTAGTAATATACGAAAGAGAGTTTTACATGTGGGTTTTGTATGTAGGTAGTGGTCTTAGTAACAATAATTATGATTTCCAACCAAATGCAATATACAGTATGAAACAAAATACAGATATAGTATCCATTCACTAGAGTTATTTTGGATTCTATATAGTAATATACATAGGTATAAAATGATCATCACTGGTTGTCCGATTTTGTACGGTTTTAACATTGTTTTTGCGATTTAGCATAATCGTATAAAAACAATTAAATTATGGTTTAATGAGTTCTACTACAGTTACGAGTATTTTTTTACACACAAGAACTAATTTTAAGAAGCGTTAAGTCATATTTCGGATATATTTTTCACACCTACCACTTTGTTAAAATCACTTTAAAATTCTAAAGATAATATATTAAATTGGCCAAACATCTGATCAGTGTATTTAATGACTTGAAGAATTAATAATTGTTTAAGCACTTGGCTGTTTATTTTAATATCCTTTGGGTTCTCGGACAACACTTACCACATAAAGCCTTATCCCCGTGAACAACAGCCCGTAAAAAGCTTAATTTCTGCAACACATTCCCAAAATTTGACCAAAATGAGGTTAATTACACACAGTTTTTGCGACAAAATTGCGAACCTCCCTAATAAAACAGCAAATTATGGCTAAATGGGCTGTTCGTTCATACGGTAGTTACGCAGGGCGCGCTAAAATAACAATTCCCAAAGAACGCGTGCCGATAAATTTATGGATTTTTTTCCTTCCTTTCGTGTCTATTTAAATACCCAATATTCATGTTTATTTTTAAGAAGAAGTAGACGTGGACGTCTTTCGGCTGATAGATAGATAGACGTACTAATGAGACTAAGAAGTATAGTTTTTAAGTCTAAAATAACAATTTAATTTTAAATTTTCCCTGACTACCCAAGCAGAGGGTAATGTTTTTCAGGAGTATACAGGTTGTTAAAAAATTAAGAATTAAGTAAAGAATACTGGAAAAATATTGAAAAAATCTGATCTACGATGTATTTCCAACTTTCTCATACTAAATCTGAATAGTGAATCAAGAATGTGTATGGGAAACTCATAAAAATAACTGTAGCTCGTACATATTTTTTCCATATTTTTCCTGTATTCTATACTTAATTCTGAGCAACCCCTTAACGCACTTTTGTTAACAGCCTGTATAAGTCTATTTATCTTTATGTTTGTTTGTTACCACCTATAATCAAAACGATATGAGGGATTTTCGACTACGAGATGTTGTTAGATTTTGGATCTCTAAATTGACATATTGAGAAGGGTTTTGTCCTCTAAAATATTTACATTGCATTATTCTTAACACTTCCGTAAAAAGCAAATTTCAACCAGTTTAGCCTAGAGTTCATTACGTGCATCATTCAGTCTACTCGACCTAAAATAACAAACGAGTTCCTTTAGCCCGCACCTGGTTATTCTGCTGGTAAAAGCACTCGCATAAAGAACGGGAACACGTAAGTACTCAAGCTACAATAAAACGCGACAGTGGGCGGAATAAAAACAAGACAAGGGAAAATAACTAGATTACGTGATAAAACGACAAGAAGTAGAAAAACGATTATATCGAGGTGGAGAGGGGACGTTAATGGACGACGGACTCATTTAATTATCGATAATTTAGCACGTAATGAGATTTCAATAAATTTCTTTGTTTAAGACAAGACACGAATGTATTTTTAAATAAACTTCTTTTGATTATCAATACATACAAAAATATATCTTTTTTTTATATTTTGTATTTAATCGAATTTCCGAAAAACTTGGACTATGAGGTATGTACAAACGGCTCGAACACTGCCGGCACTATCTTCTTTTCTATTTTTAACCATTATAACAAAATATAAAAGATATGTCAAACTAAAGACAAATGATTAATAATTTCGCTGTGAAATTACAGTATGCCATGGCTTAGAAACCGTCACCATTTTTAGGGCAGCTCATATGGATATTGGAATTAGGAGGATTATAACAGAAAATACCTTTTTTAAGAGAGAGTTTCTATAACAAGCTACAAAATAGCTTTTTAAGGTTCCTTAGCTTGATAAAATATCGATTCAAAAGTTATGACGCCGCTATAATAATATAAATCCCCGAATAATCGGTTATTCTGAAAATATCACCCTTACTTTTAAAGTACCACCATTCGCCATCCAAACTGCGAATATACAGCAATAAGCCATGTATCGTTCCCACTACTTCGTAGTCACGAATCAAAATTTTCTAACGCTACCAACGTGACATCTCTATGTCTGTCTTCTTCATTTACTTGACGTTCATAAGAGACGGCTGCTTTATCGTTGCGAAACAAAATAGTAAAGTCAGTTTGGTAAGAGTGGAAGATAGCGTTCTTAAGGCCACTTTACTGCTCCCCAGAAGTGCAGCGAGTATAAACCCGCTTTTCGCGACGGTAACAGCTATATTAACTTCAAACAACAGTATAGTTAACACCGCTATTGCTATATTAAAACACTTTGTTGCATTGTCACAGGCACAATAAAAGGCTCATAATAACTGATTATCGAATAGACAATCACAAAAGTGAGATATCCTATATTCGGTTTTACTTTAAGATGGGCATGAAACTGAAATGACCTTAGTTCTGCGAAATTTCTTAAATAATTTGGTTGATTTGTTGAATCTTTGAAACTTATTCGACTATTTGTAATTTTTTACATTTTTTTTCACATCAAAACCTGCAATTACTATAAAACTACAATTGGCTCCTTTTCAATGACCAAAATAAAAAAAAAACTGAGATTCCTACTCAAGAACAACTTTTTCAGGTGACTAACACTCGATTTAGGTAGCATCATTAACCAAGACTCTAGATGTACTCAGGACATAATTACAAGAATCGCAATAGCTAAAACATCATTTAATAGTAAGAAGTCCATACTGAAATCAAAGGAAATATCTATAAAATTAAGGAAACGTTTAATAAAATGTTATATTTGGAGCGTAGCATTATATGGCAGTGAAAGCTGGACAATGACAAAAAGAGATAAGGAAAGATTGCAAGCATTTGAAATGTGGTGACTTTTTGTCAGAAATGCGGTGAAAGAAAAAGTCACAAACGAAGAAGTGTTGGATAGAGTGAAAGATAAAAGAAACATCATAGACACTATTGAGAACAGAAGAGGAAATATGATTGGACATTTGTTACGATACGACGACTTCATAACGAACATCATGGAAGGAAAGATAGAAGGAAAGAGAGGTAGAGGGAGGCCAAGAATAAGTTACATCGATCAAGTGAAGGCCAAAGTCAATGTCGTGTCGTACCAGGAAGTCAAGGAGTTGGCAAGGAGTAGAAAAGAATGGCGGTTACTCCACCGACAAGAGCCTAGCTCTTAAGATAAAGAAGAACACTCGATTTGCAAAAAACTAGTTCTTCGGGAAAGTTGTTTATTTTTTGTAGGTGAAAGCGACAATATTTTTTTAGATATTGAGAATAATCTTACAAAAAATAGAATGGTCAAATTTGAGTTGGAATTGTACAGTTCCACATATCATAATAACAGCACTACGACACGATACGCGTTATTCTGACCGAAAACTCCCTTTTCAAGGATAAGTATCATGTAGTCTTAAAAGGGAACCAAAACTAAAACAACATCCTGACCTTGTAACAAGATATATTAGGACAAAAACGACTAAACTACCAGCCATACGTACTTTAAACAGTATTCGCAACTACATTAGTGACCCAATTTGGGTTACAGCTCTCTCTCGTGTATCGTGTAGTCTGTAGAATGCAAGGAGACTGCAGCGAGACTAACTTACACCTCTGCAGGATTATCACGAGAATGGCACTTCTTAAGAAGTGTGTTCACTTTGTGAAAAAAAGTTTTGACAAGGAAAATGGTTTTGTTGTACTTTCATACGTACAAACTATTGTGGGTGTGTATTCATAAATCACCTTTGTTAAGTCTAGTAAGATTTATCTTATTCTTCATGATCATTAAATTGATTAATCTCCCAAATAATTTCGTAATTATAGTTTCTTTGACTAATACTTATTAATAGGTTGCATAAATAAAAACATATGAATATTGTATATGATATGAAAACACATACACACACCCCTTTTATTATAACTCGGTAATTCGTCACTTACTTTCATACCTTTATAATTAACTTTTATTCTAAAATAAATATTCTACCTTTTTATTAAACTTTCCATGTATCAGCACCCTTATTTCTGATTTATCTTGCGCCACGCCACAATGCCACAGATAGATATACAAACACATGTGTCGGTTTTACTTTTGCTTCGGGAAATGAAATCATTAGGAAATAACAAAAATGGTCCTCATACTCGGATCGTTCTCATGCAATAAAATTGATATTTCATACCAAATAGTAAAGCGAGCACGAAAATAAAATACTCCTTTAAAGTGCAATACGTAGGTAAATCAAATATTACTTGAGAGAATTTCAATGAAATCATTTCCTTCCCATATCCATTTCCTTTACTGCAAAGATGAAATTGAAATGGTGTGAAACTGAACATTCCCCGTGTTTTATAACAATAGAACACATGAATATTCAAAGACGAATATGTATTATTTTATTTTTGAAACATTTTTGGCATTTTGTATTTTAATCTCGGTCATTTATTCATATGTTTTCCGAAACTTACTTACATATACATAATGAATATCTTTACGAATAAGAGAAAACGTGCGCGAAAAGCTTTGTTCTCGCATGCGGATATATTCCAAGCTAACCGAATATGACTGTCCTGAATCTGAATTTCCCACATCACTATAGATATATACCATCGCGATGCGTGTGGCATCCTTGTGGAGCAAATCCGTACCTATTATGGGGGGACAAGTCCGCATGCCTGGAGAAAAGCGCTTAAAAAGTACAGATCCTGCGTCGCATACTTCTGTCACAACCGGGACACTCCATAAAAATCCTCCAAGTTATTCCCTGCTATGACCCCCCCCCCCCCTCTTCTAACACATAGGAGTGACCGAGATAACTCAGTGCGAGTGTATGGACTTTCACAGGGCGGGTGAAGTCGCCTTCCCTTGAGACGGTGGCAGGGAGTATCCATACTGTTCTGTGCTTCTGTGTTGTGGATGAAAGTAAAATTCACTGGGCCAGGATCGGTATTAATTTTATCAGATGTACCGCTTCAATGATATTAGCCAAAGTCGGCCTTGGTATCCTCCCTGGCTTTCCTTAACTGTTTTACCTAGAAACTTGAAATTACTCATACTTTAAGGGATATTTAATAAGAACTCTTAATGAAAGATTTTCGGGTAGGTACCTTGAAATAAGCAGTTTTCGTGTAAAGAAAAAAAAACTTAGGATAAGTCCGCCCTTGTATATTTTGTCCTGTTTTTTTTATGTATTGTACTTTGTTTTATTCTTTATTACAATAAAGAGTAAACAAATAAACAAACAAACTAAAATTAAATTAATTGTTCAAGTTTATCACTGCTCATTATAAATCAGCAATAAACGTTTTCAGGTTTAAGAAAAACTGACAAATATATGGATTTGTGTTGTAAGAATTTTATTTTGATTTTCCACGAAAAACAATAAAACTTGGAGCTTTTGACCTCGTTATACAGACCTAAGAAGTATCACATTTCAGTCAAGAAAACACACATACATACTCGTAGCTCGCGGAATAGATGGCCGATGGAAAAGTTCCCGAGAGGTGACCGCTCACCGGAAGACGTAGCGTAGGCAGTCCCCTCCCACTCGCACTCGGTTAACCGATGACTTATTAAAGGTCGTGGGAAGCAGCTAGATGCGGGCAGCGCAAGACCGGTCAGTGGCGTGAAAATCCTTGAGGAGACTTTTGTTCAGCAGTGGATGTCTTTGGAGCGCTTTTATAGTCACGCGGGCTTCTGCCCGCATGCGGGCCGTGCCCGTGCATGACAATAAAAGGGACCTAAAAAATGTACTGAAACGATAGGTTGCGGGCGGCACACATGCGGGCAGAAACCCGCGTGACTACAAAAGCGCTCTTACGCTGATGATGATGTACCTACCTATGCGCTCGCGCACACACACACACACACACACACATAAAGAAAGATAGAGACGCACACATGCACATATGCACGCATGCTAAATCTCAAGTGCAATTTTTCACAATACTTCCACCCACTTACTCCGTCGTTGCTAGAATGAACTTAAAGATTTCGTAAAAAAAATACGATTTGTTTTACCAGGTACCTATTTTAGAATTATATAATTTTGTGTTGGAGACTTCGTAGAGAGAGTTTGATCCGAAAGCATTATCAGACAGATTTAAAATATAATTAAACATACTTTGTAAACTTTTGCATTAAAATTATTTCTAACGGCAATGTAGATGAGAAAGATAATCACAACACTAACGAGTGATAATAACGTGCAAATAAATTGAAAATTCAATTTAACTTTGCATTCAAAAGCATTTTGCAGAAGCCAATAAACAGATTTACTACGAGTATAACTATTATTATCAAAGTTTTATGTATTGACTATAACGGTATAATAGGAATATTATCTGTTCACTTACCTACCTATTTTAGGCCTTTGTTCTCTGTCAACAGAACCGAAATTTAAATTTTCCTTGTAACTTACAATATTATAAGTTACAAGGAAAATTTAAATTGAAAATTCTATTATTGGTTGAATACGTTTCTTTGTAATATAAAATCCAGAAATGTTAGAGCACTAATAAACTCAGACACTCCAATTGATTTGTTCCGAGTTTGTCATCTTCCTGATTGGTCGTATTTCGGATTCGTTGTATTCCAGATTCGCCGTATTCCTAACTCGACATTTGTTTTGCAGATGTTTTACGAAATTGAACAATCTATTCTATAACTTTGTTCATTCTGTACACATTTGTATGAGAAGTCTGAATATTTTTTCGAATTTACCATATTAGGTTTCTTTGAAAAAGTTGTTTTCAGTTACACGAGCCTACCTTGAAATATTATTTTACCTTTTTACTGAATAACTTTCCTTATAGAACCTAAACTCAATCTGCAAAATAAGTTTGGATATTCATACAATTGATCATTTCATTTGCAAATGTACATTTGAAAACTCCTTTTTTTTGCGATTTAATATGTTTTTTCGGGGAAAAGGTCGATTATAAATAAAACCAGATAACTTGCCTGCTTAACCAACAATATGTATAACTAGCTTCCATCCGCAACTTCGTCTGCGTGGACTTTAGAATTGGGGCCAGAGAGAAATAAAATATTAAGGTGACAAAGTAAAAAAAAATCTGTTTTTAGCCATTCCCCCGGGAACCCTTGAGTTTTCCGGGACAAAAGTATCTATGTGTTAACCGAATGCTTTATCTATCTATCTACCAAATTTCAGCCAAATTCGTTTAGTAGTTTCGGCGTGAAAGTGGAACAAACAAACAAACATCCATACTTTCGCATTTAATTTTAGTGAGATGAGATAAGTAATATACTAAATACTATACAGGTGTATAAGAGTTTGTCCTTTCTTCCGCTTGACTTAAGCGTAGCTACCTGTTAGCTTTTTCCGGTTGTTGAAAAATGAAAGGGAGTAGGCAGTGCGACAGCAACGCTGTGGAATCGCGGATATTCTGCATAGGGGTTTGTGTGCACGAAGGATATATTATTTTTGTTGACGTGCAGAACTATAAGATTATTTATTACATTAAGATTTTAGGCGTGTCAGATGATTTATGATGCTTACTTTTATGTGCTTTTATCCAACTGCTCTAAAGGGGGTGGGCGAGGATGATGCTTCACGAGAGTAAGTATTGTACTTATGCCAGTGTGAAAGGCGTAGTGTGGGTTCATAGCCGAATGTAATAGATTTTGTTGTTTTATCGTCTTCTTTTTTTTCATGTAGTTGAATTGTTACTTTATCATATAGGATTGATGGATGTAAGCGCAGGTGATGCTATGCTAAATACAACACCAGACAACCGCCGTTTATAAACTAAATTGGTTAGAACAACTAGAATTTCCGAAAATAATAGAAAGTACATCATATTTATACCTAACGTAGAAAATTTAATCACTCTTACATTACAATTCTTAGAAATGAAAAATATATATATTTTGGACTATCATCAATGGTCCTGCGTCTATGACAGACGATTTTCTGCAGTGTATTCTATAATGTTTTGTTGTATAATAAATACGTCACTAACTTAAGTATTTCGATATATAATAGTTTTTTTAAATAATTATTTAATTAAAAAAAACTTTAGATCAAATTCAGTCTAATCAACTTCCTGACCACAAAGATCTGCTACGAATTCATGAGGAAACAATTTTGAAATTACGCCTCCATCCTGCGGGTTGCCTTAAATTTTGTATTGAGCGCAGCGGTTAGTTTCAGATTTTCTTGCTCGGTTGCTGCTGGCCAAGGTTAATTTACTCCTACATAATTTAGACAGTGAGCTGTTCACCCCACTGCAGGCGCTGCGGAATCTTTAATTGACTTGTGGTCTTACTGAGCAGGTACCAGTGAAAAACGGACGAGTACCTCAACTTACGGTAAACGTAGTATACTAAAAAGTTTACGATAAAAAATGTAATTTGATTGATCCACATTCACGTATTTGTCAATGCATATTTAGAAAATGTATCGCGAACATGTATTGAAAGAAATGCAGCACAACTTCATCCTTCTCCCAAAAGTAGAATATGACCTGTATTGTTATATAAGCTCGAAGCTTTTCCCAAGCAATCCGTTATAGATACTCAATGATCTAATGAAGATATAATAAGTACTTTTTAAAGTAAGCATGTTGATCTAGACTTGTAGCACTGTTAAATGACTTATCGCAGTGAATATCGGAGTGCGTTCCATAAGTACGCTCTAACAAAAACCGTTTACTCTGACAAAGCACAGCATATTATAAATCTAAGTGTGAAAGAGAAGGTAAAATGCACTGTCAAAGCCAATGCTGCCGTGCGTTCTATTGCAATCAATACAACGCACGGCAGTCGAGCTTAAGTAATGTCAAACTTTTTTCGAAACTATAGACGTTGTCTCAGTTCGGTTCCCAACTCTTGATTATGCCAGTCAAATTACAGTCATTTCAACTATACTCATGGACAAAAAAATCGACTCAAAGTTTCATGCACGACTTTTGGGAAAAAAATCAATCTAGCAAAATAAAACTAAACCAAAAGTTCAAAAACTGTGTGTTTACTGTTTATGATTTTAGTTTGATGGTTTTCTAGATTTTGCTTTTAGTGTTTAGCAGTTTTGTAGACTGAGTTATTTTTTCAAAAGTCGAGGAACAAATCTTGAGTTGATTTTTTAGTCCACCAGTGTAGTTACACTTCAATTATGACGACCATTTAGTAGTCCCTTAATTCAACTTTAGCTTACGTTTGTTATAACCCATATTTGTTTGATCAATGATGCTTCATTTTATCGAAACGCAAATAATCCAAGCACATTTCGTTTCACAAGAAGCACTACTGATCTAAATACTATTTTACCTTATTGCAATCATAGCTTAAAAGAGTCTAAGCCAGTCAGTGCTCTTTATTTTAGCCCGTCTGCTACCAACAAAAACACATTAACAAATCTAGTTTTTCTCTCAGAAACTGTTTTTAAGTGCTCTTTCCTTTTTCAAATATTCAAAGCCAGGCTGATATTCAAAATGTACTAAAAACAACATAACGCACTGAAAACATTGTGATTGATGGGTTTGTTTTCACTCATTCATTCCCATCGTATTTGCGAATCCATTTTCAGAGCCCGTTCTGAATGACAATCTTTATAACATTATTTTTATACGCATTTGTTGTTAGACTGCAGTTTTAATCCCTCACGTGACAAATAACTCAGTCTGGTATTTACATTATTAACTCCTCTCTTACTCATATATGTACACTTCACGTCTGTACTATAATTTCAAAAATATCATATTAGTTTGATTTAATTATTTTTATGGCCAATGTGAACATGAAGTATTAATGTGAACATTATGATCTCAGAAAACTTGTTGGTTCTCCACGAGAGACACCTAAACGAATCCAAAGTGACTGATATATGTATAGTTTGAAAACTAGGATGTTGAGTGTACAAGTTCCGCGTGGTAGGAACTTTTTACTAGGTAGAAAAAAAAGACGATTTAAAAGTATGTGCAAAACATCTACTTAAATAAAAAACCTTTTGATTTTGATTTTGCTATCCATCGGAATTTAATTTTATTTACATACAAACAATTTATAGGATACATACATATGTATGTTGTCGGTCAGTCACAAAATATTGGCTACTTTTTTGATTTTATGTGAATTGATATCTTACATTATGTAGCACCAAATGAGAAGTCACTATAAAGAGTGCTATTCAAGCAGCTTATAATATGTAAAAACTCATATTCATGAAAAACCATTATGTTGACGCATATTACTTGCGTTTACTTAGTAAATTTCTTACTTTGTATTTATCTCCGGAAAAGGATTCTAACAGCCTGAGAGTCAAAATGAAATAGGAACATCGCCATGCATTACAAAGATTTCGTCACCGAATCAGACAAAATGGATTTGTACAGCTCTGTTTTCCACTGTGTTATTTTTGTCAGGCGCTTTAACTATTGAATTTACATTCACAAAGCGAGCTTCCATGCCATTTAACTCATACATATGGATGGCTTTAGGCAAACTGCGACTTCGCTTGCATCGAATAAAAATATTTTGAAATGATATCAGAGTCCACCACAAAAGTGTAGCCTTAAGGCGGACGCTATGTAAAGTTTTTGATAAAAAGAAGTCAGTAATTTAAAATTGATGTAAATATCAGTTACTTAATTGAAATCTAGAACATTTTGGTTTTAGGATCACGACTACTTAGGCGATGATTCTGGGTCCCTTTATTACTTTCATTTCAGTATCGGGAGGAGTCATGAGGTATTTCATTAATTATTTTTGACGTGGTGTCTTTCATTACACTAAACAAACAGAGCAGCCCCGTAAAAATCCATTATCATATTATTTTAGAGCTTTTTTTTATTCGCTAGTATTTGTAAAATATGTAACTAACATCATATAAAAGGAGCAGTATATCAACTAAGTAGTTGATATTTATAACGATTGTAGAACGATTTTTATTGTCAGTCCAAGCAACAAAATATAAATAATATATTTAAAAAATTTTCTTTGACATTTTTGAAAAATTGTGGTCAAACAAAAATCTTCTAAGTTGACTTCATTATAAGGAGTGCTCAAAGAAACTTTCAAAACATTTCAAACTTTTATTCATATTTACTTTAATTAAGACACCTACGCCAAAATCTAAAATTAATAACATCTAAGTCTAACCCTACAAGATTGGCCGATCGACTTAACAATACTTATGTATGTTTGGAACGTAGGTACATTGATTTTGAGAGGTGAAGTTATAAAGGGCTTTCTATCGACGTCCAACAAAATGATGCCGCATGCAAATAGGTATACCACAGACATGCACCCCGCTCCACCCCCTATAGACTAGCAATACAGGGCATCGGCCGCTCGCCGCAAGGTGGGCAGATGGCCAAGTTAAATTGAAATAATAATAATAATATTAATAAATGTTTATTGGGACACTTGAATATAACAACATCTCTTAATGATGATTGAGACCTCCTTTTAGGTTTTATAAAAACCTGTGACAGGAGGGCTCGCTCTTCCATAGCATGAGGTACTTAAGTATTTGTACAAGTAGACGTTAAATATAAAACTTAGTAAACAGAGGCTAGAAAAGTAAACAAATATTAACAGCAATAAACATTGAAATCTCAAAAGTGGGTGTGTGTGTGTGTGTGTGTGTATGTTTGTGTGTGTTTGTGTGTGTGTGTGTGCGTGTGTGTGTGTGTGTGAGTGTGTGTGTGTGTGTGTGTGTGTGTGTGTGTGTGTGTGTGTGTGCATGTGTGTGTTTGTTGAAGGAAGGAGTGTTGTATGGGAGGGTAAGAGGATATATTATATGTTTTTAGGGTTCCGTAGCCAAATGGCAAAAAACGGAACCCTTATGGATTCGTCATGTCTGTCTGTCTGTCTGTCTGTCTGTCTGTCCGTATGTCACAGCCACTTTTTTTCCGAAACTATAAGAACTATACTGTTGAAACTTGGTAATTAGATGTATTTTGTGAACCGCATTAAGATTTTCACACAAAAATAGAAAAAAAACAATAAATTTTGGGGGCTCCCCATACTTAGAACTGAAACTCAAAAAAAATTTTTTCATCAAACCCCTACGTGTGGGGTATCTATGGATAGGTCTTCAAAAATGATATTGAGGTTTCTAATATCATTTTCTTCTAAACTGAATAGTTTGCGCGAGAGACACTTCCAAAGTTGTAAAATGTGTGTCCCCCCCCCGTAACTTCTAAAATAAGAGAATGATAAAACTAAAAAAAATATATGATGTACATTACCATGCAAACTTCCACCGAAAATTGGTTTGAACGATATCTAGTAAGTAGTTTTTTTTTAATACGTCATAAATCGTAAACCGCAATTTACCTTTCATTCAAGTTACAACGAACTACAAAAACTTTTATATTATGTTACTTGCTGCTACGGAACCCTTCATGGGCGAGTCCGACTCGCACTTGGCCACTTTTTACGTGATAACTTCGAGCAGAGATTCAGTGTCGTCGTAGCTGAGAGACTGTAACCATGATATTATAGTTTTCCGGCAGTCAGCTATTTTTTGGGGGTAAATATCAAGAATTTTATTTATTTTATTATAAAGATGTGATGATCTGGTTTTAAATTGGGTGGAGGCAAAACTGGTTTTATTTTTTGTTAATGGAATAACTAAATATTTGCTCCTTTTTAGATGTGCAGGATTATATTCAAGGGTTTTATGCGTTTTTATAACTATCATAAGTATGTATAGCTGTCTGACCGTTATTAAGTTACTTATTTTGTAAAGCTCAATTGTTGGGAATCTGACGGGCATAAAGTGCATCACTTTTAGGAGCCCACGTTGAGCACGTTCTAGTCCTAAGAAATGTGTCTTACGGGCACCTCCCCAAGCAGGAATACAGTAGGTTAGTATTGACTGAGCGAGGGCAATATAAATTTTGTGTAGAAGACTTGCTTGTGCGATATGGCGAAGGTTTTTAAAAATCCACATGAGTTTACGTACTCTACCCGCGACAAGTTCCAAGTGGGTATACCAGTCCAGACGCTCGTCGAGCATTACACCGAGATACTTAATGGATGATGCTCTGCTAATGGGAGTGCAAAAACAGTTGTCGTTTGTACTATTTCCACAATTCTGAATTCTTATTCTGAAATCATTATTTGGACGTGTTCGTCTGTTCAAAGCGAAGCAGATGAAGTGTGTTTTGCTAACATTGAGTGTGAGTAGGTTTGTGTCAAGCCATTGAAAGATTTTGGTGAGGCCATTTTCCGCTTCTCTTTGCACAGACTGCCATGACAGTTTATGAAGAAGTATATTTATTCTTTAATGTGTATTCTCCATTGATTTATTGGGTTTACTTATTTGAAAATCGAGTGCATTTAAAATGAGCATAGCTTTGGTTTACGAGACGTAGCGGACAAGCTGCAAAAGCTTCCCGTGGGAATCTTCTAACTACCTGCAGAAAAAGTCGCTTAGTCGTTCAAATAATAGATATTTAGCTTTGATACATAAATTGACTACTACAAGTTGTATTCGATGGTTTGGTCACGTAATCTACAGACCGCCAGAGTATTTCCGTAACATGTTATATGCCTTGAATTAATTGTTGACGACCCTAAATCCCGTGGAAGACCCTTGACGTAGTGAGAGTAGACAGGAGAGCAAAGGGAAATTAATGATCTCTATCAAGTAGTATTGCAGTAGTAATGGTACTCGAAAAGCGGACCCTGGCTCTAGCCGGAATAGCGCTTCATAGAAGAAGAAACTTATTTGGAAATCGAATTGAAACTGTTATCCGGAAATCGTGTTAAAGTACATTCAAAGTTACAGGAAACGTGCGCGCATACGAGACGACTCGTAACTACGATATAACTCAATAATATTTCAGCTTCCGGTTTAACATATTATGTGATTTGTACACATTAGATGATATTTGATTACATTATGTTTTTCTAAATTATTGTGTTAGAAATGGTTGTTCCTTGGGAAAATTTTCATCCTATTTACATTTTGAAAACCGATTTTTATTTTAAATTTATTTTTGAAACATTTTAAATTGAGAAAAACTGGGATAATACAGTTTTAAGTTTCTACTAATATAGAGTCATTTATTATATACTCGTATTATGTACCGTTTACCATTTGAATTTATAAGTATACAAGGGTTTTCATGTGTTATGTGTTCCACTGCATGTTTAATAAATATATAAAAAATGTTGATAATGTCTCGGCTCTGCCAGAACAGAGAAGACGCACTTCATGTCTCCACTGCGTTGTTCATTCTGCCGCAACCACATACAAAAGCAATGTCCGCACCTCAGTGACAAACAATTCTCTCTCTCTAATTTAAGAGTGCTGTGCTCTTGTCCTACAAACAATTACATTAGTGAAAAAAAATTACGATAAGAGACACATTGAGATTAATTTATCTCACATCTCAAATTTATTCTTATTTCCAAGTCAAATCATTAATATATTATAATATGTATATAGGTGTAAACGACCAACAAATATAATAAAAAATATTGAAAATATCAAATGTAAAAAAACTACATAAAATGCCACAAAAATTTGACATAATTGTGTTAGACACAGCGAGATAACAGATAACTAAATAATCGATAAATAATGTAGATAGATAAGAAGTCCCAATGGAAGTGTAACTTATAAACACCGAGCAATGATGTAAAATATTTTCTTAGCAACTATTATTGTGATAAAATAAATACGTGTTAAAACGCGTCCTGTATATTTGTATTAGAAATTCATATGCTTCTTTCCAATAGTATATATCCATGATTATTTACCTTTTACAAATGAATAAAATACTCTTTTCTATTATGAGGTCTATCATTTCAGAATCTCGAGCAATTAAGTAACCTTTGCAAGGCGTGGGTGGGGACAAACCCAACACGTTGAGGTCTATTAGACTATTTAATCTGAAAGTAATGTGACATTATCCGACGATTATCCCTGAAAACACTAATAGCGTCTAAGGGCAATCCCCTGTTAGTGTAAAACTATAATATAAAAAGAAGAAAAGTAAACGGGTTTATTGAGTAGACACTAACAGATTCAGAAAATGGCAGATTATGGCCAATGATAATAACACGAAAAACTCGAGTTTCTGAACCCCCCAAAACAGCTGCATACACAGTGCTACAAGAGAGCAACATCTGCTGAATGGCTAAAGGATGAAGAGGTGCCGCTGGACTAAAAACGACAATCACGCGCTCCCTGAGGGTTCAGTATCACGTGCCCACTCACCACCTACGCAGGCACATTTACCCTAGATAGTTAAGTTAGTTAACAACCCGTATCGTCCCCACTGCAGGAGCACGGGTCTCTTCCCATAACTTGGGAAGGTTAGGCCATATTCCACACACGGATGCCAAGTCTGGATTGGTGGAGGTTGTGGAGCTAGTGGCCAATCCCAGGGTCAGAAGTTTTCATGCCGCCTACATGGCTTAAA
Organism: Coleophora deauratella; assembly: GCA_958295455.1. NCBI lineage: Eukaryota > Metazoa > Arthropoda > Insecta > Lepidoptera > Coleophoridae > Coleophora > Coleophora deauratella. Next base: position 7,555,029 of record OY282408.1, on the reverse strand, counting down.
GACTATTGACATTCACCCTACAAGAATTAGTCTCCGGCTTGGATTCAGGAGCCGAAATTATTATTGAGGAACTCAAATCTTAATGTTGTAAGTAAAACCTATATCGAATTCGAATCAATCTAATCAGATTAATATGTAGGTAACATACTGCTAAGCCTTTTAACGCTCTCGTGCCTAACAAAATGTTTTCGAACCAACAACTACTGCTGCGTCGACGGTTACGTAAGGTTACGTTGTTCTAATCTTAATTTACAGTTGCGAGTTTGTTCGTTCCTTGTAACAAGTTAGTACAGTCGCCTTAAGTAAATTACGCCTGCTCCTATTTTGGAGTAAAATAAAACGATTGGTAGATTTAGTAAAATAGGTAATTTCTAGAAGGATTTTATAGAAAAAATAAAAATCAAAATATATATATATATATGCTATTGACATTTGTTATAAGAAGACATTACAGTGAAGCCTATTCGTCATCGATACGTGATTAGTCAAATTGTATTTATTTAGTCAACGTGAATAAGAATCTGTTCTAATTTGTACATCGTATTAAATTTTCTGTATTATTCATAATGAAAACAATCCTAATATGGTTATGTGACACTTCCACACTCCTCAACAGAATTATGAACAATGTAGAATTATGGTCTTTCTTTTTCGAAACATGGGGAAGCAATGGGTTTTAATGAAGATGACTGTACTTTACACTCAGTTGTCGAGACCCAGTACCGTTTGCTTCTAAAGGTGAACTCAGCAACAACTTGAATCCATACATTCGAGGTTTATTAGCTTTGACGAAGCTCACAACTAAAACTATGTATGAGACCCGGGAGTGTAAGCCAACATTTAATGAGGCGAAGTCAATACTTCGAGAAAACACCAGACTTCGTAAGACACAGTTTAATGAGGTATATTAGTTTGTGTTAAATAAGGTACTTTACTTTGTAATGCATTAAGACACTGGATAATATAATCAAAAATATCTGTTATCAACGAGTGAATTAATCATATAAGTAGGTAGCACATCAAATAATCATAAGCAAGTTGGAGTTATGTCGGTATAGGTAATATAGCTACATTCACATAGTTGCGAGCTACAGAACGTACAGAACTCATAATAGTTACAAAGTTCCTCGAGTGACGATCAAAACGTATGGTCGGATGGTTCTTCGCCAGATAGGCTTTAGTATAGATCTAGTGAAACTTGAGGCTCAGAATCGTGGAAAGGCCTATTATTAAAAGTGAACATCTTCCGGCTGAGAATATAATGACTCATCGTTATATGTTGCATTATACGATTTGACGTTGACGATTCGTTTCGTGATTTTGTAAGAAAGCAAATTTCTAGCAAATATGATTACTGGCCAAGAGTGAATCGGTGGGACCACGAGTAAACAGTCAATTACTCGTCAACCCACCAGTGGGTCAACGCGGTGGGACCACGAGTCGGGAGAGATTTTTTTAGACACATCTATTTTTGATACAAAATGAAAAGCTTAGCAAATATGCACAGTTAAACTTGTTGCCTGATAAAATATTAATTTAAAACTTCTCGAGACATTTGTTTGTGACAAATTAATTAAAATATAAACTAGTAGTGTGTCTTGAAACAATTTTTGTTTACTCTAAGAATAAATTCGCTGCATCAAAGTTTTGCGCTGAGTGAGGGTAGAATAAATATCATAAAGTGTTTTCAAAGAGTTTATTTAATAATGCGCAAGCCATTACAAGTATTTACTTGTCATGAAATAAAACAGCTTTGTTAAATTACTTAAATAATATACAACTTTGCTTTATATACAAATACGTCAGCTATTATAGATTGGCCAACTTTGCTTTTATTTATTTATCGTATGGCTAATAACTGGTCAGAATCGTATACATCTTTGTTTCAGGTAGGAAACAGCGTCTTGTGTTACAGTTTTAAAATCTGCCCTTTGCCCGTTATATTTGGTTAAAGGGCAATCAAAAACTATGTGCTCAATTGTTTGTTTTGGGCACCCACACTCACATGCCGCTGAATCTTTCCACCCCCACTTATTCTAGAGGTACGCGCAGTTGCCCACACCCGTTCTAATGCGGTTCAGCAGGCACCATACGTGTCGGGATTCGAGGAAACCCGGTGGACAGCTACCTGTTTTGAGCTCGAAGAGATCTGTACCAAGAGATCGAGACTGCCATTCCTCGCCCCAGGCATCCAAGATATTTTCTGTAGGCGCAGTGTTGTGAGCACATAGAGCGGGAGGATGCCGAGATTTGAGTCTAGATGTTTTGAACTCACCCAGGTCGAGGTGTATAGGCAGTGCTGAGTTTCCTTGGATCTTTTTACCTCTCGGTCTAGGCATCTGCTTCTGCTTGCTAAGAATTTGCTAAGAATTTAAAACAACAGTTTAAATATCCGCACACTTTTTTACACTATGTTTAATATTATAAACATTTAAATACGATACATCGCGGTTGGTTTAATTTTCATTTGATTCAGTTATAAAAAAAGGTGTTCTAATATATCCCATTTAGAATAGAATAGTAGAATAAGTATACAATAAAGAGTATTTATCTTATATTGTCTATATTAGCTGTCACCACTAACAGTTTAACAGAATTACTGGGCAGTTTGCTGGTTTATAATTTCACAGTTAGGCCCACTAGTTCGACAAACCGAAAGTTCGTCAAAGGGATTCGGTTAATTCGATTTCTATGTTGGCAGCAAGCGCCCGCCTTCGGACGTACGAAGCCAAGTTCCGCTCTTTGCCAACACCGTCCCTACACAAATTGGAATTCAGGTTTAGATTCTACTGGCGTATAAGGTGATTCGGTTTTATACCTAGGATGTTATATGTCCATATGAAGGGAAAACTGCTGCTGCTAAGTAGTTATATTTTTAAGTAAATATTTGTATTTTTTGTTTTACGAATATATTTAAGTCTCTGGTTCCCAAGATACAGGGAATCCTAGTTTGGGGTCAGATGACCGTGTGTGATTTGTCCCGGATTATTATTATTATTATGTGCGTTTTTCATGTTTGGATACGACAATCACAATGTACCGAGCGTTCAAAAATCGATTTATTGTAAAAAAATCGTATGTTCTTGTTACCAAATTACCGATACAGTTCTTATTACTACGCAAATCGGAGTAGTTTTAATAGCATCCCCACTTCTGGGATACTCTGGTCTCTTCTGATATCCTAAGATAAAGTTATGTTATTTCAGTAGCCAATTCTAACTTTGTGGAACATAATCGAATTGCTAAACAAAACTCGATGTGACCGCAAAAAATAATTTGAATGGCAAATAACACTTTTATTATCATTTGATAAATATTGAAATATCCCCTTTAAACGTACGTTGCTTCGTAGCTTGATGTAGGACAATCAACAAATTAACAGTGGTGTTGAACATGGCCCGCCGTACAGTTGGCTTCTCAAACAATATTACATTTTGCGAACCCAATTATTCGCAAAACCCGAGCTCGAAGCGAACAATTTGCAAGCTGACGAGTAAACCAATCGACCGTAATAAGTGTTTAGCAGGCGTTCATCTTTGTTGAATAAAAACTCTAATTATCTTGCCTTTGGCAAAATCGATCGCGGAGAAAATTGAAATTCCTGACGTACTAACCTAAATATTTTAACGGTACAATCTTATTTTTAAAAAGCTTAGGAAAAACAATCTTGTAGGTAATTTTTTACAAGATTAAAGCGAGACTCATCATCATCATAATATTAATGGACATTAACAAAACCGATTGCTGGATCACGGAATATCCTTTCCACATCTCGGAAAGGTTAGGCCATACTTCACACATGGGGACCAAGCTCAGAATCTTGTAGGTTGGAACAGTAAACACTAGTATCAAAACCACCTATAAGGCCGTGGCCTGGACGCAAGTGACGGCGACGGCGACAGCGACGGCGACAGCGACGGCGACAGCGACGGCGACAGCGACGGCGACAGCGACGGCGACAGCGACGGCGACAGCGACGGCGACAGCGACGGCGACAGCGACGGCGACAGCGACGGCGACAGCGACGGCGACAGCGACGGCGACAGCGACGGCGACAGCGACGGCGACAGCGACGACGACAGCGACAGCGACAGCGACAACTGTCCACGACGCAAGCGACAAGGTCACTGGGTTTGCGGCGATGTAGTGACGTGACTCTGTCGATGTCTGTCTGTCGCGATGTCGATATTTCGATATTTTCATAATTATTCTTACTAACATAATAACACTTAACGCTGACTCAGACGTTTGCGCTCCTGACTATTGATCCGAGAGTCGTGGGTTCGATCCCCACCCAGGGCAAATATTTCTGTTTTTTTAATATTACTACTAATTTGCTAAAGAGAACGTAGATTTATACAACAAACAAAACAAAAAGGCGATGAGCGGGGTGCGGGGAGTGAGGTGCGGGTTGCGGGGGGAGAGGAGCGGGTGGGGGGAGGCGCGGGGTGCGGGTGGGGGAGGAGCGGGGTGCGGGGGAGGGTGAGTCGCGGGGTGCGTGAGGAGGAGTGGAGTGCGGGGGGTGAGGCGTGGGTTGCGGGGTTGAGGCGCGGAGACGCGGTGTGTGGGTGGTGGAGGAAAGGGGTGCGGGGGAGGGGGGTGCGGGGGGGGGGGGCGTGATCCGGGGGGAAGTTTATAAAGTATTTTTAATTAACAACAGCTAATTAATTATTAAGAATTACATTTAGGTACGAGCGATCTTTAATTTCATGCACAGTCTACGCACTACGTAATGCCGCGCGCGGCGTTCTCGGTGTGCGGTATGCGGTGCGGGGGAGGCGTCACCAAGTGCGGCGACCCGAACGGGCATACACGTGAGGGCAGACGTCGTTGACGGTTGTGTCGATTTTGCGAATTTTTCGGAGTAAATTATTTTGTTGCAATCTGCGACTACACCTGTTTTTCTCACTTAGCGGTCCCCCGACGCGACGACGCTTGGAAAATAAAAATATTTGAACTTACATAATATATGTGACGATAATAATTATAATAGGTTTAAAATATTATTTGTTAGTTTTTAGAGTTTATTTTTTGTGTCGGGGGGTTTTTAAAATTTTAATTTTACTTTTATTTTGTCCTTTTTAAAGTAGGTATAAATATTAGGAAGGTATTTATAATGATTAGTTAGTTGAGTTAGTAACGATAGGACATATGGAAGGTAGTCAGATCCCCTCACCAACTATTAAAGAGCTGATGATCTTCAAACGGCTGATCAGGTCATGGTTACCTTACCATATACTTTCAATATCATTGAAGTAACATGGTACCAAATTTCGAATCGATAGGACATATGGAAGGTAGTCAGATCCCCTCATCAACTATTAAAGAGCTGATGATCTTTAAACGGCTGATCAGGTCATGGTTACCTTATCATATACTTTCAATATGATTAAAGTAACACGGTACCAATTTTCGAATCGATAGGACATATGGAAGGTAGTCAAATCCCCTCATCAACTATTAAAGAACTGATGATCTTCAAACGGCTGACCAGCTCACGCTTGCCTTACCATGTTCTTTAAATATCGTTGAAGTAACACGGTACCAAATTTCGAATCGATCGGACATAAGGAAGTTAGTCAGATCCCCTCATCAACTAGAAAAGAGCTGATGATCTTCAAACGGCTGAACAGATTTTCATAAAACATGGCTAAGAACACTCGGGATAAAATTATCTATGATACAAAAAAAACAAAACGAAAATCGGTTCATCCGTTTGGGAGCTACGATACCACAGACAGATACACAGATACACAGACACGTTAAACTTATAACACCCCTCTTTTTGCGTCGGGGGTTAAAAATAACTAAGCATTGTTGCTTTCTTCTTCGTGGCCTTCACCTTAAACTCCTGTATAACATCACTTATAATATGTTCTACAAACCTTATCCTCCTTAAATCCTAGTTGGGGGCCAAATGACCGTGTGTGATTTCTCCCAGATATTATTATATTAAACTTTTCTTAATTTTTTAGTTTTTCTTTAACAGTTTTCCAAATTTCGTTGGCATTTTTTGGCACTGTTGTGCTGACAAGTTAGCATGAGAGCTTTTATAGGCCAAGAACAGGTTATGATGCAAATCTCCCTCTTTTGAGGACATTACCGTATGAACTCACTTCAACAACACTAACAACAACAATGTGCTTCCGTGTAAATACTAAGAAATACTGACAACGAAAAATACAGTATAAAATCACGTACAATACAATCGAGGGATTCCCCGTAAAACATAAACGAAACGGTTTGCCAACTTGGGACATCTTAATTTCCTAGTTTTTTATAAAAATAAAAATAAAGTTACGTAACGCGTTGTTTCAACACCCCCTCCCCCTGTAACGCACCGTAACGTTTTATAAGACTTCCCCGCCCTCCAAATTGCGTTAATACTTGAACGTTCCCAGAGGAGCGGGGTGCGGGGGGGTGAGGAGTGGTGTGCGGGGGGTGCGGGGTGCGGGGGCGTTGCGGGGTGTGGGGGAGCGGGGGAAGAGTCAGTGCGGGGTTGAGGCGCGGGTTGCAGGGGAGAGGAGCGAGGTGCGGGGGACGGTGAGGAGTGCGGTACGGAGGGTGGCGGGGTGCGGGGGGAGGCGCGGGGTGCGGGGGTGAGGCGCGGGTTGCGGGGGTAGTGGAGAGGGGTGGGGGAGGCGCGGAGTGCGGGAGGGGGAGGAGCAGGGTGCGAGGGAGGATGAGTTGCAAGGTGCGGAAGGGCAAGGTGCGGGGTGCGGGGGAGGGTGAGTCTGATCTGATCTGGGACGCGCTGAGAGCACATGAAGTCCATCAGGGGTCTGCACTTAGCACATTGCTATTTAACGTAACCATGGATTACCTCACGAGGCGCTGTCAAAGATCAGTCCCATGGAATATCTTGTATGCAGATGATGTTGTGCTCATCTTTGATTCAGAAACGGAACTCCAAGAAAATTTTAACAACTGGATACAAGCACTGGAAAGAAATGGACTTGAAATCAGTCGTAACAAAACTGAACATATGTCTTGCATATTTGATGGCACAACAAATGTCGAGCAGATAAAGTTCTACATAAACAATGACCCACTAAATTCTGTTCACCATTTTAAATATTTGGGCTCCATAATATGCAGCGATGGAAAAATTGATGCGGAAGTTTCTCATAAAACTAAATCAGGGTGGCTGAAGTGGAGACAGCTCACAGGTGTAATGTGTGACAACAGAATGCCAATAAAAACAAAAGGAAAGCTATACAAAACTGTAATAAGACCTGCTCTCTTATATGGCACAGAGTGTTGGGCCTCTACAAAACAGCACCTAAACAAGTTACACACCACTGAAATGCGCATGTTGCGCTGGTCAGCGGGCGTCACACTACTTGATACGGTTCGGAACGACCACATCAGAGGGACCTACAAAGTGGCACAAATCACCGATTTATAAAGTCAGAGAGAAACGTCTACGCTGGTTTGGTCACGTTTTAAGACGTCCGCAAGATCACATAGTTAGAGTGACCCTGAATCTGCCAACGACGAAGCGGGGACGAGACCCCCCACCACTTGGTGGACGACGGTCCAAAAAGACCTAAAAGAGCTCTCTCTAGACGAGGACATGGCGCAGAACAGGCCAGAATGGAAGAAAAGGACGGAGAAAGCCGACCCCAAGTAAATGGGAAAAGGCTTAGGAAGATGATGATGATCGATTAAAGAAGAACGTCCCTAAACGCGCGACGTCCTTGAAATGGCGCTCGTCGCTCGTGTGTCGCCGCGCGTGTCGCTGTCGTCCAAAACAGCTCCATAGAAATCTATGGAAATGATCAAGTCGCTCGTGTCGCTGTCGCCGTCGCTGTCGCTGTCGCCGTTGCTTGCGTCCAGGCCGCAGCCGTAGGCCTCCGACATGGTTTGACGACTGCTATCGTAACAGTTAATTGAATTTCCATTCATTAGAACTTGATTACATGACAGCTATCGACACAAGAGCAACTAACTTACTGAGAAAATCTCAATTTATGAACCTCAACTCATTCATACAGTTGTTTTATTCGAGTTTACACTATGTAAATATAGGTAACAACAGACAATAACAACCGACAAAGTATGAGTCTAACTTGCGTTATATTGTGTAGTGTACAGAAAACTCCATACTGTATCAACTCGCACTTGGCCAGTTTTTTGCAAATTATAGTTTTTCTTGTAATTGTCAATTACAATTATAATTTGTATTTTTTCGTCCTTGACTCGGCTGGTATTCGAAATATTTTTTTTATCTTACTAATATTCTGAATGAAAAAGTATATAGATGTTTAATTGTTTGTTCCGCTTTCACGTCGAAACTGATGAATGAATTTGGATGTGGTAGGCAGCTAGATCAAGCACTAGACAACGCTTAGGCTACATTTTTTAAGATTTCGTAGCGGGATGCCTACTATCGCATTTAGTAGATTTTTTCAATACTTTCAAAGACGGGCGAATCGAAAATGGGTTTGTACCTACTTATTTTATTTTATAATGGATCAACATTTTTTGCACAGGGGTAGTTGAGAGGCTGGGAAGTGACACAGGATATTATTTATCCCGATAAAAGCTTTGGTTTCAGGGGGATCGGAAAAAAATTAATGAAACTATTTTATGCTGAAACTAATTAACCGATTTTAATGGAATTCAGCCTATAGCTAAAGTAAATGCTGGGAAACAACATACTATAATACAGTTTAAAGCGCTCTTGTACTAATATGACGTTTTTTTAATACGAATGATGTAAAACTACAGAAATTTCATGTCTGAAAAAATAATACTTATTATTTACTATATTTCCGTACGGCATCGGAAACACGATTCAGAAATTTCGGCCCGATAAAAAAAACAAAGGATGGGTCTACTGTTACTTAAAACAGTTTCCAGTATCTAGTTAGTATATCATTGGTTTCGACGATATGAAGGAAACTACGCTATTACTTTGAATATTTTCTAAAAAAAAAAAAACAACATTTTTTTTTACCAACAATTGGTAAGCCCTTGGCATCATCGTAATAACATATGAAGTAGCGTAGTGCAACCTGGACAGTCATAAAAAACAATATACACGCGAGCGAATCAGCGGGCAAAAATTATGTTAAAAATTATTTAATCAATAATTATTGAAAACAGTCAATTACTCGTCGACCCACCAGTGGGTCAACGCGGTGGGACCACGAGTCGGGAGGGAAAATAATAGCTTACCTCAACTAGTCATTGTCAACAATCCTATTGAACTTTAGAATTCGATCTATCGAATGAGATCTATTGTTGCCTTACTTACCAGTAAAATAATCTCCACCCTCGCCATAAAAAGCTTATGCATGTTTTTATATATACCGCCACCTCTGTGAATCTATCAACTCCTTGTGAGGAGGAGTGGCGGTCTATGAATAAACCATCAGGTCGAATGTGGAACTCGTGTCAAGTGGGCACACGGTGACGGATCATCGACTAATACCTTTCCAATTCCAAGGTCCATTGGATGTAGCTGATGAGTTTTTGATGGGATGTTGCTCTGTTTCTGTCACCTAGTGATGGATTTTAAGCTACAGATATTACGTAAATAATTAAAACATAATTGTTTTTTCAGTTACCCATACTAAATCTGAAAAGTGAATCAAGAATTTGTATGGGAAACTGAAAAAAATAACTGAAGATCGGATTTTTTAATATAATCCTGAATTCTTTACTTGATTCTGAGTAACCCATTAAAATTTCAAACGCATTTTTTTAACACTCTGTTTAACTGCCTACAATTATAGGTAGTGAATGCGTGAAACGTGGAACCACTAGGCGCAGTGTTAATAACCCTCCTTTTTGCTTCGCTGTAGTCGGGTAAAAATACAACATTGACTTTTTGCTTTATGTTGAAGAAAATAAGTATTATGTGGTAAATAAATGTGCGGTAAATTAGATGGACTAAATGGCTTGGCAAATCCACAGGGTGGCCTCGGCAGCGTTAATAAAGCTTACATGGGTAATGCCCTAGAGCCTGGGCAGTCTCATTTACCCAAGCATATAACCTTATACTTAATTCTTTGCTCGAATTAAGATTTAAAACGTAAAAATAATATTCGCACTCGGAAAATAAAAATAAAACGAACATAATTATTTATTTATTTAGAACCTTTATACGTTTCTCTATGCACTTTTCCAGAATCAAAAGTATTTTACGTTGTTTTTCACCCACTATCAAAGCTCTTTTCCAAAATTGACAAGTTTTAGATATAAACTACTACTACTAATAAATACCGTTGCTTTATCAAGTTGTATTAATTTTAGAGTTCCCGGTGTAGTTCTCGACGGAATTTGATATATGTAGGTATGTTAATTTTTTATTAAAGATTTGAGTGCGTTTGGCAACACCTCACTTGATGTTAAGTGACGATGATGCCGAAGATGTATCACGCAAGCTCAAATAATGCCTGTTCATATTTTACTAATTAAAAGGTTACCTATGTCACTGCCTGCCCCATTAAAATCTCTGTGCAAAAATCACAAACTCACTTTTGTATTTAAAATATTACTAAGGATAAAAAAATGCAAGACAGATGAATTACAATGGTTAATGTTCAAACGCGTCTGTAGCTCCTTGGGTTGTCCCAATTTCCGAAATACCATAAAGAAAAAAAAAAAAAACGCATTAAAAACACAATGACAACGATAAGCTAACCACAATGGCATTACTTAACCGCAAATAGTTTAAGAACATGTGACGGGACGAGTACTCTTGGTTTATGTTTATTTAATCCTTCACATATCATATACATAATATGACTGACTCGGTGGCTAAATGGTTAGCGATCCTGACCTCTGATCCGAGAGTCGTGGGTTCGATCCCCACACAGGGCAAACTTTTCTGTGATGAGCAGAATTGTTTGCTCTGAGTCTGGGTGTATTATATCTATATATGCTATAGATACAGTATGTGTTTAAAAAACGCATATGTGAATGTATTATTATTATGTAACTATTGAATGTCACATACATATTGTAATTATAAAATTAACTAATTTAAACAAACTAAAAAAATATATTGCGTGTCTTTAGCCCAAAATCACTGGACCTATTTTAATAAATCTGACTTGGGTAAAAGCTAGGAGTTCAAAAAATAGAATATTTAATATCGTTTACTTTTTATGGATCCATAAAAGCAAAGTATCTCAAAGAATGCTCATTTAATAAAATCGTTGAAGAGTTTTCTACTAGAGAACAAACTGGAAGTAAAATTATATCTCTCTCTTTATTTACTAAATTAAAATGACCATAAAAATATTCATGCAGTTTCTGGCTTAACTGTAAGAACTCTGAAATAACTTCCCGGGGGTAAAAAAAAGAAAAAAAAGCAGAAATAACCTCGTTCTGTCGTTTATTAAAATAACTGCAAAGAAAATCGCCGCTAGAAGCTTGTTTACATTTTAATGTATACTTAAAAGTGAAATATGCTGCCACGTTGTGTCCTTTCTAAATTTATTGTTTTTATTACCTACACGCAGAGTATATTCCTTACGTTTCATACTTAATTACAGCAGAGAAAATTACATATTACGTACTGCCAACTGAAAAATGTGTTACCTACCAATTCACAGTTTTTTGCTGACGTTTTCCAAAGCAGATTCAGCTATAGGAATATATTAGCAATTGTAATTTTCATTGTTTCAATATCAAAGAAAATTACAATAATTCAAAGAATAGTATTTTAATATCTCATTCAGCTCGCTACCAAAAAATTGCTGAAAATATGATCAGCGTGTTATACAGTCAAAACAATCACATCACCCAATAACAACAACAAGTTATTCAGTACCTCTTTCTCTTACCTTTTTCTCGTAGGAGCTCAGCGTATCGTACTCTGGTAAGTACTTAATTTTTTTTTTATCCTCAACTGGTAAGCCCTTGGCATCATCTCACCTGATGGTAAGTGATCATGGTGCCGAAGATGGAAGTGGGCTTACCAATAATCCTCAATGCAATGGGGAACTGGCTTCACATCACATTCACATCTTCATGCCGGAACACATCAATGCTGTGAACATTAATGTTTAGCGGCAAGATTTAGATAAGATGGTGGTAGCTAGCCAGGCGGGCTCAGAAAATGCCCTACCACCAACAAATCCGGGTCCTACAAAGTTGGACCCCGCCAAGGATCAAACCCGCGACGTTCTTATGTGAAACAAGCGAACAAACCACTAGGCTACAGAGACGGTTATAACTCTTACCAAGTAAGTAGTCACGGTAAATTAACTACCAATAAAAAGTAACCATTGCAGCCACATTAAACGAAAATTGTTACGTTAACAACATATAGGTAGCTTCCCCACTGTTATTAGGAAACGGGTCTCTTCCTATACAAGGTGTTAAAAAAGTGTGTTTAAGATTTTAAGAGGTTACTCAGAATCAAATATAGCTGGAAAAGAAATCTCTTTCGATTAGGTTAATTTGCCTCTTCAAGTCTTTTGATTTACAGTACATATTCTTAGAACCAACTAGGATAACGGATTCTAGCGCTACATGTATTGATAACGTTTTCTGTAATTGCAATTTTTATGATAAAAAAATTAATTAAATTGTTTAAAGTCGGATCACAGTGGCCAAATAGTTAGTTTTCCTGTACAAAAACTAAACGAAGTAATTAAATTGCAAACAAGGCCTGTCACAGCTAGTAGGATAGAGAGATTTAAAGATAAACTTGACGAAAACTTGCCAATACCAGACACATGTACATTAGAAGTAAATAGATTTTATAATGATATTTTTACCGTTATAGATAGGGAATTCAAAAACATTTTTAAATAAAAATCTATAACGATTAACCAAAAATTTAAATTTTGTGACTGGGCAACTGTTGGAATTCGCAAAAGCAGAGAAAAACTATTTGAAATTTATGACAAAAAGACTTAAGTGTTTGATGAGAATTTTATAAACTATGTTAAGAATTATTCAAAAATTTTTAAGAGGGTATGTTTAACTGCGAAATCTAATCATATAGCTAGAAAAATAAAATTATTTACACATAAAGTAAAAACTGTATGGAATATTATTAATAGAGAAACAGGAAAAATAAGAAGTCGCGAACAAGATTATGTACTAGACACAGATCATGGTAAAATTACAGACCATTCTGTAATAGCTAAAGAATTTGATTTTTTTTTACTAACATACCTGTGAAAACGACTGAAGCCCTAAATTCTTCGCCCGTACAAGCTAAAATTTTATTAAAAGAAAACGTTATGTCATGTTCTTCAGAATTTACTTTTAAAGAAATTGAGCCAAATATTGTTGTAAAGACTTTTAAATCTTTAAAATTAAAAAATACAGAAGACCTCTGGGGATTATCAGTTAGTTTAATCAGTAATGTTATACATATTTTAGCACCATATTTGGCTTGCTTGCATAATACCAGCATTAACAGTGGTGTATTTCCCGATCTTATGAAATACAGTAAAGTGCTACCTTTATATAAATCTGGCAAAAAAACTGAACCGGGAAACTACAGGCCTGTCTCAGTGCTTCCTGTACTTTGTTTGATGTTTTTGAAAAAAGTATGTTAAAACAAATGGTTCAGCATTTCAACATGAACAATCTTCTGCATAATCAACAATTTGGTTTTGTCAAAGGACGTTCAACAAAAGATGCAGTAGTTGCTTTAGTACGCAATATTTATGAGGCATTTGAGGAATTACAAAATGCAACAGGGGTATTTTGTGATCTATCTAAGGCTTTTGACTGCGTAGAACATCAAACCTTACTCATAAAAATTGGAGCATTACGGCGTGAGGGATAGGGCACTCGGTCTCCTTAAATCTTATCTTGATAATAGAATGCAAATGGTACAAGTCAAGGACGTTAATTCTTCTGGGTCCACTGTGAAAATGGGCGTGCCACAAGGATCTATTTTAGGCCCTTTCCTTTTTCTGACGTACATCAATGATTTGCCATTTATAGTGCAAAACCTTTCAAATATTGTGTTGTTTGCTGATGACACTTCTCTTCTTTTTAAGGTGAGTAGAAAGAAAATCGAAATTGACGAAGTGAACAACACTCTTTCTAAGATACTAAACTGATTTACTGCTAATAGTCTGTTACTGAATGCGAAAAAACAAAATGAATCAAGTTTTCTTTGCCAAATGTTAAACAGACTCATAATAAAGTAATATTAAATGGTAACGAATTAGATTTTCTTCCTAGTACAGTTTTTCCAGGCATAACTATAGATAGAACGTTACAGTGGGGCCCACATATTGCAACTCTAGCTGGGAGACTTAGCTCGGCTGCCTAAGCCGTTAAGAAAATAAGGCAATTGACGGTTGTAACAACTGGCAAATTAGTATATTTCAGTTACTCTCACAGTATAATGTCTTATGGCATTTTACTGTGGGGACACGCAGCAGACATTGAAACTATTTTCATTCTACAAAAAAGAGCAGTCCGAGCTATATACCAACTACGATCCCGAGAATCACTTCGAAATAGATTTAAGGAAATAAATATTCTAACAGTTTCCGGTCAGTTTATTTACGAAAATATCATGTTCGTTCGTAAAAATCTAAACTTGTTTTTCAAAAATAGTGTCAGACATAACCGTAATTTGAGAAGTAAAAATAATCTTGACATAGCTTTCTCGAGGCTTAGTAAGGTGAAAAAATCATTTGTGGGGCAGTGTGTACGCTTTTATAACAAAATTCCGAATGACGTGTGTGAACTACCAGAATGTAAATTTAAGAAACATGTAAAACGCTGTATTTGTTCAAGAGGATACTATAAGACTGTAGATTATTTTAATGATAATGATATTTCGAATATTCCTCCAGCAAAATGATATGACGTTTATAAGAGTGCTTAATGTACCTACGTAAAGAAATAAATGATTTTGAATTTTATACAGAAAAAATATTTAAAAAATCCGATCTGCATAGTTTTGTTCCAGTTTCCCATACTAAATCTGAATAGTGAATCAATAGTTTGTTTTGTAGGTATTTTACTTTTAACAAACTCACTTTTTTAACACCCTGTATAGTTCGGAAAGGTTATGATGTTCTCCACATAAGGTGCCCAAGTCTGGATTAGTGGAGATTGTAGGGCTAATAGCCATCCCCAGGTGATAGAAGTTTTCGAGCCGCCTGAAAAGAAAGAAAGAAAATAGCTCTGACATGGCCTTAACGACTGCCACCTAACGACAGAATCCAGCACCACCGGCTTACCGTGCCTTGCAAAACACTGAAATGATCATATCTGCAGTCAACTCAACGACTGACTCGGTGGCTCAGTGGTTAGCGCTCCTGACCTCTGAACCGAGACTCGTGGGTTCGATCCCCACCCAGGGCAAACATATCTGTGATGAGCAGATTTAAAAAACGCGTATGTTTATGTATATCAGTCTCTGGTTCCTTAGAGAACCTTCCATGCAGCTCTTTCTCTTTCCAAATGGTTTCCCGCTCAACAGTGCTAAGTACAGCCGGCGCTTGCCAGTTCTGTTGGGCCATTGGGTTAGTCCTTTATCACATGCTATGACAACTCTATGCAAATCACTGTCGACTTTCGCCAGGAAATAGCATCGGAGGCTGCATATTTCACGGTTGTGCATTTGTTTTGCACCTAGAAGGCCACGACCGCCATTCTTCCGCGGACTATACAGCCTCATCACTGACGACCTTGGATGATGTATCCTGTGGAGTGTCATACACACACCGGCAAAAGACAATGCCCGTTTGTGCACCAACGTCATATTCGTACTTATATTTTCATTATTTTTTCCTGAAATATTACAAAAATAAGATAATGTGAAAAAACGTAACACAAATACTTCAACATTTTACATTTTTCAAAATGTATGTAAAAGTTGGGAGAAAAAAGATAAAAAAAGTAATTGTTAATATTTGACTAATTCACATGGGTCACCTTTAGGAAGATGGAAACATTTTTGGACTTATATTCAATAATTTTTACTCCGATGTATTACAAAAATAAGGTTACGTGACGCGATATAAAATATTAAAATAATAATTATGGGTATTCTCTGTTGCCTCTAAAAGTTTGGAAAATAGATATAAATAAATAAAAAAATTTCAATTTCAATTTCAATTTATTTATTGCATTCATATGGTTTTACAAGATGGATAATAATAATAAAATAACAGAGCTCATATGACCCCGGTAGGGCACAGCAATAATGGAAGAGGGACCGATATTTCCGTTTTTTATTCATTTAAATATTCTTTTACGCTATAAATACTTTTATGTAACCGATACATAAAAGATTTATATGCATTGCATTTTCATTCACCTCATTCAATAGTGTTGTGAAATTAACGAAACAAATGTATCAATTTAATGATATTAAAATACCGATACTTTTCCCTTAACGAGTACTTAAAAATACCAACGATTATATGAATATGTAAAACAAATAAAAATTGATATTACTTATATTTCAATTTATTTTAAAAGATTTTACATAGTTTTTATCAGTAACGCAAACTCCATGTACTATAGTATGCACTTCTCTGTTCAGTTTTTTAATCCTGTCATTATTGTTTGTTTGTTTGTATACTCTTTATTGTAATAAAAAACAAAGAACAATACATCAAAAAAACTGGAAAAACTAAAAAAGGGTGGACTTATCCCTTACGGGAGCTCTTCCTGTTAACCTTATAATGTTGCGAGGAATTACATTTACATTATTTTGTTCAATTACCCAAACTGTGAACACACCGAGCTACTTCTGAATGATTTAACCAAATATTTCACACAGGTAAAATAATCACAGATTGAAATCTAGATATTAGATGGGTAAAAGCCAGAACCGCAGATCCTTCATTGAACTGAAGTAACTTCGAAAGCAAATCGAATCTAGATCCATTGGTTCTTGAAGTTAAATCACATCCCAGATCCGGATCTTGTAAAAACCTTAAAACTACCCATTATTTATCATACCATTTTATTATACTATCATACGTATGTCTGAAAGTTTTCTGTGATAATACGAGTTTCAAATATTTCTCCGACATTTTAATAAAGTTGTTTATTAAAGAGTTTCTTTATCAATAAATCGATTTTTACATAATCTCATGAAGTATCCACATCCCTACTACTGACATTTGATCCCCAAAGAATAATTGACAAAAAAGCATCAAATTATTTTCGGCCGTAAATACACCATGCTGGATTCACACAAACCAACAAGGTTTGTATAAATAAAAATTCTGACAAATCTCTGAAAGTTTTTATTTTTATTTTCAATTGCCTCAGTACCTCGGTTTAAATACCTTGGTTTAAATATGTAGATAGTAACTAATCTAGTGATCACTAAAATAAAATATTCTGTTACGCCGGATATAATAATGTTTTTTAAGTTACCTGTCAGCGATGATCCTATATTTAAGTCAAATAACGAGACGTACCTTAACGTGAAACCTTTAGTGTTTTAAATGTTACAACATGGATATTCAGATTGAAATAAGAAGTACAATAAAAAAAGTACCGTCACCATTTTAAAGGTACGTTTAATTAACATTCACCGTCCACTAGTGGACCTACCTAAAAGACAGTGAAATAAATCTATTGGAATTGAAACATAAGCTCCAGATTAGAATTATAGACCTCATCTGTATTAAACCTTATAATTATTTATCATTCATTCAATAATGTAAACATTAAATGACGTTTTATAAGGTTTGCAGGGGTAAAATGGCGTCGAGAAGAAAATTCACAATTTAGAGGGGAAAACGAGAAAATTTACCATTTAGTAATTAATTTATATTTTTTAGTAACGATTCATATCTTCTATCAATTTTACGAATATTTACAGGCGTAAGATTTGTGAAAAATATATGTCTATTCATCATTATTACAAGGCACTGAAAATGTATCCGTTATTACCCCATCGTACCTTAGGTAAACATCACTTTAGCTTACAACTTAATATTTCTGTTCTCCCAACTTTTAAAGGTGAAATAGTAATACGGTTTTATTTATCAATCAAACAACTATCGTTTGATATATGAATCATTCGTGTAATATGAGTACATTGCCTATTTTCGGGCTGGGGCACGACAGTATGGCCGGCCTGGCATTGTCTTTTAGAGGAACACAAAAAAAGGACCAATTTATTTTAAAATTATGGTTATATTTACTAAAGTAGTATTAATTAGTTAAATTTATTTAAAATTACACCTTTTAAATTAAACAGTAATGACGTGTTATACACATTCTAGGAAAAACATTATTTTTTGCAAAAAATGTACTTATTGAAGTTAATTAGAAAAAATGTATGTAAGGAAGAAAAGTTGGAAAATAAACTTAAAAAAAAAAAACATTTTTTGCATGGAAAATTAGCAGTTAATATCGCGTTTCCTCCGCGTGCCCTTATCAAAGTTTCTAATCGCCTAGGCATGCTGAAGATAATGTTATCTACAGTCTCCTGAGGCAGCCTCTGCCATTCCTCGACTACGGCAAAACGCAGTTCAGCGTTGTTGACTGGAGCTGGGGTTCTGGATTCAACCCTCCATTTCAGCAAGTCCCAGACGTGCTCTCTCGCATTTATATCCGGAGATCTCACCGGCCACTCCATTACAGCGATATTCACATCATTTAGGTATGCTCGAGTTGATTGAGCAGTGTGCGGTTGAGCATTATTCTGCATCAAAATGAAGTCATCACCGATAAAGGGAGCAAAGGGTACAACATTTTCTTCTAAAGTGTCTGTTATATAGCGATCTGCAGTCAGATTTCCTCCATCAATGACCACCAAGTCCGTACGAGCTCCCAAACATATCCCTCCCCAAACCATTATTTATCCTCCTCCATATGCCACGGTAGTTTCAAAATGTACTTGATTGTCTCGTTCTCCTTTGCGTCTGTATATTCTTTGTCGTCCATCAATTTGATTTAAAAGAATTCTGCACTCATCAGTAAACAATACTTTACCCCATTGGTCAGCATTCCAAAGTCGATGTTCCCGAGCGAAAGTGAGTCTGTTCCTTCGATGATGTACCTCAAGTTTTGGAGCTTTTGCGGGCACGAACGAACTTGAACCAGCTTCTTTAATTCTTCTTCGTACCGTACGCTCACTTGCTGTTACACCTCGAACTTCCTCAAGGGCGTTTCTGGCTCATTTCAGCTAGGGTCATATCGGGCTTATTGAAAATCGTGACGTTCAGAAAGATTAGAAGGAAAAAATAAAACTAAACAAAAATGTATTTGCGCGTAAATTTAAAGAAACAAACCAAAACACACAAAAAAACACTAATATGGAAAATTACCTCAAATTGGTATTAGTTTAAACAAAACAGAAACAATTGCCAATATGGTGTTTTTCAATTGTTTTATCCATTCAAAATACTCCGTTCTAAATTTAAATAAAGTAAAAACCAGCCGGAAATGTTGCACAAAAAGGATATTCGATCTTTTTTTTGTATTCCGCTAAATTTGCCGGTGTGTGTAGTAGTGCGGACCTTCCGATCCAGGGCATCCATTTCAGTCTGTGTCCATCTAAGTATGCCGAAGGTATACAAAAGAAGGGAGATGACCCAAGCATTGAATGCACGTATCTTGTTAACGCCCGACAAATAGCGATCAAAAACTTTTGTCAGGCGCTCCCAAAACACTTCACATACCGCCTGTTTCACCTCCGTCTCGTTCACACCAATGCTCTGCAACATACCCAGATACCGGTATGTCTCAGTCTCAGAGAGGGTACGAATGTTCATGGAGTCACTATTGCCTCCATTCGAATGCACCAACCTACCTCTCTCTACATGAAGGATCGCACATTATTATTATTATTAACTTCCGTGGATCAATGCTGCACTGAGTCGTTACTGATGTAAATATATAATTATCTCATAATTATAATATTGTTTTCAAGAAATTTGTTCGCATAATTTGAGAAATCTTTACTCCTAGGCTCGTTGCCCGAAATCTGCCTTAATGGTTTGTGGTTTTCAGACTTCTGTATTAGATCAAAGCTATCACAGCTCAACAAACCCAAAACCTTTACATAGTGTAGCTCAAATATTTGGAATGTCATGACTTGTATTATCCATTTAGTAGAGAAAAAAATATATTTTTTTATTTTGCATCCGTACAAAAACCTATAAAACCTTTTCTTACAGATTTAATTTAAATGATGTCGTAAAGCTTGAGACTGCTAGCATATTCAAAGAAAACATTCAGAGAGTCCCTATTTTTATTTAAAAAAAATAAACCTTAAAGAAAAATACAACAAAGAACTGTTTTTGGATATAGGTATTTACCGTGTCTGGAGAGAGCAGTAAACAGTTAAGACACTCGCTAAGGAATATTTATTTTATTCTATTATTGTATTATATTTTTTTTGCATTGATCTACGCAAAGTATAAGCAAAATTGCGTGTTACTTGATAATGACTATTTCAATGATACTTGATAACCTATTGTTTTTTCTAACCCAATAAGTTTAATCCTAGTGTGATTGCAACTACAAGCACAGCGCGGTCATTTAACCATCTATTAAGAGTGGCATCCGAAGCATGAAATCAGTAATTTGTAAATGCCAATAGATGTCAACCATTACGGATCAGCCGCAGCACATATAGAGTGATTAAACCCTCATTAGGTCTTGACGTGTATCCCAAAATGTCGCACGTGTAAGGTAATCGGTAATTTTGAGATTAAACGTCAATGTTACCACAAAGGAAGAAGAAAAATAGTTTCTTCCGTTAAATTTTAGCTTTTCCTGAACTTGGCTGACACACAGGAAATTGTATTGCGTTCTAGGGTTGTTTTCAATCAATAACTGGATTCAAAGTTTATTGACTGTCGCCTCTGATTCTGTCTATTTAAGGGCTCTTACTTGCCCAGATAATGTTTTACAGTGAACCAGTAGTGTTAGAGAAAATATTACTACTTACATACAGGATCTTATTGGTCGATAACCCCCCTTCCAGAAGTACATTATACTGATACCAAAAAAAAAATAGAAAAATTTGGAATTTTCGAATAAAGTTGACTGATCAGGCTAATTGATAGATTTGTTTGATTTTTTTTAAAACTGTTATGTTGCCATGTAAAAGGGGTTGTCAACAAAAATAGTGACCCTTATATAAGGTCGGTTATAGACAAGTTATTGCATTCATAACACACCACAGATGCTATGCAGATTACGGTCACATTGTGTCAATATTATAATTCAGGATCGCTACTGCAACGATGCAAACAAACGCACGATTGCATTGATGCAAATACTCGACTATATAAACGTAGTCCCAAATTTATCGATTCAAATCCGCAACCGTATTGTGAAAAATTGGGAGGAATAGGAGGAAACGAAGATATAGCAGGCAGGCGGTGGTTCGGTTATCGATGCACCATCGCATCTGTACAGATTTTATACGTGTACAACTACATCGCTATATAAATCGTAGCTCACTGGATACGTGGGCGAAGGTAGGTACACGGCCATGGATAGCAAAATAGCGACTACATTGGTCGCGACTATACCGAGGCGATTTTGGGATAATACTGCGCCGACTGTCGCTATGGGTGATCGCCGTGATCTGCTCAGTTTTGAAATTTTTCAAATGACAAAAGAAGTACTTGATATTCAGTGTTTTCTTACAAATAATGGATTCCTCGCTGGTCCTCATTTCTTACTGGGGCGTAAAGAGCTCGAGGAAAAATTCAAAACTCCTTTTTATGACTTAAACGGAATGCTCAACGGAGTGGACTCGACGATTTCAAAGCATTTAAAACTTTCTCATGATCGTCCTGGGAGGCCTAGAATTATAATTTATCTGACGTTTGTATATCATGTGAATACTGATAATACAATAAAGAGCCCTCCGGTACTTCCATGGGTTCAGTGCCCCAAATTATTCTGACCGATTTCATGATGGATAAACTCAAACTCAAACTCAAAATATTTTTTATTTAAGTAGATGCTTTACACATGCTTTTAAATCGTCAACATTTTTTCTACCTAGTACAGTCCCTACCACGCGGGACTTGTACACTAAACGTTTCGGGAATTGTTTGCGATATGAATGTATATGTCGCAGGAATATGATAAAATCAGAGATTTGATCAAATTCCTAAGGGATTTGATCAAATTCCTCAGGGATTTGATCAAATCCCAGGCGATGTTAAAATAATAACACAATTTTGTCATTTCCCTAAACAAATCTAGTGATTTGATCAAATCTCTAAAGTGATTTAGTGAAATGATAAAAATAATTATTCTGTAGTATTTAAAAGGTTTATTTGGTACAACATACATAAAATTACACTAAAATCTTAAAAATCAACACTAGAACTTCACTTATTTTGTACTAAATGAACAAAAACATTCTGAAAAATACACAAACACACATAGATACACAAAAAAACTGATATTAGAACATTTTTGTGTAATTTAATGTGTTTGCAACCCATTACGCCCCCACTGTAGAGGCATGGGTCTCTTCCCATGCATCGGGAAGGTTAGGCTATACTCCACACACGGGGGCCAAGTCCGGATTGGTGAAGGTTGTGGGGCCAACCCCAGTGTCAGAAGTTTTCAAGCCGCCTATAAGGCCTCCGACATGGATTAACGACTGCTATCTAGCGATAGCAGCCGGCACCAACGGCTTAACGTGCCTTGCAAAGCACGGAAATGGTCGGGATAATTGCCACTAACGGTCAGACCCATCCAGGTTATGACCGTGTCTGTAGTCAGTTAACCAGCGTGATCGACACGACTACGCATCCGCAAATAAACCTTTTAAATAATACAGAACGATTATTTCATCATTTCACTAAATCAGTTTAGGGATTTATCAAATCACTAGATGACAAAATCGTGTTATTATTTTAACATTGCCCGGGATTTGATCAAATCCCTATACATACATATACAGGGTGTAACAGAAAGGTGTTTTAATACTTCAAGGTTGGCTTTTACCCATCAAACTGAACAACTTTTGTTCTACAAATTTGTTCAAATCGCAAATAAATCGCCAGCTGGTTCGCCAGCTGATCGATTTGTATGAAAAGTCGAAAAAAATTTTGCTATTTGAACAAAGTTGTAGAACAAAAGTTGTTCAGTTTGATGGGTAATAGCCAACCTTGAAGTATTATCACAACTTTCTGTTATACCCTGTATACGTATATGTCGCAGGAATATGATTAAGGGATTTGATCAAATCCCGGGCGATGTTAAAATACATAATAACACATAACACAACTTTTGTCATTTCCCTATACAAAGTATAACAATCATTTCGAATATCGCATCTGATTTGCAAATCACTTGTCAAACGCTTCTCAATATGGCGGTAATTGATCAGCTGAGTGTCACTATTGTTTTCAACAACGAATGGATAGGATCACTTTTTGCAAAAAGTCGCCGAGTCAATTCTTGTTTTCTGATCAGATCAATCAATCATATTAATGTTACTAAGCATTAATATCGCGAATTATCCTTTGAATCATGGAATATCATTTGGATTCATCTTGATTCTCGCGATTCCGTCATTGATTTAATTCACTGTCTGGAGTAGGCTCCATCAGTCGGGTTTTTAGAAATTTCTTCATTCTCGTAAGTTAATTGATATATAAGTGCCTCCATCTTTAATATATAATCTATTTCGTCTCTGTTTGATAGGATTGATCATTTATCATCATTGGCATAAAAAAATTAAAATGTTTTCCTTCCATGTTCCCCAATACGAATAGTAATAAAAAATATATCATTAAAAATCATATGAAATGCCCAACAATATATGTTTACGAAATCGCATGACATGAATAAGACACGATTTTATGGCGTTTTTATTTTTTGTGATCTATAAAAAATTATGATGCTGCGATAGTCTAGACTTGAAACAAATATTTTTTATGCAGCTTGTGACTCTCAATTATGTTCCGCAGTCCACATAATTAGACCTCTTTCCATACTCCAGAAAGATGCTATGGTTTTTTAGACCTACTTGACCCTATAGCTCGAAATCTATGAGAAATAGGGCCCTGTTGAGACATTGATTCTGCTTGAGGTGTACTATCATATGGTGCCATCAGAATCTCTTTACGGAGGTGGGGGGACTAAGCCTATGGAAAGTACCGGGGGGCTCTTTGCTACTAATTATGAAAATTGCCGATATATATTGAGAAATGATAATCCTGTGTGTAAAAAGGTTTCGCGAGAAATTTATTATTACTACATAAGATCGAATTCAAAATGACAAAATCTGTAGAAAAATATAACTTATATACACAAGCTGAAGGACAACATAATTACTGATAAAAGAAATAACAGTAACAATTGATACAACACACACTTTTGAAGAATACCTTCCAATCCTTTCTAGCAAGTTTTTATTCTTGAAAAAAGCTGGTGTTTATTTATACTATCAAGTAAGTTGGGTATCTATTTTATTAAGTAGTCGCAATGCAAAGTGCAATCTCGCAAAGGTAGCATTAAAAAATACGCTTCAACGTTTGTTCAATTTAGCAGCCAAACCATGTGAATGCATGCGCAAACACTAAAGTCTGCCCAAATAAACTAATCCACCACGCGGGTGAATTGTCAAACGGGATCCTGAAAGGCTCATGGAAAGATGTTAATTCCGAGTATTACGCGGCATCGTCGGGTCGAGTTAACTCCCGTTTTGATTGATTCCACACCGCTCTATGAAATCATTTTCTGCGCCTTGAAACATCGTTATATTGTTTAAAAAACGTAAATGTATTAAGTTCCTTCTAAACAGTATTTGGTATGTAGCGACAGGTGAAAAATCTAAGATGCATTTTGTACTCTTTGTCTTATTTAAATCACTTTAATACAACCACTTTAGAGGATTTTTGGTGTATGTATATAATTATGTTTGTTGAGCCTCGCAGTTGAGCCTCGGGTAATAAACGGGCGGAACCTGCAGTCTAAACTGATTGTGGAATGCAAGATTTCTTAAGATTCGTCTTAATACCCTGAGTATTTCGCGTCCGACTTACCTTCACAATGCTCTGTCACACTGGTGTGATGTTAAGGAATAAATTTTACTTACCTTCATGCTCTTTGTTTAGCAGTGTGAAGATTAAGAAACTTGATCCCTAAAAAAAACCGGGACAAATCACACTGTCATCTGGCCCAGAACTAGGATTCCCTGTACCATGGGATCCAGAGACTGATATACATACACATATATATTTAAATACATACATAAGATAATACACCCATACACAGAGCAAACAAATCTGCTCATCATAGAAATGTTTGCCCTGGGTGAGGATTGAACCCAAGACTTTCGGATCAGTAGTCAATAGCGCTAACCACTGAGCCAACGAGTCAGTCACTAACGTTTACATTTCTTTCTTATCGAGTGACACATTTTTGATGTGGTATCACAAGTAATAGTCGGCTTTTGCCTGATATTATGATGTTACATTACCCGCCATATAGAGCATTTAGATTTACACTGACAAACGTGTGCCACGCGACCTTCATACAACATAGGTATCTAGTATTCATATGTGCAGCTTTTCTCACGATGTTTTCCTTCATATTTAAGCAATCGGTAATGTTCCAAGAAACTCTTTGGTACATTGGCTAGGATTTGAGGCCAGACCTCTGGTGAAAAGGTTAAAGTCACTACCATGGAGCCCCCGACGCTTTTATGAGTATTATGTCTCACTAATATTATAAATGCGAAAATATGGATGGCTGTTTATTTGTTTGTTTCTTCCACTTTGACGCCGAAACTATTGAACGGATTTGGATAAAATTTAGTAGGTAGATAGCTAAAGCACTCAGGCTAACACATAGGATACTTTTTATTCCGGAAAACTGTAGGGTTCCCGGAGCAATGCTTGAAAACTCAAAATTTCCACTTCGTCGTGCCACCTTAACATTTTCATTCTTTCTGAACCCAGTTGTGAAGTCCACGCAGACGAAGTCGCGGGTGGAAGCTAGTTAGGATATAATTGTAAACAGTAGATTTTATATTTAAATTGGATAGTGGTGATAGAATTGTGGAATACCATTCCATTTACTTTTGATTCACAGTGGAGTAAGCCAGCATTTTAGATCCGTTTAAACAAACGGTTCATTCATCATTGTCAGTCGCTGAGATAGCTCAGAACTATGTATGTATGTATAAGCGGCGTTCCGTAAATTCCAGTGATAAACCTAGTTGAAAATTCTCATTGCTCACATTTAGTTTGTTCATTAACTCTTTGTTGGACCTCAACTCAAGTGAGTGACGTCACGGAGGGAACGACTCGGTCTTGGCCGAAGGGGAAGATTGATGGTTAAGCTGGATGATGGAGGTGAAAGGATAATAATGTAATGGATCCGTTTATAGAGTGGTGTTGACCCTCAAGGTGGGTTGAATGGGTGAAAAGTTTTCAGATTTTACCTTTTAGTAAATTAATCTGCGTTAAGCCTTCTATCCACTATTTAGTACTGTAATAAAAAGAGTAAATGAAACTTTAATGTATTACATATTATGTCGTGATACGATTGGAAAGGTATGATTTAAGCTATCGCCAATTTAATTGGGTTTGCATTTCTTAAATAACAGAGTTTTTTCGCAAAATAGTAGATCTGTCGCCAAAACGTAGTCGCCAAACAATATAAAAACAATTCCATAATAAATCACATAAAATCATCGGCATATATTATCAAGTGTCAAATAAATATTTTTGTATTTATTAAAAAAAGGTTTGTACTGGTAACTGTACGTATAATCAAATTAATTCAAAACGATCATTAAAAAAAATTTCTCACATGAAAAATTCATAAAGTTCCAAAAAAAAGCGAATTGGAAACTATAATTGAAAATACGTACTATTGCTTAGATATGGGTGATTAAAGAATATTGTTTAGAAAAGGTACGAATAAAATAAAGTCAAACCGAAGGATGAACAAACGGACACCTTTAAGTTTTACTGTCTACTACTGTAACACCCTAACCTACCTAAGTCTAAATAGATTAAGCACCTACCTAACATAGCGAAACTTAAAATATAGCGGATCTTATAATATATATGGCCAGTGATCGCTAGTAGCGAGAACCCTAAGTTGTGATCGTCAAGAAATAAGTAACCCTAATTCTTTTAGAATGGATTGAGATTGATGAAAAGTCATCTGAACGGATTTCCCTAAAATAGAACTTCATATCCCTGAACCATAAATTCTAGAACCTAACAAGGAAAATACTCTTTATATTGGACCCCTCCCCAAAGGGAGAAGGAATGCTGCCCCCTTAGCTTAGTATAATGCGTAACTAAAATTTAGTCATGCATTATTTTTGATGTATAAAAGTAGCCAAAACAAACAAAGGTTAATTAAACAGAGAACTGAACTCTGTACAAACAAATAAGTCAAATTTAGGCGCTCCTGCAACGTTCCATGCACTTCAACCCTCCTAAGTTGGATAGTGCTCTGTCCCTATAATTTTGTCCATACTCTTTTCTCGTAAATGTTGGAAACAGCGCTTGATCAACAATGCTTTTCACTCTTTTAGAGTAATTAATTATTCACTGTAGATATCAGCGTTGTTCCGCCCGGAACCATCTCACTGAACAACTGATTGAACGATCACTCAAATCTCGCAGAAAGCTGAAGTTCTCTGTATGACGAGTTTGTATGGTTATTCTTAGTTAGCTAACTAAATTCATCCAAGACTCAGGTCAATAATGCTGTCATAGCGTAGTACTTTTTAGGTTTCGCAACACCAATAAGAACCCAAGTGTAAACGCATAGGTTTGGAATGAATCTAGCGACGTCGGCGAGTAAACATGTAGACATAGTGAAAGTTTCAGTTCTTTAATGTTTTAAAGCTTTTAGTACGTTTCAAGTTCAGCAGTAACACCAAAGAATCGAAATGAGAACCCAGAGGTTCTTTGCAGTAGATATCTGACTAGTTTGATCTCTCATTAATAATAATATAGAGAAGCTTCAGCCCTCGACGATATAAAAATTCCATAGAACTAAATAGCAGGATAAAATATAATAGTTTTCAAGCATACTGCGTAGTAGAGATTTGTATCCAAGCACGTGGATTGGGGATGATTTTTTTTTTCTCGACTATCCCATAATGGGTGTCGTTCGATAGGTCTTTCAAAAATATTGAGGTTTGCGAAAACCATTTTTCGATTCAGGGATCCGTTTTTTAAATAATAAGCTTTAAAGTGCAATTTTTGTTAAAGTAATGTGCCCCCCCCCCTGCCAGCTAAACGGTTGTTTCTAGAAATGTGAAAAAGTTCACGGCAGTAGTATATATAACGAAGTTAAAAGAAAAACTATCACAGCTAAGAAGGCTTTGCAATTTAACAAAGTACAAGTTAACGTTAACGGCTTTACAAACTAACCTCCTCTGACATACTGGTGCCGTGGATGAGACTTGGTATTCTATCCAACGTCCGCCGAAAAAATATCAAGCTAAACAATGGTTGAGAAGGTAAAGACACCATTTCCAGCAGCACAGACAAAAATGTACGGACCTAAAGTGATGATGACATAAGTAATGGATATCAAAGAGATTAGTTTTTACGATATCTGGCCGATCGGGAAACTGTGCACAACGAGAGATATCTTCGATTTCTCAAGCAGCTCATGAAATATTGGCATGCTTATTGCAGGTACACCGTTTGGCTTCTCGATGACAATGCTCAATCTCATCGTAGTACGTCTATGATAGCCTGGATCAAATAAAACCAAACTGAACGTTGGCTTCAATAAACCTATTCTGTCGACTTTAGCCGCTGCGTCCACAGTTGCTTCCATGCGCTGAAGAGAGCTATTGGTGGTGTGGCCTACAAAGATGTGAACACTCCTCGTAATGCAATAGTTACTGAGATTCGATAGGGAAACGAAAATGGAAAGTATCTTGCTGTTATAAAATTGCTAAAGCGCTGGCAGCGCTGTATTAATAAGGAAAGGCAATACCTTTTATTATGTAATATCCAATACTCAAAAGTCTCTTATAACTAAACTTTTATAAATTATTTTATAGCGGATAGTTTTCTCCGGACAACCTAATATAGGAAGACCAAATGACTGTCACACATTTGTGTCATTCTTTGTATGGTTAAAACGAATATCATTGAATTTTCACAATCATGCGCGTGATTTTAATCTTCTTAGGACAACAATTATAACAACCGAACTTTGGCGATCATCCTTTACAATATTAACAAACTTTTAGTATAATCTGGCATACTATATCCATTAACGAAATTAGTAAGTTTCATTTAACGAGAAAAGGACTTAATAATACTAGTTTTGTAACAATGATACTGCATTAACACCGTTAAATATAATACATTCAGCCTAAAAGCGTATTAAAAGGAACATAGAAAAGGTAGAATTAAAGTTAATGGTATGAAGGTAGAATTACATCATTACATTCGAATTAACATCATTGTATTTTCGTATGCTTTGATTTGAAACTCATTTGGATAACTGTTGATCCAAATTACACAAAGAAATAATTTCACATAATGTAAACATTATTCTGTAGTAACAATGTGACGTTTTCGTGTCTTTGCATGTTTTTTTAGGGTTTCGTACCTTAAAAAAAGAGGAACCCTTATAGAATCACTACATTGTCCGTATGTCTGCCTGTGTGTCTGTTACAGTTTTATCTGGAACGCGTGAAGGTATAAACTTGAAATTATTATCAAATACTACAAGGTACCAAGGTCTACATTACCTGTGAAAACATCAAACTTCTATGTCAACGCAATTAAAAGATACAGCTGTTTATGCCGCATATTTTGACACTTGCAAGGAAATTCGCAAGGGAATCGAAACCTAAAGGATACATCCCATTGTTCTAGAATCATGAAATTTGGCAAAAAGCAATTTCTTATAGCGCAAGTAAAGGAAAAAATCCGAAAACCGTAAATCTGTAGTAACATCACCATTTTTTTGCAAATATAATTTTTTTTGCAGTTGGTAAACTGACCGCGATCTATATCGATCTATGGGGACAACAGTTTTCCAACGGCAAAGTTAAGTTTGTCCCACAATTTATATGGACAAAGTTTATATGGAACTCTCGGTGTGAAAGTCCAATTCGCACTTGGCCGGTTTTTTTTTTATAAAACCGCTGGTAGAAAAGAGTAAATTTTTACTGGTAAATACCACCACTGTTTGATTAGGCGTGTTCAATGTTGGTACCTCCCTTTATCTAACACCAAAATAAATAAAAATACATCAAAGCTTTCAGCATTTAAGCATTTAGCCTTTTTTGCGGTCAAGAAATACTATCTAAAACGAAACATTCTTAATGTAGCAATGCTTGTAAGACTACAAGCCCTAAACCTGCCCTCAGACTTAAGCTAATGATGTGGAACGATTGAGCGTGAGCCTCCATCAAATCAGGCTGGATGGGCGAGCGATCCTCGAAAAACGACGCCACAATCGTTAGCTGGAAAGTATCTAGCTAAACATTGGTAAGAAACCTATCTTAGGAACGGCGAACAAATGGAACGACAAAAAACTGGGACAGCACTGCGTGCCGAATTTAGGTATTGAAGGTTTTTTTCTTCAACTATAAAGTAAATTTCTTTAATCCGATATACTTATTAACAAATGTCACTTTTTTTAAAAGATGTAAGGAAAGTGTTTAGGATAAAGTTATTATTTCATAGAAGTTTGCAGAATAATTACAATTTTAAAAAAAATTAAAATTGTGCATGTAATGGAAATCCAAGCAAGTAAGATTTTTACAATTCCAGTAGAAGAGCTGTTTCATTTCAAAATTTATTTTCGATGCAGCTAACTACCGGTTTCAAAAAATATTAAAAAATAGGATAGAAATCCGATTGTAATAACATATATTTCTGGTTAACAGATTTCAGTTGTTTTTCAAAAAATTAAACAGCATTGGATTTATGGATTATAGAAAGACATCCCGAAAACTTTGACAAGGTAGTTACTTATGAAACTGAACAACTTTTCCCGGAACGCAAAAATATGTGACTTTTAAAATGTCCAAAAATAAACTTTTTTTGAGAATTCCGTATTGGTTCCTTAGAAAAAGGTTCAGTTTTGTGATTGCAACCCGACGTTAAAGTTTTTAGGAGTATTATTTTTACATGCGTATAAATATAAGGTATTTTTTTAATTTCTCATCTCATCTCACTAATATTATAAATGCGATATTTTATTTAAATGTTTGTTTGTTCCACTTTCACACCCAAACTACTGAATGGATTTGGATGAAATTTGGTAGGTAGATCGATAAAGCACTCGGCTAACACACAGAATCTGGGGGCACGGGAGTGCCCCCGCCAAGACGAAACCAAGCGAAGCGCAAGGGCACTACCTACCTTTTCTCGAAACACTTCGTCGTTTTTTTGAACTCTCATAACTTGGATGATGCTAAATAGTTAAAATTTTCAAGATAGAATGCCATCAGTACAATCATTAAACATACAAAGTTTTGATTATCGTAGCTATTATACTTTAGATTTTATTAATGTCTCAATTTCGTCACTGACTCACTGATTCACTGACTGATCATCAAAATTGTTAGGGTACTTCCTGAAGTCCTAGCAAGCTGAAATTTGGTATGTAAGTTAATATTTATGTGATACTTAGGTGGCAAACGAGCAGACGGATCACCTGATGGTAAGCGATTACCGCCGCCCATGGACACCCGCAACACCGGAGGAGTCACAAGTGCGTTGCCGACCTACAAAGACAACAAAAAAATTTAAAAACCTAACCTAACCTATTCCCTGGAAATAGCAGGTGGAAGGACAGATTAGATAATAGTACCTACTACGGTGGAAGTTTGTATAAGATGAGACTTGCACTACAGTTTGTGCTACATAAGTGAAAATTAATTTAAATACTTCTTATAACAAATAAAAAATACGTACGTCATAATTTTTCGAAAATCATCCCCTCACTCTTAAAAAATGGGAGTGAAACCTTGAACACGGTAATAGTGACGGTGATATCAACCAGCGTCAGTAGATGGCGCTGACTGTATTTTGAAACACGGTAACGACTTGTATATAGGGCAGCCTTATATAGCGAAGTGGTTCCTGCCTCTTCCATTCCTTGACGTATTTGATGTTCGAAAAAATTTACTTTGACGTAGCGCTGCAAGTAAGGACTGATATAGTGCGATATGTTGTAGATCACTGGGCTGAACTGCAACTTTATACTTGCGCCGATGATGGGGAGCCCTATCGTGATTCCGATATTATGGCCTAAGAACGAAGTATTGCCCTGATCTATCACTTATTTTAAACAGTAAATCATCAAATAAAAAAGGCAAAGATAGAGAGTGGGCTATAAAAAAGGTGTGGCTGACGTGCAAGAAATACACCCAAAAAAAAGGAAGAAAAAATAAATAAAAAAAATCCATTAACCAACTTACAAAAATAAATGAAATCCCACCAAAAAAAATTTTATATAATAAATTTTTATATAATATATAATACTTATTATCCCGGAAAACTTAAGAGTTCCCGCAGGAATGCTTAAAAACCCAAATTTCCACTTTGTCACTATATGACAGAACAAATACAATTAATTACAATTAATTATTACAATAAAGAAGAATTAATTACAATTAATTGTAATTGTTTCACCACTCATTGTATATTTTTTATTTCATTTTGTTTATTATTGTTTTTGTCATTCAAAAGTAAATTGGAAATGAAGTGTAAAATTTCTTTACCAATAAAATTATTATGATTATGATTATGGCGCCACCTTCATATTTTCTTTATCTAATTCTGAAGTCCACGAAGACGAAATCGCGGGCGGAAGCTAGTAGTCCTATAAACAAAATTTTTTTATTTGGTATAATAGTATGCTTTTACACAAAGTATTTTTTAAATAAAATCGTATGTTTCGTTCTCTTTAGTAATTGTTAATATATTTAGTGGCCATAAATGACTAATTTTAGATACATTTGATGATCAATCAATATATTTGGTTATAATTTTAGGTACATTTTTATGATCAATCAATATCTTTTGGTTATAATTTAAGGTGCATTTTGATGATCAATTAATATAGAACGAGTTAAGTATTTATTGGATTTTCACTACATTTTAATTTTTAATCGTACTAAGTTATAAAATTTGAAGTCAAATTCATTACTTTTTTGGTGTTCATATATAAATATTTTAGAAGCTTTTGAATATGTGTTACAAATATTGATGCTAAATAATAATTACCATGCTGAGTTGTATTAACAGAAGCTTCATAGTGGATCGAAGATTTATAGTGGCTATGATAGTATTTTTAGATGCCTACTGATGGTGGCTGACTTAGTAATTTAGAAGACATTGGTGTTGATTCGGTGTTTACGATTAAACTTGTTTGACAGGACTAAACTAAATTTAAGCATCCTGTCCTTGTCTTTTCGATATAGAAAGAAAAAGACAAAACACTTAAATTAAGTTTAATCCTGTCAAATAAGTTTAATCGTGAAAACCGAATCGACACCATTGTAGACTTTTCGAAGCGAATAATGCTATTAAATAAATAAATAGAAGCCTGTTTAATTAGCACCCTTTCGAAAATATTTAGTAGGTAGTAGATACTTCAATTCCAGTCAGTTAATTGTAATACTGTATCTTTACGGTTAAATATCTCAGTTCTATTCACTTGCGTCATTATTTATACTATGTCTAAACTTCTGTAATGTAGTGATACACTTTTGAAAAATATGTTAAATAACATGCTGATGACTACGAGTAAAACCTATCAACTGTGGTGTACTATAGAGTTTGTAGTGTAAGTTCTCACGGGTACACGAGTTTTTTTTTCCGTGATTTAAGACTTAGTATGGAGCCTGTCGCGACTGAAAGATAACTAACTACCTACTTAATGGTAGAAAAAAAATCGTGTTTTATTATTGCGTATTCTTTAATTGTGGGTATAAAATTTAAATATTATCAACTAAATTAATGTAGCAAGTTACGGTATTAGCTATTAACATATATTTTTTATTAAAACAAAGTGGAAGTTTAATTTTATAAGATTCGATTTTCAGAAGCAACTAAAACTGTATTTGTATTCTGGTTCGTTTTAAAATTGGGTACATATATCCTGTGAAGGACGGATGTCAACATTGGGTCTTTGTGAAAAACGATATATTTATATACTATACTATACTTAAAAAAATTTTATATGATAAATTTTTATATAATATATAATACTTATTATCCCGGAAAACTTAAGAGTTCCCGCAGGAATGCTTAAAAACCCAAATTTCCACTTTGTCACTATATGACAGAACAAATACAATTAATTACAATTAATTATTACAATAAAGAAGAATTAATTACAATTAATTGTAATTGTTTCACCACTCATTGTATATTTTTTATTTCATTTTGTTTATTATTGTTTTTGTCATTCAAATGTAAATTGGAAATGAAGTGTAAAATTTCTTTACCAATAAAATTATTATGATTATGATTATGGCGCCACCTTCATATTTTCTTTATCTAATTCTGAAGTCCACGAAGACGAAATCGCGGCCGGAAGCTAGTAGTCCTATAAACAAAATGTTTATGAACCATATGAATAACTTTGCAGATTTCACAGAACGGATAGCCGTTGAGTTCTGTAGTGGTAACCGCAGCCCGGAAGACATAGTTACGGATGGCTTTCCGCCAGGTGGACCGACGTTCTACTCAAGCTTGCAGGAAGCCAAAGGCGATGTGCCGCAGTGAAATACTGCCTCGATCTATTGAGCAAACCAAGCTTCTTCGAGGCTAACTTCGCCTTACCCTCTAGATGACCACGGAACTGGACTTCACTCGATATATAGACACCAAGGATTCCGATACTAGCTGAGGCATTTAGGGGAGTGTCCTCAAAACGAGGTGATACGACAAATGGCATTTTCTTGGCAGTGAACGCGCAAACCTGTGTCTTAGTGGGATTAAATTGGACCAAATTAAGCCGACCCCATTCTGAGACTTTCTTTAAAGAATCCTCAATTTCCGACACAAGTTTGTTTCGGCTCTCGATGAAGTTTTCCGAAGAAGAAATGTTGGCACGCCCGGTATAGAAGGCTTCACCTGTGCTGTCATCCGCATAACAATGAGTGCTGCTGCTGTGTGCTTTCGTCTACAGTGTAGGCGAAAGCACACAGCCTTGAGGGACACCAGCATTCACAGACATAGAATCTGAGCATGCACCGTCGACTACGACCTTTATGCTTCTGTCTGCAAGAACTCTAGTGACCCATTTGCATAATTCCTCGGGAAGCCCATAGGAAGGAAAAAATAAAAGCTAGTCATGTAAAAATTTTAATCCTTGTCCACAGACAAAGTTTTTGATAGAGACCGTTTTCATCCCAAAATATTAGTATTCTTACCGAAATACTCAGAACTTTTATCCTTATCCTTATTTTATCCTTACATAGTTTCACCAAAGATTTTTACAACTTGCTCGGTACGTTACAACCCAACAGTAAACAGTGTTCTCTTGTTTTAAGGTCGTAAAAATACAGTAGAATCATTCAAGTTCAAGATAGGGGCTTTTCCCCGATGGAATCCGACACTCTAACCGGTCGTTTTTCTAAGTTTCGCGCTAGCGTTTCGAGACACGTTATTTTGTTTTTGACGAGTCACGCCTTTCTTGATATTAAGCGTAATGGTGTCGACGACGGTGACAGGCCCCAGTAAAAAGGCGGGACAACGCCATGTATATAAGTATATATAGTATAGTATATAAATATATCGTTTTTCACAAAGACCCAATGTTGACATCCGTCCTTCACAGGATATATGTACCCAATTTTAAAACGAACCAGAATACAAATACAGTTTTAGTTGCTTCTGAAAATCGAATCTTATAAAATTAAACTTCCACTTTGTTTTAATAAAAAATATATGTTAATAGCTAATACCGTAACTTGCTACATTAATTTAGTTGATAATATTTAAATTTTATACCCACAATTAAAGAATACGCAATAATAAAACACGATTTTTTTTCTACCATTAAGTAGGTAGTTAGTTATCTTTCAGTCGCGACAGGCTCCATACTAAGTCTTAAATCACGGAAAAAAAAACTCGTGTACCCGTGAGAACTTACACTACAAACTCTATAGTACACCACAGTTGATAGGTTTTACTCGTAGTCATCAGCATGTTATTTAACATATTTTTCAAAAGTGTATCACTACATTACAGAAGTTTAGACATAGTATAAATAATGACGCAAGTGAATAGAACTGAGATATTTAACCGTAAAGATACAGTATTACAATTAACTGACTGGAATTGAAGTATCTACTACCTACTAAATATTTTCGAAAGGGTGCTAATTAAACAGGCTTCTATTTATTTATTTAATAGCATTATTCGCTTCGAAAAGTCTACAATGGTGTCGATTCGGTTTTCACGATTAAACTTATTTGACAGGATTAAACTTAATTTAAGTGTTTTGTCTTTTTCTTTCTATATCGAAAAGACAAGGACAGGATGCTTAAATTTAGTTTAGTCCTGTCAAACAAGTTTAATCGTAAACACCGAATCAACACCAATGTCTTCTAAATTACTAAGTCAGCCACCATCAGTAGGCATCTAAAAATACTATCATAGCCACTATAAATCTTCGATCCACTATGAAGCTTCTGTTAATACAACTCAGCATGGTAATTATTATTTAGCATCAATATTTGTAACACATATTCAAAAGCTTCTAAAATATTTATATATGAACACCAAAAAAGTAATGAATTTGACTTCAAATTTTATAACTTAGTATGATTAAAAATTAAAATGTAGTGAAAATCCAATAAATACTTAACTCGTTCTATATTAATTGATCATCAAAATGCACCTTAAATTATAACCAAAAGATATTGATTGATCATAAAAATGTACCTAAAATTATAACCAAATATATTGATTGATCATCAAATGTATCTAAAATTAGTCATTTATGGCCACTAAATATATTAACAATTACTAAAGAGAACGAAACATACGATTTTATTTAAAAAATACTTTGTGTAAAAGCATACTATTATACCAAATAAAAAAACCTGCAAAATTATAATACTTAAATGAAGTTTACTAGTTTAAGCTTGAACAATATTTTTTGAGGAACACATGTTGAAGCTGTAACACGAAAAATCTTGGTGAGTTGTAAAATCCGTGGCTGAGTTAGTAAATTAGGTGGTGATATATGAATCAGGTGGATAAGTAAAAATTATTGTTGTTCTTTGCTTGACGCTATCTTTGGAATATTTAGTTGGCGTTGTGAAGAAGACGAATAAGTTTATTAGAAGCTTTCTCATTGTCCCGTGGCTTAGTTATGAAATTAGAGGTTGGGTTCCGTGGCAAAAAAATATATTTGCGGCTCCATTTATAATTCCCCTTTTCAAAACAATGGAACTGAACCAATTTATAAAAGAAAACATTCGTGAATCGCAACTGCAAGTTTGTTGAACTATTTTTAATATCGAATGCTAACGTAATCGTTAGGTAGCGCACAGAAGGAAATAATGCAGGTGTTCCGTTGAATGCGAACTGCGTTGTGAACAGAGAATGGGGAGGAATAAAATATGGTTTACGATATCGCCAATATCCTATGTTGTGATGTTCTGTTCTATTTTATTTAAACAGGGCTTCTCGAAGCGCAAACAAAAGGCAGGGCGAGCAAGACTGAAATAAGCCACCCAGAATTTGGTTTCATGTAATCTTTTATCGCGCAGAAAAGTCTTTTCGTATATATTTGCATTGTTTTTATTAAGGAGCTTTATTTATTACAAAAAATTACAACGTCGCTGCATATGAAGTAAAATTTAAATAACCTTATTGTATTTGTATTCAATTTTGGATACATCAGGTGTAGAATAAGTAAGCTAAATATGTATTAATGTAGTGCTTCTAAGATTCGTTCCAAACACATATCACCAAAGTACTGGTATACGTCTCATTCATCTCAATGAGATGAGGGAACTGTGAGTTTGTTTGTGTGTGTATGGCATTGTAGCTCTCATACGGATAAGCCGATTTTAATGTAGTTTTTAGGGTTCCGTACCTCAAAAGGAAAAAAAGAACCCTTATAGGATCACTTTGTTTTCCGTCCATCTGTCTGTCTGTCTGTATGTCAAGACCCTTTTCTCAGGAACGCGTAGACGTGTCAAGTTGAAATTTATATCAAATACTCAGGCCTGCAATCCCTTTGGTCTGTGAAAAAATCAAACTTCTGAGTCAACGCAATCAAAAGATACGGCGTTTATGCCACATATTTTGACGCTCGCAAGGGAATCAAAACCTATGGGGTACTTCCCGTTGACCTAGAATAATAACATTTGGCAAGAAGCAAGGTCTTATAGCACAAGTAACGGAAGAAATCCGAAAACCGTAAATTTGTAGATACTTAACGGGGTAAAATTAAAAAAAAACTTCCAATGATTTTCAAATCTGAAGAAACAAACAAGTTCGAGTGAAAATGAATCAATCGAGTATCAATAGTTATGAGTTCTGCATTCACTCACACTCACTACACACATACATAGTAAAGTAGGGTGCACATACGTCTATTAATTTTATAGAACTCTTTATATAAAAATAACTTCGTAAAATCCGTGGCTATTTGAAATTTGCCGTAACAAAAGTTCTTGCTTTTGACCTCACCAATTCGTGGGCAAAAGGATGTCAGGTCAAAAATAATAACCTTGTATAAGCAGCACCACTTAATCTTCTCCTTCGTAAAGAAATATACTGAAGCTACAAAACGAGGTCGAAAACTGACCTAAATTTCTTAAAGATCTGCTACTCCGGTAAATAAAATTCATGTAGGGATATACGTAAATAAAGGCGTAAAATTAACTTAAAACTTCTTATTTATTTTTTAATCGTTTTGCACAAAGCCGCTTAAGTCAGAAAATCAGTCCGGCTGCCTCGTGAATAAATAACTGAAGGGACATAGGGACATAAGTAAAGGAGAATTATTTTTGATGTTTTTTCACGCAATTTGTTATGGTCTGATCATTTAATGGCTCTGGATGAAATGTTGTAAAATACCACAATTTGTTTTTTTACTGTCTATTTTACTTTTAACTTGGTTATTACGGAAAAATAAAACAAGGTACCTTCCATACAAACCCAGACTATTTATTCAATTTGTTTCTCAATCATAATCATAATATTAATAAATGCATAAAATCATAAATGCATATTAAGCACCAAACAGCACCCAGAAAAATCTCTCATATGTTTGAAGATCAAAGATGCCTTAACCTGAAGAACTTCTTCTTCTTTGTCTTCTTCTTCTGCTTCTTCTTCCTCTTCTTCTTAAAATTTTCGCGCTCGCTTTGCTCGCGCGTTTTGTCTATAAGTACCAGGATCGCAAAATACACCTAAAACTGCAAAAAAATTGAGAAAATAATCCCAAAAATTTTAAGTTCCATTTTTGCCATGGCAATACTTAATTCGTTTCTTGAAAGTCAAAAAATACCTATTCTCCGTTTGTCTAAATGTGACCTTTTTATAAGAGCATAATTACAAGCAAATGAATAAATGCATCGAAGGAACATAACCTTTGTATATGAAGGGGGGCAGGCGCTCGCACCACCTAAAATTTTTGCTAGGATCACCACTGATTTTACGGAACCCTCGGTGCGCGAGTCCAGCTCGCATTTGGCCGGTTTTTTTAAGGATTCCGTACCTCAGAAGGAAAAAAGGAACCCTTATAGGATCACTTCGTTGTCCGTCCGTCTGGCAGTCTGTGTGTCTGTCTGTCAAGACAGGAACGCATAGACGTATCAAGTTGAAATTTATATCAAATGCTCAGGCCTGCAATCCTTGAAGCTGTGAAAAAATCAAACTTCTATGCCAACGCAATCAAGAGTTACGGCCGTTTATGCCGCATATTTGGACAGTCGCATGGGAATCAAAATCTATAGGGTACATCCCGCGTATACTTAGAATATTGAAATTGCAACTGAAAATGCATTGAAATTGAAATGCAACAATCAATGCTTATAGCACAAGTAAAGGAAAAAGTCCGAAAACCAAAAAAATTTTGTTAAGTACATCACAAAATAACTGTGTTGTAACAAAACATTTTTGGTATACGGAAAGTACCCTATAGGTTTGGATTCCCATGCGAGTGTATCTTTTGATTGCGTATCCGTACCGTATCTCTTGATTGCGTTGGCATAGAAGTTTGATTTTTTCACAGCTTCAAGAGATTGCAGGCCTGAGAATTTGATATAGAGTTCAAGGCAACACGGAACCCTTGGTGCGCGAGTCCGACTCGCACTTGGCCGGTCTTTTTTTCCTTAAAAGCAGGTATGATCACAATAATTCTTAATAATATAATAATATCCGGGACAAATCACACACGTTCATCTGGCCCCAAACTAGGATTCCCTGTATCTTGGGAACCAGAAACTGATAAACATACACATGTACATTTAAATACATACAGTCAGTCAGTCAGTCATTACATATCACATATTGTCATATTATTACTCAGTACTAGCGCACATTAGCTCTGTACATGATATTTAGTTAAGCGATGTGGAGAGTAATTACTTTTCTAGACGTAATAATTCGATCTGTCTGATTAGGTCCAGTACTACGTAATGTCAATGAAGTCTTAGGAGCTTCGTTATCTAGGTCCCTCCTACATTTTATATTGTACCTAATATTAGAATGTCATTAATCATGTTATTATATCTATACTTTACCTAATTACTTGAACGTTTCTGCATCGCTGGGGATTGATCTAGTCAGTTATTCAATTAAAAGGTCGCCTAAATCACAAAACAAATAAATCACAAGACAATAGGGTCAACAGGCCGAAGCAGCGTCAAGGATAAGATAAAGATAAGCAAGGACGCCGCAGGCTATCCGACATCACAATGCAACCCCTGGTTTGTATAACTTTCATTAATAACAGATATGAATCTACTGGGTTGTACCACCCAATGGCAACAATTCTAGGAAATGGGAAGAAAATAAATAATGTCCGCAAAACGATGTTTCATGGCCCTGAAAAATATTACAGTGGAAACACTAAACCGCAGATGTAATTTAGCGACGGAATATATGCGACGGGAACAGCGGATGAACCGACGTAATGCTACTTTATTTATTTTCTTGACCCAATTCTTTGGATGCGACGTTATTTATACGGAATGTTAAAAAAGTGCGTTTGAAAATTTAAGGGGCTACTCAGAATGAAGTATAGAATACAGGAAAAATGTTGAAAAAATTCGATCTACATTTTTTCTGTTTCCCACACTAAATCTGAATAGTGAATCAAAAATGTGTATGGGGAAATGATAATAATAATTGCAGATCGGATTTATTCTTTATTCGGATTATGCTAGATTCTGAGTAACCCCTTAAAATTTCAAAGGAACTTTTTTAACACCCTGTGTACTAGTAGATTTTTAAAATTTTACTTAAGGAAGTCCAGGAGTTTGTCTTACCTAGTCTTTGAATTTGCAAGGAACTAACCGACTAATTAGACGAAATAAAGTAATTGCATATCTGTAATCAAATTCTGTATCTCTATGGCTGTAATTATTTTTTTAAAAACAAAAATTGATTTAGTTATAAATTGATTGTTTCATTCTGTTTTTATAGAAATAAAATGAAACATATTTTTATTGTTCGACTGATTGTTATTTGTAGTTAATAAATGATATGTCAGCAGTGACTGAAACATTGAGGGTGAAGCTTTAATGTCATTTTGTAATCAGCTTTACAAATAAATCGATTCAAAGTTTGGTAAAATAAAGCAATTTGAATTGTTTGGTTAATTGGTGATACAGTTTAAAAAAAAACATGATACATTTTTAATGAGGAAACATACACTAAAGCGAGAACACAAACCTAGTATAAAGTCATTAAGCGTTGGTAAGGTACACAATAAAAGTCAAATAAAAACATTATAGTAATTATGTTAATGAAGTTATCAAAGCGATTAAAAACTTTATTTAACTATACATCATACATTGTGCTAAAAACTCGCAGTCATTGCTCACCTGAATAAAATCTGAAACCTGTTAATATACATAATACCTTTAATATATCAGTATTTAATGTAATGAAAAAGATCGTAAAGAGCGAGCTCAGCTTTTTAAAATTCCAAAAGAGCAGACAAGCTCCCGATACTTCCCTAACTTGTTTCGATGTCGATGCTTCAATCCAAATAAACAAGATTGATGGCTCATAGATAGTAGAGCCGTAAGGTAGAGATGCCACGCTATCGATAGCTTGACTATCATAGACATCGTAGATGTTGAGATCTATGATAGCCGAAAGTAGACTATCGATGCAACAGACCTTTAATTAATAATAAAACGGTAATGATAATTATACACTAAATAAATAAATATTCATGGTTATTGATACGTACTTACCTAGGTAGTGTATATGATAACAATAATAATAATATCCGGGACAAATCACACACGATCATCTGGCCCCAAACTAGGATTCCCTGTAAATTGGGAACCAGAGACTGATATACATACACATATATGTATATTTAAATACATGCATATATAGATATAAAGTAAAACATCCACCTGCACCTTGGCTCACACAATCTATAAAAGAGCTCATGGCTAAAAGAGATAAAGCTAAAAGGCGGTATAAGCGGTGCCCATCAGACCAGACCTTAGCCCGGTACAAGTCACTACGTAATCGCTGCAGGCGTCTGTGCAGAGATGCTAAAAGACGTCACATACATGAATCCACTTCTGACTGTCCCCCTGCCCAAATTTGGCGTTTTCTTAAGTCTCTGGGTATTGGTAGCTCCTCAGGTGCTCAAGAGGATATCGCTACTGATCTGAACTTGCTCAATAACTTTTTTTCTCTACCTCCGGTTGTGCTTAGTGATGCTACTAAGTCCAATACAATCCGATCCTTGTCTCTTCTTTCTCCTCCCTCTTGTCCTGTTTTTTCTTTGTCGCCTATATCTGATGACGATGTCAAGAAGCATATCTTATCTATCTCTTCTACTGCTATGGGCAACGATAACTTGTCTTCCCGTATGATTTCTTTAATCCTTTCTGAGATTCTGCCTATTCTCACACATTTATTCAACTACTCCCTCTTTTCGCAAGCCTTCCCCTCTTCCTGGAAAATGGCGCATGTCACTCCATTGCCCAAAACACCAAATCCTACTCTTCCCTCTCAATTTCGTCCTATTTCTATCTTACCGTTTCTTTCTAAAGTTCTAGAGCACATTGTCCATAAGCAACTCGCAAATCATTTATCCCAGAATTCTCTTCTCTCTCCCTTTCAATCGGGCTTTAGACCTGGGCATAGTACTACTACTGCATTACTAAAAGTCACAGATGATATACGCCATGGCATGGAAAATAAGATGCTTACTATCCTCATCCTGCTTGACTTTAGTAATGCCTTCAATTCTGTCGATTTCGATGTGCTTCTTGCTGTCCTTCACTCTTTCAACCTCTCCTCTTCAACTATTACTTGGTTCGACTCCTACCTTAGAGGGCGCTCCCAGTGCGTTCGGGTTGAAGGGTCTTCTTCAGACTGGTGCACATTATCTGCTGGCGTCCCTCAGGGTGGAGTGCTTTCACCTCTCCTTTTTTCAATGTTCATTAACACTGTAACTCAGGTTATTTCCTCGAACTACCATCTTTACGCAGACGACCTGCAAATTTATAAACACTTTCCTGCCTCTGATTTCTCCAGTGCTGTTCAGGAGATTAACAGTGATTTAAGACGCTTATCATCGTGGGCGAAAAGCTTTGGTCTACTGGTGAACCCTAAAAAGTCACAAGCCTTGGTCATCGGTAGCAAGTACATGCTAAATCAGCTTACATTTTCACCGAACACAGCAGTCACATATGATAATTCTGTCATTCCGTACTCCAGTACAGCGAAAAACTTGGGAATCATTTTTGATTCGAGTTTGTCGTGGGCCGCTCATGTCAATGAACTCAGTCGGAAAATGCATTTTTCATTTCATGCTCTGAAGCGCCTACAATATTTTCTACCTTTGAAAACGAAAATTTCTCTGTCGCAAACTCTTCTTCTCCCTATTTTGGATTACGCCGATAGTTGTTACTTAGATGCAACAGAAGAGCTACTAAACAAACTCGAGCGTCTTCAAAATCTCTGTTTACGCTTTATCTTTGGTCTCCGCAAGTTTGACCATGTCTCCCA
Organism: Coleophora deauratella; assembly: GCA_958295455.1. Taxonomy (NCBI): domain Eukaryota; kingdom Metazoa; phylum Arthropoda; class Insecta; order Lepidoptera; family Coleophoridae; genus Coleophora; species Coleophora deauratella. The sequence continues at coordinate 7,510,936 of OY282408.1, read as the reverse complement.
ATATCGTCAACAGCTTAAGTGGCTTCCAATTCGCCTTCGCAGGAACACTCATATCCTCTGTCTCCTTTTCAAAATACTCCACAATCCTTCCTCTCCATCTTATCTGAAGGAGCGTTTCCACTTGCAGCGTCCTCCTGACCATCAATCTCGTGCTCACCTTAAATCTCTTCTTTCCTATCCTCCACATTCCACTGACTTCTACTCCTATTCCTTTTCCGTGCATGCCGTCAGACTGTGGAACTCGCTTCCGCATGACATTCGCGATAGCCAGAGTCTGCACTCATTTAAAAACAAATTGAAAGATCATTTCCTTTCTCTCTCCCCTTAAGTCAGCCATGTAAACTATTTATGTATAATATAGATATTATATTGTTTTTTATATATTATTTAATATTTTATTTATATAATATAGTGTTATGTAGGTATTATAATATATTATATATATTTGTTATTTAATGTATGTTTATGTATTATTTTAAGAATTAGGTATATAAGTTTGTATTCTTTATCACTATTTTATAATTGTTGTATCTTTGTTCTGTACACGTCTTTTCTGCCTTTTTCTTCAACTTTCACTGTCCAAGGTCTGCTGGAAGAAATTTCTTATAGAAATAAGCTGCACCTTTTGTATGTTCTTTCCTTCTTAATGTATATCTTTGTGTTTTCTGTGTACAATAAATTGTAAATAAATAAATAAATAGATATTATACACCCAGACTCAGAGCAAACAATTCTGCTCATCACAGAAAAGTTTGCCCGGTATGGGGATCGAACCCACGATTCTCGGGTCAGAGGTCAGGATCGCTAACCACTTAGCCACCGAGTCAGTCATGTTACTGTAAAAGCCCATGTATTGCTAACTCTTAGGTTTTACCAGTAAATCTTAGGATTTACCAATATTTTAGGTTAGACTGGACTTTTACCATTGAGATTTGGTAAATCTGAGAATTTACCGTACTTCGGGCATTACAGTTACAGTTACATATATATCGATAAAATGAGGTTTACGATGCCAAGAACACTATCCATCGAGAACTGGTCATTGCTGATCATCCAGATATGGATCGTTTAGATTATCGATAGTCGGCCATCTATTGGCATCACTATCGCATGCTTTTCAACCATCTGACGTTGAAACTCGACTTTTTGAAAGGGAATAATTTTATTTCATAGTGCACCTAACACTTTTAGGCAGTATGCCGTTGGAATTTGATACTATAAGTAATAAGAGTCAGATATGGAAGCTGAACTGTATGAAATATTGTTAAAAAATCCTGCTACCTGCAAAATTTAACTTCAAGGTAATTAAAACTAGTTAAAATTGTTTCTCTTGATTGACAAACTACACCTAAGAAGCTTTCTTAGTATGCTTAGTTCAATGTTGACCTCCTCAGGGCCCTTTCGAAGAGCACAACCCATCAAATCTTGTTGGTTTTCACTTGATTATCGTTTCGTTATTAAATGTGGATATCAATATTGTAGGTGTATCTTTTAGTCGACTTGTAGGGAGGACTTGTTCTTGTTGTAATAGTTACTTTAGTTATACTTTTTGATACATATTTTGTTATGCCGTAGTCCTGTGAGTGACGGTACCGGAGGCCCAACCTCCCCCCCAATTCCCCCCATCCCCCCATCCCATTTCAAAGGTCGGCAACGCACTTGTGACTCCTCTGGTGTTGCGGGTGTCTATGGGCGGCGGTAATCGCTCACCATCAGGTGATCCGTCTGCTCGTTTGCCACCTATCACATAAAAAAACCTATGTTAAGTAAACCATTTAACGTTATTTTGCTTATACCAGCAGCCTTGCAATGTTTAAGTAGCGTCAGTCTAAGTTGCCGTCTTTTACAATCAGTTTGTTGTTTAGGTATTTAAAATAGCTCTTCTAAATCAACAAACAAAATATCTTTAGTTGCTTTCAGTTGATTATGTTCATTCTCGATATAAACGCCGAAAAAATAGTTAAAAAATGTTTTTTAATTTACCAGCTCTTTTGTTTGAAGTAAGTTAAAAGCTGACGGGGATATATGCGAACATTAACGGAAACAAAGCGCCATTGTGCTTTTTCTCTTCCGTTGTATCAAAAAACGTTGTGGAATTCAAATAAATGATTAAACTGCTTACATTTTAGTTACGATACTGATTTGGCACGGCTCGGGAAGTTAAATGGGATCAAATTCGGGATAAAGTGGGTATATGCGGAAATCCGGCAAGATTGATGAATATCGCTGTGGAAATCTAGTAGTAACACAAATCATGGCTCGCAAAATATTTTATTTTCTTGTGTAATCTTATTTGCATAGTCGTGACTTTTTCGTTTGATCCAAGAACAGCGAAATACGTCTATTATTTTCGTTTTATTTTACAGTTTTCTAACTTGTCTTAATGATTTGTTTATACAGGGTATTAAAAAATGCGTTTGAGATTTTAAGTGGTTACTCAGAATCGAGTATAGAATACAGAAAAACATTTAAAAAATCCTATCCACAACATATTTTTTTTTCAATTTCCCATACAAATTCTTGATATATTATTCAGATTTAGTACGGGAAACTGAAAAAAGTTGTAGATCGGATTTTTTTATATTTTTCCTGTATTGTTTCCTGTAATCTCAAACGCACTTTTTTAACATCCTGTACATTATATGTTTTTACAATAAAATATCTTATACATACATATATTTACCTTCGTGTCGTTCTGAAACTTATGCAAGAAACAATAATTGACCACGCTGAATACGTTAAAAACTTCACTCGCTTCAATCGCAACAACTCCAATTTTGCTATGTTTTTGTTGATTTTCTCAAAAACCGCTGAATCGATTTCGATAAAATTTATATGGGACCACCTGTGAAGTATATACCCTTTTAAATAAAATACAAATTTTCCGAATCGGTTTAGGCGTCTTCGAGTAATCGGTGAACATACATAAAAAAAAGATTCCGACGAATTGAGAACCTCCTTCTTTTTTGAAGTCGGTTAAAACAAGTATAAGTACTTAAAATATATATATTACAAATCAAGGTATAAATTCCACTCTAGTAGACCACAACACACTATTTATCGTAGACATCACATTACAAAACAGTAACAAGAAAGCATCATTACTCACGAGTACTTCTAGCGATTTCTCGTTTCGCTGAACGCCTTTAAATCTTGCCCTTTGTTAAGTATTGAGAACTGTAATCAATTACGGAGGAAATCGCGATGTTACTGTGAATGTAAATCGGGTAAAGTTAGGCGCATTTCTAAACGTCAAACATGCCAAAGTAGATTGGACCAGAGGTAAAGTAAAAAAGATTATCAATTAGTGCACCGATAAATTACGAGTTTTTTATGTTGAACTCATTTTGAAATAGTAACTTTTGCTGGTTAGCCAGCGTGTGGTCGAAAATATTTCATTAATATTTGTTAATTGACAGTGGTAAACATTAAAAAGCATTCCTATTTTGTTCCCACTGGGTTCCTTACCCAATCCTGAAACACTATTTATTAGGGATGTTCTGAAGTCTGGTTCCAATATCGATGTTTCTGAATTTTGGCAGCAGAACTGAACTTTGGTATCCGGCCGAAATTCGGACCATCACGCCGAAATTCTTACGATCTTTATGTTATACAAAAACTACCATATATTTACAATATTCATATTTAATAAAATTCCGCTGCATATTAAAAATGAACCTAAAATAACAGTCTTTAGTAAAAAAAAAAGTTTATAACAAAATGCTATTAAATGATTACGATTTTTTAAATGAAAGATGAAGTAAGTATTATGACGTTCCCTCTTTCTCCTTTTGCTGTGCCCGAAAAGGGCGACTAAGTCATAAAGTTCTGTTTTGTAATCATCATCTATTTATACAACTAAGTTTCGCAAATAAATACTTTGATTTTGGCTTTGACCTATTATTGTAATATTTTTACATCATTCTTATAAGTTTTATTCTATCTGGAATGGAATTCGTTACTTGTAATAGTATTAACATAGGTCTTTAGGAGTCAACAACTTTTACTTTACTTAATCCAAAACATGATTTTATCAAAATAAAAAATTCAAAGGCAAAAGGGCGCTTAAATGGGCGATAGAGTGTGCTATGCTTGGAGAAATGAGAAGATATATAGGCAGGAAAACTAAAGAAACCGATATACCTCACAGAATCGCTAAACTGAAGTGGTAGTGTTAACAATCCATATAATCCCCACTCTGCAGAGACACGAGTCTCTTCCCTTAGATCGGGAAGGCAGTAGGCGGGGCAAATAGCTCATAGAACGAATGGCCGCTGGGGCATGAAAGTTCACGAGTGGCGACCGCGCACCGGAAGACGTAGAGTAGGTGGATTGACGACCCTGGATGTGAGCAACGCAGGACGGTTCGGTCTGGAAATTAAGGAAGTTTATGGATACATTAGAAATCAATAGTCGTGAGTTTGAATCGTTAAAATCGTGTTACTTACCGAACCCAAGTTCAGTTTTGCCATAGCTCGACTATTTATAGAAAGATGTTTTCCGGATGATGTTAAACCAATATCGATAGAAAAAATAGCGGATATTTCTTTCCATTTTATCGTCGCATGGATTCGTTCCAACGAGAAATTACACTTGATAATATTATAATAAAGTACCTACCTTGTGACCAAAATAATATGTCTCAGTTGGTAAGTTATCACGAAATAATTGTTCCTGAAACCAACAATTGGGACAATGATAAATCAGGGAAACAAATACGTAAGAATTCGATGAATGAATCTCTCGGTTGAACGCCATCCTGGAAAGATCTTTCATTAAGAAGTGTTTTGGAATGGCGTAGGGAATCCGTTCTTAATAATACAACCACAGACATGCACCCCGCTCCCCCCCCATAGACTAGCAATACAGGGCATCGGCCGCTCGCCACAAGGTGGGCAGATGGCCAAGTTAAATTGAAATGTCATTTTTGTTCAATTTTCGTCTTTCAGTCTATTTCTGTCAATGGTCGAGGTAACCTCGGACAAAATGTGTGTAAATTTATCGTAAAAATGCCAAGTTGCATCGTTGTCGGATGCGGAAACCGCACTGGGCATCTCAATAAATCAAATGTGTATATTGACTAATTTTTATTTAAATAACTTCGTTGCAAAACATATGGTAGTGATGTAACACTTCATCGACTTTTCGATAGATATAGCAAAAAGTTAAGCAACAAAAAATATCCGACTGCATATTTACATAGTTTTATCCAAAGTAGACATGAAATGTATTTGACTTATTTTTTCTTCTAATTATTTTCAGTTTCCAAAGGAACCCAAATAAAAATTAAACGAGAATTAAGACTATGAGCAGACACGACAGCTCGAAAATTTTCTCCTAATATTTCCTCCTAATATTTGTTTTGGAAACTATGATTCGGTTTGATTTTTATTTTTAAAATATATATTTTTTGTTTTAATATGTATTTTTACTGTATTGTATTTGTGAATTTGTATTAGTATTATTTATGTATTAAGATTTAATAAGGAGCAATAAGCTTAATTTATTTTGTTATTCTCATTTTAAAAATTATCGTAAGAATTTTTGATATTTGTGATCCTTTCTATTACCTCCATCACTAGATCTTTCAGTCGTATTTTGAGTTTTGTCATTTTCACATACTCTATTGCTATTCGACGATTTAAATCCTTAGACAGTTGACATCTTGCGGTGATTGGTTGTAATTCAAACATATGGCATTCTTAGATTCAAAAATTCGAACAAGTTATGAAGCTACCGCCTCCCGCACCTCAGATTTTCCCCTCAACTTGGTCCACGCGGTTTCATATTGAAACTGACGTATTAGCGTTCTATAGAGGAGCGGAGCGACGATATAAAACTTCTTTGAGTACAACATACCGGTAAACGATAACCGAATCTGATAAAAAACTAGAAACATTTGGCTATTTCTAATAACTGACAGATAATGATTCGTTAACAACCCATATCGTCCCCACTGCATGGGGCACGGATCTCTTCCCATAGCTCGGGAAGGTTAGGTCATACTCCACACACGGGGGCCAAGTCCGAATTGGTGGAGGTTGTGGGGCTAGTGGCCAACCCCCGTGTTTTCAAGTCGCCTATAAGGCTTCCGACATGGCTTAAAGACTGCCATCTAGTGATAGCAGCCGGCACCAACGGCTTAACGTGCCTTGCGAAGCACGGAAACGGACCGGAGAGATAATGATTAAATTTTCTGAAACATTTGAAATATGATCTTTAAAGTGAACTCTATTTTGAATAACTCCTAATTTATAGTAAAATATGTCTCGTATGCTCTCCTAGCATATAGTAAAAAGAAAAAGCAGAAACTAAAACAAATTCCACGAACAAAAGTACAATACAACTTTGGGCACAGAGTAAAACTTCTGAAAACAAACACGCGAGTTTTGAGCGATACTCTCTCGTAACCGAAGTTTTGCATCAACACTAGCTGTGGTTCTACCAAACTTTGCATACCCGAACATATTTCGAAATGGTCTGATTCTGGTCTTAAAAAGTTTAAAATAAATGACTTATAAAGGACTCCTTTTTAGGATATATATAAAATCCCACTTTTCGTAGGTATCATAAATGAAAGGATCTTCAAGCTGACAGATCTGCCTGTTAATTATTTAATCTGTCATTTATAGAAATTTTCATTACGTTAATGGTATTATAATTCCTATTTTTGTTTGTTTGTTTCTCTACACACATTGTTTAGAAACATGTACAGTACAACGAAATACACAATTATTTTTATTTTCATAATCATGTTAGAAACTTTGTTGTCTGCTTTCGATAATACTTTGTGATATTATTACAAAAGCATGCACATTCAGCTTGTTCGATAACATAGAATCAAACCCACCTTTACACAAAATTTGAGAGGTTCGTGCGAACGTTAGCGTCGCGTTTCAAAGCCTTGCCGTCCACTATTCCGGCCCCGGCGGGCTTCCACTTGATGACACGACGGTAACTTTCATTCGGAAAATGGGAAAATGCCTCAACCTTTTCAGTGAAAATGTGCAGAGTCGAGAAAATTTAATCAATAACTCAGAGAGCAGAGACCAAGTTTAGGCAGACTTAGTGGGGGTCTGGCCCTCCTAGATACCTAGTTGGAGTAGTAAGATGCCGATTCGCATAATCGAAACTTGGTAGATATAAGATGATACTACCGCATAAGATCGCAAAGATTAATCCCTATTTCATAATTAAACGCATAAGTTTATGAAATTACTTCAGTCGTGTATTCAATACACTATTTTGTGATTTTAGAAACCGTATTTTCACGAAAAACTGGTTTCAATTGGTAAGATCGCGTATAAAATTTGCTCTTCAGTAAACATCGGCCACGTTCGCATTTACTTGCTTTGTTTCAGATAATTTCACAAAGAAGAGCCACGGCTCAGTGCGGTTTGCATGGTCACGTCGATTACGCAGGTTAACTGACTACAGACATGGTCATAACCTGGATGGGTTTGAGTGTCAAGTCTCATTTATCTTGACCCTTTCCATGCTTTGAAAGGCACGTTAAGCCGTTAGTGCCGGTTACTTTACTAAATGCAGTCGTTAAGCCATGTCCAAGGCCTTTATGCGGCTTCAGAACTTCTGATACTTGGGTTGGCCATTAGCCACATATCCTCCACCAATCCGGCCTTGGCTTCCATATAGTTGAGTAACGCCTAATCTTTCCTAGTTATAGGAAAATTATTAACGAATATGAATAATGAATATCCGGGACAAATCACACACAGTCATCTGGTTCCAAACTAGGATTCCTTGTGCTATGGGAACCAGAGGCTGATATACATACACATATATGTTTAAATACATACATATATAGATATAATACACCCAGACACAGAGCAAACAAATATGCTCATCACAGAAATGTTTGTCCCGGGTGGGGATCGAACCCACGATTCTCGGATCAGTAGTCAGGAGCACTAACCTCTGAGCCACCGAGTCAGTCAAATAATAAAAAAACTGCATAATTTATAAGATTTTACGGATAAAAACAGTCTCTTGATAAAAAAACGGTTTGCATTCAGTTGAATTGCGTAGGGTACACAATTTACCAGAATTCCGCTGAAATTACGCGTTTATTCAGCGTATATTATTTGCAATGATATAGACAACTGAAGAGAAACACGGATTATAACTTTTAAATAGGCTTTAATCTTCCTTAGACACAAGAAATACACTCATTTTTAAGATATTTGTAAGTGAATATTGAATACTGCACAGCGCTATTTCCAATTAACTGTCTCACTTGAAATTCAAAGATCGACTGACGCGCACTCGCCACCATTTCCCTCGTGCAATGCTCTCCCCTCTACTTTGATCTGTGTTGCCCTCTGTGCGTCAGTCGATCTTCAAGTTTTACATTACTTGATTTACTCTTTATATTATTTTTAACTGTAAATATATTATGTTTTGATAATATTAAGCAACAATTATAGTGATTATTTACAGTACAACAAAATATAGCTAACAGTCGGCCATCCGATACCAACGAACGACCTCGTACGTATTTTTTTACATAAAAAAAAGACTACAAACATATTCTATACAAAGAAACCTTATACACTGAGTAAGTGTCCTTATTATCATATTTTCATTTTATAACAACATTTATAACTAAAGTACTTCTCATTAATTAAATAAATAAGTTGTTTTTTTTACTTTCAAAAAAAACAAGAAATGTTCCTCTTAAAATACAATTTCTACGAAATATTTTTTTCTCTTGACACAAATTTTAAATCTTACGTTCATGAACAATAAGCAGTAATTTCAAAAATATGACATCACATTTGTAAAAAAAAAAAACAATTTTAGAACAATATTATATCGTTTGGCAATTCAATAAAACTAAGTAAATGATAAAGTGGAATACACCGTTTTGATAACAGGACCTGTTTATCCTGAATACCGTAACATCCATTTGGCAATAGGCACCATTCGTCCTGAATACCGTAATATTAATTTGGCAACAGGCCCCGCTCGTCCTAATTACCGTAACATCAATTCGGTAACAGGCCCCATTCATCCTGAATACCGTAACATTAAAGCTTAAATTTAAGTCATATACTACATGATTTTTAATTATGTATAGATATTTAATTTAGTCCATCGTCCAACTTAAACAAGGTTCCTAACACTTGGAACTCATTTGCCTAGAAAGCGAATAACATATGTTTTTTTTTTTTAAATAATAAATTTTACAACTTTAAGGGGAATGTGATAATCTCTTCTCTTGTATTATGGTCTAGTAAAGCTGTAAAACAGGCGACTGTCATTGAAATATTGTGTTTCTAAACAATATCTTCTGCCGATCATTATCTTTATATATTTTAAATCCTCCAATATACTTAGGTATTCCTTATTAATATTTTATTCACTATAATTGAATTCTCAATTAAAGGAACATAAAAATGACAACTAAATATTTTGATAACTTGGGTAGCACTTAGGAAGTGGTGCCTTATTTCGGTCAAGAAAACAAATAATCTTTGCTAGAGTCTATGTGGAAATTATACACTCTTTTGCTGTAGTTTATGTAAAGAAATATTATTACTAAAAGCAACCAAATTCGTCAGACATAGCTAACCTTTTAATCCATTATGAACATCATCATCTTCCTGCCCTGTTCCCAATTATTTGGGGTCGGCGCAACATGTCTTCTTCTTCCATTCCTCTCTTCTTGCCGTCATCTCAGTGCTCACTCCTTTCATACTCATATCATTCTTCACACAATCCAGCCATCTCTTCCTTGGCCTTCCTCTTCCCACTAATCCATCCACTTTCATATTCAATACTCTCCTAGCCACATGGCTTTCGTCCCTCCTCATAACATGCGCATACCATGACAAACGATTACTTTGCAACTTTTCTGTCACTGGCGCTACTTTCAGACTTCCTCTTATATACTCATTCCTTATTTTGTCCATTCTTGTCACTCCACACATCCATCTTAGCATTCTCATCTCAGCTGCATGCAGTCGCCTTTCATCAGTCTTCTTACTTGCCCAACATTCAGATCCATACGTTATGACCGGTCTTATGACGGATTTATAGATTTTCCCCTTCACCTTAATGGGTATTTGGGGATCACATGTTATTCCGGTGACCTGTCGCCATTTCAGCCAACCTGCGTTAATTCTATGCCGTACGTCACGGTCGATATCGCCATCACTCTGTAAGAGAGATCCGAGGTACCGGAAGTCTGAGCAGACTGGTAGAGGTACTCCATCTAGGGCTATGGCCGCAAAACTGGAAAGACCACCGAAATCGCAAAACATATACTCAGTTTTAGATCTGCTGATTTTTAAGCCAACACTCTCCAGTTTTTGCTGCCATTCCATCAGTCTGCTCTGGACCTCAAAACCATCCTCACCAACAAGAACAATGTCATCGGCAAACAGCATGCACCAGGGTGCGTCTTCCTGTAGGTTCGACGTCAAAGCGTCCATTATCAACAGGAAGAGGTAGGGGCTTAAAGCCGACCCTTGGTGCAAGCCCACAGCCACATCGAACTTGTCGGTTGAGCCAGCAGCTGACCGGACATGTGTACTGCATCTGCTGTACATGGCTTTAATCAGCTGCACGTACTTTCCAGGCACACCTTTCTTCTTTAGAGCCCACCACAAAACCTGTCGGGGTACACGATCGTATGCCTTTTCCAGGTCAACGAACACCATGTGCAGGTTCTTATGAGCACGCTTGTATTTTTCGCATAATTGGCGGATTGTAAATATGGCATCCGTTGTTCCGCGACCAGGCATAAACCCGAATTGGTTTTGGGTGATCTCACTTTCCTCTCTCAATCGTCTTTCTAATCCATTATGAACCAACCCAGTTATTTTCCGTTGCCTTAAAGAATAACACTTTCTGCTAAAGTGGTTTAGGGAAATAATGACTAGATACTGGATTAGGAGATACGATCGGTTTCGGAAATAGAAACTTCACTTATTAACAACCAATGAATTAACTTGACATTGTGAGTACCAAATATTTACTTAAAACAAGTTCAAGATTAATCACATAAAACAATGTCAGGTTAAAACCCCTGATTCTTTCTGACAGTTTTAAATAACAAAAATAGTATTGGAAGTGTCATTTATCTTCCTGCACGACTAATTAAGATGTGAAGGATAATGTCACAAAAGGATTAACGAACAGATAGAAGCTTTGCATAATAATGCGTAATACGTTAATATAAATATTATCTAAATAAACTGTTGGTAATACATAACACTGCATTACTTAACCCTGTTTTCTTTAATCTGAACAACTGTACACATTGAGTTGTATTCGAGGTTTCACAGTAAATATTTCCCTCATATTTTACATAAACATATGAACGTATTTTATTATCAAGAATACTTCAAAATCCATGGTTTAAAATTTGACTACGAAAGGACTATATTAAAATCAAATCTGTGTAGACAATTGAAGATTTTATCTACGAATTATCCTCGATAGGTTTCCGAGGTAATTCTAATTATAATCACGTTTCTACCCGAAGAGTTTTCTTTTTATGTAATAGTAATATATTATCCAGAACAAATCACACTCATCTGACCCCAAACTAGGAAAATAAAAACAGTAATTGTACAGTACATTAGTTTTCTGCATAGTGCTTTGGCAATTAGATAATTTAGCATATCAAGACGGATATACTATACCACAGACATCCCTTGTGACACCACTGTTAAGTTGGGCCATACGATATAACAGATCTGTTATACACTAAATCAGTTAAGTATACCTATACGATAAATTATAGGTACCGACTTGCTACTATAACGTAATTTTCCGACGAAACATTATTAAAAAAACACAATAGTTTAATAGTTAATGTTAATGTTTTTTTTTCTTTTCAATTAATTTTTGTTTTTCTTTTCCTTTGAATCTAAGCAAAATTAATTATATTATTATTATTTTCCTGTTTTGTTGCACATTAAGTGTTGTCATTCATTCATTAAAGTACTTATGTTTTTAAATATCATTCAAATCTCAGGGAGCCTCTTTATATATTAAAAACCACAGTATAAGGACATTATACAATATGGACACTCCCTGCCGATCTCTGAATGCTACCTCAACCCCCCTGTGTGACCGATGTGTGACCATTTGTCAAGGGGTTGTCAAACCAAAGCACAATATAATAACCAAAGACAATGAGGGCTAATTATTTAATCTCGATTCGACCCTAGTTCGTCACGCACACATTTACATGTGTAAAAACATGAATGTCTATGTAGTAAACAATGGCGCGATATCTATATGAAGTGTCCGGGGTGTGATTAAAAACATAACTGTAGTCATTAACAACACTGCGACGACGTCACTGGCTTAAACATCCGTCAGCTGTCAACCCACAAGTAAGTGAAAGTTTACCTCACAAAATATACAAGATTAGAATGATTACTCTTCCACCGATCATATCTTTAAACCTACTAACATACTAAATGTGGCGTACAAAACAACTTTGTATCCTGCAGTACCCGTGCTTGAATCTACCAGTCACTACAATGGCATCAATAAACACGAACGTATATTTCCCGTGGATTCGACTAACTACATATTTATGTATCACACTAATTACGCCTAAGAGGCTGAGAATCGATAAATATATGTACTATTAACAATTTTTAACAATACTCGATAACATTTTATTGTCACAAGTTGTACAAATTATTTATCTTTGTTGGTATTTTTTTTATACCTACATAAAGGTAAGCCCTTTGTTGTGTACTTAATAAACCCGTTTTAAATTCAAAACGTGATCTTATAATAAATATACAACAACAATCATAAAATAATAAAAATAACACGAGAACAATTAAGTTCAAAATAATTGTACATTTATTATTTTCTAGGTCCATCATTAATTTTCGTAGGGACAGACAGGTTCCAGCTCTTAAGAGCATAGATTTAAATTGATTTTTTTATTAAGATTTAAATAGACTATGCTGCTGCCATTGAAACGAATTAGAGAAGTCCCATACAAAGGTGTTACAAATTTCTGATAAGGAATATGAAGGGCTTTGTCTTTTAAGATGTTTATTAACATTTACAACATTAAGGTATTTTATATTAACAAATGATTTTATTTTATGTTATTTTTCAAGAGGATATGAACTGCTTTATTGGTAAAACCGATTTTTGTAATCGATTACTTTAAATATGGCAACCGTTTCACCAAGCCAAATTTATTGATAGGTATTGTTTAAAAATTGATCTGCATTAGGAGTAATTTTTAAATGCTTTCCATCAAACTTTACTTTTAAATGTTATGTCTCTTCTTTTTTGTTCCTGTTCTATCAGTCAACCGTTATTATATTTTTACTAATATAGTTTTAAAATGGTAATAATTCATTAATTCAACATTCATACCAAAATACGTATGGATATTGTAAATATAATGTATTCTGCAAGTAGGTAGTTTCGTTTTTTTTTTATTTTTATTACCAGACTGACAATTATTTAGATATTTAGAGAAACTATATCTTTTATGTTGTTCAAACTATATGAAACTATACCATACGTTTATCACCATCAAAACAGGACCCAGCATTAATAAATTTCTCTTTTCACCATGAGAGTATGGTCTACTACACATTAAGAGTCCTTTGTGGGCAAATACACTGTTTTTCTTTCTGTTTTATAGGGGTAAATGAGAAGAAATGCTTGCAAGTGAACAACATCCAGCAAAGTGAACAACTTCCATCAAAGTGAACAACTTCTATCAAATTAAACAAATTCCCGCAAAGTAAACAACTTCCACATAAATGAACTACTCCCCTATACTTGGACAGTTCCTAGAAAACGCTTCAAATCAAATCAATGAGCTGTCCTTTCCTTTCATACATTTATTTAGGTATTTTGTTTACAGTAGGTAGAACCTGGCAATAGCTATAAAATAACTTTACGTTTATTGTATAATAAATACGATATTGGTGTCGATTCGAGATTGCAAAAATCACTAAACTAAATTAAAATTAAGTTTAGATGTGTCAAAATAGCGTTTGCTATTCGGAAAAACAAACTTAATTAAACTGACAGGACTAATATTAATTTTAGTTTAGTCGAATTCAATTTAGTCAAAATCGCCATTTTGCTATTCGGAACAGCCATTTATCTGTCATTTTTAGAGATGTCAAACTAAAATTCGACTTATTTTAATCGCGACCTGTTTGGGTGACGATTAAATTAAAATGTATCAAGGAAATCTACAGAAATGCCAGATTTGTTTCGAAGATACGACAAATAGTGGTCTGTGGTAGTGGGAGAGCCATTGCGGTTATGGCAGATGCAGAAGAAATGTATACAGCAGGAGTAAAATCAATGTTTTCCAAAATTAGTCATGACGAGACTTTTTTTCCTAGAATAATTTATTACAAAAACTACCGAGCTTGGGGAGGACCTTTGAACTTGCGGAGAGCACCTAAGGCTTCTCTCTGACCTAAAATGACACCAGTAATGAATACATGGAAAGTATCTGCATGACATGGAAGACTGCTCATGTTTCTAGTAGTATCACCATCAAGGCTATTACTCTTATAATACTGAATACCTACTGTTACGTGGATGCAGAGCAACTGGACGCCTGCGTTGCACCAGCAGCCAGGAGGCACAGTTGTAGCCTATGAGTAGATTTGTTGAGTAAACGAGAAGCTTGTAGCATTTAAAAGGGGGATTTATAGTGAAAGTTCAGGACAGCCCGCTATCCAGAGGCTGTCTCGGAACAGAAGAAACAGTCATCCACTTAATCCTGAAATGCACTGGTCTGACCAAACAATGGACAAAATACTTCAGCATGTAAGGGTCGCTTCGAGAAGCCTGTGTATGTACCAGGAGACTTCTGTGCTTCTGGAAAGAGCTAGGTTAGCTGGAGTAGTCGACCACGCCTGCACATTTAAAGGACCTAATAGGAGTCTAAATGCGGAAACAGGAGTCCAATAAAATACAAAGGGGGATGGATGGCCCTCTGTTCATCCTAATATTTGTCCTACCTACAAATGGTGAAGTTCATTGTGAAGTTCATCGCCCCAAGACAATAAACATTTTTATTATTATTGAACTATGACTCTAAAACATGTAATTATTTTAAGGATAATAAAATACAGTTCTAAATCAGATTGTTTTATTATTACATGATAATTTTATGAACAGTAGGCAGTCTAGAGGCTGCTTGGTGTATCCGACTGTAGGTTCCTTCTGTTCACCATTCTCGTTCCTCTTCGTTCGCATCGGCAGGGGAATATGTTGCGGCTGAAGTTGCACCAGAGGAGGCTTCTCTCATTATGGCCAGTATCTTGACCATGGAACCATTTACTGGCAGAACCTGAAGAAAAATAAAATAGGCAACTTGATAACAGTACCATAAACATGAAATCGACGCTTGAAAGGAAAAGTTCACTAAGCACCATTCGTCCCTCACACGACTATCACAGTGATAGGAGTGTTAGTCGTGTGAAGGACGAATGGCGCTTAGTCACAGTGATAGGAGTGTTAGTCATGTGAGGGACGAATGGCGCTTAGTCACAGTGATAGGAGTGTTAGTCGTGTGAGGGACGAATGGCGCTTAGTCAACTTTTCCTTTCAAGAGTCGATATAATTATTAGGCACGTACCTATGTGATAAGTCATATATGCATTTAACGACAGGCCCAGCTGCATTAGTTCCATTCCAGTGCATAATGTTAAACTCCTCAGGTGCAAAAATGATCTAAATTCTATATGATTTTCAAAAACAATACAACAGAACAGCACAGGTCGATTAACTGAGTCCAATATTTCTGTTGGTCTGTATATTCCCTCTGCTGTGGTAAGGAACTGTGGAATATATGGGGGCGACCACTGGATTTATGTGAGTTAAAGTAATATTCCTAGACGCGTATGGAGTGATAACAATGACCATGGCTACAATTAGTTAACTCATACAACTTCAACCTGAGTAACCAGTCCTGATTGCTATTCAAGGACTTTATTGTTATAGCAGGAAGCTGCATCCGTTGGGCACCTGCAGCGCTTATGCTGAATACTGAGGTTGCACCACTAGATGCTTTTCATTTACTAAGATTTCCTCACAGACACTAACACAATTTATAAACAAAGAATATGAAGAAATTACTTACCACTTACCAAAAGTATATTAGAAGGAAACTTCTTCCCGAATACCTCCAGCTTTTTATTGTTTTTCTTCAGTCCATTTGTTTGTATTTATTCACAAATTCACATAAAAACAAAGAACAAAACTCGCATTTTCTATTTGACAATTGTTTTTTTTCATGGGTTGATTATTTCCCCTGGAGGCAGAAATTAATGACAGATATAAAAGAGATAGCGCTACATAAAATCGTATGAAAAAGTCTTATTTCTTTGTCTTGCATACGTCGTATCACCGTATCATTCGTTCTTTTTTAGAGCGACTTTTGAGTCTTTCGTGTGACGCGCGATTTCACTTCAGTATTTGTTATAGTCTATGGATCAAAATTTAATCGTGTCATTTACGTTTTAGTGCTGTCAAACAAGAAGATTAAATTTAGTAATCGCGAAAAACCGAATTGCGCATGCAAATCACTAAACTTATTTTAATCGTATTTTAGTATAGTTTAGTATAGTCGTCTTTTAGTCCGAATCGACACCACTATAGGCCTCTCAAGCAACATGTCTTACAACAGCTGGTATGACGTATTTACTTTACTCTGTCGAATCGGTGGGTATTTAAAAATTATAATTTTAATAATTAAGAATAAAGATTGCGGGGTAAACACAAAGTTAACGTTAACAGTGCAATTGTTATTCTTCAATGCTGACAAAAGAGTGCATGGTTGCACGTTGTGATTATCTTTTTTAGAGAAGCAAAATCTATTGAAGCTCTAACGAACTATAAACCGTCATTGTTTTTTCTAAAAGTTATCCGTATTTATAATGATTACAGTCGAAATTATCTACCTCTGAGGTAAAAAATAAGGCATAGTTTTATTCGTCTGGTCTATTGTATACAAAACTATATCAAGCAAAGTTTGACCAACTACGTCTTTAGGTTTTTTTAAACGTCTTAGATCCCGAATAAAAAATTAAATTCAGTTTTGTATTTGATTAATATTGCACACAGAAAAGAGGTAAATAAAGTCATCAATAAGGAAAGAATACACAAAAGGTACAGCTTATTTCCACAAGAAATTTCTTCCAGCAGGCCTTGGACAGTGAAAGGTGTAAATAAATGTCAAAAAGACGTGTACAAAACAAATGTATCTCTAGAGGTGAATCTTTGATACAGTGCCTAAATAAAATGGCTTACTCATTATGTATAGGTATGATTAATTTGCTATAAATTTAAATTTATATTTGAATATTGAATATCGTGGTGAAGTTATATACATCAAGGCTGAGTTTATAGACTTTATCACTGCTTGCCTTAACTGTATTAAACTATGGGTACATCAATGGATTTGGAAATAATATTCAATATACAACTGACTAGCATCATAAACTTCCAAGCTACAAAGTTCTCACATTTCGCGTACGTCTCCGGCGGCACGGCATTTGCCGCGGTGTAGCATCTCGTCCTACAGCCACGCTCCCGGCGCGATGTAGAAGCTCGTCCTACAGCCGCACTCCCGGCGGCACGGTTGCGATGTAGCAGCTCGTCCCACAGCCACGCTCCCAGAAAGGCAGGGAACCCGTCGCTATTGCGCAGGCTCTGCCGCAATGTCAGTGCGATCCCGACGTACCTCGCAAGGGAAAACGAGTGTGTATTAGCAAAGGTTACCTAAAATTGAAATACTTAAAAACTGCGAAAGCTATAAACAATTTCCATACCAAGAGAGCTACGACTTAATGCGAGGTAGTAGCTCATCAGCCGCACTTCCGGTGGCGGCACGGTGCGATGTAGCAGCTCGTTCTACAGCCACTCAGGAAACCCGTCTCTCTTGCGCAGGCTCCGCGGCAACGTCAGTATGATCCCGACGTAAAGCAAGGGAAAACGAGTGTGTATTAGTAAAGGTTACCTAAAATTGAAATACTTGAAAATTGCGAAAGCTATAAACACTTCCCATATCAAGAGAGCTACGATCATTTCTCATATGAACTACTCGTTGTAACTTCAATAAAACAGCAACTGCATATCTTGGAAACGGCTAATACGAAAATTTAAAATGTTGCCGTTAGGATAGAGTGGTTGCATAACAATGTTGAGAATACCCCAAAGAATAAAAAACTCTATCGATAATTATTGCAACAGTTTCTATACGAACTTGTGTTCTGAACACCTATTTTGAACGTCCTACCCAAGTAGCATTTCGAACTGTATAAAGGCTGTAGTATAAAATAATTTTACACTTAACGCTGTATTAGATCGCTGTATAAAGGCTGTGTAGCGGGCTACACAGACCTTCTAATTCCAAAAGGGGCCCCAAATTAGACAGCCGTGGGTGTACAAACAGCTGGTTAACGGCTGTACTATCGCAGTACTAAGGCTGGCTTAAGGCGTAATTAGACACCATTATACAGCGATAGTTCTCCAAATAAGAGATTTTTATTCTTACACGGAGCCTAAGGTTAACTTTAAATTATCGTTCAAACTTTTTGTTACTCCATAATGATAGATTTGTGTGAACTCTGCAGCGCACCAGAAGTTTGTGAAGTGAATTTTGTGGTACATATCGGTAAGTATTCATTTTCAATTTATCTGTTGTTATTTTGCTTGCGGCTTCTACTTCTCCGTGAAAGTGTATATGTATTATTAACAAAAAACTCACGCGCCCTTGAAATAAATACATAATGGTCAAAAATTTAATAATGTTGGAAAATTCAGAGTACTACCAGTCGTTACAAATCAACCTAAAATCGATTCTGACATTTAAATATGCTTTTCTATTGACAATTTACTAATTCTGTTGCATATGTCTTCGAAATTTACTAAGTTAACGACAAAAATATTTGGTGTATAAATTCATAGGTTAGTTTTTAATGGAGTCCTAACTTAAACAGCCGTGGCTCTTCAAAAATTCTAATAGGAAGCTATTTGCTGAATTATGGCAAAATTTTAGAATGCATGACAGCGTAAAGAGTAGTCGTTTCTGTATATCGGAATTTATTTATTCCAGCGGCTGCTTAGAAGCGAAAACCAAGTCCATATAACCCGTGTACACCGTTCACAATATGGCGGATAAATGAGTAACCTGTTTAACCCTTTGGAAACACTTTCGGAAGAATTATCTTCTCCTGTGATGCCATAAGAGCACTAACGGCTGAACTATAGGTTAAACCTACACTCATAGTGTTGGATTTAAAAAAAGAGTAGGATTAAACTCTTACGCAGCCGAAGGAGTGTTTCTACACCGTAGTAAAGACCCTGGCTGTATAGGGGTTTCCGAAATGACCATTAATCAGCTGTTATCAAGCCATATATGATGGCTTTACAACAGAGTAAGTTTACACCAATATCCAGCAAACAGAAAAAATCAATGCTGTTAAACAGAATGGAGCTGTGAAAGAGTGTAAACTAAGAGCTCTATCCAGTCGTTAGGCAGCTCTAGTCTTCAAATTCTGCTTATGGTATATTTTCACACTAGATACTGTCTATAAGCAATTTCCAATGCTCTTTAAAAGCAAAAAGTAATAATTTCGCCAGTATACAGCCCTTAACCAGCTGGACTGTATAAGACTACCAAATCTTGCTCTAATACAGCTGGAGACATTTTTGTACTCTCTTGTCCATCGACTATACAGTCGTCAGCTGTTAAAGAACTGTATATTGTTTTTTTTTTCAGCCTAAATGTTACTTGGGTACTTAAGAACCATGATATTATTTTTTTATTGAATACGCCAATAAAGTGATCTTAAAATAAACGTTAACATTCAAAACATATTTTTTTCCAAACATCCAATCTAAGGCGATAAAGAAGTGTTAGTTTGCAGCTTACATATTATGTCTGTTGATGGAATGCACCTTCACCTATTACCTTCATATTTAATAAAACATTTCGTAGGTTTAATTAAGCGAATAAGGCCATGAAAAAAAAAACTATTTCAAATAAAACTAACACATACCTTTAAACATGAGCGAATCCCACTTCTGAACTGAAGAAAAACACGGATTATAACTTTTAAATATGCTTTAATCTTCCTTAGACACAAGAAATACACTCATTTTTAAGATATTTGTAAGTGAATATTGAATACTGCACAGCGCTATTTCCAATTAACTGTCTCACTTGAAATTCAAAAATAGACTGACGCGCACTCGCCTCCATTTCCCTCGTGCAATGCTCTCCCCTCTACTTTGATCTGTGGCGCCCTCTGTGCGTCAGTCGATCTTCAAGTTTTACATTACTTGATTTACTCTTTATATTATTTTTAACTGTAAATATATTATGTTTTGATAATATTAAGCAACAATTATAGTGATTATTTACAGTACAACAAAATATAGCTAACACAACGCAATCTTACGGTGGCAGAATATAAACTCCATCTGAAATACCTGAAAAGAAAAATGTGACTTCTACTCATAAAACTGAACAACTTTTCTCAAGGAACCTATACTCAGTTCGTAAAAAATGGTTTCCCATACAAAGTTCACGCATTAGGTGATAAATTAGTATGAGACATTCAGAGTTTGTTTGTTTGTTTTTGTTCGTTTGTTTGGTACAGCTGAAAGTTGTTTAGTTTCATGAGTAGAAGATGATTTCTATAAAACATGAGGTTTAATTTGGACCTAAACATGAGGAACCTGAATTCGTCGTGGTGCTTCAAGGTAGGCCTCTCTCTTTCTCTCTTCTCTTTCTCTCTTACGTGTTACGTGCACTATTTAATCGTGCTAACCCACAAAGTATAGACGGCGGTTGCCTGGTGTTGCACTTAGCACCACCCGCGGTCAAGTGTAGGGCATTGAGATTTTCACCTACGGACGTGTGCAACGCGACCATCATACGCATCTAGAAATCAGATGTGCAGGTTTTCCTCACAATGGTTCCTTCACCGTTAAAGCAGTCGGTATGAAAATGTGCGTAACTTTTGAAAAATTCATTGATAAATTAGACAGGTACTCGAGGTAAGCCAATAGTCATACATCTTAGTGAAGGAATACGGGTTGTAGATAAGAACACTTAAATAAATAAGAGTTCTAGCGTTGACTGAGCCCGCATGTTTCAGCTTCAATAACTTCATCACAAATGATCAAAATACCATTAGCAAAAATTTACTGAAATATTATGTTTAACATAATATAATGTTTTTATCTACAAGAATCAAAAAAGTATTGCTACTCTATAGCAGGCAGGTAATGGCTTATATTTCATAACGATTTTAGTTACTTTATGTAGGTACGTACAGTACAGCTCAAACCCGATGTAACTTTTATTCTGTCTTTCTATTTGGCATTCCACATCTTAATATAAGAGTGATTTTGCCAATGTCTACTGACAAATGGGAGAATCTTCAGTAAAAAAAATGGCGAAACGCCAATGTGAGTGAAAGGCACGGCTCTAAGGGTGATGGGCACTTAAAGACGCTCCACGTGGCGGTTTGCTGCTGGAACTCGGAAAACGGAGCTGTCTCCCGAGTTAATCCTCTTCTTATGACCGCTTATCTCTGAATCTGAATCACAGCTATTTCCCCATCACAAAAATAATGTTGAAACTACTCTAAAACGGAAATAATTGAAAAATTAACTCAGCAGACGTGTGCTCGGTACAGAGTCCCGGTAACCAACCCCCGATGCAGCTTAATAGTTCGCAGTATAAGTATATTGAAACGTAAAGTTTGACGGTCCGTTTGTATAATCGATAAATGGGTACTTGTATTTCAAAATGAAGTACGATTTTCAAAAACATAGGTATTTTTCAAGTATGCCGTTTATTTTAACGTAAATATTGACGCAAAGTCATTTATATGTTCCCTTGGCTTTTATAAACTGTTTGACCCAGTAACTTTAAATTGCACTTATAAAAGGATCGTAACAAAAAATCAGACAAACATTTTATTATCTTGTAATAATCAGCTTTCAAGTTATGGAGAAAAAATAAAATAGTAAAATTAGACGAATTCGCGGTCACAAGCTAGTTACTTATTATTTGTTCAGGAGCTTTTTCATAATGCAAATCAGAAGCCTGTAATTAATTGCTTCCTCAATTTGAGGTGTTCAAAGGAGCTTTTTGTCTAAAACCAGCGGCAGAGAGCGGTAAGTCAGTTCTTCGGTAAATGCCCGTGCTTTCGTAAGTAGACCTTCTGAGCCGGATTACTTGAGACTAAACTAATTAGGGTAGCCAAATGAAAGAAAATATTAAATAAAAATGTTCAGAAACTTTTTAACCATTCCAGAAAATTAAGGGGATGAAAATGAGGAAATATTTTCTGAGATGTATTAGTTCAGCTTTTGATGGTGTAGGGTCTTTAACTAAAAGCAGATTTTTAGGGATTCGATCCATAAATCGACGCCGCCGTCTATCTATCTCTCCTACCTTAAAATATCTGTGTATTTTAAACAGTAAGTTGTATTTTTTCACAGAATATGTGTTATTTTGGAGGATAAACTAACAAACTATTATAAAAAAATATATATACATACTTAAAAACTAAAATTAATCTCATAAACGTATCCGTACTTCAAATCAAGAGGACACTCAAAATTTGCCTCAATTCCAAGTTTTTACGGAACCCTCGGAAGTCTGACTCGCACTTGGCCGGTTTTTTATTATTATCGCACCATTACACCAATCAATTAACAACCAAAGAAAAGGATAACATTAATGGTACAAAAAAACTGAATAACACCTGAAAAATTAGGTTTCATCTGAATATCTGTCAAAAGTAGAGAGGACAGTCTATTGGGAAACAATGTAGACCATTTCAAACATTGAGACCGGTTTTCAAAATGTGTTGGTTGGAGGTATTTTTTTAAGAAAGTCTATTTCGAGTTAAAATATCTTTGTAAAAGAAACCTACAATATTTTTTTTAAACTAAACGCAATATAAAAAATCTATCTTCAAACAAATACTAAAAAGGTAATTTAATGCCTATTTTTATGAGCACTTAACAGATTATGAAGGCAAGACCCGAAGACCTACTGTCAGTTTACTTGTTCAAATCATTCGTTTTAATTAAAATGTTATCAGCTAACTATAAAAACACTCAGAAATTTAATAACAGATTTATCAAATTATTTACTTACAATATAGATATTATTGACCTTCAAAAAAACAGATTTTGTGCAAAAACATATTTTTTGGAATAAAGCCTTTTAACGGTACGGTTTTTACGGTAAACAAAAACAGAACCACGAAAAACTTTCCCAATAAAAAATAATATTTTGTCCATTCAACGTGAGGTCTTAACGTCATTGATAATTATCTGTTATGCGACAGATTGCCTAAAAATATCATTATTTCATATTTGGCATAGCGATATAAACCCGATACTTTACGAAACTTAAATTTTCACTCTATCTACTTTTATATACAACTCTCCCACTTACTATTATCTAATCTGTGCTTATATACTCACTTCATAGCTATTGGATATCGCTCGGATCAGGTATTAAATGGGTCGGTCACGCTTCATTCAGTCACTTTTCCATTAGACATAAAGATATAAGATACTAGCTTCCGCCCGCGACTTCGTGGACTTCAGAATTGTGTCCGGAAAGAAAGAAAATGTTAAGATAGCGCCATCTAGTGACGATGACGTGACGGAAATTTTGAGTTTTTAAGCATTCCTACGAGAACCCTTAAGTTTTCCGAGATAAAAAGTATCCTATGTGTTAGCCGAGTGCTTTATCTATCTACCTACCAAATTTCATCCAAATCCATTCAGTCGTTTCGGCGTGAAAGCGGAAAAAACAAACAAACAAGCATCCATACTTTCGCATTTATAATATTAGTGAGATGAGATGAGATGAGATCATATGCATATCAGACATGATACGGCTTCTTTTGTCTGAAGATACGGCGATATCTTTCAAAACCTGTATGTATAAAGCTAACAAATAAATCCTTTGATCTAAATGTATAAACCAGGTCCCAGGTCTTCAATTTCATCATGAATTCAAAGTTAGCTAAACTTAGCTCTAGAATTCTAAAAGTTTATATGTATTAATATTGAAGATTCGAAAGGTTTCATTTATTGTACTTAGTGGCAACCATACCGGTCTTATTGCCAGAAACCAACATTTTTTTTAATCTTTAACGTTGGATGCTATAGAATGTCGGATTTATTTTACACTAAATTGCTAAATAGAGTACTAATCTGTCCGTCCTTTCAATGATGCCGAATTTATGACAGCACAAAGTAATTATTATAATAATCCGAGGCTTAGTTTAAGGTTCGGCACTACTCTATAACTGGGTTTGGCATTCCATAAATGTAGATAGCAAAGTTTTGAAATAATATTATTAACCGTAATCGGTAAACAAGGCGATGAAATGTAATGTAAAAAACAACAATTTGATAAATACTTGAGAAAAATAAAAATTACCGAGTAATAGCGCCACAGTTTAGATTTTTTGTTAAGCTGAACGATACTAGCTATTATTCCGTAGTCTTTCTTATTTCTGTTATAATTTAACTCTTTATCTAGCTATAAGGATCAAATGATTTAAAAAATCTATTGTTTGTTTTGTTTCACATAATTCTGAATAAATTATATGCTTTTTACCTTACAATTCCGAAACCAGTAACGGGAATCGACCCTATGCACCAGACTAATTCTCAATTATATTGTACGTATATGGATTTGGATTTAATCCAGAAACCCATTACCACTACTGTGTGCAGAAAAGACATAAATGAGATCGAGAGATGAGGCAGAGAAACATGTTATTTTATTTCGCAGAAACAACTTTTGTTCTTCATATTGTATCTGTGGCAGACCGCTATTAGGAAATAGTGGGCTTTTGTTTTACAGTCTCCATTCTTTTGCACCAAATCTTTTTCTTTTGTATACTAAAGGTCCTTTTATATCAACTTATACAGATAAGTCGAAGGCAAAGTAACATCGTCGGCGAGAAAGGATTTTTGGTGAGATTTTGCTGATTTGGCCTGGGCCCTCATTTCAATGTCAACAATTGCACGGGCCTTACTTAGTTCCCAAGACTACCGACACTGTAAAGATGAAAGTTACGGAAAGGATATTCACGAAAGGAATATTAGAGACTTCTTTGTTAGATAAGTTAAATGCGTACCTTTTTTCCTTTACGCATTTTATTGTCCGTCTATTCATCGGTGAATCTAATACATTTTTCAACTTCACTTTATAATTATGTAGAAGAAGAAATAATAAAAAAATAAAAATATATGTTTTTCAAAAAGAAAAAATCTCATGGCCATGGGCTTACCAATTGTGGATAAAAAAGCACACTATATCTACGTCAAAAATACATTTAACGTATGTAATAAATATGTAATAGAAATTTCAAAATGCATGTAAGCGATGTCGGCACCGTAAGTTTTTTTCGAATCTAGTTCTATTCTATGAAACTAATTCAGTAAATATAACTTATTTTAACGCAAAATTAATTTGAATATTTTCGAGGAATGTAAATCAATACATAAATAACATATAAGTTAATTCTTATCCCGGAAAATACACGGTTCCTCTAGGATAAAACTGTATTTTTTTCTTATTTCACGTCGCAACGGATTATGGATCTTCGTGATTTTAGGAAAAATATAGTTGACAGGGTGGGAGGTACTATAGTGTACTTTAGTCTCGGATAAAATCATAGCTACTGAGGGAACCAAAAAGTTTTGACTCAATTTTATACGGAAATCACTTAAATGGTGTTACAGTTTGTCTAAAGGCCAGGGAACAATACTGTAAAACATTTCCCTCTCATAATTCCTCAAGGATACTCCTAAAAAGCTATATCTATATCTATGCGGGCGGAGCCGCAGGCAAAAGTTAATAGTACTGGATATTTCTTCCTCTACAGGCTTATAATAGACTTCAGTTAAGATTTCAAAAATTAACACGTTAGTTAATGTCATAGATATAAGTATCTCAAAACTCAAATTCAAAATGTTTTTTATTTAAGTAGATGCTTTACACGTGCTTTTAAATCATCAAATTTCTTTTCTACCTAGTACAAAGTTCCTACCACGCGGGACTTCTACACTCAACGTTTCGGGAAGTGTTTGCGTATCTAACCTACAAGTAAACAATTATTTATTTAGTAAAATACAAACATTCAAACTTTCACATTTATAAAATTAGCATTATTATAGTGTGAGTTAGATAGTTAATTTTTTTATTATTATTAAAAAGACGCATAATCTAAACTTACCAATTTAACAAAAAAACAACGACTTCATAAAATGAATCCTATATGTATAAGTCTGGTTATCAAACGGAATCATAAAAACTTACACCTAGCACTTGAAAATCGATCATACCATTTTTACCACAGACGCTAACCGACAAACATACTACGTTCACTCTAAAAAATTATTATTTACTCGTATTACTAGGTATGCAATTCTAATCAAACAACAACACGTGTTTTGCTTTGACTTTCGTGATTCTATTCACTGTTATTCATTAATTTATCACACGAAATATAACAAAATACCGATGTTAGTACATACTTACTTTTCTTACGTTGTAGAAGGATGAAGATGTTAATTTGAATATTCAGTTTTAATTTCGTGTAAAAATTAAGGCTGTTAATAAGCCTCCGGGTCGTTTGCGTATTTAAATGACGGAACGTCGGCGTCATCGCGCGATGTCTTCCGCTTTGAGTCACTTTGACATACATTGCTCAAAGGGTCTTGTTTCTATTCTATAAGTAATAAAACATCGGGGTGTAGTAGAAATGAAGTAGTCAAAACTGCAACCGCATTTTTTGTAAATCTAATTATAAAAACAAAATATGAATTCGTATTTTTTGTTAACAACCCATATCGTCTCACGACAGGAGCATGGACTCTTACCATAGCTGGGGAAGGTTAGGCCATACTCCACACACTGGGACCAAATCTGGATTGACGTAGGTTGTGTCCAAATTTTTCAAGCCGCCTTCTTTTTGAGCAGCATCTCCAAAAATACACCTTTTCTAGGTGTTTAACAGTTCGTACTGCGAGTTCTTTATCAGCAGTTGACCAAGCATGAGACGTTATATTAGAGATACAAAAAATGCTTTGTTCGAAAAAAAACAGTCACGGCCTTTACTTTCTCTCGCCCAAGCATTTATTTTCAATGTATTTTCGGTTAGTGCGGTTAATAGTGCGGTTTCTTCCCTAATGCTTCGGTATTTCACGGTCCCTTTTATAAAATGTCTTCTGATTTTATCTAGAAATCTCTTCTAGATCGGATCTCAATAAGCGTGAATTTTTCAAAAAGAGCTGCACAATCTATTTATCCTCTGATAGTGACGTCTCCTTCTTTTTTTCACATTCTGGTAGGCAATCAACGTTTTGGTATCGACGTATTTGAATAATTTAAAGTTCTTGGTATCGAATAGTGTTACGTCGTAGTAGCCTACAAAGAAATTAAAATCGATGTAAAGTATACAGGGTGGTTTTTGTTCTCCAGTGTAAATAGTGTCAGTGATTTTATGACCTGTTTTTGTATACCTTTTTATCTCGTAACAAAATGTCGGTGTATAATGAAGAGTCGGTAGCAGAGGTGTGGGATTGAAATCCTGGCTATTGTACCTATGAGTATTTACGTGCTTACGTGCGTTTTCATACCGATTGCATTGACGGTGAAGAAAACCATCGTGAGGAAACCTGCACATCTGATTACAAGATATGTACAATGGTCGATTGGTCGCGTTCTGCACGTCTGTATAGGTATAAATCTAAACGCCCTACACCTGATCGCGGGTGGTGCTTACAAAACCAGGCAATTCCTAAATTTCCTTAAATAACCCATATCTACAGGATTCTCAAAACTGTGTTGGACTCTCCATACATAATTGGCTCATTGGCCAATCAATTTCAATTTCATGAGTAGAACGCACTGTTCAAGTTTCAGAAAGTTGTATTTTTTATACACCTTTTATTTAGTTATATGACTTTGAATTTAATTTTTTTAAGTAATACATACTCACATCAAACAGGCTGCCGACTAATATACTCAGTAATGTTTGTCAGTAAATCAAGTCACTGAAATGAATAGACAATAATACTCCATTAATACCAACAACACCACAACTGAGATACCCATTTTCTACTGACGTAGTTTTAATCTTATTTCTTTCTTACTCATATTATAAATGCGAATGTATGGATGTTTGTTTGTTCCAGTTTCACGTTGAAACTACTTAACGGATTTGGGTGAAATTCGGTAAGTAGATAGATCAAATACTGGATTAACATATACGCTACTTATTGTTTCGAGAAAATGTATGGTTCCCGTAGAATACCTTAAAGACAGTAATTAAGCGATATCCACGCGGGCGGAGCAACAGCAAAAGCTAGTTTGAAATAAATACTAAACTCATTATATTTTGCTGATAATGTCCAGCGCATTACATGAAACGCAACTGAAAGTTTCAGTAGCAACAGCGACACCCACCACTGTACGCACACTCGGGCCCGAAGTAACGAGTGGAGTACGCCGCTCCCGCTCGCTCCCGCTTCGCTCGATTCCGTCCCAGTGTATCTCAGTTTCTCGACGGGGTAACGCGACGTCGACGGAAGGGCGAGCTCTGTAGCGAGTTCGAGACAGTCGACTTGTGAAGTGCAGTGATTAACTCGTGAATTTAACGTGACTTGTGGCGCGTGTAAGGATTTCTAGTGAAACGTGACTGCTGGGAGTCAGATTCGCTCGCTTATTTGAACTCAAAAATGTAAGTTTTACTCTTAATATTGTTAGTAAGTATATAATTCATTTGTTGTATGTACTTATAACTTTTTTAATGCTTTATAGGATTTGGTGTGAGTTTTACTTGGAAGTTTCTTGAAAATCACGTTACCAAATAAGATTATATTAAGACTAGTCACGTGTCATGTTTTATTTAATATTTTTTTGTGAGAGATATGATTAAAGAAAAGAATTTCGAGAATTTCCAAAAAGTTAATTAAAAGTACACCAAAATAAGTGCATTACCCGTTAACTGGCCTATGATACTAAAAAACATTTTCTTCTGCAATTTTAAATTACAAAAATGATGTCTGGATTTTTCATGCAAGACTTTGGCCAATCAGCTCATTAATTTGTATGAAAAGACAAATATCATTTTGTGCATTTTCTACAAAGTTGTAAAAAAGGTGTTCAGTGTAATAAGTAGAGCCCCAGCCCCAATTTTATGACAGATAACATGTTCACAGATTACTTTATAGTCGCCTCTCACACTAAAAATCAAAACAAAAATAAAATAACAATAATAATATTTTTTATTTAATCAAACTAATAAACTAAATAAATTACATTTCAAATAATTTAGTCAAAAATTCTAAAATCTCTAACCTCTATTCCTTGTAACTGTACTTTTTTTATGAAATATAATATGGGTGCATTTACTACACTTTAGGGGGTTGCATTCGTAGCTTTCTCGACATCCTTATTTTATAATTTGTAAATCATTAACTACAAAACAATAATGACATGTGAAACGCTTGTTTTTAGGTTTCCGTACCTCGAAAGTAAAAAAGGAAACCTTACAGGATCACTCTTGTGTCTACCTGTCCGTCTGTCACAGACAATTTGTTTCGAATCTACTGGACCGATTAAGTTGAAACTAAGTACACATATACATTTCTGTGACCCCAAAACTAACAATTCTCTAGCTCTTCTCAGCTCCAAGAATAGCTACAAGTTTTGTTATTTTATATTACCTAAGTACATTATATTTGTGTCAGGGGTTTCAGGTTATAGGAGTAGTAAAACAATATTTAAACTCGCTCTGCTCGCCTATCTCTCTTAACAGAATTATATTTTTGATGTTGTGTGCACTATTGTTTACCTTTACAGTCTTACAAACTGTCATTCAACTCTTGGTCTTTATTATGATGGTGTCAAATATTCCGCTCTATAGTTTCAAAATTACTAAATACGAAAATGTTCAAATGAACGTAAATTTCGATCTCATCGCTTTTAGCGCCGAAAATGACGCGGATTTTTAGTGAATAGCCTTGCAGATTTGGATCGCCATTTTCTGCTATTCAAAAAATTATAATTAGTCTCACCCAGCAACGTCCAGCAACACTAACTACGTCATCCGACCATCTGGCAGCCGGTCTACCTACTGATCTTCGCCCTGGTCTTGGTTGCCACTCTGTTAAAACTCTAGTCCACCTCCCATCTTCCCTTCCAGCCAAATGCCCTGCCCAACTCCATTTGAGTTTCGTGATGCGCTGTCCAACATCTGCAACTTTGATTTTAGCCGAATCTCGACATTCACGCGCGATCCACAAGAGATATACCTAGCATGGCACGCTCCAAGGCTCTTAGGTTTTACGGTTCCGTACCTTAAAAGGAAAAAAAGGAACCCTTATAGGATCATTCGTGTGTCTGTCTGTCTATCTGTTTGTCCGTCTGTCAAAGTCAAACTGCTTCGAATCTACTAGATGAAACTTAGTACACATTATATTATAGATTACACACGTAACCTAAATAAATGAATTTTGAGAGTGGGGGGCACTTTTACGGGCAAACCAGGAAATTAAAAAATAAGTTTTGTGAACTGTGCCGTATGACATATCAAATGAAAGGGCTTGTTGTAAGGATTTTAAATATATATTTTTATAATTTAAAAATAAACAGTTTAGAAATAGAGAAAAATTGACAATTTTAGGCTCATTGGTGTTAAATATAAGGGAAGGCCTTATCTCCGAAACTAATAACCCTAAATTTTGAAAAAAATAAAGAAACTAGTTGTTTAATTACAGGAAATCCTATAAAAAAATCTTGGTCTTGGTAACCTGAAACATCGTGCGTAACTTACATTTTCAGTTGGAGAATTGACCATGATGTATATCGATGTATGGGGAAAAAAATCTACTGCAAAGTGTGCCCTTCTATCCGACTTGTCTTTTCGTTAGAGCAATGTTCGGTACTTTCATATTATAATTTGTTTATACGGAACCCTGGAAATGGGATTCACCTCGCTCTTGTCCGGTTTTTTGTTAATATACCGACGAAGCCGGCGCGGCGCTAACAATTTTATGAAACTGTCAGAAAGGGAGCGGCAATTTCTGTACATTTTATTGCGAAATAAACATGAAGATTGGCGTGATATCCCACACTACATAATACACGTCAGACATGTGTAGGAACTATATCCTAATATACGAGCGTTTTATGCCCTCGCATGTAGGTTTCGTTTTTACTTTCTAACGATGAAACGGACAAGAAATGATTATTATCATTAGTGATCTGAAAATCGGGGGCAATTATACCTAAAGTTGGGGAGCTAGCATAATAGGGACATGCCGTTTTGAATTAACAGAACATTGAATTAACGTTTTTAATACCATATATAAAATTTTCAATAAGATCAACATTCACTATAATCAGATCATTACAATTAAGAATCCTAATGCTTTTTATACAAATTATCATTACCATCACCAGCTCGTATTTGTTCCCCCTAAGGCACTCCACTTATGCCTATCTTCGTTCATCTATCACGTCATCAGCAATATTGCACAAATATTGTATTTACAATCACCTGGAAGAATAGCCCAAAAGGGCCACATCAAAAACATGATATCGTCGCTGGAAAGGCAAAATTACTTGACCGCCAAATTGGGCATATCGAGTTATATATATATTCGGCATCAGCGATTTTTTCTGCGTCGATCTATCTAGGAAGCATCGCAATCGGAGCATTTTTGTGGCGCTTCAGTAACACGTAAAAAGGCGGATATTTCCTTGTTTCAATTACTAAAGTGACGCAATTGTAGGTCTTTTTTCGTGTGTGTCACATAAGTCATTTTTACTTACTGTATCAAAATACAAATTTCATTATAAGTACCATTTGCTTTCTGCTGTTTAGCAAACAATGTTGTTTAAGTATTTATTCTCTTTTTGGAATTTAAGAATAACTCAGTGAAAGTAACTTTGACTTATGTCCATAGGGATAATGCATGGCGTATAAGAAATTTTGTCTTCTTATTTTTATCGAGTGAATTGCATATACGTAATTTAGCCTTATTACTCTATAGCGAGTTTGTGGCTATCAGTAATTCTGCTTTGCAGTTAATTTTTGTGAAAGTCAATAAAGTATTTCATCCTTTCTTTCAAAATATATACTGCATCTGATAGGTAAAATCACTATTATTATTATTTTAGAAAAACCGTGAAAGTAAAATAGGCTGAAGAGTATAGTATGAATGAAACTGAATAAGAATTTATACTGGGATAAGATTTTTCTATTTTATCGTTGAAGAAATAGTCAAATACCTGACAACAGAATATGAGTAAAATATTACGAAACTAATTTTGTTAATGGGTGTCGTTTACGTACAATGAAATAATAAAATATTATTAAATAATTATCGTAAAAACGTGCGCCATCTATAGAAAAAACGGGCGCACGCACGGCACGCAGGCGCTTCAGTCAGTCTGCTGGACACAGCTGTTCCGAAAGGTCGTCTATCGTGTATTTTTGCCACTGCGTACATATTAATCAGAAAGAGGGAACAAGATTGGTGTGATATAATGCAATAACAGATTTCAAAAATAGGTAAATACGTTATTTATTTCATTGATTAGTATTGCAGTATTCATATTTTCATAGAAACTGAACTATTTTTCTAAAATTGTTTCATAATACCCAACAGTAAATGACATCGTTTATTATTATTGTTTACGTGTTTTTGTGTGATTCGCAACACTGATAATGAAGTAGAAATCTACGCGTAGATTGTTAATTCTGACAAGCGAAGAAAGATTCAGGCAATATTTATAAAAGCTGGTCTTGTTCTATAGAAATGAACTAGGTAATAGGTACACCTGACGCACTCAAGTGGGTTCAAGGACGATTTGACTCGCCGGTAACGATTTTGATATTTTTGAGACGCGGTGTTGCCTCGTACATGTAGCTATGCTTGCGAAAATTTTTTTTGCCACCCGTGGTGTTAGGGATTGATATGCACGCTTGTTAGGTTAAACTGTCATTAATTGTATACTTTTGTTCGCTTCGTATATAGAAGTTAGATTTCATTTGACAGTAATTCGGTAGGTATCCATTTTGATATAATTTTATCGTGTACGTAGATAAGTAGGTAGGCAGGTGCCTAAATAGGTAGGTAGGTAAGTTAAGTTATAGGATCACTAAAGGTATGATTCCGATTCCAACTGCCAAATGTAGCTGCCGACTGCACTAATGGTTTTTATGTATTTGTATGGTTTTTTATGTGTGAACAGGACAGACTCGGTGGCTCAGTGGTTAGCGCTCCTGACTTCTGATCCGAGAGTCGTGGGTTCGATCCCCACCCAGGGCAAACATTTCTGTGATGAGCAGATTTGTTTGCTCTGTATCTGGGTATATTATATCTATATATGTATGTATTTAAATGTATATGTCTATGTATATCTCACTCTGGTTCCCATAATACAGGGAATCCTAGTGTGGGGCTAGCCACCGTGTGTTATTTGTAAAAAAAAAAATAGGAACCAGTAGTGCAGTCGGCAGAGGCTGGCTGAATATATCAGGACTGTACCTTTATTGTCACATAGATATTACTTTATTTTTATTGCAGATCGTCATGGAGAGTAAGAGGAAAACTTATTACAAAAATTACGCGAGAAGCTCAATAAAAAATGAGGAGCCCAAAGCTGGAACGTCGAAAACCAATGATGATCCAGCCAAATACGTGAAAACCTTGGACAATCAGAAGCCTACTAAAGCTGGAACCTCAAAAACAATGGGTCCAGATTTAAACGTCGTACGAAAACTGACATTTCAGACTCCAAAAAAAACAAAAAAAGCTCCAAAGACAAAAAAAACTGCTTCAAAACAAAAACCTATAAAATGTGAACCAGTTTCTTTAAGTAACACAGATGAAAATACAGACCCTTTAATCAATAATAATCAACAAATTTACGACTTGACGAATGAAAGAAATGACTTGCATCAAGAAAAAAATACAAAGAGAGCAGATAGTATTATGCAAAAAGAATTACAAATTTTTAGAGAAATAGCAAGACAACATGAAATTGAAGAGGCTTGTGATGAAATTCGCCGGGAACACTTTAGTTGTGATGACCAATTTGAGGCGGATAATATCGAATACAATTTAGAAGAAAAAAAAGAAATACCTTACTTTGACTCCAACAAATCTAACGAGGTGTTTGTCGATATAATGTTAAAAGAAGAGATTCCGATCGATTCGACTGATATCCAAAATGTAAATATATCTGATAATGAAAAGAATAAGTTGACTGACACAGAGATGAAAATTCTGAAAAATGACATACAAGCTAACAATTGCCTTCAAAATGAATTAGAAAATAACGATAAGGAGTTTGAGTTGTCTGAAAGCATTATGGACCTTAAATGCACAGAAGATTTTAAAAATATAGATATTGATTTGACCGAAAATAAAGATCCAGAAAATAAAATACTATTCAATATTATAAAAACGAAAATTGAAATCAACGAAGATGAAGATATTAAAATCTGCGAAGGCAATAAAAGACAACAAATAGAGAACGACGACCATACTTATTTGATTAATAAGCCGAAAAAGATTAAATTGGATGATGATAATAATAACGACGACCATAATATAGCCCATGAAATAGCGTGTAAAACTCCAGAAAAGGAGCTTGTTATATCTTCAACATTTGATGAAAATGCCTTGGAAATGGACTTAACATCACCTAAAAACAAAGATACAGAAGAAAAATTTAAAAATTTGGAAGATAGAGAAGAAAATCAGATAAGTAACGAAGATAATAGCAAAACTTATAATAGAGACCTCATAAAATCTGCAATATTTGAAGAAAATGATAGGCTCCTGATACCTGAATTAGAAAAAAAGAACAAAGACACAAATGAAAATTCTGTAGGAGATATAAACAATAAGCCGCAGCAACACCATGAAGCAAGAAGTGTTGAAAATGAAAAAAATGAAACTCAGATGCAAATTAGAAGTGATAAGTATGTAAAAGATAAAGTTTTAAGACAGCAGAAGCGGCAAAAATATATAGATTTTTTGTCAGACAATGAAGATTTTGTATGGAGCTCTTCATCTTGGGATGGGAGTGGGTTCGAATCATCAGAATCTCAAAGTGTTAGGAAAAAAATCAAGAAAACGAAAAAGAAAAAGAAAAACTCCAAAGACTGTGGAAGTATGGATAAAACAAGTGAAGTAGATTGTGACAGTGCAAATGCTGTATCAGAAAAAAAGAAACGAAAGAATATTAGAAAAGAAACAAAAAAGAAGAGAGAATCTGGTCAAGAGTATATAACAAAGAAAGGAAAAATTATACCAGCGAAAGAAATGAAACCGAATCCCTGTACCTCAAATAACTGTACAAATAAATGTTACGAAATTATTGAAGGAAGAAGAAAAACGTTGTTTACACACTTTTGGAGTCTAGATAGCATGAGACGTAAAGATTGGCTGGTAAGTCACTCAAAAATGCTAGCTGTAAAGCGGCATCGATCATCGGATATAAGTAAGCGTATAAATACTATTAATTACTTTATTAACGAAGGTGAAGGGCAAAGACAAGTTTGTCAACAATTTTTGGTTCGTACACTAGACATTAAGCAAAAAACATTATACAATATCGTCACGAGCTCTCTTCATGGCTCTGCGAGTGAAGATATGCGAGGCAAACATGCACCCAGTAACAAAACCCCTGATGCAGTTATGGAACAGTTACGTAACTATATACAACAATTACCAGCAGTACCCTCGCACTACTGCAGGAAAGACACAAAAAAAATGTATTTGCCACAGGAATTCAGGAACATAACAAACTTATACAGAATTTACAAAGCGTCTCAACAAAATAATGGCTTACAGTGTGTATCAGAAAAAGTTTTTAAAAAAGTTTTTACAACTGAGTTCAATATAGGATTTCATTTTCCCCGCAAAGACAAGTGCCTGAAATGTACCCAATTCGAAAATGGCATAAACATTGACGAAGAAGAAAAACAGAAGCACTTGAAGGACAAAGAAGAAGGCAATGAAAGATTTAAAGCACACCAAGAAATTCATAAAAAAGATGATACTATTTTATGTACAACTTTTGATCTCCAAAAAGTTCTCAATACGCCCCATGGCGAAAATATGATGCTCTATTATAGCCGAAAATTGGCTGTGTTCAATTTAACTTTTTATGAATCAGGTACTAGAAATGGGTTCTGTTACACATGGTCTGAAATTGATGGAAAAAGAGGAGCCAATGAAGTGTCATCAATTTTACAAAAGTACATCAAGAGGGTAGATGAAAGGGGTACAATAAAACATTTATTGCTTTACTGTGATTCATGTCCGGGACAGAACAAAAATAAAATCGTTTTAGCTTGCATAAATGAAACTCTCCAAAGCTGCAATAATTTGTTATCGATACAAATAAACTACTTGCTCCCGGGACATACATATATGCCCGTAGATTCTATTCATTCTGTTATTGAAAACAGCTTAAGTGGCGTTATAATTTGGGCACCTTCACAGTGGAGTACAGTTTTCACTTTGGCTAGGAAGTCACCGAAACCCTATGAAGTAGAGGTTCTTACGTATACTGACTTTAATAAATGGGAAACAGTTGCAGATAAATATTTCAAGGGGAATATGGTGGGGAAAATAAGTAAACTTAGAACAGTGACATTTAAAAAATCGATAGCAAATATGGCTTTTGTGAAATTCTCTATGAATCCGGATACAGAAACTGAACAAATTGAGATCATGAAGAAAAAAGGCACCGCTCAGTTAAAACCATGTTACAAAGCGTTGCTGCCGGTATCTAAAAAGAAATACATGGATCTCAACAAACTATGTACCACCAATGTCATACCAAGAGTTTATCATGAAGAGTACAAAAGGTTGAATTATACTAATAATATTCAAGATTATTTAATTGATACAGATGTAGAGGATGAAGTGAATTCCGAATAATGGGATCACCTTTCATTCAACGTCGTCTTTATTGTTCTTTGTTTTTTAATATTTTGATTCAGACGTAGAATTACATTAGCACTTAATTTAAAGTTATAATTAGAAATTTAGTTATAATTACTTTCAAAGTTATAAGAGCAAAACTTAAAACTTTACTGCAGTCAATAATACTAAATCACTTCACTTGATTAACTACAACTGCACTACGCTAAAAACTACACTTATTTATGTCAAACTACAGTTAAAGTTAGGTATTGCAAATGTTGATTGTTGTTACCGTAGCAGTAATTTTTTTATAACTAATCCTAAAAGTAAATCTTAATTTTCAATTATGTGGTTGAAGACTGAAAGAAAACATTAATTCTCAACTTAAACATAGTGACTTAGATTAAAATTTATAAGTTAATACTACAGCAAAAACACACTAAGCTACATCATACTAAAAGTTATTTGTATTGTTATTCTTTACAATAGGAGTTAATTATTTTATATTTTATTATAAATAAGTCGCAAAAGTTCATTCTTTATTCAAAATAAGTTGTTGAAGACTGAAAGAAAACACTATTTTTCAACTTTAGCTGGTGAGTAAGATTAGCAAGATAAAAACTATATTCTTATGTACGAAGTACGATTATCGTGAGGAGGTTTTATCTATTATATTTTTTTAATTTTATAAAACATGCAGCGTTTTAGTTTAATAAGTGTTCAAACATTCTTTTCTGATTCTAATAAAAGGTTAGTTTACCAATGAATGTATTTTATTTAAATACCTACATAATTTAAAATAATTTGCGTACCTACGTGAAAGTGTCCATACGCATCTTACTACCACAGATCACCCCCTATAAATTCCGTACATTAAATAGTTTGTTCGTGCTCGTCACCGTCTCTAGCGAAATGCGCGGGCGGTGGGCTCTGTGGTCGTCGCTTGCCTTGTATGCGGTACCTATATATAAGGGGTAATCATGTCGGTGGATAATTATAGGTAAGTATAAAAAGACCATAAAGGGGCTATGTAGTGATGAATGCATGAAGCATGTTACCCTGTCCGCCAATTTTATTAATTATCTTTATTTTATTACCATAAGAAAAAAATCGTTTAGATTTTCCTATAGGTAATTATTGTTAAGTAATTTTTCATAAGTCTAATGATTCTGTGTATAAGACTTCAGTATAATTTAAGCGATATTTTTAAATCAACCAAAGTCATAAGAAGTTTTATTGTAGTTATTAAAAAATATAATTTATCTCTAAAGTCGTTTTGCCCGACAAATCATTAAGTCAAACTTACTTTTAAGAAATTCTAGTCAACTTACTTTATAATCTTATCGTCTCATAAGTCGTTATGCTAGACATGGGAAAATAAAAAGCGAGTCCTTGAAGTAATTTTACTTCACCAGAATAGCAGTATAGTTATATAATAAGAAATTATGCCGTACTTTTATTTCTGTATGTTATTTGTTATCAGTACTTTTAAAATGCAACGAAAATTTAACTTGATGGCATGTGAGTAAATTTGACTTATTTTAAAATAAGATTATATTACGTAAGCACCACTTATTTCCTAAAATAACCTTGAAATCAATATGCAGCATATTGATTCAGATAGAAGAAAAAATAAGGGTTTCATAAAAAGTTATTTCATCAAAATCAGATAATTACGTGGAAAGTTATTTTTTATTTTCCAAAAATAAAAACTTTAAATGGCTTTTTCTCGAAAAGGCCTTTTGGTGTTACGGTAATTTTGCTTTTCCAGCGACGATATACTTTTTCATGATATACAATAATCAATTTGATTACACATATAATTAGTCACCCAAAAATTTACTGGACATGCTTTCGTGTATATGCGTGTTAATATGACTAGTGCTGAAAAAATGTGAAGGCTTTAATACGAATCAGTTCAAGCAGCTTGTTAATTTTATTTGACAAATTTTTAGGCGTCTTGACAAGGTCACATATATTGAAATACTTTATATTTCACATTACTTTATTCCCATATTTTTTTAATTTAATATTTAAACAAAAGCCTGAAAAATATATTTTTCGACACATAACTGATTAATTAATTTCTAATTGCAAAACTCAAAACTTATTTATTTAATATCTACGATTCCTGGCCTCGTCTTGCAAATATTTTAAGATAGTCGAACTCAGGGTTTCGATTATAAAGCATTTTTGTTTAAAGACGCTGCTATTTGAGATCAAATAAAATAATGTATGAGCGCTCGCCATAGTTCTTTCAAATCAGTGTGAGCTCTATCTTATTTGTAACTAAAAATGAACTGTATTTGAAACTAATCTCTAATTAAAATTGAACTGCACTTAAAACTGAACGCCTGATTCTCGATTATTACATTTTTTAATTACTTTAAAAGCTTTTTAATTAACAACAATTGCAACACTGGCCAACCGCCGTCTATTCCTTGTAGATGGAATGAATGTAATAAAGTTGTTTATTTGTATGTGCTGGTTTCAACAAAAACGAATGTTTTATTTCTACGAACTATTGCAATTCCGGCCAAATATAACGGTCTACAGTATATTGTTCACATCAAAGTTGATAATTTACACTGACAAAAATTATGGCTAAATAAGTTAAGTTACTTGCTTGATTGAAAAAAATATGACTGAGTCATTCAAGGAAATATCAAAAACAACAATTGACGGTTTCTTGCCAAAATAAAGCTGAAATGATTGAACGTTTATCAAATTGAAAGTGCTGAATTTAATAAGTTTACTTTATTCATGTCAAGAAATAGTCAGTTCTATCATCAACTTTTTAGATACATCAAGTTGCTTTATTATTACTACACATTACACTTAGTTCATCCAATAAAATATTATAAAATAATGATTAGAATTGATTAAGCCGATAATTACTTATTGGAATGTACTATGTATGCTTGTTTCGTTTCTCAATCAGGAAGGCGTGATTCCCGGAATCACAAAGCTTTGTGCGCTCGTATATAAACAAGTGACTTGATAATATTAAAAATTTTTTTGATGTATTTATAACTTTATTCCGCTAACACATCCCGAAAACGTAGAGTATACAAGTTCTGAGGGTTAGGAACTTTGTACTAGGTAGAAAAAAAAGACTATTTTTAAGTATGTGTACAGCATTTACTTAAAT
Organism: Coleophora deauratella; assembly: GCA_958295455.1. Classification (NCBI taxonomy): domain Eukaryota; kingdom Metazoa; phylum Arthropoda; class Insecta; order Lepidoptera; family Coleophoridae; genus Coleophora; species Coleophora deauratella. The sequence goes on along the minus strand of OY282408.1, from coordinate 7,470,783 downwards.
AAAAAAGATTTTGACTTTTGATTCATTCAAAACTGTTTCGTATTCTTCATTATCAGCATACTTTTAAACACATCATGCCTTCCCCTAGACTTCCAGAAGTTTTTTTTTTGTTTTGATCAGTTTTGAAACACAAATGCAAGGTCTAACAAGATAAGCTGAAACTATTTAACTAGTATAAAGGCTTCTATAAAACTGAACAACATTTCCCTAGAACCATAGTCAATTCGCAGATAATATTTTCTACTCTTCTAACAATTCGATCACCAGATCGACCGCCTTGGAATCGGAAGTACAATTTTTTTTTTGCGCATCGATTATACATTCCCTGGGGTAAGTTGTTCAGTTTCACGATTAAAAGCCCCATTTTAAACATTTTCACTTGATATTATTTGATTTTACACAAGAAAAATTCGTTGGAAATTTATGAGGTTACTCAGAATCAAATATAAATTACAGAAAAAATATTTTAAAAAAATCCGATTTTCAATTCTTTTTTTTGTTTCCCATCTCTCATCTGAATTTCAAGTCTGATTAATGAATCAAGAATTTCTATGGGAAACTGAAAAAGAAATGTAGATCGATTTTTTAAATATTTTTCCTGTATTCTATACTTGATTCTGATTAACCCCATAAACATTCATATGCACTTTTTTTAACACCTGTATATCCAACGGCGACTGCTTGACTAGATTAAGGATTCACCTGGTGGGCGGCCATCCAAAACTACGTGTTCCAGTCGGCTTTTGCCACTCGATACCCTTCCCAATCGGAAATCATTTCTGTAAACTATAATATATTAGCCATATTATGGCCTGCCCATTGTCACTTCAACTAGCTGATTCTTTGAGCTACATCGGTAACTAGTTCTTTTACAGATTTCCTCATTTCGAATTCGATCACGTAAAAGAAACCCAAACAATATTAATCGACTTGTTTTTGTTTTCAGTACTATAAAGAGTACTATTTTAATATCGTCACGTTGTCTCAAAATTATTTGAATTTAATACTAAGAATGAGATTTACCCATTTTAAGATGGTTACATCTTGTTACATCTCATTTTGTTTGTTAAAACAAAACTTTAAAGGGAACGTAAAGTTTTCGGTTTTATATGTATGTCATTTCTATGGTTACCACCTGTACTATACACGGCTTCTTGGATTTTGTATAGCTGATACCATTCCTTGAGATCCCCAGACTGTCATAAAATACATTTTGTGTTTTGTAATTTATATTCTTTTTTTTTTGTTAAGTTGAGTGTTTATCTTGGATTATGTTTTGTGATTTTTAGTTTTGAAAATAACTACAAATAGAATGCAAAAGTGCCCTTTAATTTATCTCAAGATATAAGTTATAGGTACCCGAGCTACATTTGATAAAACTGTAACAAATTATGCGAATTGTGAAAAACCTGTCTTCTGTGTACATTATTTTTATTACTGAAGAAGAAGAAAATAACTTTATTTCCTAAAATATACTGTACCTATTGAGGTTTAAAACACTCGCAGTCGACATAAAACTGCTTTCAAACTTATTGAAAAGCCTGTCCATTATGTAAAGAAAAATGTCCCTTAAGGGAAAAGGGATCTCCCAATCTATCTTCATAAGCAATTATATTGTGTATGGATTCTTAATCTTGAAAGGTTTTGAACGAACCATATCTATTATACTAAGTTTGTTTCTTTGAAATGAAAGCTGGTCAATCTGTTTGATATTGTATTAGAATTGGTCTGGATTATGTTTTGTACAACAACACCATGAATACGTAAAAGTATAATACATATTTTTCGTCGTTTGATTGAAAGACACATAGGTAATTCAATTAAATGTGCTTATTTAACCTCCTCCGTGGCCTAGCGGCTAGTCCGCTCGCTTCATATCAGGAGGTCGCGGGTTCGATTCCCGGCGGGGTCCAACTTTGTAGGACTCGGTTTGGTTGGTGGTAGGGCATTTTCTGAGCCCGCCTGGCTAGCTACCACCATCTTATCTAAGTCTTGCCGCCAAACATCAATGTTGACAGCATTGATGTGTTCCGGCATGAAGATAAGATAGCCAGTTCCCCATTGCGTTGGGGAATCTTGGTAAGCCCGCTTCCATCTTCGGCATCATCGTCACTTACCACCAGGTGAGATGATGCCAAGGGCTTACCAATTGTGGATAAAAAAAAAATAAAAAAAAATATATTTATATAATATAATGGAAAATAAATCATTTTCATCAAAAACTGAGATTATTATGAAGTAGCTGTCTGATCTAATATCTTAAAAGTATGTAGAAGTAAATGTTGTTAGTGTGAATATTTTATGTATCAGGTTTTATAGGGTGCATTCTTTAGAGTAAAGGACAGTGTAAGAATCCATAGAAACTGTTGCGAAACTTTCTTATAAACCATTAGGTATTTTTTTCACGACTGCTCCAATAAAACGAATGTAATGTTTAGGGTTTTTGTATGTTTATATGTATGTGGATTTCTTCGTTCCACTATAACTTCTAAACGGCTAAAACTGTTTATATATAATATATAGTAGCCTTACAATCCTTGCATTAGCTCGAATAATATGAAAGATAAAGTGGAAATTGGTGCAGGGTTCTTAGAATATTAAACTCTTTTCATGATTAAAGATAAAAAACTTCGGCCTTAATATTAAGATAAGTAAGATAAGTTCTAAAGATTCTGACGATGACCAGGGTCATTATATGAGGATCTCGGGTCCGTTAATAGCTAAAGCTTTTAGCTTTAGGACTCAATGTTCTGTTTGATTCTACATCCACAACTCAAGTACAGATGATGATTACGGTCATAAAAGATGGATCTTGGCTCCCAGAATAGCAAGACACCTAGGGTTTTGTATTAAATTTTCAACTAGGTGAAAAGATCGTACACCAGAATTTTGGAGAATTTATGATAACTCGCATCATTATATCTGAATCTCAGCTACAGTACCATAGAATATATCAAAGCTTTCTCAGCTCTCAGAACTGCTATAAGTTTTGTTGTATTAAATAAATATATTGGTTTCAGAGTTCTTGGTTACGGGTGTTCTGCTCGGCTATCTATTTTAACAGATTTGGGTCGCCATTTTCTGCTATTCGAACATATATTCTACATCTTTATGCGTATTATTTGCTTTTATTCATGTACATACTGAAAAAAATCGAACAACTTTGGAGATCTTTGTTGATGATAACAAAATGTGTTGATTTTTTAAATAAAATTGTATTGCTACCTAAATTTATCAAAAAAAGCAGTAATAAAAGTGGCTTTAGAAATTTTAGGTCAAGTGCCAATAAGTAACAAAAATTAGAATCATTAAAAAAGTTTTTTTTTTCCTAAGAAAACCGACCTGTTTTTATGATTGCAATTCCACATACTGTTACAGTTAAAAAAACAGTGTTGGATCAATATCGTCCATTTGGATTAAAGATGAAGGTGAAGCTCTTCAAGTCTCTCTAAAATAATTTTACGTCCGACCAGTTTAATTGAATTTTGACTGGTAACTTCGAATGCGGAAGCATTACACAAATCGGGAAATTAGAATGAATAGAAACGCCGTGGCGACCCCCCCCCGAATCAAAATTTGCCTCGTTTGTTGAATTTTTAAGGAGTTTGAATAAAAATTCGATCTCAATAAAATTAAACCTCTTTAGTAAAGGATGTTAAAAAAACTAATATGTTTTTGGGTTTTAAATATCTGTCTAGCTTTCAAGATATGTAGGTACATATCCATGGTTCATACATGCTCCATAAATTTCCATTAGAAAAATGGTTATCAAACAAACTTATTTATTGTTTCAATAAAAAACATGTGCCTACTTATTTTCATTATGTTTAACTGATAATAAAAAAATATATTTATGCAATGTATTAGAAACTAAAATACACTAGTCTCGCAGTACCTACATCTGTCAACTGTCTTATTTTCTTAACTGCATATGCAGCTGAACTAAGCCGTCCCGCTAAGGTTTCTATGGGTGGGCCCCATTGCAGTGTAGCATCTAAATTTATACCTAAAAAACGGTCTTATTTACAAAGTTCAATACATTATTATCTACAATTACACTGTTTTCAATTTTCTTTACATTTGGTAATGAGAATTTTATGCATTTTGTTTTTTTTGCATTTAAGAGTAGATTGTTAACAGTGAACCACTTTAGAATCTCTGAAATAGTGTTGTTTACTTCGTCAATGTTGCTATCTTTCCTGTCAATCTTAAAAATAAGAGAAGTATCATCAGCAAACAACACAATGTTTGACAAATTTTGCACCATATATGGCAAGTCATTTAAATATGTAAGAAAAAGAAAAGGGCCTAATATACAGGGTGTAACAGAAGTGTGTGACAATACTTCAAGGTTGGCTTTTACCCATCAAACTGAACAACTTTTGTTCTACAACTTTGTTGAAATCGCAAAATTTTTTTTGGACTTTTCATACAAATCGATCAGCTGGCGAACCAAGTTTGTATGAAAAGTCCAAAAAATTTTTGCGATTTCAGCAAAGTTGTAGAACAAAAGTTGTTCAGTTTGATGGGTAAAAGCCATTGTCACACACTTCTGTTACACCCTGTAGATCCCTGGAGCACACCCATTTTAACCTTAGAGCCGGATGAATTTGTGCCATTTACTTGGACTTTTTGCGTTCTGTTGCTTAAGTACGAATTAAGAAGACTGAGGCCCCGTCCTCGACACCGTAATGCTTTAACTTTATAAGCAATGTATGATGCTCAACGCAATCAAATGCTTTAGATAAATCACAGAACTCTCCTATTGCATTCTGTGATTCCTCAAAAGCATCATAGATGTTACGAATAAGAGGTACTCCTGCATCGGTTGCAGATCGACCTTTTGTGAAACCAGTTTACCAGACTTACGTAGTCGGTCCCATAATGAATTGGCCTAACTATGAAATAAAAAAGAAAATTAAATGCAATCATTTTTATTTTTCAATATAGTCTCCATCAATACTGACACACTTCTGACATCGGTGAAATAACATTTCTAATCCTTTATAAAAATAATCGCAATCTTTGTCTTCAAAATGACTGAAGACGGCCGCCTGCAACTCTTCATCGCTTGAAAATTTTCTTCCCCTTAAGTCTCGCTTTAAATTTGGGAATAAGTAATAGTCGGACGGAGCCATGTCTGGACTATAAGGTGGATGGTCCAGCTCCGTGAACCCGCATTGACGCACTGCATCCTTCGAAACACCGGCGGTGTGCACGGGGCCGTTGTCGTGAAGCAACAGGACGCCTTTACTCAGTTTGCCTCTGCGCTTCTCCTTTATAATATCTCGCAGTTTATATATTAATGAATTATAATATTCGTCGTTTACGACTGTATTGCGCTCTTTAAAATCAACCATCAAAATACCTTGAAAATCCCAAAAGATTGTGCACATGATTTTTTTGGTAGATTGTTGCACCTTTGCCTTTCTAGGCGGCTTTTCACCCTTATAACGCCATTACATTGACTCGCGCTTGCTTTCCGGATCATAATATAACACCATAGTTTCATCACCAGTCACTAGTCTCTCGATCACGTTCTTTAGGTTTTCTCCACAAAGATCTAAAAACTCGGCAGCACAGCGAACTCGCTCCCGTCTCTGCACAGCTGACAGAAGTTTCGGGACCCATCTTGCACTGACTTTTTTCATATGAAGATGTTCATCGATTGCACGATGGACGGTACTTTTAGAGAGCCCAAGTCTAGCTGCAATTTCTCTAATCTTCAAACGGCGGTCACTTAAAACCTCTTCTTCGATTTGAGCAATAGTATCGGGAGTGAGCACTTCTACCGGTCGACCGTCATGGCCGATATCTTCGACGGTTTCTCGCCCGAAGCGAAACTCTTTCACCCAATTTTTTACTGTGCTATAAGAGGGAGAACACTCCTTATACACACCATCTAATCGTTCTTTAATTTGGGCGGGGGATAAGCCTTCTTTAAATAGAAACTTTATGACGCTACGATACTCGGTTTTCGACATTTTGAAAAAATACGCGACACTTGTTGTTCAAACAAACTGCTAAACTGAACTACGCTCGTCAAGTCCATGCGTGTTCGTTTATAAAGTGTCTGAGAACCGTACTATTCAATGCAACATAATATGTATCGAAATGTCGCGTAGAACTATATCAGGCCAATTCATTATGGGACCGACTACGTATATAGGGGTATCACTTTACTACATTTCATTAGGTCCGGAAATACGCCACTATCAATACTGATATTAAAAAGACAATCTAAATATGGCACTAAAGTCATAATTACATTACTAATTAAACTTACTGATAGTCCCCAATGGTCTTCAGTTTTTTTCATTTTAAGAGATTTAAAAGTTTTGACAATAGTGTCTGGTTCAATTTCTCTGAAGGAGAATTTTTCATTACAAATACTGACATTATCTTCTAACAATTATTTAGCATGCACAGGTGACGAATTCAAGGCCTCAGTGGTCTTAAGTGGAATATTTGTGAAAAAAGTTTCGAATTCTTTGGCTACATCGGCATTTGTTGTAATTTTACCTTGATCTGTTTCCAAAACATATTCATTATCGCGGGGTTTGACCTTGCCGGTTTCTTTGTTTATAATATTCCAAACGGTTTTAATTTTATCATCTGATGATTTTATTTTTCTGCCTAAGTAATTTGATTTTGCTGCACGGCATACCTGTCTAAAGATTTTCGAATACTTTTTTACGTACTCTTTAAAGCTATTATCAAAAATATAGGTTTTTCTGTCATAGAGATCAAACAAAGTTTGTCGGCTTTTATAAATATCTACAGTAGCCCACTCACAAAATTTGAATTGATGATTAATATTTCTGGATTTTGTTTTAAATATATCTTGAAATTCTCTGTCAAGCACTGTGAAAAAATCATTGTAAAAACTATTCGCGTCTACGTGTTTATCAAAATTTGGTATGGACAGCTTTTCAATTAGTGTTGTTTTAAAATTTTCTATTCGGTTAACAGTGACAGGTCTTGTTTAAACTTTTATTTGTTCTTTAATAAATCTCACAGGGAAGCTAGCCAGCAATCCGCTGTGATCAGATCTTAAGCAATTTATTACTTTTTTTTCTACAAATTTACAGTTACAAAATATGTTATCTATGCAAGTTGCAGAAGTCTCTGATTTTCTTGTTGGTTCCAAAAAAATGTAATCTAAATCAAACGACTTAAAAAGACAAGTGATTCTAGTTGTTAGGGACTTCTTTTCTAACAAATCCACATTAAAGTCTCCACAAATGATTACCGATTTACTACTTTTACTAACTAAATCTAATGCATCCTCCATTGCCGATTCGAAACGAACAAAGTTATCGTCATATGGGGGTCTATATACGCAAATAATTATGTGGTTCTCCAGCTCCACGCAAGATAGTTCAATAGTTTTTTCGAAAGACTGACAACATCCTTCCGTTCTTTAATTTTTATGGAATTTTCAACTAATATTGCGGAACCACAACGGTGTGTAATCTTTCGATTGAAAGCACTTCCCATTCTATAATTTTCAAAATTAAAAAGCATTTCATGTTCTTTAAGCCAGTGTTCCGTAATACAAAATATGTTAATATTATATTTTTCCAAAAATAATTCTACTTCAAATTCTTTGCCGATGAAGCCTTGTATATTTTGTTGAACTAAATTAAAACAGGTAGTCTTCTTCGTTGTCTTTAAATCTAGTTTAAATCTGGAGTTCGAGCCCCACTGCAGACGACGGCATCACAGGCTGTACTATTTAGTACATTAATGGGCTGCGCCATACCCGTGGCACTGCCACCGGCGGCGGGTTCTACAGTCGGTACGATGTAAAATACTATAAGCTAACGAATTAGCTAGTCTTTTTTTCTGTACATAAGAAAGATACATTGTATCCTGAGTCAATCTATACTTATTTACAAAACTATTTGTATCAAAAAATAATATATAGTCACTATGACTACAAGTCAAGTTATACAAGTACAGATTTAAATTGTATAATTTTTTGTTGTAGCTATGCGTTTCATTACTGCAGTAAGGGAATGCACAGACAGTTATTTTACATTTTTTCTTTGCGCTTAGCTCAACCAGCCGGTCGACAGTTCTTTTTATCTGAGGTTTTTTTACATTTAAGTTATTACCTAACACTAATCCGATATCCAGGATCCATCTCTTTGTCCGATCATCGACATTCTCCATAAACATTCACGCTCATGTCCACTCTCACTACATCAAAGCAACGCTTCCTAAACCTTCCATGGGATTTAGACTACCTAATATGGGATAGTTGAGAAAAAAAATCATCCCCACTATACATGTAGGGGAGCACCCTGAAAACATTTATTTTTCAAGATTTTATTTTACCACTTTATCGGCGTGATTAATATGTATATCCGTGCCAAATAACAGCTCTGTCTATGAGCTAAGCCGCGGACAGACAGACAGACAGACAGACGGACATGGCGATATGGTTAATAATATAGAAATTGGACGATAATTTGCTGTAAAATACATTTGTTGTATAATTGTATAAGTTTTTATGTATCTATGGGCCTGTACATTAGCTACTAAGTTGCCTGAAAATAAATGAATAATAATAATAATATACAAGGAGTAATACAAATTCCATCAGCTGTGTGCTTTCGAAATGTCAAATTATGGTGGATTACCATAATGGCCACGTCCCTTAGTATTATGAATCAATGGACATACATTAAAGATAAGTTAATGGTGTGAATGTGAATATCATGATTAGAATTATCAGCAGGAGAGGACCAAGTGTTAATGTTGCAAATTGATGTTGCATAATATTCTGTTTCATTATTATAAAACATAGTAGTGAGAATTCCCTGTTTCGTCAAACCGTTCGAAATAAAGTTCCAAAATGACTTCATATTGTTATGAACTCATTCTCAATCGACTGTATGTAAATGTATTTTTTTACAATGATTCTTAGACCGCTTCCGATAAACCGTGTATATCTAAGAATCACTCATATTAATCAATCAATACCAACATATTCAATGTTACCAACATATTCTAGCTGCCTGCGACTTACGTGACGAAAGTGCGTATTATGTATCTAAACTAAATATCTATTTTCGAAAACGGCTATACGTAACTGTTCCCGCGGGAAGTTATGACATTTACACGGGAAGCTCAAAGACGCTGTATAACTTCGTCACTCAGATACAAGGTAAAATGGTAAGTGAAGATATCGATTCAACAGTTATTTTAGTAGCTTGTTGTTACATTCTCAAAGACAGCAAATCTTTATAAAATCTAAATTACGCTAACCCCATAAAATATTAAAGTAATAGTTCCCATTTGATAATTGTTAGCTTTAATAGGTATTAACAGTTTGCACTTTAATTTGAATACTTCCAATTTTAAGTCTTACAACCCATATCATCCGCACTACAGATCCCATATCTCGGGAAGGTTAGGTTATATTCCACACACGGGCTCAAGTCCGGATTGATGGAAGTTGTGGGACTAGTAGCCAACCCCAGTTTTCAAGCCGCCTATAAGGCCTCCGGAATCCGACATAGCTTAACGATTGCCATCTAGAGATAGCAATCGACACCAACGGCTTAACGTGCCTTGTGAAGCACGGAAATGATCGAAATAAATGCCACTAACAGTCAAACTCATCAAGGATATGACCGTGTCTGTGGTCAGCTTACTAGTGTTATCGACGCGACCACACCATCCGCACTGACCCACAGCCACTTCAAGGCTTTAAATACTTTAAAATGAATACTTTGCACTGTAATTTTACAAACTCCTTCAAGAAAATTCTGTCTTCCTTTAAAATAAAGCTATCTAAAATCTTTAACAGGAGCTCCGAACTCGTTAGCTGGCATACTACGAAAACAGAAATTACAATATCATGCGAATATCGCAGCAATTTAGGTTCAGAAGCTTTAAATATAGGTTCAAAAGGCTATGATGTGAGGGCAAGCCATAAGGGGCTCCGTTGCCGTCGATTCCTTGTGTGATAAAACTTTTTTTTATTGATTATAGCGCGCACTTTCATATTTTTGCTGTGGAGAACAGTATTTTTATACTGTAAACCATTAATTTTGTACTTTGTAGTTTTTTTTTGCATTTAAATAAATCCCATATTCAAAATTAAAATTAGTATAATAATGTCTTATCAGCAAATTACACTTAGAAAATTGGCAGAGAGGGTGAAAATTTCGAATTGTTGTGGATTCCTGTGATTGAAACAGCTTGGCAAAAGTTTCCTTATCAAACGGGTCATTAAGACTCTTCGAATGTTTGAGAGATTGCTCGGTTGGGTACGGAAAATGTAGAGTCCCTCGGTAGGTCGTAAATTCGTGCTCCGAGATACCCAGATTTACTTTGCATAGTGTGCGAAAAGTTTATTCGACGGACCTTCTGGAAAGGAATATTTTGGTCGTGTATTGGATGAGCTGCCAAGCTCTTTGAACTTCACGTGATTTTATAAATCATATAAAAAGTTAATGAATTCTAAATATCCAGGGTAATACTAAATGTCCATACACGGTCTGCTGGCGCCAAAGTAGAATTACAGAAACGTTTGAATACATTAAGAATATTCTCGTAATTAAAATGAACCAGACAAGCCGTCAACCCTCGGATCAGTAGTCAGATGTGCTAACCACTGAGCCACGGAGTCACCAAAAATATAATACGTTTTGATTTTTACTAAACATTTTTTTGTGACCTATATTATATTATATAGGAGGTGCGTATTTTAATCGTGATTCATATTTTACTAAGTCAAACCTTTAACATAATTGTATTTTATTCGAACCAAGGGTTCCTTGTAGAAATCAGTTGCGTAGTAGCCCTAGTTTAAATATTATAGTGTCAGCCGATTTTGTAAGACCTTATTGCAGTAGCTCTGTGTATTCGAATTTTTTCGTATTTGTGAATTATTCATTCGCTAAATAAGTGAATTCGGTCTTTGAGATTTAATATAAGTGTTAGGAATTTATTTTTTATAATAATTAAATATCCAAAAAAAATTGAGATAATTCACTATGTGTTCCTTGGGGGGCTTTTATCAGTTTGATAAGTAAAATCCCCGTTAATGTTTCAGGAAGCGGCCTTATTACACTCTGTATATTATATATCATAATATTACGACGTAATGACGATTTTCTGTCACATTTCATACAGAGAACATTCATTAGAATCAGAATAGTTTATTTGCAAGAATACTTATATCATAATTACAGGTCTTATTAAAATGTTATGCCAGTAAGCGTATCCAGTTATAAAAGACATGCAAATACAGTAAGTAACTTAAGTAATTCAGTACATAATTCATTCAAATAATCTAAAATGTCATATTAGGGTAATTACATTGATTCAAATTATATTAAATAGCAAATTATTGTATAATATTTTCATATTCTATAAATTCCTTAATACTATAGAAGCAGTAATTCAATAGCCATTTTGTTAATTTTGTTTTAAATTCTCTTCCTTGTGTTTCTTTTATGTCGTTGGGTAGTTTATTATATATTGTTATACACATATTAAAGGCATTTCTCTTATAAATTTCTGTCTTACAAGGAGGCTGATTTAACATATATTTATACTGTGCTCTTGGTTTTCGGAACATAACGTTTACTAATTGTTAGAAAAATGCTGGATGGGCCCTTGTGAATAAGCAAACGTTTTTAATATACATGCAAGTCAAAGGTAGGATATTTAATTGCTTAAATAAGGGTCTACAGCTGTCCAAATACCATGCGTTGCATATGGCTCGCATACATCTTTTTTGAAGTCTGAGAACCCTATCCACTTCAACACAGTTTCCCCATGGGATCAACCCATAGTTCAGAATCGAAGAAACATGGCCATAGTAAGCTGTTTTTGCTGCTTCGATTGAAACAGTTTGACTTAAACGTCGTAGGGAATAGATTTTGACTGATAGGGTTGAAACTGCATATACTTCGTTTTTTTCATATTTATAAAAAGATTGTTATTCCTTAGCCATCCTATAACATCCGATAGCGCTTTGTTAATATCGGACTCATATGTACTTTTATCATTGCCTTTTACGAGAATGGTAGTATCATCTGCAAAGTAAACATTTTCGTACCGTTGAATTGGGTAGTTCATTAATATACAGTAGGAATAGTAACGGACCTAGAATACTACCCTGGGGTACGCCTGAAATGCACTGTCTTTGATGAGATTTATATGTTTCTTTGACCAAAATGTTACCGTTCTCTATAGTGCTATTAATTTCTGTATATTGTTGTCTGTTTTCTACGTAACTTTTGAGCCAGTTATAGGCATTACCTCTGATTCCGTAAGACTCAAGCCTTGTCAGTAACGTTGGATGGTGTACATAGTCAAAAGCCTTACTCATGTCCAAGAAAAGAGATATGACGGGAGTTTTATTATTGATGGATTCACTAATAGCTTTAACAAAATTGAAACAGGCTAGTTCAGTGGAACACCCTTTGCGAAAACCAAATTGGTCTGGATTTAAAATATTATTAGTAATCAAAAATTCCTGAATTCTTATATACGTCGCTTTTTCAATTATTTTCGATATAACTGGCACAATTGTTATCGGCCTGTAGTTATTAGGGTCGTTCCGGTCCGGTCCATTAGAATGTTCTCATGTATAATAGGTATTTTACATAGACAGAATATCCATACATATAAAATAAAATTTCGTAACGATACCAAGAACATAGAAAGATAAACCTTTTTGTTGTTTAGTTTCTTATCAAAGACCCTCTGAAAGGTGTTTCATAAGTTTTTTTCCTTTTGTATACGACAAACGTTTGTGTTGTAAAGCATTCGGAAACTTTTTCACGTCATACAAAAAAGTTGAATAGAATATAAAGGTATCTAAGACTTTTTGATATATATTTTTGCTTCTGATATCTGTTTTATTTGAGAAAGTAGGAGGACGATGTATCGAAATACTGTGCCCTTGTACACTATTCGAACATGTGTGGTTTTCGCCTACTATAAAGAAAGAAATGGCGAGTTCATTATTTAGGTATCTACATAAAGTATTAGCTTTCTAAGGCGCATTTCTTTTTTCATAGTTATGTACGTAAAACAAAATAGGTTTCTGTACTTTTCTATAATTTGCCGATGAGTAGACGTGACACTGAAGTGTTTTTAAAGCAAACTAAAATTAATGCAGTATCGTGATTTGTATGTTTTCACAAGAAATATTTCAGTTCGTACTTTTTAAAATATTGTAAGTACTTATAACAAAAAAGTATAAAAAAGCAGTCCTTCATTTTTATGTAGCTGCGCAGCAGGTTATAAATTATATAAACGAATTGGAATCAAAAGGCTGAATTCGGAATGAATTCTTATAAAATTGTTTCGTTTATTCAGAAGGGAGTTTAGGTAACTTAATAAGTCGGTAGGTAGTCATTTTTGGCGAAATTCAGCTATCTTTTTAAGTACTGGCAACACTTTAGGTTTTCAGTTTATTTTTTCTTGGTTTAGTTAATATGTCACTAGTTTTTTGCTATTTTTTACTACGTCAAAAACTCCATTCACATAAGGTTTTTGTAATTAAACATCACCAATTCCAAAACATCCAGATGTTTTTGAAAATTAATTTATTCATCAAACTTTCAATTCAAACTGTATTTGACGGTTCTGAAATTACTCCTGTCATTCGGATTGTACAAACATTAAATTTTGGCGAGGATTAAATTGTGTTTGGGTATAGATATTTACATTTACAATGTTAAATGTCAACTAAATCACGGTTCGCGTTGTTTTACAAGACCTTGGATGTTTGATTGATGGTTACATTACTATCCTAAGTAATAAAACCACATCGATAAATTTAATGCAGTCAGCAAGAAAACGAGATTGCGCGTTACAATGCCAAATGTTTGTTATTCGGGTAAGTAATAGAATCTATAAACACAAAATATATATCATTTAGAAGATATACAAACCAAACATATAATTTTCTTAAATATACCGATTGTTAGATATAATAAACTCTAGATATAATTTTAAAAAGAATAATTTCATAAGGTATAATAAACGCTGTATATAATAAACATACAATATAACAATCATATGATATAAAACTGATTTAACCTACTATTGAAAACATTTAACATAGATATAACAATGAAGATGACGAAACTAAACGCCTGTAAAAATTTGAACTCTTTATAAAATATATTTTGTATACTAAAATAATTGAATTTTATTTGTGATTTATTTGTGAAGCATAAAAGCACTAGATGCAAGCAAAACACGTAAGCAAGCATGCAAGCAAGCAAGCAAGCATGCAAGCAAGCAAGTAAGCATGCAAGCAAGCATGAAGGCAGGCAAGCAAACATGCAAGCAAGCAGTTGATGTGTGGTTATTTTATCAATCAAACCTAACACGGCTTGAGAATTCTGTCACTAGAATCGTACACAAGAAATCAAAAAACAGAATTTCAGAATAGTAATAATTTCAGAATTTCAAGAAATCAAAAAACTGGTTGGATTGAGTCAACGCGATTTTTTTCGATACATTTGATGTTACCTATTTTTATCTTTACAAAATCGAATTAAATCCTTTCAACTGAAGATCCAATTGCTTGAAATACAACTCGTCGGTACAAACTTCCTAACCAAAGGTATCGGGTTCAAACTCTGGCTTGGGTATGAACTCGGCCGCTCACAAAACTTGTACGCGGACCAGTTAATTATTGTAGTCAAATATGTAGTCCGATAATATGTTATTAAAATTGCAGCCCAATAATTTGCTAGGGGGTCAAATGGTCGCATTATTGTAAGTGAATACATTAATAGGTGGATGAAGGGTTACGAAAGAAATGTAGAGAAGTATTTTGGTAGAGCGATGATTGAGTCATGAATGAAAGGCAACAGACGTGATATGGTAGAGCGGTGACAGAGACATGGATAAAATGTACAGGTGTGTTTTAGTAAAGCGATGACAGTCCTGAATGAAATGGACAGACTTGGTTAGGTGGGATGATGATATAAACAGGTTGTAATGTAGAGACGTGTTTTGGAAGTGTGTAATTTACAGACGAGGTATAGTAGAGGTTGGTATACACGTCATCCCTGACGAAATTTAGAAAGTCCTCACGTCATCCCTGACTGTCATCGCTCTACCAAACACCCCTCCACCAAGACTTCCTGGCACAGGTATATTTAAATACCTAAAAGGAGGTCTCAACATGCATCAAGTTTTTTGGACTTTGTAAACGCATATATTTTTTCTCTACATTTCACCCTGTCTCTATCATAGCTCTACCAAAACACGTCGCTACATTACAACTTGGCTCTATTATCGCTCTACCTAACCAAGTCTGTTCATTTCATTGATGACTCTCTACCAAATCATGTCTCTACATTATACTATGTCTCTATCATAGCTCTACCAAAACACGTCTCTACATTATACCTTCTACATCATAGCTCAGCCAAAATACGTCTCTACATTATACACTGTCTCTATCATAGCTCAACCAAAACACATATCTACATTACACCCTGTATCTGTCATAGCTCTACCATAACACATCTGAAATAAAATGAAATGAAAATATTTATTCGAAGTAGGTAGTAGTGTACACTTTTCAAACGTCATTCTTTTAGCTACGTAATACGAGGTTCCTACCACTGGGAACTCGAATACCCGCCGTTTTGGGAAGTATTTGCGGAGTTAGAAGAATCGACGGGTCCAAAGACACTCCCTCCATCACTTTTTTTTTTAAACCGCTTATATTCTTTTACTACATTTTATCCATGTCTCTCTCACTGCTCTACCGAAACACTTTTCTACGTTTCACCCATAACCTTTATCCATAACTCAATGTATTCACAATATTGGGACCATATTACCCCTAGCAAATTACAAAGTATTATTTGGGCTTTAATTTAAAATTACATTGGACCATTTGACCACTAGTGAATTCTGAAAAGATTGACTGGTCCGCGGACAAGTTTTATTAACGGCCGAGTTAATCTGGCCAATTTAACAATAAGTTTTTCGAAAGTTACCTAGATTTCGACACTAATTGCTTTAACAGCAAAGGAAACATCGTAAGGAAACCTGCGCATTTGATAACTAGATAAGTATGAAGACCACGTTGCATAGGTCTGTTAGGAGTAAAGCTTAATACCCTATACGTGACCGCGGGTGATAGTTATACATATAATTATAGTTAGCCTATACCGCCTATAGTTAGCCCTTAGGGATAGTCAGTTAACAGTGCCAAATCCAAATGATATGAAGAAGTTTTTTTAAATGTGATAGGTGGCAAACGAGCAGACGGATCCCCTGATTGTAAGAAGATAAGATTGCTTGAAATATTGTAAAACTAGAGAAGGCTTATAACATTGACTAACTATCGACATATTATTCAAGCAGGTTATCTAATATTTATCGGGATCACACCTAAACTAATCTAAGTTTTGTTGTACACCTTGACAGCATTACCGGTATGGTGAATTAATAATCGGCAGGTCTTTGTTAAACTTGGAAGTAGGCCGGCCATATTTAATCAGCGCCGTAAATTGTTAATGATTTGTAAATTACAGGAAATTTGCTTGTTATAAACTCCTTAATTGTTACCGTTTTTAGGGTTCCGTAGCCAAATGGCAAAAAACGGAACCCTTATGGATTCGTCATGTCTGTCTGTCTGTCTGTCTGTCTGTCTGTCTGTCTGTATGTCACAGCCACTTTATTTCCGAAACTATAAGAACTATACTGTTGAAACTTGCTAAGTAGATGTATTTTGTGAACCGCATTAAGATTTTCACACAAAAATATAAAAAAAACAATAAATTTTGGGGGCTCCCCATACTTAGAACTGAAACTCAAAAAATTTTTTTTTCATCAAACCCATACGTGTGGGGTATCTATGGATAGGTCTTCAAAAATGATATTGAGGTTTCTAATATCATTTTCTTCTAAACTGAATAGTTTGAGCGAGAGACACTTCCAAAGTTGTAAAATGTGTCCCCCCCCCCCCCGTAACTTCTAAAATAAGGGAATGATAAAACTAAAAAAAATATATGATGTACATTACCATGCAAACTTCCACCGAAAATTGGTTTGAACGATATCTAGTAAGTAGTTTTTTTTAATACGTCATAAATCGTAAACCGCAATTTACCTTTCATTCAAGTTACAACGAACTACAAAAACTTTTATATTATGTTACTTGCTGCTACGGAACCCTTCATGGGCAAGTCCGACTCGCACTTGGCCGCTTTTTATAAGCTGATTGTTCTATAAACCGTTTGGTAACTAAGTACTACTGCAGAATTGATTGACTGATTGATTGATATACTCTTTATTGTACACACACTGTCAGAATTGTTTTTATTTACCTTCTATATAATATTATCTATGCTGAAATGTTAAAACGTCCATTATTTAAGGGCAGTATCTCATTCGCGGCTTTCAATAATTTTATTTATAAATAAAATAGTCATATTCTTTTAAAAACCTAAACCATTGCAATTGTCAGACATCTCGTAAGTTCATAATAAATTGATATATATTTTTTCGAAAATCTCTTAATACATACTTTAAGGTGGGTCTGGTATACACTTTGAAAAGGTTAAATATGAATAACATTTTTTTCTTTTAACGAATTCAAAACCTCTCATTCCCGCGCAGTGTTTTTTTTTTGCCTTAAAAAAGTGACATCTTCGTTTTTTTCATTCATTCAATTTGGCTTTTTATAACAAATGCAAGAGTAAAACTCCCAGGAGTCCATTTTGTATAGTTTATTTTTTTTAAAATCACAAAGTTTTGTTGACTTTCATGTTAAAAATACGGAAATTAATTCATAGAAAAAAAAACTATTCGCAATTAAGTATTATTTGTTTTGCGGGTATATAAAGATAGTCTAGGTGCATATTATTCCCGAAGATGTCACTTTTTTGAGGTAAAAAAAAAACACTGTGCCGCGAGATTTGACCCTTATCACACACTCGTTCACATTTTGAGGAAGTGAGAAAGATGCACTATCGTTGAACTGATTGGGCCCTAAATAGATTGTTATTTCGTGACAGGTGAAGGGCGTGGTGGGTCGTCACCTGTGATGCGGCCTCTAATATGCGGCGTGGCGGCCTCTACCTCGTCTGTTTGGCGTTCTGCTGTCTACGAACCGAATCTGGTAAGCCTGTATATAATTTCTTTCGTACAGTATGTGCTTTCACATAAGAGTAAAGCTGCATTTTTTGTATGTATTTTTTTACAATATATTACCTATCATTTTTTAAATTCATACTTGGTTAGCACTTGGTATAATATTATCTCATGGTAATCCAGTCAGTAGATCCTAGTGGACTGTAGGGATGAAAACAATCATTTATTTTTTGCAACTTTTCAGTATTTATAACATAATACCAGCATTATGAAACCACTATTTGATCGCACTATGTATACGAGTGCTTGAAAGTTTTCCACTACATGAAATGATAAGTTGATTGATCCGAGAGTCGCACTATGGGGCCAAAGCGTGCGTACCGACTCAGAAATGTATTTTGTATAAGTATAATTTTTACGATATTTTAAATAGATATGCATAAAATAATGTTCAAGATACTAGACTATAGAAACAACATTCTTTTCTCAATTTCTAGAACCGTTGGACAGAAGATAATAGAATAAAAATAACAATTCTATAGCAAAAATTCATCGCGCTAAGACTATGAATTTAAAGTAATATTCTATGAAGAAGGTCTTCGAATTTCTCTTCACTACGAACTGGAAATCGTGCTCAACCATCGTCTTTTGAAGATTCGTCACAGAAATCCAAAAAATTAAAGAATGCGGAGTAATTTCTGAAATATAGATATGTTATATTTTGTATTTGTTCATCCAAAAAGATTTGGGGAATATATAAGGAATACTGCTCAGTTATATGTGGAAAAATATAGATTGTGTCTTACGCCGGCTTCAATTCATTAGACCTTAATGCGTGGAGAAAACATTTATAATAAGACACTATGCATGTAGTTGTGCCTACTGGACATTTGTCTGAAGATGCATAGGATTCGCATTACAGAAACTACAATTTTTTTATTAACCCACGCAAGAAAGTGTTCCAGATCAAAAAAGACGTTTTCCACGATATTTTCCATACATCTGATCCGAATATACCTAGCTTAAAGAAGCCATCTGAAATTATTTCTTACAAGATATTCGAAAAAGCTAAAAATCATTTAAATATAAATTCACAACATATACTTGACTATATCAATAAATGTCTTGTTTTTGAAATGTAATACATATCAGAATATACAACTTTGCATCATTGACGCATATTTTTAAAATTAAGTATTTTTTTATTCATTAGTAATAAAACATATTTATGACACAACTGTTTTATTTTATAGTATATATACTAGAGATAATCTGGAAAAAAACCAACGCTGTATACCAAGTAATAAAAAAGTTACAAATTTTTGAGACTGCACGCTTTGGCCCTAGAGTCGCAGGTTCGATCCCCACCCGGGGCAAACATGTCTGTGATAAGCAGATGTGTTTGCTCTGTGTCTGGGTGTATTATATCTATAATGTAATTAAAATATACATATGTGTTTGTATATCAGTCTCTGGTTCCCATAGTACAGGGAATCCTAGTCTGGGGCCGGATGATCGAGTGTGATTTGTCCCGAGATATTATGTATTGAAAGACAGACAGTTTTCCATTTTTTTATTTTTTATTATTTAAACTATATTGAATGATAAACTGCACAGAATGAAATGTATTTTTATTCCAAATTGCTAAGCCCTTGGGTTCATCCCACTTGATTGTAAGTGGTAATGATGCCGAGCAATGGAAGCGAGATTATCCAAATTCCCCAACGTAATCTTACTTTTATGCTGAAATATAACTCGTAAATGCTGCTAACATTAATGTTTGGCGGTAAGATGTAGGTATCATCAGGTCATTTTTGTAATTTTATCTTCATTTGGTATTCGGTTATTTTGCAAAATTTACCTTATTTTACTTATGTATCTATTTATTTTGCATAATGTTTCATATACAGCTATCGAAATATTTATTTCAGCTATAACGGTATCTACACATTAGATTGTTATTCATAAAGATTCAAATCTAGTCATGCTCAAAATATTTAAAATCCACGGGACTGAATCCTGATTTTTAAATGTTTGTTCGCAGTGTCCATTTCGCAAAGTCCCTTTTGCAAAATGTCTATCACAAAGCGTCTCTTCTCAAAATTTCACTTTTCTATGAAATTGCTGATTAGTTAAAAAAGTTCGAAAATAAAATTAATATAAAAACAATTAAGGTTTCAAAACAATTAACTATTTCCAAAGTACTATTGGACATGTAGAAATTAAATAATGCTTGCTAAATGCGCGTTGTCTAAATATTTTGAGAGCACCGTGGTATAGAAGCAATGGATTTTTTCGTCACTGAAAATCTTTTTTTTTCTGGAAAAATAATACTTATTTTTGATTTTTGAAGGCTACCTCAGTTGCTCCTGGGCAAATACATTCGTTACCACATGTATTTTTTTATTTAGATATTTTTGAACATATTTCGCATGTTTCATGATATTCAGATAACTTCATAATTATTTTTTTTTGTAGAAAAAGAATGACTCATTTCACCTCTAAGAAAACGCCAATATAGTATTTAATGGAACCTTACTCAGACAATTTTTACATGAGAGACATGACACAACTAATTAATGAAATACCTTGAATGTACTCAGTACATGATATACAATTTAATGGTTTAAATTAATTATTGGGGTAAAATTATTCTGTTGAACTTTCAAAACTAGAACGGCAAATTCATAGGTAAGCACCGAATATAATATATAAAAAAAGCTTTAAGAAAGGTACATTCTGCGAGAGATCCATTAGACAAGATGAAGTTTAATAAGTGTGCAACAACGCTTCCTTTCATTTCAGTACTAACTGTCTGAGTTAGCCGTACGTAATATTGCTGCGTAAATTTGTGGCTAAAAAGCGTCGGTGGCTAAGGGGTATTGACTTCAACCTCCTAACCAGAGGTCGTGGGTTCAAATCCTGGCCAGTGCACCAATGAGATTTTCGAAATTTACGTGCATTTTCATACCGACTGCTTTAACGGTGAAGGAAAACATCGTGAGGAAACCTGCACATCTGATTTCTAGATGTGTATGATGGTCGCGTTGCACACGTCCGTAGGTGTAAATCTAAATGCCCTACACGTGACCGCGGGTGATGCTAAATGCAACACTAGGCAACCGCCGTCTATACCTTGTGGATAGAACGGTTAAATGTGCCACACGATAAGAAGAAAAATTTGTGGCTTCACTAATTGATAGAATCAGTTCACACAAGTTCTGGTAATATAATTACTAGGCCAAATATGCTTAGTTCAATTCCTAAATGTGTCTGTTATACGCAGACCCCTAAGTAACCTTCTGACTAGTTCAAATAGTTATTTACAGTACATTGTACGTATTAATATGGAAAAAAGTTCAAACAAAAGCAGTATATTAATACTATAATATAGTATTAGTATAATCTAAACATATAGCATTAAAGAAATTAAGAAAATTAAGAAAATCGAAAGCGTGTCCTGGGTTTTTTATCTTTACCATGGCAACAATGGCTTTGCAATTTTAGCTAGTGATACCACATGAGGATTTTTTTGGATTTGGATGGCCAGACTCTACCACTAAAATATCGTTGTCTGCCATGAATTTGCGCGAAGTAGCACTGCCATGTGGTACAGTCACTCGGCTATCTAGTGTGCTTTTGTTGGTTTATTTTGAGCATTTTTCCAAACAATACTGCGTTTTTGTCTTTTCTTTTTTGATTATATTCTTCTGTTTTATTTTATACTAGCTTTCCACCCGCGGTTTCGCCCGCGTTGATATTGCTTAAGGTGCTTGGCGCACGCAACATTATATTTTTACTACGCCCGGCCAAAACGTAATCCATGGAAAACGTGAATAAACAGAAGACTGAATTCATTTTTAAAACAAAATTATTCTAAAGTTTAACCCATTAGTAACAAATTTATTCTAAAGGTAAAGTCAAGTGAATTGAATCTTTGGTTTATTTAAATTTAACATATGATCCCTTTGTTTGTTACATTGCGGACCCACCGTACCCCTGGCCATACCCCTGGTGGTACGGTGGGTCTTTTAAAGTTAAACGATACCACTGACTAATAGTGATGTCAAACGTCTACAGTAGATGTAAATGAAAACTCAAGACTATTTCTTACTGCATTATCTATAGTTTATTTTTTTAAGTACGCAACTTTTCTAAGCCGTAACCTATTGTGATATCTTTATTTATAATTTGTAACTGTACGTTTGTAATGAAATCATCATTAATAATTTGATTTATATGACTGTTTTGTATAGCCATATACAGCGTTTAACACTTTAACACAAAATATTTAATTTCGTTAACAACCCATTACGTCCCCACTGTAAGGGCACCGGTCTCTTCCCATACATCGGGAAGGTTAGGCCATACTCCACACACGGGGGCCAAGTCCGGATTGGTGGAGATTGTGGGGCTAGTGGCCAACCCCAGTGTCAGAAGTCTTCAAGCCGCCTATAAGGCCATCGACATGGCTTAATGACTGCCATCTAGAAATCTTTAATTAATTTTCGCTAAACTCCGATACGCAAAGCTTGCTTTTCACTTTGATGTCTTTTCTACAATTATGAGTGGGGTAAAGTATTAACTGGTGCATAATACTTAGCACAAGTTTATTATTATTTTGTTTATTATTGCATTGGTGATGGTTTTTCTCAGACTATATAATAAGACGTAGTAGATACAATACTATTCTCTAACCCTTTTAAATAATTTTACGATAACTTTAACTTTTATTACTTATATGGCTTTACTGAAATCGTAAAAACGGTAGTCCTCATTCAAATTTCAAAAATCAGCTGATCGATTAGTATTAAAAATAAAACAATTTATTAATTCTATTCACTAAAAGTAGTTCAATTTGATGACTAGAATTTCATCTTGAGTATAGTTACACCTTTTTACACCCATTACACAGCCTTGAACATGCTTGAACTTTAATTAAATTTAGTCTATATCGAAGCCTTTTAGACGCTGCCTATTACATTACCTATTGCTGCCTGTTATCAGATCGGGATACACAGTACGGAAGACATAATAATAAATAATAATATTTAAGTTACAGTATAATTACGCACGTAGAAATCGCATCAAACAATTTTTAAGACTTTGAATAAGGTACCGCTAAGCTTTTAATACAGTACTAGCTTCCGCCCGCCACTTCGTCTGCGTGGACTTCAGAATTGGGTTCAGAGAGAAATAAAATGTTAAGGCAGAGCCATCTAGTGACAAAGTAAAAATTTCAGTTTTTAGCCATTCCTCATTTCTCATTTTTCGCATTTATAATATTAAGTGAGATGAGATAAAATACTGTAGACGTCGAAGTAAAAGTCAGAATTGCAACCATTTCATCACTACCGAGTATAACAGTATACCGAGTTGGTATACTGTTATCGTCAGCCAAAAGACGTCCACTACTGAACAAAGGCCTCCCCCAAGGATTTCCACGAGGTTCGGTCGGGCGCTGCCCGCATCTAGCGGCTTCCCGTGACCTTCATCAGGTCCACGGTCCACCGTGTTGAAGGCCTGCCTACACAACGTCTTCCGATGTGCGGTCACCACTCATAAACTTTGGTGCTCCAATGGCCGTCTGTTCTTCGAGCTATGTGCCCCGCCCACTGCCACTTCAGTTTAGCGACTCTGTAAACTACGAGTACTAAAGTGTGTTGATTACTTTAGATCTAAGTATCTCCTCATTTTTGTATCGATCAAGTAGAGAATCTCCGAGTATAGTACGCTCCATCGCTCTTTGGGTGACCTTGAACCTTCTTATGAGGCCCATAGTAAGCGACCATGTCTGAGTTCCATATCACTGGCAATACACACCGGTCAAAGACCAGACACAGCTAAGCAAACGCTACCCAGCCGAATTGGATCCGATAATTGATCAATATACTGTACTTATAATAATGCATTTTTATAGAAGTTATAGAAATAACCATGCAAGTGTGGCTCAGAACAGGCTTCTTTAAAACCACCGCATGAGGAAACTGTCATATTTTATTATATTATGTCATGAATCATGATAGACGCAATGGAAACACATATTCTGTGAAATTTCAACTGGCTACCCATACGGAAATTCTAAACTCTTTGAGTACGTAACCCTGAAAAGATTTTCTATTTTCTGAGACTTAATTTGAAATGTATTTAAGATTTTCAGTACTCAAGAAGTTCTGACCACTACAATGTAGTGCCAATAAGTCTCCTCAAAGGTCCACCGTGCGGTCGTTAAACTGTATTGCAAAAGCGTTAATATTGTTTTATGAGTCAGTGGGATCTCTTATTTTTAAACAGTCATATTCGTGATCACAAGTCAACGAGCCGTCAATAGAGAATTTCTGAAAATCAAATCGTCATAAAACTACAAGAGCAAAGTTCCTCATGGCATAAGCAGCAGGAAAGAAAGGAAAGGTACAGTTTTGTGGTGGGATGCCATCAACAATCAAAGTAGGAAGAGCGTTCCAACCCACAATTACTCCTACGGCGCTAGAGTTTTACATAAGCTGTAATGTGGACTAGTGATTTATAAGATATCACTTTAAGCTTTATTCGTTGCAGTACTTTGTATTACATGAATTCTGGCTGCATGCTACGGTCTCGCATGTAGTACTAACAACGCATTAGTACTAGACGAAAAGCGATACGACCCGTGACGTGCTCTAAATTGCAAATTTATTCGGAGCCCCTCGGCACAGTGGTGTTGTGGTCAATTTGTGTCGGCTTTAGGTACGAGTTAGCGCTGCATTGTTAGCATTGCAGTAAGCATTGCGAACCGCTGAATGAAATATCATGAGTTAGCAGCATCGTCGTTTAATGTGGTCCAACGCTTACAATAAGGGTAGTTTATCGAAGACTGCAACGTATTTTTTTAAATTCACAATTGGTAAGTACTCCGCATCTGTTTTGGCCGTTTATGCATTTTGCATAGCAAGAAACGTACAACTCCTGTCAAATATCCTCTTTCCTTGTCTTACCTACATACTTCACGCACCCGGCATCTTTTATCCTTTTCTCTCACTGGATTACTTCAATGGCCGTTGGATTTGCGCGCGCTCCGCATTCTCGTGTAACAAAAAATTTAAAACTACTGAAACCTTTGTGCTGTGCCTGAAAATAACGGAATTATTCTATTGTCTGAGTGAATATCTGCATCATACTGTGTTTGTGTGAAGAAGGGAGGGCCCTACCCAGGAAAAATAAGGATTTTGCTATTTGCGCTGCTGCGCAGGCACGTGCCTCACACAACGATCCAGCCGGTGAGTCCTTTCTCTGCCATTTCCCTACTTCTTACGTTTGCTTGCCATTTTTTGTAAATCAAAATATTAAATTAACTGTTATAGAACAGGAACCAGTGCGCAATCATAATTTTTGGTCACTTCGAACCGCGATAAAGTTCTGTTCTATTACCGCGTCCGCCATATTTTTTCATCCCGCACATTAGGTACATAAAATTGTAATCCAGTTTCATCCGCCAAAATGTCTACTAAAGACAATCCAAACCCGCAAGATCGCGAATTACAGCGCATGCAAAACAAAATAAGCGCTTATTATTCTCAGGCTCAAAGAATTTACGACATGATTTCTACATTGCACGAATCTCCCAATAACGTAGATAATTTTCTGGCTTCTGCCTACACCATCGATTCATTACGAGAAAGTTTTGTTAGCGCCATGGAGGAACGCAACATTTTCATGACAAATATTCCTGAGGGTCCAGTACCTACCTATAATTCATTGATATCATTCGATCAAATATTCGCAAAAATAAAATTCAAATACCATCAGTTACAACAATCCGAACAAAATGAAATTTCACCGCAAGATAATAATACTTGTATAAAACGCGAATCAAAGTTACATAAACCTAAATTACCTAGATTGGAATTAGCTTCCTTCAACGGCGAGAACGAAACTTGGCCGGTATTTTACGAAAACTTTCGGACGGTCATTCACGAGAACCCTGATCTTACCGACGGAGAAAAAATACAATATTTAGTTGGTAAATTAACTGGGAAAGCTACTACCATTTGTCAAGGTTTAGTACCTACCGCAGAAAATTACACAGTGATATGGAATGCACTAATAAATAAATATAACGACAAACGTGTGTTGGCGGCCTCGTACTTGGACAAGTTGTTCAGTTTGAGCGCAGTAAATGACGGCTCGCCGTCGAGCTTAGAAAATTACATTGATAAATTCTCGGCAATAATTTCCGCGTTAAAACAATTAAAATTAGATAATTTGGAAGATTTTATTTTCATTTATTTGGGTTCAAAGGGAGTGGGATTAGATAACCTCAAGGCTTTTGAAATGTCAATAAAAGATTCAAAGGGCTTGCCTACTTGTACCGAATTTATTGAATTCATTCGGAACCAGTCGCACATACTGCATCGCGCGCACACTGCTGTCGCAAGTACTAAGGCTGCACACACACAACCCCGCAATAAAAATACTATGCAAATTAATAGTACTACCTCCGCTCCTCGCTCGAATAATACTAATGTTAAATCATTTGTAAATATTCAATCAAGTGAAGGGTGCGCTTTCTGTGGACGGGTGGATCATACTCAATTGTTTCAGTGTCCTAAGTTTGTGCTGATTACGCCCAATGAACGCTTTCATTTTGCAAAAAGGAATAAACTGTGTGTTAATTGCTTGAGTAGCAAACATACAATAAAGAATTGTAAATCTGAGTCTAGATGTCGCTCATGTGGGCTTAGTCATCATACAATGCTTCATTTTCAGAGTAACGTAAATAATAATAAACCCGCATCCGCAAAAAATAATTTACTCGCAAGTAATAATAATAATTCGCCCGCAAATAATGTTACCGCTATTACTATTTCGAATGAAAGTCGTAACGAGTCAAATGCCGCCGCCGCCGCCGCCGCCGCCGAGCCGGCCGCTTCCGTGTCGTTGTGTGCGGTAGGTGAGTGCGCCGCTTTATCTTCCCGCGCGTCGTCGGTGTCAGTTTTGTTAGGTACGGCGCAATGTCACGTGGTTGACAAGGACTCTAATGTCGCTAAGCTGCGTGCAATAATAGACAGCGCGTCGCAAAAAGACATAATTACAACAGAATGTTGTAAAAGTCTTAATTTGCCTATTTATCCACCGCAAGATAAATATGTATCGGGAGTAGGTGACGTCACAAACCCAATCGTCGGTGTGACTTGTCTGACTATTCGGTCGCGTTATGATGACTCAGTCAGGTTTACTATACAACCTGTGGTAGTCGATCGCATTACAAACGAACTACCGACCGCTCAAATTGATACCTCACGCTTAGATTACTTGAATAATATTCCTCTCGCTGATAATACCTACTATCAACCTGCTAGTATAGACCTAATCTTAGGTACTGATTTATTCGCGCGCATTCTATGTCCGAAAACTATTTCCCGCGCTCCCGGCGAGCCAGTTGCTATTGAGACCTTATTGGGGTATGTAATTGTCGGACAAGCCCCGGTCATTAACCCCACCTGCAATATGGTACGTACCTATTGTACGTTCACTACTATTGAAGACCGCGTAAATAGGTTTTTTGAGTTAGAGGAAGTGCCTATACCTGTATCAAAATTGTATACACCTGATGAAAAGAAATGTGAATCTATCTATGTAGATACAACTCACCGCGATTCGACTGGTAGGTATATCGTGTCGCTGCCGTTTAAGAAGGACCCTTCGTTACTAGGTGATTCTTTACTGAGCGCGGAGCGTAGATTTCTAACGTTAGAGCGTAAACTGCTTGCTAACCCCTCTATTAAACAGGATTACGACAATGTTTTCTTGGATTACTTACAAAAGGGCTATATGCGTCCCGTGGACATGAATGAAACTAAAATAAACGCGAGTAATAATCAATATGTAATCCCTCACCACGCCGTGGTTCGCTCTGATAAAACTACTACGAAAGTACGCGTAGTTCTAGACGGTAGTGCCGCTACTACGACCGGTGTGTCTCTTAATGATTTACTGCACACTGGGCCCAATTTACAAAATGACCTATTTCAAATATTATTGAATTTTAGGTTTCATCCTATCGCGATAAGCGCAGATATTAGACAAATGTATTTGCGTATACTAACCGAAGAGAAATACAGACGTTACGTTCGACTGATGTATCGATTTGATCCTGATGAGACGATTAAGTTGTATGAAATTACACGCGTGCCGTTTGGTCTGAGCTGTAGTCCATTTCTGGCAATACGCACAGTGCGTCAGCTGGCTATTGATGAGCGTGAACGATTTCCCATCGCGGCCGCTGTCGCTGAGAGAGACATCTACACTGATGACTTGGCAACAAGTTGTTTAAATGTTTCCCAGGGGATTGAGCTTTCCAATCAGCTGATAAACTTCTTTGCAGCTGCAGGCTTTGAACTAGTAAAGTTCTCCAGCAATTCTCCTGAGGTGCTCTCCAGTATTCCGCCATCACACCGCGTCTCTGACTCAGTGGAGCTCAGCCCTGACGACCAATTAAAAATATTAGGCATGCATTGGGTACCGGCCGAAGATGTCTTCACTTTCAGCGTCAATCCGCAACCGCGAGAGTGCACGAAGCGTAATATCCTGTCGACGGTTGCGCGTTTATGGGATTTAATGGGTTTTGTCGCCCCAGTCACTCTATTAGCCAAGCTGATAATAAAATTTCTTTGGCAAGAAAACATAGACTGGGATGACACTCCGCCACAGAATATAGTATCAATTTGGCGCCAATTTGAGAAGGAATTGCCATCGTTGCAAAACGTTAAGTTACCGCGACATGTAGGAGTAACCGGTGACTGCATTGTCACTTTGCTAGGTTTCGCAGACGCATCAGAGAATGCATATGGAGGTGTAGTATACTTACACGTTCAATATCCCGCGGAAAATAAATTTAAAATAAATTTAATTTGCGCCAAATCCCGCGTTGCACCTAAACGGGTTGTCACTCTACCACGACTGGAATTATGTGCGAATGTTATTCTTGCAAGGTTAATGCGTGTGGTGCTAGATACCTACTCACAACGCTGCCAAGTTAGTAATACCTATGCATTCACTGATAGTACTGTGGCCTTAGCTTGGATTCACTCATCTCCTTCTCGTTGGCAAACGTTCGTTGCTAACAGAGTTAGTAAGATTCAGAATGATGTTGACCCTAAAATGTTCTACCACATACCTGGCAAAGAGAATCCAGCCGATTGCCTGTCTCGAGGTTTGACGCCCGCCCAGCTACTGGAACATCCTCTGTGGTTCTCCGGGCCAAATTTCGCTTACTCACCGGTGAGTGAGTGGCCCGTCGAGCAGTTTAACCCGAGTCAAGCTGGTGACCCGCCGGAAATGAAAACTTCCGTGATGATTAACACCACCGCACCTAAAATAGAAAAACCTCTAATCTATGAGCTCGCTACTCGAGTCTCATCTTGGCCTAAATTACTGAGAATTGTAACTTATGTCCTAAAATTCATTAAAAAATTACCACGCAAATTTGAAATGTCACATCTTGATACAGCCGAGTCTGTAGTAATAAAGGACCTTCAGAAAGTTCATTTTACAGAGGAATTGACTAACATTCAATCTGGTAAAAAATTACCCCCCGCATTCATGAAACTGAATGCATTTCTGAACGATGGTATCATCCGCGTCGGTGGTAGGTTGACGAATACAGACCTAGATTATGACAGTCAGCATCCAATTCTTCTGCCCAGACAAGACCACATAGTAAATCTCATAATAGATTTTTATCACAGAAAATATTTACACACTGGTCCACAACTTTTAATGTCTTTATTAAGACAGAAGTATTGGATATTATCTGCGCGTAACATAGTGCGAAATCGCGTTCATAAATGCAACATTTGCTTTAGGACTAATCCTAAAAATGAGTTCCCGATTATGGCGAGTTTGCCAGCATGT
Organism: Coleophora deauratella; assembly: GCA_958295455.1. Classification (NCBI taxonomy): domain Eukaryota; kingdom Metazoa; phylum Arthropoda; class Insecta; order Lepidoptera; family Coleophoridae; genus Coleophora; species Coleophora deauratella. The sequence continues at coordinate 7,440,789 of OY282408.1, read as the reverse complement.
AGAGTCCAAGAAGCCAAGGCCTTTTGCCACACTGGCGTGGATTATGCTGGACCACTCCAAATAATACCGTATCGACGTAGAGGTGTGCACAGCCAAAAGGCATACATATGTCTTTTCATATGCTTAGTGACTAAAGCTGTGCATATTGAATTAGCTACAGACCTTAGTACCGAGTGCTTCCTGAATGCACTAAAAAGATTTCTGTCGCGTCGAGGTCCCGTTGGTATAATGTATTCCGATCGGGGTACCAACTTTATAGGTGCTAAATCACAACTCGATGAGCTATATAAATTGATTGACTCCCCAGAATATCAATCTAAATTCGAAAATGAGCTTCGTGATGCTCACATTGAGTGGAAGTTTAACCCCGCATCTGCCCCTCATTTTGGAGGCATCTGGGAGGCAAACATCAAAGGCATTAAGACTCATCTGAATAAGGTTGCAGGGAAACAGTTGCTAACTTACGAAGAGATGTCAACTGTTTTGACTCAAATTGAGGCAATACTCAATTCTCGACCACTATCGGTACTGAGTTCGGATCCGTCAGAACCCCTTGCGTTAACCCCTGCTCATTTTCTTGTCATGACTCCGTTGAAGTCTCTACCTGTTGAAAACCTATCTAAAGAGAATGAAAATCTCCTACATAGGAAGCGCGCTATTGATCATCTTGTTCAGTCATTCTGGCGGAGATGGAAGATTGAGTATCTAAACACCTTGCAAGTTCGTAATAAATGGACCAAAACAAGTGCTCCTATTAAAATAGGAACAGTTGTTCTCTTAAAGTCTGATAACAACGCTCCTCTGGACTGGCCATTAGGAGTAGTTGAAGACACATTCCCGGGTAAGGACGGAGTAGTACGAGTAGTAAATGTCCGCACTAAAGTGGGAACATACCGTCGACCAGTGGTTAAGCTTTTCCCTTTACCATCTCAATAATTCTTTTATACAGTCCACAAAATTTATCAAGTTCATTAGAATAATAAATAATATAAAACAATAATAACTTAATATTTTCGTAAAAAACATTAAAATAAAACTAAACTTAAATTTAAACATTAATATAACGTAAATAATAATTTAAATGTCCTAAATAAGTTTCTTTAATTTTTACAATAAAAATAAAGTAAATTTTGTTTAGGGTTGCGCATTTGTTTCTGGTTCCTTTCTTGTTTGAAAGGACTCAGTCCTCTCAAGCTGGGGGGGATGTTTTGGCCGTTTATGCATTTTGCATAGCAAGAAACGTACAACTCCTGTCAAATATCCTCTTTCCTTGTCTTACCTACATACTTCACGCACCCGGCATCTTTTATCCTTTTCTCTCACTGGATTACTTCAATGGCCGTTGGATTTGCGCGCGCTCCGCATTCTCGTGTAACAAAAAATTTAAAACTACTGAAACCTTTGTGCTGTGCCTGAAAATAACGGAATTATTCTATTGTCTGAGTGAATATCGGCATCATACTGTGTTTGTGTGAAGAAGGGAGGGCCCTACCCAGGAAAAATAAGGATTTTGCTATTTGCGCTGCTGCGCAGGCACGTGCCTCACACAACGATCCAGCCGGTGAGTCCTTTCTCTGCCATTTCCCTACTTCTTACGTTTGCTTGCCATTTTTTGTAAATCAAAATATTAAATTAACTGTTATAGAACAGGAACCAGTGCGCAATCAGCATCCTATGACCTGAATACAGAAAGACGGAGCGGGCTTACTAAGATCCAACGGAATGGGGAACTGGCTATCTTATCTCCGAGCCGAAACACATTGATGTTTGGCGATATAGATAACATAGTGATAGTTTAAGCTCAGATGTGTGAACAATATACTATCAACAAACTAAAAATAGTCCTACAAATTTGGACACCGCTGGGAATATTATTATTTTTACATGATTTGTTTTTAAATCAAATCTTTTAATATTAACAAATACAATATTAATGTTTCATTTTATTATTATATATATTACGTTTTATCTTATTATTATTACATTTTGTATATTTTTTATCAAATCTCATCATTTAAAAAATATATCAAACAAAAACATTATTTGTACCGTGAGTCCATAATTTTTTAAGAAGGTTTTATGAAAAATGTTGTTCAATTTCATAAGTTTTAATATTCGTTTCACTAGTATCAGTACCTTAATGTATAAATACCGTAATTTATGCAACACTCGAAGTTTTCATTTAAGAACCTTTCAAGTTAGCCAATCTTATCTAAAAACACCACTTGGCTAATTTAACTTTGTGAACTTCATAATTGACTCAATCCCACCCATAAAATTTCTTCAGAACTTTTTGCAGAAATGATGACAAAACACTCAAATAAAGCCGAAGAAGAAATCACAAATTAAAAATGAAGTCATAACTTTGAGGGACAAAGAAACAAGTTCAAAGTTTTCATTCGATTTAAAATTGAGGAGAAAAATAGAAGTTGTTGAAGAACCGGAGGCTACTCGAAAATTACGAAGGTACCTCAAAGATGACGGATTTTGTTTGAAAGTAAAGCGATTTGACAAATATTCAGAAGTCGGAGTAAGGTGAAAAGTTGTCTTCAAATATGAAAAAAATATATTGCATCGAGTTCCTTAGTATATGTATGCCATATTGTTAGCATTTATTGGAAAACCTTAAAGTAGCAACCAGCATTCGTTAAATCGAACTTCATCATTTTCACCAAACGTAAACCCACACGATTCTGTAAGAACGTTAAACAGGTTTATTATAATAATCATAATCATAATCATTTTATTGGTAAAGAAATACACGTCATTTTACAATACAATAAAAATACAATGAAATAAACATTATACAATTTACAGTAAATGTCAAAATAATGAAAAATTAAAAATACAATGCTATAAAAAAATTACAATGCTATAAAAAATTATGCAATTTACATATTGAATGAATGTCAAAATAATAAAATACAGTGAATAAATAGAAATAAATTATATACAGTAAAAGGCTTCACTTTCTACATGTTAATACAGAGCTGCAAATTTTAAATCCTCATGAAACTAAATACCGAAAAGAAACAAATAAATATTGTCTATCCGTTTTCCAATAATCAGTCTATTCGCAAACTTTTTATGAAAAGTCATAATGTATTTGATCCGATTATAAAGTAACATTTTTTAGTTTCATGAAAAGCATCTACCATTTACGCTTGTCGGCAAACAAAATATCACCCTATATAAAGTATAGCGTTTATTAAATTCTGGAAATTTCAAGGCCTCAGACGAATCGTTAGTTATATTTATCTTACCAGCCAACGGAATATCAAAAACTATTAAACTCTGTGCAGAACCACTTCGCGACAAGGAAACAGGCAATGTGCGGCGTCGTCGCGACGAACGCGACGGTCTCGCGCTTTCCAGGGAGATCTTCAAGAACATCACCAAGCATCTACGAGAGAACATTGCGAGAGAGGCTACTGATAGAAACGAACTGCAATGTGAGTACAAGTGCTGTGCCTTGCAATTTTTTTATACGTATTGTGGAAGCTGTCACGGCTTAGTACGACTTGCATAGTCGCGTTGATCACGCAAGTTAACTGACTATTATCTTGACCGTTTCCGTTCTTTGAAAGGCACGTTAAGCCTTTGATGTCAGTTGCTATTACGTGCTATTACTATATGACATCATTAAGCCATGTCAGAGCCCCAGGACGAACACCAATACGGATGCCAAGTCCCCATGTCAGGAGTTATGCCTAACCTACCCGAGGACCCATGCCCCAGCATTAGGGACGATATGGGTTTCTAAATATATTTACATATTATTATTATAAAGAGTGTTGTTCAGTCAACAACCTCCTTTTCTAATCTTCACTGAATTAAACAGAAAAGTTATCATTATTTTCACTGCCTTTGCTATGGTTAAAAGTGACTCAAAAGACATTCGTAAGATAACTTCTTTTACGAGGAGTTAATGACGTGTATTTGCTGTATGTGTGTAAAATGCGATAGTATTACAACTAAAAGTTTAGGGTGATGCTCAAGAACATCACGTACGCTTGCGGGAACACCAGAGGAAAAAGTTGTGACAGTTACAAACATTGACTACAATGTTAGAACATTATATTCCGACCTAGTTGAAGGAACTTTGTTTGTGAATTGTTGAAGCTTTGCGATGAGATGCTGACCTCGCGTTGTCAAGGAAATCTTGAATTATACAGGGTCAATAATAATAGTTATCAACCCATAATATCCCCACTGCTAGGGCACAGGTCTCTACCCATAGCTTCTACCAATACCAATAATATTATACTGAAGTTATGTACCACTTTCCATAATAGTTATTTTCGTTACCTTTACCTACCTATATTTTTTATTTATTTAGTGGATAGAAACAATAACAAATACATACCAGTGGAATAAAATGTTTAAGCAAATTCACATAACCTCACATCGATCACACAGGGGCGTGAGGTCACCTTCAGAGAGCGGCAGGGAGTGTCCATACTGTATAATATCCTTATACTGTGATAGAAGTATCGAGCATTTGTTATATTGTTGTCGATATAGAACTCGTCAATTGTATCGTGACGTTTTTCCATTATTAGCTTTCGCAGTTTATGTTAAGGTTAGGGCTCCAGGCGATCAAATAAAGACAGTTTATAGTTAATAAACGTTGTTTTATTTAGCAGAGCTAACGCACAAGCGGACATGAAAAAATAAAAAGGCGGTCAATCTGACATTGACAGCTGTCACATTAAAAACAAAAATGGAGGGCTCATTTATTTCTATTCTAACACCCCCCTAAATGTGCACTCCCTTACACATTCCAATAATATCTCTCAAAAATTCAAATTGGGGCCTCGGTAGGCTTTTTGTAAACATATCAGCGGCCTGTAATTTTGTTTCACAGTAATCAATATTCATAACATTTTTGAGATAATTTTCTCTTACATAGTGGTACTGAACATCTATATGTTTAGACCGTTTATGCAAGTTGGCGCCACGAATGATTTTTATGGTACTTTGATTATCAATTAACAAATTTGTACTGATATCTGTGAACCCAATTTCTCCAATCAAGTTTTTAATCCACACTATCTCTTTCGTGGCGGCACATGCAGCTAAATATTCCGCTTCAGTTGTAGAAAGAACTATACACTTTTGCATTTTAGTGTTCCAAGTGATGGCCCCACCATTCATTACAAAAACATACCCTGATACAGATCTACGGGTGGACAAACAATTAGCGTAATCAGCGTCACTATATCCCTTAACATTGAGACTTTCCCCTTTATCTGCATTATAACATTTATAACGTATGCCTAAGTCTCCATTCAATTTTAATATTTGAAAACCTTTTTAACAGCCCCCCAGTGGACATTACTGTAATTATTCAAAAATCTACTGAGTTTGCATACTATGTAGTATATATCTGACCTGCTACCTATAGCAGCATACATAAGTGAACCTACTGCCTCACGATAGGGCACATCTGGCATGTCAGCTGATACCTCACAATTACCCAATTTGACATTAGGGTCAGCTGGCACTGAACTTGGTTTACACAGGTCCATTCCAAATCTATTTAATAGACTATTAATGTACCTAGACTGGTGTACAAAGATTGACCCATCTTCTTTATCAAACTCTAATTCCAGTCCAACAAACTGTTTTGGGCTCATTACAGTTACTTCAAAATGTTCTTTCAACCTGCCTACAAACATGACAAATAAATCTTTATTCTTACACAATAATAGCTCATCATCTACGTATAGAAGTAAGTACAAAGGAACATCATGTTGAAACGACACATATAAGCATCTATCACTTTCACAATTTATAAAATCATGTTCCTTCATGAAGGAGTCAAACTTATGGTTCCAGCACCTGGGTGACTGCTTCAGACCACATATACAAAGATTTATGCAGTTTGCAAACTAACCCATTAGAATCAAATCCAAGTGGTGGATCCATATATACCTCCTCATCAAGGATACCATACAGGAAAGCAGTCTTAACATCAAACTGAGCCATACACAGTTTTTCCTTAGCTGCTAGTGAGAGCATAATTCTGATAGTATCATAGCGCACGGTTGGAGAAAACGTTTCATCGTAATCAATACCCTTTTCTTGGGTGTAACCCTTTACACACAGCCGGGCCTTGTATCTCATGGTGTCATCATAGAAATGGAAAATGTTTCAATGAGCCTCTAGATATTGCATGTGCCTTTAATGACTATTTCATAGAAATAACGAAACAAGAAACTAATAGAGATTTAAGCAAAATCACAATACCTAGGTTGAACGAATCAATCTTTCTGAATCCTTGCTCAGAAAAAGAAGTCATTGCTAAAATAAAATCCTTGAATAACACAAAGTCCCTCGGCTTTGACGAAATTTCAACCCAAATACTTAAGTCCTGTGCACATATTATAGCTCCAATCTTATGCTATCTAATCAATGAATCTTTCATTCAGGGGGAATTTCCTACTATTTTGAAATATTCCGTTGTAAAGCCTCTACACAAAAAAAACTGTAAATTGGATCTTAACAACTATCGCCCTATTACCCTAATTTCAGTATTGTCCAAAGTCTTTGAAAAAGTATTTCATGATAGGCTAACAAAATTTCTAGATAAACACGATGTCATAGTCAAGGAACAAAATGGCTTCCAAAAAGGTAAGTCAACTACTCAAGCTTGCTTCAAATGTATAAAAACAGTTACCGAGAAAATGGATAAAAGGATAGGTACCAGTTACAGGCGTATTTTTTGATATGAGCAAAGCCTTTGATTTTGTTAACCATCAAATTTTAATAGATAAATGTGAGAGATATGGATATGGAGAGAGGTCCAGCTCTATCTTGGCTTAGAAGTTACTTGACATTTCGAAAACAGTGTGTAGAGATAAAAAGATTAATCATAATAACGTAGTTGACATATATAGAACACCTTATAACACCGTAAAATCTGGTGTACCACAAGGAAGCGTATTGGGCCCTTTTTTATTTGTAATTTATATTAATGACCTACCTAAAATAATTGAACATCAAACAATATTATTTGCAGATGACATTTCAGTAATTATTTCTAATGACGATAAAAGTGACAAGTACAATAATAATATAAATTTGACTATGAATAAGAAAAATCGGTGGTTAGAGTGTAATGAGTTAAGAGTTAATTTAGAAAAAAACTAGCTATGTTCAATTCTTTAACTACAATGCTGAAAAGCAGGAGTTAAATATACAATATAAGGGCCAGACAATTAAAGAGACAAACGAAGCAAAATTTCTAGGTATAATACTTGATAGACATTGTAATTGGAAGTTTCAAATAGAGAATGTATGTAATAGAACAGAAAGATTTGTATTTGCACTCAGAAGGCTTAGAGCTGTAGCAGGCAAAGAAATAGCTACCACATCGTATCATGGATATATTGCTTCGGTATTAAGGTACGGGCTAATCGTATGGGGCAACAGCACTGATATACTTAGGGCATTTATTGCACAAAAAAAATGCATAAGAGCAGTTTGCAATATACGCCCCTTAGAGTATTGTAAACCTCATTTTCAAAAACTTAATATATTAACCTTGCCCTGCATGTACATCCTGGAATTGAGTATGTTCGTAATGCGAAATAGAGATATTTTCCAAACCCCTATAATAAACATGTGTACAGACATAAAGAAGTGTCAAATTTCTATGTAGTAAAAATGGCGCGAAATTTGTATGAAGTGTCCGGGGTGTGACTTCTATACAGGGTGACTGGTAAATCAACGGACGCATTTAAGGAGGTGAATAAGAAGCAGATAGACATTCCAAATATGTAAAAAAAACATGACCTTAATTTTCATCATTAAAGAAATAATTTTGAAGTTCACTTCTACATTTTACTAAATACTAAATCACGTGTACGTGGCCTCGGGCAATGACCCGAGTAGCGGCGCGGACTTGCCACTGCGCAATACTGCGCATGCGCGTAAGTGACTGCTCCCGCGTCCCTGCCCTGCGCCGCGCCGCGCAGGCCCTAGTCAGTCGCCCGCGGGCTGTCGTAGGGGTGGTGTGCGTCCACGCGCGTCCCGTTCGTCGCGAACATTCTGGTTTTACTTACGTAGCTGTCGCGTGGATGTCGGTGCCTTGATAGTGAGTAATAATGGCTTATCAGTACTCTAATGAGAATGCTGGGACATGGTGTGGTGCTATGTGATGTAAGCTACTGTTGTTAGACGTGAATTAACGTCATATTGCAGTGTATCACGAATTACATAAGTTGCCGTAATAGGACTTCTTAGGAGACTTAGTGCGTTTGGCCTTCCTCCAGTTCCTAACCCTGATCAAGGACGAGGAAGGAATCCTTCGTTATCCAGTGAACCCGCACAAAGCAATTTATCGTACAATACTTCGATTATTACCCATGTGAAAGTACGCGTAATGCAGGAAGGCATTTTCAGGTATCCCAATGGTTGGGGTAACGTATCCTACATGAAGACGAGCTCCATCTTTTCATTATCAGTGTGTTATCAGCCTGTCCAAGAGATTGGCCTTAGCGACCACGAGCAGCACGGTGCACGCTGTGGGAAAGTGGTAAGTATCTAGGCATAGAGTTAGGAAACACAAGAATAGTAGCGTTTTATAAAAAAATATGTAACTTGTGTTTTTTGAGTGTATGATTTTTTTGTTTTATATGGTTGAAAAGTATGTAAATTATCCTATCATCTCCTTAAATACGTCCGTCGTTCAACCAGTCACCCTGTATTTCTATATAATCTGATCTACGTTACGTATTTAAATGCAACTTCACAGAGATTTATACCAACTCTTTCAATCCATGAATGTGATCAGACACTCTCCTTAGTTTCTTGACAGAATTATAGTCAATGTCGATGAAGGTTATTAATACATAATTACAATTACATGTCTAAAATACTCCTGCTTCTGCAAAACTTAAGGCTCTTGGACCGCAACTCATTTTCCTTGCTAGGGTCACCTGTCTTCCAGTAGGCGGCACAAGCAGTTCTCCAAATTAAGAAAGAGATGCTCATTGGAGCAAAGCAGCATCTACAATTCTTGCTGGCTCATGTGGCACTTTCACTTTTTTGTTGCTGCCTATCTGTGCCCAAGTTGGTGTACATTATGAGAACCTCTCCTACGTGGCTTTTTCCGCTAGAGATTTTTAAGCTGGACTAAGTTTTTAAAGCCACGTTAGAGCTTATCCTCAGCGTGTACTTCAACGAGACCTAATGAATGGCTGCAGGCGTCGCTGCGGGTTCGCCATGGTGGTAAGGCGTGTACAAGACACAAACCTTACTGCTTTACTGGCCTCCTCCAGTGGGGTTGTCGGCCTAGTTCACTGAAATACTCCATGTACAGGGTGACAATACCGAAATGCCTTTTAGAGCCTCAGAGCCTGAGTTACTGTGTGTCCGTCCACCGATTGGCCAGAAGACCCTTCGATCCAGTATCAAGGGGATGATCAACTCTGGTTCCCGAGCTGCTGAGCTATTGAAGGCGGCATCAAGAGCGGATGTCGCTCGACTCAAAGCTGCGTCTTTCCCAGTGTCGGGAGCTTGGCTGCGTGCTCTTCCGTCCCCATATTTGGGCACCGCCCTCGATGACAGATCCTTGAAGCTGGCCACTGCTCTTCGTCTAGGGTGTAATGTCTGCGAACCCCATTACTGCAGCTGTGGAATGTGGGTGGATGCTGATGATTATCACAGGTTGAGCTGCAAGAAGTCAGCGAAACGTCGGACACGATACCATATTATGCTCAATGAGCTCATCCGCCGTGTTCTTGTTCCGAGTATCCTGGAGCCGCCCGGCTTGAGTCACTCGGTTGGCAAGCGGCCTCTCTGGCTGACTTTGAGCCCTTGCGGGTGAGGCGTTGTTAGGTGTGGGATGCAGCATGTGTAAGCACATTCGCACCCTTCCATTTTGCTCGTACCACCCATGCAGCGGCTTCAGCTGCCGATTGGACTGCCGTTAAATACACCAAGTACTCGCCCCTCAAGGATACATATAGTGACGTCCCCTTCGCGGTTGAGGCGAGCGACGCATGGTGTGCGGAAGCTAGTAAGTTTGTGGGGGAACTGGATCGGCCCCTGATCAATAATAGTAGAGACCTCCGCACCAGATCGTACGTGGTGCAGCGCATCTCTGGCGATACAGCGAGGCAACGCTACCAGGGTTATGGGCCCATTTGCATCAGGGGCGCTTTTCGACTAAGGCTCAGGCTTTTAGAGTGCCTAAATTGTAGTTTAAGGTTTGTAAACTTACTGTTTAACGAATCTCGTATCTTGAATCTTTAATAAAAACTAGGTAATTTTCATTAATGTAATTACTATTTAATAATTAATGATATTATTATTACATAAGTACAAATAATACATTACTAGTTTCACTGAAAACAATGATTAAGTTCATTTTTTGCGAACAAATAACTCACAGCAAAAAACTTTTTTTCGCTTGACTCCTCGGAGAGATTTTGAAACGCTTCGGTACGCTGGCCTGAGGAACAAAATACACTATGTGTTCATTCTGGGCAGCACTTGTGTCAGACCTGGTCAATGTCCTTTTGAGATTTCAACAAAGACGTACAATAAAAAAATATGAGAATAATGAAGGGAAACTCCAGTTAACGGGTTCTGCAACTATTATGTTTATTATTATTATTTAAAACACCATAACACCTACCTATCCTTCCCATACACATCTACGTGAATATCAAAAAGAAAGTAACTGACAGGATAGCGACGTAACTTTACTCGTACTATGATGAGAGAAATGTCTGTGAAGCCTAGTTGATGTGGAGTGACATGATTACACAATACGAGAAAGACAAAGAACAAATCACGGGAGTGGAAAACAAAGAACTTCGCCCCGCTTCCTCTTTAGAATTATAACAAAAACAAAAATACATACAACGTATTGATATTATTTAAATTGTTGGTATTGGATTATTTATATTATTTCTTCAGTAAAATAATATAACATTTATGTGCTTAATGTAAAGAAATACATTATTCCGAGTTCGATAGTCTTTAAGAACGCCCTGTACTTCGTATACACGTATTGAAAGATTTTTAGTCTATGTTTGCGCCTCGAAACGCGTAGGCCCTCAGCCCAGACCTTCTAAATGGATCGCCTTGCGTTAAATGGTGTATTGGTAGTGGTTGGAATAGTTCCAGAGTATGTATAAGTGCCCGTTTTACCAAAAGTTTTGGACGCTTTTGGTAAATATGGGGCCTCAAAGTGTAGTTTCCATTTTAGACCCAAAAAAATGGATCGCCTTGCGCTACTATTTGTGATTGTAGATGTTTGCTATGATACCAGGATACAGAATATATAAATATCAGAAGGTATAGGGAACGCTAAGGTAAAGGCAGACGGCATTGAATTGAATCCATTTTTGACCGACAAAAATGAATCGCCTTGAGCAACCGCTTGGGGCTGTCTGTGATACCAGTTAATAGAATATATAGGGTGACTTTAAGTTAGTTCTTGATACGAAAGGCTATGTATGTGCTCATGATAACTAACAACTTTCCCTATGGATCCCATAGTCAAATCGCAAAAAAAAAATTGAAGTCTCCATACAAATCGAACAACTGACTGACCAAATTAGTATGAGTCCAACATTTTTTTTTTGCTATTTGACTATGAGTTCCTTAGGAAAAGTTGTTTGTTATTATGAGCACATGCATTACCTTTCATATCAAGAACTAATTTAAAGTCATCCTGTATACATATCAGATGGTTAAGAGGACGCTAAGGGAAAAACAGACGATGTAGAAGTTTCAATTTTATTTATGTTTTATCTTCGTTACTCGAAATCTGTTTATCACAGGACACTAGAAATAATTTTAATTGAAAGTTCTCATTAAGACTCCCCCTGATACAAAAAATTTCAAACTTCTAGATCAAACGGTTTAAAAACTCCAGGGAGTTTAACCTTTTTAATTACTTGAGGGACCCACATTTTTGAAACAGTGCACCTGGTAAAAATATGTTGTTAGATAACACTACTTCATTTTCAAATACCTATTCAACGATATCCCACAGGAGGGAGGGTAAACTGGAAAAAAATGTCAACCCCTTTACATAGGAGGAACCCCTAAATATCTATGACAGACAGTGCAAGATGTAGCCTCTCTCTGCATTATCTATCGCATTTACTATGGGGAGTGCTCCGAGAAATTGTTTGGATTGATCCCTGCCGCCTCTTTTCGCCATCGTTCTATGCGACCGTTCTACAAGTACCGGTACAAGTACAAGTACTACTACAAGTACTAGTACAAGTGTAAGTAAAAGTACTCGTACAAAGACTCCTACAAGTACTCGTGCAAGTACTCGAGCAAGTACTCGTACAAGTACTCGTACCAGTATTTTCACCAGTACTTGCATCAGTACTTCCACGAGTATTTGGACGAGTACACCATTTAGCGCAAGGCGATCCATTTAGATTTAGGTCTGGGCTGAGGGTCTACGCGGTTCGAGGCGCAAACATAGACTAAAAATCTTTCAATACGTGTATACGAACTACAGGGCGTTCTTAAAGACTATCAAACTCGAAATAATTTATGTCTGTACGTAAGTACATTAAGCACTCTTATATACGTCATATTATTTTGCTGAAGAAATAATACATATAATCCAATACCAACAATCCAAATAATATCAATACCTTGTATGTATTTTTGTTTTTATTATAATTCTAAAGAGCTTTCAATAGCTCAGCAGCTCGGGAACCACAGAGTTGATCATCCCCTTGACGCTGGATCGAAGGGTCCTCTGGCCAATCGGCGGACGAACACACAGTAACTCAGGCTCTGAGGCTCTAAAAGGCATGTCGGTATTGTCACCCTGTACATGCAGTATTTCAGTGAACTAGGCCGACAACACCACTGGAGGAGGCCAATAAAGCAGAAAGGTTTACGTCTTGTACACACCTGACCACCATGGCGAACCCGCAGCGACGCCTGGAGCCATTAGGTCTCGTTGAAGTACACGCTGAGGATAAGCTCTAACGTGGCCTTTAAAACTTAGTCCAGCTTAAAAACCTCTAGCGAAAAACCCCACGTTGGAGAGGTTCTCATAATGTTCACCAACTTGGGCACAGATAGGCAGCAACGAAAAAGTGAAAGCGCCACACGAGCCGGCAAGAATTGTAGATGCTGCTTTGCTCCAATGAGCATCTCTTTCTTAATTTGGAGAACTGCTGGTACCGCCTACTAGAAGACAGGTGACCCTAGCAAAGAAAATGAGTTGCTGTCCAAGAGCCTTAAGTTTGAGTATTTTAATCATGTAATTGTAATTATGTATTAATAACCTTCATCGGCATCGATTATAATTCTGTTAAGAAACTAAAGAGAGTGTCTAATCACATTCATGGATTGAAAGAGTCGGTATAAATCTCTGTGAAGATGATTGTGTGTATCGAGCGTTGGTTATATTGTTGTCGATATAGAACTCGTCAATTGTGTCATGACGTTTTTCCATTAGCTACTTTCGCAGTTTAGATGCTTTTATTTGGAAACCGCTGCAACGACTGTAGTCTTTTGACATCGGCATTAGCTCTCGTGTCTCGCTTATTGGCCAGTAGGGTATATTGAAGCGACATGATTCGTTCAAGTACTCGTACTCGTGCAAGTACTCGTCCAAATACTTATACAAGCACTTGTACGAGTACTTGCACGAGTATTTGTACGAGTACTTGTACTTGTGCTTGAACTTGTACAAGTACTGAATTTACAAGATGTTTCGTTTTTTTTGTAATTTGAGATATATATTATTTTTGTGTGTTTTGTCCCGAAGTTTCATAATAAGTTTCATTGTCTGTAAGCCATGGTTTGGATTTATTTTTAACGACCGCAGTACGCAGCTTGGTAGCATGTAAATCAAAAAGAGACAAAAGATAGTAGTTGAAGTAATAGATCTTTTCATCCACTGTAGGCAAATTGACACACATTCCAATCCATGAAGCGCAAATCTGCAGTAAAACAATCAACATCTACGTTTTTAAAAGGCCTGTATGGTAGTATTTTGGGTTTAAGTTTATCCTTTGACACTTTAAGTTCACCAGTTCATTCATTAATGAATGTGCACCAAGATCAGCGATGTTGTCTACAGTAACATTCTAAAGAGAGGAACGAGAGCAGAAAAGATCGATGAGTGACTATGACGAGTGTGGTATGTGTGTTGGTTCGTTGACGTATCTAGTTGGTCAAATGTGTATATGGATAATAAAAAATGAATGAATGATTTCAAGCGCTTACTATCAGCAACGCCTTTTTCTAATAAATTGATATCGAAATCACCAGCGAGATCTAGGTAATCATAGATTGAAAAGGAGAGTATGGTACTAAGGGCGTCCAGAAAGATTCCACAACTAAGCCATAAGGTACGCTTCAAGTTTTTTTTATGTGATAGGTGGCAAACGAGCAGACGAATGACCTGATGGTAAGCGATTACCGCCGCCCATATGTCTACGCACTTGTGACTCCTCTGGTGCGAGATGAGTCACAAGTGCCTTGCTGACCTGTAATACGGTTTACAGTTAAATTAACACTAGCTCAACATTAGGTTGGTACAAGTACTGGTGCAAGTACTGGTGCAAGTACTGATACGAGTACTTGTACGAGTACTTGCACGAGTACTTGCACGAATACTTGCACGAGTACTTGCACGAGTACATGTACCAGTACTTGAATGAGTACTTGAACGAATACTTGGACAAGTACTTGCACGAGTACTTTTACGAGTACTTGAACAAGTACTTGTACGAGTTACTTGATTTTTCCTAGCTTCCTCCGAACTATTTTATAGTAAAACTGGATTTCGATGCTATCTTTTCTTCGTTTTTATCATTGCTTTTTTTCCATTGATGAGAGTGGGGCATGCTCGCCTAAATGTTCATGCGGATAGTGGCGTATCGGGATCCGGGTCGCTCCCTTCCCACAAATATGGTTGAGGGGAGCTATATAGCTGACTCTCGCGTTATACTCGTGATCGGGTGCTGTCCGTGTGAACTGGTCTACTCTTGTCATTGGTTTGTCTAGTCATTATCATTAATAATAGTATGTACCTGAGTATTTTGTCGATCCTTTATAACCTCTTGTACTTTACACTTTGTTGACTTTTTCACAATTAATGTAATATAATGTAAGCCTTTTATTGAAAAAATATTTTGGGAGTTCCAAGTGGTAGGAGCTTCGTATTAGGTAGAAAAAAATATGACATACGAAAAGTGTACAGTGATACCTACTTCGAATAGATAATATTTTGATTTTGATTTCTTTTATTCCAGCTTTATGCAGCTAAGTAATATTTTATTTGTAAGGACGCTCTGCCTGTCACAGATATTTAGGGGTTCCTCCTATGTAAATGAGGTTGACTTTTTTTCCAGCTTACTCCATCGTGTGGAGTATCGTTGAATAGGTATTTGAAAATGAAGTAGTGTTATCTAACAACATATTTTTACTAGGTGCAGTCAGGTGCACTATTTCAAAAATGTGGGTCTCTCAAGTACTTAATTAAGAAGGTTTGTGGGGTTTCTAAACCGTTTGACCTAGAAGTTTGAAATTTTCGGTATCAGGGATTCTTAATGAGAACTCTCAATTAAAATTATTTCTAATATCCTGTGATAAACATATTTCGAGTTAAGAAGATAAAATAACGATATTTTTCGTCAATTATTTTAAAAGAAAATTTGTTATGTTCTTTTCTACTTAGTAGTGCGAATTGGCAAGCTTTTTCACACCAGTTAAATCTTCGAGTCTGAGTTTGAAAAGGTGATTCACAAGTTCAGTTAAAGAAAACTGACAGAAAATCTTACTACGTCGCACTATTGAATAGAAAAGAACATAACAATTTTTCTTTTAAAGTAACTGAAAAACATTACATACACTAGGGTGGGCAGATAATCAACTTTTTTTGATTTATTTATTTTAATAGCAACGAAAAGGTTTTTTCATTTCTATGAAAAATTACGAGTAGGCAAGGTGGCAGTTTTTTGTGTCTTAAATGGGAACTTTGAGGCCCCATATTTTCCAAAAGCATCCAAAACTTTTGGTAAGACGAGCACTTTCACATACTCTGGAACTATTCCAGCAAGGCGATCCATCTAGTTTGTGATCTGGGCTGAGCGTCTAGCGGATTGATTTTAAAAATTGGCATTTGTCCTTTCATAAACAGAAGGGATTGTATTTATTTTTTCTCTGAACAAAACATTTTGGACAGATTACTTATGTATTACGAAAATACTTGATCATAATCAGGTCAGACAGACGTATTTGAGTGGTTTTTATAACCATAGATATTAAATACTTTTTTTAGTCTGACTATACTCATCTTCCTATAACTTTATAGCTCCATGATTTCTACGAAAGTATAAGATTTAGAAACTACCTTGTACAACTATACAGCCAAATAATTAAATATCTCTGACGTAAGAAGAGACAAGGACGGACGAACGGAACGTCAAAGCTATAAAAGCTATTTGGCAATAAAGTGCAGCCCTTTACTTTTTTTTCACAGTTAACTATGGCTTTTATTCACTTGATATGTGGAAATGGACAATTTTCACGAAGGAGCCCGGAACAAAAAACATTGGATCTCTCATATAAGTAGGGACTTTGTACTAGGTAGGGACGAGTGGTATGGACTGTGTACTAGGTGGAAAAAAAGACGATTAAAAAGAATGTGTAAAGCATCTACTTAAATTAAAAAAATATATATTTTTTATGAATTTACGATGTGTTATAAATAACTCTAAATCTAATAAATCTATAATTCAATCACGCTGATTAACCAACCCCAACTTTGTGTGGAATATCTAAATATATACGAAAACAAACTTGAGCTTTAGCGTCAGTCACCCTTTTTCATACAAATTCCCAAATTTAATTTAATTTCATTTAATTTTTAAACATAATGATGATGATGATGATCAAACCAAATATTTTAATAACATAGAAACCTACAGACCAGACTTAAGTCATAAAATAAAAATAAAAATATTTTAGGCCAACGCGATCTTAAAGTCCCGCAACAGTAACCAAGGAGATTTTTCACGTACCAAAAATATGTCTTGGGCTTAAGGAAAAATTTCGCTCGTTCCCGCAGTGACATTCATATCGATTGCCGACTCACCCCATACGTGCGACGAGCTGTTATCTCGTGTCATACATAAAATAACATAAAGTTTTATTACACTGATGTGATCCTGGAGACTTCAAGCAGTTGTTTTGAAGAAGTTAGCTAACGGGCATGGCACTTGGGATAGGAAAAGATGGGACAAATATTGATAATGATAAGATACGTTTGGTTGGCACTTCTATAAAATACCTAAAAAATTAACCACGGCGTGTACTCATGAAACAAATAACTTTTAATAAGCAACCTATATTCAATTAGCATTTTTAAATTCTCATAATTATTAATCAGGTGATTCGCCAACTTTGTATGGGAATTCAAAAAATATTTCGGATTTTTCATTTTCAGGAGCAGAAGGGGTGTTTAAATATTTTTCAGTTATTTTAGCAGGACTCTTTAATCGGTAAGACGGTATAATGCTAACTAACATTGGCCACAGTTCGTGCTGATATCAACTATTATTTAACGAATACTGTGACTTTTCTGTCCGCACGAACTAACCACCTAGTATATGTTTTTATTTCCAATAAATAATAGTTTTGCAGCACCTCCCCAGATTGGCAGGCAGTAAACAATGATTGACTGAGCTAGAATCATATATATTTGGTTTAAGAGGCCAGAGAGGCAAGAGAGATTTATTTAAAACTTTAAAAAAAACGAATCCGGTAGTTGACTGCTAGTCGTTTGAGTTACTTTTTATCAAATGTCAAAAACGGCATTTTGTTCTTAAAATGTTTGAAATTTTGTACGATGACGTCATTGTACAAAATAGTAGTTTGCATACTAATTAGGAAATTCTTATAATTTAAAAATTGAAAATGTAATGAAAATTTAAGTGATTACGTTTTTCAAGAACTTAATTAAAGAGCTATTTAGCCAATAATATTTTGTAATTTATTTTTCATCCAGTCAACTCCCGGATTGCATGATCTTACAGTTCCATAAGACACACATTTGTATATTGAAGATTCCTCCCTCGCAAAAAACAAAACAGACCTACTCCCACACTTGTACCTACATTAAATATCTTAACATTTCTTTACTCTATCGTTGGCAAAACGCGTTTCTGCTTCATAAAATCGGTGTGCCTGTAGAATGAGCAATTCTTGAGATGCTTGATGAAAACAGCGGGATAATATGTAACAGTACCTACCTACCTATATGTGTGGTTTGAGGCGAATCACGCCGAGTGAGCATTAACCCTTTATAATCATACAAAGGCGAGATTTTTTGTTATGCTTAACCATAATTTGTTACTTTATATTCATATTAGATTACCGAGAAATAAGTTTTAAAAGTGAGGAGCCGCTAATAGTAAAATACTAAAATTGTATATCGTGCCACATTTGTTTCATAAATTCTAAAATCAGCTGGTTTATTATAAATTTATAACATGTTACATAATACTAATGCAATGTATAACATAATACCATAACATAATATTGTATTTTACACGCCTATAAAGAAATTTAAATAAGTTACGTGTATTCGAGCACCGTTCTTGAATAAATAAATATATATTTATGAAAGATTTTGCAAATCGGATTCCGGAATAAAAGATTTAAGCATAAATTTCTTTGGTTATGAAAATCTCTGCCGAGAATTTTTTTCATAATTTTCTGGGTTAAATTATCTACCATTTATAACCATAATTCATAATTCCATGATATCATGATGAGCTAGCTGATGCCCGCGACTACATTTGCGTCGAAGTGAAGATGGGTACCTCAGCAGTTCATTTGTTCTCGTGCCTCACTTAACCTAGCTGATTGACTAATAATCATTATTAATATTATAAATTCGAAAGTGACTTTATTTGTGTGTTCATCTTTTCACGTTGCTACGGAGCAAAGCGTTGTTTGACAGCACACAATTAGTCGACTGGCTGAGAAATGACATAGGCACATAAAAAAATATCGGATTCGCTAAAAATGCGCACTTAGCAACATCCCCGCGGCCGAAGCCGTGGGTGAAACTAGTTTATTATGAAACCACGTTACCAAAGGATTAACCTATAGTAAGACCTCATGAAAATATTGTGTTTTAGTATAATAGTATTATCTAGTTAAGCATATATTATTGTCATCTTGTCGCTCATAAAATGAACATTCTACCTATCATATCTTCTATTCTTCCCACCACTAGCCTACAGAAATACTAAAGAAGAAACAGAAGACACACCTTATTAAATATAAAAAGGTCTCATGCTCATAAACCGAGAGTTATGAGTCCTTCACATTCCTGTGGGGAACAAATAATCTGGGATACAACTATCTAAATGTTTAGTAATGATACAATTTATCATTATGATGCTAAATAAAAATAAAAATTTTTAGCATAAAGACATTTAAGAAATCCAGGTTTTTCCATTCCTTCGAAAATATATTTTGATTTTTTTCAGAAAGAAAGGTATTTACTCCAGCTACAGTATAATCCTACATTCTTTCAAATGGGTTCATCGAAATAGATGAACAAAAAAATCTTCGAGATGCCTGAGCATGTATATAGACAAAATAAATATTCTTTGTAGGGATATACATATCCCCCGACAATTTTATTTTAATTGACCACGCTGAATACGTTAAAAACAACCGACTTCAATCGCAACAACTCCAATTTTGTTAGGTTTTTGTTGATTTTCTCAAAAACCGCTGAATCAATTTCGATAAAATTTATATGGGACCACCTGTGAAGTATACCCTTTCAAACAAAAAAAGAATTTTCAATATCGGTTCAGGCATCTTCGAGTAATCGGTGAACATACATAAAAAAAAAAAAAAAAAAAAAAGATTCCGACGAATTGAGAACCTCCTCCTTTTTTTGAAGTCGGTTGAAAATAATCCATGTACTGTGTATAAACACGACCCCGTTTTTATAACTTTTCTTTTTAAGAGTAGATAAATCGTATTAACACAGGTACACGCAACATTAAAAGTAGACTCACCATGCCGTCAGACCACGAGTTCGAAAAATCAAGGAGCAATGTACACAGATACTGACAAAAACTACAGTACATTGGCATCGGAAAATACGAGTATATCTTTATCATATTTCAACCAGTAGGTATCAAATAAAGTGCGGTCGTTGAATGCGTTGTTTCTTATGTCTTATTATTGTAGAGGAAACTTTACATCTAGGGTGCTGGGCGAAATTTTTTCGAAGACCTATTTTGAGGTCTTTTTTTTATTTGCTACTCGTATTTATAAATAGAATTGTTTTGCTTTGTTTCGCTTCGAAAAACATTTTTGTCCCGGATAAGTACTTATTTCCGGAAAACAAAAAACTTACTTAAAATCCGATCTAATGGAATATTTTTTTTTCATGAATAAAAGAAGCATAACAAAAGTAAGGCTTATAAATTAATAATAATGTGCAAAGTTCAGAAAAAGCTTTATAAGCCATTTTATAAGGAATCGACTTTTTAACTTTTTCTTTTAGAGTGTGTAAAGTTATGGTGAATATTATAAAAGTGATTATGAATTTCGACAGAGGTATTTCTTTTACTTTGTTACAAAAGTTTCTTTCTAATCTCTTATAAGGACCTGTAATACTTTTGTTGAAATTCATACTCTTAAGTAAGCCTTTGTGTATATAGGGTTCAATTTAATTCGTGGTACTTCCGCTAACTGTGGTTTTTACTCATGACACTGAACAATTTTTTCAAAGGAACCAATAGTCAATTCGCAAAAAATGTTTGGCCTCTTCATACAAATTCATCAGCTGATCGACCAATTTTGTATGAAGAGTTCAATTTTCATTTCCTTGGACAATGTTGTTCAGTTTCATGAGTAGAGACCATAGTTAGCGGGAGAGTACAATGAATTAAATGTCACGGTGTCTTAATAGATAAAACAATATAATCCTAGTCAGAAGCCAAAGGTAGTGTTAAATTACTGGATTCAGTGGTCTCAATATTATCGATCAAAGTAGTACCTATTTCTAATCCAATAATTATAAACCTATCTGAAGGAACAAGTACATCCGAAAATAGCCGAAGGTCTCCCGAGTGCCCGAGACATGCGCAATATTACGGACTAAAACCGTTTTTTCGTGAAATTGTAACTTACTTGAACTTTCGGTGACAATATATTCATATCTATGAGTATTTAATATTTTCGAGTTTCTTCTGGGCTCGCTTGATGTTTGTTCTCGCTCCTCTATCTAATACTTCCCGAAAAACTTAAATAAAATACATTTTGAATTTTAGATAGTAATGCCATAGATGTCAGTCGTATATTATTTGCCGATAATGTAACAATAAATCCATATTTTTCCTTACACTACACCAATTATTCGTTGAGAAAATAAGCCAGTATTCCTACCATTTGTAGATTTCCATCGATTAAAACGTCAATAATATCTACTTTGATCCTAAAATAACTGTACTTTGAAAATTATATTAACTGCTCTAGGGATAGAATTATCAGTTGATAGGCTTAGTATTTAATAATTTGTGTATACTTAAAATCTTTTTCCGACCAAACCACCTACAATTAGCTGAGTCAATACAAAATTTTCTGTTATTACCGATGAGAATAAACACAGCTGACTTTACGTTGTGTTTCTTATACTATCACCATGACCTTAAATTTAACTGTCATAAAATCGAGATAAAATAGTAAACTTTTTTGGTAGCTACATCTTTTTCAGTACGAATAACCACGGTAAAAAGACTTTAGTGGTTACCGCATACGGACAAGCAAATCATGGGATGCTCTCCGGCAAAAATGAGCTACGATTGATTAAATAATGATGAGTATTTTTGTATTTTTTTTTTTGGGAATTGAATATAGTTTCCTCGAGAAAAGTGGTTTAGTTTCATAAATTGAATCCACAGTTTCTTTTTTCAGATATTTTAGAAGAACCCTGCATAGAAATGTCTTTCCCCCTTAACTAAATCAATCTCTTAATTACCCACAAATTCTAAAACTGAATCCTTTGTTCACAGCCAAAGCAGAAGAGTCTCGGCAGTACATCCCATATCAGGGCTACCACCATCATGAGCATCACTGGGGCCCCTACTTCGAGGAGGAGAAGCTCAACCACGTGGCCGTCCACGTTGGGGGCGAGGCCCTGCTGCGCTGCCGAGTGTCTATGCTCAAGGATAAGACGGTGAGTTGGGAAACTCACGAAATGCGTATGAAGCACCTATAACGTACCTACATTTCACTGAAGCGTCGTCGTAGAACGCGTTCTTTAACAACCCATATTGGCTCCACTGCTGAAACAGGGATCTCATCCCATACCTCGGTGAGGTTAAGATTTACTCTACATACGCGAGCCAAATCCAGATTGTTGGAGGCTTTGATTTGATTGGTGGGGACTGCTTGTGGAGCTTGTGGCCAATTTTTAAGCCTCCCGCCGCCTATAAAGCCTCGGACGTGGCTTGACGACAGGAACGAGTAATCCATTTTTTCAGGACAACAACGTATTTTTTTACGTAATCGATGGTTTTAACGCGATCTTACGGAATTAAAATCGTATTTTCAATATAAATGTCAGGGTAACTGTTTAAATCCGTGGCATCGAAAAACGTGTAAAGTGACTAACGTAGCCAATATTTCCCGAGCGGAAGCATAAAACGATTTAAAACCTTTTTAGGGTTCCGTAGTCAAATGGCAAAAAACGGAACCCTTATGGATTCGTCATGTCTGTCTGTCTGTCTGTCTGTCCGTCCGTCCGTATGTCACAGCCACTTTTTTCCGAAACTAAAAGAACTATACTGTTGAAACTTGGTAAGTAGATGTATTCTGTGAACCGCATTAAGATTTTCACACAAAAATAGAAAAAAAAAACAATACATTTTTTAACCATACTTAGAACTGAAACTCAAAATTTTTTTTTGTCATCAAACCTATACGTGTAGGGTATCTATGGATATGTCTTCAAAAATGATATTGAGGTTTCTAATATAATTTTTGTATAAACCAAATAGTTTGCGCGAGAGACACTTCCAAAGTGGTAAAATGTGTGTGTCCCCCCTGTAAAACTAGAAAAAATATATGATTTACATTACCATTCAAACAAGTAGTTTCTTTTAATACGTCATAAATCGTAAACCGCAAATTACCTTTCATTCAATGAACTCAAATATAAAAAATATAGAGTTCAAGACATGTGTGATTATGAATTTATACGGAACCCTCGGTGTGCGACTCCGACTCGCACTTGGCCGGTTTTTTATTTAATTAAAATACGGTTAGCATTCCATACGATTTCTTGCGCGATTCTATTCTATTCTCATATCGCTGTATAGTTAGATTAAATTCACAGTCACCAACTCCATATATAACTTAATATTTGTAGTGTTGTAGCTGAACCAAGTTAGAACTTCTTTAGGTTGATGCGGTTATATCACTGAATAGAGAGCATAAACTATTAGCATCTGCTCTGAGTGCCATAAGAAACAGGAAAAGGGTCGGGTATAATGCTATCCTTGTTAAATAAGGACGCGGATGGGCTGTTATCCGCAACTAGGCAACTATTTTTCTGGAGAATATTGGCAACAATGATACAATTTGACCTCAAAAAGAGCGGCAGACCATAGCCGATGCTAAGTAGAACTAAAAATTACCAAGAAGAGGAGGTGATCGGTCGTTGTTTTCAGGTAATGTGGCTGCGGAATACGACTGACTCAGCGCAGCTCCTCACAGTCGGGCCTGCGACATACGCCGGCGACAGTCGCATTGCTGTCAAGTTCCAATACCCAAACAATTGGAGACTCAGCATGAATCCTGTGAAGGCCACAGACGCTGGGCTGTACATGTGCCAAATATCCACACACCCACCTAGGACTATATTTGCTAATTTAACTGTTTTACGTGAGTATATTAATGCGTACAAAACCTTTTAATACGCAGCCTCTATTAAGGTGCAACTTGGAAATCATATAAAGAGTAAAGTCTTAAGATATTCAAACATGTAGTAGTCCAATAGTCATATTGAAACTCTATATATCTATCTATCTATCAGCCGAAATACGTCCACTGCCGGACAAAGGCCTCCCCCAAGGATTTCCACACCGACCGATCCTGTGCGGCTCGCATCCAGCGGCTTCCTGCAACCTTTACCAGGTCGTCGGTCCACCGAGTCGGACGCCTGCCCACACTGCGTCTTCCGGTGCGCGGTCGCCATTCGAGAACTTTAGTGCCTTTAGAGACTTTAGTGCCCAACGGCCATCCGTTCTACGAGTAATGTGCCCTGCCCACTGCCACTTAAGTCTAGCGATTCTGAGAGCTATGTCGGTAACTTTAGTTCTCCTACGTATCTCCTCATTTCTGATTCGATCGGGTAGGGAAACACCAAGCATAGCACGCTCCATCGCCCTTTGAGTGACTTTGAGCCTTCTTATGAGGCCCATAGTAAGCAACCATGTCTCGGATCCATATGTCATCACTGGCAACACACACTGGTCAAAGACTTTAGTCTTGAGACACTGCGGTATTTTGGACGTGAAGATATTCCGAAGCTTCCCGAACGCTGCCCAGCCGATTTGGATTCGACGATTGGTCTCTTTCTCGAAGTTGGACCTACCTAACTGGACTGTTTGTCCCAGGTATACATATTCGTCAACAACTTCGAGTGTAGAGTCTCCTACCTTCAGAGGAGTAACACGGACGTTTAACATGATTTTCGTCTTATCCATGTTCATTTTAAGACCCACTTGTTGGGAGACTCTACTGAGTCCTTCGAGCATTGCGCCTAGGTCCTCTAAGGTCTCAGCCATGATCACGATATCGTCAGCAAATCGAAGGTGAGTGATGTACTCGCCATTGATGTTAATGCCGAGTCCTCTACAGTCCATAAGCTTTAAAACGTCTTCCAGTGCAGCGGTGAACAGTTTCGGAGATATAACGTCTCCCTGTCTCACCCCACGCTGCAGCCGGATAGGTTTCGAATTCTGATCCTGGAGGTGGACAGACATGGTGGCGTTTTCATACAAACACTTCAACACTTCGATGTATCGATAATCAATTGGGCACTGTTGGAGAGACTGCAACACAGCCTAGGTCTCGATCGAATCGAAGGCTTTCTCATAGTCCACAAACGCCAAGCATAGTGGCCGATTATACTCTTCGGTCTTCTGTATAATCTGCCGCAGCGTATGTATGTGGTCTATGGTACTGAAGCCTTTTCGGAAACCGGCTTGTTCGGGAGGCTGGAAGTCGTCAAACCTGCGTGCGAGACGATTCGTAATGACTCTCGAAGACAGCTTGTAGACATGGCTCAGGAGTGAGATGGGTCTGTAATTCTTCAGCAGAGGCTTATCACCCTTCTTGAAGAAGAGCACCACCACACTCCCGTGCCATGGTGTAGGCGTTCGTCCCTCGAGCATGACGGAATTGAATAGCTTCTGAAGAGCTATAAGTACCGGTTCTCCACCTGCTTTCAGAAGCTCAGCCGTAATTCCATCATCACCCGGTGCCTTGTTGTTCTTAAGCTGTTTGAGAGCCATTCTAATCTCGCACAAGCTGACGTCTGGGATATCTCCGGAATAGTGTCGGGTCAATCCGGCTCTCGGGTCTTCAGCCAGATTGCTGACAGGTAAGCGTGTAGTCGTGTATAATTGTCCGCAGAACTTCTCAACCTCTTCCAACAGCTCAGGCTTGGACGACACGACTCTGCCATCCTAGGTCTTCAGCTTTGTCAGTTGGCTTTGACCAGCAGACAGATCCCTTGCGAATACTTTTGACCCTTTATTGCGCTCTATAGCCTCTTTAATACGATTGGTATTAAATTGGCGTATATCGTGGGTCAAGGACTTGGAGATCTGTCTGTTTAGTTGAAGATACTGACAAGCATCTTAAGAGGATTTCAGAATCAGGCTTCGTCTTTCCTCCATAAGCTTGCTGGTGAGGTCCGAGATACGAGATGTTCTTTTTAAACGGCCGGTTTTGAAGGCCTTATTCCCAGCCGTTTGGACAATTTCCATGAACTTGTCGTTATAATTGTCCACATTTTCGCATTCTTCTAGGCATTCGAAGCGGTTGTGCAACTCGAGTTGAAAGCTTTCGGGGTTTTGGAGTTGTATAGGCGCTGATCGGAGCGTGGACTTCACCAGTCGACATTTTTCTAGTTTTGTTTTTAGATTCAATGTGCCTCTTACCATTCAGTGATCGCTTCCTGTCTTAAGCGAGTTGATCACAGAGATATCATTGAATATTTGCCTTTTTGTCGACAAGATGAAGTCAATCTCATTTTTTACTACTCTAAATTATACTAAAGTGACAGTTTATGTACCTTAATAGGCACTGTATTTCAAGACGCCTGAAACTAAGATAAGAAACTAAATAGCTTGCTCTCGACTTAAATATATTGAAAAAGACTGGCAGTCCAATTATCATATTGAGCGTTCTTTTGCAGCTCCTCTGATAACCATCAATGGAGACCAAACCCACGAGGTGAAAGATAGATTTTACAAAGCCGGTAGTTCTATCCAACTCTCGTGTATCATATCAGACGATTTCATCTCTTCCGTACCAATCAAGTCACCGACGACAACCACGTCACCTATACCTACTACACCAATGACTACTTCAACAACAGAATTGACCACAAGATCTAGTACAGTATTCAACAGGATAGATGTAATGTTAAACAAGAGTTGGAGCGTCGAAACGACGACCCTGACGTCGACGGTTAGTGTAAGAACGACAAAGGTGCCAGAGACCACTACAGTGAGAACGACGGCGGTACCAACCGCTCCGCCAATAGTGAATAATGTGTATGGACTTATGTGGAGGAAGCAAGGGAAGGACTTCTTTGACAATGTTATTTTTAGGAATATGAGGTGAGTTTTACGAAAGCATTTTACTTCATCATTATCGCATTCGTTTAATATATAAACTATGGGGATCAAATATTTCCACTCAGCATGATTCTGAACTACATTTAGCGTCAATTAATTTTCGTTGATTTAGATATCAATACTAAATAAGTAATAAAAACCTATTTACATAAGTCACATTAAAATTTGATTCCTCTACCTACGCTATAGCCCAGGTATTTTAGTAATAAATATAGATAAAAGTAAAATTAAAATTTTAAAAACCCCCCGACACAAAAAATAAACTCTAAAAACTAACAAATAATATTTTAAACCTATTATAATTATTATCGTCACATATATTATGTAAGTTCAAATATTTTTATTTTCCAAGCGTCGTCGCGTCGGGGGACCGCTAAAGTTTATAAAGTATTTTTTCAACAACAGCTAATTAATTATTAAGAATTACATTTAGGTACGAGCGGAGTAAATTATTTTGTTGCAAGCTGCGACTAGACCTGTTTTTCTCACTTAGCGGTCCCCCGACGCGACGACGCTTGGAAAATAAAAATATTTGAACTTACATAATATATGTGACGATAATAATTATAATAGGTTTAAAATATTATTTGTTAGTTTTTAGAGTTTATTTTTTGTGTCGGGGGGTTTTTAAAATTTTAATTTTACTTTTATTTTGTCCTTTTTAAAGTAGGTATAAATATTAGGAAGGTATTTATAATGATTAGTTAGTTGAGTTAGTAACGATAGGACATATGGAAGGTAGTCAGATCCCCTCACCAACTATTAAAGAGCTGATGATCTTCAAACGGCTGATCAGGTCATGGTTACCTTACCATATACTTTCAATATCATTGAAGTAACATGGTGCCAAATTTCGAATCGATAGGACATATGGAAGGTAGTCAGATCCCCTCATCAACTATTAAAGAGCTGATGATCTTCAAACGGCTGATCAGGTCATGGTTACCTTACCATATACTTTCAATATCATTGAAGTAACACGGTACCAAATTTAGAATCGATAGGACATATGGAAGGTAGTCAGATCCCCTCATCAACTATTAAAGAACTGATGATCTTCAAACGGCTGACCAGCTCACGCTTGCCTTACCATGTTCTTTAAATATCGTTGAAGTAACACGGTACCAAATTTCGAATCGATCGGACATAAGGAAGTTAGTCAGATCCCCTCATCAACTAGAAAAGAGCTGATGATCTTCAAACGGCTGAACAGATTTTCATGAAACATGGCTAAGAACACTCGGGATAAAATTATCTATGACACAAAAAAAACAAAACGAAAATCGGTTCATCCGTTTGGGAGCTACGATACCACAGACAGATACACAGATACACAGATACACAGATACACAGATACACAGACACGTTAAACTTATAACACCCCTCTTTTTGCGTCGGGGGTTAAAAAAGCTACGTATTATCGAGAATTTCACCAACATTACTTTCAAAATTTTCAAGTAAAACTAACTTTAGGAATCCTCTTAATTGTTTAATACCTAGTGCTGCCTGCTGTCCTTAAATATTTTTTTTCATCTATGTTGGTCAATAATTCCATGTGAATACTATTTCTATTTGCGTTGTTCGCAAGTTGCGGCACAGTTGCTGCGGAGAACTCATAATTTATTCACAAAATTACCTTCAGTGGTTTGGATTTAACTTTGCAGTAATCCGATTCAATTTTCTCAGCGCGACAATCAGCGTAGCGTCAGCAGCACAAAACGATAGTGGGACATACACTTGCCACTTGCAGAATCACTCGCAAGTGACTGTCAATGTCCATGTGCTTATTGGTAAGTCACTTTTCTTTATTATCATCATCTTCACATCATCAGATTAGCCCATATTAGTCAATTGACTGTTTTCGGCCTTACAAATCCAGAATTAAAATACGTTCCAAAACAAATCACTCGAAATTAAACTAAAACATCACAGTGTATGTTACTTTGTGGAACTCCCGACCAAAATAAGCTTGGGAAGTATTAAAAGAAGTTTTTTGGTTTACAACAAAAGTTCCTTATTTCACTTCGATATAATATTACGGATGTTAAAAAGCTCTTTTGATATTTTAAGGGGTTATTCACAATCAAGTATTTTAGGAAAAATATTGGAAAAATCCGATCTACTACATACCAAATTTCACATACAATGTCTTCATTCACTATTCATCATGGGAAATTCAAAAATAATGTAGGTCGGATTTTTTCAATATTTTTCCTGTATTCTAATACTTGATTCTAAGTAACCCTTTAAAACTAATGCAATTTTTTTAATACTCTGTATAGGTAGTTATAAAACAATAATTTGATTATTTATGTAGGTAACTCTCGTTTAATCGCTGGCGCTCGCTCGGTTAATGAAAATATGTTACGTCATCAGATCGTATTGTATCCATTATTTATTTAATACCTACTATACGAGTACCCGGCCAGCTATTATTATTAATGAGCAAGAAATGAATTAAGCGAAGTCAATACGTTATAAAACATTTTCCTTTGGTGTATTGATCGATGTATATTAAATTTTATATACGTACAGTCTCCGGTTCCCATAATAAAGGGAATCCTAGTTTAAGTGCATATCGCCTTGTGTGATTTGTCCGGGATATCCTTTTAAATTCTATTTATTTATGAATTACACTATCTAAACACTTATCTAAAAACTGCATTTAAAAGCATGAAAACATTTTGCCAATATTACCAAGTATTTGTTATATGTTAGGCAGATAAGAAAAAGGATTTAATCCTTGACGTCACACTGAGACTGGACGAGCAAAGCTATATCAGCGGAATCAATAACGTGTAAACATAACCTTATTTTTTTATTGTCAAACAATTTAGTCTATCTATCTATCTATATAGCCTTATTCTTTAAATATTTTAAATTGTAACTTGGATATTCTAAATATTAAAATGTTAACATTTAATTTTATTTTATGGTTATTCAATATAAATGCAAACTATTCCTGGAAATTCCTTTAAAGTAACACAAATTACGACACATCATTAACATATTCCACGTTAAAGTCTATAATTACACAAGCTCATTTATTTTTATTTTATTTTCTTTGAGCAGAAAATTAATTAACTATTCAATATGTCATTACTAAAGTATAAACTATTTAAAATTGATACAATGTTCAAAAATGATTACCTAGGTAGTGAATTTTGATGTTGTTGGCATCAAACAAATTTTAAATTAACTTACGTAATGAAGTCAATATTAATTTACTGCGTAACTACCTATCACGTTTTAATAAAACAGAATGTCTACCTGCCTCAGTTTGTATAAACATAAATTCCACAATAATTACTTCAGTAGTTTGAATATCGTACAAACAAAAAGATCTTAATCGCAAATTCTTATTACTGTAGGTACAAAGTTGCTTACCTGATCAGTTTTGAAATCTTCTGTATATAAAATTCAAGATATACAGATAATATCAAAAGGCAATTTTTTGTTGTTATGGTATATTTTGTTAGTCATAAGTGCCTGCGCACGTTTACAGGTAAAAATCGTCAAGATAAATTATCACACGACTGAAAATTTTAGTGCGTTTAAGGCCTAAGTTTCATAAGTCGAATATTGAGTCACAACTCACAACTCTGCGTGCTAATATCAGAACTAGGCTGATTCGTAACCGCGTCGAAACAAAGACTCCAATGGACCTGAATAGAGCAGGCATTCTCAAACTTATAGCACCACGTACTCCTACGCAATGTCCTAATAGATGGAAAACCTCTAAACAAACTGCCTATAGAAGAAAATAAGGCATTTATTTAAAAATGTACAATTAGAAAGATGTTTTAACTAGTGTGATGAATGGGCTTGCTCTTTGTTACAAAATGAGCCTATTTTAGGTGTAATTTTGCTCAGCTTCAATCTTAATATAGATTTAGATTTAAATTAGATTAAATTAGATTCACGTCGATTTTCGTACTTCTTTTTTAGCTATCTATCAGCCGAAAGACGTCCACTACTGGACAAAGGCCTCCCCCAAGGATTTCCACACTGACCGGTCCTGTGCGGCTCGCAAACAGCGGCTTCCCGCAACCTTTTTTTAGCTACAATGACGTAAATGTTATAATGTACCGCCTACGATCACCTGCTGGCCTACCTCTAGGGGTACACCTACCCTACTTTGAGAAACCCCGGTATAGAGAAATCTATCAATTCACACTGTAAATTGCGGAAATAATAAAATCACTCCACTGACTTACATCGGAGCAAAGATATCTCCAAGTAGGAACCTACCTTGATTGAAGAGAATACAGCAATTTTTTTTAAAAATTAAATAAACTGAAACTGAAACCTAGACCAGAATGATAGGTCGAAGTAGTAGAAGAATATGTACGACATAACGATACTAAGAAAATATAGAATAAATAGAATGACTACACCAGCAATAACTACCCGCAAAAAATATTGTGAAGTTAGTGGTGATATATACGCGCATCCACTAGTTGTCCCATCATTAATAAATCTCTATAATTATATTGGATCTTTTTTTATCCACAATTGGTAAGCGATGATGATGCCGAAGATGGAAGGGGGCTTACTAAAATTCCCCAATGCAATAGGGAACCGACTATATTATCTCCATGCCGGAACACATTAATGCTATTACCATTGATATTTGGCGGAAAGACTTAGATAAGATGGTGGCTGTCTGTACTCGGAAAATTTCCTATAAGAATTTTACAACCCTCTCCGATTTCTTAGAGACCATACACTAAACTTTTATCTATTCTCTTTATCAGGTGAGAACCAAGCTGCAGTTCACCATGACACGTGGAACAAGGGAACGCTGTTCTGGCAACCACAAAACCTAACACTGGTCTCGGTTATAGCATTACTATTATTTTTTACCTAAAAATTCAGAAAGAAATTTTATTCGTTTTGTTCTTGTTAAGCATACACTTACTTTTAAAATTATTGTTCCACGAGAAACCCTGTATCGGAGCAATAAATATTTTGGATTTTTCATATAAACTGATCACGGTAATTTACCAACTTTGTATGGAGAGTAAAAACCATGTTCGATTATTATGTATGGGTTCCCTGAAAAAGGTGTTCAGTTTAATGAGCAAAAGAAACAGTTGATGGGAACGAAATGAATACAAGTTGAACCTGTACAGCAGGTAAAAAAAGACTACAATAATAGTGAGTGAGTGTTATTTGAAATGTTTCTGAATAACCTTTGATAGATATATTACAATTCAGCATAAAGGGTTTTTTAACTACAATATTGTCAAATTTACACACTGAGACACAAATACTCGTACGTGTGTATTCCTTAAGTTTTTAAGTACAATGCATTGGGAATGAACTGTAATATAGACAAAAAATATATTTTAAAATTTTTGTACATTGTTTCTTGTAAATTTTTTCACAGTTATTAACACTTGGCTAAAAGCAAAGATTATTTGGCATAATATTATTTTTCTCATATAATGTAAATAATTTTAGGATATAAACATTCCAGTCGCTAGTTAAAACAATAAAAAATACTTAATATTATGTTTAATCTTATACAGTTATCAAAGCCGTAGATTATATATAAGTACTTATAATAAATATTCGTATTTAAAATACAAAAATGTACAGTTATATCTGGTAATATTATTATTTTGTAAAGTTAAACTTTTTGATTGTAATCTATGACATACATAAGTAAGAATATTAAATAAACAAAATGGCAAAGCCGTTATACGTCTGTACATCTATATGTTGCACATTTTGTTAAACTACACATTATTTGTCTATACAGATGACTATGTTAATATAATGACTGTATTCTAAACAGTATCAGTAAAATAATTAAATTAAAATAATCTTATCAAATACTTGGTATTTAATTATATCCCTTGGAGTATAATGAATTCCCTAAATCGATACACTCTCGCCTTCGTCTAGACGTAACGTCGTTTCAAAGTACAGAGTGATATAAAAGTATGGCAAAATTTTAACTGTGACTGCTACCCATAAAACTGAACCACGGGTAACTGATTAATGTTCTTCAGTTTTATCAGTAGAATCCATAGTTACAATTTTGTCAGACTTTTTTTTATCACCTGTATAAGGCCAAATATTTTACGCAAAAAGCTGATATGGTATGACGGCAATAGATGCGGGGAAAGAGGACGCAACGTCTCAATTTTGTAACAACTTTTGTTCTACGAATTCGCTATTAGCAAAACATTTTTGGACTAAGATACAAAGTAGGCTAATTAGCTGATGGATATGTACGTAAAGTTGTAGTACTAACTAATTACATTTCATGAGTAAATAGAAGGTAACATACATAATTATATTTATACCACAACTTTTTGTAAAACCCTGTACGAAAATATACAACAATTCCAATATATTGTATTTTCGTATACGAACAAATAAGATTAAGGAATTTGGAAACAGATTCTTTTATCTAATATTTCAGCTTAAATGAATTGATGGATTTTGGACTGCGAGGTGTTATTAGATGCGTCATTTTATGCACTTGGGTTTTAATTTATTGAAGAATAAGATGACCAATATTTTTAAAACGGTAGGTACATCTGATTTATAATGTGTAACTTGGTAAGTTCGGTCACCGGTTTAATATAATAATTAGATTCAGTTAAGAAAGTAGGTATTTAATCACTCTGAAAAAAATTAGGCAATGGGTTGTTAACGTAGAGACTTATACTCAATCTTATTTTTTGTGCAAACTTGATGTAAATAGGTTCAAAAAAGCAAAAGTTACTACTGTCTGTGACAGACAGAAACGATCTTACAATGTTCCCCGTAAAGACTACAAGGTTTATAAGTTTGTAAGTTTATTGGCATTTTGACAAGACAATTTACAGAACACTTAGTAACTAGAACATTATGTCTGTTATGACAATATTATAATAGTTAAGTCACAGCCGATACTTATAAAATAGAATAAATCCTGCGCTTTAAGCACCGACTACTCTTCCATTGTCACAGAAAGGTGTAAAGCTTCATATGTATTGAAATTGAGAATATTATTGTTCATCTAAGAATGTGACAACCTCACAATAGGTAAGGAAGCTCGCGACCTTTTGATATTATCATCTCTCAAGGGGAAAATGGGAAAGGGTGCCGACGAAGTAGAAAATCAATTATACAGCTCAGTTCAAAAGGTAATAAAGAAGCTTCTCGCCAATGTTTCTATTTACAATGAAGTGGTGGCATCTCGCCCGTGGGACGCATTTTATGGGATAAGGGAAGATTGGGCCACCTACAGAACAGTTGTGCAGAGATTGTGGTGAACTCAAATAGGGTTGTGTGGCGTTCTTTATTTATTTATTTTTATTGCTTGTTTCATACTTAAAACTGGGTATAGTAAAATGGGTATAGTTTCCATAAACTCGAAGCTTTTACTTATTAAACCTATTGAATAAATTTTAGTCTAAGAAGATGGCGAAATCGCCAAAAATTGATTGATTGATTTGTTTGATAACTCCAAAAATTTTGAATTAAGCCAAGTCGTAAAACAAAATGTGTTCAGTATGATGAGTAGACGCCCATTTATTTATCCTGTTGTATAAATTATTTATTTAATTCGTTAAAATATAGCCCTTATTTTTTAATGAACTCAAATAGAATAATTTCAAATCTGTAATTGGATTGTAATCTAAGTGTCAACAATGTTTTTTTTTATAAGCTTGGGTACTATACACAGCATAGACAATTTTTACGATTTCATTTGATTCAAATAAGCGACGACTGAATGAATAATATACTATTATGATAAAGCTTGTTTCGAAGCAAGTATTTGCGGTGCCGTCATATGTTTTAGTATATTAATTATGATACATTTTCAGTAAAACAAAGTATTTATTAAAGCAAATCTTTAAATTGCGTTTGTATTTTTAACTGACAGGAACTGTGACTGTTTTTAGTTGACAAGCGGCCAACAATATCATCATCATCACGTCACCAGCCAAAACATTCCCCTGCTGGACGAAGGCTTCCCCAAGGATTTCCACGACGACCAGTCTTGCTCTGCTCGCATTCAGCGGCTTCCCGCGACCATCACCGTCATCAGTTCACCAAGTGAGAGGCCTGCCTACGCTGAGTCTTCCGATGCGCGGTTGCCACTCGAGAACCTTCCTCCACCAACGGCCATCGGTTCTACGAGCTATGCGCCCCCGCCTACTACCACTCATGATATAATAAAAGGCTCCTCATTGGACAACATTCACCAATTAACCTACAGAAAAAGAATTGGCTTTCGATAGTAATTGATGCTAATGAGGGTACAGGGGAAAAACATGCGAAGTCACATTTTCATGATTTTTAAACTGGTAATACCAATTGTATACTACAAAAATCTGGTAGAACGTAACGCCAAAATGATCTTTACAGTAACGTACAGAATCGCGGAGTAATCTTCATTGAAAAATATTGATACAGTGCCGTAACAAAGCGATCAAAATATTAATTTATTGTAGCAATTTCTCAGTTCATTGTCTTTGTGACATTGCGTGTTTTTCCCCGGTGCGTGCCTGTGCCCTTATTGTCAATTATTGATTGCTTGAGTTGTATGGAGCTTTGTATGGGTAGTCAGATTCTTGCTTTGTCTCTTCTTTTGTGGCTACCATTTTCTACTTGTATGGTATTATTTACCAAAAAAAAAGCTATATACTTTTGACTTTTTTTATTAGTATTATCACATACTTTGTGAAATATTCAACCTGCTACAGATCATTCTTCAAAATATGTACCTATTCATTTAAAATTAGAAAGGACGGGCAAAAATACTCATACATTCGGCATACCCGTTCCCTCCGGGGTCCCACAGGTGTCCCATTTAGGACCATTGGTTTTTATTTTATATGTCATGACATGAGTATCTGTTTTAAGAACTCTAACCATATTGTTTACGCAGACGATACAGAAAGCTATAGACCCAATTACCTCCGAAGCTGACTGTCAAGAAACGTAAAACGATCTAAACACTTTCTATGAATATTGTTAAAATAATGATATTTTTTTAAATCTGGATAAGTGTTTTGTTATCAGTTTCTCACGTAAGCAAAACCCAATTAAGTATGATTACAATATAGCAGGAAAGCAAACAGACAGAGTTAGCAGAGTAACCCATATTAGAGACTTAGGGATAACCCTCGATTGTCAACTTAATTTTAATCTGCATATCGATAATCACAGACATGCACCCCGCTCCCCCCTATAGACTAGCAATACAGGGCATCGACCGCTCGCCGCAAGGTGGGCAGATGGCCAAGTTAAATTGAAATGTAATTTTTGTTCAATTTTCGTCTTTCAGTCTATTTCTGTCAATGGTCGAGGTAACATCGGATAAAATGTGTGTAAATTTATCGTAAAAATGCCAAGTTGCATCATTGTCTGATGCGGAATCCGCACTGGGCATCTCAATAAATTAAACGTTTTCATACCAGAAGTATGCCATATATTGACAAATTTTTATTTAAATAACTTCGTTGCAAAACATATGATAGTGATGTAACACTTCATCGACTTTTCGATAGATATAGCAAAAAGTTTTAGTAACAAAAAATATCCGACTGCATATCTACATAGTTTTATCCAAAGTAAACATGAAATGGATTTGACTTATTTTTTCTTCTAATTATTTTCAGTTTCCAAAGGAACCCAAATAAAAATTAAACGAGAATTAAGACTATGAGCAGACACGATAGCTGGAAAATTTTCTTCTAACATTTCCGCCCAGCTTGGCTATAGATATGTTTTAGAAACTATGATTCGGTTTGATTTTTATTTTTAAAATATATATTTTTTGTTTTAAAATGTATTTTTACTGTATTATTATATGTTATATTATTATGATCCTTTCTATTACCTCCATCACTAGATCTTTCAGTCGTATTTTGAGTTTTGTCATTTTCAAATACTCTATTGCTATTCGACGATTTAAAACCTTAGACAGTTGACATCTTGCAGTGATTGGTCGTAATTCAAACATATGACATTCATAGATTCAAAAATTCGAAAAGTTATGAAGCTTCCCCCTCCCGCACCTCAGATTTTTCCCCTCAACTTCGTCCACGCGGTTTCATATTGAAACTGGCGTATTAGCATTCTATAGAGAAGCGGAGCGACGATATAAAACTTCTTTATCGATAATGTATGTAAGAAGGCATACAAAAAAGTCTTGGTATGATCCTGCGCATAGACAAACTTTTTAAGCGCCCCTTTACTTATAAAATTCTCTATATCGCTTATGTTAGGAGCATATTAGAGTTTGGAAGTATTATCTGGACCCCTCAATATCAGGTGCATAAGGACCATCTAGAGAGGATTCAGAATATATTTCTGAAATCACTGTGTTATAGAACAGGTACTTTTTTCGACAATTCTGTCGATCTGCGCGTGATTACAATATTCTATCACTAAAGGATAGAAGTACATATTTAAATATTATTTTCTTTTACAAAATTCTAAATAATATTATTAAATGTCCTAACTTACTACAAAATATACAACTTAAAAATACCGCACCCTTCCGTTCGACCTCACGATCTTTCCATTTCAGCTTAGCTCGCACAAATTACACGCAACATTCATTTTTTAGACGAGTTTCCAAATTCTATAATCACAATCTGAAAGATATAGACCCCTTCCAAAATTCACTGTATATTTTAAAAAAACATGTATACAAAAAAATTAATTAAGTACGAGAATTAGTTTAATACCTAAGTACTTAAATAATTACCTTGTTAAAAATTATAAATTTGTTTGTTATTGTTCGTTAACCTCTCTTAAGTTATAAACTGAATTTAAGTGCTCTAAAAATGTTATATTTATATTTAAAGTTATGAACCCCCTGGTCTATTTGCATAAAAAATATGCTTGTTACATTTAACAATTATGACTATTTGTGTTCTGTTCAATAAATAAAAGAAAGGCTAAAAATAGCAGAAATAAAATGATAATAGAGTCCCTTCGGTACCTTTTGTCTACAAAACTCGAAGAAAATAACAAAAATGATACTTATGAAAGAGAAAAATAGAAAGTACCTGACCTTTAAGACCCACGACTTTGAAGTGACTTACTAATACGGGTATTTTAAGGAAATGGACACGCACAAAATACCTTGTCGAGTTTTTCAGATCAAGACAGATGAAGATCAGTCTGTTTTTCGTATTTTAATCATACTGAAACGTGTTTCCTTTCAATTTGATCGTCTTTTGTTTTTTCATGCGTATCAGTTTATCGAAGACAAACCCTCTTTGATAACGACGAACACTAGAATGAAACAAAAGAAGGGACGTGTGCGTTAAATAAAAACATAAGAATTCTCCGTCGTCATAAAATAATGCGTCCTCCATACATTTAGTTACATTTAAATGGCCACTTAAAGAAGTGGTCATCGAAAGAAGTGCCTATTTGATCTGAAAAAATAGTTGTTATTTTGATATGTGGTCCTAAATCGCCGAATCTTATCTTACTCATATTATAAATGTGAAATATGGATGTTCGTTTGTTTTTGGTTATTTGTTTGTTTATTCCACTTTCACGCCGAAACTTCTGAACGGATTTGGATAAAATTTGGTAAGTAGATAGATAAAGTAGGTAGATAGATAACACATAGGATACTCGGAAAATTCGAGGATTGCCGGAGGAATGGCTAAAAACTTTTCTTTGTCACTATATAGCGCTACCTCAACACTTTAATTCTCTCTAGACCCAATTCTGGAGTCCACCCAGACGAAGTCGCGGGCAGAAGCTAGTAGGAGTATATATGTATCGATTTACTCTTAACATTACAATTACCTAAATAAGGATTTTTAAATAGACCTGAGATGCATAAGTTTTTATAAGCAATAACATGTGAAAACAATTTTTAAGACAATGTAGCTAGTCCGACGAAAACAGGAGCGTAAGAGAGCTTAGCGTGAACATTTTCTAGAGTTAAAACTCAATCTACTGTAGATACACCTACACCGTAACTACGTACATATACCTGGGATTGGGAGGCTTTTCTTTCCATCTCATTTTACGTGGTTTCAGTAAAAATATACTTACTTCAGGTCGTATTATAAACATATCTAATCTTCTTGTTGTGTTGTATTTTTGAGATATGACGCGAAATACGAGATATTAGGAAATAAATTGGACCGCAGCCCGATACGTTGAACTGATCAAATACGTGCCACTCTCGTTACCAACCTCCACGAACGCACATTGCTGAAGACGGAACGAAATGGCGAAAGATCATCACCGACAAAGTGTTGCCACGACCCTCATCACTGAGGAAGACGACGCAAGGAGGAGGAGGAAATAAATCTCAGAAAATGCAGACTTTTGAGAAATGTTCAGTTACCAGTCATGTCATTTGGTGATCGACTTGACGTGTCTATAGGAATCGAGACATCATTCCAAGATTATAATCCTTATAACATTTCTGCTTTATGTGATGGGTACTTTTGTATGGCGGGTTTCGGTACGGTTTTTTACTTATAAAACCAGTTATCTGATCGTGTTGTTTATAGATATTACTTGTGTTCTTAACCTATGACGCGAAAGAGGTATTTTATTCAATTTTACTATGGGACCTGTTCCTGCAATAAACTGAGTTTATTTTATTTTTTTATTTAAGCCTATGAGTATCTGTAGAGTCTGTATATCTCTATGTGGCAATGTAAGTTTCAGACGGGAGGACATATTAGAATGCGGGATTTTTGTCTTTTCATCACGTCAGTTCTTAGCTATGTTAAGTGACAATTGGTTATAAGAGGTTTTAGAGTTATTTAACTTCTTAGTGTGTTTGGGTATTACATATTTTGTTGGTTACACATGGTTAATTTAAATGAAGTTGTATTTTCATGATTATTTTATTGTAATAACTTGCACTTAGTTTATTTTATTAATCAAATAGCAAATAATCTTCATTAATCCCAATCAAAACGGGATTAGTATTATGTAACAATCTGATGAATTAACTTTATTAGATAACTTACAAACGTCACTAATCTGTTATTTTACTCATATAACGAATGATGTATTTATACCAACTATACCTTTAAATATATATAATAATACAACACTGAAGTTCATTTATCTTGTTGCGGTACGGTACTTAAGACGACGCATTATTGCTGTATTTACTCTGGTTTACTGAATATCTTCTGAATATTTATTATTCTCTGTCGTGATTCATGAATAATCATTAGCAACTTTATTTCGAGCATATTTTGGCAGGCATTGTAAGTACTGTCTCTAAGCAAATTATACTTATTAAGAGACTTTCTTAATTATAACGAGTGCTTTTAAATTTTGGCTTTACTTATGTTTGTTAGGTTACTATAGCAATTCTATAAAGACAGTTTGTAACACAGCGCAAAGGTGTAGTAATAATCAGATAGTTGTCTATATATTATTGAAACTGAACAACTTTAGTGTTCAACTTTGCTGAAACTACAAAAAAATCACTTTACACGAAAAACTAATACCTAATGGTTTTAAAAGTGTCAACAGTCATCTAACTTTAAATATTGATACAAAAAAAAGAAATGTGTTTTACTTTACCGTGATATAAAATCAAAGAATACTTGGAATCAGAGATCAAAATATATTATCATCAACCGAAAGACGTCCACTGCTGGACAAAGGCCTCCCCCAAGGATTTCCACACCGACCGGTACTGTGCTGCCCGCAGGCAGCGACTTCCTGCAACCTTCACCAGGTCATCAGACCACCAAGTGGAAGGCCTGCCTATACTGCGTCTAAAATATCAAAATATACCATGTGTCCCATATGGATGGAACTATAGATAAACCACACAACTGGCGGATCGCCCGCGCGGCAAGAGGTAGGTGGGGGCGGAGGGATATTCGGGTCTGTTTGGGTGAAATGCAAGGGTGCGGGGCAGGGACCTCAAGTGAAGTTTCTCAGTGCAGTCGCGGATCCCGCAGTACGCAGTTGGTTATTTTGTTTACGGACACTCGGAATGAAACGCACACGAGATTAATCTTCTCGAGATGAATTCTGAAGATAGACGCCCTAAGATTTTTGCCAAAAAAATTAACAAGCAAGCCAAACAAATAGTGTACAACGTATATTCTTATATGAAATTTATTGAAATAGAAGAATAAAGAAAAATTTATGTTTTTCAAAAATGTGTACTTTCTGAATTTGTCTATAATTAATTAAAATTTTCTGAAATAATTCATTGTTTAACTTTCATATTTATGTATACAATAGTTTTCGCTAACTAGTATAGAGAGGATTGGGTATTAAAAAAAAATTTTTTTACACACTAGGATACCCTGTGTTGGGGGTGCCATGAACACACAAAAATACAAATCAAATAATAACAAACAAATTGCATTCAGCGAATATTATCTCGGGATGTATCTCGCAACTATAAACTACGTGTGTGTCGATGCCCGCCCCCACCTACCTCTTGCCCCACGGGCGATCCGCGAGTTGTGTGGTTTGACTATAGCGATATTCTAGGAACGTGTAATATAGCCCATTGAAACCTTAAAACCACCCCTTTTACGGGGTCCATCCCCCTCCCCCTCCAAAGGACGACCATTTGAATGTTAAAATTTTTTGTATGCACTGTATATTTCTTGGTATTTTTGTATTTATATTACAGATGGCAACATTTTGTTAAAATTGACATATCAACTTCGATCTTCGTTTTGTTTTACGTAATGTTTTCCATTGGCGTTTCGTAAATATTTGTTTTAGGACTCCTTATTGGATTGATTCTTCGCTACCTGTTGGGCCTTTGCCTTCTTTACTAATAGGGCAGCAAATTACAAATGCAGAAACATCCAAATGGAAAGGCTATACGTAAATAAGAACGTGAATCAAAATTTGAACCATGTCACCGTCTCAGTGTTTAATAGAACTACAACCAAAAAATAATATTAAGAAAAGTAAGTGTCCGTTTCCGAACGCTCAGTGTCCAACTTTGTGAAGTCCAACACTTTTTTTGTCAGTTTAAATCAAAAAAAGGTGGGAAATAATATAGTCTACATTGAATGAATACAAATCAAGCCGCTTCACTTTTCTGTTACATTATGTTGAAACGCATTGTAACGGACCAAACTACGTTACATATTCACAAATGCAATTATTTAATAAAACCTTTACGAATTTCAATAGTTTTAAGGACTAATAGAAATAAGCCTTCACATTCAGTCTTCTTGCAAATAATTCTCAGAAATAATATCTATTTCAATAGATTCATCTCCTTTACGCTACGAGAAATTAAAAGGAAATTACTGACAGCTTTTGCTGCTGAGCAAATTATTGATTTTTGGCGGAATACTAAGGGTTTACCCGTGACTTAGTCTATGTGTCTAATTGAGGAAAATAATGTTTATTAAAACGCATCTGTTGAGGTTATTTAAATAATAAATAGTTCTAAGAGGTTCAGAAATTAATGCATTATAACTTTTGTTATAATAGTATCACTATTTAAGGGAAAACTAAGGACAGCGATATTAAAAATACAAACAAACTGACAAGTTTATTGTAATATTTTTATAGAGAAGAATAAGGTGTTTGACATTGTGGGGGGCTTAGGGAATCGAACTCGGAACCGAGTGGTTTAGTTTTATTAATTTCAAGTGGGGAATTCTCTTTTTGTTTATTTAGATAGACAGAGGGGGTGCGGGATAGATTATGAGTGTTTGTATTAAAATAGATTTCGTGAATCTATTAGGGTTTTAGCTAGGAAAGTGGGCGAATCGGTAAAGTATTCACTCTAGGGCGATTCCTTAGAAGCGCCATGGATTTTATGTTTTCGTATCGTTCGAGTGATGGTTTGAAATAATAAGTGTATTAATTACACGGGACTCTGGGGTGTCTTCCTATTTGGACCTAGTTTTATTTAATATGCGGTTTGAACTTGCATGCTTTTATTTGTCTATTTTCATGTGTTTTATAATATGACATCTTTGTTTTGCTTGGATACAAATCTCTACTGCGCAGTATGCGAGGCAACTAATATATTTTATTCTAGTTGATCAGTTCTTTGGAACTAATTATATTATTATCGTCGAGGGCTGAAGCTACTCTGTATAATATCAATGAGAGATCAAACTACTCAGATATCTACTGCAAACAATCTCCGGGTTTTCATTTCGGTTCTTTGGTGTTACTGCCGAACCTGAAAAGTACTAAGCTTTAAAACATTAAAGAACTGCGGCATTTGCCTTTGATTAATATCATTATTTATAACCTAAGCGTTATCGTTTGGTTCTTTGGTGCTAATGCCCAACCTGAAAAGTACTAAGCTTTAAAGCATTAAAGAACTGCATCTTTACTATAAAAGTCTTCATGTTTACTCGCCAACGTCGCTAGATTCATTCCAAACCTATGCGTTTACACTTGGGTTCTTAGTGGTGTCGCGAAACCTGAAAAGTACTACGCTATGACAGCATTATTGACCTGAGTCTTGGATGAATTTAGTTAGCTACAATCTACGGTGAAATTCTACAAACTCGACATACAGAGAACTACAGCTTTCTACGAGATTTGAGTATTCGACCAATCAGTTGTCCAGTGGGATGAGTCCGGGCGGAACAACGCTGTTATCTACAATAATTGTTGAATACTTTAAAAGAGTGAAAAGCATTCTTGTTTCAAGCGCTGTTTCCAATGTTTACGAGAAAAGAATATGGACTAAATTATGGGGACAGAGCACTATCCAACTTAGGAGGGTTGAGGTGCATGGAACGTTGCGGGTGCGCCTAAATTTACTTATTTGTTTGTACAGAGTTCAGTTCTCTGATTAATTAACCTTTGCTCGTTTTGGCTACATTTATATATCAAAAATAATGTGCGACTAAATTTTAGTTACGCATTATACTAAGCTAAGGGGGCAACTTTCCCTCTCCCTTTGGGGAGGGGTCCTTTACAAAGAGTATTTATCGTATTAGGTTCTAGAATTTATGGTTCAGGAATTTAAGGTTCTATTTTAGGGAGATCCGTTCAGTTGACTTTTCTTTAATCTCAATCCATTCTAAAAGAATTAGGGTTACTTATTTCTAGACGATCACAATTTAAGCTTCTCGCTACTAGCGATCACTGGCCATACATACATGTATATTTTAAGTTCCGCTATATTTTAAGTTTCGCTATGTTAGGTAGGTGCTTAATCTATTTAGACTTAGGTAGGTTAGGGTATTACAATTTGGTGCCGTGACCAGGATTCGAATGTTGGTACATTAGGTATTAGTTTC
Source organism: Coleophora deauratella (assembly GCA_958295455.1). Classification (NCBI taxonomy): domain Eukaryota; kingdom Metazoa; phylum Arthropoda; class Insecta; order Lepidoptera; family Coleophoridae; genus Coleophora; species Coleophora deauratella. The sequence continues at coordinate 7,396,661 of OY282408.1, read as the reverse complement.
AAATTGTTTTGTTTTGTGTTTTAAGGTAGTTAGTTTAAAGTGGTTTTACCACAATTTGCTGACCGTGAAATGGATAGAATGAGATTGGATTGAGGAAAGTCAGTTGAACAGGTATTTAGGTAAGATACGGATTAGGGATCTCAAGAAAAAGGGAATTTTGATTTTTATTTATATTTTGAAAATGGTTTTAGGAAATTTTAACAGGAAATTGGTTTTTCTTTCATTTGTTATTTTGAGATTAGTACAATGGGGGGGTTGTATTTGCACTTTTACACAAAACAAGAGTTGTTCACTTTGGCAAACGAGAGTTGTTCACTTTGGTGAACGTTGTTCGTTTCGATGGAGGATGTTCGCTTTAGCGGGAAGTTGTTCACTTCGGTGGAAATTGTTCGTCTTGAGGGAAGTTACTCCTTTTGTTGGATGTTGTTCGCTTGCGGAAAGTTGTTCACTTCGATATAAGTTGTTCAGTTTGAAGAAAGATGTTCCGTCTCTGAAAGTTGTACACTTTGGTGAAAGTTGTTCACCTTCGATAAAGTTGTTCACTTTGATGGAAGTTGCTTGTTTTGGGTGGAAGTTGTTCACTTTGAAGAAATTTGTTCATTTTGATAGAAGTTGCTTGTTTTTTGTGATAGTTGTTTGTTTTGTAGAAAGTGGTTCACTTTTGACGAAAGTTGTTCGCTTGGTGGTGAGATGTTTTCTTTGAAGAAAGTCGTTCAGTTTGGAGAAAGTTGTCCATGCTGAAGAAAGTTGTCACTTTGATGGAAGTTGTTTGTTTTGTAGAAAGTTGTTCACTTTAAAAAGTTGTTCACTTCGGGAAATTCGTTCACTTTTGGTAACCTGTTCAATTTTGAGAAAGTCTTTCACGTTTGAAAAGATGTTCAACTTTGAGAAAGTTGTTCACTTTTAAAAGGTGTTCACTTTGGGAATGTTTCAATTTGGAGACTGGTGTTCAATTCGGAGACTGTTGCTCATTTTGCGGGACGTTGTACACTTTTGTGGAAGTTGTTCACTTTTACAAAAGTTGTTCAGTTTTATTTTTTTACCAATGTGTCGATAGATTAATAAATGGGGGGTTGATGTCTTATCTAAGTTTCATTGGAAAGTTAATTAGTAAAACTGAAAGTAGTTAAGAATTCAGAAATATAAATTAGAACGATGTGTAGGCTAATACTGAGTTGATTGATGGCCTGCAGTTCGTTTGGATCTTGGGGAATCTTGCGCTGTTTCATACCAAGATTTTCCCTTCTGAAGCGGTGGTAGCATGGTCTTTTGGGTTTGACTTTAGTTTGAAATAAAATGGTTCACCAGCCTTTTGTTTCTTTAAATTGCAGACTTACCAAACATAGCGGGTTGCGTCACTTGTTCGGGGCCTTGTGTTATTTGTATTTATTTTAAATAATAGTTTTCGTGATTGGTCTCTTTTGATCTCGGGAAAATCTGTAGTCTTGCATTCATTCAAGGGCCTTTGGTCGGATGCAAAGCCTATCAAAGGAGTAGGCGAGTTGAGGTGCAGTACTGTATTGAAACTCAATTCGATCTATGTCACCCGTGGGGTACGTCTAAGCGTACGTAGTGAGTAACCGATTAGAATTTCTTGTTGCATAGAGTTTATAATAGCTGGCACAACGGCTAAGGTAAACGCGAAAAGTAAAACATTTGGTAACTCGGGGTGCGTTCGTGATTTGTTATGGGACATTGACGTTTAAACGATCCTTCCCTCCCTACTAATAAAAGGTTTTCTTATGTCATAAACTTCAGAAGTTATGGTGGTTCAGTTTTAAGTAAGTATGTATTCATTGATTGATATATCTCTGTCAGGTTTTCATATGAGGTAGAATTCGGAGAGTGTCACTTTACAGTTGGTTTCACAAAAAAGGGTAACATAATATTTAAGTGAAGCGTAATGTGTTCGGTCTTAAGTTTCTGGTTTAAATTTAGGATATTGGAGGTAAAGGTGATGAAGTTGTTGGGGTGATTTTCAAAGATAATGAATTTTAAATAAATGGACTTGATATTCGTTTAACAAAAATATCATAATATTGCATTGCATCTGTGAATGTGAAATCTTACTTATGGTTTTACATTGAGGTAAACGGGGAAGGTGAACTGTTTATATTCTTGTTTTATTTCACAGCGGGGTGAAAAGGGGTAAATGGGAAATATTTTTTATTTATATTTTGGGTGATGTTTTCAAATGGGTAAAATTTATTAAAAATAATAAATCTATGTATACTTAAATTATTACAAATCTTCGCTGCATTTGTTTTCCAATCTAACCGGGTGGCATTTGTTGTTGGTATTTGAAATTCGGAATATGAGAAGGATCGTAGAATTCAAGGGACTTTGACAAGTTATATTTGGTGTAGAGATGGAATGAACTCTAATTGTTACTCTGGTATAAGATTAGCGTTTATTACAACTCTTTTGTAAGAGATGTATGGAGTAGGGTTTCAAGTTTTGACAACGAAAGAAAACTGGTTAGCCTTTTGGTGCTTCCTATCAGATAGGATATTCACGGGACTCACCGACACGAGGCCTAGCCAACAAAAGTAGTCAAATGCATCGTTTTGTGTTTTAGAGTAATTTTGATGCGTTTTGGCTAATGCTGACAAGAAGCTAGGAATAGAACTTGTAACACTCTACATTCTCCAGGTATGATTGTATTGGCATTCAGTGAGGTGTCAGTTTGTGGGATCGGTTGGTTTGCATTGTAACATTCTCCGGACCTGCTTGATGGAGGTATTGGGATTCTCAGGAGGGGTATATTAGAAGGCCAACTTTCATTTGCGTTGGGGATGCCTCTCATAGCGATTGGTACGCCGGGGGTTGGATGACTGATTGTTAGCTTGAATACTTACCGTTTCGAATAGCCTTGTTTGAGACCAAGGTCCCTGTCTTTGTCCGGGTTTCCCGATGCTGGTAGAGAATTGTGCCTTTCAAATTTGGCTAGATCTCGGACTGTACACCTAAATGAAGACTAATAAATGAAATGCCTGGTTTAAATATATTGTCATAATTACAAATTGCATTCTGAGGGAGGTGCCACAAGGAGCTTCACGGGGTTTTGATTTGTTTAGTGGGTTCTACAGTTTTTAAAAGTTTGATTCAAAATGGCTTTGTGAATTTTGTGGATTTTAGAATTTTAAAATTTTCAACGGGTTTCCTTTTTAAAATTTTGGGGGTTGAATTGTAACGGACCAAACTACGTTACATATTCACAAATGCAATTATTTAATAAAACCTTTACGAATTTCAATAGTTTTAAGGACTAATAGAAATAAGCCTTCACATTCAGTCTTCTTGCAAATAATTCTCAGAAATAATATCTATTTCAATAGATTCATCTCCTTTACGCTACGAGAAATTAAAAGGAAATTACTGACAGCTTTTGCTGCTGAGCAAATTATTGATTTTTGGCGGAATACTAAGGGTTTACCCGTGACTTAGTCTATGTGTCTAATTGAGGAAAATAATGTTTATTAAAACGCATCTGTTGAGGTTATTTAAATAATAAATAGTTCTAAGAGGTTCAGAAATTAATGCATTATAACTTTTGTTATAATAGTATCACTATTTAAGGGAAAACTAAGGACAGCGATATTAAAAATACAAACAAACTGACAAGTTTATTGTAATATTTTTATAGAGAAGAATAAGGTGTTTGACATTGTGGGGGGCTTAGGGAATCGAACTCGGAACCGAGTGGTTTAGTTTTATTAATTTCAAGTGGGGAATTCTCTTTTTGTTTATTTAGATAGACAGAGGGGGTGCGGGATAGATTATGAGTGTTTGTATTAAAATAGATTTCGTGAATCTATTAGGGTTTTAGCTAGGAAAGTGGGCGAATCGGTAAAGTATTCACTCTAGGGCGATTCCTTAGAAGCGCCATGGATTTTATGTTTTCGTATCGTTCGAGTGATGGTTTGAAATAATAAGTGTATTAATTACACGGGACTCTGGGGTGTCTTCCTATTTGGACCTAGTTTTATTTAATATGCGGTTTGAACTTGCATGCTTTTATTTGTCTATTTTCATGTGTTTTATAATATGACATCTTTGTTTTGCTTGGATACAAATCTCTACTGCGCAGTATGCGAGGCAACTAATATATTTTATTCTAGTTGATCAGTTCTTTGGAACTAATTATATTATTATCGTCGAGGGCTGAAGCTACTCTGTATAATATCAATGAGAGATCAAACTACTCAGATATCTACTGCAAACAATCTCCGGGTTTTCATTTCGGTTCTTTGGTGTTACTGCCGAACCTGAAAAGTACTAAGCTTTAAAACATTAAAGAACTGCGGCATTTGCCTTTGATTAATATCATTATTTATAACCTAAGCGTTATCGTTTGGTTCTTTGGTGCTAATGCCCAACCTGAAAAGTACTAAGCTTTAAAGCATTAAAGAACTGCATCTTTACTATAAAAGTCTTCATGTTTACTCGCCAACGTCGCTAGATTCATTCCAAACCTATGCGTTTACACTTGGGTTCTTAGTGGTGTCGCGAAACCTGAAAAGTACTACGCTATGACAGCATTATTGACCTGAGTCTTGGATGAATTTAGTTAGCTACAATCTACGGTGAAATTCTACAAACTCGACATACAGAGAACTACAGCTTTCTACGAGATTTGAGTATTCGACCAATCAGTTGTCCAGTGGGATGAGTCCGGGCGGAACAACGCTGTTATCTACAATAATTGTTGAATACTTTAAAAGAGTGAAAAGCATTCTTGTTTCAAGCGCTGTTTCCAATGTTTACGAGAAAAGAATATGGACTAAATTATGGGGACAGAGCACTATCCAACTTAGGAGGGTTGAGGTGCATGGAACGTTGCGGGTGCGCCTAAATTTACTTATTTGTTTGTACAGAGTTCAGTTCTCTGATTAATTAACCTTTGCTCGTTTTGGCTACATTTATATATCAAAAATAATGTGCGACTAAATTTTAGTTACGCATTATACTAAGCTAAGGGGGCAACTTTCCCTCTCCCTTTGGGGAGGGGTCCTTTACAAAGAGTATTTATCGTATTAGGTTCTAGAATTTATGGTTCAGGAATTTAAGGTTCTATTTTAGGGAGATCCGTTCAGTTGACTTTTCTTTAATCTCAATCCATTCTAAAAGAATTAGGGTTACTTATTTCTAGACGATCACAATTTAAGCTTCTCGCTACTAGCGATCACTGGCCATACATACATGTATATTTTAAGTTCCGCTATATTTTAAGTTTCGCTATGTTAGGTAGGTGCTTAATCTATTTAGACTTAGGTAGGTTAGGGTATTACAGCATTAATTATATAAACATTAATATCATAATGAAATTGAAAACATATTTATTCAGTGTTACAAATACAACACCTTATCACAAAGGAAAGTATATACCATAATAATTCATCATCACACAAAATTCTAATTTCAGATTGGTACATCTCCAGAAAAATGTTCTGTATAAACGCAATAATTTGGCCATATACAGTAATACGATTAAGAACCAAGCCTTCGGGATGATAATAAGAAAGCGATTAAACAAGCTCTAACAATTTTAATGAATCATTATATATTACAACGAAATAGAAAATTGTTATTATTACAACTTTATAAGTTCCTCAGAGGGTCGTTCAACTTGTTCATCATATCACAAAAAAATCTTATCCAAATATAATACTATAATATAAGCTGCCATACAAACTTAGTTTTTTTTCTCATGAGCTGATTACTATCTCATTATTTTCTACTGGCGAATTGTTTATTGCTTATTTGTGTTGAGCAACTACAATATGGCTACAAATACCGCTGTCACTTTTTGCATTGCGCTTGCCCTCATAAGAAAATGACAGGCTACCTATTGAGAATTCGGTAAGAATAATAAGTTGTGATCATCGCCCTTTACACTCTAAATATGTTTCAGCTTCTAGTTTTCTAAAGTACTTAGCTGAGTGCAAAGCTAGTTCTTGTGAATTATGGCAGTTGGTCGTTTCTATTCAGAGGTCGGATTCTCTCATCCAGGGATCCAAATGGATGGTAAGAGGGAGTAAAAACTAATGGCCTAGAGGTCTGTACAGTCGACATCTAATGTTTAGTACCCGAGTGGCTGAGTGCACTCTTTTTATGCGCGAAACGTCAGCTGATTCCGTGCACCTAGCTACTGGCCTAGTGCATTGTTCTGAATGTTTTAGTCAATGTACTGCAGACATCGCCACACGACTAACTAATTACAGAGTGCAAAGCTGCAAAGCTACATATAAAATTATTTAAAAAATCTTTTACTGAAAAACATTTATTGATTGCTGAAAACAGATGAGTATTGATTATACTTTCATAAAAATAAATTAAATACTAAATAAATGAAATTTAAATAATTTCATTAATAAAATAACGTTCGATTCTTTTACGCACTCTTGCAAAGATTAACGCGTTTATAAAAATTAGAATTACAGCAAATACGATCAAGGCATCTAAGCCACACTATCCTTTTACTCCAGTCTCCATTATCTAAATCCAACTGTACTAGCCGACACAGCATTTCGTTTAAAAGCATGATCCTTTATTAGGGATATCGAAAGTTAAAATGGTAGTTTCCAAATAGATTTTCAGTAGAAAGCTCAGTATGGACGTTCGAAAAGTTATATTACTTAGGATCACTGAATGGAGACTGTGTAAGAAAATCAATATTTAATTCTGACTACATTTATTTTTGAAACAAAATAATATATAGAAGCATCAAGTAAAATTGAATAACTTTAGCTACAAAGGGAAAATGAAGGCAAATTTTACAAGTAACTACCTTATCAAAGTAAACCAAGCTTGAATGAAATAATTGGATGAACTCTCTGTACGTTACTCTAAACCCAAATATGATACCACATACGTACTAATGAAAATTGTATATATTTTACGAAGCACATATTCCATTAATTTATTTTTATATCAAATTCTTGCAATATCTATAATGAATGAATGAATGAAAACGAATTTATTAAAATTTCTTTAATTATTAAACAGGAAAATATAAACAAAAGTACACGAGAAAAAATACAGCAAAATACAACTAACTGTAATACATAAACAGGTACGTGATCTTATCGCTAAAGAGCGATCTCTTCTAGACCTTTATAATAATAATAAATAACATAAACAATTTAACCCGACCCGACAATTTAACCGACTATGTTGTTTCCCGCTCTCTTTCGAAAGTCTTTGCCAAACAATGAAATCGTAATGAAAACGTATCGGTTTGTCACGTTCCTGGGAAACTCCTCAGCAAGCCAGGATTTAAAAAATCTGGTATGTTTATTTATGCATGATGTAAGGTACAACTGTGCCAAATAACAATAAAATCTGTATACGATAAAAGATCCAGTAAAATAAAAGGGCAGGAAATTCTAAGTAGGTGGAAACTGGCAACAGTCGAAATGACATTTTACCCCGATTTGAAAAAAAAATTAAGGATGTGTGGGAATCAAGACTAATCTAACGACATCAACACCATGTACTTCAAAATCCATCGAATATTTTTTTGCTATAGGCGAAAACAAAGATATGCAATACAATATGAGACTCACTATTTGTTTACAAAAATTAATATACCACATATGGGATACATACAGGTAATACATATAGGTAAGTAAGAATACATATAGGTATATAAGCATTACTCACTTGAAAAACGGCGCGTATAGAAAACCCAGTTACAACCGTCGCTGATAGGCTAAAATGAGCCTAACTAATAGAATTTTCCTATCCAATATTCTTTCGCTATGCGTAGCCACACTTCGAAGTTCAATTTTCTTGCTTAAATTGGATATGTTTATAACTAGTATATAACAACTAACAACTATCTGTAATAAATTTTGGTAAACATGATATTTAAAGTTCAAATAACAATATCAATTTCCTGAGACGTATTAATAATAATATTTATTTATTTATTTTATTTATTAAGTTACCAACAGGTGTACATCGCACTTTTAAATCAAAACATGGTAAAGAAAACAAAATTAGATGTCACCCTAATTATAGGCAACGTAAACATGCACCAAGGAAAAGTAACCATTTATGTAACTTATAATTATTAATGAAGTAACATATGATTTTGTTATTATTGTACCGATCTGTAATTATTTTAATTATTATCAAAAAAAATACGTTAAACATTATGGCCTAAGCTTTTCGAGTTATGGGAAGAGATAAAATGAAATTAAGCATTTAAAAAAAGAAAATAAATAATAAAAGATGAGACTTATTTTCACAGTTTTAATATGGATGTTGAACAAGAAAGCACTGAAACCATTTTGACAATGGAGATTGAACATTCATGGGATGGACATTGAAATATTTGTAGTCGAACACAATAAGAACCTGATTATCCTAAGAGACATATACATGTGATATAAAAGCTAGAAAGATGTCGACTGATGAAGTCCACGCTCCGACCAGCGCCTATCCAACTCCAAAACCCCGAAAGCTTTCAACTCGAGTTGCACAACCGCTTCGAATGCCTAGGAGAATGCGAAAATGTGGACAATTATAACGACAGGTTCATGGAAATTGTCCAAACGGCTGGGAATAAGGCCTTCAAAACAGGCCGTTTAAAAAGAACATCTCGTATCTCGGACCTCACCAGCAAGCTCATGGAGGAAAGACGAAGCCTGATAAAGAAATCCTCTGAAGATGCTTGTCAGTATCGGCGACTAAACAGACAGATCTCCAAGTCCTTGAGCCGTGATATACGCCAATTTAATACCAATCGTATTAAAGAGGCTATCGAGCGCAATAAAGGGTCAAAAGTATTCGCAAGGGATCTGTCTGCTGGTCAAAGCCAACTGACAAAGCTAAAGACCGAGGATGGCAGAGTCGTGTCGTCCAAGCCCGAGCTGTTGGAAGAGGTTGAGAAATTCTACGGACAATTATACATGACTACACGCTGACCTGTCAGCAATCTGGCTGAAGACCCGAGAGCCAGATTGCAGTGATATACGCCAATTTAATACCAATCGTATTAAAGAGGCTATCGAGCGCAATAAAGGGTCAAAAGTATTCGCAAGGGATCTGTCTGCTGGTCAAAGCCAACTGACAAAGCTAAAGACCGAGGATGGCAGAGTCGTGTCGTCCAAGCCCGAGCTGTTGGAAGAGGTTGAGAAATTCTACGGACAATTATACATGACTACACGCTGACCTGTCAGCAATCTGGCTGAAGACCCGAGAGCCAGATTGTTCCGACACTATACCGAAGATATCCCAGACGTCAGCCTGTGCGAGATTAGAATGGCTCTCAAACAGCTTAAGAACAACAAGGCACCGGGTGATGATGGAATTACGGGTGAGCTTCTGAAAGCAGGTGGAGAACCGGTACTTATAGCTCTTCAGAAGCTATTTAATTCCGTCATGCTCGAGGGACGAACGCCTACAGCATGGCACAGGAGTGTGGTGGTGCTCTTCTTCAAGAAGGGTGATAAGTCTCTGCTGAAGAATTACAGACCCATATCACTCCTGAGCCATGTCTACAAGCTGTTTTCGAGAGTCATTACGAATCGTCTCGCACGCAGGTTTGACGACTTCCAGCCTCCCGAACAAGCCGGTTTCCGAAAAGGCTTCAGTACCATAGACCACATACATACGCTGCGGCAGATTATACAGAAGACCGAAGAGTATAATCGGCCACTATGCTTGGCGTTTGTGGACTATGAAAGCCTTTGATTCGATCGAGACCTGGGCTGTGTTGCAGTCTCTCCAACGGTGCCAAATTGATTATCGATACATCGAAGTGTTGAAGTGTTTGTATGAAAACGCCACCATGTCGGTCCACCTCCAGGATCAGAATTCGAAACCTATCCGGCTGCAGCGTGGGGTGAGACAGGGAGACGTTATATCTCCGAAACTGTTCACCGCTGCACTGGAAGACGTTTTCAAGCTTCTGGACTGGAGAGGACTCGGCATTAACATCAATGGCGAGTACATCACTCACCTTCGATTTGCTGACGATATCGTGATCATGGCTGAGACCTTGGAAGACCTAGGCGCAATGCTCGAAGGACTTAGTAGAGTCTCCCAACAAGTGGGTCTTAAAATGAACATGGATAAGACGAAAATCATGTCAAACGTCCGTGTTACACCCACTCCTCTGAAGGTTGGAGACTCTACACTCGAAGTTGTTGACGAATATGTATACCTGGGACAAACAGTCCAGTTAGGTAGGTCCAACTTCGAGAAAGAGATCAATCGTCGAATCCAACTCGGCTGGGCAGCGTTCGGGAAGCTTCGCAATATCTTTACGTCCAAAATACCGCAGTCCCTCAAGACTAAAGTCTTTGACCAGTGTGTGTTGCCAGTGATGATATATGGATCCGAGACATGGTCGCTTACTATGGGCCTTATAAGAAGGCTCAAAGTCACCCAAAGGGCGATAGAGCGTGCTATGCTTGGTGTTTCCCTACGTGATCGAATCAGAAATGAGGAGATACGTAGGAGAACTAAAGTTACCGACATAGCTCTCAGAATCGCTAGACTTAAGTGGCAGTGGGCAGGGCACATAGCTCGTAGAACAGATGGCCGTTGGGGCAGTAAAGTTCTCGAATGGCGACCGCGCACCGGAAGGCGCAGTGTGGGCAGGCCCCCGACTCGGTGGACCGACGACCTGGTAAAGGTTGCAGGAAGCCGCTGGATGCGAGCCGCACAGGACCGGTACGTGTGGAAATCCTTGGGGGAGGCCTTTGTCCAGCAGTGGACGTCTTTCGGCTGATAGATAGATAAAAGTGTAAAATAAATTATGACCACTAATTGTAATACACATTTTATTTTTAGAAAAGAGTTGCTATACACTTGTATTCCTAGTTATTATCATCCATACATTTTTATTAATTATAAAAACGAAAATATTGAAAATAGATACAAAAAATTATTATATTTGTAATCCCGGGATATATTAATAGTTGAGCGAGGAGGTTTTATTATAGGTCACGAGAAAACAGCGGTAATAACCGGTAAAACTTTACTATATTAATTATACTATATCAAAAATGAAATATATGCTGTGCCTTATGTAGTTGCTGAGAATAATTTAAAGCAAAAACGTTTTTCATGTTTTGTGTGAATCAGAATTTAGGACACCTATATGGCAGAGTAATGGGGCATGAATATAACCTTGAGAAACAAAACCAACGACAATGTAACTTAACTATTTGTTTCCACCATGCAGACGATATTATTCGTTATACAGGCTGATGTTTTGGTCGACAACGGCCTTCTAAGGGCTGAAAGTACAAAAAATAATTGTTCTGAATATACCTATAATATTTTTTTAATAAATTGATTCTACTGAAAAAATGACACAAATTTTCCCACAATTATCATGTTGGCGCAGTCAATCAATGACGGCCGGCTCATTCACGTATTTTCCTACAAAAAGGTCAATGACACTTACATGAACGTGGCTGTCGGGAGAAGTATTCCAAGATAGCTTCTTCCTTGAATTTTTGTCTACTTTAGGCTCTACCTTCAGCATGGGATGTTTTTTGAAAAACACGATTTGCGGAGTTTGTAAATAATAATGTTTTTATTGTGTAACACGTTACGGCGGCGCGACGTCAATCCAAATCTCACACACTCCACTTGATTTACACCACACGAAATGTAAATCTACATCGCTCAGTTCACGACTATTGACTATTGAATAAAGACTTGTTCCTGATCATAGCCGTAGGCCGTAGCGTAAGTTCACGCGCAGAGGCGCTTGCTCTCGCTGAGAAAATGAGACGCAGTTTCGGCGCGGAGGCACGCGGCAGACTGCTCGCGACCGCAGCCGGGGCCCCTCGCGCACCCCCGCACACCTCACCTTGTTGCTACGCAACCGTTCATTCTTAAAATACGTTACGCAAGGAAACAAGGATACCATAAATAATTATTTTCCAAGATTTTCTTAAGAAAATTTAAGGTACCATTTTTATATTTTTTTCGGCATCAGTATCATGTATACTATCACCCCTGAAAAGCTCGTTGTCGACCAAAACAACAACCTGTATAAGGCGTTTGATACATGTTTTATTATGTTTTCTACACAAAATATCAACATTTAATGCATAAATTCTATTTCTATTCTATTTTTCTATTTGGCATTCCACATCTCATATTGAGCGTGATTTTGCCAATGTCAAGTGAAAAAATGGAGAAACGCCAATGTCAAGTGAAAGGCACGGCTCTAAGGGTGATGGGCACTTAAAGACGCTCCACGTGTGGTTTGCTGCTGGAACTCGGAAAACGGAGCTGTCTCCCGAATTAATCCTCCTCTTATGACCGCTTATCTCTGAATCTGAATCACAGCTATTTCCCCATCACAAAAATAACGTTGAAACTACTCTAAAACGGAAATAATTGAAAAATTAACTCAACAGGCCTGTGCTCGGTACAAAGTCCCGGCAACCAACCAATGCATAAATTATAATATTTTTCGCAGACAACGCGTTGTAGTTTCTAGTTTTGACATTCCAAAACAAAATGGCGGCGCACAACGTCATCCAAATTCTCTGTTGTGATTGGCTACTTGTATGGAGATAGAACGGGTCTCTATAATATAGCATAACTTTTTTATGACTATTTAGCCTTTGCATAACATTATTGTGCATAAAATATTTTGGCATAAAAAAATTTGGGCATATTTATGTTTTCTTAAAATTTATGAGCATAATATTAGTTGGAATAATTAGAAATGTCCCTAACTATAAAGTTGCATAATGTTAAATTTCCTAATAATATTATAGCATATCAAAGTTGAGCATAATATTCATTCGAATAATAGAAAATGTGCCTAAATAATAAGTTGCATAACATTAAATGAACTACTAGTTTTTTTGCATATCTTTCGTTTCTAAGAAGAAAAATATGAGTTAGGTTGCCTTTTCCTTTCTATTGATAATGAATAGAAAGGAAAAGGCAATCTAACTCATATTTTTCTAGTTATTATAAAATTACTTTGTTTTATTTATTTTTAACTTCATTAACTATTTATAGCGTAGGTTGTAAGAACCAGTATATAAGTACAGGGTAGTGGTAAGTAGCAACCTACCTAAGGTTGCTAGTGGTAAGTAGCAACTTACCTAAGATTGCTAGGAAGGGAAGCATTCAATCAAGCATGCAAGCATGCAAGCACGCAAGCAAGCAGGCAAACACGCAAGGAAGCATGCAAGCAAGCAAGCATGCAAGCAACCATGCATGCAAGCAAACATGCAAGCAAGCAGTCGATCTGTGGATGTTTTATCAATCAAACCTAACACTGCGACTGTGAGGGGAGGCGAGCGGCGCGCGGTGCAGTGTCTCTAATCGGACGTTCGTCTTCGCCAATAAAGTTGACTCTCAGTTGTTTTTATTATGCAAATAAATTTGATCCCTTGTTGTTTTCATTTTCCCCAAATACGACTTGTGCATGGATAAGCAGTCGTATTATTTTTGCATGGTGTATGATGGATGATGATGTGGTGGTTGCACGAATGCTTGATGGTTGTTTCGGGTGCTTGGCATGATGCTTGCGATTGCATTAATGCACGAGGTAGGTAGTTTGTTTGCAAAAAATATTAGATTCCCAGACACGTCACGTCGATTTTTTTTTTTAGTTTTTTCTTTCTACCCTCATTTTTTTTGTTGTGGTACTCTCAAATCTCACCTTGATATCGAACTGTTCGTTTACTAACTCTGCCAGATCTTGTTGTAATAGTATCATCTTTGCTTGAGACATTAGTGATTGCGATATCATCTTCGTTAAGTACGTGGGCTGGTTTCAATCTGTCCAGAGATATGAATGCTGTTCGGTTTGGTAGTTGAACTTGATAGAATTTTTCTGACTTCTGAAGAACTTCATACGGTCCTTCATACAGAGGAGTGAGGGGTTTTCTGACAAGATCTGTTCGCACGAATACGTGTGTGCATGTTTTCAAATCTTTGTTTATGAATATTTCCTTTTCTGAATCTTTCCTTTGTGTGGGTATTAGAGAGCTCATTGTGTTTGCAAGATTTTTTATGAATTCAGCATCTTCGATTTTAGACTTTGTAGGTACGAAAAAATCGGAAGGTATGCGTAACCGTAACTGTGTTCCATATGTTAATAAACAAGGACTCAGGTTGTTTTCTTTGCGAAGTGTTGTTCGAAGACCAAAAAGTACTGTCGGTAATTCTTTAGACCAGCTGTGTTTTGAGTCTCTGGTCATTAAAGCTGCTTTAAGTGTTCGGTGAAAACGTTCTACTTTTCCGTTTGATTGTGGATGATATGCAGTTGTTCGTATTCTTTGTATACCAAACTTTTTAAGTAGGCAGTTAAACAAGTTTGATTCAAACCGTCTGCCTTGATCGGTAATTATACATATTGGACATCCGAAACGTACTATCCAGCTTTCGTAAAGAGCTCTTGCTACTGTTTCTGCAGTGATTTAGCATACAGGAACTACTTCGGGCCATTTTGTGAAACGGTCGACTATTATTTTATTTAAATTTTATTGTGACAGAAACAAACAGTATTTTTAATGTTATAACAAATAACTTTGTACAATATAGACCTATAGTTTCCTATATTTATTACGCTAAATATCAAAATATAAGTTTTTCGAGTTCAAATCTCGCCGAATGCTGGAGGAGGGTCCCCAACCCAACACACTAGCGAGAAATGAACTACAAGAAACAAAGCTATCGAGGAACAGTATAAATATACAGCAGATTTAAAAAGCACGTATACACTATTGTGACACAGTATCGGTAACCGTTAGAAATTGGTAATGGGCCAATTATGTCGATGTGAATATGTTTGAATCGAGCTGAGTCTGGAAAGGTTCCTGCAGGTGGCATTTGTATGTCGATGTACTTTTGCTTTTTGACATGCGATGCAATTCTTGGTCCATGTTCCCACATCTTTGTTCATACCTGGCCAAAAGTATTTTGAAGCGATTTATTTTCTTGTTGTTCGAGTACCCGCATGACAAATATCGTGTTGAGCCTTGAATACTGCGTAACGATATGTTTTGGTAAATATGGTCGAGGATTGCGGGTAGACATCTCGCATGTTATTGGTATAGAGATATCAGGTAGTGTGATTTGACCGAACTTCAAATTTGGTTTGCCTCTTAATTGTTTCAATTCTCTGTCTTCATTTTGGTGATTTCCTAGTTGTTGGAAGTCAATTGTAGTTGGGCAATTGATTTCTTCTATTCTGGAGAGCCAATCAGCTACGGCGTTTCTGGCCTTGTAGATACTCGATTTTTGTGCAAAACTGACTAATGAAGTTGAGCTGTCGCTCACGACGAAATGTGTCGCTGTCACTTGGTACCTTGGTTAAGGCATGAGTTAAGGGTTTATGATCAGTATGTACAATGACGTTGTCATTACCCTCAATAAGTCGTCTGAAATATTTGACAGATAAGTATATCGCTAATAATTCGCGATCATACGTACTGTAACGTCTTTGTGTTTCGCTCATTGCTTTTGAAAATAATGCCAGTGGCATCAATTTGTTTTTAACCTTCTGGTGTAAAACTCCACCAACGCTATGATTTGAAGCGTCAGTCATGATACAGAGCGTTGCACTGAGCATCGGGTGAGACAGAGAATCATAATCCTGGGAGAAAACAGGGGAAAACGTTTGTATGGAGAAAACGCCGCTAGCCTTTCCTCTTAAAAGTAATTTTCGTTAATATGTTCGATTGGATAAATAAGCACTCAGGTGACGATATTTAAGCTGTTCTTACATAATATTTTTTTATTATAGGCAAATGTATATAAATGTATCTATTTCTTTTATCCCACCTATGTACTTGTGTAACTTTATCGTACATCTTATCAGCCGTGCCGAACGCCGTAATAATTTTAACAGGTAACGGACACGTTTTGTGTTTAGCCATCTCTTTAATAAAAATCATCACTGTCAGAAAAATCTGTGTTAAAGAGAGGCCGTAATAATTTAATCACCCAAAAGCCAGGTGCTTAGTGATACTCGGTTTGTTAGGTTAGTCGCTTTTGGTACCTCGACCCTTTTCGCTGCGTCGTGGTGTTACTTTATTTACATGTTTTACAGACCTAAAATTTTGTGTCACGTTAAGTTTCCGATAAATGAATAAAAAAACTAAACTGAATTAAAATATATTTTAACATTTCATACATATTAGCACTCCATTAACTTATTTTTATTGAGTGAGTATTTTGCTATGCGTCTCTTGCTTGGGGAAAGTTTACAAATTTCAATAATTGCAATTTATATGATATAATATATATATATATACATATTACATTGATTATATGATATTACATTGTATTCACACCCTATATAAATGTAATACTGAATACGAAATCCAGTCTCTGCACAACATTTACTGTAATGATATTGGCATTGTACTGCTTACCTAAATACTTGAGTTTGAGTTTGACTTCTTCATACCTCTAACTATGCCTCATGGGACATAGCTGTACTGCTACAAAACTCCCCTATTCACGATATGCCACTGTTCCGGCCTGAATCCAGAGATCAATTGTCAACGATAACAAATTACTGGCGGAGGCAAGATGGCGGCTTTTGTTACAAAATGTATTGTTTTGTCTGTCCGTACCTTTTGATTGCGAATTTATTTTATTTGTTTCGTTGATTCTTTTTAAATTTTCAATTAGTTCAATATGATTTATTGCAATAACGTCAAGTTACAAAAGGAAATAAGATACAATGAAATAAAGCTTTTTAGTTTTCCTTACTTTTTTCCTAGGCTGGATGCGGGCAGCGCAGGACTGGTCGGTGTGGAAATCCGTGGACGTCTTTTGCCTGATGATGATGATTTCTTTCCTAATAAAGTTTAAGAAGATATTTAAGTAATAAAACATTTCCAAAAGACAGTGCCACTTGCTGTATTTAAATAAGATTATGGTTTTCCATATTATCCACTTAAATTACGCAAATAACGTTACTGAATTGCACCAGATATTAGAGAAATGCTCAACAGAGAAGACTGTTATTACATTTTTTCTTTTACCTTTATTTTACGAGAAACGGTTGCATCCATTAGTATTCGGATAAGCGAAGTCAACGGAAGAGAATCCCCTACTTTATCATGTTACCTTTTCCCATCCAAAAGTTTGGGCGCTTCATTTGACATTCATGGGACTTAAGGCTCTATAAGTTGTTTAGGTGATATTTGGCTACCCAGAACTTTTCTCGTTCATGTAAAATAGTTATGAAGGTAAAAAATGATCAACCATTTTCTACAGACGACGCCTTGTCGCGGCACTTGACGATGCAAAACTGTCGAGTACGTCATTTGTTTCCCAAATGTGTGATGTTGTCGGCTTTCTGAAAACGCTTTCGTACGTAGGAATGTTTATCGCAAGGAATTCCGACGTAATGGGTTCTGTCTCCCTTTTGGTGTATTCTCACACGGCGCATCTTCGCGTTTTCAGAGGTACATATATTGACGAGAACATTTTTAATTTTGTATTTTATCGTGTGATATCCTATGCCCTAATGACATAAATAAGTGACGTCTTTTTAATGTAGGTAAAACTTATACTATAAAATGGAGTGAAAGTGTAAATTGAAAGCATATTTGAAATATCTTATTTCATAAAATATTTGTAAGACTTCTGTGACAAACCTAAAAATCTCTATGATTTAGTGAAAAATGTAGGGTTTAGTGTTGACTCTCTGTGCCTTAGAGAGAGAGAAAGTGTTATACAATAAATAAATAATAAAAGTGTATTAAATAAATATACACACTGCCTATTTTTTGTATAGTATAAATAAATAATGGAAACTGTCCATTCAATTTTATGTAATAATTACCTTTTTTTGGCAGAGGTTTTTCCACAATTGGTAAGCCTGAAGACATTATCTCCCCTAATGTTGAATGATTATGATTCTGAAAGATGAAAGCGGGCTTACCATTATTCCCCATAATGGAGAACTGGCTATCTTATCTCAAAAGGAATACATCAAAGCTATTAATATTGATGTTTGGCAGCAAAACATAGATAAAGAGATGGTAAATAATCAGGCGGGCTCAGAAAATACCCTACCACCAACCAAATCGAGTTCTACAAAGCTGGAACCCGCCAAGAATCGAATCCGGCGCCACGACCTTCTGATGTGACGCGAGCGAACTAGGCACTAGACCACGGAGAAGGTTAAAAATAGAATAGTTCATTATGGCCTCTCAAAGGAAACAAACTACTTACCTAGTTAATCACACTAACAGAAAAACCGCAGATTAATAAATCTCGTGTAATCAAGTTGAAGTGGAGACAGAAACACTACAACGTCTACTCAAGATGAGTGGAACTCCAATACCGGCAAAAGTGTCCGTCCACTTTTGGCGATTGAATGGGGCAATTCGGCGTTCCTTACAATGAATTGTCTATCACGTTAATAGATTGCTCTATTCCACTTGATACGCATCTTTACTGTTTAGAGATAAAAGGAGCAATATGTTTGAAGTCATCGTATATTTGGTATGGTAGAGGGGATGGACTGCCAGATGTAAAAAACTAATAAGGGATACCTCAGACTAAAGAAACTTTAAAGGGATACAGTATAAATGTTCTAGAACCATGGTAAGATTTACTTGATAAGAATAATAACTTGAGCCTGTCCCTCTCACACTTAGCAGAAGCTGTCAGGGTAATAATTACTCTCACGAAACTGATCTGGAACACTTGCAAAAGGTGAAAATTGTTTTCCAAAATTTATGGTTATGACATGGCGCGCTTTTCACTCAGGACTTTTGTTATCCTCTCTTACGGATTTTTAAATTAATCACTGAAGTCTCTCTCTCTTATCGTGTGGCACAATTTAACCGTCCTATCGACAAGGTACCTATAGGCGACGGTTACTGAAGTTAAATTGTATTTTAGTGGCTTTCCAAAAACGAATATTTATAGTCTAGATTCCTACGCTTCACAATAAAGTATGAACTAAAGTATTTACCAAGAAAAAATATTTAATATCAATCAGTTGTAAAAGGAATGTGTACAAACCAAATTGTCTTGTTTTCTAGATTTTTCGCTATTAGATTTTTTATCACATTTAGTGTTGCAACAATGCAATAAGTATACTGCAAGAATAGGTCATACGTTTTCTCAGTGTAACAGATACGTTTTTAGTCTGAGTTTTTTTTTACTAAATATATAATAAATGGAGAAGAGGTAGGTCGAAACGAAACTATTCTAGGTAATTCTCTCTTCGGCACTTTGATGTTTGTAATTGATTTAGTATTATAATATTAGTTACTTCGACGTTTGTTTGTTAACATTATTGATTTAGAGTATATAATATGTCATGCCATCGATAATTAATTATTTATCACGACAAAGGAATCGTAAGCATAGCCTAAATTTAGTTAACACGCCGGAAGCCTGTTAGGTTGTCATACATATTATGGTGTCAAGCCATTTAAAGCCGTTCGTTTTATGGTTTTACCATATTCTTGTTCATGTCTCTGCCCATTTTTGGTTGTTGTACGAAGTTGTATTATAATATATGTTTATTTATGTTTATGTATGTATGTATATATTTATATTTATTATAAACCAGATATATAAATATTTATAATTTCATTTTATCATTCTACTACAATGTTTTGAGTGGATAAATACTCTGCCCATATTTAGATACTAAGTATTTCGTGTTCTCCTCTAACTCAAGGTTGTCTGGAAGAGATTATTGCTTATAGCAATAATCTCTTACTATTGCTTATAGCCTACTATTGCTTATACTATTGCTTATAGCAATAGGACCGCCTACCAGTGCAATCGCATAATTATGTACACTACTTATAAATATTAGTTCTTATGAACAAAAAAGTGTTAATAAATAAATAAATGCACATACACTTTGGCAACAAATCACACAGCCTGCATAGGGATCCTGTTATTGTACTAATAAATTAATCAATAAACAATATTCCCGAAACTAATTTGATTAAAAACTACTACTACTCATGAATCTGAAAAACTTAAATAGGTTCCTTAGGGAATAAATCATAGATTAAATAATAATCGGAAAACAATAGTACATTGTTCATCAAGGCGAGAAAGTGACCGATTACCAACGAGATATGTAGTTTGAGGCCCGAGGCGCAGCCATGGGCCTTAATACACTCGAGTTGGGAATAACACTTTTTTCCGAGTGATACATAGTGCTTTATACGTACTACACCTACATGTTCTTTGGCGGTAATCGCTAATCATCAGGTGATCCGTCTGCTCGTTTGCCACCTATGACAAAAAACAAATTCTTTTTTCATAATAATGTTTGGAAAAAGCTACTGGCCAGTATCATTTTGCGAACTTGGAGATAAAAACTTTTTGTCATTTTACATTTAGTTTACCGACATAGTCTTACCCAAAATTAAAAAAAAAACACATTAGTAATGGATTTTCATAAACTTTTTCCTCCCGCTCAGCGCGTTTTCTTCCCGCATATTTGTACGATAGTAATGACATACATTCTGCCTCAAATTAAGGACGTTCTAAGTAGGTGTAGTATAAAATGACTTTTCATACATAGATGCATTGCTATCAATTAGTATGTAGAATCCATTTTTTTACTTCGATTGTAGTTATGAGTTTCTTAGAGAAAATTTTCATAATTATTTTCATGGTGATTATTCACTGATAAGCGACAAATGGTAGTCATTTGTCGCTTATCAGTGAATAATCACCTTGTATTTTAACAAACCGAATGAGTTCCGCGGTTATTGTGTACAGGTGTGACATCAATGACGAAATGATAATTTGGAAGTCTAATCTATTATTAGAGTACTCATACTTTAATACGATTTGAAAATATAATTTGAAAAAGTGATTACGATTTAGACATTTAGCTACAAATAACTTTAAAACAGTATACTTACTCGATACATAAATTTCATTAAGTTTTACTGCTAGTCTGTAATTAGACGTACTGACGGTTATAAAAAAATTAGGAAAGTCTTGGTTAATCAGTTTTAACAAGTTTGAAAAGATGTTTAATCCAAAGAGCAGTTTGCAGCGGCTAAGTGAAGTTTGTCTACCGTAGAGC
Source organism: Coleophora deauratella (assembly GCA_958295455.1). Taxonomy (NCBI): domain Eukaryota; kingdom Metazoa; phylum Arthropoda; class Insecta; order Lepidoptera; family Coleophoridae; genus Coleophora; species Coleophora deauratella. The sequence continues at coordinate 7,375,627 of OY282408.1, read as the reverse complement.
TTTTAATTTATTATACAGTTTAAGGAAACTGCAATTAGTTACGTGGAAAACAAATTAATTTTAACCAAACTATTTTAATATGGATAAAAGCTTTGAGCTTACTTTAAGGTTACTCGATGTAAATTTTATATCTTAAATAAATAAATATAAACTTTTATATTTAAATAATAATTGGTGCCTCCTATACATAAGTATATTAGAAAATTGGATTTATTTAGTGGATCATATCGTCCCTCGCACGACTAACTCTCCTATCTCATTTTTCGTAAGTTTTTAAAAACAACCCTATTTCAATTAGATAAAGTCCAAACTCAAATAATTAAGGTTATGAGATAGGAGAGTTATAGTTCATTCCAATCAAAAAAAAGCAAAAGGTAAACAAACTTACTATGGAAATGACACATGTCAATGTCAGATGCATACTATCTTTGTTTACCTTTTGCTTTTTTTGATTGGAATGAACTATAGTCGTGCGAGGGACGATTAATACCACTGCGTTTAGTCAGGCAGGTATTTTCCACATGTACTTCTATGTATATGAAAATTTTCATTTAAATTCAATTCACGTGCTAAGTATTATATTTCTTTGCTCCGTTTCCGTTAACTAATGGATTCTTCTTGTAATCCTAACAAATACGCGTGAATCCTGTCTACCAAGATTTTTTAAAACATCCTGCTTGTATGTAAAGCTCGAAAAATATTTACCCTGACTGTAAAGCGTATCACACACTACGAAGATAATGTAAAATATATATTATATCCCACCGATCGCTCACGTACAAATTGTATGGAAGCCCACACACTGCTAAGATAATATATATTTTACCGCCGACTATACGCCGATTCGCGGGATATATCCGAGCGATACGGATATATCGCCCGGCTATAGAAATATATATTTCATAGCTGGCGATTTTATCTTAAGATAAACTACAGCATGTTGTAATTTTTACTAATTTCTAATTAAAACTAAAAATAGTATAAATGCGGAAATGACTTTTTTGTTTGTGTTTCTTTCACGTCCTTTTTTTACTCACCTTAAACATATATCGCTCTTCTGTAGAAACGCTTTGTCGCAAATGTGTATTTATTATTCTTATATCTTCTTTTATTAAATCGTGAAGTTCATTAAATTTAGTTCTTGGGTTTCTAAAATAAATACTAAATTTATTTTCAGACAGATCTTTGTAGAGATTGAATTCACCATACTGGGTTGTGGTTTTTTATATGGTCTTCTCAAGTCAAGTCAAGTCAAGTCAAAATATTTTTATTTAAGTAGATGCTGTACGCATACTTTTAAATCGTCTTTTTTTTCTACCTAGTACAAAGTTCCTACCACGCGGAACTCGTACACTCAACGTTTCGGGAAGTGTTAGCTTCTATCCAGATCTTACGGTTTTTACTTATTGACGCAACATGAATGTTGAACTGACTGTCCCAGTCATCATTTGACGAACTATCAATTAAATCAAGCAGAAGTGAATTTTGCATGCGTTTTATTGTAAAACGGAACACGCTGTATAAGCAAGGAAACCGGCGACTCTCGAGACGGCTGCCGATAGAATGGCGTACTTGCGATATATTATAGTATATTCGCAGTGTGTGGTCCCTTAATATAATATATATTATAGCACGAGCTATAAGATATATTATATTCGTAGTGTGTGATACGCTTAACTGTGACTGTGTTCCCCGGGGAAGTTTTTGTTTTACAGAGAGTGTTTTTAATAAAAAATAAATAGCTGAATACGAAATAGGAGAACAGACCTTGTGACAACAGCCAACCAAAAGAAGTTGAGTTAGTAGGTTGCCAAAAAATAACTTGTATTCAGTTCGTGATAGATATTAGAACGGTTTCAAAATATTACTGCGAACGCACTAGATATGATAGCCAAGCACCTTATCTATAAAAATTATCTCTAGGTTTAAATACAATTTTAATTTCATATTTTTATTTAAACACTTAGTTACTTAATGTGCTTCGGCAACATCCACGAGGAAAACCACAACAACCAAACTGATAGAGTTAGCGCGATCCTAACAAACTCCTTATCTAAGGTAGTTAGTGCAATTGGTCTTAGAAATATTGTGTCTTCTTCAAAGGATTTATGTCAAAGGCGTTACGGCATATTTCTTAGAGTACAGTAAATAATAAATAAAGCGAGATCTGAAATAGTAAAGTCGTCGCTGAGGGAGTCAGGATATTGATAAAAAACTAAGAAGTTTTTTAAATATCTAAGTAACATACCTACCTTATTCCTATATTATTCGCTTTTTGTAAAGGATGTACTTTACTGAAACGAAAATATATTCTTGTCATTTTCCTAACATACAAAAACAACAACTTGGTTAATCAATGATAATCAAAATAATATAATAATAGGCAACCGCCCCATTCTATATCTTGTGGATAGAATGGTTAAATGTGCCACACGATCAAAGAAGAAAATAACATAAAACAAAACAGTACTGCGACGCACTTACGAGTTCAATTATGGATCGTATATGTACGTAATCTCGTATCTCTTAAGATCAAAACCAGACCCAGCTCCATCTATGATACACTAATGTAGGACTGTTACTACTATACAGTGTTGTGTGTACTGGTTATGTACGTGAGAGAATTCACAGCTGGAGACAGCAGGCCACATGCAACTGACACGGCGGCTTCAGCTATGCAAATTAATCGCACTATGTTGCAGTGACCCCTCGTTCCCACTGGTTTAGATTTGATTTTAATGCGAAAATTGAGAACTGAGGACTGCTAATGTTGTAAAAGCAGCAACAGCACGCGTGGCGTTAAAATTAAGAGGAAATCTAGGTCTAGCTATTCTTACCATAAAGTCCAGTGTAAGGAGTGGATGGGAAGATATACGTATCAAATACCGAATCCAAAATGTGAAGCCGCCTTATGGATGTTGATTTAAATTACTAGCAAAGTTGATAAGTAATAGTTAATGTTTTAAATTACGATGAAACTTGTGAATAATGCTTGTTTTCGTTTATAACAAGTAAATAAACAAAAAATAATGTTTATTTATACAGGGAATCCTAATTTGGGACCAGATAACTGTGTGTGATTTGACTGGATGTATTTATTTTTTACTTAATTTTTTTTACTACAATACAACAGAGTTTTTCGAAGTTTCGTACGGTTGCTTTAACGGTAAAGGAAGACATTGAGAGGAAACCTGCACATTTATTTAAGCTATTTGTAAGTAAAATTACACATATGTTAATCTTAATGCCCTATACGTAACCGCGGGTGATGTAAAATGCAACACCAGGCAAACGCCGTCTATCCCTTATAATAGCATGGTGAAATTGCGCCACACGATGAGAGATGGAGAAAGATTTAGGCACATAATAAAGTTAACTCTATTTTAATACTGAAAGTAATGATGTATTTTCTAAGCAGTAATAGTGACCGACTGAAACTAGATTTCAGCCGAAATCGTAACTTATTTGAAACAAATAAATTTTAATGAAAGATTAATTATTGCCAAAACTATATTCCTTCCTTTACTTCCTTCACTTAGAATTTAATGCCTGCTACTAATCCAAGTACCTACTACGGAATAATGGAACCAAATCAAATATAGCGCCCGTAATAGCAAAATTGACTTTCCGCAATTGAAGTAGGTAAGTAAATACTTATTGCCGAGTCCTTTTAAGCTCAGAATCCTACCTATATCTCGAATTTTATACCTAAGAGATACTGAAAATACATGGCGACTTTTCTGAAATATTATCAGTTCTCCGGGGAGTGATATCTCGAATTTGTAAGCGGACCAAGTCACCAGGGGCCTCGGTCCAAAATAAATGATGGCCTTGCGTCTAAATCATGTTTCTGTTTTGTATATTTTGGAGTATTGTTAAAGACCAACGAATGCCTTAGCGTTGTATTTATTCCTGAATATCTGTTGTTTCCTTATTTAATAAAACATTGGTCTTATTTACACAATGATTATATACGCTTAAGATTTTAAATATATAAATAAAACATAAAAAAGGGTCATCTTTAACAGAGGTATGCTTGGGACAAATAATAAAATGGAAATATGTTGATTGCTGAGATATTCTCTCCGACAATACAATTACATCTTTTCGTTTTCCTTTTGCTGATCAATATCAAAGCCACCTGTGGGTCAATAGTATATCCTTTTACATACAAATCTGCGGCTCCGAGTTCAATGGAAAAATCTGGCACTAAGCCAAAAATATGGTGCCAGGATTATTAAGGGCTTTTTCTCTAAGATGCCAGTATGAATGCGCAGCTTTTGCGACTATTCAGTACCCTTGTGGAGTAATGATCTGGTTCAAATGAGGGACACAGAAAAGAGCAATCTTAGTTAAGGGACGACTGTTACTTGGTAAAGAAAAGTCTTTCATACTTCGTTTATTCTTACCAGGAAAGCTCCGAATTTACCTTTTTTCTTAATGTCTCATATTTTCGTAGGTTATATTTATAAAGTAGGTTAATGAAAATTATTGTACTGTACTCATATACCTACGGTAACTATATTAAGGGCAGGTGAATACCTAGTAAACAGTCAATTACTCGTGGACCCACCAGTGGGTCAACGTGGTGGGATCACGAGTCGGTAGCGGAAACTTGTAGTGGCTAGCTGTGCGCTGTGGTGCTAGGTGGATGGCATTTTAGCTATACACAGAGTGAGTGCAATAAAAATATGTTATTTAAAGAAATAATAATTTTAGTATATTATGTTAAAGAGACAACAGACCGGAGAGAAAGAGTCGTCAAGTGTTCTTATTTAAATAAATTAAAAAGAACCCGAGACTGACACACATACAGACATTTGTTTTATATCATTTTTAAATATAATTATGTAATAACAGAATTATGTCATATTTAGATATATGTAATACACCCAGACACACAGCAAACAAAATAGCTCATCACATAAATATAAATCACATAAATTTCCCTGGGTGGGGATTGAACCCATGACTCTCGAAACATCAGGAGCACTAACCACTGAGCCACCGAGTTAGTCAACACCTTATTTATTGTTACAAAATGGGAGAAAAGTTATGTCTATAATCCTCCGCTGCATCTTTACATTTTCTTTTTCCATCACGTGAGTCTAGGCAAGTCAAACCATTAAAGTCCTATAAATAAGAAATCAGACTGTATGTCGAAAGGCTTTTGTTGTTTTCGTGTTTTATTGGAAATCTGTAGAGAGTAAAACAGAAAGTCTATAAAAGCACTGTTGGATAAAATATAAACTCTGCATTGAGGTGTTCTAGATATTTAGATTAAATTATTTTCATTAATATAGGTACTACGTTATTGAGTACGGGGGTTATCATTACTGATTACAGTTTAGCGATTATATGAGCTATGTCAGTTACTTTAGTTTTCCTATGTATGTCCTCATTTCTGATTCGATCACATAGAGAAACTCCGAGCATAGCACGCTCCATCCCCCTACTTTGGGTGACCTTAAGCCTTCTTATGGGCCTCATAAGACCAAGACCCAAGGTCGCTAAACTGAAGTGGCTGTGGGCGGCACATAGCTCGTAGAACAGATGGCCGTGGGGGAATTAAAGTTCTCGAGTGGCGACCGCGCACCGGAAGACTTACCTTAGGCACCTCGGACCGATGACCTAGTGAAGGTCGCAGGAAGCCGCTGGATGCGGAATTTTAGAATTGGTAATTTTTGGGAAGTTCGTAATTTGATCATAAGTTCCTTAGGAGGATTTGTTCACTTTTACGAATAAAAGTCACACCTTCAATCTGACGTTCAAGTATATCTACACACTTTTATCCACTCTGTTTACGGAAAGGAAAAATTATGTTTTACCAACCGTAATGGAGGAGCTACATCAATGAATTTCTGTAATAGGAAGTTTTCAGATGACGTATGTCACACCGTTCATAAGATTCTCAATAGATGGCGATAATATATTTTTAAAAACAGCGTACAATTTACGTTAGCAAAATAGATTTAGTATTGTTGAAAATATATAAAAAGCCACCTGAACATAGATTCTTATTACTTGAATTAATAGAAACGATTTTCCAACTTGGTCAAGTATGGATAACCTGGATGCGTTCTGGTTTTTCTGTTATATGTAATTTCTTCCGAACCAAAAATAAATTGATTTAAATACATTCTTATGATTAAAATGTAACTTTTAACTCGGTATCATGTTGGAATTCTTTTTAGAAATACAAAAACAATACTGATAATGTTGGGACAGTTTCAGGATAACGAGGACTCGTGGGTTTCCAGTTATTAAAACACTTTAGCACTATTTAGTTTTATCACTTTTAATATGTACTTTAAGTATAAACACAACGTTTCACTTCCGAAGATTTGAACAGAATCACAGGCGCCCCGTGCGTGCAGGCCCTTTTATTAACTACCGCCCTTCCACAAAATATAATCAACAGTAAACAACATCAATTCAGCTACTCTGTAAATGTAAGCGTGTTACAAATTAAAAGGCGCCATCTATTTTATGGGCTTAGAAATACATTAACTCCTGCTAAAATTAACGGATAAGCAATAAATATTGCAAATATACATTTAAATACCTTACAGCTCGGCCGTCCTGTTTTCAGCGAGTCCCTTCGCTGAGGTTTTGATACATTATTTATTGCCTATGCAATACATTTATTTCTTAAATTAAATTAATATAATCTTCAATTATTAACATTATGGTGGGCCATTGCATTGAAAATAAGTTAATTTTATTAAAGATAATTTGTTTTGTTTTTTATTTAAATATAACTATATAAAAATAAACCTTATTACCAGATTAACTTTATATAATCTAATATTATATTAAAAATCAAAATTCCACAAAATGTTGGTAAAAATAATAATATTACTTCAACAAACAAAACAATAACTCAGCTGACTGACAGTCAACTACATAATTAAACTTATTTTACAATATTTTATTTTAAAGTTAGTTTTCAACATGTTTATTGAAATATTTTAAGATTAATATGAAAAAGAAATCAACAGTAAGAAAAATATAAAATCTAAGTATGTACTTGATAATAAATTGTAAATGCACTTTTACACATAATAATATTTCAAGGACAAAATTATTATTACCTATGTTAGTGATAACTTAAATATAGTTTTATTAATATTAATAATTAAATACTTATTATATACCTATACTTGACATAATAATCATATCATACAATAATCATATGGCCGGTGCCAAAATATAAAATACTTTACATATTGTATATTTATATAACTATTTATTCATTCTTCCTCACTACTAGAATCATCCTTATCATCACTACTATCTAATATTCGATCAAAACTTAACCAGGGTTGTATTTTATCTATTGCCACTATATTTTCATAACGCCGACCATTTTTGCGAGTTAACGGTGTGTCTTTTATAACAAACCGGTCATTTGGAAGCACTTTTACAATGGAATATGGACCTTGATATTTCGCAACTAGTTTTTTAGATTTTCCGTCATGTGGAACTTGCCTTTCTACCCGAACTAAATCTCCTTGCATGTATTGTTTTGCCACTTTCCTTCGATTATTAAATCTTTCGCGATCTTTTATTTGTTGCAATTTAATTTTTTTGTTAGCTTCATTTCTTATTGTTTCTAATGACTGAGAAGACGCGATAGTCATGGTATCGTTTAGTATTGAACTAATTTTGCCTTCCGATCTGCACGTTATATTGAAACCAAAAAGTAACTCTGATGGGGATTTTTTTGTTGTTTTATTGGTCATAGTGTTTAAACCCATTTGTATGTCAGGGATGTTATCATCCCAAGATTTGTCATCTTTGCCGTGGGTAGTAGTGGATAAAGCATCAAGGATGGTTCGATTAAACCTTTCGACTTGTCCATTTGCCCGAGGGGTTGAAACTGCATTTTCGATATGTTTAATGCCATAAGTAGCTACAAAATCTTTAAAGACTTTGCTTGTAAAACTTGTTCCTTTATCGGTTACTAGTCGCGCAGGTACTCCGAAGTAACTAATGTGTTCCTTTAAAACTTTAGTTGTGGTTATACTTTTTGTGTTTCTTACAGGTTTAAGATTAATAAATTTTGTAAAACCATCTACGATTACAAGCAAATAGCTATTTCCTTTTTTACTTTTTACAAAGGGGCCTAAATGATCGGCATGTACCGTGTGAAATGGTATACTTGGTTTATCTATTGGGTGGAGTTCCCCTTCTCGTTTACCTCCGGAAGCTTTATAATGCGCACATTCTAGACACGAAGAAACATATTTCTTTACAAAGCGACGCATCTTTGCGAACCAGAAGTGTTTGCGCAAACGTTGAAGTGTTTTGTCAAAACCACAGTGACCGACATCGTCATGATTCATTTTTACTAATTGCCAGCGGACTCCTTTTGGGACAAGCCATTTGATTTCATCTCCAACAACTCTATAAACGCGATCATTTTTGATTTTATAATTTGTTTTTATATCCATAGGTTTGTCCGATTCTTTATCACTTAATATATTTTTAATTTTTCTTATCTCTTCATCAGCGCACTGCACGGTAGTGATCCAGTCCTGTTCCAAATTTTGAATTGATAATACTTCGACGCAAGTTGAAGTTTTGTTTTCATAATTTTTTATTGGGTTTCTGCTTAATGCGTCGACATGAGACATCCGTGATCCGGGTCGATATTCAATCGTGCAATCATATTCTTGGATCTGGATCCACCACCGCGCAACGCGGTGAAGAAGATCACGTTTTATGAATGTTAACCTCAGTGCATTGCAATCTGTATATATTTTGAAGGAGATTCCAATTAAATAAACCCTAAACCGCTCCAGAGATTCGACAACCGCTAAAGTTTCCAGATCATAGGAATGAAATTTCTGTTCATCAAGTGTGGTTCTGCGACTAAAATATGATACAGGGTGAAATTCATCGTCAGAGCCACGTTGAAGAAGAATTCCTGCTAAACCATCTTTACTCGCATCAGTGTGTAACTGTGTCTCAGCCAGTGGGTTATATAATGCCAGTATTGGACGTTGTACTAGGAGTGTTTTTATTTCATTAAAAGCACGATTCTGGCTATCACCCCAAACCCATTTAGCATCTTTTTTTAAAAGATCATTTAAGGGTGCCGCAATGGAAGCATAACCTTTAATGAACCGCCTGAAAAACCCTGATAACCCAAGAAACTGACGCACTTCATGCTGGTTAGTTGGTTTGGGAAATTTAGATACTGCTTCAGTTTTTCTGCATCCAGGTCTTATACCTTTCGAACTCACTTCATAGCCGAGAAAATCTATGGTACTTTCAAAAAAATGACATTTATTTAACTTTAACGTCAGTCCGCCGTTTTTTAGAAGCTGAAGTACTTCTTCCAGCCTTTGTAACCCTTCAGCGACATCTTTAGATGGAATTAAAATATCATCCATGTAGACAATAGCGTATTTTATTTTGGCCTCTGATAAAATTTTATTAATAGTTCTTTGGAACACAGACGGTGCATTAGCCAAACCGAATGGCATCCGATTATATTCAAATTGGCCGTCGGGAGTTACAAAGGCTGTTTTTTGACGCGATTCTTCTGCAATTGGGATCTGGTAATAACCGGATGCTAAATCCAGCGATGTAAAAACCGTGTTTCCCGATAACTGGTCTAACTGGTCCTCGATTCTTGGTAAAGGATAATGGTCCTTTTTTGTTTTCCGATTTAAGGCTCGGTAATCTACGCATAATCGTTTTTCACCCGTTTTCTTTTGAACTAAAACGATCGGACTAGCGTATGGCGATGAAGACTCTCTTACTATATCGTTATCAATCATCTCTTGAACCATATCCCTTACCAAGACTCTATCAGAGAAGGACATACGGTATGGCCGATAAACAACTGGTTCGGAATCTTCAAGCTCTATTGTCATTTCGGTTACATTAGTATAACCCAGATCTTTGAGTCCACTAGAAAAACATTCATTATATTTTGTTAGCAGTTCTTTTAATTTTAGTTGTTCATCATCAGTTAAATTATGATTACCAGTTATATTATATTCATTTGTTTTGTCGTTATTCAAAACTAGATTGTATGAATTAAGAATCTGTGAATCATTCGATTGTTGGGCTCTAGTTAGCAGAAATCCTTTATTTATTGTAATTGTGTCTGAAGACAAATTGTGGATAAAAACGGCACCTTTTCCGTTTTTGAGTTCATAGTTACCTGGTAGTAAATAATATTCTTTACCAACAGGGCCCCTAATTGATCCGCATACAAAAACGTTTCCATCAAAGTTATGTTTTGCATTTACTTGAACTGCTCTAAACGTTTCAGGAGGGATTGAAACCTCGTTCGAAGATATCAAATGAATTTTTACATTTGATATTTTTTTAAATAATATTTCATTTGGGGTTTTTGTTATTATGATATCTGGTTTCTCGGTAAATGAATGACCCAATAGGACAGGGTGACTAATAACATAATCATCAACAACGTACAAATCAATTGTTTCTTTTATCCCTTGAACCTCAACCGAAGCAGTTGTTTTACCTAAAGGTGGAATAAGGTTAGCACCTATACCTCGCAACATTGGTAAGTCATTAGTTACAGTGATATCAAGTTTTAATTTTTTGGCGGTTGTTAAACTAATTAGCGTGCATTGGCTACCTAAATCTAAATGACATGTCACATCGACGTCATTTACTTTTATATCAATAATGTATTTGTTACTTAAATTATTCGATAAATTTAATTGCGACACATGTTTTTCGTTTTTGTTATTTATGTTTTCTAATAAATTTAGCTCTGACACTTGTTTTTCATTTTTATCTACAGTTTCTTTTTTTTGATCCTTATTATTATCCTTGTTTTTATTTTTATAGCAGTGTAACGACATATGTCCCGATCTGTTACAAGTTGTACACTTTACTGCGGGCTTCTCACATTTAAAACTAGGATGTCCTATTTCATCGCAATTAAAACATCTCATGTTAGTATTTGATGATTTCGATGTACTTGGCTTAGGAGAATATGCTACATTTCTACGATCATTTTTATTTCTAGATGGGTCAAAACTTTCTTTATTTGTAATAACTTTGACGTTTCTAAAGTATTTTAAAACTTGTTCTGTTTCTGTAAACTGGGCTGCTTGAGCTCCCACTCTTACGGCACGGTCTTCAACCCCATATAAAATACAATCTACAGCACGCTTTCCGTATATTTCGCATCTATTGAGAAGATTCTTTTTGGCGTAATAATAATGCTCCAATGACTCACCGTACTTTACCCGTTTAGCAAGCATTTCCGTCAAAAGCTCAGCAAAATTTTCGCGGCAAGGGAATGATTCAATCAATTTTTTTTTCCATTCAGACCAAGAAAACAACAAAGATGGTAAACCTTGGTACCAGGTCTTAGCGACACCTGTTAATTTAGGCAGAGCGTAATGTATAATTTCTTTATCACTCCATCCATATATTTCTGCACATTCTTCAACTTTCGTTAACCAAGTCAGCACATTTTGTTCTTTGGACATAGGGTCGAATTCGGGAATTACGTTAGTATTAAATGATAATTTTGGTTTGTCTGAGCTTTTGATGGCATGCAAGATTGATATAAACTTATCTAACATATTATTAGTACTATCCTCATTTAATTTTTGCTTTTTTGGGGAGTAATTACAGGTAACGGACTCACCAACGTCAGCAGAGGGAGTACGCCTTCGTTTTCTCGTCGGGTTAGGATACTTTTCATTGCTGTCAGTGTATATTTCATCACCATACTCTCGCTGATGCACATCAACATTGTGTTGCCTGGTAACTTGAAGAATTGGAGAAATGACAGTTCCATCTCGTTCCGTCATTTGTGTCAAACGCCGTGATTGCCCTTCTATCCTGGGTACACTTGAACGACCATGGCCCTCAGACATGGGTACACATGGGTGAGATTGTCCCTCGAACATGGGTACATGTAAACGACCTTGGCCCTCAAACGTGGGCTCTGATCTTTGCCTGGTATGTGTCAAATCCAATGCCTCTAGACCCTGACCCTCATACATGGGTGCTCCTGGGTCAATGTTGCGTCGATTTCTCATTTGCCATTGTTGTCCAGTATCGTTGGCCATGTTTCCTGGAACTTAGAAATATCTTTGGTTAATAAAAGCAGTTTAAAATATAAATTTTTAGGCAATTAAAATTTACGTTATTTTTATCCAATAATACAACAAGCAAATGTAAGTAATTTGTACACTCAATTTATAATGAAAAGAATACCTGCTATTATTTAAAAAATAAACATTAAAACTGTATTATACATAAGGACTAAAAGATGGAAATAAAAACCTGTCTTTATATTTTCATGTGTTTTTTTTTTTTTCCCATGAAATTTGTGGAAAAAAAAAACAAGCCCAAACTGTAGTAAAATATGTATAATAAAAGAATATAAGGTATGTCTTGAAGTTATTTTTACGAACTTTTCCTTAAATATGAGAACAAGAAGAAAAAAAAATACACGTCAGGATAACAATCGCAAATTATTTAAGCAGTATTTTCGCTTATCAATAATGATGGATAATGAAAGTGGTGACGTAATTCATGTACGCTATTTCAAAATTAATAGTACTTACTCCAATTTGAAATTCATATTTCGGTTTGTCGTACAAAACCTTAGCACTTTATACTCGTTAGAAAATACAATATAACTTTCCGACTTATTACAGAATTCAATAAAGAATAACACTTACGTTTTTGTTTCCTTCTTAAATCGGTGGCGTGAGCAAAGAATATTAATAATTCTCCTTGATCCCACTTCTGAAACTGTTGGGACAGTTTCAGGATAACGAGGACTCGTGGGTTTCCAGTTATTAAAACACTTTAGCACTATTTAGTTTTATCACTTTTAATATGTACTTTAAGTATAAACACAACGTTTCACTTCCGAAGATTTGAACAGAATCACAGGCGCCCCGTGCGTGCAGGCCCTTTTATTAACTACCGCCCTTCCACAAAATATAATCAACAGTAAACAACATCAATTCAGCTACTCTGTAAATGTAAGCGTGTTACAAATTAAAAGGCGCCATCTATTTTATGGGCTTAGAAATACATTAACTCCTGCTAAAATTAACGGATAAGCAATAAATATTGCAAATATACATTTAAATACCTTACAATAAGCTTTGTGCATCAAAAAGTATTAAAATATTTTTGGGTCAAAATAGAAAAAAATAATTAATGACAAGTAATCTTCGAAAGCTATTCATCATTATTATAATATTAGTCGGTAATATCAGTCAGTTTTAACGATTTTTAAGAGATTTTCTTATTTCCAATGTTAATCAGCGCTATCTAGTTGAGTTTAGAGAAAACCGTGGAAAATTCCCTATTAGATATTTCGTGGCCAGATCATAGAATTGATCAAGTCATGATGTGGCTAACCATTTCATGAAATGGTCGTATTTTATGAAATGGCCAGCTAAAACTGACCATATCGTTTAAACGTCAACGTTTAATGATATGTCCATCTACGTTTGGCCATATCATTAATGTAGGGTTTCCATGATATCAAAGGTTTAATAAAAATTAAAAATACGTTGAAAAGTTACTGGCATTTTTAAAATCTGAGTAATCTTGGTTAACTGATAAATTATACATTTTTAATACTTAGCTTTTAAGATTGATATCTACTAACCTATGAAATACTTTCCGAACTTCAAGGTTTTTACGTTGCGCTCGTTTTTTGATTGACTTTAGAAAAATTATTGAAGTTTAGTGTCGTAACAACATTGAACTTCTATTTCTTCTTCAACTGGCGCATTATTAAAAGCCATTTTATTATTATTAATTGAACGCCGCCATGATGCATCAGAAAAACAAAAAGATATCAGCACCTCTAACGGTGGATACTCTAACTATTTTATGATATGATCACTAATGCTTGACCATTTCATGAAATAGCCGTGCGTTTAGCTGTATATCGTCAAACGTTGATGTATTAATTGATTTGGTCAGACCATATCATGATGTGATCAGCGGATATTTTCCATTTCATGAAATACGACCATTTCATGAAATGGTCGGTCACATCATGAAATGATCAATTCTATGATCTGGCCACGACAGATACACTCCTCGCTAAGTAGGTAATATTAGCTTACCAAGACAAAGGGCGCATCAAGCTAGATATAACCATTTTGTTGGCGTTATATGGAGCGGTCTTCGATGAAAACGGTATATTTCTGGTTTGCAGATTGGTCTAAATAAAGATATTTAAGTAAATGTAAAAACGTTTCAGTATTATTTGTCTGAAATGTAGTAGGTACCTACATGATTATTTTAGTACTGACCTTTTTTATTTCTGAACATAGCTTCAAAACGTTTTTTGTTAGTATCCAGAATAAATGGAAATCCTCATTTCTAAATCGGCCCAAAGTAGTCGATACGCTCTTAGACTTTTTGTCTAAAACGTAGTATTTTTTGTACTCACTTTCTTTAATTTCTGCACATTTACAGTTTTTTGTTAATAATGTACAATAAAAACAACAGTTGATTAAGCAAACCTAAAAACACCTTGCATTCTAAAGCGCATCAAGACAAACAAACTTCATCGGATGGAAAGTGGTAACCGTAAACTAAACAGTACAGTACCTTTGTGACTAAAGGCATAATTGGTAAGACTGGGCAGGTAATTAACACTCCTTCTAGACAGTTTTAAATCTATTCCATAGAAGTTTCATAGTGTATAATAGTCCAGACGTCTTTATAGTCTTGTTTTGATAGACCAGTCACCACACACAACAGACTACCTGAATTTGCGACCGCCTTATTCTTAGGATACCTTTTTGTTTTCTATTGTTACACGTTGATTATTTTGCCCGACCGAAGATAACGAGCCTCTTTCAAGCTCAGCCTTATTTCCCTGGGGGATTCTTATTTTTAATTTGAGACCTTCAACTTTTTTAATAATTAATTAACACCATTTACGTTTTCAATTTTCCACAATAAGTGTAAGTACAAAAAAGGCGTTACTCTGGTTTGAAATTGATAATTAAAAAGTTATCTTACTTAACTGTAAATCGATGTTTTTGAAACCAGTTCGTGTCAAGTTTGAAAATAACTTTGACGCTTTAATTAAAACAAAATATTTATATTTGCGAGGGAGGAGAACATCAGGTTTCTAAAACAGGTTGCGCCCGGCCAGACAAGATACGTAAACAATATCTCACCAAAAACAAAAACGTGAAAATGGGAGCCAAGTTTAATATTATGATATGGTGTGGTTGTCAACTACACCGACAAAAGAATTGAAATGTAAATGGGTGCCAAGTTCTGTAGACAATCCTAAAATTTATTTATAAAAAGCGGACAAGTGCGTGTCGGGCCACGTGCAGTGTACAGTTCCGTAGTACTTTGACTGACACTGCTTCAAGGGAAAAACATTTCACTCCTGAATCGAAATATGGTTTTCCCAAACCTAAACACCTATCCAACGACACCCCACATCATGGGATAGTCGATAAAAAAATTCATCCCCACTTCACGTGTAGGGGAGGTACCCTGAATTTTTTATTATTATTATTGAACCTCAACATTGACTTGGCTAGTTTTCACATACCAGTTATCTTATATATGCCTAATTAACTGATCATCTTTATGTTATATGCAAGTTATTGTTTTCATATTGTAAGGTTCTATTCTTATAAATATTTGATTTGCTGGTAAAAACTAGCCAAGTCAATGTTGAGATTCAATAGATCATAAATTATTTGCTTTGTGTGAATAGGAGCAGTTTCTGTTATTATGGGTTGTCTAAGTTTTATAAATAACTGGTAAGAAGAGAGACGAAATTATTGCTCTTACAATTTTGAAAGGCGCTAAGTGTTACCTAATAAAATCGATTGTTTGGAAAACTTTTCAAATCTTAGAAATTCACTATTTTATGTCTTTTTCCTTTGCATACACACAATTCTTGTCGTTGTTGCATACACACAATTCGAAGGGGTCGTGGCTCAGTGCGGCTTGCGTGGTCGCATCGATCACGCAGGTTAACTGACTACAGACACGGTCATAATCTGCTGTTAGTGGCATTATCTCGACCGTTTCCGTGCTTCGCAAGGCACGTTAAGCCATTGGTGCCGGCTGCTATCGCTAGCAGTCGTTAAGCCATGTCAGAGGCCTTATAGGCGGCTTGAAAACTTCTGACACTGGGGTTGGCCACTAGCCCCACAACCTCCACCAATCCGGACTTAGCCCCCGTGTGTGGAGTATGGCCTAAACCCGAGTTATGGGAAGAGACCCGTGCCCCTGCAGTGGGGACGTAATGGGTTGTTAACAATACACACAATTACCTAGCTGGATGCCAAAGAACTTTCTAGGTCATCTGAAACTAGGTTAAGTTTTTGATATACATGTCAGTGAATCAGTCATAAAAATTTTTTGGATTTTTGGACGTTAAAATCAATATAACCATTTGAGCTGTGTTTATGAAATAGATTACTCGTTTATCCAGTGGGTCTCAATATACAGGGTGGCCGGGAGAGTGACAAAATTGATAAAAGTGATAAAATTTAGGTGCCTCGTGTAGAGAGATATCCAAATCACCCCCATGTATGTTTCGCGATTTTTTAAAGAAAATTTTGAAAACGGCAAAAATTTCATTTTTTAAATTAGCACCAAGATTTTGTGGGACTTTTTTAATTTAACTTAATCTTTATGAATTGTACTTTTTCTCGTGAAATAATCAGATTCTTACCATTAATGAAAGCTACAAAATGTTGACTCAAAGTGGAGAATTTACGTTCGAGCGAGTCAGGCTTGAAAAAATTCTAAAAAAGGCAATTTCATAGTTCCTGGGTTACTTAAAAATCTGCGCCAGACTCTAAGCTTTCATAATAATATAAAAAAGTATCACTTAGTAGGATATTTTTCGATGAAATTAGCCTCCAAAAACACTGAGGCGGAAAATTCCTAAGACCACTACACTCATAAAATGATAAATTAATGTATAATTCAATATTCCTAAGGCTAACTGTCATATAATGAAGTGTGTAAATTAACATTCAAACTACTAGAGCTAAGATTCCAAAATTTTCAATTTCAAAGTATAAATTGCCTTTTTAGTATTTTTACTTAAGTATGAAAATTCAAGCCTGACTTGCTCGTACGTAAATTTTCAACTTTGAGTTAACATTTTGCTTTCATTAGTGGTAAGAATTTGATTATTATACGAGTAAAAGTATAATTCATAAAGTTTGAGTTACATTTAAAAAATCCCACAAAATTTTAGTACAAATTTAAAAAATGAAATTTTAGCCGTTACAAGTGATTTTTTTTAAAAATTCTTAAAAAAATCATAACTCGAAAACTACGAAAAATCGCGGAACATACATGGGGGTGATTTTGATACCCCTCTATACGAGACACCTAAATTTTATCTTTGGACGTCACTATCCCGGCCACCCTGTATATATCTTTGGTGTGTTTATGTTAAACAGAAGTTATGAAGTACTCAATACACATAACACTAGTTATGATGGTGTCAAAAGTGGCTCTAAATGGTTCGTGTAATATTACACATGGTGGGTGCTGTTCGTCAGTTCTTTTCTCTTGAACTTGGCTTGACACGCTTCCGCGTGTCTAGATCGTCCTTTTTCCTCAAATATGGTTGAGGGCAGCGATGGCTGAAGGCTGACTCTTGCGTTATACTCGTGATCGGGTGCTGTCCATTTGGACTGGCCTGCTCTTGTCATTAGTATTGTATTTGGTTATAATAATTAATTACCTGTTTGCACATTTATATGTACCTGTATGTTTTTGTTGAACCTTTCACATTCTTTTATGATAGTATGCAACTTAATTCACTATAATCGGGGTTGTTTACCCGAATTATGTAATAGCATGTACGAATTATATTTGAAAAAATGTGTTGGAGAGAGTTTCTTTTGGACCCGAACGTTTCTTCTATCTCCGCAAACACTTCCCGAAACGTTGGGTATGGGTAAGCGGTAGAAACTTCGTATTAGGTAGATTAAAAATGACCTGCGAAAAGTGTACAATACTATTTCGAATAAACATATACATTTTTTTTTGGTAAATATTGTACTTATTTTGAGCTCTACTCTCAACATAAAGTTCTTATCGTTACGTTGTGCAGTCTATTGTGAAACTGTTTCTACAAAGGCTATAGAATTGATTTATGCTGCGAGATGACCTCAAAGCGTAACTAGGGCGTTTCTTGATACTAGGAATGCTCAGTGCCGAACTAAAGCCCCTAAGGGCCCATTATTATGTAACCCAAAGGCAATCAGGCCTAGTCTTATAGTACGAGCAGTGACTACATATAATAATTACATAGTCGTTTGTTATCTTCAGTGTCAAAAACGAAGACAATACTATTTTATTATCTTGCACACCCAGCCTAGGACCCTAAGCCAGTGTTACATACTTACAAATCCGACCCTGGTAATTTTGTAATGTATAATGTTTATGGAATGTTAATGGGCCGACACATTGAGCCCCGTAGTCAGAAGAAACAATAACCCAAGATTAATCTGTTTACGGGCTAATATCACAAATAAAAATCCATTTTTTATCGTACTATAGCATGCATTACTGTACCCTGCCACAGGTACCTTTATTGCGATGATTTATCTGAACGTCTATTTCTGAGTAATATAATAAACATTGATTATCAGTAATACAAACTTAGGAAATATTATATTTATTTCTTTTCTTTTTATTTCAATTACGATATAAACATTTTACCAGTTCCAGTACCATTTCAGTAAAATAATAACCACTGGATGGTTCAAAATTACTGGAAATTTACAATTCATATGTTATTGTCATTTCCTTTTTCCATTTCCATACTTTCATCGGCAATGTTATTGTATAGGAAAAAACTTGTTCTTTTTTAAACCTCTTCTTAATGCAAGTCACGCACCTCTACGGATCTCCTAAGACTCGGTAACGCCAAATTTATTCATTGTTTTAGTAAAACGGAACCGATAATTTTAGGGAGTTTTTAAGGGGTTCCTTAGCCATAACAGGAACGTTGAGTCCCTGTTATTACTAAGTAAGCCTATAGCGTCGCCATCCGTGCGTATGTCCAGCAGTGTGTCATAAGGCTGTATTTTTTATTTTATTTTTTTTATTTATTTAAAGGACGGTTATAATTTCAGGTCTCTTCCCAAAAACCGTTATTTACTGGAGATTGCACTGAAAAAAGTTTTCTTCTATAATACAACAAGAACGAACAGTTGTTTAAAAAGTAGTTATTCTAACAAAAAACGAGATATAAAAAAAAAAAAAATTTGCAGCATGTACTAAGCAATTAGTAATATTTACTTTTAAAATCTAGTTAAATATTTTAAGGGCTTATAGAAGAGGTAATTAGCAATCAACTAAATCCTATAATGTAATATGCAAAAGTGAACCATTTCTTTTTTTTTTTTTTGAAAAATCTACATAAAAAATATATTAATTTAATTAAATTTTTAAAAAAAATGGATAACTAAGAAGACATGTTGTTACTTTAAAATCAGTAGTAAAATAAAAAAAATGTTTAAATATTCTGAAAATACAGCATAAAATATCAAAAAATTCAAAATATTTTTTACTATTTATTGAACAAAATAGAGGATTTAAAAAAAAAATACCTATACATTAAGCATGCAGATTCTTTAAAACATATCTACATCTTATTAGCTTTCTAAAAAGGTATAACAACCTTGCCTAAAATAAATAAAAATAAACAAAAACTTATTAAAACTTGTAAACACACACAAACACAATTTCACAACAATAAGCCTAATTTAGGGTTATTCCTGTATGTCCCCACGAGCCTGTCCCCGGATGGGGACAAACAGAATTTTAGTTTTTGTTTGTCCCCGAAAAAGTATTTTATGGCAGTATCAACATTTTAACCGCCTGCCAGTCGGCTAAGGCTGACAACCAGTTTCCAAGCCACAGGCGCCCGAAAATTATTTTTATCAACAGTTCAACATTTGATTTCTTATTCTAAATTATATTAACCCATTGACCGCTACGTTGACAAACCGACTGGCGGGCGGTTAAAATGTTAATACTGCCATAAAATATTTTTTCGGGGACAAACAAAAATTAAAAATTCTGTTTGTCCCCATCCGGGGACAGGCTCGTGGGGACATACAGGAATAACCCTAAATTAGGCTTATTGTTGTGAAACGGTGTTAGAGAACATCTTTTATTGTGTTTTACCTTAAAAAAAGACTGTTCAGTTCAAAGTTACACTTTGGTGATTTTCAGGGTTTTTACAAGTTTTAAAAAGTTTTTGTTTATTTTTATTTATTTTAGGCAAGGTTGTTATACCTTTTTAGAAAGCTAATAAGATGTAGATATGTTTTAAAGAATCTGCATGCTTAATGTATAGGTATAATTTTTTTAGAAAATCCTCTATTTTGTTCAATAAATAGTAAAAAATATTTTGAAGTTTTTGTTATTTTATGCTGCAACTTCAGAATAATATTTATACATTTTTTTTATTTTACTTCTGATTATAAAGTAACATGTCTTCTACGTTATCCATTTTTAAAAAGTTCAATAAAATTAATAATATTTTTTATGATGTTTTTAAGTTGACAATCCGGAGATTTTTCTAAAAAAAAATTAATTATCTCGGAAATGGTTCACTTGTGCATAATACATTATAGGGTTTAATTGATTGCTAATGACTTCCTCTGTAAGCCTTTAAAATATTCGCGTCGAATTACCAGTATTCCTGTATATTGTGATTGTGATTAGGTAATAGTACTAGATATAGCGTTGCAGTATACCCGTTGATGTCACTTCATGTCACGGCCATGTCACGGCCAAGAGGCCGCGAGTTAGATTCGCACTTGCCTCGTTTATCATTTGTTAGTTTTTCATGGTTATTTATTTAGGTATCACACAAAGCTTTTCACTATTTTAATGGTAGGTTGTAACGTAAAGAAAATTAATTATTTCTTTCATGGTAACTGATAAATAATCTATTTTATAATTATCCTTCCTTGTCTTCTAGATTTAATTGAGTTCACATAGTCCTCGTCTACGTTTTGACCCACTCACATGTAGTTTACCGCCATAAGAGAAAAAAGAGTCAGCTATATAGGTACTCTTCCCCCTCGGCGCCATTTTACGGTCCAGCCTCATTCGTTTTCGTGCGCGCACGGCTACCGCACGTAGTAAGAAATATTTCTTAAAAAGTTCGTTAATTATTTGAATTTAACAAGTGTGCAAAAATGTGCTTAGAAGAAAATAAATCCTTACGTTACTTTTAGATAAGGAGATTATCATCATTCTCCTGCCCTTATCCCAATCATTTGGGGTCGGCGCAAAATGTTTTCTTCTTCCATACATCCCTTTCAGCTGTCATCTCTGTACTCACACCCTTTCGACACATATCATCCTTCACACAATCCATCCATCTCTTTTTTGGTCCCTCTCCCCTTATATCCATCGACACTCATCTGTAACACTCTCCTTGTAACATGTCTTTCATTCCTCCGCATTACATGCCCATACCACGACAAACGATTTCCTCTCAATTTTTCTATCACTGGCGCAACTTTCAAACTTCCTCTTATATACTCATTCCTAATCTTGTCCATTCTTGTTACTCCACACATCCATCTCAACATTCGCATCTCCGCAGCATGCAATCGTCTTTCATCCTTTCCCTTAGTGGCCCAACATTCCGATCCATACAGGACGACAGGTCTTATGATAGTTTTATATATCTTCCCCTTAAACTTAAGGGGAAGTCGGGGGTCGCAGGTAGTCCCTGTGACCTGTCGCCACTTCATCCATCCCAAGTTGATTCGGCGCTCAATGTCTCTGTCAATGTCTCCGTCGCTCTGAATAAGTGAACCTAGGTACTTGAAATCGGAGCAGACCGGTAGCGCTACACCATCCAGTGCTATCTAAGGATGCTAGTGCTAGATAAGGAGATTATGTGGAAAGGAAATACAAAAATCATTTAAAAAAAAACAGGTACAGTGAAAGTTTCTAAACGCGTGTGTTATTATTTTAAAACCAACCTCGAGAAGGACGGTCTATTTAAAAAAATAAAAACAATTTTCTCGAGTTTGTCATCTGACAATAACTCCAGAAATTGAGGCGATGCTGGACTGACAAGTAATCGTTAATAATTATAATAAGAAAAATAAAAGTATTTTATAAAATAAGGTTTTCTGTACCTTATACTTGAAATTAACTTTTTTGTTTCTTTTTAACTTGTTTGCTTCTGCTACTTACACGAAACTTGCAATGACAGCGTTTCGGGCAGTATTAGTTATAATAAATACATATACCTACGTTATTTTTTCTTATGAAGCCATGTCTTCAGTCTAGATGACAATGATTCATAGGTGTGCCTGTTTTGAAGTTTAATGCAAGTAAAGCTGCCACAATCACCAGACAAGAATAAACAATAATGTTTGATGGGTGAAATCTGTGAATTCTTAGATGGTGGATAATCAAAATTTTGACTTTTGCATAGTCAAAATTTTTGTTGATGCCTCCACAGCACACTGAAGATATCCTTGTGAGGGTAATAAAGGTGAAAAATATTTATTGGCGTTGTTTAAGATCTCCTATAATCAAAATATACATTAAAAAGATTAATACATATATGTTTGATGAATTAAAAATGAAAAATGTGAACGTCAGCGAATTTCGCAAAAACAAAATTATTATAAGTCATAGCTTACGTGAAACTTCTGGTATATTTTGAACATAAATTATTTACAATTAAAAGTTTATTAACCGCGATATACTTTCGTGGCTATATAAAATTACAGCATTTTTTTTTCTCTATGAACCAAACAGGAAACTAAAGTGTATACTATTGCTGGTGTGCACAAAATAATGAATAATTTTATATTCGCGTCACACATATAAAACTTGCCGAAGTTACCGTTATCGATACAGTCGAGATAAATATACTAAACATTTATAAAACAAGGATGTTTTCTACTGCATTCCAAATCCTATAAGCTTATCCAGCCTAAAATAATAATTTTACATTACTCAAAGAATAAATACAAAATGTAATAAGTACATTTTTACATCTTTGTAATGTTTTCCGGTTATTTGTGTAACTATCTTCAACGGTTCTCACTCTTTCCAATTATTATGAACTTCATATTATTATTTTGAAATTATGACTTTACATAAGTCTTAAAAAAAATGCTGCTCAAGCTACTACAGTTTTCATACCTGACGTAGGGTCTGTTATGAAATCAGAATTTAACTATATTTTATTTCTTATAAGTGAATCTGAAACTTAATTCAATTCGTATAGGGAACGAACAAATGCATATCGTCAGTGCTGGATATGAAATTCCTATCACTGGTCGATAATACCAAGTTTCAGTTCACGTCTAGCTTTAAACAGTGGCGGAATATTATCAATCAGGAGTTTAGATTCGTTGGTTTGTTCACGGCTCATCCCCATTGCGGATATACCTATAGTTATTTGGGTTTATTTTGTGTTACATTTTTTTTGTCAAATTGCCTAAAAATGAATTTCAGATGTTCAACGTGAATTATTCAAGCAGTACATGAAAAATGTACAGGTTAAAACCATATTTGTTAAAAAACGATACATAGTGTAATTAAGGTACCCAAATATCGTATTAGATTACCATCTTAGCAGTTCTTTGAACTTAGAACAGATTTTCCAAATAGTTAGCTAAAAGGATTGAAATGACAAACAAGTTCCCGTATGAAATTTTCAAGTATATATCAATAGATTATTCATTCATTACTAAAGTAATTCATATCCGCTTATGTAAGACGTCTAGGTAAAGCTGGTAGGTAAATACTTAAACCACGCTGCATATAGACACTATCGTCTATCGCTACACTTGTGCTAGGTGTAACCTCATCACTCATCATTACTCAAAACCTAACGTCAAGTTTAAATAACAACCAGACTAACAATCACATTCATAAAATTGAACAAGATTTAATTTTATTTTCATATTATTTAGTCGATTACCTTCTAGGAAGGGTAAATTAAATTGCAGTTATAAATTCTTTCAAAATATATTTGATTGCAATAATTCTCAGAACCTAGCGTCAAGTTTAAATAACAACCAGGCTAACAATCATATTCATAAAATTGAACAAGATTTAATTTTATTTTCATATTATTTATTCGATTACCTTCTAGCGAGGGTAAATTGAATTGCAGTTATAAATTATTTTAAAATATATTTTATTGCAATAATTCTCATTATTACCTACAACATTGTTAGTCACTCTAAACATCTACATGTGAACTCAATTAAATCTCTCCGACAAGGAAGGATAATTAAGATCGAACTTCAATTAAGGTATGTTCGTTTGATCATCTAATAATGTTCGCTTTAAAGTCACATTTCACATACTCGTACAAATGGTTCAATCAATTGTCTGATAAAAAAGTATTGTGCGGTTTATAAATTTTATCCAAATTACGATTTCCATTGTAATTGTTTATTCCATGTGTAAATCATTAAATTATTTAATTTGAAATTAGACACACTGTATCTATTTAGCGGTAGTGAATGATCCCCCGAGCTAAATATACAGGATGTTAAAAAAGTGCGTTTGAAATTTTAAGGGGTTACTCAGAATCAAGTATAGAATCCAGGAAAAATATTGAAAAAATTCGCTCTTCAATTTTTTTTGCAGTTTTTCATACAAATTCTCGATTCACTAAATAGTGATAATCTAAATAGATTTAGTATGAGAATCTGAAAAAAAATAATTGAAGAGCGGATTTTTTCAATATTTTTCCTGGGTTCTGTACTTGATTCTGAGTAACCCCTTAAAATTTCAAAAGCACTTTTTTTAACACCCTGTATAACTTCGTTATTGGAGAAATGAAACACAAATAACACATAAGTATATATAATTTCACAGACTATTTGTTATTTGATTAAGCAGCTTCTTTGTCGATGAATTAATATACCCAGTAAGAACTGGAGCTTTTGCCAATATTATTTATTTTAAATAATGGAACCAAATACGAGTATATGTATTATTTTCATATTTTCTTGTCTAGCAAATAAATAATATGTTTAAATCGTCTCACGATAGACGTTATTGAAGAAAGAGTATAAGTATAATTCTAATCAACTTTCCCCAAGAAACCCATAGTCAAATACAAATCGATCAGCCGAGCGGCGAAATTAGTACGAATAATCCAAAATTTTTTTGCGATTTGACTATGGGTTCCTTAGGGAAAGTTGATCAGAATGAGGAGTAGAAGCACTGATTAAAATTTGACGCACGGCTAGATTTACAACCTGTATAACATTTTTTTATCCAAAATTAGCCTTTACCCGCGGTCTAGCCCACGTTTGAAGTTTTTATGACTGATAGATGATAGATGTCACTATTTCAGTTGTAGTGGTGGACATAGTGCAGAAACAAAGCAAAATTAATGATCTAACGTTTCCGATACTACGATATAGTTACTGTACCTAGAAGGTAAGGTTGGTTGCCGGGCTCTGTACCAAGCACACGTCTGTTTAGTTAATTTTTTGTCTGTTTAGATACAGATTCTGTGATAAGCGATAGTAAGAAGAGGATTAACTCGGGAGACAGCTCCGTTTTCCGAGTTCCAACAACAAACCACCACGTGGAGCGTCTTTAAGTGCCCATCACCCTTAGGGCCGCGTCTTTCTTTTGACATTGGCGTTTCGCCATTTTATTTATTGAAGATTCTCCTATTTTTCATGAGACATTGGCAAAATCACTCCTACAATGAGATGTGGAATGCCAAATAGAAAAAAATAAAAAATTAAAAAAAAGATTCTCCCAAATTTTCGCTTATCTATTTTCACTTGACATTAGAAAAATCACTCTTTATTATTGTGGAATGCCACAGAGAAAAGAAGAAGTCGCTGTACACTCATTATGAATCAAAATTGAAATTAAGTACTTAGTTAGAGGGTATTTAGAAAAACAATTACGATATCTTGAAGTACGTATACGAGTATGTATAAGATCAAACAAAATCAGCTGAAATTATTTAAACTGGGGCAAATACTCATAAAACTGAACAACTGTTGCCAAGGAATCCATAGGCAATTCACCATTTTTTTTTCACTTTTTTGTCATGTCGATGAAGTAATCAGCCAACTTAGTATGGGAAGTTCATACATTTTTTTGCGAATTGAGTATAGGTTCTTTGGGGAAAGTTGAATATTTTAGATTCATAACCATAAATAATAAATAAACAAAGAGCATGGCGCGGTAAGCATGGGGTAGCAGCGCCAGCGGAAATTTTAACTGCCAATTTTTTTGTATGTTGGTCTTACTGAGTGTAACTTACTTGTAAAATATTACTTCCAAATATGCATCGGTTTTCGAGAAAATTGAAAAATATTTTAATTTTAAAAATATAATTTTTTTCTCGTTAATAGTTCCAAATATAGCAAAACCCATAATATATGTCGTACATAACTTAGAGAGACAACATATCATGAAATTGTTTCCAAAAATCTCGAAATAATTGTTAAAAATATTTTATGTGTTTTTTAAACATGAAATTTCCACCGACAAATACCCTTATCACAGTCTACAACATATATTTAGATCCGGGGGTAGGTGGAAGGGTTTATTTTTTTCGTATTACTTAAATTGGATTCTCAACTTTTTGACACATAACATAAATTCAATCAATCATTTCAAAATAAGTATTTTATAATACTTTATAATTTTATAATATAATACTTTATAGGTAATACAAGTGCAAGGTCAATGTTGTCTCTCTAAGTAATGTACGACATATGTTACGAGTATTGCTATATTTGGAACTATAAACGAAAAAAAAATTATATTTTTAAAATTAAAATATTTTTTCAATTTTCTCGAAAACAGATGCATATTTTACAAGTAAGTTACACTCAGTAAGACCAACATACACAAAAATTGGCAGTTAAAATTTCCGCTGGGGCTGCTACCCCATGCTTACCCCGCCATGCTCTTTCATAAATTTCGAATAGAGGGTGCTTCATATAAACGCACAACTTCTAACTTCGTTAAATTGACTACCTATTTATTTTTTTATTATCTATTCCGAAGATTTACAGCAAAATATAAAATATAAATACTAAGCAGTAAATAACAAAATGCTAATTAAAAATCTTCACCTATGAAAAATACTATCGCACTAATCAATACCTTTCTTGAAATAAGAGATAGTAGATATAGTTTTGGCTATTCTATAATTGACCACGCTGAATACGTTAAAAACAACCGACTTCAATCGCAACAACTCCAATTTTGCTGTTTTGTTGATTTTCTCAAAAACCGCTGAATCGATTTCGATAAAATTTATATGGGACCACCTGTGAAGTATACCCTTTCAAAAAAAAAAGAATTTTCGAAATCGGTTCAGGCGTCTTCGAGTAATCGGTGAACATACATAAAAAAAAAAAAAAATTGAGAACCTCCTCCTTTTTTTGAAGTCGGTTGAAAAGTAGTTACCACATTAATACCGGCCAAGATTAAGATAGCAGCTGGAATCCGGCTCGGCCTGTAAATACGATCCGTCAGTCAGGCTTTGACGCCGGTACCCGGACAGACGGCGTGACGGACGGCGGTTTTTTCGCCCGGTGACAAATGACCCCTCCTCGCTTGCCTGTAATTGAGCTTATATATCTTGCCTTAAATAGAGGTTCGAATATTCTGTGGGCCGGATAACCCATTTTAGGTGGACATTGAAAATATTGACGACATCGACGAAGATAGACTATATCATCAGGAGTAACGCCGTGCAGAACAATGTTCCTAATACACTTCCGGACAGATCTATCGGCCCACCTATCATTTTAAGTTTTACTGGCCTATAGCTAAAAATAAATGTTAGGTCAAGAAAAAAGCTTTTATGCAGTTTTGAAGCAATGTTTTTTGTATGCCATTAGTTCCAAAGTCAAACTCAGGAATAGCCTATGGTCAATAGCTAGCTATTGACCATTTCATCTATAGGCTAATCAAACTTTAAATCCTAGGTGGGCCGATAGATGTGTCCGGAGCGTGGGTCTTCCCAGCCGGACCACCACCGCTTTGGAAGTTGTAAGTATGCTTAAAAAAATGTACTCTTTTTGTACTATTTAGTACTGCAAGGAAATTAATTGTACCTAAGTATTATAAAAGTTATAGCCCTTTTAAGGTGGTCCGGCTGGGAAGTATACTTTCCAGCCGGACCACCACACCACCATATCTCGCAAATGCAAAAGTTTCTTTAAATACGAAGTATGTCAAAAAATTTTACCATTAATGTACTTACCTTAGCATATTTTTTTTATAATCAAATTTTTCACCATTATAACAGGTATTCCTTTTTTGTTGTACGTAACGCCTGCTTATTATTCCATAACAATAAAAAACTTCTTGAAATTACTGTAGGTAGTGTCTGCGACTGGGGTTTCTGGTGATAAAACTGAAAACATTTCCGTGTAACGTATAGTCGAATCGCACAAAAAAATAGGGAACTATAAAAACACTTCGACTCAAAGCAAGTGTAACCGCCCCCGTGGCCTTGTGGCTAGACCACATGCTTTACATCAGGAGGTCGAGGGTTTGAATTGAATTGTCGTTATAATGGTGAAAAATTGGATTACAAAAAATAAATGCTAAGTACATTAAAGGTACAATTTTTTGACATACTTCGTATTCAAAGAAACTTATGCATTTGCGAGATATGGTGGTGTGGTGGTCCGGCTGGAAAGTATACTTCCCAGCCGGACCACCTTAAAAGGGCTATAACTTTTATAATACTTAGGTACAATTAATTTCCTTGCAGTACTAAATAGTACAAAAAGAGTACATTTTTTAAGCATACTAACAACTTCCAAAGCGGCGGTGGTCCGGTTGGGAAGAACCACGCGTGTCCGGAAGAGTTTTATTATTTTTGAATTCAGTACTAGAAAAAACAGTTACCTCTTCTGTACAGGTTGACTGATGCGTAAGTGTAAACGTCATAACTGGTGAGTCTTACAACTTTGCTGAAATCACAAAAACAATCAGTCGTTTTGGTATATTAGACTGGCGACTTGGCTCAAAAACTGATCGATTTGTAAAAGCATTCATTTTCATTAGCAGAATCAACAGTTGATATGGTTGCAAGTATATGGCAATCACTTGCTATGACCCTGTATCTACACCTATTTTCGTATCTCCATTAACCTTTAGTTAAATGAAAAGTCCACCTCTAAAAAACATTTACACAAATCTTTCAAAATAAATACATGTCTAAATTCGTCCTAAGCATTTTAAGCAGAAGCCTTTTATAAGCCATGTTTAAATCATAAGCAAATTTTTATTCACAGACCGAGGTTAAACACCTGCGCGATGACGCAAATTTTTGTACTACTGAATGTATTTAATGTGGGTAACCTCCTTTTAAAAAGGTTGCCTTTCTGTACTGAAAAAGGGATTAGGGAATTTTGGTCAGTACACATTTCATATAATTTGCTGATGGGATATATTACACCTACACCTTATAATAACCTTACACCTTATAATAAGTTAAAACTCCAGTTTAACCTGGCAGATATTTTAAGAGCACATTATACATGCACGGTCCTTCTAAAATACCTGAAAAAAATGTACTGTTGCTTCTACTCATGAAACTGAACAACTTTCTCCAAGAAACGTATACTCAATTCGTAAAAAAAAACTTCCCATGCGAAATTGGTTTATCATTTGATCAATTAATCAGAGGATGCCAATTTTTTTTGAGAATTGAGTATTGGTTCTTTGAAGAAACTTGTTCAGTTTCATGAGTAGAAGCCACTGTCAATTTAATTTTTCAGGTATTTTATAAAGACTTACATACGTATCAAGTTTGGTAGTTGAAAATAATTCAAAAGCAAATTTATCTTTCAGCATCAGAGATGTTGCCAACTAAAACAAAATTTTACAAAACAGAGCAGAATTCCGCCATGCTTCACAAAAACGAAGTTGACACAGTTTTGGATTGTAATACAAAAACAATGTCCTGACTACGGATGCACATATGTATAAAACGGACGAATATATGTATTACGTTCAAGGCACTTCAAGGCTGTTTTCAAGTACCTGACCAAATTCTTAAAAAACAAACTGATTTCGTAGCGATATTATTTTTGGTCAGGACTTTAAAATTCTGTGAATAAAATTTAACTTTTATTTCCAACACTAACGATAAACGATTAATTTATTTGCAGACTTTGTATAGAAAGTTTAAATTGTTTGTTTAGTTTCATGAGTACATAGTACATTTAAGGCTTGTCAACAAATAAAAAAACAACCGACATATCACACTTCTATTATGAATCCGTACGTCCGTTCAGCCAAACATACATACACCAAAAACATTATCCTTCTTCCGGACAGCTGGATACGAAATCGGAATGCTCCGAACACAAGATGTAGTTACGTGAATTTTGGCGGAGACACACTAATAGGGTAGAAAAACAAGATCCACAACTTGACCTGATCATGTCCCATTTCCGATGGTGGGTCAAGGATACATGTAATGGTGGGTCCACATTTGTGACACTTCTCGGGACCAAACAGCGTGACATTTATTTGACAGGGCTTGCTACGAAAACGTGGATAAGCACACTCAGACATCTCAGGATGGATGGATCGTGACTTTTATTCGCATAACAAATATCGTACACATCAATAACACTGACACACGTTGTTGACTTGGTCACAAAGCTATGCACGATAAAATATCACAAATGTGGACCTACCTTTATGGTGACCCGTGTGTGTCATGTGTGCAAGCGAGATGCACAACTGATATGCATCACGTCACTTTGACCATCGGCCGAGCGCAAAATCGGGTTAACTCAGACAGGATACGTCCAAACGGATGTTACCATACCCCACGTTTTTGATAAAACTTTGTAGGCAAATAAATAGAATTTTAAAACGAAAATTGCAATAAAATTTTGTTGGTTTCTGTTTGGTTGGCCACCGCGAAATGAGTTTTTGATGAAATTATTTATTGGCATGTCTTTAGGTACGCAAAATCACAAATTAAAAACCTTTTGATTTGGCTGTTTTTTTATATTTTTGTATGCTTTAATCAGTGCGTTTAGGCAATTCTGACAGCGTTTTTCATAGTGCGTGGAAATAATAATAATAATAATAATAATAATAATAATATGGTTTATTGATCTCTTCCACAATATTATGAGATATTACAAGGTATCTTAGTCTAAATCTTAGAGATTTTAACTTTAAACATCACAGTTTATTAAGTGTGAAAAAGTGACACTGAGGATGCGCAGCTAGGTTAACTTGGTTCCTACACTAGGCAATGCCTGTCCTGTAGGTAACCAAATCAGGTCCAAGTTTAATAAAAAGACGATGCGAGATGTCAACATGTTTACAAAGGATGGAAGAAATACGGCTTATAAGTAAAATAAACAAAGCAAAAAGTAAATAAATCTAACTTGTAAAAGTGTGTGTGTGTGTGTGTGTGTGTGTGTGTGTGTGTGTGTGTGTGTGTGTGTGTGTGTGTGTGTGTGTGTGTGTGTGTGTGTGTGTGTGTGTGAGCGTACGCGTGTGTGTGTGTTCGTATGTGAGAGAGAGTGTGTGTGTCTAGCTAGGTGATCCCTTTTAATAATTGTTCTATTTCAATATACGAATAAAGATTACATTATTATCCAAAATTATTTTTTAATAATTTCTTGTAAGCTCCCGACTTTATATTGACTCCCATTTTTATGGAGCTTTAATGGCTTCGTCTTTTGGGTAATAATATAATTCCATGGAAATTCAATGTAAAAAAATGATTTAATGAACAATCGAAATAATCAATGAAATCTTTAAATAGGTATTCTCCAATAATTAAAAGATATCCTTTTTACGATATATTCGTTGGCTTAAACAAAAGCCTTCACATAAATTGTATTTTTAACGAGCAAACTTATTTATTTTACACTAAAAATACCTTTTTTCGTTACGAGTTTACCTGGTTTTTGCGGTAAGTACCAGTCAATTGCGCATTCAATTGGTATAAACGATCGATCAAAGTCACAAACGTCGCGGACAAAATATGCCGAGTGCTACTTACAGTGAGTGGAGATTGTGACTTACCATATACCACAGAATACCCAATCCTATACGGAATATCTAACATAACTTGGAAAAATGCCACACCCAATAATAAACGTCGAATAATTCGAAAACCACTTAATCGATTTTCACTAAACATAGCCAAGAACCACCCGCAATGAAGCCTGCTTACAAGTGAAGATTACCGCATTCATTCTGGTTCACCCGTTTAAGAGCTACGATGTCACACACAGACACAACACGCTGTATACACAGGTTTCGAATTTATAACACCGCTATTTTGTATCAAGTATTCAAAATACACGTCAATAAGAGATACAAGATATTTTAAAATATTGGTATCGAATTCATTAAATTAAATAATAACTGGTTGATACTAATACATTATTACCTACGTACATAAGTATCAGTAAATGGCCACATTATGGAAAAAATATGGTGTTGACTGCGACCCCTCGAAGAAGCATAGTGCCTAATAAGCAGGCAGGCAGCATTCCCACGCTGAATGAAAGAGTTCTCTGCAGCTCGAATTCATTCGCTTATTTATAAGGACTTTGATCTAAGCATATTGGTTATTATAATTTTAATGATGGTCATGTAATAATAACGCACAAAAGTATATTAAAGTGAATTGTGCTTCTGTAAGAAGAAATGTCGTCATTTGCGATATATTAAGTAATTTATTTGTTTTTGTTTTGATATTATTTAAGTCACCTTAAATCGCGTAATCCGAAATTTCATGAATGATGGTGAAATTTCACAAATGTCTGGAAAATCGTGTAATCGATGCTCTGTCTAACGCTTATATATACCATATTTTTACAAGAAAAGCACTGTCCCTATCCGTAAAATCGTGTAAATCGTGTGAGGCGAGTATCACCGCAAGTTATCGATGATTACCAAACTTACGGGTTGAAGTGTTTTTCCGTGAAACTACACTTCGTATTTTATGCATTACATAATTGCACGTTTACACGATTTTCTGGAATTTTTTAAAATTACTAGCTTATTCATAAATATAGCTGATAACGTGATATTACTCTAACATATTATTCGTAGTCGACCAACCGTTCAATTTTTACACAAAATTTTATCTTTGACCTTTTGCCCAAAAAGATTTCATACGGAAAATATAAGGTTCAAATAATATTTTACCTAATTAAGGTCCTTCAGCGAAACCCTTGTTACTTGTAACACGATATTTGAGCGGTCCAATAACAAAATTCATTTTATTGTTACTACCTAAATTTCCATATTTATACCCAGCAACAAGAAGCCTCAGAATGTTTTAAAATTTTTGCTTTTACGTGCTTTTACAAAATAAGGTATCAATTTCTTTTTACAGCTTGGCCTAAATAACTGCTGTTATTTTAATACACGTGTTCTCCCATATGTTTTGATAAGAGCAAAAAGAAACCTTAATTTATGTTTATCACCAATTTCAGGAACAATATTATTATAGCTATATTCGCATTACCATAACATGACAATGCTTGGCACTTTATGAATCAGAGGCAGATCATAACTCAAAAATATTTTTTTTCTATTCAGTCAACTCGTGTACGAGTACGTCAGTCAGCCGCCGCCGCGCCGCCGCCCGCGGAACAAATTGAGGTGTATCCATTTATTTTTTGGGAAGAGTTGTTTTGAATCTAAATAAGGTTGAAACCACATTTACAGAGTCTTTCTCCTTCACCAATTTTCGTTAACCCATTTGAAATGCTGAGAGATTTCAGGTCGGAAGTGATTAACGAACTTTAAATTGCTGAAACTCTCTGCATTTCCCTTACAGTACAGACTGCAACGGACGATCTACAAAACAAGAAACTCCTATGCATCAAGGCATAAGAGCACGCTAGAAATGTCGCCGGTGTAACTTTAGCGATGGAACTATTTTATAGCCGTTTCTCTAGAGTTTAGAAAGTCTTAAGAATGCCCCTGTGTTGCATCACAGCGGCGCTACGCTTATAAAAAAAATTATACCGCACAGGTGGACTGTATTTTGATTTAGTTTTAATTTTGGATACAAATGGTTTTCTTAATTTGAATTTTATAATTTCTGATATTTTAGCAAGCTGGCTAGTATTTATGTTGTAGAGAGAGAATGATCGAAAATATAAAGCTTAAGAAAGCGGATAAGTGTTAGTTTTTTTTTTCGGGATAACGATTTCCAACATATCTACTGTATAACAACTGAATGGCCTACATATATTTTAAGGTTTTTAAACAAGATTACGATGTAATACATGAATAGGTAAATTAGACTATACTAAAGAACTGCAACACTTTATTTTAAACTCGACCGATAATCACACAGGTCTTGAACTCTATATCAAATGATTGATTCTAGGTCAACGGGTAGTATACCCTATAGGTTTTGATTCCAAATATGCGGCATAAACAGCTGTATCTCTTGATTGCGTTGGCATAGAAGTTTTATTTTTTCACAGCTTCAAGGGATTGCAAGCTTCAGTATTTGATATAAATTTCAACTTGCTACCCCCACGCGTTTCTGAGAAAAAGGATCTTGACAGACAGACAGACGGACACCGAAGTGAACCTATAAGGGTTCCTTTTTTCCTTTTGATGCACAGAACCCTAAAAATTTAAAATTCTCGCAGTCGGGATCCCGTTGATTATCCTAGATCAATAGTATGACGTCGTACGATAAGGAAATTCTAAACATATTACCTACACGACTTACTAAAAGTTATGGTTTCACCTTTTTTTTGTAGATTATTATTCGAGATCAAGAATATGACGTCATTCTATAAGGAAGTTCTATATTTGATACGCATTCACTCACTAAACAGTTAAGGTTTCAACTTTCTTTTCTATCTAGTACATTTAGCTTCTCGAAAGATAAAAAAAATCTCCCTTTCTTTTAGAAATCCCTGTTTATTTGTTTGTCCTTCTTTCGCGTCGTAACAGGGCATCGGCTCGACATATGATGGACATGGTTTAGTACAGTATCTCTGTACGTGTGTTGACGGAAATTCCTGTTGTCTTTGGTTTCCTGTAAAAATTTTGAATTACCTCGGGAATTATACCAAGAATCTTAGATACAGTACAACTTGATATAGCAACGCTATTTATCAACCGACTTCAAAAAAATGAGGAGGTTCTCAATTCGTCGGAATCATTTTTTTTTTTTTTTATGTATGTTCACCGATTACTCGAAGACGCCTTTACCGATTTCGAAAATTCTTTTTTGTTTGCAAGGGTATACTTCATAGGTGGTCCCATATAAATTTTATCGAAATCGATTCAGCGGTTTTTGAGAAAATCAACAAAACATAGCAAAATTGGAGTTGTTGCGATTGAAGTCGGTTGTTTTTAACGTATTCAGCGTGGTCATTTTTTATAACTACTCAACTGATTTGATTGAAATCTGGCGAATAACTTAGAGGGCGGGGAACCATAAGTTTTATCCAGCGCTGCGCACCCGCAACAACAGTTACAATAAAAAGCGGTCAAGTGCGTGTCGGGCCACGTGCAGTGTAGAGTTCCGTAGTACTTCTCAATAACTTGTAAAGCCTACTTAGCTGTCATAGTTTTCCTTTTAACTTCTTGATGTATACTACTGCCTTGAATTTTTTCACATTTCTAGAAAACACCGTTTAGCTGGCAAGGGGGGACACATGCCTATAACAAAAATTTGCACTGTGACCTGTGTGAGGGTGGAAGCTTAAAATTAAAATTAAATGCACTTAAAATTTTGAAAACGGATCCCTGAATCTAAAAATGGTTTTCACAAACCCACAATATCTTTGAAAGACCTATCCAACGTATAAGTATAGGGGAGGTACCCTAAAAAAAATTGTTTCAAGATTTTATTGTACCATTTTGTAGGCATGATTAATATGACGTATATCCGTGCCAAGTTACAGCTCTCTATTACTAATAGTCTCTGAGCTAAGCCGCGGACATACAGACAGACTAACATGGGGAAACTATAAGGGTTCCTTGTTTACTATGGAATCCTAAAAACTATATTCACACGGACTGAGTCGCGAGCAGACGCTAGTGCTATATGTTTTTTAACATCTGGTCACGAAAATATTTTAATTAAGTAAATTCCAATATCTCATATAATGTTTTTATTTTTTATTTTGAGGAGCCTAAATATTTGCTCAAGTTCGGCCTTTCGCATATTTTTTATATTACCTATACAGGATTACTTTGTAATTGCTAAAAAATGGCAGATGGTAGCTGCTCTCCTAAAACTGAACAACTTTCCTCGAAAAAATTAAGAGCTTAACTAATTGTAAATGTATACTTTCCATACAAACTGACAATAATTTAACAGACACCTTTTGCATTGAAAGTTAAAAACTTTTCTTGTTGTGATAGATAGTAGAAACGTTATTCAGTTTGATAAGTTGGTACAAAAGGTTGATAATTTTGTATAGAAATAAAATTTTAAAAAAAATCTGGTGAATTATGTATATCCCTGAAGCCTAATGAGGTTTCTATTTATAGACATAAAGTCAGAAACATTATAATGCGAGGCCTCACTTTTTGCGTCCAACCAATTGTTACATCCTTTATAACGATGGCTATAGCAGAGCCCGTTTTAATTTTAACTCTCGGAAGCCCCGATCCCGGTATCTCCCGGGTTCGAGATCCGCCGCATATTATTAGGGGAGCAAGAAATTGCTCTGGAGAATTAAATTTAATTGTCCTTATTTGCTTCGCCTTTGTATAGCTGTTTAAATAACGCGCAGAACCTTTTAAGTACCTTTTCAGTAATAATATTTGGTGGAATGTGTTAGTGTTAGTACTTCTGCTACCATTAAATATGAGGGATGAGAACGTAACGTTCTGTTTAGTATGTGATGTGGCAGGATAAGTAAATATGTATTTCTTATATGTATTTTTTTATAATATCCGGGACAAATCACACATCTGGCCCCAAACTAGGGTTCCCTTTACTATGGGAACCAGAGACTGATATACATATACAATATACATATACATTTAAATACATGCATATAAAGATATAATACACCCAGACACAGAGCAAACAAATCTGCTCATCACAGAAATGTTTCCCTGGGTGGGGATCGAACCCACGACTCTCGGATCAGTAGTCAAGAGCGCTAACCACTGAACCACTGAGTCACTCGAAATTTTTAACATGTATGTATTAAGGGTAGGCTCTATTCATAAAACTTAACAACTTTTTAATAAGAAACCTAAACTGAATGCATAAAATTGATATAAATCAATCAATTTGCTGCACTGCATTATTGATTTATTTTTATTTGATTACCAACATATATTTATATCTAAACATCCAATGAAACATTAAAAAGAAAATCAAAAATCCCTTCTAATTCGACAAGATCTAAAACCTAAATTTAATCCAGGAAAATGTCTTTGATATAAATCTATATCCTGCTGCACTGAAAATTTTATAAATCTTACATACGTTTATATATGTATCTTACAATCCCTTGGAACTGTGAAGAAATCAAACTTCTTAGTCAACGCAATCAAAAGATAAGGCCGTTTATGCCGCATATCATGACACTCGCAAAAGAATCAAAACCTATAGGGTACTTCCCGTTGACCTAGAGTCATGAAATTTGGCAAAAAGCAATATCTTATAGCACAAGTAAAGGAATAAATCCGAAAACCGTAAATTTTTAGTTACATCACAAACTATTTTATTTTTTGCGGTTGCTAAACTGACCGCGACCTATGTCGATGTATGGGGACAACAGTTTTCCACGAGCAAAGTTAAGTTTGTCCCCAAATCCCCAGTTTGTACGAAACCCTCGGTGGACAAGTCCATCTCGTACTTGGCCGGTTTTTTTTTAAATTTGATTTACCAATATTTACAGTACCATGCATGACCGACGGACAACAAATATTTCACTATTTCAAAATCTAAACCATCGAAGATAGAAACTTGTAAACTTCAAAATGCATTCCACAGAATATTTAGAGGAGCAACTTAGAAAGCATTTTTCAGATTGTAGTCGTAGTATTGCCTACGCCTTCTGCTTACCTTTTAAAATGCTCCGGTGTCTGAGCAGACAAACTTTACAAATTCAACACTTTTTTTCACTATTTTCGTACATTTGTAAATATTCTTATATTTTTATTTGACGCTTTACGTTTTGTTTAATCTGATGTCATGAACGATTGTCATATTTCAAATTGTTCTATTCTCTATGTTTCTCAAAAGATAGTATTATTTTAGTCTCCTTAGTTATATGTTTTAATATGGGGAAGAAAACTGACAAAGCTCACCGATAGACGCGCTGTTATCGCTTGACTCATACTAACTGTCAAAACGTACAGAAAAAATTGTTTACGTGAACTAAACATAAAATTGTTAAAAACATGACGCGTTGTGTGGCGATTAGTTGCAATAATAATGGAAATCATTAATTTCCTAAAGATTCTCGCATGAAGAAGACGAAGGAAAAGTTACGTTTTCAATTATGTACTTTTCAACTCCGCCTATAATTGAGGAACAGTCCAAGTCGCTTACATTTTCCATTTAACAATTTTACAAAAAAAAACTAATTTATAACATCTCGATAATAAAAAAACGCGGAACTAATTGAAAGTTGTTATGAGTCAAGCGTCCGTAGCGCCATCTGCAAATAGCTTTGCGTTTTCTTCCCCATTGGCTTGTACATTTAAATATAAAAACTAGAAATTTATTTCAAAAGGGTTTAGCAGAATAAGTATAGCGAATCGGCCCTCATCTGGCAATCTTGTTCAAAACTTGTGTATCAGATAAAAAAAAACGCTATTGATATGAGTTTCACCGCAGTTCTCTGCTTTGCCCTTGAGATATTTTAAAAAGGATAGCGTAAGTATAGCTCTCATTCAAATTATCATAAATTGAAAACTATTAAAGTTAGAAACTTCGAACTAATGCGAGATTTAAGGTAACCTTTTGATGTATATATTAGGTGCTTACCTATGAAATTGCCGTTTCAGTTTTGAAAGTTCAACAGAATATTATTCCCCCAAAAATTACTTTACTTCCATTAAATTATTTATCATTTTCTAGCTATATTCAAGGTCTTTCATGAATTAGTGATGTCATGTCTCTCATGTAAAAACTGACTGAGTAGGATTTCATTAAATACTGTATTGGCGTTTTCTTAGAGGTCAATTGGGTACATTTTTTCTACCAAAAAAAAACGAAATTATCTGAAAATTGTGAAATATTATGCGCAATATGTTCAAAAATACATATGGTAACAAAGAACACACTGGTGTAAGTGTAGCCTTCAAAAATCATTTTTTTTTTTTTATGAAAAACATGGCGATTTTCAGTGACGAAAAAATCAATTTTCATAGCTTTTACACCACTGTGCTCTCAAAATATTCAGACAACGTGCATTTAGCAAGCATTATTTTATTTCTAAATGTCCAATGGTACTTTGAAAATAGTTAGTTGTTTTAAAACCTTAATTATTTAATATTAATTTTCTCTTTGAATTTTTTTAACTAATCGACAATTTCATAGGTAAGCAACTAAAAATATATAATTTTTAGATTTTTCGATCAGTTATGAACATAATTTTTATAAGTAAAAATAATATTTTTATATTTAGTTCAGTGTTCCTGATGAGTAACAATCACAAAAAAATATATGTTGTATTACTTGATGCGCAGGTATAATCATAAAAATAAATTATTTGAAAAAAGTTGGTGCAACAGTTCGAAAATGACCACGCTGAATACGTTAAAAACAACCGACTTCAATCGCAACAACTCCAATTTTGTTATGTTTTTGTTGACTTTCTCAAAAACCGCTAAATCGATTTCGATAAAATTTATATGGGACCTTGTGAATCTTTTGAACAAAAAAAGAATTTTCCAAATCGGTTCAGGCGTCTTCGAGTAATCGGTGAACATACATAAAAAAAATATTCCGACGAATTGAGAACCTCCTCCTTTTTTTAAATCGGTTAAAAAAATCAACGCAAACTAAACATACCAGTGATTAGAGCAAGACGTTAATAACAAATACATGCATTATTCAAATATATATAGATTGTAAATAATTATCACAATTATTATAAATAGAAAAAAACTGGTGCAACTTCGTCTAGGGCATGAAAGTTTGTATAACCAAGAATTCCTCAAGTTATGGATATACTTAAACATTCATCGAATATTTTGGTACATATTCCATATGTTGCGGTGTTGACAAATTACTTGCGATCAAGTTCGAACACTTCTTGTTTCTATAATCTACGCTGCTCGTTAATTCGTAACCCCTAATCCCTAGAACCATAAATTCTAGAACCTTACAAGAAAATTACTCTTTATATTGGACCCCTCCCCAAAGGGAGAGGGATATTGCCCCCTTAGCTTAGTATAATGCGTAACTAAAATTTTGTCATTCATTATATTTGATGATGTTTGCCAAAACAAACAAAGGTTAATTTATCAGAGACCTGAACTCAGGACAAATTAATAAGTTTTTAGGCGTTCCCGCAACGTTCTATGTATTTCAACCCTCCTATAAGTTAGATATTGGTCTTATCCCATAATTTACTCCATATACTTTTACGTAAGTAAGGATGCTTACACTCTTTTAAAGTAATAAATGATTTACTGTAGATACAGCGTTGTTCCGATTTATTAGATTTACAGATTAGATAATGTTCCGCCCGGAAACACCGGACAACTGTTTGGTCTATTACACAAATCTCGCAGAAAGCTGAAGTTCTCAGTTTGACGAATTAGTAGAATTTCTCCATAGTATGTAGTAAAGGAAATTCATTCCATCGCTGGCCTTTAGTGTTAAAAAATCGTAATACTTTTTCAGGTTCCGCACTAACACCAAAGAACCAAACGGTAACGCGTAGGTTAGGAATGAATCATGAATATAATGATACATAGTAAAAGTCGCAGTTCTTTAATATTTCAAAGCTTACTATTGTACTTTTTCAGAACCCGGAGGTTGTTTGTTGTAGATATCTAAGTATGTAGTTTGATCTCACATTGATAATTGTACTGAGTAATTCCAGCTCTCAACAATATAAATTCCATAATTAATTGGCAGAATAATTTTAGTTGTCACGCATACTGCGTAGTATAGATAAATGTATCCAAATAAAACTAAGATGTCACATAGATACATATCAAAATAGATTAATAAAAGCATGCATGTTCGATCCGCATATTAAATAATCTAGGTCCAAATAGGAAGATACTTCTGAACCCAAGAAATAAAGAGTTTACAGACAAACAAACCTCAAGTAAATAGTATACATATTATTTCAAACCATCATACGAGTCCATACAAAAACATAAAGTCAATGGCGCTTCTCAAGAAACTTCCAAAAGTGAATACTTTATCGATTCGGCTAACTTTCCTAGCTAAACCTTTTAGACTCAGGTTATCTATTTTAATGAACTGAATTTGTCTACCTAGATAAGCTGAAATGGAACCCCCACATACAGTCCCCACAAATTCAAATTTATAAAACTCAACCGTCCTGTTTCAGGTTCATTTTCCAAGTCCAATAACATGTCAAAATGAAATTCGTAAAAGTTTCATTAAATAATTGCATATTTGTGAGTATGTAACGTAGTTTGGTCCGTTACAAGTCAGCAACTCAATTTAGGGTAGGTTTTAATGTTACTTCTTCATCATGTTAGCCGAAAGACGTGCACCACGAATAGGTTACTAATGAAGACTATGATGTAGCCTACTCTTCCTTCATAGTCTCCTGTGAACCTACGCTATCGGTGTCGGAGTACCTCATGGAAATTCTGAGCTCGCTCACTCCCGCATTAAATTGTAATTCTTGATTCCTAGTATGCAAGCAAACGACGCGACGGACTTGCTGTTAAAAATATTGGAATAATCAGATTAAAGTGAAAACTATTAATTTTTAACTCAAAAGTATTACGATTTAGTACACACTTTTCAAAGTAAACATTTTAACGTGGGAACTATCGATTTCAAAGGCCGTTTAAGCTGTTTAAGTTCCAGTTAAGCTGTTTCCAGAAATACACGAGTGTCACTCTGTATATTCCAAAAATAATTGAACATATACAATTCATTCAGGTGTTTGGCAATAAAAAAAGCCGTTGTTAACGGGGCCTGCATCTATTTTGTTAATGCTGATATAAAGTAAAGCAAAAAGTCCCAATAAGAGATTTAAATTTAAGATAGCAGTGTATTTGAAACTACAGCTACTAATAAATATTTACCAGTCCGTTCCGCTATAACAGCTCAGGAACATAATGAAATGGAAATTTGTATTCATAAAGCAAAAATAAACGGTGTAGTGAAAGAAATGCTACAATTTGGAAACATTTTCCTGCACTGAAACTATGTATTTTTTTTACAATAACCTCTTGCATTGCTGGATCGATGAAGGGAATGACTGAAATCCGTTTTGAACAATATTTGTTACTATTTTATTTCCCAGGATCTTTTTTTGTTTCTTGTACGAGTAAACTATTTCATAATTAGATGATCAAACGAACTTACCTCAAGTGAAGTTCGATCTTAATTATCCTTCCTTGTCGGAGAGATTTAATTGAGTTACCATGTAGTAAGTCCTCGTCTACGTTTGACCCACTCGCACGTAGTTTAGCGCCATAAGAGAAAAAGAGACAGCTAGGTACTCTCCCACCTCGGCGCCATTGCACGGTCCAAGCCTCATTCATTTTAGAGAATAAAAACGGCACCCTACATCCTACAACATTGGTATTAGGGGTTTTAATACTAGCATCCTAGTATTGTCTACTCTAGGGCAGGGAGGGACCTTAAATCTCTCCGACAAGGAAGGATAATTAAGATCGAACTTCACTTGAGGTAAGTTCGTTTGATCATCTATTTATCCTTCCTTGTCTTCTAGATTTAATTGAGTTACCATGTAGATGTTTGGAGAGACTAACAATGTTGTAGGTAATAGGTATGAGAATCATTGCAATAAAATATAATCTGAGAGAATTTATAACTGCAATTCAATTAACAGAAATTTCTTTCTGGAAGAAATTTCTTTTAGAAATAAGTTGCACCCCTTGTGTATATTTAGTGGTAAAATTTTATATTATGCCCATTTTGTGTACACAATAATTTATTAAAAAATAACACTTCCTAGAAGGTAATCAACTAAATCATATGAAAATAAAATTAAATCTTGTTCAATTTTATGAATGTGATTGATAGTCTGATTGTTAGTTGAACTTGACGTTAGGTTCTGAGTGATGAGGTTACACTTAGCATAAGTGTAGCAATAGACGATAGTGTTTTATGAAAGGTATATGCAGCGTCGTTTAAGTATGCTTTTTCTAGACGTCTTACATAACCGGATATGAATTACTTTAGTAATTAATGAATAATCTATTGATATATACTTGAAAATTTCATACGGGAACCTGTTTGACATTTCCATCCTTTTAGCTATTTGGAAAATCTGTTCTAAGTCCAAAGAACTGCTAAGATGGTAATCTAATACGAAATTCTGGTACCTTAATTACACTATGTACCTATCGTATTTTATAATGTACATCTTTCGGTTTTAACCTGTACATCTTTCATGTACTGCTTGAATAATTCACGTTGAACATCTGAAATTCATTTTTAGGCAATTTGACAAAAAATATAACACCAAATAAACCCGAATAACTATAGGTATACCCGCAATGGGGATGAGCCGTGAACAAACCAACGAATATATACTCTTGATCGATAATATTCCCCCACTGTTTAAAGCTAGACGTGAACTGAAACTAGGTATTATCGACCAGTGATAGGAATTTTATATCCAGCACTGACGATATGCATTTGTTCGTTCCTTATACGAATTAATAAGTAAATATTTGAGACAATATTTAAAAATATAAGTTTCAGGTTCACTTATAAGAAATAACATATAGATAAATTCTGATTTCATAACAGACCCTACGTCAGGTATGAAAACGGTAGTAGCTGGAGCAGAATTTTTTTTTTAAGACTTATTACATAATAAGTCATAATTTCGAAATAATAATATGAAGTTCATGATAATTGGAAAAAGTGGGAACTGTTGAAGATAGTTACACAAATGACCGGAAAACATTACAAAGATGTAAAAATGTACTTATTACATTTTTTATTTATTCTTTAAGTTAAAATTATTATTTTAGGCTAGATAAGCTTATTTAATAAGTTT
This sequence comes from Coleophora deauratella, assembly GCA_958295455.1. Classification (NCBI taxonomy): domain Eukaryota; kingdom Metazoa; phylum Arthropoda; class Insecta; order Lepidoptera; family Coleophoridae; genus Coleophora; species Coleophora deauratella. The sequence continues at coordinate 7,331,429 of OY282408.1, read as the reverse complement.
TGGAATGCAGTAGAAAACATGTTTAGTATATTTATCTAAACTGTATCGATAACGGTAATTTCATCAAGTTTTACGTATATGTGTGATGCGAATAAAAAATAATATTTATTATTTTGTGCACACCAGCAATAGTATTCTATTGTCACAACTTTTTAACATTTTAATTTCTCGTTCTTTTGTGTGTTTACTTAAAAAATAAACTACCTGTTTGGTTTATAGAGAAAAAAAATTGCTGTAATTTTATATAGCCACGAAAGTATATCGCAGTTAATAAACTTTCAATTGTAAATAATTTAGTTCAAAATATACCAGAAGTTTCACGTAAGCTATGACTTATAATAATTTTGTTTTTGCAAATTCGCTGACGTTCACATTTTTCATTTTTAATTCATCCAACATATATAAATCTTTTTAATGTATATTTTGATTATAGGCGATCTTAAACAATGCCAATAAATAATTTTCACCATCCTCACAAGGACATCTCCAGTGTACTGTGGAGGCATCAACAAAAATTTTGATTATGCAAAAGTCAAAATTTTGATTATCCACCATCTAAGAATTCACAGATTTCACCCATCAAACATTATTGTTTATTCTTATCTGGTGATTGCGGCAGCTTTATTAAGACTTAACTTGCATTAAACTTAAAAAACAGGCACACCCATGAATCATTGTCATCTAGACTGAAGACATGGCTTCAAAGGAAAAAATAACGTAGGTATATGTATTTATTATAATTAATACTTCCCGAAACGCTGTCATTGCAAGTTTTATGTAAGTAGCAGAAGCTAGGTACAAAAAAGACAATTTCAAGTATAAGGTACAGAAAACCTTATTTTATAAAATACTTTTATTTTTCTTATTATAATTATCAACGATTACTTGTCAGTTATGATAACTGTAATCGAATCGAATCGAAAGGGTTTTGAATCGTATACCGAACTGGTTTCTATCAATTAATTATTTAAAGAATTAATGTGTACAATTGTAAATATTTAATTCGTTGATTTAAAATATATTTGGTGTTAAGTTTAATACCTCTCAATAAGATAATAATATAATGGTGATAACATCCTCAGATGGTTCCAAATTAGAGTTTAAGTGTGGCGTAGTTCCCCAAACAGTGGAGTATTTGACGTCATGCCCTGCATGCCCAGATAACTGCACGCAGGCAGATCTAATGAGTGCCACGGACAGTGCAATTCGCGTGGCTGAATTTTGGGCAGAGACTATTTAGGTTTGTTATCGACCGAAAAGAAGAATAACATAGAATAATATAGTAAAAACAGATTGAAAAGACTCCTGAATCTGTTCATAAAGTTAATGAACACTATAGTGTTCATAGGACTAGTCCTATAAAAGTTGAGCACAGGCCGAAAGGTAAAACACAAGTACTTATATAGAAAAAAGTGTTTTAAGTAAGATAAAATCGTGCATGAGCACGAGGAAATCGGCCTATTTCATTTATTGCTTTTACCATGTAACTGCCCTGGGCAACTATGTAGGTACGATAAAATAGATTTCAAATTATCAATATTCAAAATTTGATTAACATTTTAAATCCAGTATAAATTAACCTTGTCTTCACTTTTACGGATTATAAAAATAATACTCGAAGCAAAGAGTTTTTCATAGGGTTGCTGCGTTACCTTTTACAATTTTGATCAAAAATATACCATATTTTCGCCAGGACTTGTCCAGGGCAAAGAAGTCATCTGGGGTAATGAGAGTCTTTATCTCAATATTTTGTGTAAAATGGTCTAGTTATACCAAACAATACCTTTTAATGCATTCATAAAATATTTCCATCTACCCGCCGGTACCTTAAAATGCGGCTGAGCTGCGGAGGGCGCGCTTCGCAGCGATCGGTCAGCACGCCAGCGCGGCGGCGGCAGCGCGTCGTCGGCGCGGCGGCGACGCGACGACGGGTTGCGTTTGGGCTGGCTGAGCGACAGTGGCACATACATACATACGTATCTCCCTGCTCGCTATCCGATGCCACTCAACTCTTTTAACTTTTTGCATATGCCCTTTGACATCTTCACAAAACCACCGAACACAACACCGAATACATGTCTCCCTTTCGATTCCAGTGTATAAGTATCACAGGACACTATTACTCACAGATAAGTATTTTATGATATGATGAAGAAATAAATAAAAGGCTGGTATATTACTTAATTAAACTGCACTGTGCACGGGAGTTTGCCGCGAAGATTGGCTATATTAGCTATTTTCGGGCGCCCCACAGTCAACAAGTCTACTAGGAGTCCAAGTGGTCACCATGACTCATGACCGAAATCGGTCGGGTGTTTCATTCATTCATTCAATCAGTTATGTAAACTGAAATGACAGGATGTCTGTTGTTTCAATAAATCAGGTTAGCGGTAGGTATTGGACATAACCGTAAGGTTATGGTTAAGAAAAATAGCTATAATATCCCTGTTTTTGTCTCCATCTTAGATTAATAGTTCAGCATCGCCTCAATTTCTGGAGTTATTGTCAGATGACAAACTCGAGAACATTGTTTTTATTTTTTAAATAGACCGTCCTTCTCGAGGTTGGTTTTGAAATAATAACACATGCGTTTGGAAACACTAGAAGGAATCTCAACTGCGGATAGTAGGCATCAGTATAAACGCACGATGGCGGTGGATATGTGCCGGAAGATTAAATAGACGTGACGGTGCTTATGGTACATATTACCTGTAGGCGGCGGCAGTTTTGGTGGCGGCGCCGGCAGCGGTTTTGGCGAACGGAGCGGTTACAGCAGCGCCGTTGGGGAGGTTTCGGGAGGCAATCCGTCCATCGTCGTTGTCGATTTTTCAGCATCGTTGTCAGCTGCATAAGCGGCGGTGGCTGTGGTGGCAGTGCAGTGATATGAGCCACGATGCTACCGACGCTTCACCTGTGGCGGCGAGCGAGTGTTGATGGAGCAGCCGCATAAGCATTAGAAAGCTGATGATTCCAGTTCATACGAAACAGGAATATTATAGTGTGGTTAATGTCTCGCATTAACTCTAATAAAAGTAGCTATTGGTCAATGTCTCGCATTGACTCGAAGCAAAAATGGCTATTGGTCAATGTCCCGCATTGACTCGAAGCAAAAATGGCTATTGGTCAACGTCTCGCGTTAACTCGAAGCAAAATAAAATTATTTGATATTCTCCCATCATGTTTAAATAAAAATAAATTTCACTGCACTTGTTTTTTTTTTAATGATTTTCTTGTTTCCTTTCCACATCTAAAAGTAACGTAAGGATTTATTTTCTTCTCAGCACATTTTTGCACACTTGTTAAATTCAAATAATTAACGAACTTTAAAAAAAAATTTTTTTTTACTACGTGCGGTAGCCGTGCGCGCACGAAAACGAATGAGGCTTGGACCGTGCAATGGCGCCGAGGTGGGAGAGTACCTAGCTGTCTCTTTTTCTCTTATGGCGCTAAACTACGTGCGAGTGGGTCAAACGTAGACGAGGACTTACTACATGGTAACTCAATTAAATCTAGAAGACAAGGAAGGATAATTAACGTCATATAGATCGTTTATTATGAAATTATATATATTTTTATGTAACTACAATTACAATTCAGTGGATTATATTGACCAAGAAGGCTACCACTATTTTTTCCTTTATAGTTTGTTGGTTACTATTTTTTTATAGTTCTTAATATAGTGGTTTGAATTGAGTTGTCCGATTACGGATTGATTTTTATAAGTCTTCATCTATTATTTAAATGTAGAATTGATAAACCCAAATAATTGAGAAAATAGCAGGAAGATGATCATGGGGCGAAATGGACCCGACCTGAGAGGGTTATCCAGTCTCACTGTTAAAATTTTTGCAGTAGTTTAAGAGATCTTATTAAAATAAAAAAATGACTTGTAAGAGTGCATGATTATAGACTAATATTTATAGTATTTGAACTTTAATTTAGTTATAAATATCAACTTAGTAATTTAAATTTAACGAGCATTATTACTGTAGCGATAAATAAATTGTTGTATAACTCGATGGTATTTTTATTTCTGTTCCGTTGGTTTACCTTTTAAAATATCTGAATGCACTATACATGTTAGAATCAATTAACCCTGCCTGATGTCAGTCTCGGTGACTGCAATCATTTATTAGAGCTACAAAAAAGGTTTTTTGATAACGTTGCAGCACCAATACCTATACGGATTTTTACATGAGGCACAGATTTCATTGATCACGCGAATTCAAGATATGTCTCAGTAAAATATCACCAAATAAAATGAGTAGCCTTCACAGAAGCAAGTTTAATAATGAAATATAAATACTAAAGTGACAATTAATAACTATCCTTCAGTAAAATAAAAATATATATCATAAATAACAAATACATGAATACTTTGTCCACTTCGCGCATAATGGGTTATACGACCCAAGCCGCCTAGATGGTATATTTATTTCTGTTCAGATACTATTATTACTATTGAAACGCTATTATTATGAAGATCATGCTATTTTATTAAAATTCACAGGATTTTTAGCTATAAAAACAAGTACCATCGGATTTATCAAAAAGTGTAATTTCAAAATGGGTCATTTGACCCTAAGCCGTCCTTCTTGTGTTAAGTTTTTGTGCTATTTTGTATTCTCACATATATTTCAATTTATTTAATTATATTCGTCGGCAACTTGTTTGAGCTGTCGTTCTCATCGTGATACCGTTGTTACCGTATGACTTGATTTAGATTTTTTTTAAATGATTGAAAAAACACGAAGGTCCCATCACAATAATAAATCCTATTTCTCTCAGAAACAATATTCGGCTTGATTGCGTCGTGGAGACAATAGCATCGGAATAGGATGAGGTCAGTAACATTCCACAAACAAAGAGGGGAGATAAATTGAAGGGTTGACATCCAAATTAAACCGGCGAAACAGCTAAAGTGAAAATTCATGAAACAAAAATGGAAAAATGGGTTATAAACAAAAACGATTGCAGTTTTTAACGACGCGACGATGTTAAAGTAAGACAAATATATCACTGTTACGCCGAGCTGTTTGTAATTAACCATAGATCTTTCAGCTGGTGATTCTTTTCACGCAAATGAAGTTTAAGCTTAAACTGATTTAGTAATGCTAAGTAATAACAATTGTGTAAAGAAAAAACAATTAAAAAGCTTGGGATTTCAAGGAGACACTCGTGCTCATTTTATTATACAATGTTATACAGTGTAATATGCATACACATATTCGTTGATGCCTGTTTTTATTACTAGATGCAGTCGTTAAATCATTTCAAAGGCCCTTTGGGTGTTTTGAAATCTTCTGACACTAGGGTTGGCCACTAGCCCTATAACCTCCACCAATCCAAACTCGGTTCCGTGTGTGAAGTATGGCCTTATCTTCCCTAGGTATATCAAGAGACCCGTTCATTCAGTAATGTAGACGATATAAGATGTTAACAAAAAATTTATACTATACGTAATTAATAGTAACACAAGTGCTTTACAGCACGACTAAGCACAGGCCTCGTCTGCGACCAATGTCCTTATATTCGATGTAAGTGTATATAGCCCATAAGAATCATTGTAAAGATCTTTCTTGATAAATAAATTATTATAAATTATTATGAATTATATTATTAATGAAATTATAGTATTTAGGAGTAAGTCTGTGTGCTTTCGCTTAGTGCTTGCTACAATAAACATCAATTTTTAACAAAAAAATTAATTCTGGTCAGCTTAACTAAACAGAGTTTCAAAATAACAAAAAATCCACTTGGGGCTCGGCAATTTTAAATATTGTTTAATGAAGGTGTTCGTCATTTTTTTTGTAACTTCAACTGGGCGTGGAAATATTCATGCACACAACTGTGGCTCCAGGTCTGTATTGACGATAGTTGTAGGGGCAGTGGTCCAATCCCAATACCAGCAGTTTTCAACCACGTTAAGACCTTTGACATGGATTAACGACACCAATCTGCCGAACTGACGGCTTGAAGTACTCTGCGAAGCACGAAAATGCTATTAACAGTTAAATCCATCCAGGTATTAAATGTGTTTGTAATCAATCAGTTTAACTTGCGTGATAATTTTCTCAATTTTTACGCTTTACTCGTATTTCCGTCACGCGAAGCGATATGACTTGACACAATACTCCTACATTATTGATCTGCTTTTCTTTTCTTTTTTTATTTTTCGTTGTTTAAAATTTATTTCACTATCACCAATCACTCCGAAACCTTTTTAAACTGCACTTTATCAAACCACTTGAATAATCTGGAATGTGTTACCATTGTAACTTTTATCTATATTAAATAATCTGGCAACAAACTGACAATTTAATTATTTCTGTTTTGGCCTCTGGCCTCTTTTGGCATCCTCCCCTCCTGCATTCTTTTTTTGGGGAGGTTCGATGTTTAATTTACGTTTTATAATCTACTAATCTTTGCTCGTGACCTACATGCGTAGATATAATTTTTACGACTCTCCTTAAGTGAGTACAAACATGTTTTTTTCCAGATCCTCATAAACTGTGTTCTACTATTCTATATTGTTACCCAGCCTTTACTTTATCTATATGCTGAATTAAAATAATATCGATTAATTAGTTTCGGCATCAAATACCTAGTACCAAAACGTTTTCCCGATCCTCCTATCCATTCGATTTTCATCTTGACATCTATGTCATTTCCTACCCTGCCAATTACCTCTATGTGTTAAATCACCAATCGATTCATTGCTCTGTTGCGACGTGAAAGTAAAAAAATAAACTTTTCGCTTCTCTCGCACTTAAATGTATTAGCACAGATTAGATAATAGTACTATGGTATTAGCAGGAAACATGCAGGATAAAAATTGAAATATAAAAAATCAAGGATAAACATTATCGTGTAGGCTAATCCCGTACTAGTAAGTATGTATTTATCCCGTGGTTGATCTATATCCCTACCAAACTTCATACAAATCCGTTCAGCAGTTTAGGCGTGAAAGTGAAACATGCAACAAACATTCAAACTTTAAAATTAAATTACTATTATCTTGATCACTAAGTTTATGGAAACGAAATAAAACTTCTGAAAAAATATATCTAAATTCCATTTATTTTTCAAAATAATTACCTTTTAAGCTAATGTATGTTGAATAGCGTTTTGTAAATTGGTTAATTTCCTTTGCAAATAGGGTTTGTCTTGGGTCTCAAAAAGCTCCTTTATACGCATTTTACACATTACCTCATTGTCGCCGTTAAATATACCACGAAAGGGCTTTTCAGGTTGGAAAAAGGTGAAAATCAATCGCAGCTAAGTCCAGAGAATATAGTGGTTGCTGCGTCAGCAGAAACCTAGCAGTTTGGATGGTAGCGCCTGCTACATCAGATCGTTGGGCAGGGGCGTTGTCAATATGAAAAATGCTCTGGCACAAAAAAATTCAACAATAGTTTTAGTTTTTCACGTAATTCTTTATTTACTTGTATGTTGTTAGCCATCCGAAGTGTGTGTTGTGGTTTAGCCACGTTAAAATTGAGTGCACGAGTATGCCACTGTAGAATAAATAGACACAATTTGCCAAAGTAGAGTGCAGTTCTTCAAAACTAGCATTCGTCAAAAAAAAACAGGAGAAATACATGTTAGAGTGTCCCCATTTTACATTTGAATAAATTTCTCCGAAATTCGAATTAATAAAACTAATGAGTCTAAGATAGGAAAAAAAATTAATGCATTCCATGATAACTGTTTTATTCCAAGAAAATATTGATTAATCCTAGTATTAGTGAATTGAGAAGAGATTGTAGGTTCTTGGTGTAAGTTACATACAACCACCCTTACAGAGATTACATAAGTTAAGCGAAGTTTTAAAATATACATAAAATTTTTAACTGACTTCACCAATTAATAAAACTTATGAAATACTGTAATTAAAAAATAACAAAAGACTCGTCCTCTTTTAAAATTGTCTCGAAATAATTACTTAACGAAGGAAGAACCAAAAAATGTTGTTGCGTAAAAATACGTTTCAATTGTTTGGATTAAAACATTTCGCTTGTATACAAGGTGCAAGTGCAAGTCGGAGTGATCTTAATTTAATAAAGCGCCAAAATAAAGGCCAAAAGTAAACAAGCGCGTTCTGTTCAAGAAACTGTAAAATTTTACTTCTGCAACTTTGCTGAAATCGCAAAAAAAAAGATTTCCCTAAAACAGCTGACAAATTTGTATGTAAAATCCGAAAAAAGGAAGGTCGTAGTTTTTTTTTCGGATGATTATTAGAAGCTCTACTTAACGGGTTCTACACTTATTTTGTTTAAACCCTTTATACTTGTATTATTTTTTATAAAATCAGCCTAGGCACATAACTACCAGTCAAATATTTGCGGAATGTTTTTAAAAAAATGCTGTAGTCATGAAAATGTATAATATGTGCGACATAACTCGACTTCTTTATAAAATTGCATTCAGTGGCATCTAATGATTAAACTATACATACAATTGTATATAGTGTATTGTAATCCATTACGAGAGTCTTCTACAATTTGTTCGTTAACCGTAGTGTTAAAGAATTTAAGTACTTACTTATTACTTCTATGTGTAAACAAAATCTTGTTAAACTGTGTTGATGAGATAAATGAGTTCTCGGGAATGATAATCGGTAATGGTATGAATTATGCATTGCCCGCGGTTAAGACATCTACTTAAATTAGCTCGTTAGTCTGTAATTTGAATACGTAATAGAACAATGGTAATTAGGTAAACAATGTTGCGGTGAATACGTTCGGCGCGATAAACGAATGACAGCTCAGTGAGCGAAAGGACAAATGAAAAATAATGAAAGAATGTCAAAATTAACTTAATCTATCAACCGAACCAATTATTTAATATGTTAGTAAGTAAATTTTTTTTATATATTTAAATTATTTTTAGGCCGAACTACACACGTACACAGTCATGTGGCCTGATATAATTATATGCATATGTACTGCTTTAATCATCTGCCAAGATGTACGCGGGTATGTATGTACATCATGATGATGACAATACATATACCCTTACATATTACATATGCATTAAACGCCCATATAGAGAGCAAACAAATCTAGTGATCACACAAATAAGTAACCCTGAATAGGAATGGAACACACTACCCTGAGTGTATAGTAGAAGTCAGGAACTCAGGAGCGTCACAGAGTCAGTTAAACTGAGGTTAGTTCAATGTATAGGTCGATTTTCCTTACAACAAGGCCCAGCGGTGAGACGGAGGCGGAGGTCTGTCCACTAAAAGTCTTCAATTAAGAATTTGTTATTTTGCTTAATGACCGATTTGAGAACAACATAGGCAGTTTTATTCAGAAATACTTCCGTGCTTACTGCACATCCTCAATTACAGTCATAAAATCTATAATCCAACGGTCCGAACGCTGTCCAAAGCTAGTAATTTTATACAGAGTGTTAAAAAAGTGCGTTTGAAATTTTAAGGGTTACCGAGAATCAAATAGAATTCAGGAAAAATATTGAAAAAACAGATCAATTTTTATATACTACCATACTAAATCTGAATAGTGAATCAAGAATACTTGATTATGAGTAACCCCTTATTTCAAACACACTTTGTTTAATACCCTGTATATATGCATGCAAAAGATATTCGAAAGGGACTAAGATGGGACCCATGTAGGTCCGACAATATGATTGGTTGATATTTATCACGGCAACGCCACACGCAATCCGTTCCGTTACATTGGAATTTCAAATGTGTGGCAGGCTTTGAATGCCGTTACAAATAAATAAGGGATTCCTACCCATACCCAAAAAACATGAGAGAAGGGAGTCCCGTAATACTGCCATATATTTCCGTGAATCGCCTTTTTGTTGGGTATTGATCATTACATAAGTTGCCACCAAATTTTTATGTAAGTTTGAAACAAATCGATAAAAAAGCTTAACCCTAATAGATGTATGGGTTTATTAATACATATATTCTTTTCATCGGATTTCTGCGTGAAAGGTACTAAACACCCTATATAGCAAGCAAGGTCATCTTATACGCATTACGACTTTCATCTATTCCTCGAAAACCATCAATAGCTGCTTAATAAATATCTGAAACTTCGCTTTATTTTTCTGTACTATAAAAATACTTAAAAAAAACTACATCGTTTTGAATGTCGGTACGCGAATTATTAGTATTAAATATACACCTAAACTATGTATGTACCACTTACAGAGAATACTAGCGAATAAGAGTTCTTGTTTTTCTCCCTACTCGCCGAATAACCGAATAACAGCAGCTGATGGTTCTGTTTAGTGTCACAAAACAACATTATTGGTGACAAACAGTGTCACGGGTAACATTGCGTCGCCGCTGTGTACCTGCGCGACTATTACAGGGGAATTTTCCTTATAGATAACATCAGTAACTGGTAAACTTACGTGATAAAGATATACTTCGTATTTTATTAGTAATCATTATGTTTCTGGGCTGTAATACGTAGAAGCCTGTATTTTGTAACTAACATCTGGTGAAAAATATAGTTACTAATAATTAGCATAGAAATTAAAAACTTTTTTTTCAACAATGAGCGTTAATCCACTTGTCGGCACAGGCACCGGTACCGGTAGAGATCATCACCTAACATTACCTTTTTTTACCCATTGGTAAGCTCTTGGCATCATCTGATCTGATGGTAAGTGATGATGATGCCGAAGACGGAAGCGGGCTTACCAAGATTCCCCAACGTAATGGGGAACTGGCTATCTTATCTTCATGCCGGAACACATTAATGCTGTTAACATTGATGTTTGGCGGCAAGACTTAGATAAGATGGTGGTAGCTAGCCAAGTGGGTTCAGAAAATGCCCTATCACCAACCAAACCGAGTCCTACAAAGTTGTACCCCGCCGGGAATCGAACCCGCGATCTCCTGATCTGAAGCGAGCGGACAAGCCACTAGGCTACGGAGGCGTTCAAACCTTGCCGACTAGTGGAAAAATATTTTCATAGATTTATGCGTCCCCGATTGCGGGGCGGAGCCGTGCTGTTTCGGAACCGTGCCGGCCAGTAAAAAACGATCAATAAATTATCGTCATAGGTCGCATTATAAATGAATGGTTAGAAAACTCTTTGCCTACCTACAGTATCAAAAGATTTTAAAATTCCATTAAATTATTGGCAACCTTATAGCTGAGCTCCCAACGACCAAGAGAATAGCAACCGTGCAACTTGAAAATAACTTTGCTCTTTTGACCTGAAGCAAGCAGAAAATGTACACCGAACTTAACAAAGTGAAATCTTGAACTGATGTCTACCGTGGGAGAGCCATGCTTCGGCACGTATGGGCCGGCTCGACCGGAGTGATACCACGGCCTCACAGGAAACCGGCGTGAAGCAACGCTTGCGTTGTGTTTCGCCGAGTTAGTGAGGATACCGGAGGCCCAACCCCTTCCCCCCCCCCAATGATAGCGCAGTTCCCAAATTCGCTACCCCAGGAGGGTACCAGCTGCGCGAGCGCTGGAGAATCCCTCCCTGGACGTCCAGGCTCAGAACACAACGTCCCTGAGCCTGGATGTCCAGGCCGCCCCTCGTCGTACTCTGGGGGGGGCAAAACCGCGCTTTCAACTGCACGAGGCAAGGGCAAAGACACTGTGGCACCCCCTGCCACGCTGACTGTGGACTTCTGCAACATCAGGGGCTTACATTCCAACCTAAATGCTGTACACCACCACCTTGAGACAGCAAAGCCGGCCTTGCTTTTTTTGACCGAGACACAGATATCGTCTCCAGCGGACACATCGTACCTCTCCTACCCTGGGTACGGTCTGGAACACTCCTTTGTGCCTAGGGCTGGAGTGTGCGTGTACGTCAGAGACGATATCAGTTCTCGCCGCCTCAGCAACCTTGAAGGTAGGGACCTCTCCACCATATGGCTACGTGTAGACGGCGATGACCATCCCCGCGTCTATTCGTGCCTATATAGGTCCCATACCGGCGATGGCGAAACTGACCGACTCATTGAGCACGTCCAAATGGCTGCAGATACTGTGCAGCAGCAGATCCCATCCGCTGAGATCGTGGTACTCGGCGATTTTAACGCCCACCACGCCGAATGGCTCGGTTCTAGCAAAACCGATCATGCGGGGAGATCTGTTCACGACTTCGCCCTGGCATATGGTTTGACACAACTGGTTACTACGCCCACGCGAATCCCAGATGTGGAGAACCATGAACCTTCACTGTTGGACCTTCTGCTGACTTCTCATCCGGACGGCTACCAAGTATCCGTTGACGCTTCACTCGGCTCTTCGGATCACTGCCTGATCCGGAGTACGGTGCCACTCACGTGCCCGCCGCGACCGCGAGTTGCTTGTCGCCGTCGTGTGTGGCACTACAAGTCAGCAGATTGGGATGGGATGCGGTCTTTCTTTGCGTCCTACCCTTGGGGGCAGATTTGCTTCACGCCGGATGATCCTAACTTCGCTGCTGATTCTGTCGCTGATGTGGTGCTGCAGGGTATGGAGCTTTTTATCCCATCCTCGGTGGTCCCCATTGGCGGCAAATCACAGCCTTGGTTTGGTCGGTCCTGCAAAAAGGCTTCTCGCCGGAAGCAGGAATGTTACCAAGCCTGGGCAAATGCAGCGAAGGTACGGGATGAAAAGACCAGCGCATTGAAAAAGGAGTTTAACTTTGCCTCCAGGTCCTTCAAAAGAGACATTGCCAGGGAGAAGTCGGCGCACATAGGCAGAATTGGCGAGAGACTAGAGCGTCTTCCTTCGGGAACTCGTGCGTTCTGGTCTCTGGCCAAAGCTGTCCAGGGGAATTTCTGCACGCCATCATTTCCACCACTGCACATGGGAAATGATTCATTGGCCCACGACGCAAAGGAGAAAGCCGATCTTCTAGGCAAACTCTTTGCGTCCAATTCGACATTGGATGACGGGGGAAACGAGCCGCCGACCATACCGCGGTGCAAGAGCTGTATGCCGGATATCCGGTTCCACCAACGCTCAGTGCGTAAAGCACTTTTTTCCCTCGACATTCATAAGTCGAGTGGGCCCGATGGAATCCCTCCCATCGTGTTGAAGGTGTGTGCTCCAGAGTTGGCTCCAGTTTTAACGCGCCTTTTTCGGCTTTCCTACTCTTCTGGCGTAGTCCCGAAGTCATGGAAAACAGCTTTGGTGCACCCGATCCCTAAAAAAGGTGACCGCTCGAATCCGTCCAACTACAGGCCGATAGCCATAACCCCCTTATTCTCAAAGATAATGGAGTCCATTATCAATAGCCAGCTCCTTCGGTATCTAGAGGACCGCCAGCTGCTTAGCGACCGACAGTACGGTTTCCGTAAGGGCCGGTCCGCTGGTGATCTTCTTGTCTACCTGACACATCGTTGGGCACAGGCGATCGAGACTAAGGGGGAAGCATTGGCGGTTAGTTTGGACATAGCGAAGGCCTTCGATCGGGTTTGGCACAAAGCACTTCTTGCGAAGCTTCCTTCTTATGGGCTTCCCGAGGAATTATGCAAATGGGTCACTAGTTTTCTTGCAGACAGAAGCATAAAGGTCGTAGTCGACGGTGCATGCTCAGATTCTATGTCTGTGAATGCTGGTGTCCCTCAAGGCTGTGTGCTTTCGCCTACACTGTTCCTTCTGCATATCAATGATATGCTGCAAATCAGCAGCACTCATTGTTATGCGGATGACAGCACAGGTGATGCCTTTTATACCGGCCGTGCTAACATTTCTCGGGAAAACGTCATCGAGAGCCGAAACAAACTTGTGTCAGAAATTGAGGACTCTTTAAAGAAAGTCTCAGAATGGGGTCGGATTAACTTGGTCCAATTTAACCCCACTAAGACACAGGTTTGCGCGTTCACTGCCAAGAAAATGCCATTTGTCGTATCACCTCGTTTTGAGGACACTCCCCTTAATGCCTCAGCTAGTATCGGAATCCTTGGTGTCGACATATCGAGTGAAGTCCAGTTCCGTGGTCATCTAGAGGGTAAGGCTAAATTAGCCTCGAAAAAGCTTGGTGTGCTCAATAGATCGAGACGGTATTTCACTGCGGCCCATCGCCTGCAACTTTATAAGGCGCAGGTTCGGCCTCACATGGAATACTGTTCTCATCTCTGGGCAGGGGCACCCCAGTACCAGCTTCTCCCTCTGGACCGTATTCAACGGAGAGCAACTCGAATCGTCGGCTGCCAGGATATCTCAGATCGGCTTGATTCCTTGGCGCTGCGTAGAGATGTAGCCTCGCTCTGCATTCTCTATCGCATGTACAATGGGGAGTGCTCCGAGGAATTGTTCGGATTGATCCCTGCCGCCTCTTTTCGCCATCGTTCTACGCGACAATATATTCATCCCCATCACATAGATGGTTGGCAGTCCACAACTGTGCGTTTCACTAGAAACTTTCTGCCTCGCACAACCAAACTATGGAATGAATTGTCGCCTGCGGTATTTCCGGACCGATACGACATTCAAACCTTCAAGAAAAGAGCGTACTCCCATATCAAAGGCCGGCAACGCACTTGTGACTCCTCTGGTGTTGCGGGTGTCTATGGGCGGCGGTAATCGCTTACCATCAGGTGATCCGTCTGCTCGTTTGCCACCTATGCCATAAAAAAAAAAAAAAAAAAAAAAAAAAAAAAAAAATGTTTCTCAAACCGAGAAAATGTTGATAAAATAACGTATCTAAAGATATGACTGAAACATAAAATTCGGAAATTTTTAATACCAATTTAATTTTACCGCAATACATGTTACTCGTACTATTTTAATCTAAGAACCAGTAATAATCAAAACCAGTAATAATCAAAAAAAACCAGTAATAATCAAAATACAATTTAGTTAACATCATCCATAATAGGATTTCGTCACGCCATTATACTCTTATCTAACTATTATGTGATTTAAGCTTACGTTACATTGTATGTAACGTTACAAGAGCTTCGCATCCCTTTCATCTTAGCAGGCGGTTAACAGGGGTGAATGCACTTGTACGCAACCGCAATCATCAATTGGTTAGTATTTATTTAGCATCTACGTATCTTCGTCAACGGCTACAAGACGTTCCCTTCCTCCTCCAAATGGGAGATTTGCCGTAATCGCCACGCTTGGCAGGCGGATTGGCGATCGCATTGTTACATGTCTATATACTGAACCAAACATTTACCAATAAATCCGGCCTTAGTCGCCTCTTACGAAATCCACGGGAAGAACGGAAGAAAGAAAGAAAATACGTTTATGAAGAAGGAAAAGATGGGGTGGTATTTGAAAGCCACACCAGAGGCTATACTTACTACTTATCTTAGTGAAGTACTTATTCCCAGGGAATCCAAAATCAACTCTGTAAATTCTCATGAACCATTTTTTTTTATTTCTAACATTCACTCTTTTTAGTTTCAAGTCTTTGGCCGACAAGTGCGAGTTACCGAGTCCTTCGAGTAAGCTGCACGTACACCGCGGTTGCATTCCCGTAACGGCTAAGGACCCTTGACCTAAAACTCCGTCTTTGTCTAACTATTGTACTTACATCACTACAGTCCCACTTTCACGGATGGAATGAACCGCCTTTAGTTTGCTTCGTTTTGTTGTTGACTACGAGTATACAATACACACACCCAATCTAATATTGGCCTCCGTCTATAGACTAATCTAATAAACTTAATTTTCGCAAGATTCTTTCATAGAATAAAATCATAATGGGGAATCATTCACATGCCTCAGTGGATTAGTGGATAGCTCACTTGCTTCACATCAGGAGGTCGCAGCACGGTCGCGGGTTCGATTCCTTTATAATGTTCTCCAATATCGATGGGCGAGTTACATCATTACTATGATGTAACTTTTAATACCAAATAATGTAATGTAATGTAGCACTCGGTTTGATTGATGTTAGAGCATTTTCAGAGCCTGTCTATGTCTATCACTATTTTATCTAAATCTTAATGATAAAATTTAATGTTTATAGGTAATATTTAAGTGTTCCGCAGACATACATATAGTATAGCCAGTTCCCCTTTGAGTTGAAAGTCAGGTTAAATAACGGCAAGAGGTTGCCAACATTGGATAAAATAATGTAACTACACGATTTTGAATACATAAGTAGGTATACTACTGTCAGAATTTTTCTGGGTAAGCTTCTTAAATAAATCTAGACTCAGTGACGTATGGAGGTATTTTCATAACAGCGCAGCGAACCACGCAAAAACAAATTGAGTATCATCATCATGAAACCTCAGCCCGAAAACATATGCCTACGAGAATACATATGTATGTACATAATATTACGTACTATGACTGTGTACATTTGCACAGCACAATATACGACCTTGGATCGTCCGCTGAACCTCAATATGTCAGACAAATAATAGGAAGGCAGAGTGCCGGCAACGGTTGAGCTACTTATACTGTGAGTGGTACGTGACTGGTTAACAAATTAAATAATATTTTGTCTCCCTCTGAACAATAGTAATAGTATCCGGCGAAAATATAGCTAGCAAGATACCTACCTAACTAGAAGCAGACGCTACCGCTGTCATAACTGAGAGAGAAATGATGCAGAAATGTTATGAAAGAAAACAGCTTGAAGTTGTTTTTCTTGGTAGCTACCGTTGAATATGCGTGCAATAGACATAACTGAAACTTAATTAAAACTACGCTCGTTTTCTACTTAATGAAACTCTTTTTTTATTTGATGGGAAATATACTGTTAATCGTAAATTTTTAATCAGATACTGGAAATCTTCAAGAATACAGTGATTCAATCAAAATATCAATGAATTTAATAAATTCACGGTAGGAACTCATAATGTCTCAAAATACATGAATATGAGTTAGAAGCGGTGTGATAACCGAATATACTCATTTAAATTATAACATATCCACGACAAACATGATATGCTTTGCAGTTTTTAACAACATGAATCGACAAGTAAACCTCTTCAAATCATAGCATAGTTTTTAAACTTACAAATAAATAAGTGATACTTTTCTTTAAAAATAATTATTTTACTACTTAAGACGGCTAATATTGGTATGGAATTCTATACTAGCATGATCCAAGTTCGTAGAGTTTTTTTAGCCTGTTCTAGTAGGATTGAGTGCCGTTTAAAAGACGTCCTCTATTTTCGTACTCTCCATATTATGTGTGACGCTACAGTCCAACATATATTTTATGGAGAAGGTGGATCGTACAAGGAAATCCTGTTTCAACTTACATTTCTGCTTACATTACCGATAGCTGCCAAATGACCAAGTGTCATATAGGTAAAAATAGACACCGCTGTGCCTTTCCGATTTTGTAGTCGCCAGTACGTCAGAACAAAACTTCAGTAGATGTCACGTTATTACGAGAAATAACTAGAAAAAGAAATAACAAGATAAGGGCTAAGATGATCATTCCAGTAACTTTTTTGTTTACTTTCTCTGTCTTATGTAGTTAAAGTTTTATTTTAACACTCGACACATAATTCTCCTGTTATGAATTTTCTTGATTAAAAAATACTTTTGTCGAAGCTCTTGCCAAACTTTTTCACTTGAAGCATGTTTACACACTATTTTTGCCTTATCCTTCATAGCATTTTTTTATAAATACTCTATGAAGCTAAGCTAAGCTTCAAAAACCGCGAACTCGTGTTTTACATATAATTAAACATTTAACACGTTCCCGCCAAAAAGTCCATTATAAATGCTAATTTAACATCCGTTTCAACGTTTTCGGAAAAATAAGAATAATAATGATAAATGTTTTTGCAAATCCAGTGATTATTTGTCTTTTTTCAAAAATACCTAGCGGTTATAGTATTTGTTGCATAAGCCGTAGTTATATTATATTACAAAACATATTTTGCACCGATTTTATACGAATAAGTAACTTTTTATGGAACTGACACATGTCAATGTCATCTGCATACTACCTTTGTTTACCTTTTGCTTTTTTTTGATTGGAATGAAGTATATGTGTCTGCAGTCACTTAACCTGAGTATTCGAAGTGGTCGTGGCTCATTGCGACTTGCGTGGTCGCATCGATCTCGCGAGTTAACTGACTACGGATACGGTCATAACCTGGATGGGTTTGACAGTAGTATTTATCTCGACCGTTTCCATGCTTCGCAAGGCACGTTAAGCCGTTGGTGCCGGCTGTTATCACTAGATGTTATCACTAGATGGCAGTCGTTAGGCCATTTCGGAGGCCTTATAAGCGGCTTGAAAACTTCTGACACTGGGGTTGGCCACTAGCCCCACAACCTCCACCAATCCGGACTTTGTCCCCGTGTATGGAGTATGATGTAACCTTCCCGAAGTATGGGAGGAGACCCGTGGCTCTGCAGTAGGGACGATATGGGTTCCTAACAATCGCTACAAAGTATGTAGTAGCTACAAGTAAATACTAACCTATTCCATCTTCTGCCTGAACAATGAATTTCTAAATAGGCCAGGCAACACAAGGCCATAGTACGACGCGCTATTTAACATTTCATGTAATAACACGAAAACAAAATGCGCATTTCTACAATTTAACGTCGTTATTAAGCTGAACAGAGCTCGGCAGCGAAGCTGTTGAGTTGTTTTAGAGTACTCAGGGTTGAAAGGGCGGAGGGTAGAACGCGCCATCATGGAATAATGAATTTGCAAAACTTTTAACAGTCTATTTGAGTTTGTCGCGTGACGTTTCTATTTTAATGTCGATGCTCTTTTGTTGTTTTGAATTACTATAATTGTCTGCTCAATCTGAAATGCGAGCAAAAGAGCTTGGTAATCGAAAAAAGGGTTTACCAATTGAGGGTAAAAAAGGAACAGAAATTCCTGTTAATTTTATCCCCGATAGTGCCAGACTAGCGCAACTCAGAATATGAAAGCGTTGTATTAAAGTTTATCAACGTAAGCAAACTTTCAAGACACCTTACGCTACTGCATATATTTCATACATTTAAAATAAATATTTAATATTGCATATTAAGTGCATAAGAGAGGTGATAGTTCGACTCACAATTAATATCTACCTGTTTCAAGATGTAATTTTAAATTAAATAAAATTATTATTAAATTATGCAGAAAAATCAATTCCAAAGTCTTTAACTCCCGAATCTGAAAACGTAGTGATTAGATGCTCTTTAGATTCTAAGTATTTTCCACTAAAATTACTTCAAATTCTATGGTGACATTATCTCGTAATAGTGCTACCGGCTATAATTTTTATTCATGTACACCCGCCTTTTATATCACCGCATACATTTTGAAACCTTCCTTGAACTGTGTGAGAAACTCCGGTAAATTCATAAATAAGGGTTCACCGCTTCGTCGTAATCCACTTCTGTATACTGGGATAGAGATTTTGAATCCGTTACCTGTCATATTGGCACCCGACATTGTTGGATAAAATTCTCTGGAATTTAATCAGAATTTTCCTGAATTTAAGTGAACAAGCGAATAGCTTATCATTCGTATATTGTGTAATGTGAGACTATTTTAACCCCTAGAGCTTTGTTTATATCACACAGCCATCAACTGAGACGTAATGGATTTTATGGATATCTAATTTATTACTCAGTCAACTCTGCCAAGAGCCTTTGGTTGATTTGGGATGAATTTAAAGAACTTTGGAGAACCTTAAGTCAGCCGCGGTAATTCTCTTTTTTGTCAGCACTAAAGTAAATAACCTTACAGCATGTGCATAAAATATACCTATATCCAACATTAGTTTTGATCCCTAACGAAGACGAACATTGACACCTCGCATTTAAAATAGAACATGCATACGTACATACATACAATCGAATAACTTAACGCAATAATCTTTATATACCAAAATCAGTCTCAAGTTACGTAGTAATATGTAGTATTCATTGCTACCGTGGTATATAATCGGTACTGGCTCACTGTTGCTAGCATGGTCACGTCGATCACACAGCTTAACTGACTACAAGCCACGGTCATAGAATGAATAGGTTTGACTTTTATCTCGTGCTTCACAAGCCATGTTAAACCGTTGGTGCCGGTTGCTATCACTAGATAGGAGTCCTTTTGCCAAGTCAGACTTTTGCCGGCTTTTAGGAGGCTTGAAAACTGAATCTGATCACTAGATCCACAACCTCTACCAATCCGAACTTGGCCCCCATCCGTGGAGTAAGGCTTTACCTTCCGGAGGTATTGAAAGAGGTACTTGTCCCAGCAGTGAGGACGATATAGAATAGAATAGAATAGAATAGAACAGAATAGAAAAACTTTATTCGTAGTAAGAGGCACATTGTAAACAACACCATTACAAAGGAAACTTATACATACACTATTTTAACCCCTAGATTTAATATGGGTTGCTTACGAAGACAGCTTGAACACTTCTGACCCAGGGTGGTTTAGATACTCTCTGGGCTAGTGTTCGGATCCGGACTTTGCCTTCTAGTCTGTAACACGTCCAAACCTTCCCGAGGTATGCTAAAAAACCCGTGTCCCAGAAGTGGTTACGATAAGGTTTGTTAACAACAACCAAACATAAAATAATACAACCTCATTACAAATCGCTTTTATTATAACTTACACAACTTGGAGCGCGAACTCTCGCGCCATGACGACAAATGTCTACGAAAAAGGACCAACAATTTGAGGGTGTGAGTTGACATAGATAATAGCTCCCCTTTACCCTCAAAAAGGCCCTCTTTCATAAATCTCTGAGGTGGTTGTCGCCTCGTCCACAGCGTGAGAAATAAGGGCTTTGCGAGACAGAAGGGTCGAAGTTTTAAGTACCTCTCAAGTATAAATGTTCGTACTGAAGTGATCTTCTCAACTTTTAAGAACCGTTTTATTTACTTTGCTAATTCCTTAGGAATATAGAATCGACTTTGTAGACGATTAAAATTTACATTAATCAGTTCATGGGATATTGTATAATCAGAGTAAAATAATTTAATTTGGACAGATTCTACTACTCGAACAAGTTTTAAATCTGTTTTGTTTGTTACGACCTTTATATGTATGTCCATGTCATAGCTGCAGCCAAAATGACTTGATTGAATACGGAGCGTCTTTAGGTATCTCATGATCCCTAAATTTACATATTATTATTTGATATTACAGCGCCGCCTTGGCGTAGTGACGAGGCCACTCGCTTCACATCAGAAGGTTGTGACTTCGATTCCCGGCGTGGTCCAACTTTCTGGGAGTTACTTTTATTGGTGGTAGAGGTGTGGTGGTAGTAGCTACAACCATCTTATCTAAGTCCTAATGCCAATCATCAATGTTGACAGCATTACTGTGTTCCGTCATAAAGCTAAGAGAGTGTCCCATTGCAATGGGGAATTTTGGTAAGCCCGCTGACATCTTCGGCACCATCTTAATTTACTTTTAGGTAAGACTGTGAATAAAATAGATATATTATTTATCAAATTAGATAGGTTAATGTCCACCAACAATAAACAATGGTAACCTTTAGGTGTAGCCACTTTATGTGAGCTGTCACACTTGTCATATTATACAATAAATTGTTGAAAATCGACATGTGTCCCGTAATATTTTATGTGTTGACTCGAGAGATGCGCGGGCGCGGGCGGGACGTCAGGTGGCTGCCTCCCGCATAACCGCGACCGAATTGACGGGATATTTATTACGATACAGTATTACGATAAAATTGATTTGTGAGCTGCCGATATATTTTGTTTTAAAAAATAATTATTTTATTTTATACTTTTGAACTCGGTGGACCGATGACCTAGTGATGTTTGCGGGTAGCCACTGGATACGGGCAACGCAGGACCGATGCTGTGGAAATCCTTGGGGTCTTTGGCAAGCAGTGGACGACTTTTGGCTGATGAAGATGATGGTAATGATACTGTTGAAGGTTAGTGTACATTTCTAGCTCTCGCGCTAGAATTCGGAATTAGACTTTTTTATCACAAATAACTAACTACTGGGAACAAAATGTTGTTAAATAGTTCTGTGGACCTCCTGGAAATCTTTTTATGAGTATGTGATTTGTCTCTGGTTCATTCGAAGTGACTGTTGATTCAGCCACACTCCGAGAGCAAAAGGAAAATATACATAAACAAAACACTATCACCTATACGTATATGAATACGAATGCATTATTCATGCAATAGGAGCTCCCCTACTCCCTAATAGAGGTTAGTGAGACAAGACGTGGATGGATTTGTGTTGTTCACACGAAGTGTAGAAAATTAAAGCGTAGTATTCACAGGGGAGCTAAGTTTATCCAAGATTACCATTAATAATATCTTCGTAAAATGCAGTGAATGAACTATCCAGGATTTTTCTATGTGGGGCACGCTTACCCCTAAGGATACGATAGGTCAGTGTTTTTCAACCTGTGGGTCGCGACCCCCACGGGGGTCGCGGTTAAAAGAAAAAGACAAGTAATACAAAAAAATACAAAAATACGAAAGCTGGACCTGTTTATTTCTAAAAATGTGGTTATATTTTAGATATCTTTAAATTAAATAATTTTCTAACTAAAGAAAATTATAAACGTAGTCTTTGAAATCACTGACATTTTGTATGTTTATGGCCCTAGGGGGTCGCAAGAACTTTTTAGATTGTAAAGGGGTCGGGTATTAAAATAGGTTGAAAAACACTGCGATAGGTGATAATTAGACAAGAAAAGATTTACTTAATAGTAGCTTAAAACGAAGTACGGGAACAAACTGAATCCTGAATATGAATTAAGATTAAAACTTAACAAAATTTCACTTTTAACGGCCTCCGTGGTCTAATGGCTAGTCCGCTCGTTTCATATCAAGAGGTTGCAGATTCGATTCCCGGCGGCGTCCAAGTTTGTGAGACTCGGTTTGGTCGGTGGTAGTTTTCTGAGCCCGCTTGGCTAGCTACCAACATCCGTTACCATAACAACAATGTTTATACCACTGATGTGTTCTAGTATGGATGTGATAAGATGACCAGTTCTCTTTTTTTGTTGGGGAAACTTTCGACATCATCATCATTGCCATCAGGGGATATTTTTTTTTTATGTGATAGGTGGCAAACGAGCAGACGGATCACCTGATGGTAAGCAATTACCGCCGCCCATAGACACCCGCAACACCAGAGGAGTCACAGTTGCGTTGCCGATCTTTGAAATGAGATGAGGGAAATGGGGAGGGAGGAGGGGGGGCTTGAGCCTCCGGTACCCTCACTCACTCGGCGAAACACAACGCAAGCGTTGCTTCACGCCGGTTTTCTGTGAGGCCGTGATATCACTCCGGTCGAGCCGGCCCATTCGTGACGAAGCATGGCTCTCCCCGGTTATGATGATATGATGCCAAAGGCTTACCATTTGTAGATAAAAAACTTGAAATAGACTTATTTTCTAACAAAGAGCCAGCCCATCGCCATTATCTGGGAATTTCGTAGGAGTCCGTGGGTCGAGAAAGCCTGCGATACCAATCTAGTCGCGATGGAAAGAAGTCCACTAAGATTATTGTGAAACCTTTACACGCTGTATATCATCATATTTTTGTATTTTTTGTGAATAGGAAATATTGACTAAATGTATAACACAATAGAATAACATTTATGAGTCTACCAATATCTCATGAAAATAATTTTTATAAAGAAGCGTCGGTTTTTGTATGGTGACGTTTTTAATATTACTATCAGTCTATTCGGTATTTTTTTTGTTTTTATTTTTATTTGGTTTTTCAACAATGAGTAGGTACACTGATACATTTACAAAAAACAATTAAATAAGTGCCACAATTACTTATAGACGAGCACAGCATGCGCCAATAATTATTTCGTATTATAAAATAAATTCTTAGAGGTACATGTATAGGCTGGTTTGATCATAAAACTTCATGCTCATTCATAGGTGCTTCTCTATAGTTTATTTATTATCATCTATCCCTTTCTTTCAAATTCCTACTTCAAAATCGTCATTAAAATAATAGTTATTAAGGTTAAACGTCAGTGGTTAAAAAAATCCGTTAGATGGCGTTAATATAACTATAACCTCAAATTCTCTGGGCGTGTGCCCTTCCCTGCTTTCCTTTTCAACCGACTTCAAAAAAAGGAGGAGGTTCTCAATTTGTCGGAATCTTTTTTTATGTATGTTCACCGATTACTCGAAGACTCCTGAACCGATTTCGAAAATTCTTTTTTTGTTTAAAAGGGTATACTTCACAGGTGGTCCCATATAAATTTTATCGAAATCGATTCAGCGGTTTTTGAGAAAATCAACAAAACATAGCAAAATTGGAGTTGTTGCGATTGAAGTCGGTTGTTTTTAACGTATTCAGCGTGGTCAATTATGATTAAAGTGATTAAAAGGTCATCAGCAACGCCAATTAAATTCCATATTTTCTGCTTTGTGGACAGAGAACAGAATTATAACAGTACTTTTTAAATTATTTTGGATATTGTAAATTATTTTATATCCTTGGAATAGAGAAAAAATATCGCATAATCTGTGCTACGCCTCCAATCTCCAAGTAGCTACTACGATGGGACGTAGCAGCTGTCGTAGCCCGTAGCAAATGCAGGGATGCTGTTGGGTTACGGACGTCTTAATAATGCTTAGAAACAGTCTTTTAAATATTCATCTGATTTTTAAATGCACTAAAATATATTTTAGAATATACATATATACCGTGATATATATATGAATATATATATATATATATATGCCTTGTTGATGTTGATTTACCTTGTCACATTTACCGTGATGCGATAATTATATATATATTAGAAAGGCCAAGGAAGAGATGGCTGGATTGTGTGAAGGATGATTATGAGTATAAAAGGAGTGAGCACTGAGATGACAGCAAGAGGAGATGAATGGAAGAAGAAGATATGTTGCGCCGACCCCAAATGATTGGGAACAGGGCACGAAGATGACAAAATTTTATTATATTATACGTAACTTTTAAAAATTGTCCAAGTTGCCTCTAAAAGTTTTTAACAACCCATAACGTGCCCACTACAGGGGCACGGGTCTCTTCCCATAACTCGGGAAGGTTAGGCCATACTCCACACACGGGGGCCAAGTTCGGATTGGTGGAGGTTGTGGGTAGTCAGGCTGTCAGAAGTTTTCAAGCCGCCTACAAGGCCTCCGACATAGCTTAACGTGCCTCTAAAAGTGCCAAACTCAAAATTTATTTTATTTAGGTTACACATCCGTGTTTGGGTCACAAAAATCTATATGTGTACTAATATTCAACTAAATCGGTCTGGTGAATTCTGAGCAAATTGGCTTTGACAGAAAGACCGACAAACAGACAGACAGACATACAGGTGATCTTATAAGGGTATCTTTTTTCCTTTTGAGTTACGGAACCCTAAAAAGGTGAGTATTGTAATAACGCAGCCAGTGTGATTAAATGTTAGTAAAAACAAAATGGATGGCCACGCACACAGCGAAGAATGGAAACACATTTTACCCATTTTACGATTTGTTTGACACGTATGAATACTGACATGAAATATCGCCGGCCATGCGTCACACTCCGCCAAAATGGACTGTTTTTAGGGTCCCGTGTCCGAATACCTACCTATACATACCTATAACAAACCTGTGAGGGGATCGTGTCTGTGGATGGTTTTTATATTATAACTTTGAGTTGGGGACTTGCCTCTAATTTAGATGACTGACTCGGTGGCTAAGTGGTTAGCGATCCTGACCTCTTATCCAAGAGTCGTGGGTTCGATCCCCACACAGGGCAAACTTTTCTGTGATGAGCAGAATTGTTTGCTCTGAGTCTGGGTGTATTATATCTATATATGTATGTATTTAAAAAAAAAGTATATGTGTATGTATCAGTCTCTGGTTCCCAAGATACAGGGAATCCTAGTTTGGGGCCAGATGACCGTGTGTGATTTGTTGTGTTTGTTCTATTATTATTATTATTATTATTATTAAACTGTTTTGGTTTTTCCTCTAACTGCTTTTCTGTTCGTGCATCATCACACAAAATCATCTAAAGCAATTAGTTAGAGTGAAACTTTACACCATTATATTATTTAACTTAAAGTAACATCTTCGTATAAGTATCTATTAAAATTCAAGGTTTGTCGGAGGAACTGCAATTTTTTTAATAATTTTTTGCACAGAAACTGCTTACTGATTTTTATTAAAACTTATATGCCTCATGATGATACTTTTAGCATGACTAAAATTTTGTTTCTTTATCCCGGATTATTGAAGGATTTCCACAGAAATGTGAGAGATTAATATATCTAAGCTACCTTAATGTTTGTTTGTTTGTTTGTAAACTCTTTATTGATAAAATAAAATATGTACAAAACTTTAACAGGAGTAATATACAATGGCGGACTTTGCTAATGTATGAAGATTAAACCTTAACTAATATGTACATAAGGCATTCCAAATATAATAGCTTTCTACACACCGACAACTCGTTCTTGGTTCTAAAAAATCAAAGGGATCCCGAAGGAAAGGTACGAGAAATAATTAGAATGAACCTTCCTTTTTGATAAGCGTGTCGAAGGTACACTAGGAGGTATATAACAATAATGCCATACTTCTGATCCCGGAAAATCAAGAAGATCCCGTGGGAACTGCTGGTATAATTCCACGGTGTAGGTATGGGGAAGTCCTTTCCAAATCTTAGCTTCACTACATTGTTTTATATACACAATGATTTGCTTTTGGCATCATCTTACCTGATAACGGTATTTTTTCAAATATGTTTTAAATATTCGTCTACTTTCCGAGGTAGTTAATCATATGATCAGTCATATATTACGATAAATGTATAGAAACTTGAAATGAAATGAAATGAAATGAAATGAAATGAAATGAAATGAAAATATTTTATTCGAAGTAGGTAGCAGTGTACACTTTTCGAACGTTATTCTTTTATCTACCTAACACGAGGTTCCTACCACTCGGAACTCGTATACCCACCGTTTCGGGAAGTGTTTGCGGAGTGAGAAGAAACGGCGGGCCCTAAAGAAACTCCCTCCAACACATTTTTTTAAACTTGAAATCATTATAATAAAGTATTGTTATTAATTACACAGGTCTGCAAAAACTACCTTTTGGAAAATTGTTTGTTTAAAAGGTATCTATATTACGTAATTTTGGGGTGTAGAATTCATATATCGTATTTGTTTTTTTCTATCACGAAAGGTTTCTTACATGTACTAAAGATGAAAAAAATTATTCTTTATGCTTTTATAAGATTATTTTTATTAAAAATTTTAGGAATTCTGCAACCAACTTACACATATAAATTGTTATAACATTAAGACTAAACTAAGGAAGAATATTAACTGCTAAAAATCCTTGTAGTACCTCTTTCGATTTTCACTGAAGCTCCTTTTTAAAGATTTCCGCCTGTGTTCATTTGTCTCACTGTCTCTCTTCAACATTCAGCAACAGCCTACAATCATGTTAACATTTCAGCTTCCTTGGTAATTCTTTTCCAGTACCTTTATATCTTATTAGAATTTGTCTCCTCGTTCTTCACAGAAATCTCCAAGATTTTTTGGAAAATAGTCTAAGTGAGATTTTAGAAAATGGACTTTTAAGCTTATGTTGCATCCTAATTTTCTGAAATTTTATAACATGTTTTCTACTAATTGGACGTAGTCTGAACTTTTGTTATTGCCCAGAAAATTTTGAACTACTTTGTTAAAAGAAACCCGTGCTTCTTTTTATTCAGAGTTCATTTGAATGTCGAAGTCTTCGTCATTCATGAGTTTTCGAAAATCTGTTCTTACGAAAATTTCTTCTGGCTTCTGAAAGTGATGGTTTATTACAGAAATATTTAAAACGCTCTGCTTGCTTTGATAGTGCTTTTACGAATTGCTTTATAAGTCCAAGTTTGATATGAAGTGGAGAAATAAGCACTTTTGTTGGACCAACCAAATTTTCGTTCAGTATATTTTTCATTTCATGTTTTAAGAATTTTCTTGCAGGCCAGTTCTTTCTTATCTTATGCAATCTTTGTTACAGCTATCCCACTCACACAAAAACATGGAACTTTTTATAGCCCCCCTCTTGTTATATAAATTTTAAATAATAACATACAACCCATTTGTGTATTTTGTAGTTAAGCTTTTCAAGAATCAGGGCTAAGTTTTATTACGTTTACCTAGTTTATTTTATCACATTCAAGTGCTAAATGATATTTATAATCACATTGAGTCACATTTTGCTACGTTATTTTTTACAACTATCCTCAAGTAAAATATTTTTTTATAATAGCAGCTGGTATTTGGATAGTATTGTATTTTATTCAGATTTCTAAAAAACCTTACGTGATGGATTTTTTCAATTATTTTTCCGTTTATGAGCACCTCAAA
This sequence comes from Coleophora deauratella, assembly GCA_958295455.1. Lineage (NCBI taxonomy): Eukaryota > Metazoa > Arthropoda > Insecta > Lepidoptera > Coleophoridae > Coleophora > Coleophora deauratella. Next base: position 7,303,190 of record OY282408.1, on the reverse strand, counting down.
ATCTATCCGAAATCATTATTTAATTTCAGACAATTTTACCCATGTTGACCTGTGTTATTGCATAGCTTGTAGAATGGATAGCCGTTAGGGCATTAAAGTCCTCAAGTGGCGACCGCGCACCGGAAGGCATAGCGTATAGACAGGCCTCCTATTTGGTGGACCGATGACCTACACGGGTAGCATGAGGCGTAGACAAAGCTGATTGTCGCGCCAAACGCGAGAAAACAGCTCAGCTGTCTCTTTCATTAGCTTAGCGTTAGAAGGGAACAAATGCTTTTTAAGCGCGAGATATGTCGCCATGCTACTAGGGCTGGTGAAGGTCACAAGAAGCCACTGGATGCGGGCAGCGCAAGATTGATTGGTATGCAGTAGTTATGGCTGATGATGATGATTGTTATTAATTTAAAAGAGCAAGAGAACAAAAAAAAATTAGGTTACTCCAATTCCCACGATTACAAAGTCACGGGCACCGGCTAGCACAAAAAAGCGGGATCCTATCATTCCGGAGATTTTGCTTCAAATTTTCCTCGTAGACTGTCCCTTTTCGAACCAACGACATTCGGAGTTTGACATTTAGACTCATACATGGGTTCTGAGTCAGGTATTACTTGGACTTTTTTAGGGTTCCGTAGTTAAATGGTAAAAAACGGAACCCTTATGGATTCGTCATGTCTGTCTGACTGTCCGTCCGTATTCACAGCCACTTTTTTCCGAAACTATAAGAGCTATAGTGTTGAAACTTGGTAAGTAGATGTATTCTGTGAACCGCATTAAGATTTTCACACAAAAATAGAAAAAAAACAATAAATTTTGGGGGTTCCCCATAATTAGAACTGAAACTCAAAAAAAATTTTTTCATCAAACCTATACGTGTGGGGTATCTATGGATAGGTCTTCAAAAATGATATTGAGGTTTCTAATATCATTTTTTTCTAAACCGAATAGTTTGCGCGAGAGACACTTCCAAAGTGGTGAAATGTGTGCCCCCCCCCCTGTAACTTCTAAAATAAGAAAGAAAGAAAGAAAGAAAGAAAATCCATTTATTTGACAGTAAAAATATTCACAAAACCATTTTACAATCTCAGGCTTAAACATCTTTTTACTGGCAAATTTAAGAGAATGATAAAACTAGAAAAAATATAGGATGTACATTACCATGCAAACTTCCACCGAAAATTAGTTTGAACGAGATCTAGTAAGTAGTTTTTTTTAATACGTCATAAATCGTAAACCGCAAATTACCTTTCATTCAATCAACTCAAATATAAAAATATAAAGTTCAAGACATGTGTGATTATGAATTTATACGGAACCCTCGGTGCGCGAATCCGACTCGCACTTGACCGGTTTTTTTTATATAATCACATTGTGGTATTTGAATTTACTAAATAGTATTTCTCCTATATTAACAGAAAATCGACAGATTGATGCTTACAATCAATCAAAAAAGGTCAAAAAGAACCATTAGTTACATCAAAAAAGCTGCCAGTGACATCCTCTCACCTGCCGCTTCATACATTACACAGCAAAAAAATATAAACTTTGACGTCACTTGCTTCGTACTTTTTATATTACGTGCTTGTGCTTACCTATGAAGTTGCCGTTTCAGTTTTGAAAGTTCAGTTGAATATTTTTGTATCCCAAAAATTAATTTACCTTCTTCAAATTATATCATATTCTTTCATGAGTTAGTACCACGATGTCTCTCATGTAAAAACTCATTGAGTAAGGTTCCATTAAATACTGTATTGGCGTTTTTTAGAGGTTAAATGTGTAATTTTTTTCTACTAATAAATTATTAAACCAAATACTAGTTCCAACGACTTGTAATCTAAGTAATAATATAAAAAATCTTTAAGTTACTAATAAATTATTGGTTTTTTTTTCTGAAAGTCAAATATAATGCGAAATATATTCAAGATTGCAAGTGGTAGCGAAGAAGGCGCTGGGGCAACTTTATTTGTTCCTGAAATAATAGTGATTTCTTAGTGATGAAAAATTCCGTTTTTATGAGTTCTACACCTCTGTGCTCTGAAAATATTTAGACAACAGTCAATTAGCAAGCATTATTTAATTTCTACATGTCCAATGATACTTTGAGAATAGTGGCTTGCAAGTCGCGGCGGTCTGAAAAAGGAGTTTCATTCTCTTATCAAATAAATAAATAAAACTGCAGTATCAGTGGCCTCGTCCATAAATATCGTAGATTATAATGCTAAGGTAAGTATAATATTAAGGAACTCATAAAAAAGTTTTCATGTGATACCTACAAATAAAACATTTAATTTCATTTCACACTTCTATATATTTTTTGTAATGATAAAAAAAACAGTAGATAATTTATGGAATTGCCACAAATTGCAATGGCCAGGATGTGTTTCTCTGTAGAATTTTATAAAGTTAACGGAACTTTCTATAAAATTCCGTAAATATTAAAAATTGTTTTGAATATAGTTTGAAGTAGTACCATTTAAGTCATTTATCGTAGTTTGATCGTAATGTTACCAGTATTTTGCACTACTAAGATACTTACTCATATATATATTTACCCCTATCGACCCATCATCACTTACCGTTTGAGATTTGAGTGAAACGCTTCCAAATTCTAAATAGGGTCTTCGGACATTTTTCGAAAAGTATCTCATATTGATCATTAGTTAGTAAAAAAACCACAAATGTTTTTAAAAAAAATTTAAAGCAGTAAGTAAGTATCACGAGAACTTCATTTCAATTTACCATTTCACAGCGCCATGATATTGGATCGTGACGTCATTGGATGATAAATAAACAGTTCCACATGTGACGAAACCAAGTATTAATCAATTAATCATATTATGTTTGTTTGACATACATATATGTCATCCTAGTGACGTCACATCGCAAACTGTCACGATGGCTTGAAGAACAGATTACAACAATTGTTTTTTAAAAATCAAAGTTAAAATATTAGTTTATATATTTTATAATTAGAAACCACATTTTCTCGATTACTTATAGTATTATAAATACTACTGTAAATTCAGTTTTTTTACGAGTATATAGTAAAAGAACATACTTTATAAAAAAAACATTATACTGAACAAAACGGAATATTTTTTAAATCATACTAAACAACTGAGTAAAAACCTAAAAGTAGTAGTTGGAATGTATTCTTACAAACAAATCGACTTGGACTGATCGGTATATAATGGTTAGAGCGAAAGCTACATCTAATAATCCGAAAATTATTTCATCGCATAAAGCTTATAAAAATACAATTTCAAAAGTTATTACACGCAATAAAAGCAGGCTGTATATTACTTTTTTATTGTCCAGTTTAACTTTCAGGCTGTATACGACTGGTGTCTACGTAAACAGCGATAAAACAAATAACCTCTAAACAAAAGTTTATACGAATGATAAATCTCTCTCTTTAAAACCAGGAAGACTCAAAAACACTGAGAACTTAGAAGTAGATTTTCTTAAAATCTTTAAAATTCACACACTAAATTATAATAAATGATACTAACTTAATTATTAACTTACTTAATGATTGTAATTTAAAAAGGACATATACGTACATGGGCATTTTTTTCTTAAGTTGTACCTTGTGTTTTTGACGTGTCCGGTGTCTTTACAGCTTATTTTTACTCTGTTACTTTTGAAATTCATATTTTCTAAGCTTTTATTTCAAAAAAGAAAACTATGGACTATAATAATTCATAAATATCCTACCAAAAAGAGTTTTACAGCATTATTAAATAAAATTTTGTTGAGTAAACTCCCTCATTTTTCCTGTGTCACCTAAGTACCTAGATATACGATATTTTTAAAAATATATCTTAAATTTTTGATTTTTAGGAACAATAATAAGCTTTTGAGCAAAATAAAGCCTTTCAGTACCTTAAATTGCATTTCTTTTATTTAATATCTTCAAATACATTTGGTAACGTAATGGAATAAAATTTAGGGCTTGACTTCATTTAAAGCGTCGTACAACGAAATTGTAATGATATCAACTTTTACTGAACTGAACTTTCACTGAACTTTTACTAAATTTCGACAGAACATGATATTTATAACATCCTAAATGCTTCAAATCATAGATAATTTGATACTGCAAAAAAACTCTTCATTTTCAGTCTGGGTCATGTTTAGAAAAAAATACCCGCATACTACGCACACTACAAAAACTAGCTCAAACTACTTGTAATCTAGGTACTACATATTATAAAAAATCTTCAAGTAACCGAAATAAAATCAAGTTACTTAATGTAGAACTACGTGTAAGGCTCGATAGTATTATAGAAGTCAATTTAGGCTATTTGCCGGTACTTCAATTCAGACTCCATTGAAGGTTTTGTTGAAGTCTGCGGAGACTCCCATTATTTAACTTTATTCTGCCAGAGACAGACGTGTAAGGACCCCTTTTTGACGTTAAGCCATACACGACCTCGATCGGATGATGGAAAATAAATAAGGCGGCAAGGAACGGGAAGCATACAGGAGGAAATACCATCTTTTTTATTTGAATTGGGACTCCTTTGTTCAAAATACAATAGTTTAACCCGTGTCCACAAAAAATGGAGATCTCTTTGCACCCTTTATTCCATGCCTTGCCTTAGCGGAGATAACGTGTTTCTCGGTCTCGGTCCCTTTAACTTTATCCATTATGTTAATCTGAGGTCAACGCTTTATCATGTCTGAATGGATTAGAGGAAATGTTGCTTTGTCTCCTTGCATTAAACTAAGTGTATTTTCGCCACGGTCACCGAGTTGGAACATCGTGACTTAATATCAAATGAGTTGTCTAGGTGGGACAAAGACAAAAAGCGCACACGAGAGTTTTCCATGCTATTCCATGCCTTCGTCTCGTGCCTTATGCAAAGAACTTAATAAGGTGAGCGTTCAGTTGGCAGCCTCATCATCGAATTTAAATATTTATGCCAATATGTCAATTTAGTCCTCCCTTTATGCCAATAAATACCGCCTAAATAATGCCAAATAATGCCCAAAGGAAAATACTGTGCTAGTAGTTTCGGAGAAAATCGTTTTTTTCACTAAGGCTACTAGCGTAACGTTCCGCTAGCAGCCTTATCTCTGGAATCAAGGAACTACTGCACCAATTTGTATGTGTTATATGTCAAAAATACTGCTAAAATAATGCCTCCCAAATGCAAAATTACAAAATGAATGCTTCAGTAAAACCCAAGATATAACGGTAGGTTGGTGTAAACGTGACCATTTAGTAGCCTCATCATGGTTCCAGCAAAACTGCAGCGAATTTCAAGACCACCCTAACGTCCAAAAACTCTGCCTAAATAGTGCCTCCCAACATAAAACAATCCAGAACGCTATAGCTTGTTATTTAGTCAGGATCTCAAATTTAATATCTACATACATTTGCGTTTTGTTGCAATTGAAACTCAATTAAAATGTCCCTTCAGTTAGTTTAGCACACCATCTAGTGATCTCGAATGAGTATTTTTTTGCAGCAGAAAGACTTGTTGCAAAAAAATATATGCAGAATTTCATTTTCAGTTTGTGGATGCAATAAAAAAACGCAAATGCATGTGGATTTTAAATCTGAGATCCTGACTTAACAATCTATAGAGTTCTAGATTGTTTTGTATGCGGAGGCACTATTTAGGTACAGTTTTTTGACATTAGTTTGGTATCGAAATTCGCTGTAGTTTTACTGGAACCTTTATGGTTCCAGTAAAACTGGCTGTTAAATGAATGCTTCTAGCAGGCTCACCAACATATCGTTATATCTTGGGTTTTACTGAAGCATTTATTTTGAAATTTGCAGTAGGTACATAACAATTGCTGCAGTAGTCCTTGATTCCAGAGATGAGGCTGCTAGCAGAACGTTACACTAGCAGCCTCAGTGAAAAACTCGATTTTCTCTGAAACTACGATCGCGCATTTTTTCATTTTGACACTATTTGGCAGTATTTAGGTAGTATTTATTGGCATAATCGGAATATCTAAATTCAACGATGAGGCTGCCAACTTAACGCTCACCTTAGTAAGTGCTTGGTCGTAAAACTACTTTTAAAATATATTTTCTTAATTATCACTTAAGATGTGGACGTTTCATGAAGTTGACAATTTTAATTATTAACATCTTCAAAACAGTAAAGTAACAAGAAACGTTGAGAAAGGAAAGTCTGCTTTGAACAATATTTCTGATATACATAAATAGAAAGAACTGACAAAAAATAAACTCAAACTGCGAATCAGCAAAATTTATAAACAAGCAAACTGACGAATTATTAAAATTGGTGAACAAGTTAACTATCCAGCTATCACAAACCCCTGGTGGCGGAAGTCAAGGCCCATTTTGTATATATAATAAATTTAATATTGAGATAAAACGTCCAGAATTCCAGGAATATTTCGGTAAATAGTGTGTGAAGCAACCTTATTTATTTCAATTCTATGAGTTACTAAATGAAAATAGGTTTTAATTATTGAATTAATATTTCATTAAAATAATTGAGTCCAGTGAGTACAAATACAATAGTGTTGACACAGATATTCAAGTTGTCATAATAATTTTCTCTCTGGGAAATGTTCATTGAAAATTAGATTTATAAGCATTGCTTTCAACTTCAGCTTTTATATTATAACTTTGTACAACAAAAATCGATACTTAGCAGAGTCGATAACGAAGTGTCAAGTTTAATATTGGCGGCAAAAAGTTTTTCCAATACTCCGAATGCCCATTATCCTGGAGCGAGTACAGTCTTAGGATTGAATTACCCACGGTACAGGAAGAGAGGGTATTTTCTTATAGCTGTCAAACGAGGTAAAAATTCATTGACCTTGTTAGATTCATTGAGGATTGGCTGACTTTATTTTTCACGATTTTAATTTTTTAAAGAGGACTTACTAAGTTACATTTTACTATGTAGAAAATTCAAGTCAAACCGATATGTATACATGACTAGCGTTGCCAAATTATGGTACAGGTATAATATTAAAGACCGCCTACCTGTATAACTTTTTTAAATGTTTATTTTATTTATTTTCCTGTTTTGTTGTACAATAAAGTGTTTTCATTCATTAATTCATTAAAATTTAAAAAAAACGGCCAAGTGCGAGTCGGACTCGCGCACCGAGGGTTCCGTATGAATTCATAATCACACATGTCTTGAACTCTATATCAAATTCTCAGGCCTGCAATCCCTTGAAATTTGAAAAAATCGAACTTCTATGCCACGAAATCAAGAAATACGACCGTTTATGCCGCATATTTTAACACTCGGGTCCACACGGCGAACGGACAGACGGACGGACAACGAAGTGATCCTATAAGGTTTCCTTTTTTTTTCCTTTTGAGGTAAGGAACCCAAAAAACTAATGATTTCACTAAATTATATCCTTTACACAAACCAGTACATAGTATCTTAATAATACGTCCTTTTATAATCCCCTTACTCGAATGTATCGTCAATACAATGAGCTGTTTGCTACCAACGATGTCATTGACATTTTTAATAGCAGACTCTATGTTTTTCATCAACAGCTTACTCTCTTAATTTCTTAGATGATGTCGTAGTTGCATATCGTCTCATTTCTTCATTTATTTAAATATCTTTATTGTATTTAGTTTGGTATTTATATTTATACAAATTATTTTTATACCTTGTAGCCACCTTTGTTTAGTGTTAATTACCAATATTTGTATTGCATTGTTCTCGCAAACTAAACCTGTAATCTCGTTTGTACTACCTTAATGTTTTCCACTTACATACTTTTGCTGGACTATAGTCTGACCAATCTCGATGTTATAATTAAGTGAATACTTTTAATGACTTAATCTGTTTGTATATTTAATTTAAATAAAATAAAATAAAAATAAAAAGTTTCTTTCACTTGGAAACCGTACAACCAACATTTCCATTCAACCAGTTTCGAATACAAGTTAGAAAATTAATTACTCAAATTCCAATTAACATTGCAAATACGTTGAGAATAGAAGACGAAAGATGATCAGCCATCTCATAAGACATGACGATTTCATCAAAAACATAATGGAAGGAAAGATTGAAGGGAAGCGTGGAAGGGAAAGAGGAAAAGAAAAGGATAAATTATTTGGACCAAATTAAGAAGAAGATTGATGTGTCAAAAAGAAAGCCCTAAATAGGAGTGCATGGTGTGAGCTACACCGACACGAGCCTAGCTCTTAAATTAGAGAAGAAGACTCTTATAACAACAGCACCAGACGGGATAGACGGGTAATTATGTCACACGATAAAGAAGAAGAACTTAACCGCCTCGGTGGTCTAGTGGCCAGCCTGCTGGCTTCATATCAGAAGGTCACGGATTCAGTTCCCATGCATTTTCTGAGCCCGCCTGGCTAGCTACCATCATCTTATTAGATGTTAAAAGCACTGATGTGTATGTGGAGATATGATAGTCAGTACCCCATTGCGTTGAGGAATCATCATCGCTTACCACCAGGTGAGATGATGCCAAGAGCTTACCATTTGTCGATAAAAAAAAAGACTTATAGACACGAAAAGTCAGGTGCTCCCTCAATTGTCCGTTTTCCCGAATCTATTACGTTACTTATAAATATAACCTACGTAACCATGAAATGAGGTCATACAATCTGATGCACTGATGCACCCTTTCGTATTGTACCGTAGAATCACCAATTTTATTCATAACAAACTCGCGACTTCCCATTTAAACCCTTCACGCTAAGTTCGCTCATTAAGTTGCCAACAGAAACTTGGAGCAGAGCTTCTGTGGAACAGAGCGGGAGAATAAGAATTCATGGAGTTTACGTTGCTTTGACGTAACCCACACAATATACGTATTGAGGGGAGCGCTGGCGAGTTCGTAAGAAGTCGAATGTAAACAGCCCCCGTCGAACGCGTTGGAAATTCAATCTTCCATACAAAGCCTTATTTCAGCCACGGTGCAACTTGTTATCCTGCCAGTATGGTTTACACCGTCCAGACTGTAGCATATTTTTAGGGTTCCGTACCCAAAGGCCAACGGGACCGTCCGTCCGTCCGTCAGTCTGTCAGCGGGCTGTATCTCATGAACCATAATAGGTAGACAGTTGAAATATTCACAGAGTGTGTATTTCTGTTGCTGCTATAACAACAAATAATAAAAATCCCTACTAGAACATATTTTTTATCATTTTTTATTCGATCTTTATAATGGCAACAGGTAGACGCTTGAAATGCTCACAGAATTTGTATTGGGTACGGAACCCTAAAAATGAAAAGAAAAAGAAACTTGTCAAGAGATTAGCAAACCAAAGACTTTTATTTTGATAATGAGAGAGGTAATGGCAGCCTTGTCTCGTGAATACAGTCTTTCATTGTCTGTTAAAATTTCTACTGTTTTTGGAAATTTAGACACACGGGAGTGTGTCAAGCCAAGTTCAAGAGAAAAGAACTGGCGAGCAACACCGTGTGTTATATTACACGAACTATTTGGTGGCTCTTTTGACACCTTCATGGCTCAAAATGTAATTTACTAAGGACGTCGACTTAACAAAAAGATGTGTAACCTAAGACAAAGCCGTACAACCAAGGAACCTTCGCCTAAGCAGCCCTATACACACATACATTTACGCATGTGCAGACATAAAGAAGTGTCAATTTCTATGTACATAGTAGTAAAAATAGCGAGTAATTGTATAAAGTGTCCGGGGTGTGGTTATAACTTAGAAGTAAGTAGTCACGAACCTACAATTTCAGGAATGGGACCTCAATTCAAGGATGGTTTTTGAATTACATAGGTTACAAATTAGTAAAAAATATTTAATGCCAATATTTAACAGTCCACAATAAGGTACTCTACAATACGGTATTCCATTATGTAAAGGTTTTGTTTCCTAACTTTACACTTGGATTCTTATTAACCACAAAAACTTTGCGACAACTTTCGCCTTAAAAAGTTGTAATTGAGCACGGAACTTCAAAGGGGAGAAATCGTTAACTTCACCGTATTTTTTTCTGAAAAAGCGAATCTCCTGTAGTTCAAATTACGTCTGAAGGTACCTACTTAAATTAGAAAAAGCTTAAATATACAATTTCCTATATGCTTTTTTTTTTTTAAAATTGGCGATATTCTGTACAATTATATTATACTAGCAATTGAAGATATGTGAAAATTTCAAAGCATCGCTTAAAATTACAAGGAAGTCGAAAATGAAATGAAAATCGTTTAATTTTCTAAGATTGCCTCCCGAGATCGTATTATTTGATCTTATGTCATGCCAACGCAACATGTTACATCAGCCCTTCAATTTATTAAAAGTACGTTGCGTTGACAGACGCCTCATATAAACTCATACGTTTAAACAACTAAACGTATGTCGATAAAATAGGTACCGAGACGTGTAATAATATTTTATGTAAAATTTATTTCAAAATGTACTGAAAATTTATAAAAATGTCAAGTCTAGTCTAAAAGATTTTTAAATAAAATATTAAAAATGAATTTTAATATAATATGTCTCAGACTTGAAGATAAAATATCTAGGAAGAAATTGAGCAAAGACTTTAGTCAGAAAAACTTCTAAAACCGATAACATTATGAAGAGTTTTTAACGCTGACTTAAAATGTTGTGCTGATACAGAAGATACGACACGAAATCGCTCCGTGTTAAACTCAATAGGTCTATAAAAAGATATTGTTGTGAATGTTGGTGGAACAAGTTTCATAACCGATGCCAATAAATTATGTTACTGAAGACCGACTACGGATTTTGTATATAAAGATATTATAATAAAATATAGTTTCTAAAAACTAGAACTAAATTGACATAAATTGAAACATAAATTCGTGGGTTTAATTATTATCAGTGATATAAAGATTTCATGAGTTCATTAGCAGTGTAATAACTACGCTTTTAATCAGTTTGTTGATACCACATTTTTAATTCCCTAAAAATATAATCATTTATACTTATGGAAAATTAAATAACTCCTGAATCCTATGAGTACAAGGGCTTATCAATTGAGAGTAAAAAAAGTAATAAAATAATAATAAAATGTGTATATCATTCCTTTTAAAATTGTTTATTAAACTTTGGCCTTTCAACCTCCAAACTTCAAATCAAACCCCAATGTTCAATCTCAATGCAATGACGTCTATTGACTGAGATGAATATTCAACCTGTGTTTACGGAATACTCACAAAGTTCCTCTCGAAATTGGTTTAAACGGCCTTTGGTATTGTCAGAACCAGTTGACAAGTCTTGCGAGGCCCTCTAAAAGGAATGTTTACTTGTATTTTTTCTTTAGGAGCCAGAAGTATAAAGATAGAACAAAAGTAGGTAAGTATAAAACTTGAGGTGATGGAAACGAATTTACAAGTATTTTATTTTAAGTGTTTTACTTTACAAGTACTTTATTTTCTTTCTTGAGCTAAGTATCTCAGGAAAGGAAAGTCGTCTCCAGATTTTTCATTACAAATAGCAATGTAAAATTGACAGATACTTTGCTTAGTTTTTATCTTGCCAATTTTCATCTGATGTCCGCCTACTTTACCAGACAGTTTTTTTTAATCCTTAGTTGGTAAACTCTTGGCATCATCTCACCTGATGGTAAGTGATGATGATGCCGAAGATGGAAGCGGGCATACCATCAAGATTCTCCAAGGCAATGAGAAACTGGCTATCTTATCTTCATGCTTTAACATTGATGTTTGGCGGCAAGACTTAAATAAGATGGTGGTAGCTAGCCCAGGCGGGCTCAGAAAATGTCCTACCACCAACCAAACCGAGTCCTACGAAGTTGGACCCCGCCGGGAATCGAAACCGCAACCTCCTGATGTGAAGCGAGCGATCTAGCCACTAGGCCACGGAGGCGGTTAACACTTACTTTCAGTAAGATTTTTGTTTGCCTATATTATAATATGTACAGTGCCCGCCAAAAGTTAGTTGAAATAAGCTTGCATTCATTTCAAAGACGACTGTTGTCAATAATATTTTTCCGTGCGCATATAAATAGTACAGTTTTTATTTCAACTCACTGTGCTCTATAATATCCCATAAGAGAAAAAGAGACATCCTTATCGCTTACGCAGCAAAAACGTAAAAAAATATTTTGTGGTCAAAAGGAATGCGCCAAAAGTTAGTTGAAATAATAATAATAATAATAATAATAATAATAATAATAATAATAATAATTTCTCTCCTCGTCGCACTGACCTCCAGCCGACTGTGCTTCTGCTGGAGTAGCTCCTGCCACTTCGCCGAACGCGAAGTGGTCAGAGTAGCCCAAATTCATATTTCAAAATAATAATAATAATATCTGGGACAAATCACACACGGTCATCTGGCCCCAAACTAGGATTCCCTGTATCTTATAATAATATTATATAATCATTTATCTGACTACACGCATGTTTGTGCCTCTAGATAATTTGTGTTTCTATTGGGAAACATTACGTGTATATAATTCAATATTTATTTTATTATGATTGTTTATTAAACTAAAATAAATTAAATTAAGACATAGACTCAGTATAGAAGAAAGACAAAGAGTGGTTTGTGAATATGATCGGCGTAAAAACTATAGTCAAGTAGCAAAATTATTTCAAATTAGTGTTGAAGGAGTGAGAAAAAATAATTTAAAAAGTAAAAAAACTCTGACATTAGCCGATAGGCCCCGATCTGGGTGTCCAAATGTTACTACAAGAAAGGAAAATCGACTGATTGTGCGTCTTTGCAAAAAAAAATTCAATATAATAGTAAAGAAATTTCAAGAACAATTACAGAATGCTGGGTCTATAGCCTCTCAAATTACTATACGAAGACGTCTTCATGATGCAAATTTAAGAGGAAATGTAGCTCTAAAATTACCCCTCTTATCCAAAGTTCACAAAAACGACTCGACTCGAGTTTGCTCTAAAATATGAAAATAAATCTACAGATATTTGGAAAAAAGTACTTTTTCTAACGAACCGAAGTGTGAAAGTATATGGGAATAGTCGATGTAAAACGATTTGGCGATCAAATTTAGATAATCCATATGATAAATTATATGTGTGATTGAGTGTGAAACATGGAGGTGGTCGAGTGATAGTGTGGGGATGTTTTTCTTGGTTCGGTATGGGACAATTGTACGTGATTGTTGGTAAGATGACTGCTCGTATGTATTGTGATATACTAAATAATAATTTACAAAAATCTGCTAGCTCTATGGAATTAAATCAGGATTTTATATTCCAACAAGATAATGATCCCAAGCATTCAGCCAAAATAACAATGCAATATTTAAAAAAGAATAAGATAAAACTATTGGATTGGCCGTCTATGTCACTAGATCTTAACCCCATAGAATATTTGTGGGATGAAGTAAACCGTAGAATTTCCCCAACTTCAAGACGCAACGTTACTTCATTTAAAAACGAGATCTTTAATGTATGGGTGAACTTACCTAAACATATTTTTCAAAAGCTGGTTGAATCGATGCCACGAAGACAAAAGGCAGTAATCTAGACTAAAGGTGGACATACGTAATACTAAAACAAAAATAATACTCTTTAATTTAAAAAAAAATCTACATTTCAACTAACTTTTGACGATAACAATTTTGAAAAATAATTACATTATTTCTGTCTGTTTTATTGTTAATGTTATTAATTAAAATTGTAATGTCCATGTTACATAAATATTTAAATATAAATCTTTTAATTACAATATAAATATTTATAAATAATCAAGTGTGTTTATTACATTATGCTTATTAACTTTTCACCTGAGTATTTCAACTAACTTTTGGCGGGCACTGTATGTCATCAAGTACAACTTTTCAAAGCAATCAAAATAAATAAATTATTTTGTTTGGAAAATTGATTGATAATTTGTAGTTTTCCTGTCCCTGAAAAGACGATTTCAATTATGATTTTATAATAAGTTTTCGTTTTGTTCCGTTCGCAATTGCCTTACAATTTGATTCAGGAGCCAGCGATCGTAATAAGTGGAAGTGATTTAATTTTATTACGCTCTGAAGATTTGTCATGTAATCGAATTTCATTTATATCCTTTGTACAGGATTTATGTCGTAGTTTGTTTAAAATGAGCTTGTTTTTCATATTCATTCTTGCGTTTGACTTTCGATTTCGAAATTGAGTTTTAATTTTCAATGCGAGTTACGTATAAGAAGTGGTGGCGATTTTGGACCCGAATATACCTTAATAAACGTAGCTCTGTTTTGTGTCTGTTTTTTAACAAATTCCAATAATTACTGATGGCTTCAAATCTCACAAAACCGTCTCAAAGATATTATCTTAACAGTATAATTATCGGTGTATAAATTATACAGGGTATTGATCGACAAGTACAACGTCTATTTTAAGAAGTAAAACGAAATAAGAAAAACCTTGTAAAAAAATGCTGAAGAAATATTATGAGCTAGCGGACATTTACTCCTCTACCAGATAAAAAGACAAAAGGAGCTACAACAATGCTTGTATCACTAAAACTGATTACAGTGCACAGTAAGAACAAAGAAAATTTAAACAAAATGAAGACGTTGGAAGATAAAACTGTAGAATTTGCGACTCAGACATAGAAGTGTATAAACGTTCGATTGTTTTAAATTCTGATCCATTGAATTCAACTCGCTGAAAAGCTTTCGTTAGATAAAGGTAACCATGTAATTTTTTCCTACTGACCTCATCCCAAACTGTTTTAATTCCGAGAGACCTACTTTGCTCAGATATACAGAATATGCTGAAATAAATAAATAAATAATAAATAATATCCGGAACAAATCACACACGGTCATCTGGCCCCAAACTAGGATTCCCTGTATCTTGGGCACCAGAGACTGATACACATACACATATACATTTGAAATACATACATATATAGATATAATACACTCAGAGCAAACAATTCTGCTCATCACAGAAAAGTTTGCCCTGTGTGGGGATCGAACCCACGACTCTCGGATCAGAAGTCAGGATCGCTAACCACTTAGCCACCGAGTCAGAAATATAATGCTTTAACAAAATTGGTGGGATTCTACTCATCATTGTGAACAGACTGTCTATACTTATTTTTTAATTCAAAGAAACTTAGATAAAACCTTATATAGAATTCTGATTTCGTTTAAAATCAATTTAACATACTTTGTTTAAAAGATGTCATTAAAAAAATTGGATATCTCTCCCGACATGTGCAGGAGAGATGGCCTCAAGACTGGCATTTGTAACAACCAACCCTAAAGACCTACAAATACCTAAATAGAAATTACCTAAATAAATCAGAAAAACCCAGGTCTACGCTAACAAATTATAAGAACCTAACCTACCTAACAAAGACTAAATAATATGAACCAACCTAAAATTGCGGATCTTATAATATATGTTTCTTAATAAAATAATAGATCTTAATAATGTATGGCCAGTCATCGCTAGTAGCGAGAACCCTAAGTTGTGATCGTCTAGAAATAAGTAACCCTAATTCTTTTAGAATGGACTGAGATTGATGAAAAGTCAACTGAGCGGATTTCCCTAAAATAGAACCTTAAATCCCTGAACCATAAATCTAGAACCTAGTAAGATAAATACTCTTTGTAAAAGACCCCTCCCAAAAGGGAGAGAGAATGTTGCCCCCTTAGCTTATTATAATGCGTAATATTTGATGTATAAATGTAGCCAAAACAAACAAAGGTTAATTAATCAGCGAACTGAACTCTGGACAAGTAATTAAGTTAAATTTAGGCGCTCCCGGAACGTTCCATGCACTTCAACCCTCCTAAGTTGGATAGTGCTCTATCCCCATAATTTAGTCCATACTCTTTTCTCGTAAATGTTGGAAACAGCGCTTGATACAAGAATGCTTTTAACTCTTCTAGAGTATTCAATAATTATTGTAGACAACAGCGTTGTTCTGCCCGGACACATCTCACTGGACAACTGTTTGGTCGATTACTGAAGTCTCGCAAAAAGCTGAACTTCTCTGCATGACGACTTTGTAGAATTTCACCGTAGAATGTAGCTAACTAAATTCATCCAAGACTCAGGTCAATAATGCTGTCATAGCGTAGTATTTTTCAGGTTTCGCGACACCACTAAACGCATAAACGTGTAAACGCATAGGTTTGGAATGAATCTAGCGACGTTAACGAGTAAACATGAAGACATAGTAAAAGCTGCAGTTCTTAAATGCTTTAAAGCTTAGTACTTTCAGGTTCGGCAGTAGCACCAAAGAACCAAACGATAACGCATAGGTTAGAAATAAAGATATTATTCAATGGTAAACGCCGCAGTCCTTTAATGTTTTAAAGCTTAGTACTTTTCAGGTTCGGCAGTAACACCAAAGAACCGAAATGGGAACCCGGACGTTGTTTGAAGTAGATATCTGAGTAGTTTGACCTCTCATTGATATTGTACAGAATAGCTGAAGCTAGCCCTCGACGATAATAAAAGTTCCATAGAACTAAATAGCTGGATAAAATATAATAGTTGTCAAGCATACCGCGCAGTAGAGATTTGTATCCAAGCAAAACAAAGATATCACATAATAAAACACATGAAAATAAACAAATAAAAGCATGCAAGTTCAAGCCGCATATTAAATAACACAAGGTCCAAATCGGGAGATACCCCCGAAACCCATGTAAATAATACACATAATATTTCAAATCATCAATCGAGTCATACGAAAACATAAAATCCATGGCGCTTCTAAATAAATGCCCTAGAATTAATACTTTAGCGATTCGGCCACTTTCCTTGCTAAAACTAATAGCTATTTCAATACAAACACTGATAATAATATATTCCGCATCCCATTTGTCTATCCAAATAAACTGAAATAAATTCCCCCACTAAAAATTTATAAACTATACCGTTCTGTTTCAGGCTCGATTCCGAAGTCCCACACAATGTCAAAACCATTATTCTTCTCTATAAAAATATTACAATAAACTTGTCAGTTTGTTTGTATTCTTTATATCGCCGTCCTTAGTTTTCCCTTAAATAGTGATGCTATTATAACAAAAGTTATAAAGCATTAATTTCTAAACCTCTTAGAACGATTTATTATTTAAATAACCTCAACAGATGCGTTTTAATAAACATTATTTTTCC
The DNA here is from genome assembly GCA_958295455.1 of Coleophora deauratella. Taxonomy (NCBI): domain Eukaryota; kingdom Metazoa; phylum Arthropoda; class Insecta; order Lepidoptera; family Coleophoridae; genus Coleophora; species Coleophora deauratella. The sequence goes on along the minus strand of OY282408.1, from coordinate 7,286,126 downwards.
ACAATTAGACACATAGACTAAGCCACGGGTAAACCCTTAGTATTTCCCCAAAAGTCTATAATTTGCTCAGCAGCAAAAGCTGTCAGTAATTCCCTTTTAATTCCTTGAAGCGTAAAGGAGACGAAACTATTGAAAAATATTTTATTCCTGGAAATGACTCGCAAGAAGATTGAATGTTAAGCTTTATTTCTATTATTCTCCAAAACTGTTGAAATTCGTAAAAGTTTTATTAAATAATTGCATTTGTGCATATGTAACGTAGTTTGGTCCGTTACAGATTGAAATATCTAGTACTTTCCATTACTGTTCCTTCATGCTCTCGTTATTTCTTATCAGCACATTAAGTTTCTTAAGAACAAAAATCTTGAAGATTCATGAAAATATGATTATTCCACCGTTGTCGTTACTGGATATTCAAAGTCAAACAGTAGGTATATTAAAACCATGCTTAGGACAGAAAAATACTTTTGGAGTTATAATATGAAAAACTTGTTAAATATAAAACTATCCATTTCAAATAAAGAAAATCGGTAGCACAATGAAATATAAACTTTGACACATTTTTTACTAGAATACTTAAAAAACACATTAAAAACATGAAATTCACAACAGAATTTAGTTGCTTTTTAATAACGTAATATATCTTAACTCTTAATCAAAAAAAAATATTATACCTTAACTCATCCGTTCAAAGACAATTTAACTTAGGCACCTTAACCCTCTTAAAAATCACCAACAATTTCCTTAAGAGTACCATCCATAGTTTACATAGAACACGTAGCTTAAGTATTATGCCGGTAAATTGTAGGGAAACAAGAGGTTGCCGAGCACTCCTTGCGTTGGCGATCTTAATTTGTTGCTAGATAAAAGCGTACTGCAATCCTTGCTGAGGGAACGAACGAGTCAGCGTTAAAGAAGATTGTATCTACAACAGTTTGTGGTTGTTTTGCAAATTGCTATCGTAAAATTGTAAGCATATAGGTGTTTATTTATTAAATTAAATGTTTTTCTTTATTAATTTTACCAAGATAATCTCAAGCTTTACGGCTGAGTACGGTTTTTTGTCACAATCTGTGGTTTGATTAAATTTGCTTTCTTAGTGACATTTATTTCGAATTTTCTCGTGCTTCGCAAGGCACGTTAACTCGTTAGTGCCGGTTGCTGTCACTAGATGTCAATCGTTGACCCATGTCTAAGGATTTATATGCGGCTTGAAAATCTCTGACACTAGAACTGACCACTAGCTTCACAACATTCACCAATCCGGAATTGACCTTAGGTGTGGAGTATGGCCTAACCTTACAGAGTCATAGGAGCCCGTGCCTCAGTAGTATGGATAATTATGTGGGTTTTCAATGTAACCCCGTACAAATATAGGCCTTTGTATATGGGCTTGCAAATTTTAAACAAATGTTTTTCTTGGGATACACAAAAATTGTTTGCGAGAGAAGCCGCAACACAAAATACATAGATACAGAAGGTCCGCTCAATACGCTCACTAAAATCCTAAGCATATACATGCTTATAGACGTATACAGTCGTTGTAGGCAACTGTGCGATCGTGATCTTGTCTCGAACGACCGTATATTTCTATAAGCATGTATATGCTTGCGATTTTAGTGGTTTGTATTGAGCGGACCTTCTGTGTCTATTTTGTGGCCGCAAACAGAAAGTTACTTTACAATAACTGCAAGTTTTACCTATAGTGCCCTTTCTTATCGTGGAGACTCAGGAGACAAATATACGTCAACATCATATGCGCTGAGCTTACTGCCTTGATTTGTGATGGACGGTATACTAATTAGAGGCACGAGGCAATCAATCTTAGACTTGAATGTTAATAATAGACGATACATAGGTAACAGAGTTAGACACATAGCTAATATTATAATTCATGATGATTATCTTTCAGGATAATAAATTATTATTAAGGACGTAAAAAGCAATGACTGTCATCATGCTCTTTTCGTACACTTACAGATAAATCGCATACAAACGAAACGAATATGTTCAAAACGCTACATAATGTGAATTTATAAAATAAAAATAAAAAACATAAAATAATGCGAACTTTACGCAATATTCCAAAAGAACTTTACTGGGAGTGTCGACGAGTTTAAATTTTCCTAAAGATTGCTGGCTAAGGAAACACTGTAAAAACCAACCAGAAAATATTGCAGTATAGATAAAAATTCGCCAAATTGCTACAGAGCGAGTCACCTTGGCAGGTTGCCAGGGACCTGATATCGAAACGATTCCTCGTCGAATCGGTCCCGGATCGAAAACCGATCCATTGGGCAAGTATAATGAGAGGCAGTAATTTTGCAACTTTCGGAAAGTTTCTAACGAGGTGCAGATTAAGCTCTTGACTTTTTAAAACTTATTTTATTTTTTATTTAAGTGCTTCTTGATATGTCTACATTAATATAATGTCATTGTCTAACGAATAATCGACCGACAAGTAGTCAGTTTTAGAACCGGCTAGAAATTATCCAAACGACATTAAATCTGAATAATCTAGCTAGGAATTCAATTAAATTGCCGTTGCATTTTTAAATGTCTTAAACGTAGATGTTTTTTTGTAGTCCAGATTCTTTTTGACATCCTCGCAAAGTTAATATTTAAACAATTTTGTTCCGACATTATTAAAATGTCTTACTTACATTACCTGATTTTTACTCCAGATATTCAAGTTTAATTTTCACCGTCGCAAACAAAATTGGTATTCGTCGAGTAAGAAGCGAGCTCACTAACAATCTGCTCTACTTTTAAGGAATTCGCATTTTATTTTAAATGAACCGCTTTATAAAATTTATTTGATAGCTGAAACCAGGCATTTTGATTCCGGCTGCTATTATCTATAGACTGACTGACTAGGTGGCTGAGTGGTTAGCACTCCTGACTACTGATCCGAGAGTCACTGAATCGATTCCCACCCAGGGCAAACATTTCTGTGATGAACAGAATGTACATATGCACAATATTTAAACGTAAAAATCCTTTTTTGGGGCCAGGTGCCCGTGTTCGATTTGTCCCGGATATTTATTTATTTATAGGCTGGTTAGTCTCAAGATCCGAAATGCATTCCGGACGCGCCAAGAGAATTATTCAAATATATTCATACGTATGATGAACGAACGGTTTGGTACAAATGCAACCGGATCTTAATTACAATAAGAACGTTTATATAGAATATTTATAATATTAGTGAGATGCCTGTCATAAATAGATTATATACAGGGTGTAAAATCAAGCTGAACAACTTTGTTGAAATCGCAAAAAAATTTTTCGACTTTTCATACAAGCTTGGTTCATCGCTGATCGATTTTTATGAAACTTTTTGTTACACTGAATATATAACCCAGAACAAAGGCCCCTTATAAGATTGGCCTAAACCCAAGGGAGATATAGTCAATTAAAAAAAAAGGATTACTCATGATAATACTGTTTGGTTTTAGCCTTTGTATGGGAAGTTTGGATTTGGTTCTACGAGTATACTGTATGGCTAAGTTAAACTGATCAATTTTGATGAAAGCTTTAATTTTTATCTTTTTTACGATTTGAACAAAGTTGTTGACCTTAAGGGTCACCACACTTTTTGATATCTGGTTCAAGTTAATATTTTTATTCTCTTCACGGAACTTAACTTTCAATGTTCAAACTTAAAATACTGGTCTTATTCGGTTCCTTTAATAATTTTGTTCCTTTATTCCAACTTAAAACATTTTATCCTTATTTAAATATTCTTGTAACGTTCTTCGTTCATCCTGTCCATTGCATTTTCTTCCTCCTTCTAAGACGTTAACTAAATTATAAACAGCCGGTTAGTACTATCCTCTCACCTCGAGAATTTGAGACGCAATATAATAGGAAAACGTATCAGATAAGACTTATATAATAGGAACGTATCTTTCCTACAAAGCCGGATCACCTCTCAATGCTCTTTGGTGTCTGAACCACACCCCGGACACTCCATACCACACCTCGGACACTTCATACAAATTTCGCGCCATTGTTTACTACATAGACAGACATTCATGTTTGTACACATGTAAATGTGTGCGTGATGTACTAGAGTTAAATCGAGATTCAATAATTAGCCCTCATTGTCTTCATTGTTAGCTAGACTTTTACAAATAAAATGAAGGCTGTATACACCAGACAAGGCTGTAAGAAGAGAAGCTTAGCTTAGAAGTCGTTAGCTTTTTCTTTAAAATAATGAAATTGTCTTTGGTTATTATTGTATATTGTGCTTTAGTGTGCCAACCTCTTGATAAATGGTCACACATCGATCAGAGGGGGGGGGGGGGTGAGGTAGCATTTAGAGAGCGGCAGGGAGTGTTCATACTGTATACTGCCCTTATACTGTGCTCCATACAAAAATAACGTTATTATTAGCTACTACTAAGTACATGAGATTTTAAAAAATATCTGACTACGAATACTCTTCATACGAAAATGGTCAATCTAACGATTGATTTGTATGAAGAGTTTAGTTTTTTTGTTTATTAAATAAGCGTTAGAACAAAAGTCGTCACATTTGGCGTGAATTATAACCTAGAAATGTTCATATCCGCCATTAAAAAATCATCTTGCACAGTGAACGCTTGCGACAAATTACGTACACTAATTAGTAGACATGGACTTAAATAATAACCGGATCGATCTCAAGACGTCGCTGTCACCGAAGGCTGCGCCGCGCCACGTGATGGATGGAGACCAGTATATCATTAATTTAAAACTTAACAACAGCCCTCCCAAATTACGTTCTCTTAAATAATATAACTTATACAGTAAACATATAAATAAATTTTACAAAAGCACAGTGCATTCTTTGTTGCGAAAATGTAGGTCAACAACTAATACTAACAGTAGTTCTTTTAAAGTAATTCTCTATAACGGTATTAGGTATACAAACACCTGCAGATACTGCACGTTTAATTTTCATTTTACAGTTAATAATTACAAGAGGGTATTGCGTCTACGACTTTAGTACTTACATTAATTGGAAACACACTAGCAGTTCACACTATTACAAGCCTCACACAACTTTAAAATAAATCAAACCTTCTCAATCCAGTGAAATTGAGAGAGAAACTAACTTTCTAAAGGTAATTCAATGTGCCAGAAACAATCAATCAAATACGAGTGGCAATTTTAGTCTCAATGGTTCCCAAACTTCAGCCAGTGGTTCCCAACTTCATCGAACGGTGTTCGCTGTATAGAAATCGCATTCACCTTTTGTCTAGTTCCTGGCAAAATCAAATTTACAACTACGGCCTCAAGATAGTTTAATTTTGCTTGCTCAAACATGTAAGCCTGTTTTGCTCTTGCTCTTGGCATTTTCTCACTTAATGGTTAATGATGATGCCGATAGAAGGAAGCAGGCTTACCAAGGTTCCACAACGCAATGGGCGTCTTATCTTCATGCCGGCAAACATAAATGCTATTAACATTGATGTTTAGCGGCAAGACTTAGATAAGATGGTGGTGGCTAGCCAGGTACAAGCATGTACTACCATAAACCAAAACCAGTCCCAGCCACTGGGCCACGGAGGCGATTAAAGCTGCTAGCTGTAGCGAACCTTCAATGGTGGCGAGACTCGCTTTAGTGCGCGTCGTCTATCTGTACCTTTATATGGAAAACCGCGCCGCTTTCCATTCGCATTGCATCATACATTCGCATACAAAATGTGAGTGGAGCTCCTCACCCAATATAAAAAGATACGTTGCATTTTAAAATCTATAAAGCCGCATTGGTTACAGACTCCCGACATGTAACCCGACCGGGTGGGTACCACAGCTCGCTCTTTACCTGCCGCCAAGCAGCGTGCTGTGTTTCGGCGGGTGGCGCGAGGTAACCTTTTGTTGTCTTACACAATAAAAAATATATAAAAATTTCAACAATTAAATTGCAATTAAACTGACATACATTAGCTCGAAAAACATCCTCCGCTTGGATAAAATATAACCTATATTTTGAATTGCAGAATAAATTATTTTGAAATATTCTTTCGAATCAACTTGTGTTGAAAATATTAAATTATTTTTGTATTCTTTACAAGTCTTGTTGAAAAATATAACTTCTCAACAAACCCCACTTTGGTAGGGATATTATTTCTACTTCGAAACCCCACATGATCCTGGACACAAGACAAAAGGAGCTCTACTTACTGTATATCCCCTTATGAAACGTGTTTTGAAAAGGAATGGCACATAAGTACCTAGAAAAATGTTCTCACCAGGGAACCTAGCTTTTGTAAAATACATGGGTAGGTAGATATTAGTTTTATCAGAGCAAACGCTTTGAGTTTTCTAATTAAAGTGACCCGGTACTTGAACGTGTTCAAAGATAAAGTTCGATCTAAATTAGGAGCAGTTAAGTTAGCTTTTTAGAGCTAACGTTACGAGTAAACGTTCGTCTAATATACCCTGTAAAGTTGTTGCTTGCAATTAGAATACATTAGTCAAAACTATACCAAGTTAACCCGCCAATTAGAGCGACAGAGACCTCCAGCACAATGGCAACACTAAACACAGCGCTCGTTAATCACAAAACTCATTTGAATATTCATCTGTGGCAATTAAGTTCGCAGTTGTGATGTGTTTGGTTTGTAAATTTTCTTTTAAGCCTCCGTGAAAGTGCCTTGATGACTCTGATTCACTGGTGAACCTACAGATACGTAGTTAGTTGAAAAGCCCTGAACAGCTGAATATCTAGACTGCTTTATAATCAAATCAAGCGGATTCTCGCAGTGAACTTGTTTACATAGTTTGCCCCTTAGATTTTTTTTTTTTTAGTAACTTCCGTGGAATAGAATCTGAATGGAAAGTAGATACCTATTCAGTGTTGAAACAAATTATAAGAAAAGAAAAATTGTTATCCCTGAAACTTTATAAGATACAATATCACATCATTATACATACGAAATTGAGTATTATAGAAATATATTTGCCGCCTTTCTAGCTGTTATACATACAGTACGCTCTAAGGGGGCCAAAATATAGTCGGACATTTGATAATTACCCGACTGTGGCAAATTCAGTATTAATTTGGTGAATTTATATAAGGTATCTTATTCCCAAACTATAATCAACAAAACTAAGAAACAAATATAAGTTAGGTTTTTTGATGAAGCGGGGTTTGATTAGTTAATTTGCTTCTAGACTCACAACGGAAGCCTTTTAACGTGAAGCTATAACATTGCTGTGCTTTTTATGCTCCACAAAGAGTTATAAATTCAGATTTATATATTAATATATAAATTCAGATTTATATATTAATAAAGTTTATAAGTAACAAAAGAGACAATTAAATAAAAAACTACAACGTTGTGGCGCATTGAAAATGAGTTTATTTTCAAATGTAAAATTTGTCCATCTTTTATTTACACTTAAATGTTTTTCTTTCAGTGTTCATTATCCAATAATTACCTAATATTCGTTACAGATTCTAGTGAATTTAATTTTTCAATTAATCAACTAATATATTTAAAAATCCACTCAAAGTGAATTTAATGCAACCTAGTCCATACACAAATTCTTCAGACTCTGACTGGGCTAGCAGCTTCGGCTACTTGATGTATCTTGTAATATTCAGAACTCAGACAAAAAGTCCATGCAGAAGGTTTCTTAGTTTTCTGAAAGAAGTTAATATATTATGTGACATCACATTACTGATCATAAAATCTCTTTGTAGATTACATAAGAAGCGAAAGGATAAATTTCATATTACTCGAAAATTAAACAATTTATAATACAAAGAATCTGCATAGAAGAGTGAATGTTTTCTTTATTTTTTGTTTAACATTTACAAAAAACCGGCCAAGTGCGAGTCGGATTCACGCACCGAGAGTTCCGTATAAATTCATTATCACACAGGTCCAATTCTCAGGCCTGCAATCTCTTGAAGCTGTAATAAAATCAACTTCTATACCAACGCAGTCAAGAAATACGGCCATTTATGCCGCATAATTGGACACTCGCATGGGAATCAAAACCTATAGGGTACTTTCCGTTGACCTATAATCATGAAATTTAGCAGAGCTTCGCACTTGTGCTTACAGCATAAGTAAAGGAAAAAGCCCGAAAAACATAAATTTAGTTATATCACAAAAAAGTTGTGATTTAACTACAAATTTATGGTTTTGATTCCCATGCGAGTATCCAAATAAGCGGCATAAACCGCCATATCTCTTGATTGCGTTGGCATAGAAGTTTGAATTTTTCACAACTTCAATGGATTGCAGGCCTGAGTATTTATTATAAATTTCAACTTTCTACCTCTACGCGTTCCTGAGAAAAAGGGTCTTGACAAATAGACAGAAAGACGGACGACGAAATGAGTCTATAAGGGTTCCTTTCTTTTTCCATTTGAGGTACGGAACCCTAAAAAAACTAAAAGTCATGTTCAAAATAAGAATTGAAACTAAGTAAATTTTAGATTTTCGCTTCTTTAAAGAAGAAGAGAAAGAAATGTTTGCCTCTCCTATATGTAAGTTACACTAATAGTGTTCGTAACTTAACTGACTTTTAAAGGATCGAGAAAAGAGAAAAACAGCTTAACAAGTTGACTCGGAAGATGTTGAAACGGACAAGTTGCCCAGCTGATGGATGTATCAAGCGAACGTTTTGCAGAGTGATTTATGCTGGGAAAAGAAGGTAAATGACCTATCGGAAAAATGAAACGGGAAAAATAATGGGCAGTACTGTTTTTATTATACTCATTTTAACGATATCTCTTGATTACTTACAACTTTGCAAAATAATTACGAAGAGTTTTTAATGTTTGGTGTTGGAAAATTGTTTAAGGAAAAAAAATTTTTAGGCACCTACTTCTTGTTTATTAATTAATTACATTATTATAAAGATATATTTGCTATAGTATACCTAAATGAGAACTTTATACAGAATTCGTTTATCCAATATTTACAGTCGAATAAAAAAATACACTGTGCTGAAATGATGGAACAGTATTAAAATACAATTCCACAATTCCATTGGAGCGTATATAAAACTTTTGTGTTTTTAATGTTTATCAGTAAAAGTAATATAACATTCCGAAATCCATCACTTGGAATGTTTTATTTAAAAATCGATTATTGCGATCCGATTCAATGGATCTGATCATAAATTACCCTACATTACCTTTGAAAGGAAAATCCTATAGGATAATCGGAAAGGGTGGCTGGTGGATACAGGTAGGTAAGTGTAGCTGAACCACAAATAAATTTTGAGAGTTCACCTCCACGATTGATAAACTCACTGCAAAACTTTTACTCATAAGACAAAATCAAATCATTCACTGAGACTTAAGAGATTATGGAACTAAATAATTTACCCCAAAACACCATTTTTGTCTTGCGTGTTTATATTTCTGTTTATTCAAATCATTAAACCTACGTTATTGTTTCAAACATTAGTTTATATACGTATAGTAGATTTAAATAAGTATGATGTACAAATCAGTTAAGGAATTTATAGAAGCAATACATGAAACTGGTTGTATCAAATAATAATATGGACCGAGGTTGCATTTATCAAAGTTCACAATGTTGAAATGACCAAGCCGCTTTATTAAATCCTTCAATATCTTTATCGATTGAATCACAAAAATGCCAAACAAGAGAAAATATGTAAATTTGTTTGGCCTTCCGTTTTTTCAGCGTTTGATAGCATACTCGTTAACAGATTAAATATCAACACACATTAAAAAATCTAGTACAAAAAGACCGAGCTATATTATTTCTGAACATGGCTGTTTATACGACTGGTACTACTCGTCTCCCACTTGACTTCGATACTAGTTCCCGACAAAAAAGGTAATAAAACCCTGACCCTGCGCATTTCAAATGTAAATCCTTCTCCGCTCTCAGATGTTCCAACATTTATTTATCCGGTCCAGATATTGATTTAAGTTCACTGTGGGAATTGTAGTTTTACACGTTGAAAAATCTGGTATTATTTTTTCAGTATATTAGAAAAATATTGGCTAGTCATTGCCATAAAGGGTTGACACCCAGTTGCAAAAGAATGGAACGATAAAGCAATGACGTTGCATAAAACTATGTAACGGACCAAACTACGTTGCATATTCACAAATGTAATTATTTAATAAATGTTTTACGAATTTCAACAGTTTTGGAGAATAATAGAAATAAGGCTTCACATTCAATCTTCTTACGAGTCATTTCCAGGAATATAATCTTTTTAAATTTTTTCATCTCCTTTACGCTTCATGAAATTAAAAGAAAAGGATTGACAGTTCCTACTCAGCTGTGCAAATTATTGTTTAGAGCAAACCGTTAGCTCCTTCTGTAATATTCTTCAGTATGCCGATGACATCACCCTATATGTTTCTGTAAAAGACATTTCAACTGCCGCCTCTCGTTTGAATGCTGCGGTCGGCTATCTTCAGGATTGGCTTCTACATCACGGCCTTTCACTTTCTGCCTCCAAAAGTAATGTAATCGTTTTTTCTCGTCGTCGATCAACCCCTCAAGTTTCGATTGAGATAGAGGGCTTCTTGTTACCCAACGTATCTAATGTAAAATTTTTAGGCATTTACTTTGATTCAAAATTGACTGGAATCACCCATATCAATTATATTAAACAAAAATGTGAAAAAAATATCAACATGCTTCGCTCATTAGCCGGTGTATGGTGGGGAGCTCACCCTTACTGCCAAAAACTATTGTACAATGCAATTGTCCGCAGCCATCTTGACTATGGTTCTTTTCTATTAGAACCTTGCAACAAATTAGCTCTTTTCAATTGGGATAAAACCCAGTTTAAGTCTCTCCGTATCGTCTTGGGGGCAATGAAATCGTCTCCAACTAATGTACTCCAAGTTGAATGTGTGGATCCTCCTCTTCACCTTAGAAGACAATACCTCTCTGACAGGTTCCTATATAAAGCTGTTCAGCTATCGAATCATCCGCTTATCGCTAAATTACACTGTCTATCCGAATTCATTTCCGCTGGTGGATACTGGACCCATAAAACCTATCCTCGTCTTTTTAATAGTTTTGTTTCTTTCCTACGTCTCCCATGCCCTGTACTACAGGGCCATAAAAATTTAATTTTCGAAACCCCTTTCGACTGTTTGATTTTTTCTCCTTCCGACTGTTGTTCTGGACTTAGGGATTCAGAAGAACTCGCCCTCAGGTGAGACGGAGCTGAAAGCGGCTATCGACCGGAATTGGCGGGGTTGGCTGACTATGTTCACTGATGCCTCCAAAACGGTCGACCGCTGCGTCGGTGCTGCTGTATGGATCTCAAAGTTTAGAATTATTTTAAGTTTCAAATGTCCGGCGTTGTGTTCGATTTTTACCGGTGAGGCAGTGGCCATCTTAGAGGCCATCCTATATGCAGAGTCTCATTCCTTGAATGAAACTGTTTTTTTTTCTGATTCTAAAAGCTGTCTTTTGGCCATTCTTTCCAACCTCTTTCAAAACAAAGTTAAGTTTCCTCTTATCTACCAGATTAAATCTGCCCTCTTCAGGTGCCACGAAAAGGGCATTCAGATCGCTCTGATCTGGATACCTAGTCATAGTGGCATAGTGGGGAATGACTTGGCAGACTACTATGCAAAAGAAGCAGTTACTACAGGTTCTCTCTCACATTATAAGTGCTACTTCCATGATCTCGTTTCTTTAGCCTCACAAGGATTGCACATTTATTGGAAAGAAGCTTGGAGGATATCTAGTGCCGCGAAAGGCAAGCATTATGCTACAATACAGGAACTCATTCCTTCTAAGCCTTGGTTTTTTATTTTCCGTGATGCCCCTAAACTCTCTACATCTATAATATGCCGGTTGAGAATCGGTCACTGCTGTTCGCCTGTTCATTTGACCAAAATAAGGGTTAGAGACAACTCCCTCTGTGAATGTGGCTTAGACGAAGGATCTCCTGATCATATTTTCTTTAACTGTCGCAATTTACGGTCTTCTCTTTATGATGTTTTGCCACCTTCCATCCCTCGTCCCATTAATCTTTCATCTCTCTTGTCACTTGCGTTCTCTCCCTTCATCTACATTATCAGTGATTTTATCTTGTCAAATAACATTAAGCTTTAATTCCTCTTCTTATTTTTCTTGTAATACTTCCATTTATTTATTCGAAGTCTTTAATTTCTAACTCTTTTATTATCTCATATATAAATATTCGTTCTTCTTGATCCCTTGCCTCTACCAGTATTGTCATTGGCGAAATCATAGAAACCGCCATTTTTTTTTTAATAGTAGTAGTAGTAGTAAATTATTGTTTTTGGGACGGGGACTTTTTGGGGGGAACTCGGGGCAAGAGTTTGTCATTTTTGTTTTATTGTCTGAAAAAATAGATGTCGTGGTTTTTAATGCATAATATTGATAGTGTATTGTTCAATAAAATGCCAAAGTGTCTAATATGTAGGATAATGAAATAAAAGTGTGTAGACTGTGTTTCGAGTGCTCTCAAGAAGTCCATGAAATCTTCATCAAAAGTGCTATCATTTTGTTGAAGAATAGAGAAAAAGTTAAAGACGACAGCAGAAATTGATAAATGAGAACTCAAATGAAATAGAAAAATATTTAGAGAAGAGCAAACTACATAAGTATAGGCTGTATGGCCAGAGAAGCCTTTGCCTTTTCCTTGTAAAAGCAGGAAAGAACCAAACAAAAAAAAAATGTTTTTGGGACGGACTTTTTGGCGGGAACTCGTAGCAACAGTTTGTCAGTTTTCTTTTATTATCCGAAAACATTGATATCGTGGTTTTAATGCATAATATTAATATTGTATTGTTCAATAAAGTGCCATTTAAGTGTCTAATATGTAGGATAATGAAATAAAAGTGTGTAGACTGTGTTTTGAAAGCTCTCAAGAAGTCCATGAAATCTTCATCGAAAGTGCTATCATTTTGTTGAAGAATATAAAAATTTAAAGATGAAAGAAATGGCTTTGACCTTAATTCAAGTGAAGATGAAGAAATACGAAAGAAATGGCTTTTGGCCTTTAAATACGACAGAAGATTTTCAACAGACTAGACTGTATGGCTCTGATCCTTTGCCTTCCTCATCTCGGGGTAAAATAAAACAAAAAAAATGTTTTTGGGACATTAAGGTGTAGGACTTGGGGAATCAAACTCGGAACCGAGTGGTTTAGTTTTATTTATTTGAAGTGGGTAATTCTGTTTTAGTTTATTTAGATCTACAAATGGGTTGCGGGATAAGTTATTAGTGTTTTCATTAAAGCAGTTATCGTGTGTCTATTAGGTTTAGCTAGGAAAGTTGCCGAATCGGTAATTCACTCTAGGGCGATTCCTTAGAAGCGCCATGGATTTTATGTTTTCCTATGGCTCGAGAGATGGTTTGAAATATTGTCTGTGTTATTTACACGGGTTTCGGGGTTGTCTCCATATTTGGACCTTGTTTTAACTAATAAGCGGATTGAACTTTCATGCTTTTATTTGTCTATTTTCATGTGACTTCTTTGTTTTGCTTGGATACATAGGTATACCTATTTACTGCGCAGTGAGCGAGGCAACTAATGTATTTTATTCTACTTTATCAGTTCTATGGAACTTTTATTATCGTCGAGAGCTGAAGCTACTCTGTATAATATCATTGAGAGATCAAACTACTCAGATATTTTCCCATTTCGGTTCTTTGGTGTTACTGCCGAACCTGAAAAGTACTAAGCTTTAAAACATTAAAGAACTGCAGCTTTTACCATAGTATAAATAGTAAGTTATCTTCATACAATGGTACATCGCGCGGCTTGTATGTGTGCGCGCCAGTAGGCACCGCCGTCTACGCACACAAAAGCAGAAAATGCCGAGGTGACCGAGGTGAAACTGTTGGGGCTGCACCGCGGCTGAGTGACGTGACGTGTTAGTCACTTGCCGTTTCTTGACACGACACGACATCGACGCCATCGCGTGTAAAAAAAATGACTGCATCTACAAAGCGAAAATATTGTTGTGTTTCTGGAATTCAAATCCAGAATTGTCGTTATTCAAGATACCGACTGATATGATATTGAAAAAACAAAATATTAAAGCCACTTATTCCATTCTTTGGTAACTCACGGAGGAACATTTACATTATACCTACAAGTGATTAGTAATACCTGCACATCTCTTAACTGGTGATTCCACTCTTGAAACTGAAAAACTTGGTCTATATAACTTTAGACAAATCACATTTTTTTCTATGCTTTTCATACAAATCGATCAGCTTATTGAGCGTAGTTCATAATAAGAAACCAAAAAGATTATGCAATTTAAGCAAAGTTCTAGAACAAAAGTTGTTCAGTTCATAAGTAAAATCACCAGTTAAGAGGTTAGCATTTGGGTATGTGGCAGTCACCTGTATATTTTTGATCACTATTATCAATTTATCACTGTGTTTAAACTTTTAATTGATGGGCTTTATCGAGGTAATTTTACAATGATTATAGACCAGGAGCCAGGGGGCTTTAATTTTACATTTAATATAAATACAGTCTGAACTTAAGATTTATTTATTGCTATCAAATCGCCACTGCGCAATAATAATAATATAATTTAAATACTAGCTCCTTTTAATTGAACCGCTCTTATTCTGATTATTTTCACAAACTTTTTCTAAGCCTGTCGTTCCTTTCCTTCGTGCGGTGGTACCGCTCATTATTCTCGGATTTGCTATTTTTGGGTTACCTACCACGTTTCTTTTTTCTGATTTGACCTACAAGTCAATTTTTGTATCATTTATTTAAAAGTGTTACAACAAAAGTTGTCACGTTAGACCCGGCTACTAAATAGCCTTGATATACCTTGTTCCAATCAAGAAAAAGCAAAAGGTAAAAATCAAACTTACTATGGAACTGACACATGTCAACTTCAGTTGCCTACTAAGTTTATTTAGGTACCATTTGATTGAAATGACCTATATCTTTATGTATTTGTATGTATCTGCTGTTTAACAATCAGTTAACTATTATAATGGTTAGTACCATACAAAATACAATACAAATACGCAATGATGTGTGTGACTGATAAAATGCAGTAAGCTCCCGGTCTACATGACGCATCTAGAATCACGCAGACGGCCGCGGGCCGCGCCGCGCATGCGCCGTGTGCCGACCGAGAGCTGCTGCAACGCCGCGCCGCCGCCGCTCAGCTTAGTCACATGAGTATGTGCCGGCCGTACCGCACGCTGTCCGCTGCGACGCCGTCGGCCACACCAACGACGTCGCGACGACACGATTTCTCGCTTGTTATATTTTACCGTACCTATTTATATGTTATCTATAAGAAATCGTATGAAATACGTTACACGGTAAAAATATTCTATTACTCGGTCTGTCGTAGTTTACTATAGTACTTGTACTATTGGGTATTCTGTGACGATAGTTATTCTCAGAGATCACTGATCTAAGAGCGTTTAGTAAGTTACTAATAAATACACGGCTTCGTAGTTCTCCTTGATACCTATGATGTACCTATGTGATTCAATTTTAATTAGTTATAAAAACATAATATAGTGGGTTTCACTTTTGGTCGATAATTATTGTATGAATAAAATAAAATACTATTTTATTCCAGGCAATTTTTTTTATATAAACATACATACATATATACACTAATGCGTTTTAAATACCAACGTAAATATTATATCATTAAAATACACCCAGACACAGGGCAAACACATGTGTGCCAAGGTGGGAATCGAACCTACGACCCTCGGATCAACAGAGCGCTAGCCATTGAGTCAGTCAGTTTTTTTTTAAATGAAATTACATAATTATTAATAGGTATAAGGTACTAACATTATTAGTAGCCGATATTTTAGTAAGCACTTTTACTTCTGATTTTGAATCTCGCTAAAATATTGGGCACTAATAAAGTAGCACTTTATGCAGGTATTCTACTCCTAAAACCTTGCCCGATAATAAGCTCATAGTCAAATCCCAAAAAAAATTGCCATCTCATAAAAATTGGTAAGCTGATTATCGAATTTTGTATGGGAAGTGATTTTTTGGTATTTATAGGTGTTTTTTAGGGAAATTTCTCTAAATTCATGATTAGAAGCCACAGTTAAAACTTTGTCGGTCATTTTGTATCACCCGGAATAGGTAAGTACATACACTTCTACAGTGAGGCACAACCCTGCGTGTTTGGTCAACAACACCATATACATAAGTATTATAGTCTACTACCGGCGAGCAGATCACCTACTCTCTCTACTCTGCTTTTACTATGTCTTCATGTTTACTCGCCGACGTCGCGTCGCTAGATTCATTCCAAACCTATGCGTTTACACTTGGGTTCTTGGTGGTGGCGTGAAACCTGAAAAGTACTACGCTATGACAGCTTTATTGACCTGAGTCATAGAGTGGAGGGATAGTTTTGTATCAAAAAACTTATATGTATATCTATCCTCGCAAGTCTCACCCTTAACGACAGTCAAAAAAACGTTTAAATATCGAATTTCCGCGGAAACTATAACGGAAAGCCAAAAATAATACAAATTGACAAAGCAACACTATTAATTTATTGCTATTAAATACTCGACCGAATTCATTGAAATTTGCTAAAAAGTTAAAATAAAGGAAGGAAATAAATTTATCCGGAATTATCTATGCCCACAGCTCGTGCACTGCGCACTCTCAACGACAATCATTAAAAAAACCGGCCAAGTGCGAGTCGAACTCGCGCACCGAGGGTTCCGTATAAATTCATAATCACACATGTTTTGAACTCTATATTTTTAGGGTTCCGTAGCCAAATGGCAAAAAACGGAACCCTTATGGATTCGTCATGTCTGTCTGTCTGTCCGTCCGTATGTCACAGCCACTTTTTTCCGAAACTATAAGAACTATACTGTTGAAACTTGGTAAGTAGATGTATTCTGTGAACCGCATTAAGATTTTCACACAAAAATAGAAAAAAAAAAACAATAAATTTTGGGGGTTCCCCATACTTAGAACTGAAACTCAAAAAATTGTTTTCATCAAACCCGTACGTGTGGGGTATATATGGATAGGTTTTCAAAAATGATATTGAGGTTTCTAATATTATTTTTTTCTAAACTGAATTGTTTGCGCGAGAGACACTTCCAAAGTGGTAAAATGTGTGTCCCCTTTTTTGCTGTTTATGATTTATGACGTATTAAAAAAACTACTTACTAGATCTCGTTTAAACCAATTTTCGGTGGAAGTTTGCATGGTAATGTATATAATATATTTTTTCTAGTTTTATCATTCTCTTATTTTAGAAGTTACAGGGGGGGACACACATTTTACCACTTTGGAAGTGTCTCTCGCGCAAACTATTCGGTTTAGAAAAAAATGATATTTGAAACCTCATTTTTGAAGTCCTATCCATAGATACGTATAGGTTTGATCAAAAAAAAATTTTTTAGTTTCAGTTCTAAGTATGGGGAACCCCCAAAATTTTTTGTTTTTTTTTCTATTTTTGTGTGAAAATCTTAATGCGGTTCACAGAATACATCTACTTACCAAGTTTCAACAGTATAGTTCTTATAATTTCGGAAAAAAGTGGCTGTGACATACGGACGGACAGACAGACAGACATGACGAATCCATAAGGGTTCCGTTTTTTGCTATTTGGCTACGGAACCATAAAAACACATATCTACGCGCGTAAAGCAGTAGGGGAACCCCGAAAATTTATTGTTTTTTTTCTATTTTTGTGTGAAAATCTTAATGCGGTTCACAGAATACATCTACTTACCAAGTTTCAACAGTATAGTTCTTATAGTTTCGGAAAAAAGTGTCTGTGACATACGGACGGACAGACAGACAGACAGACATGACGAATCCATAAGGGTTCCGTTTTTTGCCATTTGGCTACGGAACCCTAAAAACACATATCTACACGCGTAAAGCAGTGGGCAAAAGCTAGTCTTTTTATATGTCGAACGGTTAATGACTTTAAGAGAATATAACAAATATGACTGTCGATATAGTCTACCCATCGTCTTAGGAAAAAACCCACCCAGATTAAAGGTATAGAAACGTTAAGTAGGTCTAAGACTTGGGGAAAAGTCTATTTCTCCAAGTCTGCGCTGCAACTATAAATACATCTCAGGGCACCCCACCTTCCCAAGCGGACGAAATCACGTGCACCAGCTAGTATTCTATAAACTAATACAGGCCAAAAGAAAATCCGAACAACGACGTCGGAAATAACTTATTTATAACTGCCATTAGTGATAAACTTCGTCTACAATTTCGAATTTAATTTGTTCTGTCAGTAATTTATGTATCAATTTGAATTTGTAGTTCCGAGAGCTTGCAGGCTGTCGTTTACTTTATTATTGGGGTTCTAATATTGTTTATAATACAATATTTCCAAGTCATTATTAAATCGATACAATAGGGAATTTTCCACGGGTTTCTCTAAACTCAACTAGATGGCGCTGATCAACATTGGAAAAAAGAAAATCTCTTAAAAATCGTTAAAACTGACTGATATAACCGACTAATATCCTAATAATGATAATTAGCTTTCGAAGATTACTTTTCATTGAATATTTTTTTGCAGTTTGATCCAAAAAATACTTTTCATAATTTTTGATGCACAAAGCTTATCAGTATTGTTTTTGTATTTATTCGTGATGGACGAATCAACAGATTAACGGAATCATTACCTGACTGCCTTAGTATTAACATAATAATACAATTTGATATTTGTATATATGCATGTATTTTGGCGGAGTCTTTCAGCTTGAGTGATTTTGGTGTGCGAAATGTTATCCTTATAAAGGTTTTTAATATATTTTTATTAACCGGCTTCAAAAAAAGAAGGAGGTTCTCAGTTCGACCTTTATTGTGTATGTATGTATGTATGTTTGTCCGCGATTATCTCGCGTTTGGCTGAACCGATTTTGATGCGGTTTTCAGAAAAGTATTTGTTACATTTAGGAGAAGGTTTTAGCAGTTTAACCGACTTCAAAAAAGGAGGTTCTCTCTTTGACCCGTATGTTACGCAATTGAAGTCGGTTTTTAACGATTATTAACAGTGAAGTTGTCAATGTCGTATTATTATTATTACTAATTATTATTATTACATATTATTATTACAGTAAGCTCTGGGGTAAACTTAGAAAAACCTTAGTGCCACCAAAAGTCATAAATTTATTGCAGTATTGGTATAGCAAGCAGGAGAACCAAGTTAAGTGGGGTCAGGCACTATCCAAAACATATAGACTGGAGTGTGGTGTTAGACAGGGAGGACTGACGTCACCCGTCCTATTTAACCTTTATATGAACGACCTGCTGGAGGAGCTCAGCAGCATCAGAGTCGGTTGTCACATCGACGCGACGGACAGAGCGTCAATAATCTCAGCTATGCCGACGACATGGTGCTGCTGAGCCCGTCCATCGCTGGTCTCCTTAAACTTTTGTCCATATGTGAAAGGTATGCATGTGCACACGGCCTAACTTATAACGTCAAAAAGACTGAAGTAGTGATTTTCAAATCACGGCGCATACCCGAAAATGTACCGCAAATAATGTTGTGTGGTAGCCCACTAGCGATAGTAACCAAATTTAAATATTTAGGTCACATATTGACTGACACACTTAAGGACAATGAAAACCTGGAAAGGCAAATACGTGCTCTGGTAGCCAGAAGTAACATGTTGGCGCGGCGGTTTGCGCACTGTTCTGATCAGGTCAAGGTGACCCTGTGTAAATCGTACTGTCAGGCGTTCTACACCAACCAGCTGTGGAGTAACTATTAGTAGTAGTTATTATATTGTACACGAAGAGTGTTAAAAACACCCTTCGTGTACAATATAATAACTCATTTAGAGCCATGCTCGGTCTGCTCTGGAGGTGTAGCGCGTCTGGCATGTATGCAGACAGTAGGGTAGACGATATGCCTGCTTATCTAAAGAAAATTAGGAAGTCATTCCACAAAAGGGTTAATTCCGTAACAAATAATATTGTAAGAGTGGTTCATGAAATTGTGTACCAATTTGACAAAACTTTTTGTATGTGTTTGACATAAAAATGAATTTGTACCGTGTAATGTTCTTTCTTTCTATTGACTGACATACTATCTTTATTTTTAATTTATTCTATCATGTATTGACAAATTGTTATATTATGTAGCTAGAATATCTATTTTATTTAATGTACAATGATGTAATATGGGTTTATTGCCTGAAATAAACAATATTTATTTACTAATTTCTTTTTTTTTAATTTTAATTAGATTATTCTTCTTCTCAGATTTAAAAGCAATGCTCTTGCTGTTTAAGTAAGTATGTACTATGTACCTTTACATATTTTTTATTCTCGTGATAAGATAGTCATATTATTACATTTACATATGTAATTTTATTATGTCTACGCATAAATCGACATATACGTATAAAAAACATGGTTCTGTGCACTTTTCTTTGTTATAAGAAATATCATGGAAATCACTAAAAGTCAGCCGCATTATCCCCGGTCCAGCAGAGCGCGGCAAATTGATCGAGTTCGTTTCCTGTGTTTCGACAGAGCGAGCGCTGCCGGGACCAAAGAAGTACGTAAGGCTTCTAATGAACCCACTTAAGGAGCGGTCATAGAAGGGAAATTCTTTCTGAACAGTTTAATAACACAATCATCAAAAATATTGAAAAGACAGGGTGTAACAAAATTGGTGTAGGACCCGTTAACTGAGGATTCTATACTCAACGTACTGAACAACTTTTGGTCTACGACTTTGCGCAAATCGTAAAAAAAATTTGAACTCTCCATACAAAAATTGCAAAACAGGTGATCAATTTGGGCTTGTGTTTAAATGCCTACCAGAAATGCACTTATTCCAAAATAAATTGAGAAATTCCAATAAATTCTAAATACCTGCCAAAACGGATAAATGCTCACCAAATTGTGTTTCATGAAGTATTATAGAAATGAAGCTAATTTCCTTTTTATTGCATGCCATAAAAATATGTTAACGCCGTTAAAGTTAGCTTTAGACCAAATATTTTATATTATCGCTAAATAGATATTACCAATATTTTATTTTATGACTTTCACTTAAGTGATCTTTGCTGAGACAAAAAACTAACTGTCGACCGTATATTTTTTTAAATACCAAACATAATATTGCTTACTCCAAACACAATTTACTTGTTTATTGCTTTATGAATTAATTTTAATTTAATAAAGTAGTTAAATAAATATTTCATTCTCAATTACTGCAACTCATAATGACTAAAGGTAAACGAATCATTGGTGGGAAAATAAAAATCAAAAGTAAAATGAAGTTTCATATTTATAGGTACATATAAGATTAATTTGTACTTAAGAATAATCAATGGCACACAAAATATCACAAGGGGGGAGGGGGGGTGTACTGAGATATCACGTGTATTTATTTTTTGTTGATCGCGCGATTTCTAGAGTAATTTCCAATTTATACCTGTATTTAAAGATAATATTTTGTACCGAAAAATAGACGTGATTTGGGTAGGGGGTGGGGGGTAGTCTAAAATCTCACCACGTATCACCAGGGGAAAGGGGGGGGGGGTCTAAAAAGTTGCTAAAAAACAGCCCCTAGCCTTTACGCCTCCACAACAACGACTGAGAGAGGAGCGCGGGGTTGCGGCTCGCGGCCTGTGCGCCGGCCGTCTGCTGGTGGCGGCCATGGGGGTTGCGGGGTAAAAAAATAAAGGGAAACGATTGTAATCTTAGTTTCACAATAATATATTTTGGATTAAGGTTGAATAATTTGATTACACTAAGGCAAATTAGAACTGTAGTTTTTGGTATCAATGTTACTGTTTCAGTAAAACAATATTTGGTGAGCATTAATCCATTTTGGCAAGCAAAAAGTATGTATATACAAAAAATACAATTATTCTGATGTGTGTATATTTATTTTCGAATTTAAAAGGTTTACTTTAGGGACCTCGGTATAAGATCGGTTTAATTTATATAGAGTTACTTTATTTTACTTGGTACTTAGGCTAAGGGTATAAAAATTATTTTGGTGAGCACTTAAATTGTACCCATCAATTTGTATGGAGAGTCCGTTTTTTTTGCGGCAACGTCGTAAAACAAAAGTTGTTCAGTATGATGAGTAAAATCCCCAGTTAACGGATCCTACACCAATTTTGTTACACCCTGTATAAAGACAAAAATCACAATTCATACACATTTATCTTTTCATACAAATCATCAGGGAGAGAGCCATGTAGGATTATAGGATTATAGGGTATTCAAAATTGCGTTTGAATCAAACCTAATCTGAATAGTGAATCAAAAATTTGTGTAGGCAACTGAAAACCAATTGCAGATCAGATTTTTTCAATATTTTTCCTGTATTCTATACTCGATTCTGCGTAAACCCTTATTTCAAACGCACTTTTTAATACCCTAAATATTCAAGACAAATCACACAACGCAAACTAGGATTTCCTGTACTATGGGAAACAGAGACTTAAATACTTAATTAAAATATTTATCATCAAGACACAGAGTAAACAAACCTTACATTACACAAATATTTGTTTTAACTCGGGCGCAAATTCGCTATTATCGGCGTAACGTAGAACTTAGGAGCCACTGCTTACGAGTCAGTCAGTTGTTAACGATATGATACAAAGTCGACGTTATTTTTATATCATCTCTATCTTATACAATACTTTATATACTTACTAACTTCAGTAAAAGCGTAAATTTAATCCAAAAATATTTAAATTAATTTCGAAAATGAATGCGGAAATCGTTAAATATTCGTAGCTGTGGCCGAGTCGTTATGCGAATGGCATGCGCCCGCGATCCATCTCGTCCCCTCTCTCGTCTCTTTCCGCACCTCGGTCACCGCCAGTACATCCTGTATATTCGCATTAAATACGTAACAAAACAGTTGTATGACCCGGTAACTGGGAGTTCTTCTCATCTTACTGAAAAACTTTTGTTCTACGACTTTGTTGAAAACGCAAAAAAAATATATCTCTACAGGGTGTAACAGAAAGGTGTGATAATACTTCAAGGTTGGCTTTTACCCATCAAACTGAACAACTTTTGTTCTACAACTTTGTTTTAATCGCAAATTTTTTTTGGACTTTTCATGCAAATCGATCAGCTGGCGAACCAAGTTTGTATGAAAAGTCCGAAAATTTCTTTGCGATTTCAACAAAGTTGTAGAACAAAAGTTGTTCAGTTTGATGGGTAAAAGCCAACCTTGAAGTATTATCACACCTTTCTGTTACACCCTGTATACAAAGAAGTTTTACTCTGCAGAGGTATTAATAAGATACTCTCACTACACAGCAATAAAGTCCAATCTTACTTGCGCGTACGCTACGCGCTTTTGTATCATTATGAATAAACAGACATTAACATTTTAAAAATACCATACCTAAAATATTTTTTTTGTTTTAGTTTCGTTGTAGTATTTTCCAAATTGGGTCACCAACCGCAAATACAGCTGACGGTATGATCGGTGCTGGGTACACGTTTTTGCCCCGCCAACGGACTTTGCCGCCCACCCGCTGCGCCGCCGACCGCCACCGATGATAAACGTTTAAGGCGGGAAGTACACTCAATCTGAGCAGGTTGATGCATGATAATTTAATATCGACCGTAACGGCAATCATTTTAAGTTCAGATCAGTGTGGGTACCGTCGCGGCGGTTACGTCAAGGCCGAACGCAAAATTCTCGAGATTTCGATGTTCTTATTACTTTTCTTGGCTTTCAAATTAGTTAAAAAAATCCATTCAATATAAATTGAAGGTATTAAATTGGCCGATTTTTGTGTGTTGGTTTCAACATAAACAAATATTGTGTTTCCGAGAGAATTTGCAATTAATGCAAAATACAAGGTTTACAGGATATTTTTTTTCATCAAAGTTTCTGTGATTTTAATGATTCTGTTCAATACAATTTGTTTTTTATTGTTTCAAGTATGTTATCTATTTTTTCCATGGTGATAGCTTTAACCATTATTTCAAGAATTTGAATTGAATATTGCGATTTGGCTATACTTAGCGCTTTAATACCTTGCAAAATATACTCGTGTGATACAGCCATAAAACGTCAGTCAACGAAACCAACAGGTGAGCTTTCTGCATTTAGCCCCACTTCTTAGCTTCAAATCCGGTCCCAACCGGCAGAAATCATGAAACTTGGTATGCATGTAGCTTTTACAGGTACAATAAAAAATGGAAGGGGGAACAAGACGTATACTGATTTAAAAAAAAATTAATATTACTCTTCCAACCATAAAACTCAAAAAAGCCACTGAAATTTTAGTGAAATCACTGCGTTTATAAACTGTTTGTTTTGAAATTGTTTGGCAAAATAACATTATCAGTGCGATAATAGTACGATAATAAAGAAAACTTTTGACCAGTAGTTTTTTGTAAGAATAGCAACATATTATATTACTTCAGTTCTATTAGTAATAGGTTTTTTATGTGATAGGTGGCAAACAAGTAGACGGATCACCTGATGGTAAGCGATACCACCGCCCATAGACGCCCGCAACACCAGAGGAGTCAGAAGTGCGTTGCCGACCTTTGAAATGGGATGGGGGATGGGGGGAATGGGGGGGGTGAGGTTGGGCCGGTACCCTCAAAAGGTTAAAGTTCTACATGAATCCCTCTACAAAAAAATTGAAATTCAATCAAAAATAGGTATTGTCAGTACTAACTTCTCTTAACAATTTTTCGTGGAAACTTCGTATGGCCTTTGCAGGAACTATCATAAAGAGTATAGAGGTATAAGCATGGGCCAGATGCCCCTCGGGAAAGTTAGGTTGATATTTTTACCATGATATCAGCTTCTCAAGAGAAACATTTCCCTAAGCTATCAAACCTCGAAAATAAGATAACTAAATATAACAAGAACTATGGCCTCAAAAAAAAACATTAGTTACAAGTTATCCAAGTTACAATAGAGTTCAAAGAATTTATCTTTTAAAAATTACACATACTGTGTTACTTAAAACATTGTTCATGACACATAAAAAAATACTGCCTATTCTAAATAGGAGTTGGGCCACTTAGAAAGAAAAAAATATTACTAAGCATTATAGCAACATATGCCTACTTAAATGAAAATGTTTAATTATGTAAGCACATACTTATTATAACATGAGAAATTAGTGTGTACTATGTACAAGTACATACATAGGCATGTATTCAAAGTAACAAAAGTTTATGTAAATAGGTTATTATTAAGTGTAACCTGTAAAAACTTAATGCTTTAAAGTTATCTTTTACTTAAATAAAAAATAGAAAACAAACAAAAAACCTTTAATTTCAAATGAAAAACATAAAACATCATGTATGTTTCAAAAATAGGTAAGTACAATCAGTCTCATTAACTGTACATAGTTAACACAAGCAACCATTCATGAGTACATAGTATGTATGTATTAATTCTAGTTTACCTTATAAAATTAATTATATATCTATAGGCAATACGCATATCTTTGCAATCGACCTGTTATGAACATGACCATTAGTAGTTTTAACTATAACCGCGCGAACTTTTCCGTCTTTTCCTGGGAACAAATTAGTGATACGTGTCATGGGCCACTGCAAAGGAGGCGTATTGTCTGTACATAATATAACCTAACCTATAAAGTTACCAATTTTTACATTCGGGTTAACATTTTTCCACTTGGGTTGGTTTTGTAACAGATTTAAGTAATTTTTACTCCAATATTTCCAAAAAATTTGTTTCATATTAACTGTTATAGACCAGAATTTAAGTAGGTTACTAGGAGTACTACTCACATCACGCTCTGGGTAACAGTTAAGAGGAGCACCCGTGAGGAAGTGACCCGGCGAGAGGAAGGAGAAGTCATTCGGATCAGCTGTGACAGCCGTCAGTGGACGCGAGTTTAATACACCCTCAATCTCTACCAATATTGAATTTAACTGTTCATAGGTTAGCAACGCTTTACCTGCCACTCTTTTTAGGTGGTGTTTTACGCTCTTAACTCCACTTTCCCACAGTCCACCGAATATAGGGCTATATACGCAGGAATAAAATGAAAGTTGATGCCACGTTCTGCTGCATACGATTGTATGTGTGACTGATGAGCCTGAGAAGCTTGGAAGCGATAGAACTCATCCAACTGATTCCTTGCGCCTTTGAACGTCGAGCCATTGTCGCAGTGAACATCGCTGGGCAGGTTTCTTCGTGCTATGAACCGTTTAAAGCAGGCTAGAAAGCATTCTGTGGTCAAATCCGAGATAAGCTCTAACTAAGCAAAAACTAGGACGTGCAGGTTTGATAGCTTAGGGAAATGTTTCTCTTGAAAAGCTGATGTCATGGTAAAAATATCAACCTAACTTTCCTGAGGGGCATCTGGCCCATGCTTATTCCGCTATACTCTTTCTTAGAAAGTTTGTTTTGCCCTTGGCAGTTGTATTACGTGTATGGAATACCAATGAAAATCTTCTTTACACATCTTAATCTTAAGTATCTTAGCGATAATATTAATTGTTGTGTAGATATATAAATACCCAGTTATACAGCAAACATACTCGTCTTACAAATGGTTGCCCCGAATGGGATCCAACCCTTAATTTCACCAGACAGTAAGAGCGCTAACCACTACGCTAATGGGTCAGTACCTAAGATTAGAAAAAAATATATTTTTGGATGTACTTTCGATAATTTGATGCACACTCTATTTAATAAACAAATAGAACAAAGTGTTTCATTAACTTTATTTGTTGCATGCGGTGCTCATTTACAATTGAAAACCACAAATAATGCCACTTCACTTCACGATGAAACCCGCAACAGTAAACGTAAAGCCCTATTTGTTATATAAATTGCATTTACTAAAATGTGTTAAATGCTATTCTGACCAACTTATATAACATGCATATAAATAAGTATCTGAAAATAATATCATTTATCTTGTATTGCGCGCTATTCGAGTTAAATCATGAAAATATAACATAATTATCTATAATCTGACTCTCATTTTATCTGTTGAAAATTATGAAAATCTTAAAGGAATTTAAATAATGGCTGAAGCTAAAGGAGTCTCGAGACGTCGTCTATCAAATTGCTCAGGCTCTATTATGCTTTCATACTATTCACCTCGGGTTAGGTGCCTATAAATAGGTATTTAGGTACCTAGCTCTGTGTGGAGTAGACGGCAGGAAACGATAGATAGACGGTAGACGCCACATAAGCCAGGATTAAGGGAATTGTGAAGATCGACTTTTGACTGGAGATTTTGCTTTCCTGTGATTTAGTAACACTTTTGTCTTTAATATTTCACTTTTATATTTATATATAATAGAACAAGAAAGATCGGCCATCTCATACAATATGACGACTTCATCAAAAACATCATGGAAGAAAAGACTGAACGGAAGGGAAGAAGGGAAAGACCGAGGATAAGTTATTTATATGGACCAAATTAAGAAGAAGGTTGACGTGATGTTGTACAAAAAAAGTCAAGGTGAAGACCTTGAATATAATAGGAGTGAATGGTATGAGCTGCACTGACAAGAGCCCAGCATTAAATTAAAGAAGAAATATTTATATTTAACACTATCGCCACAAAATTTACGACAATTGAAGCAGAATGTGCCTGATCTGACATGAAATAATAAAAACTATCAAATATGAAGTTGCTACATATTATTACAACTTTACTGTATATAATGTATGAGTCTAACAAAAACTATAACCATATTTTAACACACAAAATCAGACTTAGCACTTTCTCTCTCTCCTTTATCGAGTGGCACAATTAACCGTGGTATCCTAAAAGAAAAAGTACCTAAAATAAACTAAAAGAAACTCCGAACGATAATAATGTTTCTTCTCACGATTTAAGATCCGAACTTCATATAAGGGGCCGACAAATCGACTCCTCTTTCCGTGATAGTTTTCCCGTGTCATAGATACTTCATTTCTGGCGGATTTCCTCGCTCCGCTCTCATCAATCTTGTCAGTGTATTTCTGTATCGACACTATATTGACATTATGGATTAACCCTTGACGTTGTTTGAGATTAGGTGGCCTTTGCAGTATTTACTCACAAAGGCATCTTGAATTTGTGCCATCAAAAGGTAATCTTAAATAAGGTCTAGTTAAGCTTTTAGCTTTTAAGGATATTGTTTATCGGCCTGCCTTTACAGTTTCATCATACTTGAGTGGGCGCACTTGTAGGTTCGTAGGTAGTTTACTGATTAGTTTTGTATTCATTTTGAAAGTGCTATGTTTTTTTACACGTTGTTACCGTTCTCTGTAAGCTACTTTGTGAAATGTATAGTAGATACGAAAAAGATGTCATGTAATCAAAATAACATGTAATATGAGAACCGGAACCCGGAACTGGACGGATCCTTTTAAAACGAAGACGCGTTCCGGAATTCCGTTCGGCACGGTCCGGGACCCAATCTTCATTTTGACACATGTCATCAGTAATCCGGGCTTATGTCGCATGTCGCATGTGTCTGCCTACCCGAAGTGGTCACAAACAAAATATTCTGTTTGACCTAAGTCCTGAATGATAAAGGAGCTTGAGTTATTTATTACTCAGAATTGTTTCACATTATAAATTGGCAAGACACGTAAGGTTGTGTTAGAAAATTGTGTGCGTGCACTGAAAATTGAGTTACGGTAGCTGTCAAAACTGCTAATTTACTTTATACGTGTTTTATTTGAGATTAAAGGTTACTACTAGTACAAACTTATTTTGATTGAAGTTTAACAGTCAGAAACAAGACTCTCATAGCATGGAACATTTTTTGAAGGTAGCTCTCGATTTTTTTTTAAAAGATAGAAAATATATAAAAGTAATCTCAGAATAAAATCTGATAGAAGTGAAAACAACAAAAGGGCAACAACAAAATACACGGTTCTTCCTTCTTTTTGTGAAGTGAATGATGGGGTAACGAAATAGCCAATCGCGAAATCGCGCCAGGTAAATTTGTTCGTTGGCTAAAATGAATTCGCACCGTAGCGTAGCGTCAGGCGCTGGAATATGCCCCAGAAAATATGAAAATAAACAATGTGAAGGGAAACGGGGAACTGCCTTTTCGTAAACCATAATACCATTTCACTTTTACCATAAAAAAGGGTACGATGGTCATTCAAAGTTAGGCAAACTAGTTACGAAACTACATATTAGGTGTGTTTCCTTCTCAAAATAATTGATACCAATTCATTGTTTCAGCACATGCATGATGTGCACCTCCATAAAACAATTTAGTTTAAATTAAATGTTATTTTGTTGACTCTACGCCATACTAGTACTTATATGTATAGGTAGCACTGTTTTCACATAGAGATCATATGCAAATCGACTTGAATTCGATACTTTTGAATATTTATGGAATATCGATGCTGTTATTTAGCTCCAGGCTTTTAATGTAGTTGAAATGAGATAATGTAGTTGAAATCCATTGCATTAGAAGAAGCTCTGACTTTTAAGAGCTTATTGGAAAACTAACTTTAAATTTATTTTGTTATCATCTGTTGACAAATACAACAATTTTATCCTGATTACATTATTCGCAGTAGGTATCTAGCTAGATAACGTAAAGTAAAAAAATATTTATCAAGCTCCATAGACAGACAAGCTTTGAACAACCACAAGATTGTGGCTATCGGTTTAATCTGTAACGCGCCCCTTACAACAATCTAAGTACTTACAAAGTTTCCTTTGCATACAAACATAACTATGCGTAGTATTTAGTTAGCCCATTGTACCATTGTATCATCTTAATAGTTTAAGCGCTGTTGGCCATGAAAGCTTGCTCCACTGCCAACTGGGGATTTATCGCTGGCGAGTGAAACACGAGGTCGGCCCTACTTCTGGAACTTGGCCATTAACAGAAAATTTAATCATCTACTTAGTTAACAAAGTGGTTCTTGCGTAAAGCCTCCACGGATCCGTGGAATGTCGGACCGCTAAGTTGTTCGTCTTGAATATTATCTCTTTGCTAAGTTACTTCGACTAGCCACCGAAACTTTAGCGAGCCTGTCTCGCGGGCAGATAAGCCGAATCCTTAAAATTCGGCCTTAAAATATCATATCATAATGCTTAATTCAAATTCAAAAACCTCGTCAAGTGATATAGTCCAATATTCATCCATTAATTCAACTCCATAATACCGTGTAACAGTCAAAAACCGACGGCATGACAGTCCGAACTGGAATACCCTTTCAAACTAAAACCTTCAGTAAAGCATCCATTAGTCAAAACGGGCTTTTAAACTCTGTAAATGACGTGATTTATACTTTTGGACGTTGATTTTTACTCGTTCTCCGTCGCCATCTATTTGAAAATGTTGCGAGCATTCCATTCGGTGGCACGAGAGAAAATGAAAACAGGCTGAAGTATTAATCTTGTTCAAATGTCAAAGGGTTAGGACAGAGATAAAGAAAAATGCAATAATAGCTTACCTAAATGCCTAACAAACTCGTTTCCCGGGACGACTCTTTTGTGACACTGACGAATAGTTCTTTGTTAATGACAGTATTATCTTAACAGCTTTTCAAGTGTAATGCCCCGAAACTATGTAGTTAAGAAATAAAGAGCAAAAACTTGTCTTAGTCAAAAAAAATTGCCACAAACAATATAAATAGTAGACACTAAGCCTGTAGGCTGCTCAACTTCAAAACTTGAAGATAATATATCTGTCTTTTAAAACAAAGTATAACTTTCAGAATGTCGAGGTGACAAGTTTACAAAGTTTTGGTGTCGTTTACGTGAAAAATCAAGGCATTTATTCATATTTTAGAAACCAAGAAAAAGTTTATCTTAAAAACGAAAAATTAAAATTTGTTAAGAAGGTTATAAATAATAATAACATCTAAATAATCTATAAAATATGTGAAATATAAACTAAACGTCACATCATAGCAGTCGTTTGGTAAGCATGCTCAACATGCAAATATTCGGTTCCGAGCCACCGGGTTTTCAAATTCGCATTTATCAACGACATCGCGACAAAATCTGCATGCTTTTCATGAAACTTGGGCACATGTTTTAGCGGGAAAACCCTCATAGGACTGCATTAGCGCGACTTGTACTAGTTGAACAAGATTACACCGAAACATCAGTGGGAAAAGTAGTGCCAACTTCTAGCTTTATTCAAGCACTTAGATTTTAGTGTAAACTGCATTATCACACTGTTTTAGAATTTGGGAAAATATTTTGGCTAAATTGTAGCATACTTGCTAAATATTTTAAACACATAAATGTTAGGTAATATCATTATCACAAGCTTAAGGTATTAAGTTAATAGAAAAAATGCTTAATGCCGAGACTGGTGTCATATGTTGGTGACTTTTTTAGCAAAGGGGCGTTAAGCAAAGCCTTATATCTATTCCCCAGTATAGCCATATAAGGCTATATGCAAGTTCTTTGGGCTATACAAATAACACAGTTACTTTCAATTCACTGACAAGCGACAACTTTACACAAGGAACATATAGTGTTAATATAAATTAGTTATAATTTGTTTTATGTCTCTTGGGGTTTCGAATTTTCCCATACTATTCCTGTTAAAAAAACATTATACAGTTTAGTGTGTGCTAGTGGTGCCTAATAAAGTGTAGTATAACACACGGAAAATGCACGAAGAAAAACACATCCAAACTTTACTAGTACAAAGAAGTCAACGACAAAACGTGAAATTTTACAGCTACCACAAACTTATTTGTTTTTAAACTGCAGCTATCGCATCCGTAAGTTCCAAGTGGAGGTGGGTAAAGTGTGGGGCAACTTTAATTAGATTTGGCGAGTTTCTTGGCAACGAATTTTGATAGCCACGCTCTAAATTACCATTCGAAGCCGATATTTAATAACCGACTAAGAAAACTTTCGAGCGATAAGCATATTCGAAAGGAAGTATTGAAAATATGTTTATTTGCGCATGATATGCAATTTTCATGGGGGGCATAATATTATTTTTTCTTACACTGCTTTACTTCCACTTTACTGGAATAGGTATAACTAGTCTGTCTTTCTTCGACTTGATTACGTGACCGCGACGTACACATACACACAAGCGAATTACGTTACTGCGAATCATTTTTAGAGTTCCGTACCTCAAAAGGAAAAAAGTAACCCTTATAGGATCAATTCTGTCCGTCTGTCCGTCTGTCCGTCTGTCCGTCTATCTTCTTCTTCTTCTTCAGACCCCCCCCCCCTCCTCCTGGTAATACGTGGTGAGGTTTTAGACTACCCCTCACCCCTACCCAAAATCACGTGTATTTTTTTGGTACAGGTAAAATGTAATTTAATTCTTGAAAATTAAGCACTGTGATAAAAATGTCTAGACAGACATTAAGGTTGCAAATTGGTTTCGACTGCCTGAAGCCATTTCGAACCTTGCGATAAGTTAAAAACAACGTAACAACAACAGTTCGACACTTAGAACTTACTCTAGAAATCGCACGTTCAACGAAAACATAAATACACGTGATATTTCACTACACCCCCCTTGTGACTTTTCGTGATTTTTTTCGAACCCCCCCCCCCCCTCCTTTTGAGCCTCACGTGATTAATGGACGACCACCTATGAATTTGATTAAATCACAATAAAGTTTTTGGACATGTCATACAAAATTATCATCTGTTTTGTATTTTTTGTATGGAGAGTCCAAAACTTATTTTGCGATTTAAGCAAAGTCGTAGAACAAAATTTGTTCAGTACGATGAGTAGAATCCCCAAAACGGGTCCTACACCAATTTTGTTACACCCTGTATAGATTTATGTGACCCAAACACGGACGTTTAACCTGAATAAATGAATTTTGACT
The DNA here is from genome assembly GCA_958295455.1 of Coleophora deauratella. Taxonomy (NCBI): domain Eukaryota; kingdom Metazoa; phylum Arthropoda; class Insecta; order Lepidoptera; family Coleophoridae; genus Coleophora; species Coleophora deauratella. The sequence continues at coordinate 7,253,383 of OY282408.1, read as the reverse complement.
GTGCCAGTTTTGGGAGGTAAATCAGAAAAAATAAAAACGAAATCATGAACAATTGCCACTAATGAGTCCATACTGGAAGAACTGAGGATCAAAAACAAGGAGACTTTTGTCTACAGGAATCCGAAGAACACTCCAGTGTTTCGGTCCTGTGGTGCGGAGAGAGCCAACAAGCCATTTATTTTGGAAAAATAGAAGGAAGCAGACCACGGGGCCGCAGTCGAGCTCGATGGGCTGACCTCGTCACGAAGACGCTGAAGATAATGATCCACGAGGCATCGAATCTTACGATGATCGCAGTTCATTCCCGGAAAGTGTCACGCTTGGCGAAACACTATCCGGGAAAATACTAAAGGGGTCACGATCCTCAGCACTGATGGATCGACTAAGAAGACGAAAATTTACCATTCCCCCTTTATCGCTGAAACTACTGAGTATATATTTTTTTTAAATACGAAGAATATTTCTTTATTTATAGATTATAGGAAAACCTATAAGAAGTCTATGGTCTTAAAATAAGATTGTAAAATTATCAATATTGTTTGTTTGTACGTAAATGGAACCATCGATGCGCGAGTCATACACGCACTTGTCTGGTTAAAAAAAAACTGCAAACGCAAACTTCCAAAACGCCACTACAAAATAACCAGCGTAGGTTTGTTTTTGAAAGCTTTTGTAGAGAACGAAATAATAAATTATACCTTCTATTTTATCGCGTAACAAACCTCGGACAAACAAAAAAGGTTATTGTTTGCGCGGCAGAAAGCAAATGCGGGCTTGCCGCGGCTTTTGGAGTCCCCTTAAATTTCCACTTCTTTCTAAGGACGACTCCACTAATGGAAGTGATCAATTTCCGCCAAAAATCGCAACATATTTTAAGCACTGAATTTTTTTTTTCGATCGCTTCAGTAAGATATATGTATAATATAATGTAATATATTTATTTATTTCATCTCATTCACAAATGTACAACATTGCAGTTTAACATAGATAGCTTAAAATAAAGTAATATAGCATAGTTGTATAGTAGAGTATTTTTTTTGGTATGTGTGTGTGTATGATGAAAGAGAAACAGCGAATTCATTCATGCGTAACCTTGGTTCTTACACTAGGCAATACCTGTCCTGTAGGTAACCAAATAGGTCCGAGTTTATCTAATGAAAACGATGAACGAACGATGCGTTATGGTTCGATATTATCTAAATATCAAAACTGCTTGTGTGTGTGTGTGTGTGTGTGTGTGTGTGTGTGTGTGTGTGTGTGTGTGTGTGTGTGAGCGTGTGTATGTGTGTGTGTGTTTGTGTGTGAGCTTCTAGGTGATCCCTCTTAAAATTTGTTCAGTTTCGTTGTAGGACAGAGTGCCAAGCCAATTTTTGAGCTTTTGTTTCATTTCCTTTAAAGAAAAATCTTTAATGCAACATTATGAGTTTACTCTATTGTAGATAAAAGGATGAAGAAAGGCGTTGAATCTTTTGGGAAAGGAGGTATTGATTGGTGGTATTGGAAGTTTAAAAACTTTATTGCTACATTTCTTTATACCTAGACAAATTTAGTACTGTTAAATGATTTTTTAACATTACGCGCATAATAAATAAACCACGTACACTAAGCGCTTCAAGAACAAGAAGCGCTTCAAATTCTTTGTAAATAAGTGTAGTAGGATATCTGATAGGCTTTTTTAAAATAACTTTAATAACAGAACGTTGTGTCCTTTCGAGCATCAACATATTTGTTATTGCTGCTCCGCCCCAGACTGATATATAATATGTTAACCTACCCTAGTTACCCGTTTACAACAAAAATGTTACAATCCTAGCGTCCACAATTATTGAGAAAGAGAAATACTCGTAACCATGGTATCAAAAGATGAAATACTGAAAGGGGAACAATGCTACCAAAAAACCTTTTTTTTTAAAGAAACAAATTTCCGACCGCTTTTTTTTTGATTTACGTAATATAAGTATTTAATATAAGTATAAGTATTTTGAGATACTTTTTTCAAAGTATCTCAAATTTAACAAAAATGAAACAAGCACTCCGAAGTTTTAAATTATCTATCGTTTGAGCCCATATAATGACAAAAATTGGTGTTTAATGGTCCCTTATAGAGGTATTTTTAACAAAAAAAAAACTGATTACTATAAATAGCGCACGGTTTAAGGGTGTGATACGTACAAGAGAAGTGTATGATATGCATAATTTTGATAAATTAAATAAAGTCATTTTCAATATTCCAGAAGGACAAGGAGGTATGCGATCCGTAGTTCTTTTAAAGCTTTGCTACTAAAATATTCTATTCCTACGTAATGCGTAAAAGTGCGTATACTCTGATGAAAATGAAGATTTCTGTATTCAAATCAGGTATTATTAAAACCCACTTATAAAAGGCCTTAAATAATTAACTAAAACTATTAAAGCTGGACCCCAAATACAATTTTTTAATGAGTTTCCCTAACCAACACTCAGTACCTAAATGCGCAATAATAAGTGGAATTTCAATACGTTCTATAAAATTCAGCTGATAGATTTGTATGGAAATAAAATATTGTCCAGGAACAAATTAGACACCACACACACAAAATTATCTAATTTCCAAAAAAATCAGTTCAATCATTCATCATCGGACATCCTAGCCCCCAGCTCTAAAGTAGGACTTCCTGTATTATGAATCAGATACTGATACGAGAACACATACATACATATACATATATTATATAAAGATATAACACAGAGCAAACAAATCTGATCACAGAAAAACCCTGGGTGGGAATCGAAACCACAGCTTTCAGAGCAGTAGCATAGAGCGCTAATCACTGGGCCACCAAGCCACTGAGCCACCGAGTAAAGTCCAATATTCTATTCGAATCGTACTGAATTCCTTGATTTATTATTCAGTTCCATTAGTGAAAGCTACAGTTTTAAACTGTTTCGATTAACAGATTTGACAGACCTGTTACAGAATCATTCTAAAAAATGTTCTATATTCTGCTTATTGAACTGCATGCTACTGCTACTGAATAACTTTACCCAACTTCATTCAATTCGCAACAATAAGTTCTTCAAACAAAGTACGCCGGATAAGGTGAACAAATAGTAGTGTGTAGAATTTGGAATGCGCCACTCGTAGAAAACATTGTAGAGTTATTGTTTGTGATTGTGATACTCTTGAATAGCAAGTAGACTTAGTTAAGGAACAGGTTTTATATACCTGCTAACTAAATCTTATCATGATCAATTCAATCGTTTTAGCGTGATTGACTAACAAAGATCCAGACTTTCACATTTAATACTATCGTATCGTTATCTGACGAAATATCATTATTTATAGACAGCTTTAAAGATATTTTATTGTGAGAAAAAACAGTGTAGCGATTTTTGTATCGAGAAAAGTCATAGGTTTTAGTACATGTCTAGGTATATTAGGTATAAAAATATGCGCGCAATGACTAGCATTCCTACCGCACATATTCTATACATATATACATAAAGGTGAATATGCCATGTTTTTGCTCTGATATTCGATTGATGAATAAAGCAGCCTCTATAATTGAATTCACGTCAATTTTGACACACGGACTGACTGAATACCTAGAATCTCGTGTAACTTATTGATAGCTCGTAAATTAGAGATTTATTGAATAGATCCGTTTGAGTTGATTTAATCTTGTTAAGGCAACGAATCTATTTAACATCGTTTATCAGTATCAGTCACGTTGAAATTACTAATCTGTTGAAGCCCTTCCAGAGAAAGCTGTTCGAAAGTTTCAGATGTCTGAAGCAAGCCTTTGTGAAAGTGAATACAAATATGACCGATTCAATTAAATAAATGAGAACATACCTACTTATCATCGGATTATTTAATAATTTTTGTATGGAAGGAAGTTTTTTTTTGCTTTGGCAAAAGTTTTTAAATTTCAAGGTTAGCAACTCTGTACCAGTATCTTTATTTATAGAATAATCATACATAAACAACTTTTGAATACATTCCGAGTTATAAATTTCTGTGCCAATATCCCCTTGCAAAAAGGCATTTATAGGTATAATCAATTTTATCTACGTCTGCATTATATTTAGCAGCATAAAAAACAAAGGTCCTTCGTACTATTGGTAATATGTAAAACGTGGACGCAGATTGATATTTCACATCAGTGTGACTTACAGTTTTCATTTTATAGACATTACATACAGCTCATCCATATTATATTCATAATTCATTTCGTTGCTGGTCTTCAGATTTTATAGTAGAATTTTCAACAGTAAGTATCTGACTTGCGGTCCTACTGCTTTACAGTTTGCTGGTTTCCTCAGGCGCATTTGATGACTGCTAATCAAAAACTTGATCACAATAGATCTACCCAGGTCGCAGTGATCCAATAGGGCCCTCCTTTGGTCCTATACCCCTTTACCCCCAAGTAATCATTAAACTTGTGAACATTTGGATTATACGTATAGTCGTATATACAATATTTTTTCATAATGACTATGATTGCGTTTCTCTTAGACAGACGCTAGATCTTAAATAATTTAATGTCCCTCAAATTACTAAGTAATTTCACTGCTAATCTAATAAGTATGCTTACCTAATCCTTGAAAATAAGCTCATAAGGCTCACACTGTATAAACTCTTCAAGCAAATTAAATCCAACATCATCAAACGCGCGACTATGTATCTTTAATCAAAGACATCGTTATGCGACAAACTACCCTGATGCATTCATGGCTTATTCATGTGCCATTCTAATAATGAAATTTCTCCGTAATAGCCCACGGAATTGAGACAGGGTGAAACAGCGAAATCTTCGGTAATGGTGCGTATCCACGTAACCTAATGTTGGTTGGCTACGCGTTCGCCCGTAAAGGGGAGCTTGGGGTAGCGTGCAACGCACCTTCTACAGTTAAATTTCGCATAAAAGGTCGCGAATTACTTTGCGCAGCTTTTATAACACCGATAAAAGCCACTACGCTAAAGGAAAGAAATAAAATTGAATGGGGATTGCGGTCGCGACAGAAATTAGCACTTCCTCTAATCGAGTGCTAGTGGATTGTTATAGATTTCTTTAGCTGTTTTATTATTTCAGAGCTTTAAGGATTTCACCCGCTGTATAGCTAGCTACTAATATTGTTTTTATTGTTTGTGATTGAATTTTATTGGTACATGCTTATTTATCGATTGCGAATATACAAGTTCTTTTTACAAAAATCTAAGAGGGCAAGGGATAGCTGCTTCGAAAAATATGGAGTTAGATGCAACAGGGACATAAATGACCTCATTTTCGTTTCAACTTCAATTTGCTGATGCCTGTCAAGATGTAAATATGCTATAAAAGTGCTTAAAGAACTCAGACAGTTGAAATGTGCTAATTAACCCTGTCTCACCCTATAATAGCTTACATTATACTCCTTGCATAATGTTGACTAAATACCAAACTTACCAAATAAATCAACATCCATGCTAATACGTATGTCAATGCTTAGTATCTGTTACGGTACTATAATAATAAGCATATGAGCTTATTAAAACAGGAGGCGTTATGCATCTCAAACACTACGTATGTAATACGTATGTAACTTTGCACCGTATCGCCCTGTCTAAAATACTAAACTGATGTAAACCTCTGAACTTGTCTTTATTTAAAGTATACACAAAAATAATTTGAAAAAGTTGTAAATGTGGGGGTTTCTGAATTAACTAACTTGTAGGGTTGTAAGTGTTAATACCCTATCTCCCAATCTTATTTTATATTCAAGTAAAAATCATTCACTTTGAATACAAGTAAGCACCTGAGAGATTAAAGTTATCTTATTATATTAATCAACAGTCCCTCAAGAAATCACAGTATGAGAAGCCTTCTCGTCAGTTCCTACGCGAGTTATTTATTACAGTAACAGCACGCAGTCACGTCGTGTGTATATCGTAAATTTCCCCGTCTCTATTAAAATGTAGGCAATAAAAACAGTAACACATGAGGGACCAGCGTAAATCAAAGGAAACTGTCGTCGCGGGAGAGAGCGTACGGAAACGTACGGAAGCCAATTTCCCGATGGGGAGGAAATAGTTGCGTGGGCTCGACGGGTAGATGACTATCGACTTAACGCTATGCTTTGCACGAGGTTCAACTACCTACTGTACAGAATGTATCAAAAAGGTTGGTAAATAAAGGTTGCTTTTATTTATGAAACTGAATAACTTTAGCCAACTTGGTATTCGAAATGTAGTCAGTTAACTTGGATGATCGACGTGACCACGGAAGCCGCACTACGGCACGACCGCTTCGTTTGTAGGTAAATAACTCAGAAGATTTGCATGGAAGGTGGAGGTGTAGCATCAGCATACACCCGTGTCCCTAAAGCGGACAGTATTTTTACATCAGTATATTGACATTCCATGGTTTACTATGCGTCAGACCATCATTCCAACCACTACACTGTCAGTTTAATGTCAATATATTGTCATTACTTGAAAATTCTGTCATTATTACTGATTGTGTCTGGTCCGCTTAAAGCCTGCCCGTCAGCGTTAGTATGCAGCAAGGACTACTTAATTGCACAACGATCCGCTTTGCCAGTTCGTTCGTCCTCCGGATAACAACGTTACCTGAGTATACTTAGTTATACCGTTACCCGTAGTTTACCCCATCGCCGCATCGGGGCGTCACGTGATGCACCCTAATCAGATGGGGTCTGTGATAGCAGATTGCTAGTCACGGCCCCAGCGTCATTAGGGTGCTGTGAAGCAATGCTCCCGATCCCGTTATACAGCTCTTTTACAGAATATTGGCTTGGAATTTCAGTTTGGCTTCAAAAAAGTCTGATGTTGAAATTGATATCATTATCCTTCTAAAATACTTATAATAAAATAAAAGTATCTTCTGAACACTGTTCGTGAAACTATAACTTAATTCGCTAAAAAAATGTAGACTTCTTATATAAAGTTCGCGGATCACTTGAGCAATTGACAGGTAAAATCCAATATTTTTTGAGAATTATGTGTATTAGAAAGTTTCATGAGTAGAGGCCGTGGTTAATTTTTTTCAGGTACTTCATAAAGACCTAGTTAGGAAGTGATTTATCACTTCTTAACAACCTTCTCTAATAAACCTTACACAGGTTCGGTCGGACCAAAAAAGGTTCCATACAACGCTTGCATATCAACTTTCCAATTATCTGACAATTAGTATAGTCAGAAGTATTTATTGAGGAAAGTTATTTTAATCAATGATAAGCTGTTTTGACAGACGATTCAGTCACTGATGCGCTTACATTGGATTGGTTTTGGTATAAACCCGATTTGTGTCCAGCACAGTCAAAGCATTCTATGTACCTGTCTATGCACAGACTCTGAAATGCCTGGGACATATCTGATTAGGGAATGCGGGGTTTCCTAGGATCTGAGTATCTCTCTCACAGAAAAGACAAGTAGATTCAGTCAGCTACAGGAGGCATCCGCATCAACCTACTTCCCCATATATCTCCGTATGATGACGTAAGTATAGGACGGGTTTGATTTCGGAGATTTCTTTCTCCTATGCGAGTTGCAGACCAAATAAGGACCGACCGACCCCCTTTATGAGTAGGATCAACGATTTTTCGCTTTTTAGCAAATAAAAAGTCGCCTTATATTTATGTATACAAAAGCATTCCCTTTTATATAAATAAATAAGTAGGCATAATCCGACCATTCCACGTCCAAGTAGGACCAGATGGGCTTCGCATTTTGTTTACATGTTCTTTATTTACACAAGTATACAGTTTTAAGAGAAAAATTTAAAATTTTAAGTACGCAGCGTTGTTTGGAATGTTGAATGAATTTCGTTTTAATTTTGAGTGTCCATGCTGCCGACATCTGTTCTTGCTAAAACATTTTTTATCTCTAGAACTAAATGCCCATTGCGGGTAAAAAAAAAATAATGAGCGAAATTATTTAATCTGGGGCTAGGATGGGCAATTTGTATGAGAGATTCATAATCTATGGCAATCTAGTTTACAACACTAAAAAACAACAAGAGAGAGTCCTGTTTAATAAATTAAATGGTCAAAGCATCGTTAAAAATAACAGTTTACAGAAGTGTTACTAACTGCTCAACTTAATAGCTCTATCAAAGACTCAATTGCGCGAAAGTTGAGCATTTAACTGAGAAACTAACATAAGTTCCCCGTCCTCAATTTCTGTGAGACCCGCCCCATTGTCAAGTAAAATCAAAGATACTTTGTTAAACGTTAAGTTCTCTCTTAATAGCGCAGAACGGACACATTTATTTAGATTACTTTGAACATTAATAACTGCTTGAACTGTGAGCCTTCCCGTTTAAGCAATTAAGAAACTAGAGCCAAGTTTTGCCCCTATGTCATATGTTGATATACTTTGGAAATAAATAGTACCGTTCTCACTATACAGGCATAAAATATGGTAATTCTAAAAGGGACAGACAACATCTAGATAGCCATAGCCACGACAGATTCATTTAGACTTAGCGTCCTAACGCTACCAGCAAAATATTAAATTACGATATAAATTATAATGAAGCTTCAACATGATGCATACTTACTTATTATATTACAGCTCTCCGCGGAAGTTAGGGTAAACATGATTAATTATAAAGCACGAGAGCTGCAAAAAACTACCATAAACTACGTAAATTTATTGCAGCAACAACTATCCAACTAAAGTTGTTACTACTCACATAAGATAACGCGAACTAATCAAATTAAAAGTTGCCCCTTTTCTGGGTCTAATTTTGTTGCCGCTATACATGCCACTATCCACTGCGCCCGTAGTGTGCCGTCCTTCTTGTTAGACTGGTGGGCCTTTTGGTTATTGTATGTGTCACACTCTAGTTGTGTTGTGCTCCAGTTATTACGGTAGGTGGAGTTATAATAAGTGCTCTGGGATTTGGATGGGTTCCTTAAGAGTTAGGTGAAATGTAAAAACATAGTTTGTTATTTTTATTTAGGTATTATTGTAGGTATTTCATTTCGATTATGCTTCTCGTGAAACTGATTTACTTTCTCCACGTACCTATCTATACAGTCGCGGCAAAAACTCTGTTAGTCACACATTTGTGTAGCGACCTAAGTTTTCTTTTTATAAAAGGATGCCTAAGCGGCAAATGAATTGCTCGTGAAAATAAATAACTTTCTCCTAGAAACTTATGCAAACGGGGCTCAAAGTGACTTCTCGTACAAAATGGGGAATACCTAATTTTACTCTGGCTATACATCATTGAGTCTAAAAAGACCACACCTATAAACTTTAAGAGGTTCTCATGACACTGAAAGAAAACTTTTCCTATGGAATCTATACTTAATTCGCAAAAATAAAAATTCATACAAATTTATCGACCCACTAGCCAATTTTGTATGAACAGTATTTTTTTTTTTACAATTCTTTATTTTTAAGTTTTTCAGTTTATTAGAGTAAATCTCAGATTAAGTTTCCGGGAGTATAGATCTATTTACATCTTTAAAACATATTACAATATGATAAAACATCACATTATAAGAGTGCCTACTATAGTTTTAAAACAGCGGTTGTTATCGGGTAGTTATCCAAAGCAACCGATAATAACGTATAAACAGCGGCTGACAACCGGCTGCTTATCAGACTCAATGCCAAAAGGTATTTCTTTTTGTTCGCAACCCTCTCTTTTTATTGTTGTAGGTTGTATCGAGTAGGGGTCACTTAGGGGAACACTTTTGGTCGTGTGAAGTTGTCTCGTAGGATCAACCGTTTCCGGAAAAACGGATCCGACCGAAGTTGTGCGTTTATAAAGGGGCCCGGGAATTTTTTTTTATTTGCGACCCCCCTTTTTATTGTCGTATCGAGTAGGGGTACGACTACTATTACTACTTCACTACCACCACCACTCCACCACTGCCACCACTACCACCACCATCACCACCACCACTTCCACAACTACCACTACCACCACCACCACCACTACCACCACCACCACTACCACTACCACCACTACCACCACCACCACTACCACTACCACTGTCACCACCACTACTACCACCACCACCAATACCACCACCAATACCACTACCACTACCACCACCACCACCACCACCATCACCACTACCACTACCACCACCACCACCACCACCACCACCGCCACTACCACTACCACCACTACCACTACTAGAGATGCACCGAATGTTCGGCCGAATATTCATATTCGGCATATTCGGCGACTTTTTTAACTTTCTTTACTTGCTTATAACAAGCACATAGCTCGAACAGATGGCCATTGGGGCATTAAAGTTCTCGAGTGGCGACCGCGCACGCGCACCGGAATACGTAGCTTAGGCGAGTTATTCTGTTTGTCCCCGCACAAAGCTTTTAGTTTTGTATGTCCCCGAATAATATTTTTATCAAAAATTCAGCTCTTTGAACATTTCTTGTTCTAAATAATATTAAAAGCACCATAAAATAATTATCATAAAACTCGGTAGACCGAAGAACCGATGACCAGCACCGGTAGCATGGCGACGTATCTCGCGCGCGACGCGAGTTTTAAAAGCATTTGTTCCGTTCTAACGCTAAGCTAATGAAAGAGACAGCTGAGCTGTTTCTCGCTTTTGGCGCGACAAACAGCTTTGTCTACGCCCTCGTGCTACCCGTGCTGGTGCAGGTCGTGAGAAGCCGCTATAGGTGCGGGCAGCGAAGAAGGCCGCTCGTCGTGGAAATCCTCTGGGGAAACCTTTGTCCAGCATTAAACGTCTTTTGGCTGATGATAATGATGACATTAATTAAACGTGTGATACTTACTACTAGTAGCATACAAAGCCGTCTAATTGTATGTCATTAATTGCAATCTTGATAGACAATTCGAGAATAATTTCATTACTTACACCGCCTTACTGTAACTGGCATGTAATTAACTTATCATGATCCTAACTAGTTCTATCTTGTCATTAAGTAACTTATACCCTAACTTACTCATATTAATAAGGTTTCATGTTCATTTGTAAATTATAGGAATTAGTTAAGGGAAATACCTATTGACGTACCTATTTTAAGGCCCCCGCACAGAAGAAGTTTCGGCGTTGCTAATTAAACTTGCTTCTTACTTTTCGCTACAGTTCCGATGTTCCTTTGGTGCCGTTTCAATAATAAAAGAAGAGGAGGAAAGAGAAATCTAATCACTCCTAATTAGTTCTTGGTCTTACTTTATTTACGATTTCTTTAGTTAACTTTCTCACTGAATTGGTTAAAATTTATACCTATGTACAGCCAATACTGTTATTTTATATTTTTAATACTTAAATTTTACATCTCAATTTTAAAATTAACTCTAAATACATTTTAGGCCACGGAATAAACGGAACCTTTTTAATTTAGTTTTTAATCAAAAGCCGATCAATCGAAACCTTTCACCGCCATTCATCAACCTTGTTAATGGATTGATGTACACTGTACAGACAGTTCTGTATTTTATTTATTAACGGGCTAGATGAATGGTGGTCTAAGTCGAAAAGGTCGCATCGCAACTAATTCGGAGTGAAGGCAGTGTCGTCCCCTGTCCACTTGATAAATTGATGTCCGACCACCGTGATGTATTAATATCAACCTAAACACTCTCTTAACTTCCCCCCTTTATCCTTATTTTTTCTATCGCCATATCGTCAACCAACGAACATCTATAGCGGTTACTATACGCTTTTATTGTGTTTCAGTCTTCATCTATATCGATAGACGAAATCAATCTATCAAACAAATGTTATAAAAGGCGTAGCGATAATTTAATGTAGGCTTCTCAGCATCTTTTGGTCTGTAACTTTGCTAAAATCACAAATATATTTTTGTACTGTTCATGCAAATTACGTATAATATCTGAATGGCCAACTTTGTGTGGGAAGAACAAAAAAAAAACACGAATTCAGCGAAGTCGTTGAGCAAAACTTATTTAGTTTTATGAATAGAAGCCAGCTTTAAAGTATTGCTAGTTTTTTTGTTACAGCATGTATAGTATAGTCGAATTAAGATTAGCTGTTTTCGCTAAAATGTTTTTAAAATATTTTTATTTTTTAACAGACTTTCTCAGGCAAAATATTTAGAGTATAAATATGTATTGAATGTCCGTCTCATTGTTGACTCATTCTATACATGTCGTGGCCAGATCATAGAATTGATCATTTCATGATGTGGCCGACCATTTCATGAAATGGTCGTATTTCATGAAATGGCCAGCTAAAACTGACCATATCGTTTAAACGTCAACGTTTAATGATATGTCCATCCACGTTTGGCCATATCATTAATGTAGGGGTTCCATTATATAAAAGGTTTAATAAAAATTTAAAATACGTTGAAAAGCTACTAGCATCTTCATGCCATGACATCTAGCAACAAATCTTGGTTAACAGAGAAATTATACATTCTTAATACTTACCTTTTAAGATTGATATCTACTAACCTATGAAACACTTTCCGAACTTCAAGGTTTTTACAGTGCGCTCGTTTTTTGATTGACTTTCGAAAAATTATTGTAGTTTAGTATCGTAATGACATTAAACTTCTATTTTATTTTCAATTAGTGCATTATTAATAGCCTTTTTATTTTATTTTATTTATTAACTGTACTCCGCCATGATACATCACAAAAACAAAAAGATATCAGCGCTTCTAACGGTGGATACTGTAACTATTTTACGATATGATCACTAATGCTTGACCATTTCATGAAATAGCCGTGCGTTTAGCTATATCATGAAACGTTGATGTATTCATTGATCTGGCCAGACCATATCATGATGTGATCAGCAGATATTTTCCATCATGAAGTGATCAATTCTATGATCTGGCCACGACATACATACATATAATAAAACTGTAGAGGTCGAATGTCTGTACATAGAAAAAAAATGCTAAAAACCGACTCAGGGGGATGTAAGAAGAGCAATATAACAAATCCAGATTTCTTTAAAATTTTTTGTTTCTCTGTCTGTTTGTCTGTTTGTACGGGCTAATCTCCGAAACTGCTGGACCGATTTAAATGAAATTTTAATGTAATTATACCTAATTTAGTAAAATTTGGCATGTTGATACCTTATATTGCCGGTCAAACAATGTGTATTATAAAATTTATGAATCCCATAAAAGTCCCGCGGGAAAGTAAAACATTACAAAACAGTGTCTAGCATAGCGTCTTTCATCATCATCATCATCATACTAATAAAACTTTAACGAGGTCGATTACATGGAATATTTTTTGAAAATTATAACGGTAGGGGGGGAGGGGCATGTCTATCGATATAGAGACAAAAAAATAATTTGGAATTTTTGTCTCTCTGTCTGTCTGTCTGTCTGTTCGCGCATCACGCAGAAACGGCTGGGCCGATTTTGACGAAACTTTGTACGATAATACTACGTAACCCGGAGTAATATCTTCAATACTTTTTATCCCGGAAAAGTCAAGGGTTCCCGAAGGAATGGCTAAAACTGAAATTTTTGAATGCTGCAATACTCAATAACTATTAGTGCGATTTTATTCATATTTGGATAATGATACCTTATGTCTCGACTCAACACCTGGTAATTTTTAACCCGGTTGAATCGGTAAAAATATCAGTTGAATGAAATGAACAAGATTTCCAAGGCAGGACTACTATTACTAATAAACAGTCGATAGATGGCGCCATAAGTAATTTAAAACGCGCTATAATGTTGCGTTCAGTTGACTACCTTAGTAACGCGATTATATAAAAAAAAAAATACAACGGTTTTTTTTTTACGAGAAAAAAAGCGAGATTTTATATCTATGTCTATATAACTATACATATATACATAATAATATAATAAAACTATAACGGGGCCGATTCTGTACATGGAATATTTTTTTTTAAATAATAACTGTCTATCGATATAGAGACCAAAACAATTTAATTTGGAATTTGCGTTTGTCTGTCTGTCTGTCCGCGCATCACGCAAAAACGGCTGGGCCGATTTTGATGAAACTTTGTACCATTATACTACGTAAGCCGGAGTAACATATTAGATACTTTTTATCCCGGGAAATTTAACATGGCTTCAACCAATAAGTCCACGCATACTCAAAAATATATATGCGTCTTGCGACTCCGCCTGGATTCGTGGACTGTGAACGTGTTAAGGGTTCCCGGAGGAATGCATAAAAACTTTAATTCTTAAAAGCCTTATTACTTAAAAACTACGAAGCCGATTTTATTGTAATTTGGCACAATGATACTTTATCATTACTACTAAACATCCAAAATTTTTCATCTCGGTTTCATGAAGGGTTCCCACAGGACAACGACAACACCGTATCTCTCAATTTATTAAGATAAAACCCTAACTTTTTAAAAAGGCGTGTCGATTACGGTACTTTCGTATCAGTCGATACATACTATTGGTCCTGTAAATTCGAAGGGATCCCGAGGGAAAAGCTGGAAACTGTATCCTAAGTATTAAGGTGAAACCTTCACTCTTAGGCGAATCATAGGTATATTTAGTTAACATTTTTGACCCGGAATTGTCAAGGGCTGTACCCGAGGGAACTAACGGGATCCTCTTTTAAGATATGTTTATATAGTTTTACGGTGTAGGTAGCTGTAGAATATCGAAACTATACGTATAACGTAGTGAAGCTGAAATAAGCAAAGCAAACTACGTTTGTAAATGGTATTTTTATTTCGTACCCAATTATTCAAGTGTAGGGCAATATGTTATAATGGCGTAGGCATTATCCCGGACCTGTTCTTCAACTTTTTCTTTAACTACCTAATATAGGCGGCTGAATAACTTCTTAAGCTGGAGTTGGCCATTAGCCTCACATCTTACCACTATCCAAACTTGGACCCTGTGTGTGGAGAATGACCTAACCTTCCCTAGCTATAAGAAGAGATCCATGCCCCAGTAGTGTTGGTTGTGAACATAATAAATAGCTAAAGCTACTAACAAGTAGCTAAAACTACTTGATAAATTCCATGCTTTATAATTATATATTTATCCTTATATGTATGTATTTGTTTTTGAAATATTGAATTGATTTTGTATTACGAGGTGTCTGGATACCCAGACTGACAGAGCACACATTTTGAGAAGTTAAGCTTTTATTTTTAGTTATTTTATATATTTTAATGCGTATGGCAGCACCTCACCTGTACTGAGGTACGATGACATACCTCCCTCAAGACGCGTAGCCTTTATCTATTTTCGGCGGTGGTGTGCATATCCAGCTGTCACCAGCAACCTTGCGCAAATCATCGCTCCACCTAGCTCGGGGCTACGCTTGCCTAAGGCTGTATTACGTAAGCATAAATATCGCTTAATCACCTTGAAAATTAATCTGTCATTAACCAGATACTGTAAGCCCTTATGTTTGAGAACCAACAGAAATTGATACATCCATACAATCATCAAAAATACAATCTGTTCACATTTATTGCCAGCATTGTAAGGATCAGGCAAGTTAAACTTTCTCCTACAAATTCATTGTATTATCTCCTCGAATAAAAACTTCGCACTTATAAAAAAACTTTTCCCCTATACTCCGTTTCACGTTATCTCACTCATATCTGTACTTTTTACTTAGGTGAGGATAGGTAAGACAAACGACATAGTCAGTTATTCCCTGGTTGAGGATAATTTCCTCTGGCCAGTTGTCACTGCGAGTTCGCCGTTTTCCTTTGTGCTAAGTAATGAATTGTCCTGGATTACTGTGGGTGGCATACCAACCTTTGTGATTGTATCACCACGGATAAACGGTAAGCATCAAAATTCGGGAATCTACCTATTGTTTAATTAAGCGTTACGTGTGGGGTAGCAACGACTTATTGTAAATAGATAGTATAGGTTTAAAACCCAGTCAAATGCTTTTTGATTTCGCTGTAAATTTCCACTGAAACTACGGTGGGTAAATCCACATTATTCGTTGTGTTTCAGACAAATTACAGTGAAATGTTCGCAATGGGTCTTGTATAAGTAACCACGTGTGAACACAAGATACATTATGCGGTTGTGAGCCTGTGAGAGACATTTTCATTTGTCATCGTTGTATGTTTCAAAATTACCCCTAAAATGTGTGGGAATCTTATTGTCTTTATTACATTTGGACAGTTATTAGACGGATTGAGCTACATTTCATTTTAGTCCTACTTATTCAAATTGTTATGTATTTTTAAGCAATCGTTTTTTATTGTTCCTTATCACATCTTTGTTCCTGTCTGTCCATGACGGATCATTGCTTTTGTTTTTTTGAACCGAATTATGTAGGCTAAAAATGAATATACATCTAAATTTTGTTACCTCCCATATATAATCATTGTTCAGTATTTTTTTACCAATACAGAACGGTTTATATTTGCTATGATTTTGGTGGCCAATATTTATTTATATCATAGCAAATATAGATGCCATTTTGCAGAGTTAATTACCTTAGCTATAAACACTGAGGGTGAAAGAATATACTGCAAATACAAGAAGGAAATACTTTCTTTGATACCAGGAAAAGATATGAGCTAGATACTTCAACTTACTGAGGGTTCTCCTTCTAGTTCTACCATTGTTGTGAGGAGGTTCGCAATCCCTAATGACCGTCATACCTATCTCTAGAAAATAAGGGTCACACAAAAAAATACAAATAGTGCACAACAATCTTCAACTTTTTAATTCCTTCACTCCAAGTGTAACTTTCGATGAAATAAAGGTAATTGAAGCTTGAATAAGTCAAAACTTAATTTTCGAGTTTTACTTCCACAACTCTCTTTTAGCCTTACTCAGTTTTAATAACCTTATCTAACAAATCCATCAAGGCTTTAAGATCTAAATAATCTTCTTTCTACGTAACTAGGATTAAATCTCATCTAATTTTTTAAAAGTTTTCGAGTCTAATACTTAATATAATTTTACAAGCTTGTAAAATCATTTTTCGGTCTTTTACCAGGCAAGAACGTACGAAATTACATGCTATAATGTAGTTCTTACGTGCAGTCGAATAGGTATATTATTTCAAAAATTACGCTAGTATGTTTGTATACTTAACCTAACTGTCCCTAGGAATGGGAAGCAGCAGTGGGGGCGTTATGACAGTAATTTCACAAAATTATTCACTAAATCGTGACAAAAAACAAAAAGTTGTATTAAAAACACAATACCGTTTGAAATCTGATAAGTCCGACATTAATAATGGGGCCCCCGTGTGCCCAGTGAGGTGGCATAATTTGTTTTTCTGAAAACACAAAGGTGTGGCTGGCCGCCCTGTGATTAGCCTCTGTCTCGGGTATCATGCGTCCACACACAGTTGATATATTGTTGAGATGAACGAGCGCTCTTCCAAAAATTACACCGAACAAAGAAAATGTCGATACGCTAGTGTTTCCCAATTTGTCTATTGCATTGTTCGAGTCTGACAACCAATTTGTAACGGACATAGAGTATATTTTATCGATATGAGCGGAGTGCTCAGTGTCACTGTTATTTTCGTGTCATAGTCCTCCTACGTAGTTTGGTTAAGTCAGCCGCGCGTATACGGTGGCTTTACCAGTATAAGTTAGTCTCGCTCTATATGAAATTTCCTTTATACAATAATTCAGCTTACAGTAGAAGTTATTTTCACTTGCCTGCGGTTGTGTCGTACCGATAATGCGGGATTGATTGGGGGCTAATAAGCTTTGTCCGTTTATAGAAAAGTTATCTTTTATCGACCTTAGTTGGGTATAATACACAAAATATATTAAGTTACGTGAGTGTAGGTGAATGGTGGGTAATAATTAATTGAAGCTACTTATTACTTTTCGTTACAAAGCGGGAAAACGCTGCCGCAGTCTATGCGGGCGCTATACAGCATGTTACAAAATAGGCGGTAACTGTAACTTCTACTCATCCTACTGAACATCTATTCTATGACTTTTCTAAAATCTTAAAGTGGAATTTTATTGCGATTTCATACAAATAAAAAAATGTGTATGATAGTTAACTAGTCCACCTTCATTTAAGCTCCAGTTAATTTGTCCTACACATATTTTGTTACAGCCTGTATATTATTTATTGCAGAGGTCGTAAAAGGATAGAACGTACGTATAATTAATGTCATTTAATCCCATTCCAAAATATTGGCTCTTTGGACCTTGTGGAATCGCCGTCATCTTGGAGCAGCAGATTTTTAATTTTTTTTGCAGATATTGCAGTCGTCGGATTGCCACCATTTTGTATGTGACTTTCGATGTTTTTTGCAATACTTGAAGGTTTTTATCCAGTCGGCAGTTTTATTTACTATACATTTTTCTTACTTTCTTGTTCATGTTTTTTAGAAAAAATATTTTTGTCGTCGAAAAATATTTCAAATACCCTTTTTTCCTTTTTTATGCCTCACCCCATTTCATCCCGATATTTAATTTTCTCGCGTCTACATTTTCTTCGCATTCCTCAACTTCTGAGAGTGGATCGCTTTATTCTTTCCGGACCAATACTTACTCAGTCACACGAAAAGCAAAACTTACTAAGTATGTATGTATAGGTAACACAGATTACTATGTTGATAAAAAGTTTTAAAAAAATACTGATCAATATTTCAATTAGATTACCTATATCGTAATATGATTAAAGCGAAAAACAAGGTAAGGAGTTTTTTCATCACCGCAAACATCAGCATGTACTTAGTTATAACCAGCTCGTCCACCCTTCAGTGTTACTGCATAAAGTGAATTGCGCTGGGTACTTAACTGATCAATTAATTAATTATGAAATATTTGATATTGGTGAAACTGTAGAAAATGAAATGAAATGAATCTTTATTTGCCATGTCCAAGGGTTACATTAGATGTTATTAAAAATGTAAGACGAGTCGCCTTAGACAGCCATAATCTAGCATGCAAACATTAGAATTACAATGTATTTATAAAGTAAAGCTTATAAGCTTAAAATTTCATGATATGTGCAATTTTTATTTACAAAAATTTCGTAATGTTGGAAAGTATGGAGAGTATGTGTATGGAAACGAATTGAATATTACCACAAAATACTTAATAGTACAAGTACGCCATCCATGGGTTGCCAATTACTATTTCAAACATGTCTATACCAAATTTTCGTTTTTGACAATTGTTAAAAAAAACTTCGATGACTAGCAGTTAAAACTACTCTACCTCCGATACGAGGCGTTAAAACACTGCTACGGGCTGCTACAAGCCGGTACAAGTCAGTAGTTGCTATGTAAAAGTATTTTTATAATTATGGTAAGTTAGTTATCATAAATGCGAGCAATTGTGTAACAGATTGCATGAAAAGGCCATCTCACTTTAAAAAAAATATGTTTATGACCTCAGTTTTGTCATATTTGTTATCAACACTGACATGTTAAAGTTGGACAGTAAATATCTTGTTAATTGACATGATCATAAATATTTAAAATATAATATTTGTGATTGCATTACATGTGCAGTAGAAATCATAATGTAACTGTTTTCTGAGTATTTTTCTTCCACACAGATTTTACAAATTATAGTCTTATTTATAGTATCTTATTTTTAACGATGTTTTTTTTTGTGATCTCCGACTCTTCATTTCACCAGCCATACTATGTGACAACAACCTTCTCGTATGCATGCTCTGTTTAGTTAGTGCATTACAAGTTCTTTGGTTGGACCACTCAAACAATTATTTTTTTCATGAATTCACTAGATACACACTTTTTGCCATAGCAGTTAATTATTTAGTAAAACCTTAGTTTGTGTACTGCACAGGGCGCACACGCTCTAATGACAACTGTCAACTGTCCTTATCTCTAATTTCCTTCCCAACTATCGGCAGTTCGCTAAACAAGCTACGATCGAATCAAGCTAACTCGACAACATTCATTAGTTGCACGTTGCACCGTGTTCTACGAGTAAATATCTCGTAGTTTGATACACAAATCGCTTCGATTCGACGTTTTAACCTAACCTAACTAGGTTATTTTGTCTACAGAAATCCTTTCTGGTAGTATAGATGCTGTGTTTAGATGTGAATCTAATCTAACGAATGAATGATCTAAAGTTGATTTGCTGAACACATTTAGACCTGAAAGAGCCGTGTACCTACTCTTTCACTGGCCCCAACAACAACGGCCACATACCATATCAACCTATGACTTCGCAGTTGCTCTTAATTACTATACCTAATACAAATGCTTCTATAACTTCGTGATACCTACATTTTATATTGTAATAGCTGTTATAAAGTAAACAATGCTTAACCCCGTATCGTATAGTTTTCAATCGAAAAAGTTTGCTACGCTCTACGTAAAATAGTGATGCAAACTGTAGGGACAAACTCAAAGAGTTCAATAAAATCGCATTATTCTTTTTTTTATTGACCAATTTTTGTATAGGAAGTCCATTTCTTTATTTGATTTCAGTAAAATATTATAGAAACAAATATACCTATTTAATTTTCTTAATAGAATCGCTCTTTAAGTTTGCTCTCAATTACAATTAAACATATACGATTCGAATAAAAGTTATCTGAAATATTCGCTTTTCCAATCATTCATGTGCCCCAATTATTTCAGGCAATTGAGGTTCTGTTGTAGTTGCACCGAGTTCTAGGAGAGAGTTTGTGAAACTCGCACCAGAGAGAGGGGAAAGGAGTAAACAATGGTGGAATGGTAAATCGTAGAGATATCGTATTTAGAAGTGAATGGATGATTCTGAAGCAGTTGTGGCTCTGTGCGGATTGCGTAGTCACGTCGATCACGCAGATTAACTGACTACAGACACGGTCATAACCACTATGGGTTTGACTATTATTGACGCTTATCTTGACAGTTTCCGTTCTTCGCAAGGCACGTTAAGCCGTTGGTGTCGGCTGCTATCACTAGATGGCAGTCGTTAAGCCATGTCGGAGGCCTTATAGTGGCTTGAAAAACTTCAGACACTGGGTTTGGCCATTAGCCCCAAAACCTCCACCAATCTAGACTTGGTCCCCGTGTGTGGAGTATGGCCTAACCTTCCCGAGGAATGAGAAGAGACCCGTGCCCCTGCAGTGAAGTCCATATATGGGTTGTTAACAAAAAGGTAACCTCATTCTGAAATACCTGTTCTTTTACTGTGGCTTTTACTCTTGAAACTAAACAACTTTTCCCAACTAATTTCTCATACTAGTTGAGTAGGTTCTTCATGAACTTCGAATCTTTTTGCGATTTGAGTAGTTCTTTCTGATTCGATGGTATTAATTATAATATTTCAGCAATATGAATTTAGGTTTTAAAAAGATCCGATGTCCGATTTTCTACAAAAACCTTCCACCAATTTGGATAGCTATAAAGCCATGCCAACCCCACTGTCAGTATACTTTCAGGTATTTCGGAAGCCTCCTGTATTCATAAAACTGATAATACGTCCGTCGTCGTTCATCCTAGAAGTGCATTGACATCGTTTATAATTGGACTGAACGTCTCCAGTGCCACTTATCGCAACTCTGAACTAACTAACTACTTATTCGATGTTCAAATCACGGGAATTCTCTAAACTCACTAGTCACTTGGGAGCTGTAGCCGGCTAACTCTTGTGATGAGGACTGAGATAAGAACAAAGTAGCTTGTAGAACAGATCGTTCTGACAAGAACTAGGAAGGTAGGTTAGGGTAGGTACTGCAATACGGTTGTTTCTTTAAATTATCAATAATTATTTAGAAGCAAATTGTAATATATAGATAGTATAAAAATATAATTAATCATTTGACGTTTAGGGTTGTTAATATATTATTATATCTTTGCTTGTAGTAGGAAAAGCTCTATTATACAGGGTTACAGGAAAAGTCGTACTGAATATTAAAACACGTTATTATTCAGGTGATTTCTGATGGATTTGATTCTATGATATGGTGTCCGAAACTTAACCGTTATGGAGATATTGAACTTTTCAGCTCCAAACGAAGAGCAGTTTTCTTCTCAAAACTTTGTTTAAGGCCTTAATTCTTGTCAATCGATTCTTTAATTTACAGATTCTCATCGATTAATAAGTCTAAAGGCCTTAGGGGTGCATTTCCACTGATGCGGAGCGGGGCTGAGCAGGGCGGAGAAGATCAGAGAATAGTAGCAAGTGTTTCCACTGAAGCGGGACGAAGCTGAGTAGAGCAGAGTGGAGCGACACCATATCATAGAATCAAATCCATCAGAAATCACCTGAATAATAACGTGTTTTAATATTCAGTACGACTTTTCCTGTAACCGTGCATTAGTTCATATCCGCCATAAAAAATCACCTTTGTAACACAGCATAATTATATAATTTTACCTACTTAATAGATTTATTAATATTGAGTAATTTTTTCTTTATACTTTTGTTATGTTCCGATTCAAATTTTGTAGAACACTATTATTTTTCTTTTACTTTCTGTTAAGGAAGAGCGAGGCTTCCTGATACAGGTATTTTCATACTTACTAGGAAGTCTCAACCATGTTTGTGCTAGCTGTAAGACTTTTAAAAAGGAAAATAAACATTTTTCATTCTTCATTTTTTCATATATATTTTTTTCACTTTTATCATATAAGAGGTAGAGAGGCCAAGTCTTAATATTATGAAACTCGATAAGTTAATACGAGTAGTAATTGCAGTAACAAAAAAACCTAAACTGAAACAGATTTAATAAGTAAAGAGCGTTTAAATGCAAGATTTTTATTTTCAACCCATATCGTCGCCAGTGCTGGGGTATGCCCCAAAATTATTGTCCTAATAAAACTATTGTAATAAAGCCTACTAAACTTAAGTAAGTATGTTAGTACATTATGTAACATATTATACAGTATATAGGACCCAGGTACTACTGTCGCTTCTTGGGGTGTTCTTTACCGCCAATCAATCAAGCTACCACTCTGTGCTCCCACTTTGAGCACGTATTCCCAAGACATTCTGAGGATAAATCAAAACCGTCTCTTGCCTATGAAAGAAAAAGCTACTCCATTTCCTCAACAGATAAGTAAATTTCCTGACTTTTTTTTACGACGACAAATACGACTTTTTGTGTCGTCTGTCACGTCTGTGACTGACTGACATAAACTGTAAAATTTTCATTTAATAAATTATAATATTTCATAGTGGAATCAAATATCTATCGTTTAATTAAAACATCACTGTATTTTTTATCCACAGTTAGTTAGCCTTTGGCGTCACGTCATGGCAAATGAAGATCTTTGTAAAAAAAGATGCTGAAAAATAGGTAACGCATATTTCCAAAAAATATACCGTACGATTTGTTTACCAAATTACATTCAAATCCGTTCAGCAGTTTCGACGTGAAAGTGGAACCAACAAACAATCACCCATACTTTCGCGTTTATCGTTAACAATCCATATCGTCCCCACTGCAGGAGCACTCGAGCACTCGAGAAGGTTAGGCCATACTCCCCACACGGGGGCCAAGTCCGGATGGCATTTATACTATTAAATTTGTACTACATATTATTTTGCAATTGTTAATAAAATTTATTTACGAATATAATGAGATTATTATTTCGCTGCTTTCCATCAACTGATACCAATCTTCAATTTCCCCCGTGCTTTTCACACAAACCACACGACTATCCAAACGACTATCCACAGCAGCATCATCAGCCTCGGCATTAGTATCCAATTCAGATAGCAATACGCAAACTGGAACGCCGATATGAAATAGGGAAGTTCCGTATTACCACAATATTGCTCCAATCCGCCTGTAGAATTGTAGATTTGTCGGTCTAAAGAGTTAATTGCAAACTGAGCAATGCCTGCCTGCCTGATCTAGGATCTATTAGGGACGCTCGCTAAAGGCACAATTACACTTAAAGATATGGTAGGCTTTTACCCTAATTATGTTTTTAAATAAAGTTTTATTTTGTCATTATTTCAGTTAGTGTTTCATTAAAACGAAAACTTTTTCAAGGTTTTATCAATGACACAATTTAAATTAGTATTGTTTTATTCATTATTGTAACCGGAAAAATATTATGGGTTTAGACTGTTGTCAGTTATAAGACATTATGTTTGACTACAGCCAGAGACAATTACACTCTGCGAATTTTGCGAGTCTTGTAGTCTATTATCCCATATAGGATAGAATAGTAGTGTACGTAAATTATCTAAGTGATGGATGATACTGTAGAGGCAAATCAGACAAAATAAAGTTTACATTAATTTGTGCCTTCTACTCATACGTACATTTCTCCTAAGTTAAATCAAAGATAAATCCAGAATACCCATCCGGACTTGGCCCTCGTGTGTTTATAGTTTGGTGTAATCTCCCGGAGCTATAGTAAAAAACCGTTTTTAAAGTAAATCCAGAAGAATGACAGCCCTTAGAATGAAATACCAATACTACTACAGCTAAGAGCGTAGGTCGTAACGATCATAGTTATCTACAGCACAGCTATCTTTGTTATTTCTAGTCAGTGGGTAAAAGCCGTGATTATTCAGTACTTATTTATTACTTAATTGACCCAGTGGCGTATTTTGAAAGGCGCCCCGGGCCGGTAAGGTTTGCCGCCCTATATTGGGGTTTCTTAGTTCTTATGTTTGTTAAAAATTGGCTCCAGGATTCCCACCCAGAATCCTGAGCTCTTTAAATTCCTGGTTAATATAAAAGAATTTGGGAAACATCAAAATACGGAAATGTTCCGATAAGGGATAGGATTATAATCTTTAATATTACCAGAATGGGAATTAACTAAACTAAGAAGAATAAGATTAATTAACAAATAGGGTACATTAGGGGAAGTTCGGATGCTTTTTCGCTACGTTTGAAAGGTGTTGGCAATCTTTTATTTTCTTGACTTAACTTACTTAGTTAGCGCAATGGTTTGTAGAACAAAAAAATTAAGAATAAGCGTCCTGTACGATCTGTATTCTTTTATTTCAATAAAATAAACGACTTCAGTTTTACGCACTATTAAATTTCAGACATAAATTTTAAAAATCGTGGATAAGATCGGACGTAGGTGGGGTAAGACCGGGTTACATACTAAAATCACCCCTGTGACTCAGATTACAGAGTTTATAAAAGTAAAATATCTTTTTTTGTTTTTTGTCTCTGATCTTACATACAGGTGTAACAAAATTGGTGTAGGACCCGTTAAACTAAGGCACGGGGTCTCATTGCATACAACGAAAACCTTAGTTCATTAAAATGTCAATAGATGACACGACAAGTATCGATTTGTAATCGAAGTTCATGCAAAACGAAGAAAAGACCCATAAAGTTGCTAAAAATAAGTGTTTTGACTATTGTAATAACCAAAAAGTATGACAAAGGCCGATAATGCACTTTATTATCAATTACTACAAATTATCTGATCACGGCGATGCATATCTAAACTACTTTCGTCTTAACTTGTCAGAGTTGAGGAATGACACGTACTAGTTGAGTACCAGTTTATATCGTGAATTGATAGATGGCGCTGATACAATACAATTGAAAAACGTAATGGGTGGTTTACGTTTTGTTTTTCATATTTCAAATTATGGTCCATTCCAATCAAAAAAAGCAAATCGTAAACAAACTTACTATGAAACTGACACATGTCAATGTCATCTGCATACTACGTTTGTTTACCTTTTGCTTTTTTTTGATTGGAATGAAGTATATGTATTTTTATTTAGTAATATCACAGATAATATAATACTAGTAGGTTATGTGCAAAAAAAAAACAACAAAAGCAAATGATGCTACAGGTAAGCAACCAGAATGTCTTCATTAATAGCCCGCGCCCTAGATGTCGCTAGTAGCGGTAGTTCTCAATAAGTGAAAAAAATAGCCCGAAGAATAGCCCGAGTTACGGCAGTCGCATTTCGTTGTATGACATGAGGTATCTGTACGTTAGTATTATAAAATCTGTGACTCAGGATTCTACTCATCGTACTGAACAACTTTTGGACTACGACTTTGCGCAAATCGCAAAAAAATTTTTGCACTCAAGAAGTCCAAGAAGTCCATGAAATCTTCATCAAAAGTGCTATTCATTTTGCATAAGAGCTGACTGATACGTAACGACAGACATTCACTAACTTTTGATGACAGACATTTTTATTTTTGTATAAAAAAATTGAGTGCGTAACATAAATGAACATAAAATGACAGACTTTTACAATTAACATTGACTGTATTACACCCATGGACGTACTATTCAAACTGGACTGAGCAGTTTGCAGGAAAAACGTGACGACAAAGACGTTCAACTAGAGCCCTGCATCTCTTTCTAAGTAGGGTGACCAAACTATTGTACGTTTAGGCAATAAGATTTAATATAATAATAAACCACTCGAAAAGGTAGTTTTCTTAATTTTGGAAGGTACGTATCCTAGCTAGAGACTATTGTAATATAATTTTCAAGATGACGTTAAGAATAATTAATCACGACTATAAATATTCTGATACGAATTAATACAGATTTATGAAAAAGTATTTATTGAAGTATTTTTCGCGCTATACTCCACACACGATGGCCATGTCCGGATTAGTGAAGGTTGTGGGGCTAGTTGCCAACTTCGTGAAGAAAAAAAAAGAAAAACACAGCACCGTCTTTTTTTTCCAAATTTTTTTTTTTTTTTTTTTTTTCAGAGAACGGAAAACACAACTGAAGTAAAAAAATTACATAAGTATGTGATTTTTATATAGGCGTTATCTATCTATTGTCTATCAGCCGAAAGATGTCCACTGCTGGACAAAGGCCTCCCCCAAGGATTTCCACACCGACCGGTCCTGTGCGGCTCGCATCCAGCGGCTTTCCGCAATCTTCACCAGGTCATCAGTCCACCGGAGGCCTGCCCACACTGCGTCTTCCGGTGCGCGGTCGCCACTCGAGAACTTTACTGCCCCAAGGGCCACAAAGGCGTAAAGGCTATAAAGGCGTTATTAACTAATAAACAATTTAACATTTTTGAGATATTGTTAAGGTACGCAACCAGAAACTAAAAAAATTTTCGTCCTAATTTCAGATATAAGCGATGTTAACGCAGGTGAAGCGATGGGCGGAATGCTAGTAGTGCTGTGATTATTATGAAGGCTGTCTTACTTTATAAACATTTTATTATTTAAAAAAGGCTTTCGAATTGCGTAAATAGGTACTATTTACCGAACTGTGTATAGAAAACCAAGAATACATGTTTTTACTAAACATTTTTTTTTTAATTTTCCAACCTAAATATCTCCGAAAATACAGGATGTAACATTCAAGGTGTGCAATATTTGTTGAGAAGATACAAGATACATGAACATTATCAAATTCATGATTAAAGTTAAATTGAATTAATTAATCTATTTTTTCTGTATCATTTTAACTGTTCTGTGGCATTAGAATACTGAACGTGTCTGCCTACCTCTTTCTTCCGTGGTGTCTGCTCTGTGACGAGCGCATAGGCAGCTGCCTGTGCCGCTGCGTAGTCGCGCGACCTTGAGCCGCGCCGTTGGGGGATTATCATCGAAAGTCGATAGAAAAAAGTTACCTATTCTGAAGGCATTCGAAAATATAGGGTGACTTTAAATTAGTTCTTGATACGAAAGGGTATGCATGTGCTCATGATAACAAACAACTTTCCCTAAGAAACCAATAGTCAAATCGTAAAAAAATGTTTGGACTCTTCATACTAATTTGGCCAGTCAGTTTCTCGATTTGTATGGAGACTCCAAAATTTTTTTTGCTATTTGACTATGGGTTCCTTAGGGAAAGTTGTTCGTTATCATGAGCACATGCATACCCTTTCGTATCAAGAACTAATTTAAACTCACCCTGTATATTTTTTTAAGATGCCTACTTTTTTAGTGATTCGTAATCAGTTTTAGAAGCTTAATCACCTCCGTAAATATTGCACACCTTGAATGTTACACCCTGTATATCACTTTCGACAATTTATCAAAGAATATTTTCGTTTTGTATTTTTATTATTCGCCGATTATAGCATATTTCTACATTGGCCGTCAAAATTTTATTTTCCCATAGTGGGGCCCAGCTGGGTGACCGCCATGAAGTTTAGGTATGCCAGGCTTCATACAAATAGATATGTTAGATGCTCTTAAATTGATAAAATCAATACAATTCTACATTCATAATAAATTTTAAACAAACAAGGATTGGATAAATCCTGTCCCTCAATAATCATTAACACCAGTGAGTGAGAACTACTTTCATCTATTTGATTACTATAAAAAATAAAAACGTTTGCTCCAAATGTTCAAAATTAATAAACATAACACTGATATATCAACTAATACTTATTAAAGGATGGATCTAAGGATATTTTCCGCCATCGTTCTACGCGACAACATATTCATCCCCATCACATAGATGGTTGGCAGTCCACAACTGTGCGTTTCACTAGAAACTTTCTGCCTCGCACAACCAAACTGTGGAATGAATTGTCGCCTGCGGTATTTCCGGACCGATACGACATTCAAACCTTCAAGAAAAGAGCGTACTCCCAAATCAAAGGCCGGCAACGCACTTGTGACTCCTCTGGTGTTGCGGGTGTCTATGGGCAGCGGTAATCGCTTACCATCAGGTGATCCGTCTGCTCGTTTGCCACCTCTGCCATAAAAAAAAAAAAAAAAATTTTCTTTTCATACACTTGAAAAAAACCTGCGCTTGAAAAAAAACGATTTCTTTCACCTCAGAAAAAAAAAACCATTTTTTTACATCTTTAGGCTAACAACAACAATCATACAGCTTTATAAATCTTATTGTAGTCAAGGGTCAGCCTGTTTCCTAAGTATTCTAATACTTCTTATACTTTATCATTCGTTATTTTAACAGATAAATAAAAAAAACATGTTATTTTTATAACTTTTGTTTTTTGAATCAATTATCGAATGAAATAGTTATATATTTCTACTTTCACACTCTATTGCTATCCACTTTCAGTCCTAGGTACTGTGTACATGTGGTTACCCTACTTCTTGTGATCAGAGAATTCATCGTCAAAATTAGAAATACGTTTAACCTATGAAAATATATTCCACAGTTAACATAACTCTCACTTTTGCAACCTTTTACACTAAACTTTCACCATTTTTACACTTTTTTTTCACATTTTACGAAAATATAGTGAGCATGCAATCGGTCACCATTATTACGCCATATTATGCAATCACCAGGGATGCCAGTAAAACAGTATGAAATACTACTAAATTATTTTGAAACACAGTGTCAGTGGTTAATTAAGAACTAAATAATGTGACAGTGGTAAAGGCGTCAACAATATAGTCGAATTATTATAATTTCATAAAAATATATTGATGTATTTTAATTTATGTAAAGTTACTTCTGATATTGTAACCTACCATTCCGTAATTTTATTGCGTAATAGCAACTGTGCGAGCGGGACACAGGGCTCTAGTTTGATCCTTTCACTTGGCACGTTTTCTCTACTTGGGCACATTACAAGTATTATGTGTTTTATTACTATGGGTTAGGGTTTAGTTTCCTATAGAAGCATTTGAGAGTACTCAATCCAGTTTGAATAGTACGTCCATGATTACACCAGACAAGCCTGTATGGCCATAGAAGCCTTTGCCTTTTCCTTACATTGTTTGTTTTATTTTGCCCCGAAATGGGGAAGGCAAAGGATCAGAGCCATACAGCCTAGTCTGTTGAAAATCTATCGAATTTAGAGGCCAAAAGCCATTTCTTCCGTATTTATTCGTCTCCATAGAAAAAATAAATAAACGCCAAAGCCATTTCTTCCGTCTTTAAATCTATTCTTCAGCAAAATGATAGCACTTTTGATGAAGATTTCATGGACTTCTTGAGAGCACTCGAAACACAGTCTACACACTTTTATTTCATTATCCTACATAATAGAAACATAAATGGCACTTTATTGAACAATACACTATCAATATTATGCATTAAAAACCATGATATCTATTTTTTCGGATAATAAAAGAAAACTGACAAACTCTTGCTACGAGTTCCCGCCAAAAAGTCCCTTTCCTTACAATAATAGGAAAGAATTTTTAAAAAAGTCAATGTGACGTTAGACGATGCTGTCAATGTCAGGCATATGTCAGGAGCCCGTTCCAAAATCAATTAAACTTGACAAGACTTATTGTCATCTCTATCATATCTAGAAGATTTTTAATACGCTATCCTTTTTTAGTACCTATTCATAATCTCGAATTCTTCGATGTGTCTTTGGAACGAAATACGGATATTTTGAGTTTTTGTCGAAGTTTCTTAAAATTTTCCTGTTTTTCACGAAATTATAAACAGAAAACTAAATGTTATGTAAAAAAAATGAGCTTACAAACTACATAAATAATTGTATGATACAAGCTGCTGGTTAAAATAGCGATCATCCCACGTACAGAATATTGTATATTCTTGTTTGTTGTTCGTGTTGATACAATTGTGTATAAGTGAACTGAGGAGTGCCCAAACGGTAGTTATACCGTTACCTACTCTTTATTTATGAATGTGGGAATTTTTAACAGAGTCAACAATAAGGTTTGTTACTCTTATTCACAATTTTACGTGATACTTGAGATACGGCAAGCAATATTCCAAAACGTCGTATGTTTGATTCTCATACAAAATACATATTTCATGATCGCTATTTTTACTTATTACTATAGTATTCATCGTTATAATTCTACTGTTATGTGTCTCTAGAACCAGGACTGCGGTGGGATGTACTCCGAATGGAGCTCATTGCCATTGGAAGGAGGGGGGCGGGGTGTGCTGGGTGCCGTTGGAGGAAGAGATGTAGTACTAGCTGTAGTGAAGCAGTTAGCTTCTCATGAACCCAGTCCGCTTACTACTGATGGTGAGGTAAGTCCACCAAAGGATAGTGTAAATATATCTTACAAGAAATCTTATTTTCCCAGTAAAAATGAAAACCAATATTTTTGTAATTACTTAATTTTCTTAGCATAGCCCATACACCTGATATGACAAGTGTGATGTGTGGTGTAGTGCAGTGTTTTTCAACCTGTGGGTCGCGACCCCCCTGGGGCCAAGCCTTTCTCAAGGGGTCTCGGGCAAAAGAAAAATTGATTGAAGTGAGAAGCCTGGGCCTGTTTATTTTTAAACAACATTTTGTCTAAACGTGGTTTTATTCTAAAGACGTAAATAATATCATTTTCTAATTGAAGAAAATTATAAACGAAGTCTTTCAAATCACTAACATTTTGTATGTTTATATGGTCCTAGGCGGTCGCAAGAATTTTTTTACTTATAAAGGGGTCGGGTATTGAAAAAGGTTGAAAATTACTGGTGTAGTGCAATAGACTCCCGATATGATAATAATATGCAACTGAAGAATTTGGAAAATTGGAGAGTCAGAAATATTTTCAGTAAGAGGTAGTGTAGACGCTCCCTACAGGAGCTGAAAAAACAAATTGGACTTGCTCCTCTCTGCCTAGATTAGTCCACATTGTTTTCTGGCACATCATGGCTAAACATTTCTTTAAAAAAATTTGCTCATAGTAAGTACCTATGAATAATAGCCTGCCCTGGCTTATAATTTCTTACTACACATTGAATATTAAGCAGACTTGTTTAAAGTCTTATGGTATGGTAAACTAATGATGCAGAACAATATCAAGTTTAGGTGACTTTTGCGTTGCCTAATGATATTTTTTTTTATGTTTTCAGGTGGAATGGGTACTTGAAGTGATACGCTATGGTCTATCTCTCCCTCTCCAAGAGCATGAGGCTCTGCGTGACTGCGTGCGAGTGTGCTGTTCCTGGCTGTCCCCCCTGCTGCCGCCCGCGCCGCCCGCGCAGCCGCCGCCGCCCGCAGTGCCGCCGCCTGTAGCCGCGGCTCCTGCTAAGTATGCAAAGAAGATATTGAAGCATTTGCATAACTTGTTCGTCCCAAGGCCCAATGAGAGTAAGTATTTTTTATGCCACATTTAAATAGGTCTTTGTCTTATGCCATACAACTTTGTCAGATACTGCAAAGTTTTCTTCTTGGATAAGTTTGTTATTGTATTGTATTTTAACTCTTATTCTTTTACAATTTGCATGAGTATATTCTGATGGTATTTTTTCTGCTAGAGTGTCACAGATAACAGAGATTTGATTTGGAGCGTCTTTTGTTTTGGCTGTTCAGACAAATCATGTTATATTAAAAATGAATAAATAAAAAGTTAAATACAATGGGTTATGTTAAAAAAATTATGTATTTTTGTTTAAATTTCTGATAGTTTAGACTATTTTGAAAAACTAATTCTATTATTATATTTTTTAAGGCTCTAGACATATTTTTTTATATTCAATCCTTGATGATGTCATATGTTTACAAACTATGTAAACAATTCAACCAGTACACAATTCAAAAGTAGGTAAATTTGCTGATCTATTAATATTGAAGAAAACTCAGCAGAAAGATGCTCCGGGAAGAGATATCTGTGTAAGGCAGTACGTACCTCGTCTGCTACTATCTTTATGTTCTTTTTCTTAATATTCTGTATAGTAGGATTTTAAACTTAAAAGCATTATTTCTTTCCAAGCACTTACATTTATATATCAGTTGGAACTTGGTGAGCAACCCACACAACTTTTCTTTCATGCTTGATTTATCTTGGCTTGTTACTTTTGGAAATTCTATCGCATTACATTTCAAATGTGTTTAGGACAAAAAATATTAATTACTGTTAGGTGGAGACTTGATCAGCAAGCAAGCTGTGCTCTGCCATCGGGTTTTGCGTCTCGCTCGCACTCTCGCCGGTAACGCTGAATTAGGAGCGAGCGAGTGGCGATCTTTGCTCCTACTTCTACTTTCTGCGGCGTCGGCACTGCTCTCTCCGCCCGCCCCGCACCATTCCGCAGCTGAACAGCTCTGTGAAAGAGTTCTTTGTGTTCTGTTTGAAGTTTGGATATTGGCTTGTCACAGGTGAGTTTTTGGTTTTGGTAGGTTGGCATATAGATAGACATTGGAGCAGGGAAGTTCTTCAGTGGCGACCACGCACGCATCTGACGTAGCTTAGGTAGGTCTCACACTCGATGGACCGATGACCTAATGAAGGTTACGGAAGTCACTGGATGCGGGCAGCGCAAGACTGGTCGTCGTGGAAATCCTAGGAAATCAGAGCCCTTTGTTCAGTAGCGGATGCATTTTGACTATTGATGATGAGAAGATTTTGCCACAGAAATGCGATTTTTAATAATAACTGAGTCTAAGAACCTTCTCTGCTAACTAGTTGCTTTACATAGACATTTTCTTAGGTGTTTCCCGTCACCGCCACTTTGGCGTACACTGCGCGAACAATGCATCCGTTGGCGGCACCGTGCGCCACTGACAGAGCAATGGACGCGTGCTTCCTTGTGTCTCACTGCGAGGCTTTTGAAGCACATGTATGGACCATTGTTCCCTGCTATGCCTATAAGTAAGTTGTACTTTTCAACTTCCATCTGTTTTCGCTATAAAAAAATGTGACTTGTATGATTTAACAACCTATTTGTTTGTATGTAACTGACCTTACTCTTATGTTTCTCAGGCGAGGAAGATGCAAACCTTATCCCAGCAGATATGAGTGCTGAAGCAGTAATGCAAAGTTGGTACAGGATTCTACACACCATTGGCAACCCAGTGGACCTCTGCCGCCCTCATGTCATCAGTCAGACACCTGACTTCCTCCAGGTTTGTTTATTGTTATTATCAATTAATTATCTTATAAATTTCATTATTCTTTCTTAGAAACTGCCAAAACCATAGGTCGAATGGGGAAGAAAACTGACAAAGCTCGCCGATAGAGGCGTTGATATCGCTTGACTCATACTAACTGTCAAAACGTATAGAAAAAATTGTTTACGTGAACTAAACATAAGATTATTAAAAAAATGCAGGGTTGTGTGGCGATTGGTTGCAATAATAATTAATTCATTAATTTCCTAAAGATTCTCGGATGAAGAAGACGTGGGAAAAGTTACGTTTTCAATTATGTACTTTTCAACTCCGCCTATAATTGAGGAACAGTCCAAGTCGCATACATTTTCCATTTAACAATTTTCCAAAAAAACACTAATTTGTAAACACCTCGATAATAAAAAACGCGGAACTAATTGAAAGTTGTTATGAGTCAAGCGTCCGTAGCGCCATCTGCAAATAGCTTTGCGTTTTCTTCCCCATTCAACAGCAGCGACTTCGAATGTAAAAGTGAAATAATTTATTATGCCTACTAGCCACAAAATTTTAAATACACATAATACCTAAATAATAAAATACAATAAATACAATAAGTATATAAAATACACACAGTCACAAAGTACTGATTCTTCTCATGACAGAAATGTTTCCCTGGTTCGAACCACGACCCTCGAATCACTAGTGAGCAGTATTAACCACTTGAGTTATAGAGTAAGTTATCGCTTTTAAATTATACATTATTTTCTAGTACTCCATTACTCAAGAAGATGGTGCCAAGGACCCTAGCCAACACCCCTGTCTTCAGGCTTTGCCGTCAATCTTTCGCAAAGCCATGAAGGGTATCGCAGCCCATGTTGACGCCTTCCTAGGTATGTTGTGTAAATGCATTTCGGCAATACTTTGGTTTCATTTTATTAGTGTTGATTTTTTTTTTGGAGCTTTAAATTTTAATTTTGTTTTGGATTTATTTGAGAAGGAAGTATTTATTCTTAGATATTTATAGACCTTATCCTTTAAAAATCCTTGACTTATCCTTATTTGAAGTAATATTCTCTCAAATAATTTCAATACTTTTAAGTAACTTTGTTTTACTATTGAGTTGAATTATGATATGGGTTCAGTAGCAACTTTTAATGTACAGTTTTTTCTTACTTTTTTATTATTATTTATTAGTAACATAGTTTTTGATTTGCCTTACGGTATAAAGTCGCACTTCTTAGATAGTAAAGTGTGATGAGTTGTGTAGGTAGGTAGGAACACCAATAACAATTATTTATAGTCCATAATAAAAAAAATATGAGTTTTGAAGATACCAGTATTGATAACAATAATTTATAGATCAATAAAAAATATGAGTCTTGACGATAATAGGTATCAGACTCATATTTTTTGTTCTGATCTTTAAATTATTGTTATGGGTGTTGCTGTATTTTTTAACTGTTGTAGTTGATAATCAAACCTAACTTTCTACACAACTCGGAAAACATTGACACTGGTTCCTTTTGAGTAAGACCAACAAAACATTTTGGGAGCACTAAAATAATAACAAATTCGTAGTTACATTTACCGGTAGCGTATACTCGAAGTAACAAGCCTTAGTTTTCCGCTGAAGAATGACCCGACAATGCCCACCCTAAGAGTAAGTAGATCCAGATCGCTACAAAAGCGCGACTATTCAAATGAGTCGCTCAGTCCAGGATTGTTCATATAAACAGCGAAAGAAATTGATATCGAAAATATGAAAATCATAATAGTATTTAACTCTATATGGGTTCACGATGAAAAGTTCTGATCGTTACCGTTTCTATAACCATCTAGATTTCCTCTTATTACTCTTGGATGTCCATAATCTCATCAAACCTCAGTCAATCCCTAGCGGAGAACTAAGATTTGTTTACCTCGAATAAATTTTAAAAAACGGTGTTCTGCAAAATATGCCGGTGTGTTTATATTATTTAAAATTATTCTGTGCAAAGAGATTGGGTATGTACAGGAATTTGTTACAGTCCTTATCTTGTTCTGTAATATGAACTGTCTATTTTTTGTGAGAAATATTGTATTCGCTCCAATATTTCCGTCGCGACCTTGTATATAAATGAGCTATATGTACTCATCTGGTATCTATTTATTGATATTACACTCAAAACTTAAATATGCATAATGTTTTTATATAGACTGTACCAAATATTTGAAACTTGAACTGAAAATCAATATTACAAAGAAAAGTGACTGTAGCTCACTATTCACCATTGTTTCTTATTACGATCTAGACTTATGAAATAGGGTTTTTCACCATTTTTTGAAAAGTATCTCAAATTGATCATTAGGTGGGAAAAAGTCAAAAATATTTTTTTAAATTTTTTTTGAAACCTATAAGTACCCCAAAAATACATTTTAAATTATCATTGCCAATTAGCGCGCGAAAACGATAGCCGCCATGATGCTTAGGTCGTGACGTCATTTCAGGAGTAAACAAAACAGCTCTGTACTAAAATTTTGACACATTTCGCGAACAAAATGTCATTGTTTACCACTATCGTGACGTCACCTGACAACCAGCATGGCGGCTGTCGTTTCAGATATTTGAATAACAGATTAAAAAACTTGATTTTTGTAAATCAAAAATAAAATGATTTTCTCATTTTATTGTATAGAAATCATATTAAATCGATTACGTATTACAAATACCACAGTAAATAAGCAGTTTTAGATTTTTTCTTGTATAGAGTAAAATACCCTATTACAAAAATACATATTATGTTGTTTTTCCATACAACATTGGCTAAACAGCTGATCGATTCATGTGAGAAGTATTTTTTTGTGAAGACGTTTTACAAAAGTTGTTCATAGAAGCTCACCACTACGTAAAAAAAATATGACGGTTGTACACTGATCTACCTTTGCCTAGGGATGAACGATATACATCGGTTAATACTTCCGATGTCTGGTTAATACTTCAACATCGAGTATAATCGATGTTTTTTTTTTCTATGCATCGAACACGTAAACTATGACTCTGACTGCCACGTTTCGAAGTCTCTGTTCAGTTAACATCTGTCCCATCAGAAAGACTCTTTTACCAGTCAGGGCTAGTTTTAATGGATTAAAGAAACCGATTGAAGGGAAAGATTAAGTAAAATTGATGAATGAATAAATGATTTAAAAAAACTTATGTTTTAACATAACATTGAAAAAATATTTGGTACTTATTTGTAAACAAAATAAAGCCTGTGAAAAGAATGTGAATTTTTTACAAATATTTTTCCTCGTACCTAGTTTTCTTTTAGTTTCGGCTTTGGAATATCTTAACATGTCATCTTCTCATGTGGGCTGTCAGACCAGTGACCTTACAAACCCTAGTGTTAGAGTTTTTAAACCACCGTAAGGCCTAAATATATGCATTCCGAAAAACAATCGATGTTTTGTAAACATCGTATTAACATCGATGCAACCCAGCGATGTATTACATCGGTAAAAATATCGATGTTTATTTCAAATGGCCATCCCTTCCTTTGCCGAAAACTTGTATTTAACAATATTCCACGCGCTTACAACCCAATCTCTGGCAAGTTTCGGTGTGCACTACAAACCATACGGGTGCGGGTGTAGGGCGCGGGGCGGAGCGGTGGTGGGTGCGGGAGGGGGGGCCGCCGGAGGAGGAGGGTGACGTCACGCCACCCGCGCACCGCCGCCTCGCCAAGTCGTTCAGCGTGTCGACATCCAAACCGAGGGATAAGCAGCCCGAGAAAAGTATGAAATCTTTTTGCAGCTTCGTAAAAAAGTTGAGAAAAGAGTGGAGGACTTTTCTGTTATGGCAATATTCTTGTACACAAGGCAACACATCAAGCTACTTTGGACTTTAAACTATTAAAGTTAAACTTTTATTTATGTTGAAAGTTTTATTTATATCGTCGTGCACTATGAAGCGCACGCATTTGTTGGTGTATACCTATAAGGGGTGGAACTTTATATGTAGCCTTAAGTACATAAAAAGACTAAAAAAGTTATCAATAAACGTATTTCTCTTCTTTTTTGCCAAGCTATACAATATTTCTGTGAAAAATGTTTGTGTGTTTTTCTCATTTTTAATCTAGTGTGTTGGTAACGGAATGTATTCGCATGAAATGGGTTTGCTAAACGAATAAGGTGGCGACTAATATCTTGCACTTAAATAATACTAATATGGTGTGTGTTAATTTTATAATGATGCAATGGTGATTGTGTGTATTTTTATTGTAATTTTTATATAATGCACGACAGAAAAAAACAATACCTACAAGAAATCTTGCATGTATTTTATTTCTGTTGTTTTAAAAAAAGTCTGTTAATTGAAATAAATTTGTTAACTGCATGAATGCGGCTTTACGTGTTGTTTTCGTAGGTGACAGATAATACTTCAACATTTACACCTCACAGGTACACCAAGAACGTCTCTGATCGGTTTGACGAGCAGTCGACCGCCTAGCGTGATACCCACCACTCCTCCGAACTCTATGACATCTCAAGGTATGGAGTTATTTGTTGTTACAGATGCCGGCAAACTTCTTGAGCATAGGTGACGTAAGTGGGGGAAAGTTTGCGCATGTACACTTACTTGCAATATAAAGTACACAATCAAAAAATTTTATTATAAACTTCTTTTGTAAGGATGGTTGTTTATCATATAGTGTACAACAAATTATAAAAGAAAATAAATAAAAACGCATATTTTTATATTTCTATGAATATATTTAGAATAAATTGTTAGTAAATAAAAAATCAATACAAAGTTCTGAATGTACAATTTAATCTGGAGGCAGGAAAGATATTCCTTCCATCAGGTCGAAAGAACCAGGAGCAGAGCTGGTGCTAGACATTGGTTTAGCGGCGGAAGTAGAATTGAAGCTCGGTATTGTATCGTCATCGTGGTCATCCTCATCTTCATCGTCATTGTCGTCCGAGTCACTATCATCAGCAAATATGATAAATACGTCAATCACTAAATCTACGACATGATCGCTTAAAAAACAACAATAAAGTCAACAAACAAAAATAACAAAGTTTTCACTGCACGCAAATGTACTCGGGCGACAACGGGACGTGGACGAGGAGCGGGAGGCAAGGATCGACCGATCTACCAATAACGCGATCGAAACCACGCTTCCCGCCGTCGCGCCCCGCACCCCACCACCAAAGAGACCTAAAAATCGTTTCTGCGCATTCAAGGTCATTACTCAAGAAGTTTGCCGGCATCTGTAACAACCCATTACGTCCCCAATGGAGGGGAAGAGACCCGTTCTTCCCATAAATCGGGAAGGCCCGTGCTTCGCAAGTCACGTTAAGCCGTTGGTGCCGGCTGCTAGATAGCAATCGTTAAGCCATGTCGGAGGCCATATAGGTGGCTTGAAAACTTCTAAAACTGTGGTTGGCCACTAGCCCCACAACCTACACCAATCCGGACTTGGCCCCCATGTGTGGAATATAGAGTTATTTACTAATAAACAGCTAATAAGAAAGAAAATGAGACTGACTCACAACACATATTCCAAATTCCTGATTTGGTTATATTCCTTTACACACATACTACACATACATCTTATACCAATAAAAATATTGACAAAAACTTACTTAAAAACCATTTATCTGACTACTTAGCCCGGAAGTTAAATTTTTCAGACTTTGCCGGAACTATAAAAGTACTTCTGCTATATCTAATATCGATTATTATGAACTTTGTGTTACGTAATCAAAATACATTTATATGGGTGCTTTAAGTGCTTGATAAAAAATAAATGACAGTGACTCTTCACCACAATTCTTCTTGTGGCATGATCTTACTGATGGTAGTAATGAGCAAAATAATACTTTCATTAAAATATTTAGACGCCTCTGCAAACTTGCTAATAATCGACCATTTAACTAAGTCTTCTTGAGATAGCGTGTGTAATACAGGAGGGATGAGCAGTGACAACACTATGTAGTGCATCATATGACCTATATAAGTTTCACGTATCCACCTTGCTCAAACACAGATATACATTAATCTAAACCACGCGACTGTACCTTAGCGTAGTGCGGTGCACTTTTTATCCGCCTGCTATACTTGCACATTTTTGATTGTCTAGTTCTGTGAGTAGTCCTTTATCAACTGTTTGAAAACAAATGTTCCTGCTATTACAGTCTGCGAAGTTGAAAAACCACCACTCACACCATTGCGTCCGAAAGTGAATTCCATTTTCCATCTATTTGGTGAGTGGCTGTTCGAAGCAGCACTGATTGGGACAACGCCTACTTACAACAATAATCCACGTAAGTATTATTAAAAAAATGTATTAGTAATCCAGCTTCCTGCTACCTAACCAACTAAGTATGATCCATTTGTCTTCCGTTGTATCACCATTTATCTGTAAAATTTCTCATTGAAAAGTTCAAATGGTCAGACTTCTGTACAAAGTTGTCGTCAAAGTTAGGGGTCGTCCATTAATCACGTGAGAGTCAAAAGGGGGCAGGGGTTCGGAAAAATCAAGAAATATCACACGAGGGGAGGGGGGGTGTAGTGAGATATCACGTGTATTTATTATTCGTTAAACGCGCGATTTCTATAGTAAGTTACAAACGTCGGACTGTTGTTGTTACGTTTTTTTTTTTTAATTTTAACTCATCCCAAGGTTCGAATTGGCTTCAGTCATTCAGAAACAACCTGCAACCTATATCTATCATCATCTATCTATCAACCTTAATGACTATCTGTACATTTTTATCGTGGTGCTTAATTTTCCACAAGTAAATTACATTTTAACTGTATTTAAAGATAATATTTGAAGGGTCCACTGCAATAATGATTTTAATTCTAAATAAGTGCGTTATTCGTAATTTTTTCACCATTTGTAAGCTTAAAACCAAATGAAGGGTACACTACAATAATGATGAATGTCCTTTTTTTCTGTGTTTTAAGATAATTTGGTTCTAAGTTTACAAATGGTAAAAAAATTACGAATGACGCACTTACTTAGAATTAAAATATTTTTGGACATTCGTCATTATTGCAGTGGACCCTTCATTTTGAACCAAAAAAATACACGTGATTTTGGGTAGGGGGTGTGGTGGTAGTCAAAAAACCACAAAGGGGGTAGTAAAACCTCACCAGGGGGGAGGAGGGGTCTAAAAAGTTGCTAAAAAACATCAAGTGAGTAATTCACTACCCCTTATTACGTAAGTTTATATGTATAATCTTACTTGTAGGAGTTTTTGTGAGATACCTTCTCGTTTGTAGCCATCATAACAATTATTATGCTTTATTAATTTTTAGCGCGCACTGAGGGTACTCCACCACCGCCAGCTATATCTGATAGCCAATTCAAACTCAATATGCTGAGTTATCAACCAGGTAAATAAATCAAAGCTGTCTTCCATTGACCTCTTGTAACAGTAACTTTAACAGCGGCGATTGAGAACGTTCGGCTGTTCTTATTAAAGACAGCCTTTTCTTTGTGAATTTATCTAGGCTTTTCACGACCCATTTATACACCTTTTGATTTATACACCAACATTTTTCAGACCGCTATTTGAACTAATCGCTAATTCTTTCGCAATCAGGTCGAGCC
Source organism: Coleophora deauratella (assembly GCA_958295455.1). Taxonomy (NCBI): domain Eukaryota; kingdom Metazoa; phylum Arthropoda; class Insecta; order Lepidoptera; family Coleophoridae; genus Coleophora; species Coleophora deauratella. Next base: position 7,212,248 of record OY282408.1, on the reverse strand, counting down.
GAAGCCCTAGGAACACTTTGCCGTGTGCTCTGTTCAAAGCAGTGTCGCGAAGAAGTTCTAGCGCCGTACTTGGCACGGTGCTACGCAGCTATACACAGAGGTCTCAGAGACCCGGCCACTGCCGCAGCGGTAGTATTGAATGCTCCCGATTTGTTCAGGTATGTATATGTTATTTATTTATTTATTACTTGTAAAGAATTTATTTAAGTATAAACTGTCATTACAACAAATTATTATTAAAAATATTCATTTTAATACAGTAATTAGTAGGCAAATAATTCGGTTGATTTGTATTGAATGTCCGAGTGTGACTGTACTATAGAAATTGAAGGTGAGTTTTATCCCAACACAATTAAGGTAGTTGTGTTTAAGTTTATTTTTATTTTAACTTGTTTTAGACTGGACCTTGACGGTGTGCTAGTTTTAGTGCCAGACTTCATCACAGCACTTGAACGAATACTCTGCGAAAGGGAGCCCAAATTGGAATGTGGAACCATAGACAAACGAGAGTTACGTAAAGCGGCCATTAGCGCTCTGCTGTCTTTGGTCGCTTTCCCGCACCATTATAAGGGATTACCTGTTCCGGAGTTCCCGGGATGCAACGAGTAGTGAGTTTTTTTAAATTGTATTCTGTCAAAGAGAGGATAATGAATTTCACATGTAATTTGTTCCCTCATAGAGGATAAACTTATAAACCGATAATAATTATAAATGGTGTATCATTGAAATACTCAGGCTCTTCAATTTATAGAGGGTATTTTTGGTTTGGGTTTGTACTTTCTCTTGTTGACTGTCAAATTTTCTTACAAGATACAGTCAGCAATAAATAATTCAGATATTACTGTTGTTATGTTTATACAATCAAACTTCCAAATGTTAAACAGGCATTTTTAGTCCAACTCTTACAACCATTGCTAAGTCATCCATCTACTTTTCTTTTAAGTCTTGCGGCGCATAGGGCTGAGTCTCAGGATATTTTTTTTATACAAATTATGAACTTAATAACTTTATTTCAGTTCGGGAATGACACTAGGCGATTTAACGCGCGGCAAGATATCTCTTATCTGCGTATCGGCAGTCCAAGTAGAAACTTCTGACGCTTTAGCTGTGCCACTACTGAGCGCACTATACTTATGCGTCAGGCACAATGCACAAACAACTATAGGGAAAGCTCATAGCGCACCGCCAGGATCCACTATGTCTCACAGCACGGATTACAAAGGTATGTTTTGTATTGCTTTGTAGAAAAATTGCAACAATCTAATTTGAATGCCAATTTATACACATTAAACTGTTAAAAACATCAAGTGAACAGCAGTAATTTTTCGTTGCAAAACACTTTCAGATTCTTAAATATTTTGCTGTAAACATAAGCTCTACACATTAACTCACAACATTTTTTTGTCTGTTGAAGTCCCAATATTTTTTTTTGTTTTGTTACATTGGTGGCATAGATTTTAATAATGTGGTGTGGCATATCGTTGATATAAAAAACAAATAAATTAGGATCGTAACTATCATAATAGTTACGATCCTAATTTATTTGGGTTTTTTTCTCTTACCGTCAAATATCATTATTTTACAATAAATGAAATTGATTACTTTCTGATAGAGGTCTACTGACCAGTCGGGAACGCCCCGACTAGTCGGCACCTTTAATAGTCGGCAACTAATCGGCAAAAAAGTCCATTATCTTTACTGAAATAGATGTAAACAAAACTCATAACGACATAGTCCTCGAAAATTCGCACATAATTCAAACGAAGCAAAAGGTGAAAACTTGAGTAAATTGTATTGCATGAGGATTATTCTTGTGACATTGTATATGGTAAATATAATAAAGATTATCTTTATTTCTTGTGATTTTAAGTTGACATTATTAATAATAATTATTTGGGTTTTCTTAGTACAGTGACATATTTCAGTTTAATTAATTTAATTTATTGAGATGATTTATATAACTTTTTATTGAATTTTATGTTTTTATTTTCTTCGTATTGTAAAATTTTATTGTACTTATTATTTCTAATTGAAACACAATGTACTTTGTAAATGATTAAATGAACTATGAACTAATAGTCCAAAATCAATAGTCGGCCCATCACTAGTTCTTACGCTATGCCACCTCCTCACAAGTCATGCTATCATCGTGCACTGCCCGTTGTAGCGCGGTCCGACAGCGGCAGCGCGACCGTGAGCGCAGACCATTCGCTGGAGGACTACGCCGCTGACGTTAGGGAGCTTGACCCAGCATCGCCTGTTTTCGGTAACGTTTTCACATGTTTTTTGTTTGCTTTTACCACACAGCAGATAGACGCAGAGGGTAAGTTCATAATAGACTCTTGTAACATGCCTTTCGACTAAAATGCATCGCGTCGATCACGCAGGTTGAATAGACTAGACACACGGTCTTAATCTGGATGCGTTGGACTGTTAATTGCATTTATATCGGCCGTTTCCGTGCTCTATAACGCACATTAAGTTGTTTGTGCTGATTGTTATTACTAGGTGGCAGTGGTTAAACCTTTTAAAGTTTTATATTGTTAAGATTTTATCAAAACTACGTGTTACTTTTAAATAATTGAGTGGCCCATCTATGTCTGTCTGCTTTGTGCTTTTGCAGACGCGGAGGACTAATTCTCTTTATTAGCATTTGCGAAACCATAACAACAATCTATGTAGTTCTTTTATTTGAACAATGGTTGGGTTTAATTAAGCAAAATGAAAGTTGGAGGAGTAGATCTCAAACATCGATGCACAAATACATTTTCAGCTTATTGTTTTTATTTTTATATTTGATTGAAGCTTGCTGTGTTTTATTACATAGAATCATTCGCTCATTACACAATACAAGTGTGTTTTTTTTTTTCAAAAGTATTTACTAGTTATATACTACACAGAATTTTGAGGTACATAATCGAACGATCTTAAATACAGGTGCAGCTTTAGTCGTGCGGGCGACATATCTCGTATGTCACCGTCTAATATCATCATGGAAGGGCGATTTGCAAGTGTCCTTAGCTGCCTTGGAACTACTGTCCGGCCTCGCGAAGTTACATTCCGCTAAACCTGGTAAGAATTAGATTACAGAACGCAAAATTATGAATATAATAATTTTGATTCTGGTTGGAGTTACTAATTCCTATTATTTTTCCTTTCACGCCCCGTAGAATTTATTGTCGGTGAGTTTTGTTCGATGTAGTGACGTCTATGTGTATGTGAATTATACAGGATAACTTTTTAATCGCGGATATGCGACAAATGGTAGTTGCTACTCATTAGGGCGTGCAATACCGGTATTGAAATATAGGCAATACCGGTAATAAATCCGGTATTGCGAACATTCCAATACCGGTATTGCACACCCTATTACTCATGACACTGAACAACTTTCTCCAAGGAACCTATGGACTAAAAAAAGAACTTCCTATAACGTCTTTTGTAAACTTTATGCTGCCGTGCTTACGATAAGGGCAGTAAGTATTTTTTGGCGAAAATATAATCAGCGTAATAAGCTCTACAATATAGTAATAAGCTCTACATTATATCGTATCAAGAACTAAAGTCACCCTTCTACTTTAAATAGAATAAGCTAGATCGATAGATAAATTAAGTCGATTCAAATCTTATCCACAGAGGCGATAGAACGCAAGCGAGCTGTACGCTGGATATGCGATTACATAACGGTGCAATGCAGTCGACCGCCTCAGGCGCACTCCAGGGATCTCCACTCTTGCGTGGTAGCCGCATACTCCTGCCTCGCGTCGTGGCTCTGTCCTGCCTTGCTGGCTGATCCCGACTGCTTGGGGACACTCATGGAGGTCGTTGAACTCGGAATTTCTGGCAGCAAGAGTCAAGGTGAGCTCAGGTTACATTATGGGTGTTTAGGGCCGAAAACCAGTTAATTTTGACTTCGCAAGAGTCTGTTCTCTTCACACTTAGCAGAGTTACTATAGGTGTCAGGGTATGTTTATTTTTGTAATTTGCGGGTAGACGAAAAATCTTGTTCGTGTTGTATTGTGTGTGTGTGTTCGACGCTTTCAATTAGTATGTCTGTTTTGTAGGCAAACCTGGTGAACCACCAAAGATGAAAGACGAAAAAGAATTAAAACCAGTATCAATGAGAGTCCGTGATGCTGCGGAATCACTTCTTATGCTTATTTTAGATCAAGTAAGTTCTCATAAACGTTATCTTTCATATAATAGCAGTTTCATCAGCGTGACTAATTTCCAAAATAATTTAAATGTAACAAAAATATATGTAGGAGCCGTCAACTGGAGCTAAACACAAGACAATGAACAATTTTTTAATTTTACAACGTTGCTGAAATCGCAACTTTTTTTTGCTTATTGTAGTCATAGATCATTTTTTTTCTGTATCGGCAAAGTTATATGACAAAAGTTGTTCAGTGTGATGAGTGGAAGCCCTATTTAATGGAACCTATACATTTAAATGGTAACTGGTTATTAATTGGATAACTAAATAGCTACTGTATTACTGTTTGTTTTCCAAATAAAATAAAATAAAAATATTTTGTTACACCCTATATAATGTAAACCATCTTTTTCCCGCGGCTCCTCCCGCATAGATATCGATTATGACTATCGTTTAAGGGTTTACATGTTTAGTCATGACTAATTTATAAAATAACAATAAAATCGGCTAAGTCGTTTAAGAATTTGAGTACTTCCGGGAACTCTAAACTTTTTTGGAATAAAAAGTAACCTATGTGTTAATCAAGGTTATAAACCATCTATACAGGGTTATCTTTGGATCCCCCACCAAAACTTCACAGTGGCTTCTACTCATGAAACTGAGCAACTTTCCCCAAATAACCAATAGTCAATTCGCAAAAAAATTTTTGGACCTTTCATGCTAACGTGATTGGCCTACTTTGTATGGAGATGCTCCATTTTTTTTTGCGAATTGTCTATTGGTTATTTGGGGAAATTTGCTCAGTTTCATAAGTAGAAGCCACTGTGAAGTTTTGGTGAGGGGTCCAAAAATAACCCTGTATGCCAAATTTCGTCCAAATCCGTCGAGCCGTTTTTGAGTGATTGAGTAACAAACATCGAAAGTTTCACATTAATAATATTAGTAGGATGTACAAACCCTGCAGGTTGGAGATAGTAACACTGGTTCCGGTTGGTGTCGGCTCGATGAACGCTGGTTGGCTGCGTTGGGTCACGGCAAGCTGAGGCATTATGTGGCGGACGGGAATATCTTACTGTCTTTACTAGAAGAGCCACTGGCTAACAGCCAAGAACCCCAGCCAACTCTGATAGGTAAGAAACATTCATCAATGGATTTTATTTATTTTTAATACCTATTACAACACCATCGATAATATAGCCGTAGCCGCAATCGTTTACTTCTAAAAGCTAATCATAGCCTCAAAAATAACGCAGTTGCTGGCCTTTTGAGTGTGCAGTATCAACAGTATCAATCTTAGATCTTACAAACCAAACTTGATTCTTCTGCAAATGTACCTCTATATACACTCGATTTGACCGTCTATTCAAATATTACAAAACTGTGGGCTACGTAAGAACGAATTGACAAAAAAAAAAAATAATTTCATTATTTTTTAAATTTATGTACATATATTAGTCAGTCCGCTCGTAAATTACAACTATTTAATCACGATGTTTTCCGCAGTAATAATCCGGTGCGGTTGGGGCCGCTTCGCGTGGTCGCTCAGTAGCCGCGGGGCCGCTAGATGCGCGGGCCGCAGCGGCGGCGCGTGCGCCAGGCCTGTGGATATGCTGGAGCCGCCCCCGCGCGCTGCCCCTGTCTGCCTGCCGCTGCCGCCTGCACCTCCTTGCGCTGTGTAAGTTATCATCTTGTATTGACATAAGTACCTTCGTTTAATTTTGTCAATTCGCTGGAAGCTTTCTTCCGCTGCCACATTATCGTATTGGTTGGGTCCCAGATTTTGGGAGCAGTCTATCTGAGTTTGCCATCGACTTAACTAGAAGAAGATCGTATTTGTTATCATATTTAGCTAAATTAGCTAATGGTTTGTTTCTTTCATCAAAGTTATTGTATTTATCAGTATCTGTTGAAAAATATTAAAGTGTGTTAAAAAGCGTCGGCGGTTCTGCGGTTAGTGACTCTATCCTTCTAACCAGAGGTCGCGGGTTCAAATCCTGGCCAGTGCACCAATGAGTTTTTCGAAACTTACGTGCATTTTCATACCGACTGCTTTAACGGTGAAGGAAAACATCGTGAGGAAACCTGCTCTACTGATTTCTAGTTGTGTATGATGGTCGCGTTGCACACGTCCGTAGGTGGTAAATCCTAAAATGCACTACATATGACAAAGGGTGATGATAAGTATAAGTGCAACACCAGGCAACCGCCGCCTATACCTTGTGGATAGGACGGTTAAATTATGCCACGCGATAAGAGAGAGAGAGTACCTGTTTCTTTGTGTACTCTTTATTGTAATCAAAACTAAAATATAATACTAGATCAAAAGAACACAAAAAATATATATATTTCGTACAAACGTTACGGGATCTCTTCCAGTCAACCTTGTTTGTAGACAATTTTAATTCGTCAATCCATATAGTTTAATTACTGAGTTTCTTCACAGAGATTCTGCTATTCCGAGTTTAGAATCAGTTTTAAGACAACTGAACGACCCTGAAGCACCAACACTCTTCAAGCTGTTGGAACAACAAGCTGTTATCGAGAAGCGTATACGAGAGAGCGAAGATAACGTTGTAAGTGTCAGTTTATATTCAGTTTCATTCAAATGTTACTGCGACTTTTGTAAATAACAGTCATTTTGTTTCTCCTTAGCAACCTGAAGAATACGTGCCTCCCGAACCAGTAACAGAGTTCCAAACTGCCAGACTGTTCTTATCACATTTCGGATACTTGAATATTGGGGGAGATAAAAAGGTAGACTTTTCGAGAATACTTTAAATCAACTTGCTAGAACCACACTAAGAATTATTTCCTAGTACATTAAATTAACCAACAGATAATCATAAACAAAATCTGAATAATGTTTCACAAGCAGTCAAACCAGACTATATCCATATTTTTCTTCACATAGGTATAATGATATTGCTGATATTACATTCATCGACTTTCAATTTGATTTTTTCGTATAATTTCTTCTAGGGCGGTCCACCTCGCTTAGTTGCTCTTGACGACTCCCTGCCAGGTTTCTCATCAGCATTGCGACGTATAGACGCCTGTGGACCGCGCAGTGCTGTTACTGCCCACGTATTCTGCGCAAGAGCAGGACAGACCTCAGCGGCAGAGATTGTTGCTAACGCCAATTGCACTGACGACTTACCAGCTGGCTTCATAAGGATGCTTAGAGGGTAAGAAAATATGAAGTTTGCAAGGTATACATGAAGTCCATCTGCCATTTACTTATTTTTATAAGGGTGTAACTCATCTGTTGTATGACCTGTTAACTGGGGATACTACGTATCATTTCCAAAACTTTTGTTTTACGACTATGCTCGAATGTCACAAAAATTGGGCTTTTCATACAAAATCACCTGTTTGTCCATTTTAATGGAGTGGCCAAAATTTTTGAATTATGGAAGATAAGCAATGATATTTTGACGTCTATGGTCTATGGTCGTGCATTACACATCGAGTCCGTGTTTTAAATTCTTAAATTAGTAGATAAATGAAGTTTAGTGACATACAAAGTGATATTTATGTATAAGTACTCAAAGTGAAGTGGAATAAATGTTATCTTCAATAATAATCGTGAACTTTAGATGATATTTGCAATAATCTGTTTTCTCACGAAACTACTCTAAAAGCATCATAAAATTCAATAAATCGATCAACTTATTGGTGTTTCGTGTAATAAAAAGATTCCTCACAGTAACCAACATATATTTGCAGTGATTAAGTGCCAAAATAAACTAAATGTAATAAAAACATTTATCCAATTCCGTTACGCGATTCAAAAGTGACAGTGTATAAACAAAGATCATATGAATCATCAGCTGTTGAACTGTATGTATGCATTGACTTTACTACTAACGCCACCTAACGATTTCACGGCAATACATCAAGACTTTGCGATACGTGTAGGTAGACTTTGCATTGCAATTATGCGCATCTTGCAAGGAGAGTGCGCGGTGCGACATCTGTAACAAACGGGAGGAAAGCGCGTGGACATGAGTGTAGTGGACAGTGGGCTAACTAATATGTACAATACATCAATTCAGTGAACTGTATCTATTTACATTACATTGACTCGCACGGTGATACTAAGAGTAGGATAAGATGGCGCCACCAGTCAAAAAAACTACTTGTAAAGACAAAAACATTTGCAGCAAATGTAAGAAAACTTTACCCAAAAGAGAGTTTATGAAATGCTTAGGGTGCAAAAAGCTTTTAGATTTGGATTGTGCCAATGTTTCGGAACAAAGGTTTTATTTAATGGAACCAGATAAAAAGAATAACTGGAAGTGCCTAAATTGTTTTAAAAAAACTAGTACACCGCTACAAGGGAAAAAACTATGTACACAGTCAAGAAACAATGACAATAAAAAAGAGAATATAAAGAAAAAAACAGTAAAATTACAGAGCACACCTAAAACAGAGAAAGATGACCAGGGTCCTCCAATTCTGTCAACCTCGGATATATCAGATGAACATTCCCTACAGGGTCATACTGTCAATGATCTCACTATTAAAAATAATTCAAGGCGAAGTGAAAACCAAGAACTGGACTCCATACGAGGGGATACTCAGGAACAAAAATCGCAGCCTGGGATGAGTAATAATTGTGACAATGTGACAAAAGACCTCACTGCTAAAAAGGCTTCCATACAAAGTGATACCAAAGAACAAGAATTATTGGCTGAAACGAGCGATGGTTGTGATTACGTAACAAAAAGAAGAGGAAAACGCAGGATACGAACTTTCACAGAGGACGAAAAAGAATATAACACATCAAAAAATATTTCAGAAGCGAGCAGTACAAGGAGTTTACCAGAAAAATCTATACGTTTGGCTCACCTGAAAACAAGTAAGAAAATCGAGGAGCTAGAGCTGGAAGTAGATGATTTAAAAACACAGTTATTAAGCGCTGAGAGTGAGATAACAAATTTACTAAGCGAGAATCAAAAATTAAGAAAATTTATTAAAGAGATGAAAAACAAATCAAAACTACAAGAAAATCTTAATACTACTAAGAAACGACTTCTGGACTTAGTACTTGTAGACAACCTGTCTAAAAACGCAAATGCAAGTAACTCATTTGAAAATGTTGAAAATAAGATTAAAAAAACAGGAAATAAGCAAAAGAGAAATCTGAAAACAAAAACAAAAAATCAATCAGTGAACATGCAGTCCTCTATTGAGAAAGGAAATAGCACGGGGTCGGAGACAATAACATCTAAAAAAACTGGCAAGAAAAATGGGAAGCGACAAAAAAAGAAGAAGCCGAAGGACGAGGAAAAGAAAAATAACAAAATAAACTTAACCAATAGTGCTTCATCAGTTAATGTTACCGTTGACAGCAGCATTGAAAATAGTTACAGTAATATCAATAATATGGATGTAAGTGAAACACAAAAAAAACCCAAGCTTTGTATGTTAAGCAGCAACAGCAAAAATAAAGTTTTACAGACAATAGAGAACTCTGAATTGGCACAAAAGTTTGAATACTGTCACTATATTACATCTGGTGGGAAAACCTTAGACATTCTGCAGGGAATTGAGTCTAAAACAAAAGACTTCACACGCAAAGATTTTTGCGTCATACTAATAGGGGAACAAGATTTTATCGTGACCCAAAACTATAAGTTTATAGTTCAAAGTATTCAACAGAGACTAAAAAAGATTACCTATACTAATGTAGTAATAGCTTTGCCAACATATGTATGTGGAGCTCCGATCTTTAACTATAAAGTTGAAATATTCAATAACCTGTTGGCCATGGATGCATACGCACAGAAGTATGCATATTGCTTGGATTCCAATTTACACCTTACCTACAACATGTTCTCATATCACACCGGAAAACTCAATTACTCTGGCTTGAATAACATATTTGAACAATTGCAAAAGCTAGTTACAGACATACAAGGAAATTTCAAAGGGGAACTAAACATGGGAAACAACACTTTTTTTCAAAAACATCAGGCACGAGCGAAAATGCGAATACAAAAGTAAATGAAATTGGTATACTCCATCAAAACATTGCAGGAGCTTTATATAAACAAGATGAGCTTATCTGTGTGCTATCAAACTTAAAAAACAAGGGAACACAAATAGATGCGATATGTTTAACAGAAACAAATTTAAAGATGGGGACAGAAAGAAATTTGAAACTTAAAGGTTACAATTTAGTGACCTCGTTTTCTAGAAAGAATGCTAAAGATAAAGGAGGATCAGCAATACTTTTACGAAAAGGATTGGACTACAAAGTGATTAAAAGCGTAGAATCAATTAGTCAGAAGTATGTTTTTGAAGCTTGTGCTGTTGAATTAACACATCACGGGATAATTTTAATATGTGTATACACCAACAAAACTCCAACGTCTACTAATTCCATATTTTTCAACAAACTTGTTGATATTCTGGATAAAACTTGCACAAACAAAAGAAAGAAATATGTACTTTGTGGTGATTTCAACATCGATCTACTGAAAATAACATCCATTTCTAAAGAATTTAAAAGAATACTAGACAATTATAACATGAAACCATGTATAAATGAACCAACAAGAATAACATCATTAACGAGTACATGCATAGATAATATAGTCACAAATATTAAATCAGGCAAGGCAAAAGTACATGATTTTGGTCTGTCAGACCACACTGCGCAAACGTATCATTTTCCTGTGAGAAAAACAAACATACGTTCTCCGAAATGGTGGTACGTCTATATAAGAGACTACTCCAATGAAAACAAAAAAAAGTTTCTTGACTGTATATCTGCATTGTCATTTAGTGAAGTGTTTAATAGCAGTAATGCCAGTGACTCTTTTAACGAATTTTATGAACTGTTTGTACTTTTTTACAATTTGTGCTTCCCTTGGATTAAAATAAAGATTTTTGATAATGACCACAGACATAACTGGGTAACTAAAGGTCTAAAGAAATGTTGTAACTCAAAGAGGAACATTTATTTGAATGTTAGGCTTAAGAAGTGTAGTAAGGAGTATTATGCAACATATTCTAAGATTTTAAAGAGATGTTTGATCTGCTCTCGGAAAAATAAACATAGGGAATATATAAATAATTCAAAAAACAAATGTAAAGCGGCATGGGATGTAATTAAAGAATATACTGCTAATGATATAGATAGTACAACTATTTCACAAATAAATGTAAAAAATAATAACTTTATGGAACCTAAATCTATTGCTGAACAATTCAATGACTATTTTATTAATATTGTAAATAGTAATTGTAATCCTAATCTAGATTTGACATGTATAAATGAATATGTACAATCAGTCAATGAAAGCATATTTTTAACACCTATAACATTTGATGAACTTGTGAAAGTAGTAATGTCTCTGAATAACTCGAAAGCAGTTGGTTACGATGGGGTAGCTACTAATATCGTTAAAATGAGTATTGAGGCAATGGCCGAGCCTCTTGTATATACTATTAACTTATCACTATCCCAAGGAATATTTCCAGAAACTTTGAAGAAATCCATAGTGAAACCAATATATAAGAAAGGTGATAGAAAGAGTTTGGATAATTACAGGCCAGTTGCCTTAATACCCGTTTTTTCCAAAATATATGAAAAAATAATGTATACACGGCTTATAGCATTTTTTGAAAAACATGACTTGATTACAGAGGAACAAAAAGGCTTCAGAAGGAATAAAAGTACAACGTTAGCAATGTTCGAGCTTGTTGGAGATATTATGAATTACCTTAATAAGAAATGTCAGGTGACTGGCCTTTTCATGGACATGAGCAAGGCATTTGATTTTGTTTGTCACCATCGGCTCCTTACTAAACTGTATAAATATGGCGTGCGAGGCCCCGCCTATGACTGGATTAAAACATATTTAATGAGTAGAGAACAGTGCGTAGAAATAACCCAGTATTGCCCAACAACCAAAACTTTTAAAAATTATAGATCGGTCAACAAAATAAATAATTTTGGTGTGCCCCAAGGGAGCATTCTAGGCCCGCTCCTATTTTTAATGTATATAAACGATCTGCCTAAAGCTGTTACCCCACAAAAATGTATATTATTTGCTGATGATACTACCATAGTCATCGGCGGTACAGATATATCAAATTATGAGGAAATTATAAATGAAACTTTATCTAAAACTATTACATGGCTCACAGTAAATAATTTGAAAGTAAATCTAACCAAAACTAAATATATGCAGTTTAACACTTACCAAGGTAATCCTCAAAATTTAAAAATACAATTTAAAGATGATCCTATTATAAAAGTAGACAGCACTTTATTTTTGGGCATAAATATCGATTCTCACTGTAATTGGAAAAATCATATTGATTACGTTTGCGCGAAGGTCAATAGATTTGTATATGCCTTGAGAAGGGTCAGACAAACAGTCTCAAAACAGGCAGCATTGACTGCTTATCATGCCTACGTTAACTCAATCTTAAGATATGGTATCTTGATATGGGGAAATTCGACAGACATTGATAAACTTTTTATTGTGCAGAAACGTTGCTTAAGAGCTATATTCGGTCTGAAGCAAACTGATTCATGTCAGCCCTATTTTAAAACCTACAAGCTACTCACATTGCCCTGCATTTATATTTTAGACACTTGTATATTTGTACATAAACACAGAGATATGTTCCAAAGTAAGCAAGACATGTCTAGCCGGAAGCTAAGAGATCAGTATAAAAATAAGCTCTATGTACCACCTGTTAAATTAACAATGGTTGCAAAAAACTGTAACGTGATGTGCATAAAAATCTACAATCAATTGCCGAATGTGTTTAAGGAATTGCAGATAAATAACTTCAGGAAAGCCGTGCAAAGTTGGTTGGTTGAGAATAGTTTTTATAGTATTAATGAATTCTTTGATTTAAGCAAAAATAATACTGGACATGCATGACTCACATTTTAAAAAGATTTATTATACATACAATTTTGACACTGTTTTTATGAAGTTGACCTTAATTTTTTAATTATATTATTTTAAGCTTATTGACATTTTTTATTTATATTTATTATGAATTATTAATTAACAATTTTTAATCATCTTGACATTTTAAATTTGTTTTTTAAATTTAATTATTTTATGATTTTGAAATATTAATATCCTATTTATATCACTGACATCTATCTAAATTTATTTAAGAATGTTAGTGTGACTTATTGTAAATGTGATTGTTCTGTGTAATGTGTATGCGCCTGAAAAGGTAGTGTTAAATGAGTCTATATTTATATGCGAAATCAACTGCAAAATATGTACTTTAATTCATATACACAATAAAGAAAAAATTGAAACTAAGGATATTGCACGGTAAAGCAACGCGGCATCGCAACGCGGCATCGCAGCGCGGCACAAGGACACTATACGTAGCTATACATCAATAATAAACGTCGTAGAAACAAACGAAACACAGCCTATCTCTTTCTTACAAATGGAGCGCGTGAATTGCTATTTCATATTACGTCATCTTGCAAGCCGAACGCGTGACTCTTAAGAACATAAGAAGCGTGGAGTAGCATTTGAATTATATTTTTTTGTATTGGGCATCCTAAACTAGTGTTTCAAATACTGCACATTCGTAATGTTTTCTGAAATATTGTACAATTGACTTAATTAGAATTCCAGATATATATGTATAATGTGAGTTTTAAATGGATAACAATGTTTAGGGAAGGGTAGGCTCCCGTGTTGTAAAAATAGGACACGGAGCTATAACTAAAATGTATATGATTTAAATTTGCAGATATATAATTTGACATGTTGTTATACAGATTTTGTTTTGTATTTTGATACAAACAGTTTTATACAGATAAATATATAATTTTAAGAAGACTCCAGATACTATGTATCTCTCAATTAAACAAAGAAAACGACTATACTTCATTCCAATCAAAAAAAAAAACAAAAACGTAGTATGCAGATGACATTGACATGTGTCAGTTCCATAGTAAGTTTGTTTACGTTTTGGGTTAATCATATAAAAAGTCGTTAATAATGAAACAGATCTTCATACATAACACATACATACACCCGAAAAATATTATCTTCCGATTCGGCAGTATGGATTTTACACTTAAAACATTTAAACAAAAGCGACTCCACTCTTTTGTTTTATGACTATGTTCTTGTCGAGTACTGACGCATGTCTCTTTCTGGCGCGCATGAAAGAAAGGAAAAGGAATACTCCTTAATAATTTACAATATTTATTGAAATTTCAGTGCTTTTCTACTTTTTTTACACATTTTCGCATGTTATCTTTTATAAATAAAATTAACTTACCGGTGGTAGGGCACACCATCTTTTTTTAGGGTCGTTCGAGTGTTATTTCGACACTTTTTCACGACGCACTTCGGCATCCTTACTGCTTTGCGCTCAAAACACGACTAAGGTAAAAAGTGTGCGCATATCGTATTTGAGCACACTTCTGCTGTGCCGTCTACAGCGCGCTGATGCAAAGTCCATGTATAGAATGTCGTTGAAGATAAGTTGTGACAAGTTGTCACAAAATATCCTCGCATAAGCAATAAACTTCGGGAGATATTAACCCAATCCCAAATCTGTTGTCTACCTTGGAAAGAAGTTAGTAAAGAGTCTTCAATGTCATAAAACTTTGTTCCTCCAAATTGATCTCCATGATCTGTGTAACACTTTCAGCCTAGGAACTCCAGTCCGTGTGAGAAGCCATCCCGGTTGGACCGGTCACGTGGACACGAGCTACGACGCACATCCGGACTTTGACCAGTCTGCTGTCCCTCCTTCGGTTGTCGACGAAAGAGCGCCCGCCATTTACGATGGAAGGGAACAGGTATAGCATCTATCTATTTCTCTCCTTTCACTTCTTTCGCATTTAGGCTCTGGTGTACGCATCGAAGCTTTGAGGTTCTAGACACCACATTATAATTAAAAAGTAGACACCAAATACTAATCGTGTTCTCTACAAATCTTTGTAACAAGACGGTAGACTACATGGGACTGATTTTAAAGCTATTATATCAGCAATTATCTTGAAAAAAATGCATTGCAAATACCTCAAAGAACAATTTACCTAGGTATCTACTCTTTTCTACGAGAAAATCGTACGAAAGAGAACGAGTAAGTACTAATTTAATCAGATCTAAAGAGTTAAATTGACATGACTATTAAATCCATCCATTCCAACCCATATTTTTTTAATTGTGTACTTTTTGCCTCTAGGTGTTGTATTGGTCGGACTCCACAAACGAAATTGCATTTGTGGTACCTTCCGGACACGAAATATCTGCTGACAGTGATGATCGACAGAACGACAGCATCAAGTCCGACGTAGATGGTCCTTGCATGTCTACCAGGTATGTTTTTTTAAAATTTGGGAGCATGCATTTAACTCGAGTCTCACTTGATATTAAGTGACGATGAAGACAAAGGTGGAACACGCAGTCCAAGTCAAATAAAACCTACTCACTTTCACCTTAAAGATCCCCATTTTTATATATTATATAGTATAAAGGCATTTTTGTTTGGTTATACTGGATGTAACGTTTCAAAAACTATATAATTCTTAAGCTACCTAGCGTTTACAAAACTTGCCAAGGGATAGTGTGGTCAAACGGTCAAAAGGCTGAAAAATAAATAAATAACTGTGCTGTTTTAATATCCAGCAAGTTAAATCATTTCTTATGATTTAATTGGCTTTTTATTTAGTCACAGCTTAATTTGTAGTTTGTTAATGTCCTATCCATAAGTTCAAAATTAAAGTTTCCATATTTTTTTTTGTAACAGGGCCTCTGACAAAGCCGCCGGCTCTTGTTGGGACGTATCAAGCAATAGTTCCGGCGCACCTTCCTACGAACGAAGCATCAGTGAGTCGGACAAGGGAGAGCGGTCTCGTTCGAGTCTCAACGAGAAAGTTCGCGCGCTCTCACTGGAGTTGGACAATAAACCTGCTACTGGGCTTACAGGTTCGTTCTTGACGGTATGGGTGACAATAATTGTCATAGTCTGATGACAAAAACAACTAAAATTACGTTCATGCTCGTTCGCAGGAAGTGGAAGGCGTAATAGAGACTTCACGACGAAAATTCTCATCATTTGGCTAGAAGATTTTGAAGATCATCTCAACCTGCCGATTGGTGAGTACAAAAAAGTTTTGAAATTTACATGTAAATAGCGAGAGACAGCGATACTGTCAGTGCAGCCTACTACGCTCCATCTACTGTAGTGGAAGGTAAAATAAATAATATGAAGGTAATAATAAAGAAACTAGTTTGATGACGGCGTAAAAAAACGTATATGAATAAAATAGTCACTGTTAACTGGTCATTATTTACTAAACATTAAAATTCATTGAACATTATTGTCATAGTGTGTTTTGATAGCTAGTAGAAGAAAAGTAAAGCTGTAACGTGATTAGGTTACTTGAACAGTGATTACTTTTAATCACTGTCTTAGTTGAGAGACCGCAAGCTTGGTATTATATAGATTCGTTAGATTGATCTTACCGATATATGTGCACTTATTGTTCGAAGTAGATATCTGTGAGTTACGGTATAATACAGTTAGTGATAGTCGCTGTTAACTGGTTAGTCACTGCCCTTGCTGTTTTTTACCTTTACATTCCAAGCAAACAAAGCAAGGGCTATGAAATATATAGGAACTGGGAGAGGCTTATAGGGAATGGGGTCTGGATGAGATGACATACCTACTAACCCAAAGGAAAATAGGCAAAAATTATCTACTATACCATTATATTAAATGGTATTTACACACAGTATGGACACTCCCTCTCTCAGAAGGTGACCTTACCCCAGTGTGAGTACGACCCGGTGACCGTCCATAAAGTCATCACTCATTGTCAGTTATTATCACGCCCGCTCCTGCGTGAGTTTCTGAGGTCTTAGAAGGTAAAGGTTCAGATGATTTGTATGGAATGTCCGGGATGTGACCATACCAATATTAAATGTTCTAAACGCAACTAGAATCCGTCGTGGCTCAGTGCTGCTTGCGTGCACATGTCGATCATGCAGATTAACTGACTACAGACACGGCCATGACCTGGATGGATTTGGCTGTTAGTGGCATTTATCTCGACCGTTTCCGTGCTTCGCAATGCACTCTAAGCCGTGAGTGCCGGCTGTTATCACTAGAAGCCATGTTGCGTAGGCCTTATGGGTGGCCTGAAAACTTCTGACACTGGGGTTGAACACTAGGCCCACAACCTCCACCAATCCGGACTTGGCCGTGTGTCGAGTATGACCTATCCTTCCCGAGATATGGTAAGAGACCTGTGCCCGTACAGTGAGGACGATATAGGTCGTTAACAACACAAGTACGAACTTTTACCAGACGATCTCCGCTACTGCGAGACGTGCCTCCCGTGGCGGCGTCACGAAGTGTCCACATTCTGTGTGTCGGAACGTCGCAGCGGCCTCGTACAGTTGCGCCGCGTCAATATAAAATGTTCTTAAAATACGTCCATGGCCTTTTACCAGACGACCTCCTCCGCTACTGCAAGACGGGCTTGCCGTGGCGGCGTCACAAAGTGTCCACGTTCTGTGTGTCGGAGCATCGCAGCGGCCTCTTACGGTTGCGCCGCGTCAATATAAAATGTTCTTAAAATACGTCCATGGCCTTTTACCAGACGACCTCCTCCGCTACTGCGAGACGGGCCTCCCGTGGCGGCGTCACGAAGTCTCCACGTTCTGTGTGTCGGAGCGTCGCAGCGGCCTGCTACGGTTGCACGTGTCGCCTAGCGCCGGCGCCGGCACCGTGGCGGACGGCGCGCAGGTGTCGCCGCGCTTGCTGCCCGCGTGTCTGCGCCGCGCCGCCTTGGATGCGCCAAGACGGAAGCGGCTCAACGCCGATCTGTGAGTGTCGAATTGGTTTCTTGTATTGATTTTATTGAAATTCATTATATTGTGAGAACTGAGAACATTTACAAAGGAAACGCGATATGGATTGTGTTTTTTTTTATGCGATAGGTGGCACACGAGCAGACGGATCACCTGATGGTAAGCGATTACCGCCGCCTATAGGCACCCGCAACACCAGAGGAGTCACAAGTGCGTTGCCGACCTTTGAAAGAAGAAGAAGAAGGAGAAGTCGTAGACTATACGTTATCTTTGTGTCTGTTATTCCTATAACAAATGAATACAATATATGTGTAAGTACATGCATGTGCATAACAATGCTGCGATAAAAAACCTTACATTCTGCGATTTGTTTGTGTCATACTGACATTTATGAATAAATGCACTTTGTGTGTTGCGTGAATGATGATATGTATAGGAAAGGAATGCGCACTGAGATACCTAGATGACAGTTAGAAGAGGGGAATGCAAGAAGAACACGTGTAGCGCCAAACCCAAATGATTGGGATCAAGCCAGGTAGATGGTGCAGTTTGCAGGTTTTATATGAAAAATAAAGCTTGCATTGTCACATGCACAAATAATCTTAAATCCAAAAACTATTTCCTTGCAGTGTCCTTCCTTTCAACCTAGTACGAAAAAAATATACGAGTAAAATTGAAAATCTCATTTTAGCCTTAACTGTTTACTGCGATAAAATTAAGTCTTATCGGATTAATGTTGGCCTAACATGACTATCGATGAATACAAGTATGTGAAACCAGTCCAAAGCTGCCAGTCTTCCTGTAAAAATATATCGATTTCTACTCCAGATACCAACCACCACACGTGCGGAGGCGGCACCTGATACAAGAACTAGCACAACAGTATAAGAAGGATCTCACGGAGCCAGAGTTATTGGAGTCGCTGTTTCGTACTCCGTCATAAAACCTTGTCGTAGGCCTTAAACATATTATTATGATTGAGCGCAAAGGATAAGCTATTTGTTAGCGTTTAGATAAGGTACCTCCATCGGGTATTTGGACAATGTTTGAACCATCAGTAAGTTGACTAAAGTATTTGATATCTTCAGTGTATTCATATAAAGTATTCATTTATTTAATAAGTGATACTTATTGTTAAGATTATTTTTAGGCACAATGTACTTATATTTATTTATCTCAATAAAATAAATATTTAACAGGTTTTTTTCAGTATTATTATTTGGGGTAATTCTTAGAGCAATATAAGGGTTATAATCCAATGAGATCAAGGGGACAGTGATAAACCAAAAATATAATGTATTTAAACCATCATTTTTAATTCGAGAGACTAATTTGGCATAAGGTTGACATGTCAAACGCAAAAATGATACTTATATATCATATAAAATAGTGTTGTATTCTCTATCGACATATTTTTTTGGCTATGGTGGTATCAAAAAGATTGTATTTATATTTTAGGCAGAAATTGATGTTTGATGTTTCAATTAATATTGTGCCTAAAATATCCATGCATAAAACCATATATGATTCAGACTGATAAAAATAAATAATTGCCCGTTTTTGTTCTGAAATAATTTTTTTTATTATTTGAAAACGATTATTCATTATACAGGGTGATTGGTAATTCAACGTGATCCTTCAAAGGGGTTATACTAGAGGTCATTTGCAACAAATTAAGTCCAGTTAACTAGGGGTCAAAAATTTATGGTTACTGTGATATTACTGTTTTTAGATTTTTTTGAAATTTTCTTCCTTGTTACCAAAAACAATTGATTATGAAAAAACCATTACACTATTAACATTAAATTGATACTTTTTTAAAAGCTGAGAAATGAGCGCTCACTTTGAAAAAAATTCCTTGTCGAAAACTCACATAGTCTGGTAAGCCCGCTTCCATCTTCGACATCATCATCACTTACCATCAGGTGAGATGATGCCAAGGGCTTACCAATAAAGGGTAAAAAAAAATATCAAAGCATCCATATCAAAATTTAAAGTGTTTAAACGTAGTTTTAGTCAATTAACAAGGTGCAGCGAAACTAAAACACGAGAAGTATGCGCCCTTGGAGGAGACATATTTTTTCGTACCATTTGCTGTGGAGACCACGGGATGCTGGGGATCGGAGGCGATAGATTTCGTCCGTGAAATCGGCCGTCGCATCAGGCAAAGAGGGGGTGACCCCCGCTCCGGGGCTTTCCTGATGCAAAGGTTGTCCATTGCTATTCAGCGTGGAAATGCTGCAAGCATAATGGGCACCTTTCCATCGGGAACGTCTAGGGGTGGGCTATTTGAATAACGAAGCCTTTTGGTGGATTTTGTTTTTTGACATGTAACTTTTTATACTTTTTATAAATAAAATTAAGTAAGAATTAACAAGGAAATTAACTATTATTTAACGAGTACTGTGACTTTTCTGTCCGCACGAATTAACCATCTGGTTGAAAACTGTGCGAATTTGTATCCATGAACTGTCGCAAAGATTGTTAGAAATTATCCAATCATGTTAAGCTCACGAGTAACGCACGACACGAGTAAAAGAGAGGGCGGCACCGTGCAGGATATGTATGGAAAAAATGTGGTACTTGTTTGGTTTATTGGATTTTTTTTTCGATCCCGTGCTAAAGTTGGTAACATTTGTACCTTTTTTAAGAAAGCTTATGAAACAAGGAACTTATGTCATTATTTTGTACACCAAGTTCTCTACATTTTTTTCTAGTAATACTCAATTACTTGTGGTCAATTTATACAAAATAATATTTTCAAGCAACTTAAGACCGTTTATTTTTGAGACTATGTGAGTTTTGGGCAAGGATTTTTTTTCAAAGTGAGCGCTAATTTCTCACCTTTTAAAAAAATATCAATTTAATGTTAACAGTGTAATAGTTTTTTCATAATTAATTGTTTTTAGTAACATGGTAGAAAAAAAAATTACAACAGTAATATCTCAGTAACCATACATTTATTTTCGACCCCTGGTTAACTGGACTTAATTTGTTACAAATGACCTCTAGTACAACCCTTTGAAGGATCACGTCGAATTACCAATCACCCTGTATTTATGAGACTCCGGAGGACCAGTGATTAGCGCTCCTGACCACTGATCCATAAATGATGGTTTCTTTGCTCTGTGTCTGTCATAATATGTATATTAGTTATTTTGTTTTATGACAACATTTTATTAATTTTTATGTCGATATTAAAAGTAGACTAGCACTCCATGACTATTTTTTCTTTAGTGAACCCACCATATTCAAACTAGTTTCTCAAATTAAAAATCAATCAAGGTGTTCTTTGGTTTCTACTGGATGCATCACTGTCTCTATCAAGTCGAAAATATCGTCAAGTACAGAACAAACAACAGAAATGCATAAGCCTTTATCAACTACACTTTTTTTACCCTAATGCAAATTGAAAAAAAAAAATAAAGAATATTGTGTAAAGTATTTGCTTAAATCTCAGACTAATGAAACCTTTATTTCAACATGGAATAATAACTTTAGTTTATAAAGTTAATCTCTCTCTCTCGCTCTCTCTCCCTCTTTTAAATAAATAAACATATTGAGTTCAATATAAGAATGCTAAATGCTTTTTCTTTTTTTCCAAAAATTGAATACCAAAATAACCAAAAAGTTGTCACTTAGGTTTTTACTTGTACTCCCTTACCAACAAAAAAGTTTGGACGACATTATTTTTGCTACTACCATGGAGTTTATAAATCACCTTCATAATGGTGGTATTCCAAGCCCATGGCTTCAAATACTTTTTTACGCCTTCATTAGCTGAAGCTTCCTTGAATTCTACATCATCACTGGCAAGGTAATATGCATAATTATGTTTGACATTTTTCGGAATTCAAACGAACTGACATTATATACATTCCATTCTAAAATGTTGACTTAAAATTTATACAATAAAATTACGTTTTGTCAATCGTGTTTTTTCTAGTAGTATACTGTATTTACATTTTAAAACTTGGTGTTTTTAAGTTTTTCAGGTTTGGAACTTTTCGAAATCTATGTGATAGTGTAAGATGATAATATGTAGGGTGTCGGACGATGACGCGAGCTCGGCGGGGAAGAAAGAAATCTCCGCTGAGGATCTTTCCCACGAGTTTCAGACTGCTAATGAGCTCTTCGACCTCATGGCGAAGAACCATAACTTCCAACCTAGTGGTAAGTGCTCTATAAATTAACATCTAGTTCTTACAAGTCCGCTATCTAGAATAGAAAAATAGTATAACAGAGGAATCACAAGAGAATAGTCGGTTTTCCTTAAGATGAAGCATCATATTTCTTAAATAACCAATGTCTTATTACAGGGGATGAAGCACTGACGACCAGAGATCTGGTAATTTTATACAAAAACATCGATTTAGGCACCAAGTTAATGTCGAGTGCTAACGACTTTAAAAGAAAAACACCTAATCAATACGTAGAAACTGTTGTATATAATGACGATCGTGAATCAGAATCTGACATAAGCGAAATTTGTAGTAGCGAAGATTTACACAACGTTATCCTCATTAATAAAGAGCGAATTGAACTTTTAAATAATCCACCCTCTTTAGAAAATTCACTTTGTCATAAATTTGGTGACTTTGACTTACAAACATCAGATCTAAGTATTGATTATGATAGACAATTTGTCTTCAAAGATCCCTACATAAAGGAGCAACTGAAAAATTTAAACATCTTATCGGGCGGAAAGGAATTTGAGGGTTCTGTTCTTCCCGTATCATTATTGGATTACATTTGCTGTAAAAGGTTAGAGGATAACTATAATTTCTACATGGACAACATTATAAGATACGTGCAGCACACTATTGACCAGCTTAAACGTATCAGCAACGGAGATTATCTTACCGACAAGGCTAAAGAGAAATGGAGAGAAGTGGAAAAGGATGCCAAAGATATTAAAAACGCTGACAGCACAAAAATACTCGAAAAGTGTACGAGTATTCCATTGCACGTTGAGCGAAAAATGACTGGAAATTTAACCACTTGGGACGACATAGTGCATTCAGAAGTGGACCTCCGTTATCTTTCAAAAATATTAGAGAAAAGAATAGTGGTCGAGATTCCTAAAACTATTAGTAGTCCGTACAAACTATTTAGCAAATGCTGTTCTGGGAATCTCATAATAAGCTGTAAGAAGGAAACTCATCCCAATATGCCCGGTGAGGGTGAGAAAGAGTCACGAGTGGACGTGGTGTTCAAGTTAGAGAGGTCTGAATGCGGGCAAGTCATGAGCAATATCAATTCTATCATGATTTTGCCGAAACACCAAATTGAAGAAGGTAAATCATTCAAGATTATTAAAACATTGTAATGAAATATCCGGGACAAATCACACACGGTCTTCTGGTCCCAAACTAGGATTCCCTGTACTATGGGAACCAGAGACTGATATACATACACATATACCTTTAAATACATACATAAATAGATATAATACACCCAGACACAGAGCAAACAAATCTGCTCATCACAGCTGTTTGCCCTGGGTGGGGATCGAACCTACGACTCTCGGATCAGTAGTCAGGATCACTAACCACTGTGCCACCGAGTCAGGCAGTCAATTCATATTGTTGTTATCTTATTTTTCCCAATTTTTTTATATATTTCAGAGGGAACTGCTTGCAAACCCTTGCCACTAGCTTACGAGGTACAAAACGATGCACATACGCTAGATCTTGAGCCTGAAAAGGTTCATGTTATTGAGACTGAATCCCGCCCTCTTCTTGAGTTCGCGAATCATGCCAACGAAGAAAATAATGGCCTAGAAAAACAAAATTCACTGAGCAATTGTAATAATGAGTATTTGAATAACGAACCTCGACATGACGTTTCTGTTCCACCACCAGCAGAAACGAGAATAGATTATGAAGATGAAACGACAGTGCCTATGGTTGATATAAGAGACATGCTAAGTAGAAAGCGATCACATCGCCCTGAAGCTTCCTTTAATATTACTCAAGGTGATGAACTCCATTTGACTATGCAAAGATTGAATATTCAGTCATCGTTACCTGAAGAATGCTTAGATGATATGCCAACTCATACCAAAAGAAAATCACCTACAAGAAATAGGGTTAAATCACCTTACCAAAACAATTCATATATTTTAGAGGAAAAAAAAAGAAAAAAGCTTTTGGAAATAAGACAAAGGCGAGAAAAGAAGAAAATGGCAATGAGTGAGAATTGCAAAGTATCCAAAAATAAATATGCGAAAAATTCCATAATGCCTGCAACTTCAAGTTCAGTTACCAAACTGTCCATAACTAATAAATCATTTTACAACTCCATTTATGGTCAAACATTCAGCACGACCTCAGAACAGTCAAAGCAACTTAAACCTAAAGAACGTAAAGACAATAAAAGGGACATAATCATAAGAGTCCCATCGGAACCTTCTGTTTCAGAAGACCTAAACTCGAAACAGAGCAGGTCACCGACTGTGAAAAGCCAACAATGTTTAGACCATAATTATTTCTTTGATGACACTGTAACAGAGATGATGTATTTAAAAATGATGCGAAATGAAACTGATAAAACAGTATCGGATTCTACATCTGTTAACCCATCTCCAAAACATGTTAAAGGAAACGAGGTTACTTTTACTACACAAGATAACATAAAAAGGTAAATCATGATGGACTCAATAATTGGTATCTCCTATAACAATTTCTCCATACATACCTCACGTTGATTGATTCTCACTTCACTCCTTCCCCTATTCGCCTCCATCCATAATTCCAATTCAACTACCATTACTTCATTATCCAGCTGTAACTACATTGTAATGCATCTCTGCATATTTCGTGTCACGTTGTCTTTTCTCTTCCGCATACATGGCCATCTCATATCAGTCGATATAGGGTAAATACATACCTTCTTTCCAGTTTACTTATTAAATATTAACCTTTTAACAGACTTGATAAAATCATAAGTCAAATGGATCAGAAGGGACCTAATTCTCAACATTTGATAACCACCAGGAGTAACACTACAATGATAGTCCCCGCTAATACACCAAAGGATAGCGCAGATGGTATAAAACGGACAAGTACGTCAAATACTTCAATCGAGTTCAGAAAAAGTATTGATAAAATTTACGAACTAATGACAAAACTCGGCAAGACGGAAACTCAGGAACCGAAACTCACAAAAAGCAAATTTACTGCAAGATCAAATGACGAACAAAAAATGTGTGCAACGAGTGCGTTCGAAGGATCTACCGCTCAGTGTACCGAAAGTGGCACCAGTGTCAAGCACCACCTTTTATCTTCAACACCAAGTTACATTAGTTTTGAGAAATATAAAGCCTGTGATGATGACAATTACTGTGCCGACACAATTATATCTAAGTCTTCAGAAAGCAAAAATCCTGAAGAAACAACAGTGATCGTACCAAAAGTAATAATCAATAACAAATCTCCACCTCCTGACCCTGAAAAAAACAAAGTCAATAGAAAAAAGCTGTTGGATCATTCACCAATCCAAGTTAACGAAAATCCTCTAAAAGCAATTTCTCAACTCCTTCACGATATTGATAGTGTCCAGAAAACAAGGCAAAAAACTAACTGTGGGATAAGATCCCCTAAGAGACGGGAGATTCAAAAACCAGCTGATACTAAAAACAATGTTCGTCCAATTGCAACTTATAGGAAACAAGGAAAATCCGACCAGAAATTTAATCCGAAAACCAAACTTAACCAAGGAGATCACATAAAAAATCCATTGTTGGACATAGTTGACGAATATAAAGAAGCTCGTGGCGAAGCAGTTCGTGGACCTAGTAAAGTTAATTCAAGATTGAATACCTTAGCTCAACCAAAAAAATCTTACGTACAAGCCCATATGGAGGAATATCAAACAAGATATGGAAGAAACGTTATGTCTGAAAGGTTACAAAAACTATCAACCGTACAGACACCACCAATCCAGGCGAAACCTAGACCAGCTTATCCGAAAAACAAGCCAAAGAAAACTGGGTCAGATGCCGGAGTAACGTTGTCTGTTAAGCGAACTCCTTCGCCATCCCCACCTTTAGGTGTGTAAAGGTGAATTTTATTTATTATGGATATGGGTGTAATTATTCCTGTCAGTTTTAGTAAATCAATTATTTCATTGAATTTACTTTACAGACAAGATCAGTAAATATAAGCCCATTGGTAATAATGACACGTCGATTCCGAAATCGCAGATGGAATTTTGCCGAAAACATGACAACATACCCGTTAAACAAGAAAACATGTAAGTTAATACTATAAAAGATTACAAACAATTGATAGGATCTTTACAGGAATTTATTTATTTCAGAAAAAACAAGATGGTGGCCGTTGAATCCTACGTAAAAAATCATTATGGACGTTCTTCACCCTCCTCTTCCGCTCGCTGGAATCTTACGTCACGTGCGCCTTTGGTTCCTAATGATTTAGGATATACGTGTAAGTGTCTGAACACAGTATAATATTAAATATTTGTTAATTCTTAAAGTCGTAGTTTCATTATTCGTGATTTATATATTTCAGCTTCTATAGAGTCTACAAACTCTCCAGAACAATCTGCTTCAATTGGCAGAAAATTACACAATATTATTGACACAATAATAATAAACACACAGACAGGATTAAGTTGTGTTCGTGAAAGTAACGAGTCCAACTCTAAAGGGAGCAATTCTACTGGGAATCTTTCAAAAGAAGACCGAGAATCCACTTTGTCTGATTATTGTGAATATGAATTTGAACAGCGGTCCGTTCAAGGTATAAAACAAAATGCTCCATGCAGCGTTACCAGTGGTGGTGGTCAGCAATTAGATGCACATGCACTCGCTGAGGCTCTCAATAACATTAATACTAAAACAGAATTGGAGAAGTTGGAAAATGCTTTACATAGAAAATTATCATCTGGGGCATTCCATAAACGATTAAGAATAAGAAACTTAACGTTAACTCCTAAACACTCATTGCAACATACTGTTGTCCTACAGTCAGGAGATTGCAATACTTCATTCGTTGTAAAATCGACATTGTCACAGAATTTCAAGGCGAAAAATTGTAAGTCTGAAACGCTTGCACAGTTGAAAGCATTATCATCCGTATCAAATACTAAAATGAATTGGAACTATAATATTCCAATGCAAATCACAACTGTTGGTTATGCATTTCCAACATTACAAAGGGTCCCTTCATCAGTAGTAGAATTATTGAAAAACAAAGCGGTTGACGGAAAATTATCTGCCCAGAACAATGATCAAATAAATGGAATGCTTGACAAGATGGATCACAGTTGTGATAGTGGAAATCAAGCACAGTTCGGAGATTTTGTGAATATTTTCAACACTAATAACAATTGCGCATCTCCAGAGATTTATAAAACATCGGAAAAAGATAAGTCTAACGAAAATAATGTTAATGATGTTATTGAAACTGAAGACGTAGTCGTGAAACAAGATACGGCAGATCCAGACAAGAAAGCAGTTAAAGTTATAGCTGTATCAAATAAGAGTGAAGAAACAGAATCTCTTGTTAACAATATGGTAGACAGTACACGAAGCATTCAATCTGATAACGTTGGATGTTCATCCTCTCTCGATATATTAGTGTGCTTGCTCAACGAAATTCAAAAAATAACTACTTGTGGATTACACAGTGAAAGTTTTGATAGTAATCAACAAAGTAAGCAACTAATGGCAGTGCTAAATGAAGCTAGTACTTTACAAGAGTCTGTTCACAAAGATGTTATATCTATTGCTTCCCTTGACAAGCTACGACGCGTGGAGTCTAAGCACAGCATATTCTCCTTTTACGTCGCTAATGACGGGGATAAAAGTAAACATGGCTATGAAACAAAAATTGTATCTATAGACGTTGTTCGTTCGCTTAACAATGTAGATGATAAAGAAGTGAACGTGAACATCCAAGAAAAAGAGTTGGTACACGCATTTACTGATGTACCATCAAGGTTTCTGCCTGTTACTATCACCTCTGGAACTTACATGTCTAATTCCCTGATAGGAATAATAAGTGAACCTTCAACTCAATCAATTTTAAATCTCAGTGACGTACATAGTAACTTATTAACTGCTCATAAGAAAATTATTGAGATACCGCAACACACAGAACCTTTAAAAGGAAATGAAAAGGCCACTGAAAACTCTGATAAGATAGTCAAAAATAAAGTGCGGAAAGGCCATAAGAAAATGTCCGCTGTAGTGAAACTACCACGCAACTGTGATTCTTTTGTTAACGGCGTGATTGCTACAAAATCTAATGCTCTGGGGACTGATGAACAAGTCATGAAAATTAAAAGAGATGCCCTTGTGACGCTTTATTCAATTCTGGTGTTTACAGTGTTTGCTGCGTTGTCTTTCCCTGAAATTTTGTCTCGTGTATAATTTATTTTTGCTAATTATTTTATTATTATTTATTTCCAAATTGTTTGTATTATTTTTATTGAATTTTCTTGTCAAAAATAAAAGTTTTATATCGTCAAAGCTTTTTTGTAGTCAGGGTCATCCTAATAAGGACTGTCAATACTCGTACTTACCTACTTTACATCTGACTGTTTCTAATAGTTCTAAAGGTTTTTTCTTTTGGGGGTCCGTTTATTACCCGAGGCTCAACTGCGAGGCTCAATGGTTGAGCCTTACCAAAAAAAAAAATCCCCACGGCACAACTGGCAAAAAAAAAAGAAAAGGTAGCAAAAAGGTCATGCCTCGAAAAACTAGCGCGCAAAGAAAATTTACCTTAAAAATGCAGTAAATCGTGAGGAATTCATTGTAAATATTGTAATATACTTAAGGGCACAAAAGGTGATGGTATCAAAAAAAACAGTATCGATACGAACAAACTGTATACCAATAGATTTCTTAGAATGAACTTAATAACCCTACCGAAATCCCAACCCCCAAACCAGTGGGGAATCGGAGTTATAGGGCTGAGAAAGTATAAAGAAACACTACATTTGCTTTAATATTTTCGTAACTTTAGCGGTTTCATAACATTAACATTGACGGTAAGACTTAAATAAGATGGTGTCACCTTCCAGGGGAGGCAAATAGGTCGACTAGAGGTGTGCCCCATTTCTCGAATATCATTTGCGTCACTTGTGGTAACAGGTGCCACTCCGGTGGAGATTTCTGGCGAGAGAGGTGATCTGCGTGACAATTGTAGTTCCCTGGTATATGGTAAACCAGGATGTCTATGTTGAATCTATCCAGGATTTGATAAGACTTTCGGTCAACTCTGTCAAGGCTGTCGACTCTGTGCCTCCTTCGTTGCGAAGGTAAGATACAACCGACCTGTTGTCGCTCTGGATCAGGAGTGTTGTTGATCTCAGGACCTGAGAGTGACCTTTTAAGACATTTATAATGGCGATCATCTCCTTCTGGTTGCAGTGAAGTTTTTGCTGTGCAACTGACCACGTGCCTTGCAGGCTTAGATTGTCGAGTTTGGCTCCCCAGCCGATATCGCTCGCATCTGTGGTTAAAAAGTGTGCTGGGAAGTGACCGTGGATTTTCGTACACTTCTCGCAGTTCTGTTGCCACCAAACCAGCTCTGCTAGTGCCAGGGGCACAATCGGCATAGTCTTCGTTGTTTCCAGTTTGAGCAATTTGTTTGCCAATGACTGCAATGCCCGGTAATGAAGGCGTCCTCTCGGAACGACAAAACTCGCAAAATTCATCATGCCGATCACTCTCTGTAAATCCTCTAACGTTGCTTTCTTTTCTTTTAGCATTGCAGTTATTTGAGACTGTAGCTTTGACGTAAGTCTCTCTGTTAGGTACCTCGTATTCTGCCAGGGATTCCAGATGACTCCTAGGAATTCTAGAACTTTCTGTGGCCGAAGGACGGACTTCTCTATGTTTATTGTCCAGCCCAGGGATATCAATAGGTCTAACGACATTTTGATGTGCCTGCTCAAGACGTCTGGGCTTTGGTTGACCAGAAAGAAGTCGTCCAAGTAAACGAGTATTCGTATGCCGTGATTCCTTAGGTATTGCGCGATCTAGTTAGTGACGGACGAAAACGCTTTTGGAGCTGAGCTGAGCCCGAAGGGCAAGCACGTCATCTCCAGGAGCTTGTTGGCATAAATCAGCCGCAGAAACCGTCTGTGGCTTTCTGACACAGGTAAGTGGAAGTAGGCCTGATGAAAATCGATTTTTGCCATCCAATCTTTTGCCTGCAGGAAGTCCGGTACGCGATGTACATTTACCAGTCTGAACCTGTCTGGTTTGACATAATAGTTCAGGTTTTTATATTGAAGATCGGCCTTAGCGTGCCGCTTTTTGGGCGAAGGAAAATTAACGAAATAAAGCTTGGGGACAGCTTGGCCTCTTATAACACACCTTGTAACAACAGTTTGTCGATAATTTTCGTAGTTTCTAACGACAGAGGTGTTTGTTGATGAAAATTTGGTATTTGCAGAGGTGGCTTGGCTGTGAACGGGATTCGATAAGCTGTTATCATTTTAAGGATATAGGACGGTGCCCCAAGTTTCGCCCAACGACTGTGAAAGTGTTGTAGTTGCCCGGCACGGAAAGACAGACTCGTCGAGTCAATCTCTCTTCTTTCCCTGATCTCTCCTATCCCGGCGGGATGAGGGAGAGCGGGTTCTGGCTCCTTTGTCCTTTTGTGGCTGTCGGCCGCGTCCACTAGACAATGGCGTAGCGTGGGGGGGGGGCGGGGGGGCCATGGCCCCGGGCGGCACATGGATAGGGGCGGCGAGCGGCACATGGATAGAGGCGGCGAGCGCCACATTTTTTTACCTAGTGTTATTAGGTGTTATTAGGCGTCGATGAACTGGACTTAGCTCACGCTCCTCAAGATATTACTGACAGTGAAGAGTTCAAACTTGAGCGTGTACTTCTTCGTACTTTTGTAGCTGCAACAGACCCAGACTTTAAAAAAGAGATACATAATTATTATATGTCTGGCTCACTGGGCTTACTAAAATATATTATAAACTTGAAGAGTGTTTACCAAATATTATCATAATGTTAAGAATATTTTTAACAGCTTCCATTAGCAGTGCCAGTTGTGAGAGAAGCATCTCTAAACTGAAGGTAATTAAAAATTACCTAAGGTCGAGGCACATCCAGGGGGGCGGCAAATTGAGCGATCAAAATATATGATAAAAAATTACATTGACAAAAATGACAATTAATTAAGTTACATGACCCAGATAAAACGTCATGAAAACAAATGATATCGTATGAAGAATGAATACCGTACAGCAACGGGCGGCGCACAGTTACATTTTAAATAGGACCGGCCTTTGGGTCGTTTTTTTTTTTTTATGGCAGAGGTGGCAAACGAGCAGACGGATCACCTGATGGTAAGCGATTACCGCCGCCCATAGACACCCGCAACATCGTGTTACCCGTGCACAGACACATGACAGGGCGTCGAGCTCATGGGGGCGCCAAGCACCCTGGTAGTTGGGGTACCTACCCTAACTGAAATGGCGCTGAGCGCTCCAACTAAAAGGGTTTTGTTGGTTTACCATAGACATTCTTAGATATCTTAAAAAATTTCGCGCTCGCTTCGCTCGCGCTTTTTGTAAATATAATTTATGTTCGTGAACGTTCAGCCATAGAAGAATATACTGCGTTCGCTTCACATCAGGAGGTTGCAAGTTCGATGTCCGACGGGGTTCAATTAGTATTACGAATTTAGAATTAAGCTATATTAGCAATTAGCAATCAAACGTGACATAACATCGATTGTATAAAAGATTTTGGTTAAAAAAAACACGAAAAGTACATCATTTTTTATTGAAGACAGAATTTAACTGTTTTATTTCGCTCCCAACTCGTCCCGTATTGTCCCACTAGTGGGTCGACGAGTAATTTACTGTTTACTCGTAGTCCCACCGATTCTCTCTTGGCCAGTAATCGTAGCATGCATTATAGTATGTTGACTTTTTTTTTACTAATGATCAAAATAGAAAGGGGCGGCAAATTTTCGATCGGCCCCGGGCGGTGAAAACCCACGCTACGCCACTGCCACTAGAGAACTTACCTCCTCGGTTATTGCCACGAAAGGAGTTGCTCGTTGTAAAATTAGCATTATACTTCGTTTTAGTATTCTTGGGCAATTGTACCGCTTTTTAGGGTTCCGTAGCCTAATGGCAAAAAACGGAACCCTTATAGATTCGTCATGTCTGTCTGTCTGTCTGTCTGTCCGGCTGTATGTCACAGCCACTTTTTTCCGAAACTATAAGAACTATACTGTTGAATCTTGGTAAGTAGATGTAGTCTGTGAACCGCATTAAGATTTTCATACAAAAATAGAAAAAAAAACAATAAATTTTGGGGGTTCCCCATACTTAGAACTGAAACTCAAAAAAAAAATTTTCATCAAACCCATACGTGTGGGGTATCTATGGATAGGTCTTCAAAAATGATATTGAGGTTTCTAATATCATTTTTTTCTAAACTGAATAGTTTGCGCGAGAGACACTTCCAAAGTGGTAAAATGTGTGTGTCCCCCCTGTAACTTCTAAAATAAGAGAATGATAAAACTAAAAAAAATATATGATTAAATTACCATGCAAACTTCCACCGAAAATTGGTTTGAACGAGATCTAGTAAGTAGTTTTTTTTTAATACGTCATAAATCGTAAACCGCAATTTACCTACAACGAACTACAAGAATCCTATAGTTAAGTGTCCCGACGATTTTGAAAACGGCTTGAAACCTTGTGACGAAAATCTAGAATTAGGGGTTAAAACTCGCCAGAAATCGATCTATGGTGGAATTATCTTCGAAAAACTCATTTAAGGCGCGAAATAGTCTGAATAACCTTGTTGAAACGGAGATCGCTGAGAGTTTTGCCGACGTCAGTGCCATCTAGCGGCTACGGTCGGTACAGTTGAAATACTATAAAAACTGCAGAAGGGACAAGTGTTATTTATTAGTTATCCTACATAACTGCCTATTTTTGTTTGCCCATCACTGCAACTGACGTCATCGTTACGTGCAAAGTGTTGAGTTTTATTTTTTATGACCAGTAGGCGTCAGGAACCAATACGAGGTATGTAAGTATGTTTAATTCTTTGGCACGCTCTACAGCCTAAACGGATTCAACTTCTTTTGTCGGATTTCAATATTTGATGTTATTAGATTTGTCTCAGTTGTGGGAGTGACATGGGGTACACTATTTTATTACTAGCTGTTGCCTGCGATAACAGAGAGAAAAGTAAAAAATCTACTCATCATAGAAATGTTTGCCCTGCGCCGGGTGGGGATCGAACCCACAACTCTCGGATGTAGTCAGGGGCACAAGCCACTGAGCCAACGAGTCCGTCAAGTTTATGTTTTTTAATTTTAGGACTAGGTGTGATATAAAAAATATTCTTCTAACTGTGTCAACCTAACGGTGTTCCAAAACTAATGCGACGAAGGAGATCATTCAGGCTCCACACATTTTTTGGCCTTTTTTAAAGTGCCAGTCAACAAAAAAATTACGTATTATTAGAACTTGCTATTTGGAGCAATAGTTTAAATGACACATTTCTGAACAATGTTATATAAGATCGATGAATCTTCATTTTCATACATTTATTGATTCCTGAAAGCTCAGATATAACTAGAGTTTATCATCTGGAACAATTTTCATTAAATTTTTCAACTTTTGTGTCATATTAACATTAACTATTGCTCCAAATAGCTAGTTCTAACAATTCGTACTTCTTTTTTGTTGGCCGGCACTTTCATAAAAGGCTCAAAATTAATGATCTTTTGGCTGGTGATAGCTTTGATCAAGACCTATCAAAATAACGAAACATATGTTCTGCAAAAGTTTATGGTTTTCGAGGTATACCAGATTTTTAAAAATGAAAATCGCTACTCTGTTTTTTAATTAACTTGTTTTTTTTTTTGGACTCAAATATTGTTGATTAGTGTCTCCACCCGAATTCACTACTTTATCTACAAAAAAAATTAAAGATGCCATCAGAAATAAATCATCAATTAAAAAAATCTTTAAAAATATTCGATAATGAAACTTTATACATCTGCGACGTAAAAAAAATGACTCAATAATTTTTGTCTCACATTATGAGATAGAGCATATTATGCTATAAAAAATCCTTGTTTCATGCCCATTTTAGAAATGTATAATACTTGGATATTTTCCTTGCAAACAATGAGTTAATTGCTCTTTTTGACCTCAAGGTGCTGCCTTATTATATTCGAGGTTTTCAAATAAAATTAATTAGATTGATTAAAAATAGAAAGGCGATCATATTACGTTTGTTCTAGAAGGTCACCGTGACTAACTACCTAAAATAAAAATAAAACCTGCCAAGTACGAGTCGCACTCGCACATGAAGGGTTCCGTACTATCGTACAAGAAACTCTAAAAACACGTCTCTTGTATGAGCGCCACTCTGTAGCGATTCAAACTCTGTGAGCATTTCATTTAAATCGCAAGGGAGACAGAGCAGCGGCGACACTGTGGGACAAAAGTACCTACTTTAATCGGAGACAACTGTACTATTAGATTTTTAATACACCCAAGCTGCTGATTGAAAGTCTGCCTGGCCGAAGTAGACGAGACGAAGACGTTGTTTTGGAAGAAAGATGGAAAAGTGGCGGCAAAATTTAACTTTTTTAGGGTTCAAAGTTCAAAAGCCAACGGGACCCTATTATTAAGCCTCCACTTTTCGTCCGTCCGTTCGTCTGTCTGTCTGTCAGCGGGCAGTATCTCATGAACCGTAATAAGTAGAGAGTTGAAATTTTACAGTGTGTATTTCTTTTGCCGCTATGACAATAAATATTAGGCTGTCCCATTCAAAATGACATCTAGTAATCTTAAGATTTCCCAAAAATGTTTAGAGATTATTCTATATGATCGAATCAGTAATTCGAGCGCTATCACCTACATCAAGCGTTTAAAATTTTTGCTTCGCAGTGGATCGCCAAAACTAAATATTTTGCTCTGTTCTTCAGCAATCATGGTGATTGTGAACATTGGCTTACCGTTGACAGACCTACCACAAATCCCTACTGATACTGGGAGACATAACATTCCTTGCCAAGTTGACCTCTGTGACTCGATCATCCAACTTCATCAGTTTGATAGGTACATGTATTAGTATCATTTGGTATATTTCCTTTCCTGAATATCCAGGTACTTCTAAACACATAATCAAACGCAAAACTACTCCCAGGTCTAGAAGGGATTAAGGGGTCCATTGCTCTATGTTAATCAGCAATCATGGTGATTGTAAACATTGGCCTGCAGTTAATAGATCTACCACAAATTAGAGAGCGAACATTCCTTGCTCAGTCGACTACAAGTATCTATGACTCGATTATCCTACTTCATTGTTTGATACATCACCTTGTTACCACTATAGTTTTTATACTCGTATCGGCTGTATTCGCGAAGTTCTCAGTAATATCCTAATTGGTAATCAAGATCCTGAAAGAGTTAAATTGCGTACATAACGTTATATATTGAGATAAAATCGCTAATAACAACCCAAGAATAGTTAAGCTATGTTTTGAATGTTAACACTTCAAAAATATCACTTTCTGTTGAAAATCTATCTATCTATCTATCTATCAGCCGAAAGACGTCCACTGCTGGACAAAGGCCTCCCCCAAGGATTTCCACACCGACCGGTCCTATGCGGCTCGCATCCAGCGGCTTCCTGCAACCTTTACCAGGTCGTCGGTCCACCGAGTCGGGGGCCTGCCCACACTGCGCCTTCCGGTGCGCGGTCGCCATTCGAGAACTTTACTGCCCCAACGGCCATCTGTTCTACGAGCTATATATATGAGCTGTTGAAAATAGAATGTTAAAACTAGGGATGGGACGTATAGTGTTTTGGCCGGATAACCGGATACCGAATATTCGGCCAAGTCACAGGCTGGTTAGCCGAATATTCGGCCAAATTATCCTGCCGTCTAAAAATGTCTGCAAACGGATGGCAGCCTTAATTGCTATGACATGACAATGCAAAAGCCAAGACCATGTCGCAATCAAAGCGGCACCGCACCGACTGGTCCCAACTTCTTGCTGCGATCTGCGACGCCGGTGACGAGTCTCTACCTTTCTCGGCTTCACTTCACCACCCAGGTGCAGGACGTGCAGGAGTATGTCAGGACCAAGACCAAGATGATCGTAAGGGTTCAGCTTTTGGATTCGCGTTACGACACTCACTTCAAGGCGTTCGTGGTGCGTGTCCCGACTCAGATCTTGGACACCTTCATGAAAGAAGACTTCTGGCCGAAAGGCGTGGCGTTTCGGCGGTTTCGAGGTCGTCTTCGGAACTCTAACACTGCGAGCATCGGCAGCGCAACAGCACAAAGAAAAGTGCCGCAGATATTATTATTATTATTATTAGATTTAAAGTAGAATAACTTATAATTGTATTTATTTATAGTATTTATGTCATTTTAATTGTATAAGTTTTTATGTATCTATGGGCCTGTACTTAGTTACTATGTTGCCTGAAAATAAATGAATAATAATAAAAAATATTCGCAGCAGCGGCGGGAGGCTGCGTGGCGCCCACGCTTTGCATTGATTCGGGCTTTCTTCGGGCTGACACCTAGCGAACGTGGATAGTTACTATACTCGCTTGTTTTGTTTATGTATTCAATCAAACAATCACAACGTTTTTGATTGATATACTTTTTATTGTACACACACAAAAAATATATAACAACAAAAGGCACAATATTAAAGTTACAGTGGTAAAATGTAGGCGATCTTATCGCTTATAGCGATTCCTTTTTAAAGTTACTGATAAAAATTAAATCGTGGTAGTGGTCTTAATTTGATTTGTGTTTGTAAAAATGGCAAGTGTACAGAAAAAGTCGCCTTTATGGACGTATCAGCTTCCCGTCCACGACTTGTCTGCGTGGACTTTAGAATCGGATCCAGAGAGAAAAAATGTTAAGGTGGCGCCATCTAGTGACGAAGGGTAATTTTTGAGTTTTTAAGCATTCCTCCAGGAACCATTAAGTTTCCGGCACAAAAAGTATCATATCGTCCCTCGCACCACTAAGTCACGTATCTCAGTTTTTTGATGTTTTGAGTTAGGACTGCCACTGACTTTCTTGGGTCGTTCTCTATGTTTTCCTTTAACTCACGCTTCTGTATGAATAGTGGTTCTCATGATATTGGTATTTACATAGTTAACGTATCTCATAAAAATCCAGGAAAAAATTCAACTAAGTGACGTAACTCACTTAGGGGTTTTAGTCAAAACCTGTTTTAAGACTTTGATAAAATATTATATCGTATCTCATATAGGATTTTTAGTGAAATGTTATTTACTTAGGCAGTGAGATACGATACGATATTATTATACTGTTCTTTATTTTGGCGAGAGATAGACGGTTGATATGCTGTTAGGCCGCGGGTGCACTCATCTGATCCGGTCAGATCCGTCAGCCTGTCGGTCCTCTTAAAAACTGTTAGATGTACGCGGGTGCACTGGTCCGGTAAACTGTCGGACGGAAACAGTCATTCCACCGTTTTACAGCGCTGCTGCACTCATCCGATCCGGTCAGATTCGACAGCCAAGCCACGCCTACCTATCGGTTCTGTAAAAACCTATCGGATGTACGCTGCTGCACTGGTCCGATAACTGTCTGATGAAAACAGATATTCCACAGCTCCGCCCGCTCCGCATAGCAAGCGTCGTCGTCGCTTTGAATAGTGTTGTCTATTGTACGATAGAAAATGTGCTCGACTTTTACACCAACTATTATAATATTATGTAATAATTTTTACTCGTATGTTTAGTTATATTTATAGCCCATAGACATATTGTATGAATCTATACGTAAGTATTTATTTTTCACTATCTTCCGCCCGCATGGACTTCAGAATTGTGTCCAAATATTAAGATAGTGCCATCTAGTGACGAAGTGAACATTTTGAGTTTTTAAGCATTCCTACGGGAACTCTTAAGTTACCTACCAAATTTCATCCAAATCCGTTTCAGTAGTTTCGGCGTGAAAGCGGAACAAACAAACAAACAAACTGACAAACATACAAACAAATTGACAAACAAACTGACAAACAAACAAACATCCATACTTTCGCATTTATAATATTAGTGAGATGAGATTAGTGAGATTAAAAATGCATTACGCTTAAATACTTGGGTGGTAACAGAACCTAAACAAGTAAATATTAAAAACTGAAAATCTAAATATTTTACATAAGTAGATGCTTTACACATTTTCTTAAATAGTATTTTTCACTTAGTACAAAATACTATAATATATTCATACATACATATGCATTTGCATATTCAATAACTATACATTAAACCTTAACATAGTAAGTAAAAACATGTCGATAAATTATGCACAACACTTCTTTTCGTCCGGTAAGAATGTCAGTCCATAAACTAGTGTAACTGTAGGATCGTAAGTGGAAAATTATTCGGATATTGAAAAACAAAGTTTTCACAAAGTCTCGTATCTGTTTTCAAAAATAAAAAAAAATATTACAAATACAATTAAGTGAGTAGGTAATATATCAAATGAAAGCAGAAACTTTACTCTATATATAGGTATATTAGATTTATTTCAGCATGTCCTTGGAATTAAAATATGATAGAAGTTTGAAATTCCCTAACTGAAAAACGGTTGTTTTGAAGAACTTGCAAAAATGAGATACGTGAGTTAGTGGTGCGAGGGACGATTTGTGGACCACCCTACAGGACAGTCTTCAAGAAAAGTCGTAGAACATATACGTAAGTTGTTCCCCATGATATATGATATAGTATTTACAGTTTTTAGAATAAGTTTACTTTTCGTAATGGTTGCTCAATGAATACACCGGTCGGACACACATACATCATCATTAATATTAGTGTAAGACAATGGATTCCAATTCAAATCTCAAGGTCTTTTTTGTCTTCACAATTATACTTACTTACTCCTTTGTCCCTCAAAAGTACGATAAAATCTTAAACATTACCTCCCATAACAGTGTTTTAATTATTCATTATTTTATTACGAGTTTCACTGTCTTACAGATGGACCATACTAGTTAGGGGCTAGATGGCCCTGTGGGAAGTGTATCGTTATTTAACCATTACAAAAGGTAGGGTAAATAATCGAAACATATTAATCATTTTAAATTTTCACCCCGTGTGTAGGTATTGTCCTCTACGCGTGGCCAGAAACGCTGGTTATGTTTACTTACAACCAACCGCCAGCCTGGAAAAACCCACCGTGTGTTTCCTACTTAAGGTCAGAGGAAAGTTTGTTACCAACTAAACGTAGGTACGTAAATCTCGCTTTATTTAGCCTTTCTTGAGGGCTGTCTAATAGGGAGTTTTCAGACGACGTATGTATCTCTCACCGTTCATAAGATTCTCAATAGATGGCGTTTCTAAGCTTTGGCAATGTATTTTTAAAAACAGCGTAGAATTTACGGTAGCAAAACCGATTTAATATAGTTGAAAATATATAAAAAGCCCTATGAACATAGATTCTTATTATTTGAATTACCAGAAACCTGACAGGGACGATAAATTTCCAACTTTGTCAAGTATGGATGACTTGGGTGCGTTCCGGTTTCTCTGTTATATGTAATTTCTTCTTCCGAACCAAAAATTAATAGAGTTTAATAATTTTTATGATTAAAATGCAATTTGTAACTCGGTATCATGTTAGAATTCTTTTAAGAAATACAAAAATAATACTGACAAGCTTTGTGCATCAAACTTTGTGAAAAGTATTTTTTGGAAAAAAAAAATCAATGAAAAGTAATCTTCGAAAGCTATTCATAATTATTTTGACACATAAATCAGTAATATCAATCAGTTTGACGATTTTTTTCAGATTTTATTTTTTCCAATGTTGATCAGCGCCATCTAGTTGACTTTAGAAAAAGCCAAAGAAAATTCCCTATTGCGTGAACGCCCTAGCGAGGGGTGATAATTTCCGGGTGTATTTTTATGTCTGTTTCTTGGTAACTTCCTGTAGTCAAGGCGGCTTGATATACATATGTTTGCAGTATTGATACTGCAGATGATGTTAGATTCGAGTGGCTTTTCTGAATGTCAAAAGGGTTTTGATTAGGGTGTCGGAGGGTACCAACTGGGAATATTACTAAACCTACGCCATCTGTTCCTCTATATGTTCTGTCTTTAAATAGCTGTATTTTTTAACCGACTTCAAAAAAGGAGGATGTTCTCAATTCGACTGTATGTTGCTTTTTTTTGTATGTTTGTTACACGATTACTCCGCCAATTATGAATCGATTTTGATGATTCTTTTCTTGTTTGGTAGGTAAGAGGTGGTCCCATATTAAATAAAATGATTCTGCGGTTTTTGAAAAAATCATCAAAAACAAAAAAATAATGCAAAATTTTAGCTGTTAAGATTGAAATCGGTTTTTTAACGTGTTCAGCGTTGTTGATTATTGATTCGTATAGATGGCTGAAATTTTCACAGAAAGCCTTATCTAGCCAATGTTTGGTCAAGTATAAGTTAATATAAATGTAATCAAGTTGGCAAATAACAAATAAAATTGAGAAGCCAGAAATTTGTACAAGTTTTCTTGAGGAAAAACTTAATTATTAAGATTATACCTCCTAGTTTTTTCGCTGGAGCGACTGCGTCAAGCGAGCCGCAAGTTTGCGAGCGCGGTGGGTATGAGTATATTGTAGATCCCACTGCATTTGTATATTTTACAAAATTTTGCTAATCTCAGTGGAATTATTGTACACAGTTTCAGCGTAAAACAGTGTCAATTTTTATCCGTGTTCTCCACCCTGTGCCAAATTTCACTAAATTAGAGTAACGTAAAGTTTTATCACGAAAGGGAATTTGCTTTATCACGCACGTGGCATTATTATTATAATATATTTTCCAATTGTGGTGCCAAATGAATTTTCTACTTTTAACGAACAAAATGTAGCCTATATCACTTCCCACCCATCAATCAAATTATCTCTGTGCAAATAAAGACGTTGATATGATATGTTCTGTTGCTACGTTAAAGAAAAAATAACAAACAAACATGCTCATTCATAATAAAAAATAAATCTGACTGATTACTAGTAAGGTATACTTCCATAATAATTAATTCACCTATATTATAAAACTACGAATGTATATGTAAGCGAATGCTTCTATGTTTAGCTCATTCATTGTTTGACGGAATCACATTCATATGACTAATAAGAGAGATCCTGACCTACGTCAGTCGGGCTGGCGCCAAGGGGGCGCCGACCCCATGTTTGTGAAGACTTCCGTAGCCAAACCTGACTGTTCATATCGACTGCTCGCTGCACCGAAATGCAGCCCGTGCCGGCCCCATAACTCACCCCCTACCCCGCTGGCTTCCCATTGTAGCTTGAACCGTAAGAGGTGAGCTAGAAGAGGAGATACTATCAGACCATAGGTAAAAGCTTACTGAACTGATACAACTTGGAATGGGTGTGTGGATTAGGAAAACTACTATTTAGAGAATTTTCCCATTAGTTCCACGCTACAGTTCATCATGGAACTGTACGTATGTATGGAATGTGGAAATAAGTAGGTATAGCAATATTCCATACTTATCGAAAAAATAACACAAAGAGCAAGTAAGTAAATAGTAATAAATGAATGTCACTAGGTGTTTTTTTTTTTTGGATTGAACAGGTATTATTAAACGATTCACTATAGGGTTTAGTCAACTATTGGAAACAGTTTTCTAACTGAATATATTATAATTTTAGTAGAACATATCTAGTTAGTTGTCAAGACTCAGTTCATGGAATCGTTGGAGTTTCCAGTATATTTTCTTGTCAACACATCATAAACCTAGCAGACAAGAATCTAAGATAATGTAATTAATTATTCATGTTTTAGAAAGGTGTTGACTACAAAATGATCTGCGCAAGGACAGCTGCTATCCTGTTTCGCCCTTTGACATCCGGGTCGTCTGTCTCTCTCGTGCCCTAGCCGCGGGGGTAGATCGTGGATGCGGGTGCTTCTATTTTTAGACGAGGCTGGTAGGTGTTGTCCCCGTTCAGCATAGATAGTTACTTTATAGTATGGATTTCAACTGTTTTGTGGTAAATAAAGTCAGAAGAGCTTTCTAGAATATGTGGAATTAAATATTTATCCAAAATATCTTTCGGTTATAACGTATTTACTGTGGTTATTTGGCACCAAACTACGATCTCTTTATAATACACTAGCTTCCGCCCGCGACTTCGTCTACGTGGACTTTAGATTGGATCCAGAGAGAAAGAAAATGTTAAGGTGGCACCATCTAGTGACGAAGTGGAAGTTTTGAGTTTTTTAGCATTCCTCTGGGAACCCTTAAGTTTTCCGGGATAAAAAGTATCCTATGTGTATAAAAAGTACACTACTCGGTTAGTGTTTTATCTATCTACCTACCAAATTACATCCAGATCCGTTCAGTAGTTTCGGCGTGAAAGCGGAACAAACAAACAAACAAACATCTATACTTTCGCATTTATAATATTAGTGAGATGAGATGAACCAGAAACTAAAGCTTGCTACTGCTCCGCCTACGCCTGTGCCTTATTGTGTTAACTGTCTATGTATTATCCCACCAGTTTAAATAGACTTAACAAGACTTACATATATCGTCCCTCGCACCACTAAGTCACGTATCTCAGTTTTTTGATGATTTGAGTTAGGACTGCCACTGACTTCCTTGGGTCGTTCTCTATGTTTTCCTTTAACTCACGCTTCTGTATGAATAGTGGTTCTCATGATATTGGTATTTACATAGTTAACGTATCTCATAAAAATCCAGGAAAAAATTCAACTAAGTGACGTAACTCACTTAGGGTTTTTAGTCAAAACCTGTTTTAAGACTTTGATAAAATATTATATCGTATCTCATATAGGATTTTTAGTGAAATGTTATTTACTTAGGCAATGAGATACGATACGATATTATTATACTGTTCTTTATTTTGGCGAGAGATAGACGGTTGATATGCTGTTAGGCCGCGGGTGCACTCATCTGATCCGGTCAGATCCGTCAGCCTGTCGGTCCTCTTAAAAACTGTTAGATGTACGCGGGTGCACTGGTCCGGTAAACTGTCGGACGGAAACAGTCATTCCACCGTTTTACAGCGCTGCTGCACTCATCCGATCCGGTCAGATTCGACAGCCAAGCCACGCCTACCTAATCGGTTCTGTAAAAACCTGTCGGATGTACGCTGCTGCACTGGTCCGATAACTGTCTGATGAAAACAGATATTCCACAGCTCCGCCCGCTCCGCATAGCAAGCGTCGTCGTCGCTTTGAATAGTGTTGTCTATTGTACGATAGAAAATGTGCTCGACTTTTACACCAACTATTATAATAATTTTTACTCGTATGTTTAGTTATATTTATAGCTCATAGGCATATTGTATGAATCTATACGTAAGTATTTATTTTTCACTATCTTCCGCCCGCGTGGACTTCAGAATAATTTTGAGTTTTTAAGCATTCCTACGGGAACTCTTAAGTTACCTACCAAATTTCATCCAAATCCGTTTCAGTAGTTTTGGTGTGAAAGCGGAACAAACAAACAAACAAACTGACAAACAAACAAACATCCATACTTTCGCATTTATAATATTAGTGAGATGAGATTAGTGAGATTAAAAATGCATTATGATTAAATACTTGGGTGGTAACAGAACCTAAACAAGTAAATATTAAAAACTGAAAATCTAAATATTTTACATAAGTAGATGCTTT
The DNA here is from genome assembly GCA_958295455.1 of Coleophora deauratella. Lineage (NCBI taxonomy): Eukaryota > Metazoa > Arthropoda > Insecta > Lepidoptera > Coleophoridae > Coleophora > Coleophora deauratella. Next base: position 7,168,545 of record OY282408.1, on the reverse strand, counting down.
ACACATTTTCTTAAATAGTATTTTTCACTTAGTACAAAATACTATAATATATTCATACATAAATCAAATATAAAATTTTCAATTAATATGAAATTCAATATTATTATTATTAAACATTCATACATACATATGCATTTGCATATTCAATAACTATACATTAAACCTTAACATAGTAAGTAAAAACATGTCGATAAATTATGCACAACACTTCTTTTCGTCCGGTAAGAATGTCAGCATCGGACTGCGTCGGATGAGTGCATCATCGTTCATAGAAAATGTACAGCGACTAGTAAGAGCCGATAAAATAAGATAACCAATTATTGAAGTTGTTGTTTTTAATACAGCGTAAAAGTATAAATATACCTTTGCTTGATTTATGATGTATGTTTTAATACATCTAGTAGAACATAGAAATTTTCTCATAGAACTTTTCATATTAAAAATACCATATCATTACATGAAACTGCATATCGTCGGTGAGCAAACAACACCGCACAAGTTGATTTTTGCGTTTCCGATATGAGAGCCTTTGGATGCAGGTTTTAAACGCACTCCTATGTACCTATAAGATTTAGGTAAACATACCGGCCGATAAGAAGCCGTTATTAAAAAAAATAACACTACCTAAGTATTTTTTCTGTGCCACCACTAATCAAATAGTTTTTTTGGGTGACTTGTAAAGTAGGTAAAAATGACATACGCGGTATTGTTTGCTCACCGACGATATTCAAAAAGTATATGTTAATAGGTCCAAAGATTCAAAACGCATTACATTAAAATAAGAAGAGGCTTGGGTGGCTACAGTAAAGAACCTAAATATGTAAATATTATTGAAAATCAAAGTATTTTTATCTAAGTAGATGCTATACACATTTTCCTAAATCGTATTTTTTTTCTATTAATACAAAATACCATAATAAACATACAAACATATGCATTTGAATATTCTATAAATTTATATTGATTTCTGTAGGTACCTATAAAACATTATCATATTAATATATATGTAAATCGATAACTAAAATCTAAATGTCGATGAAATATGCATAACACTTCATCTCGTCCTGTAAGGATGTCAGTGTCAGACTGTGTCGGATGAGTGCAGCACATTCATAGAAAATGTACAGCGAATAGTGAGACCGATAAAATAAGATCCGTTTTATAAGTCCGGTAAACTGTCGGAGTCGGATGAGTACACCCCCCCCTTATACAAAATGTACAGCGACTGGAACGGACTGTGACATCATCTGTCGGATCTGATCGGATCGGAGCGCCCGCGCCTTTAGGATGTTTGCGGGGGGTGAACGACGGTGGCGCAGGGAAGTTCTGGCTAATTAAACTATAGGACTTGGTGATAAGTAGTTCTTTAATGATTTGTTATATTTTATTACATATAGGTTGAAAACATATATATTATATATATATTATGTAACAAACCTTTTATGTCGGGAAATTTTCCTATTTTCATAATAAAACTATGATTACTTTGGAGTGTTTATTTTCATAAACTAGTGTAACTGTAGGATCGTAAGTGGAAAATTATTCGGATATTGAAAAACAAAGTTTTCACAAAGTCTCGTATCTGTTTTCAAAAATAAAAAAAAATATTACAAATACAATTAAGTGAGTAGGTAATATATCAAATGAAAGCAGAAACTTTACTCTATATATAGGTATATTAAATTTATTTCAGCATGTCCTTGGAATTAAAATATGATAGAAGTTTGAAATTCCCTAACTGAAAAACGGTTGTTTTGAAGAACTTGCAAAAATGAGATACGTGAGTTAGTGGTGCGAGGGACGATATATGATGTAACAAACCTTTTATGTCGGAAATTTTCTTATTTTCATAATAAAACTATGATCACTTTGGAGTGTTTATTTTCATAAACTAGTGTAACTGTAGGATCGTAAGTGGAAAATTATTCGGATATTGAAAAACAAAGTTTTCACAAAGTCTCGTATCTGTTTTCAAAAATCAAAAAAAATATTACAAATACAATTAAGTGAGTAGGTAATATATCAAATGAAAGCAGAAACTTTACTCTATATACAGGTATATTAGATTTATTTCAGCATGTCCTTGGAATTAAAATATAATAGAAGTTTGAAATTCCCTAACTGAAAAACGGTTGTTTTGAAGAACTTGCAAAAATGAGATACGTGAGTTAGTGGTGCGAGGGACGATATGTGTTAGCTGAGTGCTTTATCTATCTGCCTATCAAATTTCATCTAAATCCGTTCAGTAGTTGTGGCATGAAAGTGGAACAAACAAATAAATTAACTAAAAAATAAAATAAACTAAAATAAACAAACAAACAAACAAAAACACAAACAAACATCCATAATTTCGCATTTATAAATATTGGTGAGATGAGATGAGATTTCGTCGAAGAACAACAATTTGCTAAGTATAATTTATGTGAGGTGATTTCTCAAGGTATCACTGGGAAGAAGGCAGAAACCTCGGCGCTCAAAAAGCATAATTACTACCTCATTATTTTTCTTATCGTGTGGCACACTTAACCGTTCTTCCCACAAGATATAGACGGCGATTGCCTAGTGTTGCATTTAGCATCACCCGCGGTCACGTGTAGGGCATTTAGATTTACACCTACGGAGGTGTGCAACGCGATCATCATACACATCTAGAGATCAGATGTGCAGGTTCCCTCACGATGTTTTCCTTCATCGTTAAAGCAGTCTGTATGAAAATGCGCGTGAGTTTCGAAAAACTCATTGACGCAGTGGCCAAGATTTGAACCCACGACCTCTGGTTAGGAGGACGGAGTCACTACCCGCTGCGCCACCGACGCTTTTTTTCCTACTCTACTACTCTTTTTTTCCTACCTCATTAAAGAGGCTATTGGGCTAGACTAAAAATTGGTTTTGTGTTTTTCGATGTTCATTTACGAAATTCTAACTATCCGGCGGGGGCCGGATAATTGAGTTATTATCCGGTATCCAGCCTGATACTAAAGTACTGGCCGGATAGGCCGGATACCGAATAGTAACCGGATATCCGTCCCATCTCTAGTTAAAACCACTTCCTGAAAAGTTGTCATTTTGCAATTATGCCCTTATTCGTAAGATACGACGATATGTTTCGTTATTTTGTTAAGTCTTGCTCAAAGCTATCACCAGTCAAAATTTGTGGCATTAGTTTTGGGACAACCTGTATATTATTTTATTTATTTAGATTTCGGTCAGAGGGTATCTTCAGGGGTTCTGTGCAAATATCCAAAAATTATAAGATAATAAATAAATATCCAGGACAATTAACATACAATCATCCTGCGGTCATCTGGCTACAAACTAGGATTCTCTGTAATATGGGAACCAGAGACGAATAATATACATATGTAAATAGATACGTTTTTGGAATAAAAACATATATAGATATTATACACCCAGACACAGAGCAAACAAATCTATCGCCAAAGAAATGTTTGCTCTGGGCGGGAATCGAACCCGCAACCCTTGGATCAGTAGTCAGGATAGCGCTCCTGATCACTGAGCCGAAAGTCAAAATAATTACCAGTACTCTTGTAATCGCCGTCCTGCTTTAATATAATATTTTTTCTTGTATTTAGGCATTTCTATTTCACGAAACAATCAATCGTTGGTTCCTTTTACTTTGACAAGATAAAAAAAATATTTTTTCGTGAAAAAATATTTACTTTAACTTTTCGCCCACTAATGCGTAGAAAATATCTTAACTAAGTTACTGATGTTATAAAAAGTATGCACAAGTGAGTTTAGTCTTCAAAAGCGAAGTGTTTTTGTCAAGGACGTCGCTCCGACACAGACGCGCAGTCCACCCTCGATGAGATCGCGACGCGGACTGGCGGCAGAGCCCGCGGGGGATTACAGGACGGTGGAGCAGGCAGGGTCACGCGGACTTACTTCGATTTTGAAGAAATACATACTTTCCACGAATAAATTACGCAGTAAAAATAAAATTTTCAATACAAACTGTTAATATTGTTAAGATCTTTATCATGTGTCAAAATTAACACGATATCTTGTGCCGTTTCCGAGAGAAAATAACATTTATGGCAAACAAGGTGTTCTTCAGGGTTTTTTTTTCTAAGAGGTGGTTGTCAAAAATATAATTTTGATCAATACAAAATATTAATTAAACCCTTGTCTATTATTGTGTATTTTTTATTTATAGATTAGATTAACAGTTATTGAAACAATTTGCCTGAAATATCCAAGAATTTGGACATTTCACATATCTTAAGGCCTTAAGGGAGATATGAGCGAAATTACATAATACGACTACACATTTATGATGTTTATTTTTAACACCACCTTCAAGCGCGAACTGGCCTAAAGGTTCGGTGCTGGCTATTTTTTATGTAGGTTCGGATTCGAATCCCGCGAGACTTTATTGTTTTTTGTCTTTTTATTTGTGTTATTATTATTATTATTCCTATACTATTAAACGAGTTAGGTGTCCCGAGGATTTCGAAAACGGCATGAAACTTTTTGAAGAAAATTTAGGATTAGGGGTTAAAAATCACCAAAAATGGATTAGGAACATTTCAAATCGGGTGCTGCAGCGTGAATGACGTAGGTAAATTTTTTACCTATTTTATCGAAGATAGTATTTTAAAAAAAAAACGACGTGCGCTGATTTATCAAGTTTTATATAAAAGACATCAACGACTGCTACAATGTTTATGTTTCGAATTTACTGTGCATTAAATTTTGTTTTTATTTTTGTCGAAAACGATTCTAACAAAAATAATTCTATCGATCTATGGTTAGTTGTTTCGGATCTACAATGGATCTATGAGGGTCTAAACCTAAACTTATCCTTACAAATAAGGAATTTATTTTGATAGTTGGTTTTTTGTTTTGTAAATATATTTCACTAATGGCGCCATCTTTTGTCGAGTAGGTGAATTACCAGTGAATTACATTACTTGGGAGGCCTTGGAGCCCTTTGTTGCTAACATTGACCGCGCTACTCGACAGCAGATGGCGTGCAGTTCTGAAGGAATGAACAGAGGAATGACAACATGCAGATATGTTCGAGTATTTTTCTGCCATTTTTGGCGTGGTTCATCTGGATATGTCGTTTTTAGTTTTTTTTTACAAACGCTCCGATTGAACGTGCGAAGCTCGGTCACCCAGCTAGTTTTTATATTATGTTACTTGCTGCTACGGAACCCTTTATGGGCGAGTCCGACTCGCACTTGGCCGCTTTTTTAGATTTAGGGTGGTTGTGAACCTGAGATGAGGTTCCCGGATCGTTCCGCACTTGAAGATTTCGCTCGTCTCCTTTTCTTTTCTTTTATAACCGGAACCAGCGGCGTCGTCCTCCTTGTTGCCTCGTCCTCAATCGGTGGGGATAGACTGTCCATATTATCTAAAACACACACTCCTAACGGAAAGCCGTTAAGAGAAAAATATTTTAAAATTTTGCTGTTGGAAAAACTTTCCTTAGCTAAAACAGTTAATCATATGGACAATATTCCATAAAATATGCATAAAAGCTATTTCATACCTTTTATTTCAAAATAAAACGTAATACGAAAGACCGTTACACACGTTACGTAACGTAAATATTATATTCGAATGGTAACACCGTTAATAGCTATGAAAATTATAGGTAGTTAAAATGAAAAAACTGAGGGTAACTTTAAATAAAATGTTATACCTACTCACGATAAGTCTCGGTTACTCTGAACGAAAAACTTACACTTTATTTTTAGGATTTTCCACAAAATTGATCTATTAATTTCCAATACGAGACTAAGTACTCGAAGTTATACGACTATATATTTGTATAACGGCACAGTGTACAGATGTTCAGATTAAGACCGTCTCGGTCGGGAAACGAAACGCCAATGAGTCAAACTCGAGTCCATCAGACTCAGCTGCTAGGTGGCGCTGCAAGCGGTGGAAGTTGGCGGGAAGAGCAGCTGGAGGTAGGGGATAGACCTGAAGTTAGCGACTAGTACATACAGGAAATGAATGCTACTCTCATATTAAATTAGGCTTCGAATAACGGTACAGTACTGTTTAATGATAACATAAGTGATTTTGGTATTAAAATTATGAAAATCTCAAGCAGATTCCTCATTGATTTGGGGGTTCCGACTTGAACAGTGTCCATTCTAGTTAATTACGTTTAGCGCTGGGTCCTTTATTTTTCGATTTTGGCTCGGCTACTTCAATTCCTTCTGTCGCGAACAGCTTCTTATTACTCTTGCTCATCCAATAATACATTGGGTTGCTGTTGCGATACATTTGTAAATATTGAATTCTGGGCTCACCAATATCCAGTTGATCATCTGCTTCAACTCTAACGTCTTCCTTCTCCTTCTCAGCTTTCACAACCAGGATTCATATATGATGTCATTCTTCTCTTCTGTGAAATTAAATAATGCCGGGCAGACACTGTGGTATACAGTGTCTGCCTGCTAGTAGGGTTTAGAGTCGCTTCAGCGAACCTCAACCCTGACTCTTGACATAAACTCTATAGGAAAGAGATTATCAGATAGAGTAATCCACCTTTTTTGAGGTAGTTATTTAAGTCTAGATGGAATAGGAATTTTCATTACTTGATTTCTTACTAGCATCTTGTTGGTATTGTCTTCTGCGCATTAACCGATCGTACAGATCGACTATCCCTTGCTCTGGGAGTTATTTATTATATATTTCAGGTTAACCTTCCTATTCCCGATCTACGGGCTACCATACTATAATTATCTCCACTAGATGACTCCGGTCAACGGTGTCCTTATAATAGTTCCAGATAACTGGTGATCCTGATCTGCAGGCTAACGTCTAAGCATCCCCATGAAGTAACCATACAAGATAAATTATGTTACTTAAAATGCATATACTTACAAAGAGTCAGATATGCAAAGGTTGGAATAATTCTGTAACATCATAAGTAAGACATAAAGGTTCAGGTTTAGTGAGAAGTTATGGGAGTTGGACATACTATGAATTTAACCGTTTACATAAATCATATGAGGGTAACTACTTACATAGAGATGGCATTGAAATGGTAACTATAGCAAGAAAATAATATTGGGACAACTTACGGTATAGGATTAAATTACTTAAACACTTTACACAGTAAAATATTACTTTAGAGAAAAAATGGATGCTACCAATTTGAATTCAGAACACTCACCCGTGAAACGTCATGTCCGGTGTTGCTATTTACGTTTCGCGACCTTGTGTCGCAACACTCCCCAAGGCGAGAAAAGTTAAAGAATTGTTGTTAGGTTGCGCGTCCACTCTCGTATCTTATTGAGAGCTCTGATGGCCGCAGGTCTTCTTTGTTTTACGTCTTCGGAAAAACTATCTAATTTGGAGGATTCGATATCCTCTACTAGCTTCTCATTATCTTCGTGAGTTTCCTTAGACGAATCTAATGCGCAGGAATCTACTCGTATCGAGTCCTCTATAGAGTCACTTTGATCGGATAGTGGTATTAGATTGTAATGCTGTGGTTGTCGTTGTGACATCTCATGAACGTCATCGGATTCTGTTTCGACAGATTCAGTTTGGTTTGGTTTTGCTCCGTGATTGAATTCATAATTCGAATGAACTTCCTTTTCGTCGTCCTCTATTTCCAATGGGTATAAGTGGGTGAGAGATCTAGTATATTCTGTGGTTCCTATTTTAACCTTACCTACTCTGTATAGTCCATCTGCGCCCTGAATGAGTTCAATTAACTTCCCCACTTGCCAGTTTTCCCGGTTCTTCGATTCTCCTTTCATTTGGACCATTTGTCCCACTCGTGGTGTTATTGTAGAGGTGACTCGCGGTTCTTTATGTGAGTATCGGTATCTTTCGCGTAGGCTAAGCAGGTATCTGTTAGAGAACATCTCTTTAAATTCTTCTAGAGCAATGCGGGCCTTCCTCCAACCTTGTACTAAATCCTTCTTAGTTGTCGTTCCTTGTACGAGAAGTTCATCTTCTGCTGTTTCCATCATAATACATCTTCCGACAGTCAAGAAATCGGAGGGTTTAAGAATATGTTCTGTTTCTGAATCGACACAAACAAGTGGACGGGTATTCAATACTGCTTCGATTTCCTTTATTATCGTATTGAGTTCGGTGTCCTTTAATAAATGTTTCTGTAAGGATCTTTTCATACAATGCTTGACTAAACCTACTAGCCTTTCATAAAAACCACCAAACCATGGTGTTAAAGCGGGTATGAATTTCCACCGAATCTGGTTCTTTACACAATATGGTTGGGAAAGAATTTCAGATATCAGCTTAAAATATAAGGCATTATCCGAAGTTATAAGGGTGGGAACTCCTCTACTTGCTATCATTCTTCTTAGAGCCATTAGACCTTCTTCGGCTGTCAAATCTTGAACGATTTCTAAATGTATGGCTCTTACAGCTAAGCACGTGAACAAACAGATCCATCTTTTATTCGTGCCGTTGCCATTACCAGTCAAGACGGGCCCCAAATAATCGATCCCCGTAAACGTAAAGGGTGAGGTGTAGTTGACCCTCTCAGGCGGTAATGCAGGAGTGGGAGGTAATTTGTAAGGTCCTCCTCCATGTTTGATGCATCTAGGACATCTTTTCAAGACACTTTTCACATGTATTTTACCATTAGGAATCCAATAAGTTTGTCTGATAATGCTTAACGTATGATTAGGACCTACATGATAGTTACTCTCATGTGCTTCTGTGATGATATTATCTGTAAAGTCACACTTCGCCGGAATCAAGATAGGGTATTTTTTGTCGAATGCCCACTCTGTATTTTCCATGCGTCCTTTACAACGTAATACGCCTTCAATATCGATAAATAACCGCAGATTGCGACTTAAATTTGTCTCTTTGCCTTTTGATTCTTCTGGGTAATACTCCATTTGTAGTTTCTTAATTTTTTGTATTTTTGTCTCTGTTTGAATTCCTTTATTACTGGAGGTTCCTTCAATCGCTTGTTCTGAAGGTTGGTTATCTGTTTCTGCTTTTTCGTGAATACTGTATGCTCCATGAGTTTTCGTTAGATCCTCCCCGGCCAGAAACGTATCTAATTTGTGTGAAATGTTTCTGATAGGCCATTCAGCCTGCTGTTGTGTGAGAAACTTTGGGCCATCGAGCCATTTTTGGACATCTTCTCTCGATGCGGTAGGTCTAGTCGCGATATCAGCTGTATTCAGTTCTGATGGTACATAGCGCATTATGAGGTTCTTGTTCCGTTTTATTTCTTCGATTCTTCTGGCCACGAACGGAGCAAGGAGTTTATCTGAGTTGTACCAGTCTATTACAATTTGGCTATCAGTCCATAGATATTGTTCTTTGACCGTTATATGTAATGAGGTAAGAGTGTAATTAATTAGGCGGCTACCGATCAAAACTCCTAGTAGCTCCAATCGTGGTATTTTCAGATCATCTTGTTCTTTGATTGGTACTAGTCGCGCTTTCCCTATTACAAAACCCTTCTCGTTTCCCTTGACTAAATACACGACGGCTGCATATACTTTTGTGGATGCGTCGGTGAAGCAGTGTAGTTGATAGTTTTCCTCATGTGTATTTTGTATGTAACGTCTTGGTAAAGAAAGTTCAGTTACCATGTTGATCTGGTTATTTATTTCTAACCATTTATCGGTCAGTTCTTTAGAGAGTGTGGTGTCCCACTTAAGTTTCAATTTCCACAATTCCTGTAGAAACAATTTCGCTGGGATTATTAATGGTGCTCCATATCCACATGGGTCGTAAACCGCTGCGATAGTCTTCAAAACTCCTCTTTTCGTGTTAGTGTTGTTCTGGATTTTATACCTTAATTGGATAGTATCTTCCTCAGTGTTCCAATCTAACCCTAAGACCTTTACTACCTTATCCTTGCAAGTGTCTTGTATGGTCTGCATGAATTCTTTGGAATTAGAACTCCAATCTCTCAAGTTCATAGAGATTTGTTGAAATTCAGTCTTTATTATTTTATAAAGCTCTAAAGCTACATCAGTAGTCTCTACTCCAGTTAGTAGATTATCAACATATATGTCGTTTACAACTTGTTTTATGACTTGATTTTGGGATCTTGACAGATGGTGCCGTATGGTAGCGTTTAGTAAGAAGGGACTGGATATAACGCCAAACGGTACTCTACAAAATCTAAGTTGGTTTATATTTTCATCCGTCGCTGGTTTCGAAATATCCTTTATCCATAGAAAACGGGTGACATCTCTATCGTCCCTTTGAAGAGCTATTTGTAGAAATGCCTTTTCGACATCAGCTGAAAGTGCAATGCGATGGGATCTAAATCTTAGGAGAAGTTTTGTTAAGTCCTCTAACATCATTGGTCCACAATAGAGATTCTCATTAAGGCTCTTCCCGCTCTTAGTTTTAGATGAGGCATCGTAGACTATCCGCATAGATTTTCCTGGTTGAGATACGCAATGGTGAGGGAGATAGTGTACTGGATGTTTACCCTTTGTCGTTGTTAACTCGGGTACCACTTCAACTATTCCCTTTTCAATTTGTTCTTGTATTATTCTATCATAAGTTAGCAAGGATTCCTTGTCTAACCGTTTCAGTAAGTTAATTAGACGTCCATATGCGAGGCCATAGTTGGACTGTAGGTTTGGAGGGTATTCATTCCATGGCCAGCTCACAGTGTATCTGTTATCCACATACTCGGTCGTATCATTGAAATTTTTAATAGCTGCTTCTTCTCTGCTGATTTTCGGAGAATCGGTTATACCTATGGCCTCGAGTTCCCATAGAAATTTAACATTACCATTATCTAATGGTAAATCGGGTTCATTTAGTCTGAGGTCTATCCCTGACTGAAAATATGTAATAACATGTAGTTCTTCTATTGGTTTTGAGTCTGTCTTGCCGGACAGTATCCATCCGAATTCTGGTTTTACTAAGAACAAATTTTCCTGAATTTCAATCTTCTCTGTGGACATCAATGTATAATAGTAGTCGTTGCCAATTAGGATGTCGATATTTTCAGATAACGAGCCGTCATCGGCGAGGATAGTCTTATCTTTCCAATTTTCGAAAACATATTGAGGGTAAGGAATCCCCTTTGAAATCGTAGGCACTACATTTGCATATATAAGTTGTCTTTTACGTTTTCGTGTTTCGATTTCTAATTTTACCATAGGACTTTTGAATTCCTGAGGTGTTTTTGAACCAAACGTAAACACGGAAAGGAGATTATCTTCTTCTGTGGGCAAGTTCAATTCCTTAGCGATTCTTTGCGTAACGTAGCTTCTTTGACTTCCTGAGTCCATCAGAATTCGGCATTTCAAACCTTGTACTTCATCACCGTATTTCTTGACTTCGGCTACCGCTGTCTGTAGCACGGTGTACCCCCTTGAAACAGCATGGAGAGTAGTTAACGCTTCGGTTTTCTCTATTGTTGCAGTTTTCGATTCGTCCGAAAACTTGATCGGGCATAGCGCTCGGTTATGTAGTCCGTTGCAATGATAACATTTCACGTTAATTCTACAGTACTTTGATAAGTGACCCTTGCGGAAGCAAATGAAACATCTACCGTTCAATTTAGACTTCCTCTCGGTTATAGTTTTAGCTTCTTGACATTCGTCGTTGTAATGGGGTCCTTTGCAGAACGTACATTCATTTCGTCTCCTCTTGGTCTGTTCGTTGTACTTAGATTTAAAATCCCTTTGTTCTTGATAAGGCCTCTTACGAGGGGTTGAGTTATTGTTAAACCTGTTGCCCCAAGGTTTGAAGACAGTAGGTTCTGCTCGATGACTTCTTTGTGAATCGTCGTTCGCGAATCTTCTATCCCTACGAATCTGATGGTTCTGGTCCCTGGTGTGTAGCGTTTCGACGGTGTAGCTCTCTTTTCTGACTTGAGTTGTTCCCAGCGATATTCTATTCGCATCTTCTCTTGCTGCCACTATTAATTCAAGGTGGTTTCGCATTTCTTCAATTGAATCATTCTTGGATTTCATCTTCATTTCGTAAATTAAGTCTTCTGGAAATTTCTCCGTTATGAGAAACCGTAAATGGTTATGGTTCACATTCTCACCTAGAGAAGTTAATACTCGAAGATGTCTTTCTATTTCGTTCAAAGTTCGGCGACAATCATCAACACTCTTCTCGGCAGTTTTTACCTTGTATAATGCCGAATAATGAGCATCAATTATTTGAGTTTCCTTTCCGAATCTTTCTATTAGAGTGGATACAGCTATATGATAGTTCTTATGAGTGGTGTCTAGCCCATCCACTACCTTCTTTGCTTCCCCGACCAATGACGCTTTAAGATATAACAGTTTATCTACGTCTGGCAGATCGCGATGGTGAATGTTAGAACTGAACTGGTCCCAAAACTGATGCCATTCCAATATATTGCCGTCGAACGTAGGTAGACTTAATTTCGGTAGTTTGCTTGTGCTTGTAGAAGAATTCCTGTGAGACTTATCACCTCCATTACAAGTTCTGGTTTTGATTCTAAATTTTACTTCAATAATTGTTTCTTCGCATTTCAACTGTACAGAAGAATACTCAGATATGTCGTCTACTGATGGCTCTTGACTCAACCTGAAGTAATTATTCAATTCCGATGAGAATCTGTTTACTAATGCCTCCAATTTCAACACAACCATTTCTGCGCGTTCAAGTTCCTCGTCTAATACTCTCATAGTGAAAGGTTCTGCTTCTTTAGAAAGAAATTTCATATTTTCCACTATCAAGCCTAAACGTCTTAACATGATGTCTTCCATTTTCTGAAATAAACGGAGAGAAAATCCAATTGCTTAACCGTTACAATACGATAAATAATCAGTAATCAGCTGGACACCAAGCTACGTTGTGCACTGGACCAACTGAAAACAACCCAGGCTTTAAACGATAAGCTACTGGCAGAACGTGAGGATAGTGAGGTGGAGCTCCGGAAAATATTCAACAAAAACAAGGAACTTAAAAGTGAACTTAGCGAATACGACATAATAGTTCAGGATCTTCTCGACCAACGTGACCAGTTGCAATCAGCTGTTTCCGCCTACGAACAATGCAGCAACCTTCACGAGGAAGCCTTGGACCGCATCAGGCACCTAGAACGCGAGCTGTCTGCGGCACAGGGCCGCGTCGAACACCTGGAGGCAGAGAAATACCAGCGGCAACTGGAGGACACTCAGACCCTGTATAACGAGCTTGTTGGTCAGAACTCTAAGTCACTTTTAGGTATTCGTTCTAGCCGGAAAAAAATTAAAAAGTATGCAAGGCTTAATAAGTTAGTTCGAAAGTCCACACTCCAATTAAAAAAATTCTGTATTAAATGTAAAAGTACAGAAAAAATTAAAGCTGAACGCATCGAGTTATTAAAAAAATTAGATATGCACTGTATGCAATTAGATAATTATAAGATTAAATATGACATGGACACGCGAAATTTGGAGTTTGAAATAATTAGGTTAACAGATTGTCTTGCAGAAACAAAACAAAAATATGAACAAGCTGAAAGACAAATTGATGAACATGTTTTGGCTACAGATAAGCTCTTAGAACTATGTAGGTATAATTCGGAGCGATTTGACTCCCTAGTAAACAACCACCAGTGCGACTGCGGCCGTCCAGCTAGCGCCGAGGGGCCAGCAACAGACAGGCGCGAAAATGATACGTTTCAAAGCGGAGTCACTGTTCTAAACTCAGACCATTTAATGACTGTACCAAACTCGCTTTGTGAAAACACCTTGTCTTCTGCGAGTAAGTCAGAAAAAAATACTATTATTTTCTCTGACAGAATAGGTGTTGGTTTTGGACCATTGTTGGCCAATAATATAACAAACTCGTCTATAGTAAATATGTGCTATCCTGACGCATCATTGGAGCAAATAGTTGAAAAAATCTGTAGTAGTTCTCTAGACCAAAGCACCTCGGTCGGATTAGTGTTAGGTAATAGCTTAAATGTAAAAAAACCTCAGATAAAAAGAACTGTCGACCGGCTGGTTGAGCTAAGCGCAAAGAAAAAATGTAAAATAACTGTCTGTGCGTTCCCTTACTGCAGTAATGAAACGCATAGCTACAACAAAAAATTATACAATTTAAATCTATACTTGTATAACCTGACTTGTAGTCATAGTGACTATGTATTATTTTTTGATACAAATAGTTTTGTAAATAAGTATAGATTGACTCAGGATACAATGTATCTTTCTTATGTACAGAAAAAAAGACTAGCTAATTCGTTAGCTTATAGTATTTTACATCGTACCGACTGTATTCAGTCGGTAATTACTTGCGTAACGACGGAGGAAACCGCCGCCGGTGGCGGTGCCACGGGTATGGCGCAGCCCATAAACGTACTAAATAGTACAGCCTGTGATGCCGTCGTCTGCAGTGGGGCTCGAACTCCAGATTTAAACTAGATTTAAAGACAACGAAGAAGCCTACCTGTTTTAATTTAGTTCAACAAAATATACAAGGCTTCATCGGCAAAGAATTTGAAGTAGAATTATTTTTGGAAAAATATAATATTAACATATTTTGTATTACGGAACACTGGCTTAAAGAACATGAAATGCTTTTTAATTTTGAAAATTATAGAATGGGAAGTGCTTTCAATCGAAAGACTACACAGCGTGGTGGTTCCGCAATATTAGTTGAAAATTCCATAAAAATTAAAGAACGGAAGGATGTCGTCAGTCTTTCGATTGAAAAAACTATTGAACTATCTTGCGTGGAGCTGGAGAACCACATAATTATTTGCGTGTATAGACCCCCATATGACGACAACTTTGTTCGTTTCGAATCGGCAATGGAGGATGCATTAGATTTAGTTAGTAAAAGTAGTAAATCGGTAATCGTTTGTGGAGACTTTAATGTAGATTTGTTAGAAAAGAAGTCTCTAACAACTAGAATCACTTGTCTTTTTAAGTCGTTTGATTTAGATTAAATTTTTTTGGAACCAACAAGAAAAACAGAGACTTCTGCAACTTGCATAGATAACATATTTTGTAACTGTAAATTTGTAGAAAAAAAAGTTATAAATTGCTTAAGATCTGATCACAGCGGATTGCTGGCTAGCTTCCCTGTGAGATTTATTAAAGAACAAATAAAAGTTCAAAGAAGACCTGTCACTGTTAACCGAATAGAAAATTTTAAAACAACACTAATTGAAAAGCTGCCCATACCAAATTTTGATAAACACGTAGACGCGAATAGTTTTTACAATGATTTTTTCACAGTGCTTGACAGAGAATTTCAAGATATATTTAAAACAAAATCCAGAAATATTAATCATCAATTCAAATTTTGTGAGTGGGCTACTGTAGGTATTTATAAAAGCCGACAAACTTTGTTTGATCTCTATGACAGGAAAACCTATATTTTTGATAATAACTTTAAAGAGTACGTAAAAAAGTATTCGAAAATCTTTAGACAGGTATGCCGTGCAGCAAAATCGAATTACTTAGCCAGAAAAATAAAATCATCAGATGATAAAATTAAAACCGTTTGGAATATTATAAACAAAGAAACCGGCAAGGTCAAACCCCGCGATAATGAATATGTTTTGCAAACAGATCAAGGTAAAATTACAACAAATGCCGATGTAGCCAAAGAATTCGAAACTTTTTTCACAAATATTCCACTTAAGACCACTGAGGCCTTGAATTCGTCACCAGTGCATGCTAAACAATTGTTAGAAGATAATGTCAGTATTTGTAATGAAAAATTCTCCTTCAGAGAAATTGAACCAGACACTATTGTCAAAACTTTTAAATCTCTTAAAATGAAAAGAACTGAAGACCTTTGGGGACTATCAGTAAGTTTAATTAGTAATGTAATTATGACTTTAGCGCCATATTTAGCTTGTCTTTTTAATATCAGTATTGATAGTGGCGTATTTCCGGACCTAATGAAATGTAGTAAAGTGATACCCTTATATAAGTCTGGTAACAAAAGTGATCCGGGAAATTACAGACCAGTTTCTGTACTACCAGTTCTCAGTAAAATTTTTGAAAAAATTATGCTCAACCAATTACTACAACATTTTAATGAAAATAATCTTCTGCATAAACAACAGTTTGGTTTCACAAAAGGTCGATCTACAACCGATGCAGGAGTATCTCTTATTCGTAACATCTATGATGCTTTTGAGGAATCACAGAATGCAATAGGAGTGTTCTGTGATTTATCTAAAGCATTTGATTGCGTTGAACATCATACATTGCTTATAAAGTTAAAGCATTACGGTGTCGAGGACGGGGCCCTCAGTCTTCTTAATTCGTACTTAAGCAACAGAACGCAAAAAGTTCAAGTAAATGGCACAAATTCATCCGGCTCTAAGGTTAAAATGGGTGTGCCCCAGGGATCTATATTAGGCCCTTTTCTTTTTCTTACATATATAAATGACTTGCCATATATGGTGCAAAATTTGTCAAACATTGTGTTGTTTGCTGATGATACTTCTCTTATTTTTAAGATTGACAGGAAAGATAGCAAAATTGACGAAGTAAACAACACTCTTTCAGAGATTCTAAAGTGGTTCACTGTTAACAATCTACTCTTAAATGCAAAAAAAACAAAATGCATAAAATTCTCATTACCAAATGTAAAGAAAATTGAAAACAGTGTAATTGTAGATAATAATGTATTGGACTTTGTAAATAAGACTGTTTTTTTAGGTATAACTTTAGATGCTACACTGCAATGGGGCCCACACATAGAAACCTTAGCGGGACGGCTTAGTTCAGCTGCATATGCTGTTAAGAAAATAAGACAGTTGACAGATGTAGATACTGCGAGACTCGTGTATTTTAGTTATTTTCACAGTATAATGTCTTACGGAATCGTACTCTGGGGACATGCGGCTGATATTGAAACGATTTTCATTTTGCAAAAAAGGGCAATTCGCGCAATCTACCAGATGCGATCCCGCGAGTCGTTGAGGAATTTGTTTAAGGAAATTAATATTCTTACCGTTGCTAGTCAATTCATATACGAAAATATCATGTATGTACGTAAAAATTTGCACTTGTTTCATAAAAACAGTGACAGACACAATTTTAATCTAAGAAATATTAATAACATAGATGTTGCCTATTCGAGACTGAGTAAAGTTAAGAAGTCATTTATGGGGCAGTGTGTAAAATTTTATAACAAAATACCCGAAAATGTGACTAGTTTGCCAGAAAACAAATTCAAATTGCATGTGAAAAATTGTTTATGCTCTAGAGGGTATTACAAAATACTAGATTATGTAAATGATAATGATATATGGACATGTATAGATCCTCCAGCTCACAATTTTATTGTTGACATGAATTGTAATAGAATTTAAGATTTTATTTAAAAAATGTGTTGAAGCGAGTTTCTTTTAGGCTCGACGTTTCTTCTCGCTTCGCAAACACTTCCCGAAACGTTGAGTGTACAAGTCCCGCGTGGTAGGGACTTTGTACTAGGTAGAAAAAAAATATTGACGATTTAAAAGCATGTGTAAAGCATCTACTTAAATAAAAAACATTTTGAGTTTGAGTTTGAGTTTGAGTAATATAAGTGTGTCTCGCCTTGCTAAACATCTCTTATAGTGTCGATTTAAAGCAAATTTGCGTTAAGACAGAGAATAAGTGTGTATCATTAATTTTATCGTATGTACTTATTTATTAGTAGGCATGTATACTTTATTGTAAACCAAAATCTTAAAAAAATTTAGTTTATAAATTTGTAGTGGTGAAAAATATAAATACTCATGTAACTATACATTCCTCTCCTTCAAAGACTATACATTTAAATTCCAAACTATGACTTAAAATATTTGATTCAAATTAATACGTGTACAATTTAATAAACTACAGACAAAGACACTGTGTCATAAAATCGCCACTTCAAACTGAACATTGCATAATTTTATTTTATTTTATGTTATCTCACATGAGCACTATCACCCTTTTAAAGTTTGAACCCCTTTTTTATTTCCATTTAGCTCCAGAATATAAAATACATAACCATTATTAAACAAAAGTCTGTTTGCGTTGGCAGTCATCTGCATGCTACAGTTGTACATATCCAAGTTAATTTTATATCAGATAATAATAATGAACATGCTTTCAGAGTTCTGAATGATGACATTTTATACATACCTATTTACATATTTTAAAATAAAATTATAATCAGATATAGTCAACTAATGCATTACAATAGAAAGGTAATAATCCATTTATCAAAGGAAAATTTAGAAACTTTAATTGAAAATGTTATCAATGTCACCATGAATAATAGTAAACTTAAAGATCCGCTGAAATAAAGTACCAATCTAAATGTCTACATTCTTTGAGTATTAGGTAAACTAAATGTAAGAAAGGAAAGAATAATTATTTTTATTGCAAATAGGTATAAATCTAATGGTATGAACATCAACCCTTGTTTGAATAGTAGGGTAAATAGGTATGTCCTTTATGAATATTCCTTGAATGGTAAAATAAATTACCATTAAAAAACCAACTCTGAACTGAACAACTGTTATTCAATCACATTAACCCCTTACATGACAGGTAGGTTAAAACTGACCAGTTACCTGCATATTTTACTCAATCTGTATTTCAAGTTGTCGCGACACAAGGTCGCGAAACGTAAATAGCAACACCGGACATGACGTTTCACGGGTGAGTGTTCTGAATTCAAATTGGTAGCATCCATTTTTTCCCTAAAGTAATATTTTACTGTGTAAAGTGTTTAAGTAATTTAATCCTATACAGTAAGTTGTCCCAATATTATTTTCTTGCTATAGTTACTATTTCAATGCCATCTCTATGTAAGTAGTTACCTTCATATGATTTATGTAAACGGTTAAATTCATAGTATGTCCAACTCCCATAACTTCTCACTAAACCTGAACCTTTATGTCTTACTTATGATGTTACAGAATTATTCCAACCTTTGCATATCTGACTCTTTGTAAGTATATGCATTTTAAGTAACATAATTTATCTTGTATGGTTACTTCATGGGGATGCTTAGACGTTAGCCTGCAGATCAGGATCACCAGTTATCTGGAACTATTATAGGGACACCGTTGACCGGAGTCATCTAGTGGAGATAATTATAGTATGGTAGCCCGTAGATCGGGAATAGGAAGGTTAACCTGAAATATATAATAAATAACTCCCAGAGCAAGGGATAGTCGATCTGTACGATCGGTTAATGCGCAGAAGACAATACCAACAAGATGCTAGTAAGAAATCAAGTAATGAAAATTCCTATTCCATCTAGACTTAAATAACTACCTCAAAAAAGGTGGATTACTCTATCTGATAATCTTCCTATAGAGTTTATGTCAAGAGTCAGGGTTGAGGTTCGCTGAAGCGACTCTAAACCCTACTAGCCGGCAGACACTGTATACCACAGTGTCTGCCCGGCATTATTTAATTTCACAGAAGAGAAGAATGACATCATATATGAATCCTGGTTGTGAAAGCTGAGAAGGAGAAGGAAGACGTTAGAGTTGAAGCAGATGATCAACTGGATATTGGTGAGCCCAGAATTCAATATTTACAAATGTATCGCAACAGCAACCCAATGTATTATTGGATGAGCAAGAGTAATAAGAAGCTGTTCGCGACATGGTGGAGGTGCTGGGATCTCTAATTGACCCACACCACATTGATTAATTCTGGGCTATCCTGAACTTTATTTAATTTAAGCATGAAGCTAATAAAGTCTAGTCTGGAATGGTGGAATTGTAGATAAGATATTTTAACCAAGTATGAGTTCGCACTTTGATTCGGAAGTAAATTGATAACGGAACGTTATCAGCAAATAAGATGAGAACAGCAGAATTAAATACGTGTGGAACGGAACGCAGCGGAACAGGGGGTTGTTGTCGTGACAGACTGGATAGATGGCGCTACGATGTACATTCGGAACAATAATGTGAGATCCTCTATTTTCAAAATTTACTTTGAAATCATCCAGGAAATAAATAAATAAACAAAACATATTTATGGAGTTTTTTAAAGGACAAAATCATGTGAGAAACCTATCGTAAGACGCAAATACGGTAGAGGAGTATTTAAAGGAAGTGAATCTTTTGCTTTGTTCAACGCACGAAACCGGAAACACATCGATTCGACTTAATTTACTTGTCTACTTGAATTGATGAAGACAGATTTATAATTATGTGTGTAAATTAAAGTATATTCTTTATTTAATTAAATTTATTATTATTCTGTGTAAAAATATATATTGTTATAGTTTTAATTTAAAGAGATCGGAAATTATTTGATGCTACTCGCTCAGTTCGCGGCGAAACCAAGATGGCGTTTTTCTTGTGATGTGAACTTTTTTGCGTATGAAAGTGGAAAAACTAGAGACTTTGCAAAGAGCTTTATTTTACAGTGCAGTTCGTGAGCCGAACTTGAATAAAAACTAGGGTAAGTAAATCTATTAATGATGGATTGTCTAATACGCCGGATTATGGACTTTTCCTATGGCCCTGTCTTTTGTTTTACTTTTCAGAGTTTTAACCATAAATTGGAACTAATGCGTATAGTTTTTGTTTACCTGATTCACCTACGTCAATGTAAATATTTACTATTCATTTGTTTTTCCTTTAGACATCAACTTCATACGAAACCAGAGGGAACCCATAGCGTCTGTCGAAGTATTGAACTGAAGCATCTTCGTACTTCACTGCGGAGTAAAAACGTTATTTCGATAGGTGACTAGGTATGTACCTATTATCTCGTTAGAATCCGATTGTGACAATTTCAAGAACATCTAGTATAAGTTTAATTTTATTAGTACCTACGTGTTCATCTTTTCGTGCGGGTACTATTGGTTTACCTGGTTTAAGTATACACACATAGTGCCTATGGATCACATCACGAATATATTGATACGCCAAATGAAACTTATAAGACTATTTCACATGAAATACCTTAATTGTTCAGTTGAACAACTTTAGTATTAACCCTTCACATGCAAGGTGAAGATTGAGTCAAAACCAAACTTACGGTTTGTAAGTAGGTATATTATGTACATGGAAAATAATAATATACCTTTTTATTTAAAGGGAGATTTCCCTCCTCTATTTATTATTATTATTATTCATTTATTTCAGGCCACTAAGTAACTAATGTACAGACCCATAGATATATAAAAACTTTTACAATTAAAATGACATAAATCTATATATGAGAAGTCAAATCTAATCTAATTTTTTTAAGACACTTGAAATACAGATTGAGTAAAATATGCAGGTAACTGGTCAGTTTTAACCTACCTGTCATGTAAGGGGTTAATGTGATTGAATAACAGTTGTTCAGTTCAGAGTTGGTTTTTTAATGGTAATTTATTTTACCATTCAAGGAATATTCATAAAGGACATACCTATTTACCCTACTATTCAAACAAGGGTTAATGTTCATACCATTAGATTTATACCTATTTGCAATAAAAATAATTATTCTCTCCTTTCTTACATTTAGTTTACCTAATACTCAAAGAATGTAGATATTTAGATTGGTACTTTATTTCAGCGGATCTTTAAGTTTACTATTATTCATGGTGACATTGATAACATTTTCAATTAAAGTTTCTAAATTTTCCTTTGATAAATGGATTATTACCTTTCTATTGTAATGCATTAGTTGACTATATCTGATTATAATTTTATTTTAAAATATGTAAATAGGTATGTATAAAATGTCATCATTCAGAACTCTGAAAGCATGTTCATTATTATTATCTGATATAAAATTAACTTTGATATGTACAACTGTAGCATGCAGATGACTGCCAACGCAAACAGACTTTTGTTTAATAATGGTTATGTATTTTATGCAATGTTCAGTTTGAAGTGGCGATTTTATGACACAGTGTCTTTGTCTGTAGTTTATTAAATTGTACACGTATTAATTTGAATCAAATATTTTAAGTCATAGTTTGGAATTTAAATGTATAGTCTTTGAAGGAGAGGAATGTATAGTTACATGAGTATTTATATTTTTCACCACTACAAATTTATAAACTAAATTTTTTTAAGATTTTGGTTTACAATAAAGTATACATGCCTACTAATAAATAAGTACATACGATAAAATTAATGATACACACTTATTCTCTGTCTTAACGCAAATTTGCTTTAAATCGACACTATAAGAGATGTTTAGCAAGGCGAGACACACTTATATTACTGATTATTTATCGTATTGTAACGGTTAAGCAATTGGATTTTCTCTCCGTTTATTTCAGAAAATGGAAGACATCATGTTAAGACGTTTAGGCTTGATAGTGGAAAATATGAAATTGCTTTCTAAAGAAGCAGAACCTTTCACTATGAGAGTATTAGACGAGGAACTTGAACGCGCAGAAATGGTTGTGTTGAAATTGGAGGCATTAGTAAACAGATTCTCATCGGAATTGAATAATTACTTCAGGTTGAGTCAAGAGCCATCAGTAGACGACATATCGTCCCTCGCACCACTAAGTCACGTATCTCAGTTTTTTGATGATTTGAGTTAGGACTGCCACTGACTTCCTTGGGTCGTTCTCTATGTTTCCCTTTAACTCACGCTTCTGTATGAATAGTGGTTCTCATGATATTGATATTTACATAGTTAACGTATCTCATAAAAATCCAGGAAAAAATTCAACTAAGTGACGTAACTCACTTAGGGTTTTTAGTCAAAACCTGTTTTAAGACTTTGATAAAATATTATATCGTATCTCATATAGGATTTTTAGTGAAATGTTATTTACTTAGGCAATGTCATACGATACGATATTATTATACTGTTCTTTATTTTGGCGAGAGATAGACGGTTGATATGCTGTTAGGCCGCGGGTGCACTCATCTGATCCGGTCAGATCCGTCAGCCTGTCGGTCCTCTTAAAAACTGTTAGATGTACGCGGGTGCACTGGTCCGGTAAACTGTCGGACGGAAACAGTCATTCCACCGTTTTACAGCGCTGCTGCACTCATCCGATCCGGTCAGATTCGACAGCCAAGCCACGCCTACCTATCGGTTCTGTAAAAACCTGTCGGATGTACGCTGCTGCACTGGTCCGATAACTGTCTGATGAAAACAGATATTCCACAGCTCCGCCCGCTCCGCATAGCAAGCGTCGTCGTCGCTTTGAATAGTGTTGTCTATTGTACGATAGAAAATGTGCTCGACTTTTACACCAACTATTATAATGTTATGTAATAAATTTTACTCGTATGTTTAGTTATATTTATAGCCCATAGGCATATTGTATGAATCTATACGTAAGTATTTATTTTTCACTATCTTCCGCCCGCGTGGAATTGTGTCCAAAAAGAAAGAAAATATTAAGATAGTGCTCTAGTGACGAAGTGAAAATTTTGAGTTTTTAAGCATTCCTACGGGAACTCTTAAGTTACCTACCAAATTTCATCCAAATCCGTTTCAGTAGTTTCGGCGTGAAAGCGGAACAAACAAACAAACAAACTGACAAACACACAAACAAATTGACAAACAAACAAACATCCATACTTTCGCATTTATAATATTACTGAGATGAGATTAGTGAGATTAAAAATGCATTACGCTTAAATACTTGGGTGGTAACAGAACCTAAACAAGTAAATATTAAAAACTGAAAATCTAAATATTTTACATAAGTAGATGCTTTACACATTTTCTTAAATAGTATTTTTCACTTAGTACAAAATACTATAATATATTCATACATACATATGCATTTGCATATTCAATAACTATACATTAAACCTTAATATAGTAAGTAAAAACATGTCGATAAATTATGCACAACACTTCTTTTCGTCCGGTAAGAATGTTAGCATCGGACTGCGTCGGATGAGTGCATCATCGTTCATAGAAAATGTACAGCGACTAGTAAGAGCCGATAAAATAAGAGCCGCTTTGAAAGTCATCGGTCCTGTAAACTGTCGATGTCGGATAAGTGCAGTAGTACTCATACCAAATGTACAGCGACTGAATCAGACTGTGACGTCATCTTCTGTCAGATCTGACCAGATCGGATGAGTGCTGCAGAGCATTTAGCCACAAAGTAAGTGTCGTCGCGTCGTTGTTATTGAATAGTGTTGTGCCCAGTACATGTGTGCTTTGGGCTTTTAGCCAACACCAATTATTGAAGTTGTTGTTTTTAATACAGCGTAAAAGTATAAGTATACCTATGCTTGATTTATGATGTATTAAAACACTTGGTTACCTAGGTAGGTAACCAAGTGTTTTAATACATCTAAAATTGTGGTTTTCTCATAGAACTTTTCATATTAAAAATACCATATCATTACATGAAACTGCATATCGTCGGTGAGCAAACAACACCGCACAAGTTGATTTTTGCGTTTCCGATATGAGAGCCTTTGGATGCAGGTTTTAAACGCACTCCTATGTACCTATAAGATTTAGGTAAACATATCGGCCGATAAGAAGCCGTTATTAAAAAAAATAACACTACCTAAGTATTTTTTCTGTGCCACCACTAATCAAATAGTTTTTTTGGGTGACTTGTAAAGTAGGTAAAAATGACATACACGGTGTTGTTTGCTCACCGACGATATTCTAAAAGTGTATGTTAATAGGTCCAAAGATAAAAACGAACCTTTTATTTTTTATTCAAAACGTATTACATTAAAATAAGAAGAGGCTTGGGTGGCTACAGTACAGAACCTAAATATGTAAATATTATTGAAAATCAAAGTATTTTTATCTAAGTAGATGCTTTACACATTTTCCTAAATCGTATTTTTTTTCTATTAATACAAAATACCATAATAAACATACAAACATATGCATTTGAATATTCTATAAATTTATATTGATTTCTGTAGGTACCTATAAAACATTATCATATTAATATATATGTAAATCGATAACTAAAATCTAAATGTCGATGAAATATGCATAACACTTCATCTCGTCCTGTAAGGATGTCAGTGTCAGACTGTGTCGGATGAGTGCAGCACATTCATAGAAAATGTACAGCGAATAGTGAGACCGATAAAATAAGATCCGTTTTATAAGTCCGGTAAACTGTCGGAGTCGGATGAGTACACCCGCCCTCATACAAAATGTACAGCGACTGGAACGGACTGTGACATCATCTGTCGGATCTGATCGGATTGGATGAGTGCGCCCGCGCCTTTAGGATGTCTGCGGGGGGTGAACGACGGTGGCGCAGGGAAGTTCTGGCTAATTAAACTATAGGACTTGGTGATAAGTAGTTCTTTAATGATTTGTTATATTTTATTAAACATATATATTATATATATCTTATGTAACAAACCTTTTATGTCGGAAATTTTCCTATTTTCATAATAAAACTAGTGTAACTGTAGGATCGTAAGTGGAAAATTATTCGGATATTGAAAAACAAAGTTTTCACAAAGTCTCGTATCTGTTTTCAAAAATAAAAAAAAATATTACAAATACAATTAAGTGAGTAGGTAATATATCAAATGAAAGCAGAAACTTTACTCTATATATAGGTATATTAGATTTATTTCAGCATGTCCTTGGAATTAAAATATAATAGAAGTTTGAAATTCCCTAACTGAAAAACGGTTGTTTTGAAGAACTTGCAAAAATGAGATACGTGAGTTAGTGGTGTGAGGGACGATATCTGAGTATTCTTCTGTACAGTTGAAATGCGAAGAAACAATTATTGAAGTAAAATTTAGAATCAAAACCAGAACTTGTAATGGAGGTGATAAGTCTCACAGGAATTCTTCTACAAGCACAAGCAAACTACCGAAATTAAGTCTACCTACGTTCGACGGCAATATATTGGAATGGCATCAGTTTTGGGACCAGTTCAGTTCTAACATTCACCATCGCGATCTGCCAGACGTAGATAAACTGTTATATCTTAAAGCGTCATTGGTCGGGGAAGCAAAGAAGGTAGTGGATGGGCTAGACACCACTCATAAGAACTATCATATAGCTGTATCCACTCTAATAGAAAGATTCGGAAAGGAAACTCAAATAATTGATGCTCATTATTCGGCATTATACAAGGTAAAAACTGCCGAGAAGAGTGTTGATGATTGTCGCCGAACTTTGAACGAAATAGAAAGACATCTTCGAGTATTAACTTCTCTAGGTGAGAATGTGAACCATAACCATTTACGGTTTCTCATAACGGAGAAATTTCCAGAAGACTTAATTTACGAAATGAAGATGAAATCCAAGAATGATTCAATTGAAGAAATGCGAAACCACCTTGAATTAATAGTGGCAGCAAGAGAAGATGCGAATAGAATATCGCTGGGAACAACTCAAGTCAGAAAAGAGAGCTACACCGTCGAAACGCTACACACCAGGGACCAGAACCATCAGATTCGTAGGGATAGAAGATTCGCGAACGACGATTCACAAAGAAGTCATCGAGCAGAACCTACTGTCTTCAAACCTTGGGGCAACAGGTTTAACAATAACTCAACCCCTCGTAAGAGGCCTTATCAAGAACAAAGGGATTTTAAATCTAAGTACAACGAACAGACCAAGAGGAGACGAAATGAATGTACGTTCTGCAAAGGACCCCATTACAACGACGAATGTCAAGAAGCTAAAACTATAACCGAGAGGAAGTCTAAATTGAACGGTAGATGTTTCATTTGCTTCCGCAAGGGTCACTTATCAAAGTACTGTAGAATTAACGTGAAATGTTATCATTGCAACGGACTACATAACCGAGCGCTATGCCCGATCAAGTTTTCGGACGAATCGAAAACTGCAACAATAGAGAAAACCGAAGCGTTAACTACTCTCCATGCTGTTTCAAGGGGGTACACCGTGCTACAGACAGCGGTAGCCGAAGTCAAGAAATACGGTGATGAAGTACAAGGTTTGAAATGCCGAATTCTGATGGACTCAGGAAGTCAAAGAAGCTACGTTACGCAAAGAATCGCTAAGGAATTGAACTTGCCCACAGAAGAAGATAATCTCCTTTCCGTGTTTACGTTTGGTTCAAAAACACCTCAGGAATTCAAAAGTCCTATGGTAAAATTAGAAATCGAAACACGAAAACGTAAAAGACAACTTATATATGCAAATGTAGTGCCTACGATTTCAAAGGGGATTCCTTACCCTCAATATGTTTTCGAAAATTGGAAAGATAAGACTATCCTCGCCGATGACGGCTCGTTATCTGAAAATATCGACATCCTAATTGGCAACGACTACTATTATACATTGATGTCCACAGAGAAGATTGAAATTCAGGAAAATTTGTTCTTAGTAAAACCAGAATTCGGATGGATACTGTCCGGCAAGACAGACTCAAAACCAATAGAAGAACTACATGTTATTACATATTTTCAGTCAGGGATAGACCTCAGACTAAATGAACCCGATTTACCATTAGATAATGGTAATGTTAAATTTCTATGGGAACTCGAGGCCATAGGTATAACCGATTCTCCGAAAATCAGCAGAGAAGAAGCAGCTATTAAAAATTTCAATGATACGACCGAGTATGTGGATAACAGATACACTGTGAGCTGGCCATGGAATGAATACCCTCCAAACCTACAGTCCAACTATGGCCTCGCATATGGACGTCTAATTAACTTACTGAAACGGTTAGACAAGGAATCCTTGCTAACTTATGATAGAATAATACAAGAACAAATTGAAAAGGGAATAGTTGAAGTGGTACCCGAGTTAACAACGACAAAGGGTAAACATCCAGTACACTATCACCCTCACCATTGCGTATCTCAACCAGGAAAATCTATGCGGATAGTCTACGATGCCTCATCTAAAACTAAGAGCGGGAAGAGCCTTAATGAGAATCTCTATTGTGGACCAATGATGTTAGAGGACTTAACAAAACTTCTCCTAAGATTTAGATCCCATCGCATTGCACTTTCAGCTGATGTCGAAAAGGCATTTCTACAAATAGCTCTTCAAAGGGACGATAGAGATGTCACCCGTTTTCTATGGATAAAGGATATTTCGAAACCAGCGACGGATGAAAATATAAACCAACTTAGATTTTGTAGAGTACCGTTTGGCGTTATATCCAGTCCCTTCTTACTAAACGCTACCATACGGCACCATCTGTCAAGATCCCAAAATCAAGTCATAAAACAAGTTGTAAACGACATATATGTTGATAATCTACTAACTGGAGTAGAGACTACTGATGTAGCTTTAGAGCTTTATAAAATAATAAAGACTGAATTTCAACAAATCTCTATGAACTTGAGAGATTGGAGTTCTAATTCCAAAGAATTCATGCAGACCATACAAGACACTTGCAAGGATAAGGTAGTAAAGGTCTTAGGGTTAGATTGGAACACTGAGGAAGATACTATCCAATTAAGGTATAAAATCCAGAACAACACTAACACGAAAAGAGGAGTTTTGAAGACTATCGCAGCGGTTTACGACCCATGTGGATATGGAGCACCATTAATAATCCCAGCGAAATTGTTTCTACAGGAATTGTGGAAATTGAAACTTAAGTGGGACACCACACTCTCTAAAGAACTGACCGATAAATGGTTAGAAATAAATAACCAGATCAACATGGTAACTGAACTTTCTTTACCAAGACGTTACATACAAAATACACATGAGGAAAACTATCAACTACACTGCTTCACCGACGCATCCACAAAAGTATATGCAGCCGTCGTGTATTTAGTCAAGGGAAACGAGAAGGGTTTTGTAATAGGGAAAGCGCGACTAGTACCAATCAAAGAACAAGATGATCTGAAAATACCACGATTGGAGCTACTAGGAGTTTTGATCGGTAGCCGCCTAATTAATTACACTCTTACCTCATTACATATAACGGTCAAAGAACAATATCTATGGACTGATAGCCAAATTGTAATAGACTGGTACAACTCAGATAAACTCCTTGCTCCGTTCGTGGCCAGAAGAATCGAAGAAATAAAACGGAACAAGAACCTCATAATGCGCTATGTACCATCAGAACTGAATACAGCTGATATCGCGACTAGACCTACCGCATCGAGAGAAGATGTCCAAAAATGGCTCGATGGCCCAAAGTTTCTCACACAACAGCAGGCTGAATGGCCTATCAGAAACATTTCACACAAATTAGATACGTTTCTGGCCGGGGAGGATCTAACGAAAACTCATGGAGCATACAGTATTCACGAAAAAGCAGAAACAGATAACCAACCTTCAGAACAAGCGATTGAAGGAACCTCCAGTAATAAAGGAATTCAAACAGAGACAAAAATACAAAAAATTAAGAAACTACAAATGGAGTATTACCCAGAAGAATCAAAAGGCAAAGAGACAAATTTAAGTCGCAATCTGCGGTTATTTATCGATATTGAAGGCGTATTACGTTGTAAAGGACGCATGGAAAATACAGAGTGGGCATTCGACAAAAAATACCCTATCTTGATTCCGGCGAAGTGTGACTTTACAGATAATATCATCACAGAAGCACATGAGAGTAACTATCATGTAGGTCCTAATCATACGTTAAGCATTATCAGACAAACTTATTGGATTCCTAATGGTAAAATACATGTGAAAAGTGTCTTGAAAAGATGTCCTAGATGCATCAAACATGGAGGAGGACCTTACAAATTACCTCCCACTCCTGCATTACCGCCTGAGAGGGTCAACTACACCTCACCCTTTACGTTTACGGGGATCGATTATTTGGGGCCCGTCTTGACTGGTAATGGCAACGGCACGAATAAAAGATGGATCTGTTTGTTCACGTGCTTAGCTGTAAGAGCCATACATTTAGAAATCGTTCAAGATTTGACAGCCGAAGAAGGTCTAATGGCTCTAAGAAGAATGATAGCAAGTAGAGGAGTTCCCACCCTTATAACTTCGGATAATGCCTTATATTTTAAGCTGATATCTGAAATTCTTTCCCAACCATATTGTGTAAAGAACCAGATTCGGTGGAAATTCATACCCGCTTTAACACCATGGTTTGGTGGTTTTTATGAAAGGCTAGTAGGTTTAGTCAAGCATTGTATGAAAAGATCCCTACAGAAACATTTATTAAAGGACACCGAACTCAATACGATAATCAAGGAAATCGAAGCAGTATTGAATACCCGTCCACTTGTTTGTGTCGATTCAGAAACAGAACATATTCTTAAACCCTCCGATTTCTTGACTGTCGGAAGATGTATTATGATGGAAACAGCAGAAGATGAACTTCTCGTACAAGGAACGACAACTAAGAAGGATTTAGTACAAGGTTGGAGGAAGGCCCGCATTGCTCTAGAAGAATTTAAAGAGATGTTCTCTAACAGATACCTGCTTAGCCTACGCAAAAGATACCGATACTCACATAAAGAACCGCGAGTCACCTCTACAATAACACCACGAGTGGGACAAATGGTCCAAATGAAAGGAGAATCGAAGAACCGGGAAAACTGGCAAGTGGGGAAGTTAATTGAACTCATTCAGGGCGCAGATGGACTATACAGAGTAGGTAAGGTTAAAATAGGAACCACAGAATATACTAGATCTCTCACCCACTTATACCCATTGGAAATAGAGGACGACGAAAAGGAAGTTCATTCGAATTATGAATTCAATCACGGAGCAAAACCAAACCAAACTGAATCTGTCGAAACAGAATCCGATGACGTTCATGAGATGTCACAACGACAACCACAGCATTACAATCTAATACCACTATCCGATCAAAGTGACTCTATAGAGGACTCGATACGAGTAGATTCCTGCGCATTAGATTCGTCTAAGGAAACTCACGAAGATAATGAGAAGCTAGTAGAGGATATCCAATCCTCCAAATTAGATAGTTTTTCCGAAGACGTAAAACAAAGAAGACCTGCGGCCATCAGAGCTCTCAATAAGATACGAGAGTGGACGCGCAACCTAACAACAATTCTTTAACTTTTCTCGCCTTGGGGAGTGTCGCGACACAAGGTCGCGAAACGTAAATAGCAACACCGGACATGACGTTTCACGGGTGAGTGTTCTGAATTCAAATTGGTAGCATCCATTTTTTCCCTAAAGTAATATTTTACTGTGTAAAGTGTTTAAGTAATTTAATCCTATACAGTAAGTTGTCCCAATATTATTTTCTTGCTATAGTTACTATTTCAATGCCATCTCTATGTAAGTAGTTACCTTCATATGATTTATGTAAACGGTTAAATTCATAGTATGTCCAACTCCCATAACTTCTCACTAAACCTGAACCTTTATGTCTTACTTATGATGTTACAGAATTATTCCAACCTTTGCATATCTGACTCTTTGTAAGTATATGCATTTTAAGTAACATAATTTATCTTGTATGGTTACTTCATGG
This sequence comes from Coleophora deauratella, assembly GCA_958295455.1. Classification (NCBI taxonomy): domain Eukaryota; kingdom Metazoa; phylum Arthropoda; class Insecta; order Lepidoptera; family Coleophoridae; genus Coleophora; species Coleophora deauratella. The sequence goes on along the minus strand of OY282408.1, from coordinate 7,137,321 downwards.
GGATGCTTAGACGTTAGCCTGCAGATCAGGATCACCAGTTATCTGGAACTATTATAGGGACACCGTTGACCGGAGTCATCTAGTGGAGATAATTATAGTATGGTAGCCCGTAGATCGGGAATAGGAAGGTTAACCTGAAATATATAATAAATAACTCCCAGAGCAAGGGATAGTCGATCTGTACGATCGGTTAATGCGCAGAAGACAATACCAACAAGATGCTAGTAAGAAATCAAGTAATGAAAATTCCTATTCCATCTAGACTTAAATAACTACCTCAAAAAAGGTGGATTACTCTATCTGATAATCTTCCTATAGAGTTTATGTCAAGAGTCAGGGTTGAGGTTCGCTGAAGCGACTCTAAACCCTACTAGCCGGCAGACACTGTATACCACAGTGTCTGCCCGGCATTATTTAATTTCACAGAAGAGAAGAATGACATCATATATGAATCCTGGTTGTGAAAGCTGAGAAGGAGAAGGAAGACGTTAGAGTTGAAGCAGATGATCAACTGGATATTGGTGAGCCCAGAATTCAATATTTACAAATGTATCGCAACAGCAACCCAATGTATTATTGGATGAGCAAGAGTAATAAGAAGCTGTTCGCGACACAAGTGTCTTAAAAAAATTTGATTAGATTTGACTTCTCATATATAGATTTATGTCATTTTAATTGTAAAAGTTTTTATATATCTATGGATCTGTACATTAGTTACTTAGTGGCCTGAAATAAATGAATAATAATAATAATAAATAGAGGAGGGAAATCTCCCTTTAAATAAAAAGGTATATTATTATTTTCCATGTACATAATATACCTACTTACAAACCGTAAGTTTGGTTTTGACTCAATCTTCACCTTGCATGTGAAGGGTTAATACTCAAGTTGTTCAACTGAACAATTAAGGTATTTCATGTGAAATAGTCTTATAAGTTTCATTTGGCGTATCAATATATTCGTGATGTGATCCATAGGCACTATGTGTGTATACTTAAACCAGGTAAACCAAATAGTACCCGCACGAAAAGATGAACACGTGGGTACTAATAAAAATTAAACTTATACTAGATGTTCTTGAAATTGTCACAATCGGATTCTAACGAGATAATAGGTACATACCTAGTCACCTATCGAAAAAACGTTTTACTCCGCAGTGAAGTACGAAGATGCTTCAGTTCAATACTTCGACGGACGCTATGGGTTCCCTCTGGTTTCGTATGAAGTTGATGTCTAAAGGAAAAACAAATGAATAGTAAATATTTACATTGACGTAGGTGAATCAGGTAAACAAAAACTATACGCAATAGTTCCAATTTATGGTTAAAACTCTGAAAAGTAAAACAAAAGACAGGGCCTTAGGAAAAGTCCATAATCCGGCGTATTAGACAATCCATCATTAATAGATTTACTTACCCTAGTTTTTATTCAAGTTCGGCTCACGAACTGCACTGTAAAATAAAGCTCTTTGTAGTCTCTAGTTTTTCCACTTTCATACGCAAAAAAGTTCACATCACAAGAAAAACGCCATCTTGGTTTCGCCGCGAACTGAGCGAGTAGCATCAAATAATTTCCGATCTCTTTAAATTAAAACTATAACAATATATATTTTTACACAGAATAATAATAAATTTAATTAAATAAAGAATATACTTTAATTTACACACATAATTATAAATCTGTCTTCATCAATTCAAGTAGACAAGTAAATTAAGTCGAATCGATGTGTTTCCGGTTTCGTGCGTTGAACAAAGCAAAAGATTCACTTCCTTTAAATACTCCTCTACCGTATTTGCGTCTTACGATAGGTTTCTCACATGATTTTGTCCTTTGAAAAACTCCATAAATATGTTTTGTTTATTTATTTATTTCCTGGATGATTTCAAAGTAAATTTTGAAAATAGAGGATCTCACATTATTGTTCCGAATGTACATCGTAGCGCCATCTATCCAGTCTGTCACGACAACAACCCCCTGTTCCGCTGCGTTCCGTTCCACACGTATTTAATTCTGCTGTTCTCATCTTATTTGCTGATAACGTTCCGTTATCAATTTACTTCCGAATCAAAGTGCGAACTCATACTTGGTTAAAATATCTTATCTACAATTCCACCATTCCAGACTAGACTTTATTAGCTTCATGCTTAAATTAAATAAAGTTCAGGATAGCCCAGAATTAATCAATGTGGTGTGGGTCAATTAGAGATCCCAGCACCTCCACCATGTCGCGAACAGCTTCTTATTACTCTTGCTCATCCAATAATACATTGGGTTGCTGTTGCGATACATTTGTAAATATTGAATTCTGGGCTCACCAATATCCAGTTGATCATCTGCTTCAACTCTAACGTCTTCCTTCTCCTTCTCAGCTTTCACAACCAGGATTCATATATGATGTCATTCTTCTCTTCTGTGAAATTAAATAATGCCGGGCAGACACTGTGGTATACAGTGTCTGCCTGCTATTAGGGTTTAGAGTCGCTTCAGCGAACCTCAACCCTGACTCTTGACATAAACTCTATAGGAAAGAGATTATCAGATAGAGTAATCCACCTTTTTTGAGGTAGTTATTTAAGTCTAGATGGAATAGGAATTTTCATTACTTGATTTCTTAGTAGCATCTTGTTGGTATTGTCTTCTGCGCATTAACCGATCGTACAGATCGACTATCCCTTGCTCTGGGAGTTATTTATTATATATTTCAGGTTAACCTTCCTATTCCCGATCTACGGGCTACCATACTATAATTATCTCCACTAGATGACTCCGGTCAACGGTGTCCTTATAATAGTTCCAGATAACTGGTGATCCTGATCTGCAGGCTAACGTCTAAGCATCCCCATGAAGTAACCATACAAGATAAATTATGTTACTTAAAATGCATATACTTACAAAGAGTCAGATATGCAAAGGTTGGAATAATTCTGTAACATCATAAGTAAGACATAAAGGTTCAGGTTTAGTGAGAAGTTATGGGAGTTGGACATACTATGAATTTAACCGTTTACATAAATCATATGAGGGTAACTACTTACATAGAGATGGCATTGAAATGGTAACTATAGCAAGAAAATAATATTGGGACAACTTACGGTATAGGATTAAATTACTTAAACACTTTACACAGTAAAATATTACTTTAGAGAAAAAATGGATGCTACCAATTTGAATTCAGAACACTCACCCGTGAAACGTCATGTCCGGTGTTGCTATTTACGTTTCGCGACCTTGTGTCGCGACACCTTCCATTTTTTGAGACAGAACTGATCAAAAAAGCCATTTGCAGACTTAAAACACAGTAGAAAATATTGATTCTCAAAACTTGCTTGGTTGGTTTTAAGTTATAACTTCTTGCTGTTTTTTCTAAAATTCGTTTTTATAGCTACTTTTGAACGGATACTCCTCACTTCGTCACGGGCTAGTCTAGATACTGTCACTAAAGTTACCACTCTGGCTCTTATCTAACATTTCTCGTCCTATCCTAACTGCTTTTCTTTTGAACTGGAAGAGGTTAATGTAGATGAAGTCCTAAAAACCCTCAAATAAGTCAAGACGAAAGCCGTTGGCAACGACGACTTAAGTCTCGATATGATTCAATATCCAAGAAAATATCGCTCCCATCCTAACTAATATCCTAAACTGCTCTCTTACGTCCAGCGTTTTTCCATCCTCCTGGAAATATGCTCATATTATCCCTCTTCCTAAAAAGCCCACCGTTTCCTTTTCCGACTTCCGTCCTATCTCTATTTTGCCAGTGTTGTCCAAGGTGCCTATTAGTTCTTAAGCGACTGGCTGAGTATTTGCGTGTAAATGAGATTATCAGTCAGGTTTTCGATCGACATATTCGTCGCTTGACATATTGCGAATGGTGCGCGAAAGGGTAACGCTAGTCAAAATAGGTTGTGTGTGACATAGGGGAGCAAACATGCATATCGATGGGAGCAAACCACTATCAGCGACTACGCCGCTGTGGTGAAGTATCGTATTTTAATTTTTAACCTCATCTAATGTTTTCCCATGGGTACAGCCATCGATATAAGTTCTCTTATATCGATGGCGCGCAATTTCCAAAATATCTGGCGTCAAATTCAAACAGGTCCGCAACAGTGGCCGTGAAGTTAGAAGCAAAGAGTAAAATAACTATACCAAAGTTAGAAACCTCATGCTTGAATATCCGTCCACGAGTGTGGAGCCAGCCAGTGATACATTATTATGTCATTTAGTTGCAGAAACACTTTTTATCCACGCATTCTTATCATCTAGGTATTCGGAAGTCTTATAGTAGGCTTTACTGCACAGTGTCTTTTTAACATACATTTTGAATTTATTTTCTTTAAGGTTTAGGATGTCTTCCGGTATTTTATTATACATTCGTACACATTGCCCCAGAAATGACTTGCTAAACTATTTATTGGCATATTCAGAATATCCAAATTCAAGCGTGAGGCTTCTAACTTCACAGTCACCCCACTCGAGTCGCAATCCGTCCATGAGTGTGGCGGACTGGTGGCGGAGTGTCTTTGGTCTGGACTTTTTGGCAGGAACTCGCAGCAAGAGTTTGTCATTTTTGTTTTATTATCCGAAAAAATAGATATCGTGGTTTTTAATGCATAATATTGATAGTGTATTGTTCAATAAAGTGCCATTTAAGTGTCTAATATGTAGGATAATGAAATAAAAGTGTGTAGACTGTGTTTCGAGTGCTCTCAAGAAGTCCATGAAATCTTCATCAAAAGTGCTATCATTTTGTTGAAGAATAGAGAAAAAGTTAAAGACGACAGAAATTGATAAATGAGAACTCAAATGAAATAGAAAAATATTTAGAGAAGAGCAAACTACGTAAGAATAGGCTGTATGGCCAGAGAAGCCTTTGCCTTTTCCTTGCAAAAGCAGGAAAGAACCAAACAAAAAAAAAATGTCTTTGGTCTGGACTTTTTGGCGGGAACTCGCGGCAAGAGTTTGTCATTTTTGTTTTATTATCCGAAAAAATAGATATCGTGGTTTTTAATGCATAATATTGATAGTGTATTGTTCAATAAAGTGCCATTTAAGTGTCTAATATGTAGGATAATGAAATAAAAGTGTGTAGACTGTGTTTCGAATGCTCTCAAGATGTCCATGAAATCTTCATCAAAAGTGCTATCATTTTGTTGAAGAATAGAGAAAAAGTTAAAAACGACAGAAATTGATAAATGAGAACTCAAATGAAATAGAAAAATATTTAGAGAAGAGCCAAACTACGTAAGAATAGGCTGTATGGCCAGAGAAGCCTTTGCCTTTTCCTTGCAAAAGCAGGAAACAGGGTTCGGAAACCGGTTTTTTGAAAATACCGGTTTCGGTCATTGACCCCTATATCGAAATAATTTCGGTTAAGGTTTCGTTCAGGTTTCGGTTATTTAACCGGTTTAACCAAAACCGATATTTTTTCGTTCGAACGGAATTAACCGGTTAATTTGAAGAATATGCTACTTTGTAGGCATGTTTGCCGCGTGCAATCAATTGAAAGCGTGCGAGAAAGTGAGCAGAAGACTCGGGCAGTGGCACCCGCGCGACGCGCCTGTACTTGACTAAGTTTGGTTTTAACCGTTTAATTTAGTTCTTATTTCGGTTAGAAAACCGCTTCCTGATTAACCGATATTTTATTCAAATTTACCGGTTAAGCTGGAAACCGGTTTTAACCTGAACGGAATCGTTAACCGAAATTCGAACGAAATTAACCGGTATTTGTTAACCGGTTCCGAACCTTGGCAGGAAAGAACCAAACAAAAAAAAAATGTCTTTGGTCTGAGGAAGAGTATGATAATGTGTTTACGATTTAAACTTATTTGACAGGTTTTTTTTTGGCGGGAACTCGCGGCAAGAGTTTGTAATTTTTGTTTTATTATCCGAAAAAATAGATATCGTGGTTTTTAATGCATAATATTGATAGTGTATTATTCAATAAAGTGCCATTTAAGTGTCTAATATGTAGGATAATGAAATAAAAGTGTGTAGACTGTGTTTCGAGTGCTCTCAAAAAGTCCATGAAATCTTCATCAAAAGTGCTATCATTTTGTTGAATAATAGAGAAAAAGTTAAAGACGACAGAAATTGATAAATGAGAACTCAAATGAAATAGAAAAATAGTTAGAGAAGAGCAAACTACGTAAAAATAGGCTGTATGGCCAGAGAAGCCTTTGCCTTTACCTTGCAAAAGCAGGAAAGAACCAAACAAAAAAAAAAAACTTATTTGACAGGACATGATTGAGGTTATGTTTATTTGTGACAAGCAAGACCAAAGCAAGGCGCTTTTGTAAACAAACGCTTGGTGAAACTGCTTGAATAAGTCTAAAATGTCGATACTTATTAAGGGTAAAATGGTAAAGGTACGTACTAAAAAATATTGACTAACTTATACAATACCACTCATGTGCACTTAACTTTTTTTTACTCCCGACAGAGAAATAAACAGAAAGTGGGTTTCACCGCTGAAAACATTAACAACACGGCCTCGGTAAACAAAATTCTCGACGATCTCCAGGATAAGAATAAACAAGCTTATACGTTTTATTGCCAAACTTTGAGGCAGCGGAACTCTGTCAAGGATAACAATTATCATTTTCACTACACTGTTTCTGGCCACCCTCTGAACGCATTTCCAATAGACTGGGATGGTGATCTGAACTCTAGATATTTTGAAGCGTTTCCATACAAAAGTTTGATGCCAAGATTCATGACGAAAATACATAGTGTTGATAAGAAAGACCCAGTTACAGAATGGATGAAGTTGAAAAAGAACTGGATTTGGGGTTGTCATACATATAGATTAGCTGCTGGTAAGTTATATTCAAGTTTTTATTTTTGAAAAGGTTTTAATTTGAATTCTTGCTAAATGAGAAACATTTTTTTTGTTTTTTTTTTAGTGTATGATAGGCATCTTCGATGCTGATATTTATATATCGGCTAAACATTACGAAAAGTGACAATATGTCTCTATCAACATATTGTGACATCAAGATCTGGTCAGAGTCTCCCTAAAACACAGCAGTGGCACCCGCTTTGAAAAACATACTTTACTAGCATCACTTGTTATTTTCAGTTAGTGCTAATATGATGGAAAAATATGAAAGTCTCAATGATGAAGTAATAGAATGTCCCATGCACTTTGTGGAAATGGCGGCTCATTTAGACAGCAATCCAGATCCATTCTTCAACAGTTCACACAACTGGTACTATGCTGGTAACGGGAACTTGCAGCTCATTTGTGTTGACTGGATAGACTACTTGTTGCACAGTGTATTCAGCACTTTGTGTAAGTAAATGTCTGGTGTACAATTTAGTCAGGCCAAGATTTGAGATAAAGGGTTTAGTTATGAGTCTAGAAGCAAATTATATAACTACAGGTAATAAGTGTATTTTAACTTATTTGACCCCACGGAGTCTATGGGTGCCAGTTAATATGCTTCCCCATATACAGGGTTACAGGAAAAGTCGTACTGAATATTAAAGGACGTTATTATTCAGATCATTTTCGATGGATTTTATTCTATGATATGGTGTCCGAAACTTAACCGTTATGGAGATATTGAACTCTAAAGATTTTTTTAAAATTCCTCAATGTTTTGGCTTTTTTGTCGATTTTTTTGGGATTAGCGCTTCTGGGGTCCATTTTTTTGATGTAACTAATTAGAAAACATGTCAATTAATAAAAATGATTAACCTAAACTGAACCTACTACTAACAGCTTAAAAATACTGCTTGACAACGGTTAGAATTAAATAATTTTCATTAAGTGTTTTTAAATTTGAAGCTCTCTGTTTTTGAAAAAATGTATGAAACTTATTCTGCAAATAGTTTTAAAAACTTTTACGTCTCTTTAGCTATTCAAAAAAGTATAACACTTACTATTAAATAGGCAAAACATTGACCAAATAACAGTTAAGTTAGCAGAGGGTACATTTTTTTGACAACTCTTTAGTTCTTTTCAGCTTCAAACGAAGAGCAGTTTTCTTCTCAAAACTTTGTTTAAGGCCTTAATTCTTGTTAATCGACTCTTTAATTTACAGGTTCTCATCGATGAATAAGACTAAAGGCCTTAGGGTGCATTTCCACTGATGCGGAGCGGGGCTGAGCAGGGCGGAGAAGATCAGAGAATAGTAGCAAGTGTTTCCATTGAAGCGGGGCGGAACAGAGTAGAGCGAAGTAGGGCGGATCAGAGTAGAGCAGAGTGGAGCGAATTAGGGCGGAATGGAGTGGAGCTGAGCAGAGCAGACCTAGAAAATGGTCACATGAAGCTCCAGACCACTCAGCTTCGCTCCGTTCCGCTCAGCTCCGCCCCGCTCCGCTCCGTCCTACTTCGCTCCACTCTGCCCTACTTCGCTCCACTCTGCTCTACTCTGCTCCGTCCCGCTTCAGTGGAAACACTTGCTACTATTCTCTGATCTTCTCCGACCTGCTCAGCCCCGCTCCGCATCAGTGGAAATGCACGCTAAGGCCTTTAGTCTTATTAATCGATGAGAATCTGTAAATTAAAGAGTCGATTAACAAGAATTAAGGCCTTAAACAAAGTTTTGAGAAGAAAACTGCTCTTCGTTTGAAGCTGAAAAGAACTAAAGAGTTGTCAAAAAAACTTACCCTCTTCTAATTTAACTGTTATTTGGTCAATATTTTGCCTATTTAATAGTAAGTGTTATACTTTTTTGAATAGCTAAAGAGACGTAAAAGTTTTTAAAACTATTTGCAGAATAAGTTTCATACATTTTTTCAAAAACAGAGAGCTTCAAATTTAAAAACACTTAATGAAAATTATTTAATTCTAACCGTTGTCAAGCAGTATTTTTAAGCTGTTAGTAGTAGGTTCAGTTTTGGTTAATCATTTTTATTAACTGACATGCCTTCTAACTAGTTACATCAAAAAAATGGACCCTAGAAGCACTAATCCCAAAAAAAATCGATAAAAATGCCAAAAAATTAAGGATTTTTAAAAAAATCTTTAAAGTTCAATATCTCCATAACGGTTAAGTTTCGGACACCATATCATAGGATCAAATCCATCAGAAATGAGCTGAATAAGAACGTCCTTCAATATTCAGTACGACTTTTCCTGTAACCCTGTATAAATGCAAGTTTTAAAGAAGCCCTTGGAGGTTTTTCTTTTTATTTTACACAAAATATAATACAAATACGAACAATTGGTAATAAGCATTTTTATTCAACTAGGTTCTTTCAGTACAATAATAGCTCCCCCAATTTCTCTTTTTGTTTAGTTTCTTGTGTTAATTAATATTATTCACAACCAAAACGGCTCAATAATTTTATAATCTTTATTTATTTAGACTATTTTTAAACACTTTGCTAGTTACGATAAGTTAGGACAAGGCAATGTAGAATAATACATATATATATATTACAATATTGTATATATTTACAATTTTATTTCAGATCTAACACAATTCTTCAAAAGCGAAATGACCATAAATGTTGAACACGAGACCACATTTGATTGTGAAGGAAATAATATACTAGAAACGATATGTTCATCACAAAATATAATAGCCCTTAGAACACACAAGAAAATCTACATTTTAAAAATTGGGACTTTAGGTGATAAGTTGATCTTTGAAAAGATAAAGATGATGGAATCTGAACTGCCATTCACCAGTATATCTTTTGATAATTATCATAAAAACATTTTGTACATAACAGGTCTAGAAAATAAATTGACCATTGTGAATTTAGATAGACTAAAAGGAAGAACTGTAAAATTGAAAAATAAGATAAATTCCTTGATTGATAACTGGAGCACAGTTATCAGTTCCCATCGAGCCTGTTACATACACACAGCGAAAAACAGCATCACAACATATGACAAAAGAACAAATACTCCAAGTTTAACTTGGAACAACTTGAGAGACATCACAGATGATCTTAACTGCAACGACATCACGTCGGCGAAACAAATGGAAAGCAGTTCATGTCTGTACATAGGCACAGATCATCACCTGTTTCTCTTGGATTTGAGGTTTCATCATAAGTCTAAAAGTCACAAGGTAGCACAGAGATGGACCCATGGAATGCAATGTGTTCCAACTTACATGTCAGCATGCAATTTTGGATTCAACAAAGAGCTGATTTGCCTCAGTAGTCAGTGGTGTGAAGATACCTGTGTAGTTGTAAACTATACAGAAAACATGAGAGAGCCTGAAATCAGCGGTGTTACTATGCCATATCATCCGCCATCAATTTTAAGTACCCTTAATGAAGCCAGACAGAATCTGCTTTGTTTTGATCTCTATAATCCTATAGACAGCAGACTATGCACATCAATCACTGGAAATATAATTATAGAAAATGGAGAAAACTATAACATATTGATGCAGAACTCACTAGGTGACATCTCATATCATACTTTGTATCCTGAACATATGGAACAATTTGTAGATGAAGAGGGTCCAACCCTTTTGCATGAGTGGAGTAAATCTTACCAAAGAGAAAGGAAAAATTTCGAAGTGTCATCTATTGAAAACTTCAGCAATGTTTGGAAAAAATTAAAAGTCGTCCCTTGCTCACACATTATAGGTCAAGGCAAATTGATGGCTGATGTAAGCTCAAAATTTAAAGAAACAGAAATTTTTACTGTTTTTGAAAAAGAAGAGATAGACAGTGGACTTTTGGATGTATGGATAAATGACTCGGACAATACTCTCACTGATGAAAATCAGATAACACAGGACCAATCTTCTCTAGCATTAAATTTACATTATACTGATGACAGTGAATAAAACACTAGAATTTATTTTTAACAACTTTTATTTCCTATCTATTATGACTGAATTCTTACATCCATTACTGCACTGCACACAAACATTCCATTATTAAAATCAACCAACCTATAATATATACATCTAACAACAATTCATAAATTTTTAACTTTTCATGAAGGTGGGCACATCAGTTATTCGTTTTTTTGTGGTGTAATTTAATTTCACATTGTTTTATGACGAAAACTGCATAAGTACTACGGTTTTTTTATATGTTTTGATATAAATAATAACCTATATAAAATTGTTACCTGTAAAATACATAAACTCAACAGAATACCTGACATTCATCAAAACAATTTGAGACATTCCATGGTAAATTTTAATTAGGAGTGGAAAGTGCTATATTTACATCATATAATAAATGCTTAAATCTGGTTTTAAATTATGGTTAATGGTGCACTACCAGATTTTATGTCACAGCAGATCAACTTCATTCAAACTGCAAAAAAATCAATGAAAATGTTACAAATAAGTACCAGTCAGTTAAAATATCATACATTTGTCAGCCTGCATATAAAAATATAATCTGCTGTTATTAGTTTTCAAAAATCAAGTTTAAAAAAAAATGTTACATTGATTTAAGTACTAGGTATACAGAAATTCTCTGATCTGTTCCAATACTCAAAATGTTGCGGAATCCTAATGGACCAAAAACTAATTTGATACCATCATTGTCTGTGCAAATAAAAACACAAAATTTTATATCCCATTTTTCAAATGTGAATTTTGAATAATTTGCACTCACTTTAACGTCTAGTGAAGGACCGAATCCAATTTTTGGTGAGTGGTTGGTCACCTGACTTGTTTTCCTTTTCCTTTTCCTCCATTTGTTCCATAAGTTTGCGTTGGTTCTCTCGAAAAGCTGCTATAGGATCATCAAACTGGCTGTAATATGTCAGGACTTCACGCACATCCGCCACATTTGACATTGATATGGCTAAAATAAAAAGGGAAATAATAATAATTTCGATATTTATGATGACAGATTTATCTGTACCATAACAACATAAGTACATACTTTGTAATAAGTTAGCGAGGTCTAACAATGCTGTGTCGTCATCTGCACCTTTCCATTTCTTCAATATTAGTGAGTTCTGAGGATGGAACTTTGTTGCTTGTTTATTCCAGTCCACTACTATAACCTAAAATGAAGATGTTTTATAAATAAAATATTCTGCTTATTAATTTAGATAACTATATACAACAACAGCCGTACTAACCTTAGACAGATCTCTATTCAAACCCTCCAAATTCTTTACATGGACACCATCAATGAAATGTGTTGAATCTCTGAACAATCTGTATGCTATAAATTTATTTTCTGGGTCTAGTTTGTCTATGACTGGCCAAATCATGAATGCATTTTCTGATGTGAAGATTATCACTTCATAGTCTGAACTTGCCACTTGCTGAAGAAATTGATCCACACCTGGACGCTTTTTGAACCTGATAATTAGAAATAATTTTTTTACATCATTTTGCAGTATATATGCATGTTTTTTTTAATGATTTGCTTTTAGACTGAATCAGAATATTAAAGAAATCAAACTTGAAACAAATTAGAAACCATCAATAGATTTGCACACGGTTGCTAAAATCCATCATGGTGCTAAAGTATGTATACACACAAAATTTATTTGTTTACACTTACCTCCAACCAGTTTGATAAGACCAATCTGGATGCACCAGCACGTCTGTGAACTCTAATACTAATGTGTATGTTGGCTGGTATGGAGCTGGCAACGGATCTGGCAAAAGCTTCTCTCGAGAGGGTTCCTTTATCATCTGTAAGTTTACATTAAACTATTCAGTGAAAACAGTTGTTTCTTCAAATATTTAAAGATGTTGGGAAGTTTGTTATAAAACCCATGCATCATAAATATCCAAATCTAAGCAAAATATTTAACGAGAATGAAACATTATGCCTTTAACTGTTTACCTTTTCATAGAATGTAAGTTCTTTCCATGTACGCCTCAAATACTGGATTACTATAGGCAGTCCTGAGAACTCATCCTCAATGATGTGACCTTCGTCATCCCGCCGCGGGGCTCCCATTTCTACAACCATGCAGCCTCCCATCACAGTTAGAGCTCCACCAAATACTGCAAACCTGAAAGTTTCAAAAGATTTATTGACTAGATTGCTTTAGGTAACTGTCTCCATCTAAAGTAATCTTACAGAGTTTAGCAATTTCAATTTGCAAATCTTGTTTTTTAGATCTGCTTAACACAACTTCATAGCAGAAAACAATTTTAAGACAGAAACATGTAATTTAAAATATAAGACCTTTTTTTAGGGACTAACAATAATAGATTCCTCAGAAAACACACTCCTGATATATTTATTGGAGGCTAGTCATATATAACCCCAACACGGAGCACGTCATTAGGCTCTACGTAATTAGGACATTCCACATGACTCAAGTCAAACTAAAACTGAATACCCTATCTTCATCCGTCGCCAGCTTTTCTCATTCTCTTGATTCTTTTCCTGATTTTCTTTCTCAAAACGCTCCTGTTCCTTCTTGACTTCTTGTGCTTCATCAATGTTCATCGAAGTTTGAGGGAAGAAGCGGCCTAAAATATCCACTTTCGGTTCTTTGGCATCCTTATTTTTGCTTGCTAAAAAATGCAAATAAAACGTAAATAGTTTCGTGTTACATCATAATTTCAGCTTTAATTTATTCGAAATCACTTCCAGAACAATATGGAAAGCAAAAAGTTTTAAATATGTGATCTAATAAATTCCTAGGAAAAGAGAAAATTAACTCTTGTAAAACTAACCTATATTATCGGCAGAATAAAATCTGGCAGAGTTGGCGGTGAAAAACCACATTTTCTGTCTTGAATAATTTGTAGTATGTATATTTGTGCTTTTGCAACATGTTGCTTTCGCTACGAGAAGTACTTTTCGAAGAAACATTTTTTTGTTTTCGTAAAAATTCCACAACAAAAATGAACAATCACATTTTTTTCATTTTTCTTCTGAATCTGAAATGTCTTTCTTAGAAATTTCCTAGGAGGAAACGTCAGAATCACAGGGCCACGTTCAGATCCTACACCTAACAGCAACCGTTTACTCTGACAACAGGATAGCATAATACAAATCGCGTAAGTGTGAAAGAGAGGGTCCGAAACACTTGCTGTCAGAGTGCAGGTTCTGAACGCGGTCCAGTATAAGGACATTAAGGCCGTGGCCTGGACGCAAGCGACAGCGACGGGGCGCGGCGACGACGACGTCGACAGCGACAGCGACTGCGACGGCGACAACGACAGCGACAGCGATGACTGTTCAGTTGTTCACGACGCAAGCGACAAGGTCACTGGGTTTGCGGCGGCAAGAAAGTTGCAGAACAAAAGTTGTTCAGTTTGATGGGTAAAAGCCCACCTTGAAGTATTATCACACCTTTCTGTTACATCCTGTATCCTATACTATTAAACGAGTTAAGTGTCCCGACGATTTCGAAAACGGCTTGAAACCTTTTGACGAAAATCTAGGATTAGGGGTTAAAAATCACCAGAAATCGATCTATGAGGGAATTATCTTCGAAAAAAGTCATTTAAGGGAAATATGAGCGAAATTACATAAAAGGACAACGCATATAATGCTTATTTTAACCATCGCTTGCAAGTACTTTGGTAGACTAGCTAGCGGTTTTGGTGCGAGCCACTTACATTTTGCTGCTTTTAGGTCCGGATTCGAATCCCACCCATGAGACTTTATAGTTTTTTGTCTTTTTATTTTTTATTTTGTTTAACTTATGTAAATATTATGTAAATAAATAAAAAGACTTAAGAGTGATAAAAAAATATATATTTTAACCTCTATATTTTAGAAACAAATAGCGCAATCTTTCACCATATAAGTGAATTACATACCTAATGATTGTGCCCCCTGCCCCGTGTTTGACAATAGGGAAATTTCGACGGCTTTCACTAAACTCAACTAGATGGCGCTGATAACATTTGCAATAGGAAAATCTCGTAAAAAGTCGCCAAAACTGATTGATGTTACTAACTAATACATATCATAATAAATGATGAACAACTTTCTAATATTACAACTTTCTAATATTACGTATCATTGAATATTTTTCTGTTTTTTTTTTTATCAAAAAAAAGGATAATTTGCATGTATTTTTTTTAATAGAATCAAATTATAAAAAAATATGATAAGTAGATATTTTTACAACAAATATTGCTTGTCCTTTCGTCTCCTAGAAGGCCACTACCGACTAAAAGAACACCCTGCAAAATGTTTCATAGAAAATATATCTTATATGTACTACTTAACAAGTTATCTTAGTTTATAAAACAACCGACTTCAATCGCAACAACTCCAATTTTGCTATGTTTTGTTGATTTTCTCAAAAACCGCTGAATCGATTTCGATAAAATTTATATGGGACCACCTGTGAAGTATACCCTTTCAAACAAAAAAAGAATTTTCGAAATCGGTTCAGGCGTCTTCGAGTAATCGGTGAACATATATAAAAAAAAAAAAAAAAAGATTCCGACGAATTGAGAACCTCCTCCTTTTTTTGAAGTCGGTTGAAAAACTCCGATTGAACGAGCGACGCTCGGTCTCCCGGCTAGTAGATATTATACACCCAGACTCAGAGCAAACATTCCTCCACATCACAGAAAAGTTTGCCCTGTGTGGGGATCGAACCTACGACTCTCGGATCAGAGATCAGGATCGCTAACCACTTAGCCACCGAGTCAGTCAGTCAATATAATAACACTTAACACTGACTCAGCGGTTTGCGCTCCTGACTATTGATCCGAGAGTCGTGGGTTCGATCCCCACCCAGGGCAAATATATCTGTCCAGAACATTCGAGAGTATTTGAGAGCACTCCACAGCAGCACGGAACAGCGGGGTGCGGGGGGGAAGGTGCGGGATGTGGCGGGGATGATAAGCGATGTGCGGGGGGTGAGGCTCGGGTTGCGGGGGAGAGGAGCGGGGTGCGGGGAGAGGAGCTGGGTGTAGGGGGTGAGGTGCAGGTTGCGGGGGGAGGGTGAGTCGTGGCATGCAGTGGAGGAGCGGGGTGCGGGGGATGAGGTGCGGGTTGCGGGGGAAGACGCGGGGTGCGGGTAAGGGAGGAGCGGGGTGCGGGGAGGGTGAGTCGCGGAGTGTGGGGAAAGGCGCGGGGTGCGGGGGGAGGAGCGGGGTGCGGGCGAGGATGAGTCGCGGGGTGCGGGGGAGTAGGAGCGTGGTAGGAGACGCGGGATGCGGGGGAGGAAGCGTGGTGCGGGGGTGAGGCGCGGGTTGCGGGGGGAGAGGAGCGGGGTGCGAGGGAGGGTGAGTCGTGGGGTGCGGGGGAGGGTGAGTCGGGGGTGAGGTGCATGGTGAGGCGCAGGGTGCGGGGGGGATATCAACTCCCTGAGCGAAGCCGGGCACTCCAGCTAGTATCAAACTTTATTATTTTATTATCTGAACCTATTTCTTCTACTCAAACTATCGATACTTTGGACTGGTTTATCGATTAAAGAAGAACGTCCCTAAACGCGCGGCCGTCCTTGAAATGTCGCTCGGCGCTCGTGTGTCGCCGCGCGTGTCGCTGTCGTTCAAAACAGCTCCATACAAATCTATGGAAGTGATCAAGTCGCTCGTGTCGCTGTCGCCGTCGCTGTCGCTGTCGCTGTCGCCTTCGCTTGCGTCCAGGCCGCAGCCTAAGACATTAACTATACAGGGCCGCGTTCAGAACCTGCACTCTTACAGCAACTGTTTCGGAACTTCTCTTTCACACTTACGCGATTTATATTATACTACCCTGTTGTCAAAGTGAACGGTTTCAGAGTGTAGGTTCTGAACACGGCCCTGTATGGACACCATATGGACACTCCCTGCCGCTCTCTGAAGGCTTTTGGTATATAATGCGTTTCAACAATTTTTTTTTTTTTTTTTTTACCCTCAATTGGTAAGCCCTTGGCATCATCTCACCTGTTCCTATGCGGTTATGTTGGCAGCACTGTTTTCCACACACACTACATAGAATTCAGACACACACTACATAGAACGCAGACACACACTAACAAAATCGGTAGAAGCGTTTTTGCGTGTGATGTCGTTGATAGACAGGGGAGCCAACATAACGGCATAGGAACTATTTGTTGAATGAAACGCACTATAGTTACTTTACTCTTTGGCTGTGACCGATCTGTGACCATTTGTCAAAGGGTTGGCTAAGGAATTTATATGTAGAGTGCGTTTCAACAAATACTTCCTATGCGGTTATGTTGGCAGCAATATTTTCCACAAACACTACATAGAACTCAGACACACACTACATAGAACGCAGACACACACTAACAAAATCGGTAGAAGCGTTTTTGCGTGTTGATGTCGTTGATAGGCAGGGGAGCCAACATAACGGCATAGGAACTATTTGTTGAAACGCACTCTAGTACCTACAACCTACCTTTATTAGGTGTCCCGACGATTTCGAAAACGGCTTGAAACCTTTCGACGAAAATCTAGGATTAGGGGTTAAGAATCACCAGAAATCGATCTATGAGGGAATTATCTTCGAAAACTTTCATTTTAGGGAGATTTGAGCGAAATATACATAAAATATAAACACATATGATGCTTATTTTTAACAGTGTTGTTAAGTGCTTAGTAATAGTGCGGTTATGGTGCGAACCGCTCACTTTTTAGGTCCGGATTCGTATCCCACGAGACTTTATTGTTTTTTTGTATTTTTATTTTGTGTGAACTTATGTAAAGAAGTTTGGAGACTGAAGGTTGGAGACTCTACACTCGAAGTTGTTGAAGAATATGTATACCTGGGACAAACAGTCCAGTTAGGTAGGTCCAACTTCGAGAAAGAGATCAATCGTCGAATCCAACTCGGCTGGGCAGCGTTCGGGAAGCTTCGCAATATCTTTACGTCCAAAATACCGCAGCTCAAGACTAAAGTCTTTGACCAGTGTGTGTTGCCAGTGATGACATATGGATCCGAGACATGGTCGCTTACTATGGGCCTTATAAGAAGGCTCAAAGTCACCCAAAGGGCGATGGAGCGTGCTATGCTTGGTGTTTCCCTACGTGATCGAATCAGAAATGAGGAGATACGTAGGAGAACTAAAGTTACCGACATAGCTCTCAGAATCGCTAGACTTAAGTGGCACTGGGCAGGGCACATAGCTCGTAGAACAGATGGCCGTTGGGGCAGTAAAGTTCTCGAATGGCGACCGCGCACCGGAAGGCGCAGTGTGGGCAGGCCCCCGACTTGGTGGACCGACGACCTGGTAAAGGTTGCAGGAAGCCGCTGGATGCGAGCCGCACAGGACCGGTCGGTGTGGAAATCCTTGGGGGAGGCCTTTGTCCAGCAGTGGGCGTCTTTCGGCTGATAGATAGATAGATAGAACTTATGTAAATAAGTAAATAAAAAGACTTAAAAGTGATAAAAAAAAACATTTTATGCCGCCTTGCCCAAAACTGACAAAACTCGCCAATGATATTTTACTAAGGATATTGCACGCTAAAGGAGGGCGGCATCGTAGCGCGGCACAAGGACACTATACGTAGCTATACATCAATAGTAAACGTCGTAGAAACAAACGAAACACAGCCTATCTCTTTCTTACAAATGGAGCGCGTGAATTGCTATTTCATATTACGTCATCTCGCAAGCCGAACGCGTGACTCTTGAGAACATAAGAAGCGTGGAGTAGCATTTGAATTATATTTTTTTGTATTGGGCATCCTAAACTAGTGTTTCGAATACTGCCATTCGTAATGTTTTCTTAAATATTGTACAATTGACTTAATGAGAATTCCAGATATATATAATGTGATTTTTAAATGGATAACAATGTGTGCCTTCCCGTGTTGTAAAAATAGGACACGGAGCTATAACTAAAATGTATATGATTTAAATTTGCAGATATATAACTTGACATGTTGTTATACAGATTTTGTTTTGTATTTTGATACAAACAGTTTTATACAGATAAATATATAATTTTAAGACGACTCCAGATATCTACTATGTATCTCTCAATTAAACAAAGAAAACGACTATACTTCATTCCAATAAAAAAAAACAAAGGTAAAGAAACGTAGTATGCAGATGACATTGACATGTGTCAGTTCCATAGTAAGTTTGTTTACGTTTTGGGTTAATTATATAAAAAGTCGTTAATAATGAAACAGATCTTCATACATAACACACACATACACCCGAAAAATATTATCTTCCGATTCGGCAGTATGGATTTTACACTTAAAACATTTAAACAAAAGCGACGACTCCACTCTTTTGTTTTATGACTATGTTCTTGTCGCGTACTGACGCATGTCTCTTTCTGGCGCGCATGAAAGAAAAGAAAAGGAATACTCCTTAATAATTTACGATATTTATTGAAATTTCAGTGCTTTTCTACTTTTTTTACACATTTTCGCGTGTTATCCTATACTATTAAACGAGTTAAGTGTCCCGACGATTTCGAAAACGGCTTGAAACCTTTTGACGAAAATCTAGGATTACGGGTTAAAAATCACCAGAAATCGATCTATGGGGGAATTATCTTCGAAAAATTTCATTTAAAGGAGATATGAGCGAAATTACATAAAAGTAGAACGCATATGATGCTTATTTTTAATACTATATTTATTCGCGATCTGGCGTAACGGTTCGGTGCTACCTTTCTTTTATGTAGGTCTGGGTTCGAATCCCACGAGACTTCATTGATTTTTTGTCTTTTTTTTTGGATAATTTTTATTTTTTTTATTATTCATAATAATATGTCAATAAAAAGACTTAAGAGCGATAAAAAAATACCATGCACGCGGGATACGAAGTGTGTCGAAAATAGTGTAAGTTTTATTCAGCAATTTTGCTTATCGCGTACATAGGATTTATTTATTCTACCATTCTACATTTTAAGGTTTTAATAATATTTACATGTTGTATCGCGTAGTGGCCATAGCTGGTACAACGTACTTACATTTTGTCAAACGAGACAATCGTAATTTTTAATGAAAATCCACGGCTAAACAAAACTACCAAAGAAGGTGACATTGTATTAACTGTTATTTACTAAAGGTGGCGCTGTATGTATTTATGATATTTCACTGTTTTTTGAATGAAATTACAGAAAAAATATAAGTTTTAACTTTTAGATTGGACAGATAAAATCAAAAAGTTTATTGTGTGAATTTGTATAGTTTTGATTTGAACCAAGTAAAGTTTGAAATGCAGTGACTGAGCTTGTAGGTACCTTATTCAAAGACTCCTGACTCGGATCTATTGAAGTTTGCAGTAATTTATATACATGAACGCAAATTACAATAAAATTATACGTGTCATATAAAAGATTTCAAGGCGTTGAAATCTTAAAAAAGAGCGAGCTGCATTAACAAGTTTTCATATAAAAGACATCAACGAGTGTTACAATGTTTATGTTTCGAATTTACTGTGAATTACATTTGTTTTTTTTTATATCTTTGTCGAAAACGATTCTAACAATAATAATTCTATCGATCTATAGTTAGTTGTTTTAGATCTACAATAAATCTGTGAGAGTCTAAACCTAAACTTATTCTAGAAATAAGATGAATTTATTTTGATAGTACCTACGTAATTTTTGTACATACATACTAATGTAATGCTAATGTATTTCACTAATGGCGCCATCTTTTGTCGAGTAGGTGAATTACCAGTGAATTACATTACTTGGAGCCCTTTGTTGCTAACATTGACTTTTAAAGCACGTTTCGCGCTACTCCACAACAGATGGCGTGCAGTTCTTGAAAGAATGAGCTCAGGAATAACAACATGCACTGATATTTTCGAGTATTTTTCTGCCATTTTTCATGTCTCCAGTATTTTAAGTGAATTCGTTGTCCATTAAGTGAATTAGTTTATAAACGCTCCGATTGAACGTGCGAAGCTCGGTTAACCAGCTATCTTTTATAAATAAAATTAACTTACCGGTGGTAGGTCACACCATCTTTTTTTAGGGTCGTTCGAGTGTTATTTCGACACTTTTTCACAACGCACTTCGGCATCCTTACTGCTTTGCGCTCAAAACACGACTAAGGTAAAAAGTGTGCGCACATCGTATTTGAGCACACTTCTGCTGTGCCGTCTACAGCGCGCTGATGCAAAGTCCATGTATAGAATGTCGTTGAAACTCGCCGATAGACGCGCTCATATCGCTTGACTCATAACAACCATCACTAACTGACAAAACGTATAGAAAAACTGTTTACGTGAACTAAACATAAGATTTATTAAAAAAAATGCCGCGTTGTGTGGCGATTGGTTGCAATAATAATGGGAATCATTAATTTCCTAAAGATTCTCGGACGAAGAAGACGTAGGAAAAGTAACGTTTTCAATTATGTATTTTTTAACTTCGCCTTTCATTGAGGAACAGTCCAAGTCGCATACATTTTCCATTTAACATTTTTACAGAAAAAAATATATTTTATTACACCTCGATCGATAATAAAAAACGCGGAACAAATTGAAAGTTGTTATGATTCAAGCGTCCCTGCAAATAGCTTTGCGTTTTCTTCCCCATTGGCAGTAGGAAGTTTTCCACGGCTTTCTCTCAACTCAACTAGATAGCGCTGATCAACAATTGAAATAAGAAAATCCAAAATTGGCAAAACTGTCGACGGACCAAAAAGTTGATAGTGCGCGGTGGCTGTAAAAAGTCGCCAAAACTGATTGATATTACTGAGTAATATAATAATAATTGATATTACTGAGTAATATAATAATAAATAAATGATGATAACTTTATAATATTACGTATCAGATGAATATTTTTCTGTATTTGTATCCAAAAAATACTTTTCATAATTTTTGATGTACAGTCACGTGCACCTAAAAGTATACCCCTAAGTAGTGCCATCTAGCGAACCTCAAAATTAATAAATAAAGCATGCACAATAGCATGGCTGCTGGCTAGTGATGTAAATAGAAAAAAAAAACAAAATGTATTTTTTCACAATTTTGAAAAAAAACATGAAAAAAAACATGTCACCATTGTTTTTTTTCTAAATTTGGTTTTTTTTCAGAAAAACTAAAACCCAATAACTGAAATGGAATAAAACATTGAAAAATTTAATAATTATTATTTTAATAGATAAAATCAATAATAACATGTCTTTAGAAAAACAAGTTTTTTTTTATTAAAAATGTAATAGCTTTTATTCTGAATCAGTATAATCACAATTGTGATGATACTGGAATGTAATACTGGGCTTGTGATTGGTTTCAAAATTGTGAGCAATGTAAACTATCTTTCTAGCCCTATCATTCTTCAGCTTGTTGCGCTTGTTGCTGTGAATTTCGCTGTAAGTACTAAATGTTCTCTCGCACGCCGCCGATGTAGTAGGAAGCGACAGAAATTTAACGTCTACTTTAGACAAATCAGTTGATTTGCATAGTCCTGCCCACCAAGCAATGGGAGTCAATTTGTTCAACGTTGACCACAAAAAACACTTGGAAAAAAAATCCTGTTTTGCAATGTAATTTGCAAGCTCTGCAAGTACTGTATCCTCATTGACGTCTGGAATTTTAACAGCAGAAACAAAACCCCTTGAGAAAGACACAGCCCATTCAAAGTCATATTTTTGGTCTTCACTTGTTTGTTCTAAGTGTTTCCTCCAGTTTGGTTATAAGCTTCTTGGTATTCCTCCATTCCATTGATCAGTGAATGTTACCATATTTTTCAAGTTAAATAACTACCATACAGAGTAACTGATAAATCAACGGTCGTATTTGAGGAGGTGAAAAAGAAGCTGATACACATTCCAAATATGTAAAAAGAAACATGACCATTTTCATCATTTAAAAAATATGTTCATACAAAACAAAAAAGGTACTTAGTTTCAAATGTTCAAGTTGTTAAATATACCATTTATAAACCAACTAACAGGTATTTAACGATAATTATCCTGATATATTTTTATTTTCTTACGCTTGAAAAAAAACCTACGCCAGAAAAAAAACAGTTTTTTTTCATGGTTTTTTTCAACGTTTTTTTTCATCTCAGAAAAAGAACGGTTTTTTTACATCTCTACTGCTGGCATAAGGCTGCTGGCCACTGTTAGTCTATTTCATGATAAGTATTCAGGCATATACGAGCAACTATAGTTTAAATTTGTCAGTCACTACCATGGCTATCTTGGTCTAGTGGCTGTGGCGGTCGGGCAGTCGCACGGAAAACGCGGGTTCAAATCCCTCGTAATAATATAAGCAAGTTTTATTTTATTTTTATTTGTTAGATTGACTAGACATTCAATATCGCTGACATCAACATCGACAACAGCGATCCCGATCGCCCAAAGAATACTTTGCAGCGATTATGACGAACTGGATCCACTGCATATTGTGTTACTTTGAATTTGTGGGTAGACAAAAATAACTGTGATATTTTCTTAACTCCTAGCAACTTCACTTTCATATTGGCTGTTGTTATGTCAACTATGATTTACGTGTAACTATTATGTCATGTGTGTGTGTGTGTGTGTTTACCTGCACTTATTTATTATTGTCAATAATGCCGTAGTTACTCGTATCAAGTGTATTTATTGAAAGCGATAATAATCTGTTTTATTAGAACAGAATAAAACTATAAGTGACGCCGAGATGTTTATTTAACTGTAAGTATTTTAAGCATAGTTTTGTCAATAATTCACAATAAGTTGAGTTTATGAGTTTATATTATTTATAAAAAAGAACATTATCTATTTTTTTCCAGACAGAAACCATTAGATTATGGATCATGCGTTATGAAGATACTAGAGATTTACAGCCCATACAACCATGCCCAGCCCCAGTAATGTTTACCGCTCAGTCTGCACGTCAGCGGGAGAGCGTGGGCAGTCACACGGCTAATCCTTTCTTAGAGACCAAAGAACACTTGTAAGAGACCAAGACGAATGCTAGTGCAGACGGTATACCCGTGAAAACAGTGCGAAGTTCGAGTTGCTGAAGAGTATCAGCAGCGGACGTCTTTTGGCTGAAGATATAAGTTTCGGAGAAAAATCTTTTAAGTCAGACAAGACTGGACGCAGATGGACAAAAGGTGCTATTGCGGAGGTGTGGAGAAAAAAATATGATCTGTGTATATTAACAAATTAAACTTGTGGCAGAATAACTTTAGGACACTGGGGAGTGCGTATGAATGTCTTCAATGGGCCCCGGTGAAATAATGGAACTAGGTTATTGTCTCAATAGTGAAAATTATAATTAGAAACACAAAACGTAATGATACCGAGCGTTGTGGTGTTAAATTATTTTTATTTATTGTTATTTCTATCACGTTATCAAAATTATTTTTATATTGTTATGTTATTATTGTTATTTCCGAATTATAACCTAAAGTTATTCTGCCCGTTAATGTAAAGCTTAAAGTAGCTGTTTAAAGTGATGTTATTGTTATTAGTTAGAAAGAATTTTCATTTTCTGACTAGCTAACATGTTTTTTCACAACACGCCCACTTTAAGCTAAAGGGAACAGAATATATTGTTAACATTATTTTATTTCAATCACAAATGATATAAATGTATAATAAAAGGTATTTATAAGTATTACTTTGAGCTTTTTCTTACCCTTTTTTAATTAAATACATATTATAAAAAACTAATAAGTAGTAAAACGATAAATAAATAAAAAACTTTAAAAAATACAATCATAGAAGACTTGAAACCCGATGCTGCCCGATTTATGATCTTAATCTTATCCACCTGATCTGTTTTGAAGCTAAGGTATAGTGATTAAATTATGATAGACCTACAAATTATATGATGATGTAGTCAATCGACCAGATATGATTTAATTATTCACCGTTTGCTAGTCTCAGGTGCATGCATCGCCTGCGCTGCCGCTTCGGCAGCTCCTGTGTCGTATTTATTAGTAACTGATTTGCTAGATGGCGCTACCTGGGGGTATACTTTTAGGTGCACGAGACTGTACAACGCTTGTCAGTATTGTTTTTATATATCCTAAAATAATTCTAACACGATACCAAGTTATTAAGTTTATTTTAATCATAATTTATTTTTTGTTTGGAAGAAGAAATTACATATTTAACAGACAAACTAGAACGCACCCAGCTCAATGTGTTTGTGACTTTTTAGGGTGTGACATACGTCATCTGAAAATTCCCTATTATAGGATTTATTTTATTTAAGTTTTTAATTTATTTCATTATATAATATTTTTTTATAAAATGGTTTGCATGTATTTTTTTTTCAATAGAATCAAATTATAAAAAATATTATTGATATTTTCAGAACAAATATTGTTTGTCCCATAGAAGGCCACTATCGACTTAAACACACCCTGCAAAATGTTTCATAGAAAATAAATCTTACACAGGTGTCCAAAAAGTGAAGGATAATCCTTCACCTGCGGATTGGTCGAATTATTTCCTACTACATACCAAAAAATTTTTCCAGTAAAAGTACCACCTAGGGTTTGCAATCCGGATATTCGGATATCCGTTTTATGCGGATATCCGTGAATTTTAGTCTCCGGATTATTTGTAGTAAATTATCCGAATATCCGGATAATATAAAACTTGTTTAGAAGGCGATTACAGAAGCATATTTTATTCGAATCACGTCTATTAACGCTCATTCGGAGGTTTTGATAGAAAATACATTAGACTTTTAGTAATAATAATAATAATATTGTGGGACAAATCACATACGGTCACCTGGCCCCAAACTAGGATTCCCTGTATCTTGGGTACCAGAGACTGATATACATACACATAGTAAAAAAGATATTTAAATTATGTAGAGAAACATATATTGTTGACCTATGAATAAACCACAAATCAGTTTTGTGTATAGCAAGTACAAACTACACCAACGAAAAAAAGGTATAAAGAAAAACGTATCAGTGATTTTCTTCAGGACACATAGAAAACAATATAGACAAACTCCCAATTTCGTCATTCTTTTTATTTGTTTCTTCTGAGCTATTGAAATAATTTAAGAAGTTCTTAGGACAGTCATAGGTGACCATAAGCCTCTCTGTCAGCAATTTGGTTACTTGTAAAAGTTGTAAACTCGTAAAGACCCAAGATCCAGATTGACCCGACACTGTACTGTACCGAAGCTGTTGTCCGGGCGTCAAATAGTACGAGGATTAAAATGGCTCTTAAACAGCGGAAGAACAGCAATACACCGGCTGATGATGAATCACGGCTGAGCTTTTGAAAGCAGGTGGAAAATCGGTACAACAAGCTCTTTAGAAGTTGTTTAATTCTGTTATGCTTGAGGGACGAACGCTAACGGTATTGTACAAAATGTGGTGGTGAGCTTCTTTAATAAAATGCAATAAGAACCTGCTGGCGAACTATAAAACCATCATATTTCTCCATAGAGTCTTCCATAGAGTCATGTCTACGTTCTGTTTTGTTTTGTTGTTATCCCAGTAAACATGAGTAAACGTTACTCTATCAATTTTTACTATGGATGCAAGAGATGCATTAATTGAGCATTTGGTATGGTTAGGGCAAAGTCGAAGCCACCAGCCAGAGCATACACCTGGTCTCCCATATAATGTATAAATCAGTTGAAGTCTGCGCTGGGAATTCCCCTAAATAAATGTCCCAGGACAGCTACGATGCGACAGGAATGGCGCTATTTTTTTCGATGGGCCACTAAAGCTACGCAATAATGACGACGAACACTCTGTCAAGAGTGAACCAATCAAGATAGAAGATCTGTTTTTTATAAACTGTCTTAGAGAGTCATTGCAAATCTTTTCGCACGTAGGTATGAGGACTTCCAACCACCCAAACAAACTGGTTTCGGAAAAGGTTTCAGTATCGTTGATCACATATACAAGGGAAAAAGTTCAATACTTGATTCTGAGTAACCCCTTCAAACGCACTTTTTTTAACAGCCTGTATACGCTGTGGCAGATAATATAATAGAAGACTGAAGAGTATCAGTCACTATGTTAGGCATTTTGGACTATGAAAAAATATTTAATTTGATCGAGACCTGTGCCATTTAGCAGTATTTCCGACAGTGCCAAAACGCCACCATGTCAGTCAGCCTCCAGGATCAGAATTAAAAACTTAAGCTGCAGCGACGGATGAGACCAACATAGATGTTTCTCCGAAAATTTAATTTCCTTGTTTTAAACTTAATCGGCCTTTTATATACAGACGATATCGTAGTCATACCTTGGTAGATCTAGGCATAATGCGTTGGGTTATCTTGGTAAGCCCGCTTCCATCTTTCAGCATCATCATCAAATATCATCAGGTGTTATAATTCCAAGGGCTTACCAACTGTGGATTTAAAAAAGTGCTCTATGGACTCAGTAGAGCGTTGTTTGATAAGCTCCCCAAATCTTCACGTTCAAAATACCGCAGTTCTTCAAAATTAAGATCTTGGACCAGTTTGTGTTGTCAGTGATACGGAACTAAGACATGCTATAGGCATCATCAGGCAGGTCAAAATTTATCGGTTTAAAATACTATTCACATGAGAAAATCTATTGAATTATGTAGTGCTAGGAAACTCGGATGTCTCTTGATGAAGACTTCTAGAACAACCTTATGTTTAACCTTATGTTTACGTACCGCTCTAAGTCACGAATTGCAATAGAAATAAATAAATTGAAATAAATCATTATTTTATTCCATTTGGGCGGTGGTGTTAGAAAATATAGTATAAGCTGGGTAGCAGTGTGTTTGTTCATTGTAATCAAATTTTTACATAAACACCCTATATAATAATACATTTAACGAAGAAAACTAAAGTATTTCAAAATTATCCGAATTATCCGTTTTATCCGGATATCCGGATATTTTAAAATTTAATATCCGTTTTATCCGGATAGTAAATTTGAACGGATAATGCAAACGTTGAGTCTCCCACCATTTTTGTGATATCGGTATTTTTAGTTTTTTTTTTCAAAAACATTGTCCTTCTTCAGTTTAATACATGCCATTCCTACAAATTACGTCATTTTTAAGTCCTGTTTTTTTAAAATACTCGTGGATACATAAGTCAACACAATGGTAAATTATTTCTTAAAGGGCTGGCAAAACCTGTAAAAAAATAACTTTTGCAAAATTTTTACACAAACTTTTACGAATAGCTAACTTCGATAGCCTGTGGTGTAAAAAAATTTTACTAAGCTAATAGTGCCAACATCTTTAAAAAATGCTTAGTTATTGACAATTCTAAAATTGTATAATTGTTTGATATTACATTTAAAATAATTTTTTTATGATAATTCTAATGCACCAAGGTCGAATTTTAGAAGTTTTTCTGTACTAAAATTCTATCGACATAAAGTTACTAAGCAAGACTTTGGTTGGTTGGTTCATTTGAATAACGAACAGACACGCTTCGCCAGAATACAATTGATAAAAATAAAAGACAGTAGGGATAAAAAATATCTTTTTTTTATAATAAATTTTCAAAATTGACGCCATTACCCCTTATGCATACTCTACATCTTTTTACAAAGGACCTTTTTATGCGGCGGGCGTATCCTTCTCAAATTTGTTCTGCAGCTCTGTCTATTTCTTCTCGCAGCTGCGTGATACCTATTATTTGAAGTCTCCGTTGCATATAGTTAATCTTTTAAGCAGCCCGAAGACGTTTTATTAAAAAACTCATTATCTTCGTTCATTTATTCTGAAGAACTCTAATCTTCATGGATAGTCGTTAGGTTCCAAGGTTTGAACCCGCTGTACTTGAAATGGCCAGCAAGGTCGCCAGACCTTAATCCCTGGATTTCTTTTAGGGGCTGCTTAAACCCAATACTTAACCGCCAATGCTTCCCTCTTAGTCTCGATCGCCTGTGCCCAACGATGTGTCAGGTAGATAAGAAGATCACCAGCGGACCGGCCCTTACGGAAACCGTACTGTCGGTCAATAAGCAGCTGGCGGTCCTCTAGATACCGAAGGAGCTGGCTATTGATAATAGACTCCATTATCTTTGATAATAAGGGCGTTATGGCTATCGGCCTGTAGTTGGACGGATTCAAGCGGTCACCTTTTTTAGGGATCGGGTGCACCAAAGCTGTTTTCCATGACTTTGGGACTACGCGCGCTAGAAGAGTAGGAAAGCCGAAAAAGGCGCGTTAAAACTGGAGCCAACTCTGGAGCACACACCTTCAACACGATAGGAGGGATTCCATTGGACCCACTCGACTTATGAATGTCGAGGGAAAAAAGTGCTTTACGCACTGAGCGTTGGTGGAACCGGATATCCGGCATACAGCTCTTGCACCGCGGTATGGTCAGCGGCTCGTTTCCCCCGTCATCCAGTGTCGAGTTGGACGCAAAAAGTTTGCCTAGAAGATCGGCTTTCTCCTTTGCGTCGTGGGCCAATGAATCATTTCCCATGTGCAGTGGTGGAAATGATGGCGAGCAGAAATTCCCCTGGACAGCTTTGGTCAGAGACCAGAACGCACGAGTTCCCGAAGGAAGACGCTCTAGTCTCTCGCCAATTCTGCCTATGTGCACCGACTTCGCCCTGGTAATATCTCTTTTGAAGGACCTGGAGGCAAAGTTAAACTCCTTTTTTAATGCACTGGTCTTTCCATCCCGTATCTTCGCTATATTTGCCCAGGCTTGGTAACATTCCTGCTTCCGGCGAGAAGCCTTTTTGCAGGACCCAACAAACCAAGGCAGTTGGAGGGTGCACTCTGCGTCCGGTGCGCCCTACAAACGCGGGTGGGCAGATTATCTGCCCTTCACGCAGCCGGGCCGCCTTCGGGTGGCAGTCGCCGGTGGGGGACTGGATGTAATGGCTCTGCCAGTTTCCCAGACCCCTGCCATACGGCGAAGCGGGAACGCCGTTGGGTTAGGAGTCCGGCATAACCCGGTTGCTGCCCCCGCAGCGACTGGGTATCCATGACGGATTTCCCAACGTTAAAAAAAAAAAAAAAAAGGGCCCGGCCCTTGAAGAGCGGGAGGCCGTTCGGCGGGAGGCAAGGGACGCCATCGTCCAACACTGGGCGGAGGAACTCGCCACCGCCACCTTCGGCCGCCGAACGCTGGACGCTTTCTTTTATGTAGGTCTGGGTTCGAATCCCACGAGACTTCATTGATTTTTTGTCTTTTTTTTTGGATAATTTTTATTTTTTTTATTATTCATAATAATATGTCAATAAAAAGACTTAAGAGCGATAAAAAAATACCATGCACGCGGGATACGAAGTGTGTCGAAAATAGTGTAAGTTTTATTCAGCAATTTTGCTTATCGCGTACATAGGATTTATTTATTCTACCATTCTACATTTTAAGGTTTTAATAATATTTACATGTTGTATCGCGTAGTGGCCATAGCTGGTACAACGTACTTACATTTTGTCAAACGAGACAATCGTAATTTTTAATGAAAATCCACGGCTAAACAAAACTACCAAAGAAGGTGACATTGTATTAACTGTTATTTACTAAAGGTGGCGCTGTATGTATTTATGATATTTCACTGTTTTTTGAATGAAATTACAGAAAAAATATAAGTTTTAACTTTTAGATTGGACAGATAAAATCAAAAAGTTTATTGTGTGAATTTGTATAGTTTTGATTTGAACCAAGTAAAGTTTGAAATGCAGTGACTGAGCTTGTAGGTACCTTATTCAAAGACTCCTGACTCGGATCTATTGAAGTTTGCAGTAATTTATATACATGAACGCAAATTACAATAAAATTATACGTGTCATATAAAAGATTTCAAGGCGTTGAAATCTTAAAAAAGAGCGAGCTGCATTAACAAGTTTTCATATAAAAGACATCAACGAGTGTTACAATGTTTATGTTTCGAATTTACTGTGAATTACATTTGTTTTTTTTTATATCTTTGTCGAAAACGATTCTAACAATAATAATTCTATCGATCTATAGTTAGTTGTTTTAGATCTACAATAAATCTGTGAGAGTCTAAACCTAAACTTATTCTAGAAATAAGATGAATTTATTTTGATAGTACCTACGTAATTTTTGTACATACATACTAATGTAATGCTAATGTATTTCACTAATGGCGCCATCTTTTGTCGAGTAGGTGAATTACCAGTGAATTACATTACTTGGAGCCCTTTGTTGCTAACATTGACTTTTAAAGCACGTTTCGCGCTACTCCACAACAGATGGCGTGCAGTTCTTGAAAGAATGAGCTCAGGAATAACAACATGCACTGATATTTTCGAGTATTTTTCTGCCATTTTTCATGTCTCCAGTATTTTAAGTGAATTCGTTGTCCATTAAGTGAATTAGTTTATAAACGCTCCGATTGAACGTGCGAAGCTCGGTTAACCAGCTATCTTTTATAAATAAAATTAACTTACCGGTGGTAGGTCACACACACCATCTTTTTTTAGGGTCGTTCGAGTGTTATTTCGACACTTTTTCACAACGCACTTCGGCATCCTTACTGCTTTGCGCTCAAAACACGACTAAGGTAAAAAGTGTGCGCACATCGTATTTGAGCACACTTCTGCTGTGCCGTCTACAGCGCGCTGATGCAAAGTCCATGTATAGAATGTCGTTGAAACTCGCCGATAGACGCGCTCATATCGCTTGACTCATAACAACCATCACTAACTGACAAAACGTATAGAAAAACTGTTTACGTGAACTAAACATAAGATTTATTAAAAAAAATGCCGCGTTGTGTGGCGATTGGTTGCAATAATAATGGGAATCATTAATTTCCTAAAGATTCTCGGACGAAGAAGACGTAGGAAAAGTAACGTTTTCAATTATGTATTTTTTAACTTCGCCTTTCATTGAGGAACAGTCCAAGTCGCATACATTTTCCATTTAACATTTTTACAGAAAAAAATATATTTTATTACACCTCGATCGATAATAAAAAACGCGGAACAAATTGAAAGTTGTTATGATTCAAGCGTCCCTGCAAATAGCTTTGCGTTTTCTTCCCCATTGGCAGTAGGAAGTTTTCCACGGCTTTCTCTCAACTCAACTAGATAGCGCTGATCAACAATTGAAATAAGAAAATCCAAAATTGGCAAAACTGTCGACGGACCAAAAAGTTGATAGTGCGCGGTGGCTGTAAAAAGTCGCCAAAACTGATTGATATTACTGAGTAATATAATAATAATTGATATTACTGAGTAATATAATAATAAATAAATGATGATAACTTTATAATATTACGTATCAGATGAATATTTTTCTGTATTTGTATCCAAAAAATACTTTTCATAATTTTTGATGTACAGTCACGTGCACCTAAAAGTATACCCCTAAGTAGTGCCATCTAGCGAACCTCAAAATTAATAAATAAAGCATGCACAATAGCATGGCTGCTGGCTAGTGATGTAAATAGAAAAAAAAAACAAAATGTATTTTTTCACAATTTTGAAAAAAAACATGAAAAAAAACATGTCACCATTGTTTTTTTTCTAAATTTGGTTTTTTTTCAGAAAAACTAAAACCCAATAACTGAAATGGAATAAAACATTGAAAAATTTAATAATTATTATTTTAATAGATAAAATCAATAATAACATGTCTTTAGAAAAACAAGTTTTTTTTTATTAAAAATGTAATAGCTTTTATTCTGAATCAGTATAATCACAATTGTGATGATACTGGAATGTAATACTGGGCTTGTGATTGGTTTCAAAATTGTGAGCAATGTAAACTATCTTTCTAGCCCTATCATTCTTCAGCTTGTTGCGCTTGTTGCTGTGAATTTCGCTGTAAGTACTAAATGTTCTCTCGCACGCCGCCGATGTAGTAGGAAGCGACAGAAATTTAACGTCTACTTTAGACAAATCAGTTGATTTGCATAGTCCTGCCCACCAAGCAATGGGAGTCAATTTGTTCAACGTTGACCACAAAAAACACTTGGAAAAAAAATCCTGTTTTGCAATGTAATTTGCAAGCTCTGCAAGTACTGTATCCTCATTGACGTCTGGAATTTTAACAGCAGAAACAAAACCCCTTGAGAAAGACACAGCCCATTCAAAGTCATATTTTTGGTCTTCACTTGTTTGTTCTAAGTGTTTCCTCCAGTTTGGTTATAAGCTTCTTGGTATTCCTCCATTCCATTGATCAGTGAATGTTACCATATTTTTCAAGTTAAATAACTACCATACAGAGTAACTGATAAATCAACGGTCGTATTTGAGGAGGTGAAAAAGAAGCTGATACACATTCCAAATATGTAAAAAGAAACATGACCATTTTCATCATTTAAAAAATATGTTCATACAAAACAAAAAAGGTACTTAGTTTCAAATGTTCAAGTTGTTAAATATACCATTTATAAACCAACTAACAGGTATTTAACGATAATTATCCTGATATATTTTTATTTTCTTACGCTTGAAAAAAAACCTACGCCAGAAAAAAAACAGTTTTTTTTCATGGTTTTTTTCAACGTTTTTTTTCATCTCAGAAAAAGAACGGTTTTTTTACATCTCTACTGCTGGCATAAGGCTGCTGGCCACTGTTAGTCTATTTCATGATAAGTATTCAGGCATATACGAGCAACTATAGTTTAAATTTGTCAGTCACTACCATGGCTATCTTGGTCTAGTGGCTGTGGCGGTCGGGCAGTCGCACGGAAAACGCGGGTTCAAATCCCTCGTAATAATATAAGCAAGTTTTATTTTATTTTTATTTGTTAGATTGACTAGACATTCAATATCGCTGACATCAACATCGACAACAGCGATCCCGATCGCCCAAAGAATACTTTGCAGCGATTATGACGAACTGGATCCACTGCATATTGTGTTACTTTGAATTTGTGGGTAGACAAAAATAACTGTGATATTTTCTTAACTCCTAGCAACTTCACTTTCATATTGGCTGTTGTTATGTCAACTATGATTTACGTGTAACTATTATGTCATGTGTGTGTGTGTGTGTGTTTACCTGCACTTATTTATTATTGTCAATAATGCCGTAGTTACTCGTATCTAGGGCCTGCAATCGAATATTCGAATATTCGAATAATTCGAATATTCGCCTCATTTTAATATTCGAATAATGTTTACGAATATTCGAATATTCGGTTATTTTTTAAGACATTTGAACTGAATAGTAAACGAATTTTATACAATATTTGATCCATAGTGGTAACGAGTTTATTTGTTTCATCACCAAATATTAAAAGACAGTATTACAATTATTTTTAAAAAAATCTAAAAAAATGTTTTTGACATATTTCATCAAACGCATCTTGCGTGAACACACCCAAAAGAAGGATCGTGCGATTCCTGCGTGAGCGCTCGCCGTTA
The DNA here is from genome assembly GCA_958295455.1 of Coleophora deauratella. Classification (NCBI taxonomy): domain Eukaryota; kingdom Metazoa; phylum Arthropoda; class Insecta; order Lepidoptera; family Coleophoridae; genus Coleophora; species Coleophora deauratella. The sequence continues at coordinate 7,103,284 of OY282408.1, read as the reverse complement.
TTCGGGAAGAAGAATGGCAAACTGCCATATATTAATTTACCTGGATTAAATTTGTTAAAGTATTTTCATTTGTTATATTTTCCAATAAGGACTATTTTTATGCATGTGATCTCAGAGAGTGATTGTTTCTATTTAGGTTACTGCCAAGTTAACAGAAATTGATTAATTTTGTTTTCATTACTTTATTTTAGATAATCAATGATAATTGATGATCTCATTTATGATAGGTTTATTATCTATCTATCAGCCGAAAGACGTCCACTGCTGGACAACACCAAACATAGCGCGCTCCATCACCCTTTGGGTGACTTTGAGCCTTCTTATGAGGCCCATAGTAAGCGACCATGTCTCGGATTCATATGTCATCACTGGCAACACACACTGGTCAAAGACTTTAGTCTTGCGACACTGCGGTACTTTGGACGTGACGATATTGCGAAGCTTCCCGAACGCTGCCCAGCCGAGTTGAATTCGGCGATTGAACTCTTTCTCGAAGTTGGACCTACCTAACTGGACTGTTTGTCCCAGGTATACATACTCGTGAACAACTTCAAGTGTAGAGTCTCCAACCTTCAGAGGAGTGGGTGTAACACGGACGTTTAATATGATTTTCGTCTTATCCATGTTCATTATAAGACCCACTTGTTGGGAGGCTTTACTGAGTCCTTCGAGCATCGCGCCTAGGTCCTCCAAGGTCTCAGCCATTATCACGATATCGTCAGCAAATCAAAGGTGAGTGATGTACTCACCATTGATGTTAATGCCGAGTCCTCTCCAGTCCAGAAGCTTGAAAACATCTTGCAGTGCAGCGGTGAACAGTTTCGGAGATATAACATCTCCCTGTCTCACCCCACGCTGCAGCCGGATAGGTTTTGAATTCTGATCCTGGAGGTGGACCGACATGGTGGCGTTTTCATGCAAACACTTCAATACTTCGATGTATCGATAATCGACTTGGCACCGTTGGAAAGACTGCAACACAGCCCAGGTCTCGATCGAATCAAAGGCCTTCTCATAGTTCACAAACGCCAAGCATAGTGGCCGAATATACTCTTCGGTCTTCTGTATAATTTGCCGCAGCGTATGTATGTGGTCTATGGTACTGAAGCCTTTTCGGAAACCGGCTTGTTCGGGAGGCTGGAATTCATCAAACCTGCGTGCGAGACGATTCGTAATGACTCTCGAAAACAGCTTGTAGACATGGCTCAGGAGTGAGATGGGTCTGTAATTGTTCAGCAGAGTCTTATCACCCTTCTTGAAGAAGAGCACCACCACACTCCTGTGCCATGCTGTAGGCGTTCGTCCCTCGAGCATGACGGAATTGAATAGCTTCTGAAGAGCTATAAGTACCGGTTCTCCACCTGCTATCAGAAGCTCAGCTGTAATTCCATCATCACCCGGTGCCTTGTTGTTCTTAAGTTGTTTGAGATCCATTCTTATCTCGCACAGGCTGACATCTGGGATATCTTCGGTATAGGGTCGGGTCAATTTGGCTCTCGGGTCTTCAGCTTGATTACTGACAGGTAAGCGTGTAGTCGTGTATAATTGTCCGTAGGACTTCTCAACCTCTTCAAACAGCTCGGGCTTGGACGACACGACTCTTCCACCCTCGGTCTTCAGCTTTGTCAGTTGGCTTTGACCAGCAGACAGATCCCTTGCGAATACTTTTGACCCTTTATTATGCTCTATAGCCTCTTTAATACGATTTGTATTAAATTGACGTATATCGCGGGTCAAGGACTTGGGGATCTGTCTGTTTAGTCGCCGATACTGCCACATTTTCGCATTCTCCTAGGCATTCGAAGCGATTGTGCAACTCGAGCTGAAAGCTTTCGGGGTTTTGGAGTTGGATAGGCGCTGGTCGGAGCGTGGACTTCATCAGTCGACATCCTTCCAGCTTTGTTTTTAGGTTCAATGTGCCTCTTACCATTCGGTGATCGCTTCCTGTCTTCAGCGAGTTGATCACAGAGACATCATTGAATATTTGCCTTTTTGTCTACAAGATGAAGTCAATCTCATTTTTTACACCATTGGGATGCAGTCATGTCCACGTGGCCTGTTTTGGCTTTTCAATGAAAGAGTTCATCATAAAGAGGCCCTCCATCTCCATAAAGCTGGCCAGCAGCTGACCCCGCGCATTCCTTTCTCCGTATCCAAATTTCCCCACTCTCAGCTCGTTGTCACTTCATTTGCCTAGTTTCGCGTTGAAGTCCCCCATCACAACGGTGTAATGGGTCCTGGAGCTATGTATGGCTCTGGAGATATCCTCATACATAGCCTCCTCCACCTCGTCGTCGGGGTGTTCCGCGGTCGGTGCATATACCAGTATTACCTTCAGCGAATACCGTTTGGTGATTCTGAGTATAAGGTACGCTACCCTCGTCGAAACACTCACGACCTGGACCACGTTGTTAACGAGGGACTTGTGGACAATAAACCCGACACCACTCTGGGACAGATGGTCGCCCTCCCGGAAATAGAGCAGGTTTCCGGACTTAAGGATCATGGTGTCCTCTCCCTCTCTTCGGACTTCACATAATCCTACAATGTCCCACCGTAGCCTGCTCAATTCCTCTTTCAGTTCAGCGAGTTTCTCGTCTGTTCGCAGTGTGCGCGTGTTGTATGTTGCCAGGGCCAAAGGTCTTCGTTTTTGGTAGCCTGGCCTCTGCCGGAGATTCATCGCACCCCATGCCCCGCCGTTACCGTGACCGCTACCGGAGTCAGGAATAGCGGGGCTGCCGGGGACTAGGGGCCGTTTTTTAGGGTTTATATCCATGGGGGGGAGTTGCCGTAATCGCCACGCTTGGCATGCGGGTTGGCGATCGCAGTGTGGCGTGAGCCGAGATGGTATGCGGAAAAGACGCTACTGCCCATCTTCCGGTTTATGGATCCCTTAGTCGCCTTTTACGACACCCACGGGAAGAGATGGGGTTTATTAAGTTAAAACTAATTACCTTGTTTCTTTTATTTGACGTAGGTAGTTGATTGATTTTATAATTTTTTAACATGTTGTCGCAAATAAATATGATTGATTTTAGAAATTTTAATGAGTCTATTTTATCTAATTGCAAAATAGTGTCCTACCTACCACGTAAAACCCTATTTTATTTGACTTTATAACTTTTCGAATAATATTCGAATATTCGAATATCTCAGGCAAAAATATTCGAATATTCGAATACCAAAATTTTCGAATATTTGCATGCCCTACTCGTATCAAGTGTATTTATTGAAAGCGATAATAATCTGTTTTATTAGAACAGAATAAAACTATAAGTGACGCCGAGATGTTTATTTAACTGTAAGTATTTTAAGCATAGTTTTGTCAATAATTCACAATAAGTTGAGTTTATGAGTTTATATTATTTATAAAAAAGAACATTATCTATTTTTTTCCAGACAGAAACCATTAGATTATGGATCATGCGTTATGAAGATACTAGAGATTTACAGCCCATACAACCATGCCCAGCCCCAGTAATGTTTACCGCTCAGTCTGCACGTCAGCGGGAGAGCGTGGGCAGTCACACGGCTAATCCTTTCTTAGAGACCAAAGAACACTTGTAAGAGACCAAGACGAATGCTAGTGCAGACGGTATACCCGTGAAAACAGTGCGAAGTTCGAGTTGCTGAAGAGTATCAGCAGCGGACGTCTTTTGGCTGAAGATATAAGTTTCGGAGAAAAATCTTTTAAGTCAGACAAGACTGGACGCAGATGGACAAAAGGTGCTATTGCGGAGGTGTGGAGAAAAAAATATGATCTGTGTATATTAACAAATTAAACTTGTGGCAGAATAACTTTAGGACACTGGGGAGTGCGTATGAATGTCTTCAATGGGCCCCGGTGAAATAATGGAACTAGGTTATTGTCTCAATAGTGAAAATTATAATTAGAAACACAAAACGTAATGATACCGAGCGTTGTGGTGTTAAATTATTTTTATTTATTGTTATTTCTATCACGTTATCAAAATTATTTTTATATTGTTATGTTATTATTGTTATTTCCGAATTATAACCTAAAGTTATTCTGCCCGTTAATGTAAAGCTTAAAGTAGCTGTTTAAAGTGATGTTATTGTTATTAGTTAGAAAGAATTTTCATTTTCTGACTAGCTAACATGTTTTTTCACAACACGCCCACTTTAAGCTAAAGGGAACAGAATATATTGTTAACATTATTTTATTTCAATCACAAATGATATAAATGTATAATAAAAGGTATTTATAAGTATTACTTTGAGCTTTTTCTTACCCTTTTTTAATTAAATACATATTATAAAAAACTAATAAGTAGTAAAACGATAAATAAATAAAAAACTTTAAAAAATACAATCATAGAAGACTTGAAACCCGATGCTGCCCGATTTATGATCTTAATCTTATCCACCTGATCTGTTTTGAAGCTAAGGTATAGTGATTAAATTATGATAGACCTACAAATTATATGATGATGTAGTCAATCGACCAGATATGATTTAATTATTCACCGTTTGCTAGTCTCAGGTGCATGCATCGCCTGCGCTGCCGCTTCGGCAGCTCCTGTGTCGTATTTATTAGTAACTGATTTGCTAGATGGCGCTACCTGGGGGTATACTTTTAGGTGCACGAGACTGTACAACGCTTGTCAGTATTGTTTTTATATATCCTAAAATAATTCTAACACGATACCAAGTTATTAAGTTTATTTTAATCATAATTTATTTTTTGTTTGGAAGAAGAAATTACATATTTAACAGACAAACTAGAACGCACCCAGCTCAATGTGTTTGTGACTTTTTAGGGTGTGACATACGTCATCTGAAAATTCCCTATTATAGGATTTATTTTATTTAAGTTTTTAATTTATTTCATTATATAATATTTTTTTATAAAATGGTTTGCATGTATTTTTTTTTCAATAGAATCAAATTATAAAAAATATTATTGATATTTTCAGAACAAATATTGTTTGTCCCATAGAAGGCCACTATCGACTTAAACACACCCTGCAAAATGTTTCATAGAAAATAAATCTTACACAGGTGTCCAAAAAGTGAAGGATAATCCTTCACCTGCGGATTGGTCGAATTATTTCCTACTACATACCAAAAAATTTTTCCAGTAAAAGTACCACCTAGGGTTTGCAATCCGGATATTCGGATATCCGTTTTATGCGGATATCCGTGAATTTTAGTCTCCGGATTATTTGTAGTAAATTATCCGAATATCCGGATAATATAAAACTTGTTTAGAAGGCGATTACAGAAGCATATTTTATTCGAATCACGTCTATTAACGCTCATTCGGAGGTTTTGATAGAAAATACATTAGACTTTTAGTAATAATAATAATAATATTGTGGGACAAATCACATACGGTCACCTGGCCCCAAACTAGGATTCCCTGTATCTTGGGTACCAGAGACTGATATACATACACATAGTAAAAAAGATATTTAAATTATGTAGAGAAACATATATTGTTGACCTATGAATAAACCACAAATCAGTTTTGTGTATAGCAAGTACAAACTACACCAACGAAAAAAAGGTATAAAGAAAAACGTATCAGTGATTTTCTTCAGGACACATAGAAAACAATATAGACAAACTCCCAATTTCGTCATTCTTTTTATTTGTTTCTTCTGAGCTATTGAAATAATTTAAGAAGTTCTTAGGACAGTCATAGGTGACCATAAGCCTCTCTGTCAGCAATTTGGTTACTTGTAAAAGTTGTAAACTCGTAAAGACCCAAGATCCAGATTGACCCGACACTGTACTGTACCGAAGCTGTTGTCCGGGCGTCAAATAGTACGAGGATTAAAATGGCTCTTAAACAGCGGAAGAACAGCAATACACCGGCTGATGATGAATCACGGCTGAGCTTTTGAAAGCAGGTGGAAAATCGGTACAACAAGCTCTTTAGAAGTTGTTTAATTCTGTTATGCTTGAGGGACGAACGCTAACGGTATTGTACAAAATGTGGTGGTGAGCTTCTTTAATAAAATGCAATAAGAACCTGCTGGCGAACTATAAAACCATCATATTTCTCCATAGAGTCTTCCATAGAGTCATGTCTACGTTCTGTTTTGTTTTGTTGTTATCCCAGTAAACATGAGTAAACGTTACTCTATCAATTTTTACTATGGATGCAAGAGATGCATTAATTGAGCATTTGGTATGGTTAGGGCAAAGTCGAAGCCACCAGCCAGAGCATACACCTGGTCTCCCATATAATGTATAAATCAGTTGAAGTCTGCGCTGGGAATTCCCCTAAATAAATGTCCCAGGACAGCTACGATGCGACAGGAATGGCGCTATTTTTTTCGATGGGCCACTAAAGCTACGCAATAATGACGACGAACACTCTGTCAAGAGTGAACCAATCAAGATAGAAGATCTGTTTTTTATAAACTGTCTTAGAGAGTCATTGCAAATCTTTTCGCACGTAGGTATGAGGACTTCCAACCACCCAAACAAACTGGTTTCGGAAAAGGTTTCAGTATCGTTGATCACATATACAAGGGAAAAAGTTCAATACTTGATTCTGAGTAACCCCTTCAAACGCACTTTTTTTAACAGCCTGTATACGCTGTGGCAGATAATATAATAGAAGACTGAAGAGTATCAGTCACTATGTTAGGCATTTTGGACTATGAAAAAATATTTAATTTGATCGAGACCTGTGCCATTTAGCAGTATTTCCGACAGTGCCAAAACGCCACCATGTCAGTCAGCCTCCAGGATCAGAATTAAAAACTTAAGCTGCAGCGACGGATGAGACCAACATAGATGTTTCTCCGAAAATTTAATTTCCTTGTTTTAAACTTAATCGGCCTTTTATATACAGACGATATCGTAGTCATACCTTGGTAGATCTAGGCATAATGCGTTGGGTTATCTTGGTAAGCCCGCTTCCATCTTTCAGCATCATCATCAAATATCATCAGGTGTTATAATTCCAAGGGCTTACCAACTGTGGATTTAAAAAAGTGCTCTATGGACTCAGTAGAGCGTTGTTTGATAAGCTCCCCAAATCTTCACGTTCAAAATACCGCAGTTCTTCAAAATTAAGATCTTGGACCAGTTTGTGTTGTCAGTGATACGGAACTAAGACATGCTATAGGCATCATCAGGCAGGTCAAAATTTATCGGTTTAAAATACTATTCACATGAGAAAATCTATTGAATTATGTAGTGCTAGGAAACTCGGATGTCTCTTGATGAAGACTTCTAGAACAACCTTATGTTTAACCTTATGTTTACGTACCGCTCTAAGTCACGAATTGCAATAGAAATAAATAAATTGAAATAAATCATTATTTTATTCCATTTGGGCGGTGGTGTTAGAAAATATAGTATAAGCTGGGTAGCAGTGTGTTTGTTCATTGTAATCAAATTTTTACATAAACACCCTATATAATAATACATTTAACGAAGAAAACTAAAGTATTTCAAAATTATCCGAATTATCCGTTTTATCCGGATATCCGGATATTTTAAAATTTAATATCCGTTTTATCCGGATAGTAAATTTGAACGGATAATGCAAACGTTGAGTCTCCCACCATTTTTGTGATATCGGTATTTTTAGTTTTTTTTTTCAAAAACATTGTCCTTCTTCAGTTTAATACATGCCATTCCTACAAATTACGTCATTTTTAAGTCCTGTTTTTTTAAAATACTCGTGGATACATAAGTCAACACAATGGTAAATTATTTCTTAAAGGGCTGGCAAAACCTGTAAAAAAATAACTTTTGCAAAATTTTTACACAAACTTTTACGAATAGCTAACTTCGATAGCCTGTGGTGTAAAAAAATTTTACTAAGCTAATAGTGCCAACATCTTTAAAAAATGCTTAGTTATTGACAATTCTAAAATTGTATAATTGTTTGATATTACATTTAAAATAATTTTTTTATGATAATTCTAATGCACCAAGGTCGAATTTTAGAAGTTTTTCTGTACTAAAATTCTATCGACATAAAGTTACTAAGCAAGACTTTGGTTGGTTGGTTCATTTGAATAACGAACAGACACGCTTCGCCAGAATACAATTGATAAAAATAAAAGACAGTAGGGATAAAAAATATCTTTTTTTTATAATAAATTTTCAAAATTGACGCCATTACCCCTTATGCATACTCTACATCTTTTTACAAAGGACCTTTTTATGCGGCGGGCGTATCCTTCTCAAATTTGTTCTGCAGCTCTGTCTATTTCTTCTCGCAGCTGCGTGATACCTATTATTTGAAGTCTCCGTTGCATATAGTTAATCTTTTAAGCAGCCCGAAGACGTTTTATTAAAAAACTCATTATCTTCGTTCATTTATTCTGAAGAACTCTAATCTTCATGGATAGTCGTTAGGTTCCAAGGTTTGAACCCGCTGTACTTGAAATGGCCAGCAAGGTCGCCAGACCTTAATCCCTGGATTTCTTTTAGGGGCTGCTTAAACCCAATACTTAACCGCCAATGCTTCCCTCTTAGTCTCGATCGCCTGTGCCCAACGATGTGTCAGGTAGATAAGAAGATCACCAGCGGACCGGCCCTTACGGAAACCGTACTGTCGGTCAATAAGCAGCTGGCGGTCCTCTAGATACCGAAGGAGCTGGCTATTGATAATAGACTCCATTATCTTTGATAATAAGGGCGTTATGGCTATCGGCCTGTAGTTGGACGGATTCAAGCGGTCACCTTTTTTAGGGATCGGGTGCACCAAAGCTGTTTTCCATGACTTTGGGACTACGCGCGCTAGAAGAGTAGGAAAGCCGAAAAAGGCGCGTTAAAACTGGAGCCAACTCTGGAGCACACACCTTCAACACGATAGGAGGGATTCCATTGGACCCACTCGACTTATGAATGTCGAGGGAAAAAAGTGCTTTACGCACTGAGCGTTGGTGGAACCGGATATCCGGCATACAGCTCTTGCACCGCGGTATGGTCAGCGGCTCGTTTCCCCCGTCATCCAGTGTCGAGTTGGACGCAAAAAGTTTGCCTAGAAGATCGGCTTTCTCCTTTGCGTCGTGGGCCAATGAATCATTTCCCATGTGCAGTGGTGGAAATGATGGCGAGCAGAAATTCCCCTGGACAGCTTTGGTCAGAGACCAGAACGCACGAGTTCCCGAAGGAAGACGCTCTAGTCTCTCGCCAATTCTGCCTATGTGCACCGACTTCGCCCTGGTAATATCTCTTTTGAAGGACCTGGAGGCAAAGTTAAACTCCTTTTTTAATGCACTGGTCTTTCCATCCCGTATCTTCGCTATATTTGCCCAGGCTTGGTAACATTCCTGCTTCCGGCGAGAAGCCTTTTTGCAGGACCCAACAAACCAAGGCAGTTGGAGGGTGCACTCTGCGTCCGGTGCGCCCTACAAACGCGGGTGGGCAGATTATCTGCCCTTCACGCAGCCGGGCCGCCTTCGGGTGGCAGTCGCCGGTGGGGGACTGGATGTAATGGCTCTGCCAGTTTCCCAGACCCCTGCCATACGGCGAAGCGGGAACGCCGTTGGGTTAGGAGTCCGGCATAACCCGGTTGCTGCCCCCGCAGCGACTGGGTATCCATGACGGATTTCCCAACGTTAAAAAAAAAAAAAAAAAGGGCCCGGCCCTTGAAGAGCGGGAGGCCGTTCGGCGGGAGGCAAGGGACGCCATCGTCCAACACTGGGCGGAGGAACTCGCCACCGCCACCTTCGGCCGCCGAACTTCGGGGCCATTTCTGGAAGACTGGCTCAAGCGCTCGCATGGTTTTCTCTCTTTCCGTCTGGTGCAGGTATTGTCCGGGCACGGCTGCTTCGGATCGTACCTGCACCGCATCGAAAGGGAGGAGACCCAGTGGCGTAGCGTAGGGGGGGCCGGGGGGGCCATGGCCCCGGGCCAAATTCGTGAGCGCTCGCCCACGGAAGAATATAATGCGCTCGCTTCATATTAGGAGGTTGCAAGTTCAAGGTCCAGCGGGGTGCAATTAGTATTACGGATTTGGAATTTAGCTATATTAGCAATTAGCAATCGAACGTGATATAACATCGATTGTATAAAAGGTTTGCTTTAAAAAAAAACACGAAAAGTACATAATTTTTAATTTATTACAGAATTTGGCTGTTTTTTTTCGCTCCCGACTCGTGGTCCCACCGCATTGTCCACTAGTGAGACGAGTAATTGACTGTTTACTTGTAGTCCCACCGATTCACTCTTGGCCAGTAATCGTAGCATGCATTATAGTATGTTGACTTTACTAATGATCAAAATAGAAAGGGGCGGCAAATTTTCGATCGGCCCCGGGCGGCGGAAAACCACGCTACGCCACTGAGGAGACCCCGTCGTGCCACGACTGCGGCGCGGCAGTGGACACGGCGCAGCACACTCTTGAAGTGTGCCCGTCGTGGTCCAAGCTGCGCCGCGGCTTGGTCGCGGCGGTGGGGCCGGACCTTTCGCTTCCCAGCGTGGTCAACGCCATGTTGGGTGGCGAGAGGGCATGGGTGGCAGTCGCCTCCTTCTGTGAAGAACTAATGTCAGAGAAGGAGGCGCGGAGCGTGCGCGGGAGGACGACCCTCTTGCGGCGCCGCTCCGCAGGCGGAGAAGGGGAAGGAGAAGGCGGATGTACGACCGCCTTCACCCTCCCGGTGGTGGGTAGTGGGTGACAAGCGCGGGGGCGCGTCCGCCCGCATTGCACTACTCACCACCCTAGCCGGGCGGGGATGACCGAGCACTCACGGTCGTTCCCGGATCCCTCCCTGTGCGGAAGGGTGTGAGGGGCCCGCCGTGATGGCGGGCTTCGCCGGCGGGGGACTGGATGTAAGGGCTCTGCCGGTTTCCCGGTCCCCTGCCACTGAGGCGATGCGGGAGTGCCGCTGGGATGTTTAGTGGGTATACCGGAAATTCGTTTCCGGGGAGTCCCACATAACCCATCCGGTCCCCCGACAGGGTGGGTATGCGTAATGCATTTTTTAATACAGTTGCTCAAAAAGTGGCGTATTGCAGGGACGTGTAGCGTTCGGGATCTGGGCTATTTCACACTCGTGCTTTTTTTTTGCCTTTCCCGAACTCGTGCGTTTTCAGGTTTTCTTTCCCAACTGTCAAAATAATTTCTATTAAAAAAAAACAACCATGAAGTTTTAACTAAAAAAAATCATAGAAGTTTTTGCGATTCATGCAAATAGGTTTATTTGTTTCTAAAAAGAAGCTACCTATACTAATTTGTCCAATATCAGAATTAATTATTTGATTGAATGAGTTAGGTAAGGTTTCAGTTCATTTCATATCATTAAATTTCAATTTCATTTCTTATAATAAAAAAATACTAAGTACTAAAGACTTGGCTGTATAGGCAGTTCCCTTTGCCTACCAGAATGGGTGAAAAAAAACTGCTTACATTCTACGGTTGGCGCCATTTTCCGAAATTTTCTTCGCGAGTTTAGTTGTTTTTTTACACAAAATGAGTAATTTCGACCTAATTTTTTTTGAATTAACACCACCGGAACTCAGTATAATTGCACAAAATGCTTCGGAGAACATTTTACCGGAAAAGTCAAAAAGTCGCTACATATCTACATACGACGAATTTATTGCGTGGAGAGAAAAGAAAAAAGCAAATAGTTTTTCAGAAAATGTTATGTTGGCATACTTTTCCGAACTCTCAGCAAAATTAAAACCTTCTACGTTATGGTCAAGGCTTTCGATGATAAAAAGTATGCTGAAAATAAGAAACAACGTGGATATAAGTCAATATCCAAAATTAAATGCTTTCTTAAAACGACAATCAGACGGTTTTACCAGTAAAAAGTCGAAAATATTAACATCGAATGACGTGGAAAGGTTTTTGAAAGAAGCTCCCGATGATTGTTATTTAGCCACAAAGGTAATTTATTAATAAGTATAATTATCTACATTTTTCTTTAGTGTTCAGTTTACAAAATCGCAAAATACAGTCAATACATTATTTATGAATCAAATCGTTTTTTTAGGTTGCTCTGATTTTTGGCGTTGTTGGAGCTTGCCGCAGAGAGGAGTTAGCCAATATTACTTTAAAAGATATTGAAGCCCATGGAGAAATGCTACTTATCAAGATTCCAAACACAAAAAATAAGATACCGCGAAGCTTTGTTGTTGAAGGAGATTTTCTCACAATAGTGAAAAAATATATGAACCAGCGGTCCCAAAAAGGAAAATCCGACCGTTTTTTTCAAAATTTCCAAAAAGGGAAGTGTACAGCTCAAGTAATCGGCATAAACAAATTTGGTAATATGCCAAAAGAAATAGCTACGTTTCTTGGTCTGCCGGATGCTGAGTGTTATACTGGGCACAGCTTCAGAAGGACCTCTGCTACATTATTGGCAGATTCTGGAGCCAATATAACGTCCTTAAAGCGACTAGGTGGTTGGAAATCGGACAAAGTTGCAGAAAGCTATATTGGTGATTCATTAAACAACAAATAAGAAACTGGGAAAAAGATCACACAATCCATTAATTTAAGGTCCAGTCCGTCTCCTTCACATGCTGAAGAGAACGTTCGTCCATCTACGAGTACCTTCGTTGATAATGATAATTCATCAGATCTTCCACTTCCATCAACTAGCAAACGCCATTGTATGACAAATATACATGAACAATCATACGAAATTAATAATAGTTTGTCTCAAACAGTAAATATGCAACCTAAAACTTCCCCAGTTAGTATAAAAAACTGTACCAATTTCAATGTATATGTGAATTAAAACTTTTATAAGAAATAAATGATTAGTTAATTGAGTTTATTGTGTTTTTATAATTTGATTAAATTGCTTCATTTTTTCGCAACTGTATTAAAAATAGTCGTTCAGTACACGTACGGAACCGTCATTGCAACTCGTTCCGACTGTCAACCCTCGCCTTCGGCTCGGGTAGACATTTGTCGGAACTCTTTGCAATGACAGCCATTCCGTACTAGTAATGAAATATACTATTACCCAGCGTCAAAAAAAAAAAAAAAAAAAAGTTAGGTTAGGGCGAATTCGTGGACAGATCTTCCCGCATGATCGGTCTTGCTAGAGCCGAGCCATTCGGCGTGGTGGGCGTTAAAATCGCTGAGTACCACGATCTCAGCGGATGGCATCTGCTGCTGCACAGTATCTGCAGCCATTTGGACGTGCTCAACGAGTCGGTCAGTTTTGGAATCGCCGGTATGGGACCTATATAGGCACGCACGACACGAATAGACGCGGGGATGGTCATCGACTTCTACACGGAGCCATATGGTGGAGAGGTACCCTACCTTCAAGGTTGCTAAGGCGGCGAGAACTGATATAGTCTCTGACGTACACGCACACTTCAGCCCTAGGCACAAAGGAATGTTCCAGACCGTACCCAGAGTAGGAGAAATACGATGTGTCCGCTGGAGACGATATCTGTGTCTGGGTCAAAAAGAGCAAGGCCGGCTTTGCTGTCTCAAGGTGGTGGTGTACAGCATTTAGGTTTGAATGTAAGCCCCTGATGTTGCAAAAGTTCACAGCCAGCGTGGCAGGGGGTGCCACAGGGTGCCACAGTGTCTTTGCCCTTGCCTCGTGCAGTTGAAAGCGCGGTTTTGCCCCCCCACCCCCACCCCTCCAGAGTACAACGAGGGGCGGCCTGGACGTCCAGGCTCAGGCACATTGTGTTCTGAGTCTGGACGTCCAGAGAGGGATTCTCCAGCGCTCGCACAGCTGGTACCCTCCTGGGGTAGCGTATTTGGGAACTGCGCTATCATTGGGGGGTGAGGGGGGGTTGGGCCTCCGGTAGCCTCACTAATTCGGCGAAACACAACGCAAGCGTTGCTTCACGCCGGTTTTCTGTGAGGCCGTGGTATCACTCCGGTCAAGCCGGCCCATGCGTGCCGAAGCATGTCTCTCCCACGATACCAAATAAAATATGAACGCATATGATGCTTATTTTTAACTGACGCTTATAAGTTGAGTCTGTGCTGAGTCGCGGTCTCGAGCAAGCGTCCGTGCGCGAGGTCAATGACCTCTCGTTACGAGCGAAAATGTCTACATCTAATAAGTTGAAATGTGCAAGTTGCAACTTAGTGATTTCTGAAATTCTAGCCTACATCAATAACAAAATTGATGTAATGGACAATGAGAGTATGGTGCGTATTTGTGCTTCTGCTTTTACAGCAGATGAAGTGGAAAAAGCCAAGTCTTTACTGTTCGACACCATAAATACGAAGAAACGCAACATATCTAGAAGAAAGGAGGGTAAGATACAAAGAGATCTCGAAGACATAATATTAGTGCTTAAGGATACTGACTCTGACTTGTTGCCTATCTTTGTAGCTAAAGAATTAAATAAATTACCTCCCATTTCTTTTGATCACGTAGATGTGACGGCACTACTAAAAAATATTGTGTGGTTGAAATCCGAAATGATGCAGATAAAAGAGAACTATGTAACTACTAAACATATAGATGAATTGTAAAATAAGTGGCATGATGAAAGATATGCTTCCCTATTACATACACAATGTAAGGTAAACGTAAATACTCGACGTGGAGCGTGTTTATTTGACAGCGGCCCGATGGCGCTCGTAACGCCGAGAAGCGAGTCTATGACCGAGCATTTATCGCGCGCTGACGTCCTAACTGCGTCGTGCCTTCCTACGCCTACGACTGAGCCCAGTGAGCCCGAGCCCGAGCGCGAGCGGCCCGAGCCCGAGCCGTCTGCGTCCGTTCAGGCGGATGACGGGTGTGCGGGACTTCCCCGCATGCCGTCTCGCTCACCCCCGCCTGTAGAAAAGTATGCTGTTGACTATGCGCATGACCAGATTAAGCCATCTTTGTCACACTCACCACTTCGTGACGATGGGAACAGTGCAATTCGCGTTTTGAAGGTAACTTCGGCTGTATCTACGACATGTAAACAAAACGTAAATAATGCGGCTAGAAAACTGTCTTTTGCAGATACTGTAGGTAACGGGGAACAATGGAAGATTCCTAAACCAGATGATGAGTGGATTTTGGTACAAAATAGACGTCTAAAGAATAAATTTATAGGATGTAAAGGGAAAGCAGAGTCGGACCCAAAATGTAAATTTAAAGCGGCGGCCACAAAAGTACCGTTATTTATTTCTAATGTTCATACAGACGTACAAGAAAAGGACATTACGGACTATATATTTGAAAAAACGAAAGAGAGGGTCTCCTTACTCAAAATTAAAATGCGTAAACAGAGAGATTATAACTCATATAAAGTTTTTGTGACGAGGCATAAAATAGTCATTTTCCTTGACGACCAGCCGTCAGGCATTTCCTTCAGGAGATTTATCAACCTAAGGAATATGCAGGATAAATCGCCTAGTCCTACGTATGAACGAGATAAAGCAACTATAAATCTTTGATTATGGATAGTACAACCTATTTAAAGACATTAGTCAGTTTTAACTGCAAATCACTGAAAAGATCAATGGATGGAGTGAGACAACTATGTAAAACGGCCGATATTGTGGCGCTCCAGGAAACTTGGTTGCTCCCGCATGACCTTCCATTACTTAACAGTGTAGATAGTGAATTCGGGTGCACTGGAACATCTGCGGTGGATACATCCTCCGGAATTCTGGTTGGTAGACCCTACGGTGGCGTCGCCATCTTATGGAGGAAAAGTGCGTTCCAATCAATGTCCGTAATTGAATGTGAGAATGTGCGTGTATCGGCAATTGAAATTGTGTTGAGTAAGGACGAAAACACAACAGAGCGGCGCGGCACCGCAACGCTGAAATCGGCGGCACGCGTTGCGCCGCACCGCCGAACGCAGCGTTTAGCGGCACGCGCGCCGCGCCGCTCGCTCCTAGCCGCGGCGCGCAACGCTCGTACCCGCGGCGCGCAACGCTCGTAGCCGCGGCATGCAACGCTCATATCCGCGGCGCGCACCGCTCGTATCTGCGGCGCGGCGGCTCATTTGATGTCCACAGTTTCTGTAGGTCGGACGCTTGTTTTTAGGGTTCCGTAGCCAAATGGCAAAAACGGAACCCTTATGGATTCGTCATGTCTGTCTGTCTGTCTGTCCGTCCGTATGTCACAGCCACTTTTTTCCGAAACTATAAGAACTATACTGTTGAAACTTGGTAAGTAGATGTATTTTGTGAACCGCATTAAGATTTTAACACAAAAATAGAAAAAAAAGACAAGAAATTTTGGGGGTTCTAAGTATGGGGAACCCCCAAAATTCATTGATTTTTTTTCTATTTTTGTGTGAAAATCTTACGGCTACGGAACCCTAAAAACAAGCGTCCGACCTACAGAAACTGTGGACATCATATGAGCCGCCGCGCCGCAGATACGGGCGGTGCGCGCCGCGGATATGAGCGGTGCGTGCCGTGGCTACGAGCGTCGCGCCGCGGGAACGAGCGGTGCGCGCCGCGGCTAGGAGCGGTGTGCGCCGCAGCTACGAGCGAGCGGTGCGGCACGCGCGCCGCGCAACGCTGCGTTCGGCGGTGCGGCGCAACGCGCGCCGCCGATTTCAGTGTCGCGGCGCCGCGCCGCTCTGTTGTGTTTTCGCCCTAATCGTTCATCAATTGTTTTCAGTGTGTACATGCCTACAAATAGTGTAGAAAACCTACCTATTTTTGCAGAATGTCTCGGTGTGATAACCTCTATTATTGAAGATAATGTCGATGTTGAGGCATATTATATTCTTGGAGATTTCAACGCGCATCCTCAGGAACTGTTTTGCCAGGAATTGTTAAGTTACTGTATGGAACAGGATCTGTGTTGTGTAGATATTGAAGTACTTGGCATACACTCAAATACTTATACGTTCGTAAGCGATGCTCATGGTTGTAAGAGGTGGTTGGACCACTGCATCGTCACAAAATCGGCACGGGAGACAATACGACGTGTCCACGTACAACATGACGTGTATTGGTCTGACCACTCTCCCCTCCTCATAGAATGTGATTTAGGAAAAGTTCAAACTAAATGCGAGTTACCTGTCAAACAATCAGTTAATAAAGTGGTTTGGGGAGAAAGATCTTTACAACAGATAAATAAATATCAGGCCATTTGTCATGATAAGCTGAGAATGATAGATTTTCCTCAGGAACTAAGTTCTTGCGCTGATTTAATGTGTTCAAATCCTGACCACGCTAAATTAATTGCTGGTATGTATAGTTCTCTCATAGGTGTACTGAGCAAAGCCGCTGAAATCTCCTACGAGAGGAAATGTAAACGAAAGAAGGGTTACGTGGCGGGATGGAATAAATACGTTGCCAGCGCTCACGGGGAGGCAAGGCTTAAGTTTCAGATATGGGTAATGGCGGGAAAACCATCTAGCGGTATGATTTATCAGGAGATGTGCGATAGTAGGAAAATCTTTAAAACGAAGCTAAAATGGTGTCAAGATAACGAAGACCAAATTAAAATGGATAATCTTGCAGCAAATCATTCAGCTAAGGACTTTAAAAGATTTTGGAAAGATACAGCTAAACTGAACGTTAGGCCGAGCATACCAGTGAGCGTTGGTGGTGTGAGCGATCATAAGAGTATCTCTAACAATTTTAGAGATATTTTTACTGTTAGCTCTCCTCTGGGCCCGTCTAGTTGTGAGGTGAACGATGGTGGGGTCGGCATGGCTGAGCGCAATATCAAATTCCCAGCAAGAGAGATCGCTAGTGTGATCAAATCCATGGACTTGATCACACTAGCGATGGATTTATATTATTTATATTTATATAGCCATGGATTTAACCGCCTCCGTAGCGTAGTGGCTTGCCGCTCGCTTCACATCAGGAGGTCGCGGGTTCGATTCCCGGCGGGGTCCAACTTTGTGGACTCGGTTTGGTTGGTGGTAGGGCATTTTCTGAGCCCGCCTGGCTAGCTACCACCATCTTATCTAAGTCTTGCCGCCAAACATCAATGTTAACAGCATTGATGTGTTCCGGCATGAAGATAAGATAGCCAGTTCCCCATTGCGTTGGGGAATCTTGGTAAGCCCGCTTCCATCTTCGGCACCATCGTCACTTACCATCAGGTGAGATGATGCCAAGGGCTTACCAATTGAGGGTAAAAAAAAAAAAAAAAAAAAAAAACAAAAGTAAGTCGCCCGGTCATGACGGCCTCAGCGTTGAGCACTTTAAGTACGCAGGGCCACATTTGCCCCGTATCTTGTCTATGCTATACTCACTTTGCCTGGGTCACTCTTACTTACCGGAGCCCTAATGAGAACCGTAGTCGTCCCTATTGTTAAAAATAAAACAGGTGACTTGGCGGCAATGTCTAACTATAGACCCATCTCACTAGCTACAGTTACAGCGAAAGTGCTAGACGGTCTGCTTAACGATCGTCTCGGTACATACATTGAGCTCCACGATGCACAGTTTGGCTTCCGGCGTGGATTGTCTACAGAGAGTGCAATTTTATGCCTTAAGCAGACGGTCAAGTATTATACAGCGAGAAAGATTCCGGTCTATGCGTGCTTTCTTGACTTGTCGAAAGCTTTCGACCTGGTCTCATACGACCTGCTTTGGGACAAGTTGAGAGGCGCGGGTGTGCCGGTAGAATGTATCTCCTTGCTGCGGTTCTGGTATGGCAACCAGATCAACCAGGTCAGATGGGCAGGTTCACTGTCGGACGAGTATAAACTCGAATGTGGCGTAAGACAGGGTGGCCTAAGCTCTCCGTTACTGTTCAATCTGTATGTCAACGGTTTGATCGAGGAGCTCAGCAACATGCATGTCGGATGCTTTATTGACGGTACATGTGTCAACAACATTAGTTACGCAGATGACATGGTGTTGCTGGGCCCCTCGATCGGCTCTATCAGGAAGCTCTTGGCCGTCTGTGAGCAGTATGCACTGAGTCATGGGCTCAGGTACAACGCAAAAAAAAGTGAGCTGCTCATTTTCAGGGCTAAGTCTTTAAATCCTGATAATGTCCCTCCCGTTGTACTGGATGGTGCTGCTCTACGAATGGTCAAAAGTTTTAAATACCTGGGTCATGTTGTGACAGAGGAGCTTAAGGATGACATGGATGTAGAGAGAGAGCGCAGGGCGTTGGCGGTCCGAAGCAACATGCTGGCCCGAAAGTTTGCTCGATGCTCCAATGCAGTAAAGGTAACTCTTTTTAGAGCCTATTGCCACTCATTTTATTCGAGCAGCCTATGGGTCTGGTATACGCAGCGGGCCTTCAACGCTCTGCGTATACAATATAATAATGCCTTCAGGATGCTGCTGAAACTGCCGCGCTATTGTAGTGCCTCCCTAATGTTTGCAGAGGCCCGCGTAGATGGATTTCACGCGATTATAAGAAAAAGAACTGCCTCTCTTCTGGAGCGTGTACGTGGCAGTGACAACAGCATCCTGAAAACTGTATCAGCCCGTTTTGATTCCCCTATTTTTGAGCATTGGGTGAGGGTCACAACCGGGAATATTTAATTAATTATATCTTAATTTTAACGCTAACATTAGTCTTTAAGGTTTTTATATGCCATTATTGTTATTTTTACTAACACAATGTATGGATGAATTTCTGAAATAAAGTTATTATTATTATTATGCAGAAATATAAATTTGGGCTACTCTGACCACTTCGCGCTAGGTGAAGTGGCAGGAGCTACTCCAGCAGAAGCACAGTCGGCTGGAGGTCAGTGCGACGAGGAGAGAAAGCGTCGGACAATCCGGGCATTGTCGAGGAGGACTGCCTTTTGCATAGCCGCTATTATCGGTCTGCCTCGAATCGGTCTGTCCCAGCCGTCTAAGGTTACGATCCAGGTCAGCAGGGATCAAACCATTAACGGACAGGACTACAGGAATGATTTCAGTGGATTGCACTTGCCACACATCCGTAACCTCGTGTGCCAGGTTAAGGTACCGCAACCTCTTGTCGGCATCAGCTTGCACGAGATTTTCGTCGTGTGGAATAGTGATATCCACCAAAAACACCCTTGACTGCGCCCGATCCATCAACACGATATCAGGTCTATTATGATCAATAGACCTGTACGTGATGATGTCTCGGTCCCAGTAGAGCTTGGCGCGGCCGTTTTCGAGAACCGACTCCGGCGTGTACTTGTAATATGGCAACCGGCGAGCTATGAAGCCATACTTTAGAGCGATCTCTTGATGCAGGATCCTGGCTGCTTGGTTATGTCTGTGCAGATACTCAGTGTTACAAAGAATCGAACAACCGGAGGTTATATGGCGCAGGGTTTCACCTGGCTCACGGCACAACCGACATACGTCCAAGGTACCGTCTTTCATTATGAACTTCCTGTAGTTGTTCGTCTTTATAACCTGATCCTGTATTGCACAGACAAAACCCTCGGTTTCTGCAAAGAGGTCTCCGAAACGCAGCCAGTGCACGGAAGCCTTCTGATCTACGAAGGATCTGCAAAGAGCCTTAAAGAACCTTCCGTGCAGCTCTTTGTCTTTCCATGTGGCTTCCCGCTCAGCAGTACTAAGTACAGCCGGCGCTTGCCAGTTCTCTTGGGCCATGGATAAAGGGGTTAGTCCTTTATCACATACTATGACAACTCTATGCAAATCACTGTCGACTTTCGCCAGGAAATAGCTTCGGAGGCTGCATATTTCACGGTTGTGCATTTGTTTTGCACATAGAAGGCCACGACCGCCATTCTTCCGCGGAATATACAGCCTCATCACTGACGATCTCGGATGATGCATCCTGTGGAGTGTCATAGTAGTGCGGACCTTCCGATCCAGGGCATCCAATTCAGTCTGTGTCCATCTGAGTATGCCGAAGGTGTACAGAAGAACGGGGATGACCCAAGCATTGATTGCACGTATCTTGTTAACGCCCGACAAATAGCTATTAAAAACTTTTGTCAGGCGCTCCCAAAATACGTCACATACCGCCTGTTTCACCTCCGTCTCGTTCACACCAATGCTCTGCGACATACCCAAATACCGGTATATTTCAGTCTCAGAGAGGGTACGAATGTTCACGGAGTCACTATTGACTCCATTCGAATGCACCACCCTACCTCTCTCTACATGAAGGATCGCACATTTATCCACCCCTAGCTCCATGTTGATGGAGCTGCCTAAATTGCAAGTAGTTCTCAACAGCTCCTCCAACCGTGTTGCATTTGGAGCGAACAGCTTGAGATCATCCATGTACAGAAGGTGGGTCATGCGTAAGCCCCCTCTCTGAAACTGAAACCCCGTCCCTGATTTCTCGAGCAGAAAGCTGAGTGGGTTCAGAGACAGACAAAACCAAAGTGGACTCAGACAGTCGCCCTGGAATATACCCCTCTTTATCCAAATCCGGTCTTCCGCATTCGACAGCCGCTGACCATGGAGACTAAGGATCGTACTCCATTGCCCCATACATGTACCGAGGAAGTCTCTAACTGTACTATCAATCTTGTACAGCTCGAGAACTCTATTTAACCATGAATGGGGAACCGAGTCAAAAGCCTTCTTGTAATCAATCCAGGCAGCGGAGAAATTGCGTCGATTGCGGTTCACCAATTTGCCCACGACCGCATCAATCAGGAGCAGCTCCTTCGTACCGCGACTCCCGCCCCTACACCCATTCTGAGTTACCGCCATGATGTTATTCGCCTCTATGAAGGCGTCTATCTTGGCCTTCAGAATGGATGTTAGTGTCTTATATGTTGTAGAAAGACACGTAATGGGGCGGTACTGGCTAGGGTCAGCGGTATTGCTCGACTTAGGAGCTAAATGAGTGATCCCAGTAGTCAAGAAGTTCGGAACCTGACACTGCTCGAGTGCTTGCTGGAATTGGCTGGTTAAGGTCTCGTGACTAGCATGGAACTCCTTGAGCCAATAGTGGTGCAGTCCGTCGCTTCCTGGGGTTTTCCAGTTCGGAGCTTTACGGACCGCTTGCAACACATCATCGGTACTAATGGTCAAGGGGTTCATAGGCTCGATGCCATCACATGCCTCCTCCAACTCAGCCATCCACCGCTCCTCGTTGTGTTGAACGGGCCTAGACCACAGGTTACGCCAAAAGGCCACCATTCTCTCGTGATCCGGGCTTTCGCCACTGTTCAACACAGCAAGTCGGTCCAACTATCTGTAGAACTTCTTTTGATCACTCATGAAGAGGCGATTCTGACGAAACCTGTCTACTCGCTCCGAGTATCGCCGAATACGATTTGCCCACGCAGCTATCCTTTGGTCATCAATGCGCTCTGCAACTAATCGCAATGCATGCTGTCCTGCAGGATCAAAGTCTGATCCTGCAAATGCAAGCCTGACGAAGCGCATCACTCGGGGCCTGGTGTTGCCCGACCTGAAAGCAATCAGTTTGCCAATGAGGACCCTTGCCTTAGTGATACGACGCTCGATCCTTTTCCGCCAAGCCGGCTTTCCCCGAGGGGCGGAGATCCGAGCTGGTTCTGGCAGTTTGGCACCAACAAATCGGCAGACCGCCATTGCAGCGCCAAAAAGGATTGAGTTTGTATCACCAAGGTCGCTGCTACTCGCCAAATAATCTGGCAGCATGCGATTTACGGCCTCAATGGCATCCCGATTCCGGACGCTAAGGGGCAATCGTGGAAGCCGCGGCCTCTCCTCAAGAGGCAGAGTGCGGAATTCCTGAATCGCCTCCTCAAGTGTGCTCCTGATCTGCTCTAATTCCTGGGAAATCGTTTCAGTCTCAATATCCTCATTAGGTAATTGTGCAGGGCCAGTGGGCGGTTCGTGCACTTGCGGTACATGCGCCGATAGGCGTCGCGACCCATTGAATGAGGATCTTGAGACCGGAATGACTTCGCGTCGTAGTCCTTCGAGTTCGGCCGCGCCAAAGATGTTCGAGCGCAATATGTACCGAACTCGGTCCGATAGGTTTTGCTCCGAGACAGACAATGCGGGCTCCAAGCGCAAAAACTCTTGGTGCATCCTCACTCGGTACCCCGTTCGACGAGTTTCTCCCCCCGTCGCACCGTAGTTCGCATGAGGTTTTCATTTTGAGATCTAGTCCATCTCATGCGGCGTACCCCACCAGCGGCGGGCGCCGCTTGCCGGGCCTGCGAAGACCCTGCCGACGCCAAGCGCACTGGTGGCGATGATGGAAGTGATCGGCCAGGTGTTTGGGCCGGTCGTGATGCGCCAACTCGCATGCTGCCACGCCTGGCATTAGCGCGACCAGACGCGCCCCGGCGGCCCCCGGGCAGCGACCCTATGCGACCTTCATTATTCAAACTTTCCATCATCTTTGTACAAATGACCGTTATGGACCCCTATATTATTATTATTATTATAAGTACTTTGTCAGACTAGCGGTTTTGGCGCGAGCCACTTACGTTTGCTGCTTTTAGGTCCGGATTCTCGAATCCCAACCACAAGACTTTATAGTTTTTTTGCCTTTTTATTTTTTGTGAACTTATGTAAATAAGTAAATAAAAAAACTTAAGTTATAAAAAAAAATTGAGACATTGGAACGAATTTTTATCTATAGCGCCATCTTACGCCATACAGGGTGACTTTAAATTAGTTCTTGATACGAAAGGCTATGCATGTGCTCATGATAACGAACAAATTTCCCTAAGGAACCCATAGTTAAATCGTAAAAAAAAATGTTGGACTCTTCGTACTAATTTGGCCGGTCAATTCATTGATTTGTATAGAGAGTCAAAATTTTATTTTGCGATTTGACTATGGATTTCTTAGGGAAAGTTGTTTGTTATCATGAGCACATTTATAGCCTTTCGTATCAAGAACTAATTTAAAGTCATCCTATATAAGTGAATTATATACCTGATGATTGTGCCGCCCTGCCCCATGTTTTGCAATAGGGAATTTTCCACGGCTTTCTCTAAATCCAACTAGATGGCGCTGATAACATTTGCAATAAGAAAATCTCTAAAAAGTCGCTAAAACTAATTGATATTACTGACTAATATCATAATAAATGATGAATAAATTTCTAATATTACGTACCACCATAGTCAAATCGCAAAAAAATTTTGGTCTCTCCATACAAATCGATCAACTGGCCGGCCAAATTAGTATGAAGAGTCCAAATTGTTTTTTGCGATTTGACTATGTGTTCCTTAGGGAAAGTTGTTTGTTATCATGAGCATATTCATAGCCTTTCGTATCAAGAACTAATTTAAAGTCAACCTGTATATGTATGTATTTAAATGTATATGTGTATGTACATATATCAGTCTCTGGTTCCCAAGATACAGGGAATCCTAGTTTGGGGCCAAATAAACGTGTGTGATTTGTCCCGGATATAACTATTATTATATTATTATTATTATATTCCTGAGGCTGGGAAAAGCTCGCCCTAGACAGGAACGAATGGCGCAAGTGTGTGGGAGATGGTCGCAGGGCGTGTGATGAGGCCTGGTTGAAGCTGCTATCCGAGTGGAGGAACCGTAGACATCTAGCTGCTTCTAATCCATCTGTAGGCAACTTTCCCTGTTGGTCCTGCGGTCGACTGTGCCGGTCTCGAATTGGGCTGTACAGTATTAGATTCTAATAATCCAGCTATTTATAGGTGTTTCAAATAAATAATTTATGAGAAAAATTAATAAAGTAAAATTTCATAACATAACGTCTTTCGTTTCTAAAATAAATGATATCTGGTAGGAGTTTAGGACAGACCAAAACGAGCGTGGACATATTTTTACGAAAATGCCCATATGCATGTTGTCGGGTCGCGTGTTGTCTGTCATCTGTCACGTCCGCACTGTATGCCAAGAACCCTTTAGCCCAGTCATCGAGGAGTTTCTTTGTATGGAGACCCCAACATTAATTTCTCTATCAATGAAACTTTGCACGATTGTGAAGGATAGTGTATAGATGGAAGATGACAAAGAAGCCAAAAGATTTTGTGGCTGGAAGTATGTGTTTTATACCTAAATATGAAAATTGCATTTAAAATTCGGTGGATAATTGCTCGATCGAATATTTCTGTACTATTCGTTAGTAGTAACTTAATGGCACGCGTATATAGCAGTATCCAATACTTTTTCGAATTTTGTGACGCTTAAGTTAAGCAAAACATGATTTTTTCGATTTTACTTCCGATGAATAATTTCTCGATTAAGTTTTATTTTTCAGTATAGTTTTATATCTTGCTGGACATCTTTTTGTATAAGTATCCAAAAGATTTTCCTTTAAGATCATAACATAATAGTTTTTATGCTATAACTAATTATGTAAAATTTCTCAGTCCATTTTTATTTATTTATATGGTACATAATAATAAATATAAACAGTATTTCAGGTTATCCAATAAAATTTCGATACATTAAACTTATATGTATGAAGCGTCACACACGTACGTAAGGTCACGCGACCCGTTTGCCGGCCACTACCCATTTCCGGCCTTTTCACACTTTATTTTGTATAATAGTAATAGTTCTAAAAAATATGTTCGGATTCGTTTGATCTGCACAAAATTACGCGTAAGTAGGTATTCCACACATAGTAAAAAAAAACTCACTAAAAGACTGTTAAATATAGATTACAAAAACATCAATATCAAATAACTTGTTAGGTACCTATAAATAATGTAAAAAAATATTATACGTATGGCGGCGTTCAGCGCCATAGTACGAAAGCTAAAAAATACAATAAAATAATAAAAAAAACAAAAATAAATCATTTTAATCAGAGATGTTCATGAGATACAGCCCACTGAGAGAAAGACGGACAGACGGACAGACAGCGGAGGCTTATTAATAGGGTCCCGTTGATCTTTGGGTATGGAACCCTAAATAATAATACTAATCCTTGTTTTTCTATTAAATTATTAAAGTATTGAAAGTTAACAACCTGGACCATTTTATTTCATTAAAAGTAACTTTGCTGCCTTTTGGTGTAATAATGTACTTTGCTACTTACTTGAAAATATTACTGGTTTATAAAATTGTATGAATAAAAAAAACTTTTTTATAGAGCTTTTGTTATTAATTATACAATTATTATTAATTATTTATATTAATAATTACAATTAATAATTTACAAAATTATATTCCTGAAATAAAATATTACAATAATTAGTTATGCTGTCCTAGATCTTAGCATCCGCATCCGCTGCATCCGCTGTATGGAGCTTTCGCATAAATTTTGACATCCGTATCTATATCATCCGCAATATTCAATGCGGATTTTCATGCAGATGCGGATCTAGGACAGCATAACTAATTATTGTAATATTTTATTTCAGGAATATAATTTTGTAAATTATTAACTGTAATTATTAATATAAATAATTAATAATAATTGTATAATTAATAACAAAAGCTCTACAAAAAGTTTTTTTTATTCATACAATTTTATAAACCAGTAATATTTTCAAGTAAGTAGCAAAGTACATTATTACACCAAAAGGCAGCAAAGTTACTT
Organism: Coleophora deauratella; assembly: GCA_958295455.1. Classification (NCBI taxonomy): domain Eukaryota; kingdom Metazoa; phylum Arthropoda; class Insecta; order Lepidoptera; family Coleophoridae; genus Coleophora; species Coleophora deauratella. Next base: position 7,077,015 of record OY282408.1, on the reverse strand, counting down.
TAATCAAATAAAATGGTCCAGGTTTTTAACTTTCAATACTTTAATAATTTAATAAAAAAACAAGGATTAGTATTATTATTTAGGGTTCCATACTCAAAGATCAACGGGACCCTATTAATAAGCCTCCGCTGTCTGTCCGTCTGTCCGTCTTTCTCTCAGCGGGCTGTATCTCATGAACCGTAAAAGGTAGATAGCTGTAATTTTCACAGTGTGTATTTCTGTTGCCACTATGACAACAAAGGCTGGCAACGCACTTGTAACTCCTCTGAGGTTGCGGGTGTCTATGGGCGGCGGTAATCGCTTACCATCAGGTGATCCATCTGCTCGTTTGTCAAACTATGCCATAAAAAAAATTAAAAACTTAAAAATTAAAGGGGCTGGTAGGGTGACACCAGAAACGTATTTTTGGTGGAATTCTAAATATTGTACGATGGTACGGAACCCATCATGCGCGAGTCCGACTCGCACTTAGCCGGTTTTCATTTATTTATGCCCATACAAACCCATACAAAGGACTATGCAAAAAATTATATGGACCCTATCCGCACCCACCAACAGAAGTGGCATTAGTTTCAAAATTATTGTGACGTCCCATTAAAATAATAATAACCATTTTCAATCCAAAAACGATAGGGATTTATTAAAATATACGAGAATAGTTATTTGTTCAACTAATGAGCAAAGTTATTTTTTGCTTCGAGTGCTAGCTTTAAATCACGAGCTAGCGAGGTAGTCTAGAATTGAATCATGAGCGTAGCAAGTGATTCTTATATAGACTACTGAGCATTGTGAGTGATTTAAAGGCACGAGACATAAAAATGACCTGCTCTCATGTTAAACATACAACTTTCGACCAGCGAGTAAAGTAAAATCGTAGTTGATTAAATTCTCTCTGGAGGCAATATAGTTTTTTATTATAATGTTTTTAATTTAGAGGTTGCGTTCGGAAACTGTTCATGTTTACTAGTAACTACATATTTATTTTAAATATTACGTCTTTAAAAATACAGTAGCACAATTTATAAACTTGAATTTCTTTAAATAACATATAACATTGTGTGCTTATCAATTAAAACGCTCCCTACGCCAAAATGAGTTTCTGAACCAACCATCGCTCATATTTTTTTCAGCGTCGCGCCAAAGGTCGTGTTCGAAATTCGAATCACTTTTTCTCACGCCTAAAGCAAAAACAACTTTTGCTGCGAGTTTTTAGGGACCAAAGGCACTCTTTTCGCGCTGGACAGGTGAAAAACTGTTTATTAATCTGTTGATTCAAAGCAGCTTGTTGCTGCGAATGTTAGTTAAAGTGTTCGAATTTCGAACACCAGCTTCTATCACTATCGTGTAAAGTTTTCTAGCTGGTAGAGGTGAAAAGTTGTATGTTGTAACAACAACTTTCTACGACTACTCATGAATCTGATCACATTTCCCGCAAAAAAGTTTTTGAACTCCTCATACTATTTGATCAAATGAGCCTCCAAATGAGTATTGGAAATCAAATTCGATTTGCATGAAAACCCCATATCTACGGCGGATGTCGTCATAGCAAAAAAACATCAGGCTGCACAGATGTATTGACTGAGATACGTTTGTAATCTGTTGTGGGTGGGGGCGATTTTTTTGTGTAGTCCTTTTCTCTTTTTGTGTAGTATTCGGATTTGCATCCCCGGATGAGCCTTTAAATATCCGCATCCGCGGATTTCAAAGAATCTGCATCCCTAACCTCCCTGATTTTAATGTGTCGATTAATATTCGTACATATACAGTATATCCCGAATGGCCCATTTCTACCCTAAAACAACCCCCTTTATGGGGTCCTTCCATCATCGTCCCCCTCCCTGGGACGACTATTACGCGGATATCACACTGAGGCGGAAATCGGACGGGAGCGCGAAGCGACGAAATTCGCATGCGGCAGTGTTCCGCTCCACCGGACGGTTTCCGTCCGAAGCTGCGGTGCACGACGAAGGCGCGGTTTCCGCCCCACCGGACGGTTTTCGTCCGAATTCTGTCGTAGACAAAAATCCGGACGGTACTGCGGTGCAGTGGTATACCTGTGAATCGCACCGCGTCTCCGTCAGGGAGCGCGGATCCGTGTCGTGCGAATCGCGCCTCCGGACGGAGAAGCGGTGGAAGTCGCGGTTTTTGTATACAAATCAACATTTTACAGTACAAAGTTTACAGTTACAGTAAAAGCTCCACCGCAATTCGTCGCGGTGAGCGGAGCAGTGTGTTTTCCGCGTTAGATTTGTGGCGACATCTATCGCACCGCCACGAACTATACCTAGATCGCACTATTGAAAGTTTCTTCAGATTAACTATACAACTTCCAACCATCATTGGTTGGAACACGGCCGGTCCCCTGGCATACCACCTCGCCTGGCGGATGTACCTCGCTTTTCCTCCGAAGAGTGGTAACACACAGTTCCTACAGTGGTGACCCCAGACGCTAAACATCCTGGCGCAACCTTAGACATCACACTCCTCAACAACCCTCCAGTTGGTAATGCAAGCCGCAGCAACACAGCAGTCCAGTACATCGAAGTTTACCAGGACCAACGAAAGCCATCAATTGAGCTTCCTGGCCCTGATACTTCACTCTGAAGCCCATCAGGTTCGCAAACCCGTTGACACCGCATCGTACACCATGGAACCAGCGAGCTTCACTTTTCAGGCAGCAAGCTGTCGGCAGCCCACGCTGTATAGAGCACGCGCTCCACGACGCCTGCTTCCCCTGCACCGCACGCCTGAACCTCCTCGTCCTGACTCAGCTTTGGACTTGAGTTGAGCACTTCGGCCTGGCGTTCTCTACTTACCGCAGCCGCCGCATCGCGACGCGCGTCGTCGCCCCGCCGTATGCACCGGCAACACTGGACCGTCAACTCTAAACGGATTGACCTCCGGTCTCGGAGGGGGAGTGATGTGGCGACATCTATCGCACCGCCATCAACTAATCCTAGAACGCGATATTGAAAGTATCTTCGCACTACGGATATATACGACTTCCAACCATCAACAGTTGGACTACGGCCGGTCCCCAGACATACCACCTCGCCTGGCGAAGGTACCTCACTTCCCGCTGAAGAGCTGTCGCCACAGTTCCTATTAAATTAATTATTAATTAATTATTTAATTCGATTTTTTAATTTTTATGCACCTCTGCACTAAAAACGTCAAAGTCAAAGTCAAAGTCAAAATATTTTTTATTTAAGTAGATGCTGTACGCATACTTTTAAATCGTCTTTTTTTTCTACCTAGTACAAAGTTCCTACCACGCGGAACTTGTACACTCAACGTTTCGGGAAGTGTTAGCGGAGCGAGAAGAAACGTCGAGCCCAAAAGAAACTCGCCCCAACACATATTTTGAAATAAATACTTAATATCTATTACAATTGATGTCATTACTAAAGCTATGAGCTGGAAGATCTATACATGTCCATACATCATTGTTATTAACATAGTCTTGGGTTTTATAATATCCTCTTGAACACAGGCGTTTCTTTACATATTCTGGTAGATAAACTAGTTACATTTTCAGGTATTTTATTGTAGAATTTTATACACTGCCCCATGAACGACTTCTTTACCTTACTCAGTCTCGAATCTCTTTATTGTACAAAACATTAATTAGTTAGGGGGTCGTTGGGTAGGTTTTTTAAAATATAGTAGGTTTGCGAAAAGCATTTTTCAATTTAGGGATCCGTTTTCGAAATATTTTTTTTTTGTTAAAGTCATGTCCCCCATCTTTCTTCCAGCTAAACGGTTGTTACTAGAAATGAAAAAAAAATCACGGCAGTTGTTTCTAGAAATGTTAAAAAATTCACGGCATAACGAAGTTAAAAGGAAAACTGTCACAGCTAAGGGCGCTTTTATTGTCATGCGGATTTCTGCCCGCATGCGTGTGGTGTTTCCAAAGCGACCCGCGTGCGTGTTCCACGGATGACAATTAAAAGACCCTAAAAACATGTAATGAAACGATAGCACGCATGCGGGCACGACCCACATGCGGCCAGAAAGCCACATGACAATAAAAGCGCCTATTGGCGACGGACTCCACATAGCTTTAACAGTAATATACTTACCTATAAGTAGAACAGAAGTAGCTATAACCATTATGTAAACGCAAAGCTGCGACGAAAGCGTCTCGGCCCGCTGCACTCAGTCTGAGCTAAACCAACATCGGCTATGCACCAGATATTACTTATGGGTCCTGTCTTGTATAATGTTCTTCAGTTACTTTGCTACTCAAAAGTGTGACTTTGTGAGTTTTTCTTCCAATAATTGAACTTGAACTGAAGAACGTTACACATAACAGGAGCTTTGATTTAAGGAAAGAAAGAATATATGAATTTTTTGCAGGGCTTCATAAACAATATGGACATTAGGATATTAGTCAGTCCATGTTGTATGAATGGTGCAAATTGTTTATAGAAGGTCGCGAAGTGTTGAAAATGATACGCTCGCTCGTCGGCCAAGAACTTCAGTCAATGAAGACAAGTTGAAGCCAAATTGAAGAATAAAACTGTTAAAGAAATAGCAAAAAGAAAAGCAGAAAAGTGTTGGTACCGGCTTCAGTCGTTAAGCATATGGCTTAAAAGCAGCTGCAGTAACTTCTGATACTGGGGTCGGCTACTAGTCCTACGAATCCACCAATCTGGACTTGCCTACCTCCATTTGGAGTATGTCTATCTTCCCGAGATATGAAAAGAGATCCGTGCCCCTGCAGTGGGGATGATATGAGTTGTACACACGTACACACAAGCAAACCAGAACCAAGCACATGCTCACAGACACATACATTGAGCCATCGTATACACTTTTTGTGAAATGTTACTTCTGTGCTTCAATGTGTAACTGTATACTCATGCACCCACAGAAAGTCAATCAATCAATCGCAGATAACTGACTGACCTAAGATGCTGTTTTACGTCAAAGATCGAGCAAAGACAAACTATGGACGTATTTCACTTCAGATCATAAAGATCTGATGATTAGATGTATATAATTTACGTATTATTATGTAAATTACGTAATTTAGTCATTACGAATCGTCACGCACGCAGGTTTGACGACTTCTAGCTTTCTGAATACGCCTGATTTCGAAAAGTTATCCGTACCATAGAACACATACATATGCTGCAGTGCGGAAGACAAAACAGGAAATCGTAGAATATAATCAGCCATTATATTCAGCGTTTGTGGACTATGAGAAAACTTTTGATTGGATCGAGTCCTGGCTAAAGCCCTTGAACGGGAACGCCGCAATGTTAGTCCTTTATCAAAACAAAAATTTGAAATCTGTCCCGCTGCAGAAAAGGGTGAAACAGGGAGACGTTATATCTAACAGCCTGTTCACTGTTGTTATAATAATAATAATTTATTTATTTGGGAAAAAACAAGTTTAGGATTTAGAACAAAAACATGGGTAGGTATAAACATAGTTGTTAACTCTTAAAAGCTAATTAATATAATGCGACACTAACTCTCCCACTAGGATTCCCTGTGTCGGAAGAATTAGTCTCTTCCCAGTTACAATTGATTAGTTAGGTAAGATTTCACAATTTAGGAAAGCAACTAAGAAAAGTAAAAAGTATCATAAGTAGGTAAGTGGGTAAGTATCAGAAGTGTAAGTATAGTGTATGTAGGAAATATAGATTACGACATCGACAGTAGAACTATTTGTTTTTAAAAAACTGAATTTATAAATAGAGCACGAAAAGATTAATAGGTACTTTTTTTGCACTGTACTGTGGGTACTTATCTATGTCTTCCAAATAAAACATAAAAAATAGGCAAGCAACACGTACGACCTGCGTGATCATGCGACACCGAATGACCGCTATGTATATGTGCAAAGGACTTTCACGGTTATGTACTGTGCATAACCGCGAGACTTGAGTGTGGTGACGGCCATCTATTCATTAGACATGGGAACAGTCAAAGATTAAGTGCTAGCCAGAAGTGTCAGTGTTTATCCATAGAAATAATTGTGTTTCAATAGATTTTTACAATGACAGAAAAATATTGCTGAAATGAAGATGTATGATGTGTTTATGTTTATAATATATATATATATATATATGTGTGTGTGTGTGTGTGTGTGTGTGTGTGTGTGTGTGTGTGTGTGTGTGTGTGTGTGTGTGTGTGTGTGTGTGTGTGTGTGTGTGTGTGTGTGTGTGTGTGTATGTGTGTGTGTGTGTGTGTGTGTGTGTGTGTGTGTGTGTGTGAGTGTGTATTTTGTATTCCCGGATGTTCTATTCTCCGTCGTATAATAATCCATATCGGTTAACCACAGTTTGATCTTTTTTTTACACACATATCTCGAGCAATTAAAAATATCTACATGTTTTTGGGCTTTAGCGTACAAAAATGGTCCGCGATATGACAGGAAACGTGTAGCAAAGGTATTTTTTGTTAAGTTGTTTGTCCATATCGGATACCTTCTAGACCTATAAGTGTTGGTGAGGAATTGAGGGGCGACTTTGTGGAAATTTAAGAGGACTCCGACAATATACAGGTGTCTCACAGTGAGTTGTTTACAGTCATGGTAAAGCATAGTTGTTGGATACCTAAAGGGCTTCTTATTCGCAACTTTAAGGATTGCCCGTTGTGCTCGTTCGACTGGCAAAAGATATGTTGCACATGCACCCCCCCAAACTGCGACACAGTAATTAAGTACGGAATTACATACAGCATCGTAAACGATTTTGACAACATTTGCATCAGCAATTTTCCTTAGCTGCTTAAAAATGTAAATTAGCTTGCGGACACGTGATCGAACTTTATCTGTTTGGATTTCCCAAGTTAGACGTTCATCAATTACGACCCCAAGATATTTAAGATATTTCACTTGTTCAATTGTTGGACAACTGCTGCAACTGTTATAAGAAGAAGTCCTGCCTGTGATTGAAAGAACTCGGCACCAACATTAACAGTGAGTACATCACCCACATTTGATCGTTGACGATAATTACTATGATTTTGCCTGAGACTTTGGAAGTCCTAGGTACAGATATCAATGGACTCAATAGACCATCTCAACAACTCGGTCTTAAAATGAACATAAGACAAAAATGATGTCAAAAGTCCATGTCCTGAAAACCCATGGCTCTGAAGTTTGGAGACTATACTCGAAGTTATTGACTAATATAGGGTGACTTTAAATTAGTTCTTGATACCAAAGGGTGTGCATGTGCTCATGATAACAAACAATTTTCCCTTAGTAACCCATAGACAAATCGCAAAAAAATTTGACTCTTCATACTAATTTGGCCGGTAAGTTGGTCAATTTGTATGGAGAGTCCACATTTTTTTTACGATTTGACTATGGGTTCCTTAGGGAAAGTTGTTTGTTATCATTAGCACATGCACAGTCTTTTATATCAAGAACTAATTAAAGTAACCCTATATATGTACCTTGCACGAAAAGTCCAGCTAGGTACGTCTATCTTCAAGAAAGATACCTCTCAAGTGTCTCAAGACTAAAGTCTTTAATCAGTTTGTGTTGCTAGTAATAACCATATGGAACTAACAATAAGACATGTTCGCTTCGTATGAGCCTCATAAGAAGACTCAAGGTCACCCAAAGCGCTATGAAGTATTCTTGGAGTTTCCTTACGTGATCAAATCAGAACTGAGGAGGTGCGTAGTGAGAATATAAAGTAACACACATAGCTCACAGAATCGCTTAACGAAAGTGGCAATGGGCGGAGCACATAGCTCATAGAATTGGTGACGGTCGTGGGAAGCCATTAGAGACGGGCAACGCAAGACCAGTTTTGAAAACCCTAAAGGGAAGCCTATCAATAACCTTGAAAAATTATTATTATTAAGAAGCTTCATAATGCCTAATACCTAATAGTTTTAATTTCAAAGTTAAAAAATAGAATAAGGGAACTACATGCCTCAGTAAGCAAATCAGTAACGTTTTTTGATAATAATCAATGTCGTCCCCAGTGTTAGCGCAGATACTTTTTCTGTATGGGGATGGTTAGGCCATCCTCATGGACCTCCGATGTGGTATAACAAGTTAACAACTGCCTTTCAAAGCACGGAAACAGTCGAGATAAATGCCACTTACAGTCAAACCCATCTAGGTAATGACCGTACGTGCAATCAGTTAACCTACATGATCTGATGACCATGACCACTGCACAGTTAACAGCGTGTTTTGGCTGTAACGATGAGCATAATCATGATTTTACCTCGATAAGTGGGTATATTTTATGCTATATTTTCATAAGTTACAATAATACTTACAATTAATTAATGTAATTTTATTGCTCTTTTCTCTTTTTTTTACTATGTTATGTTATTTTAATCAATTGTATTTGTTGCTTCCATATATGTTTGTATTTGCTGAATAAACATATTTATTTTCTATTCTATATCAAGTACAAACTTTTTCGTTAGGTTATGCCTAATAACTTTTCTTCTGCACGAGATCCAGGTGAGCTATCATACAAAAAAAGTTTGTACTTTGTGTGACCTATCTTACGATATAGGTCACATTGCGTTACAAGTGTTACAACATATGGACCAAAATCGCCCATTCTCCTTTCAAACATTTTCAGAACAAAATGCCGTTTTTGACATTTGATAAAAAAGTTACTGAAAATGACAGTCTTCGGTCACGAGCATACCTACATAGCCTAATATCCGTACACTCAGACTGGGTAACAATAGTAAAATTTGATTTTTTACTTTACGGTACATAATACGCAAAAAATTCAATAGTATTAGTCAAGGAAAAATCTAAACTCTGAATCCTTCACAGTAAAAAGATTATCGGCACCCTTCCTTAGACTCCCCAAGCAGAGTATATCGATTTTTTTTTCAAATGAATGTAGATGTATGTATCGCTTCATTGTTTGACCTTGAGCGGATGCGGTACGCGCCACGCGCATCGCGTCTACGTCCGCCACCGCCCCGTAAGCCGTGAATGTGCAATAAACGTATTATCTAAAGAAATTCTAAAACTACTATTTGCCGAAATTTCATTGGATAGTTTTAAAAAGCTGTTTACTTCTGTAAATTGTGACTTCTAAAGGAATAAAATTGGACTGAGAAATTATGAGCCGTGAGCATTTATACGGAAACTATAACATTATGTTCCTATAGGAAAATGTTTTGGATACTTACACATAGAAAAGTCTAATAAGGTATAAAACCATAGTAAAAAATAAAATTTGATCGAGAAATTATACCTTAGTAATTATAGCAAAATAACATATTTTGTTAAATATCGAAGTTAAAAAGTTCAAAAAAGTTTTGGACAGTTTTACATACATATAATAACAACCTAACACTAACATATCGCGTTGGAATAATGGATTGAGAAATTGTTCGGTAAGAGTTATTAGCAATATTCATGTTTAGGTATAAAATACCTACTTCCAAAACTTAAATCTCCGGGATACCTTGTCACACCTCATCTATGGAACCAACTTAATCATACTGCAAAGTTTTACGGACAGAGGAGTTAATGCATACCTCAACCTCCTCGATGACTGGACACTTCGGATCGGACATTTTGAGCTAAGCTTAGAGATCGATGCGTTTCGATATTCTAAATACCAGACAAAAACTCCCGAGTGTCAATTATTTCTAGTTTTTGAGAAAATAAATTCCAAAGTTGGTCGTTATGTTCTATTTAGAAAATACAAAAAAATATTTTTTTCCGGAATAAACTATGCGTCCGTGAAGCTATTTACGTCAAATTATAGAGCGATTAAAACAACATTTATTGATATGTACCGCTAGTCGTTTTATTTTTTTTTAAATAATATTTGATGTTAGTAGCATCCAGAAATCTACTCACAATGTAGAGAATTAAGTTGTGCATCGTCACAAAAAAACACAACTGTTAATACCGTGGGATATCGGAGTTGACTGACCGTTTTGACTAGCAATATTTTAATTAAGTTTTTGCTATGAAGATTCAATTAGGCGCAGTAAACAAAATCAAAGTCTTTGATTTTCGAATGCCTGCGTAAAAGAGTGGTGTTTATGTGTGAGTTATGTGCATAAACTTGAGTAGGTAATTGTTTTTTCTTCTACGTCCAATTTTATACAGGGAGTAACAAAATTGGTGTAGGACTAGGGATTCTACTCATCGTACTAAACAAGTTTTGTTCTATGACCTTAATCAAATCATAAAAAAAATTTTGGACTCCTCATTCATTCTGTTTTGTCATTTTTGTATGGAGATTCCACATTTTTTTTGCGATTTGAGCAAACTCGTAGAACAAAAATTGTTCAGTACGATGAGTAGAATCCGCAGTTAACGGGTCCTATACCAATTTTTTTAACGCCCTTTATACCTACACTTGCTAATCAAAATTATTTATTAAAAATTTTATTGTAGTTTTATTATTTATTTTTTGATAAATTTATTTATTTTTAATTAATTTGTATGTAATTTAATTTATTTAATTTTCTATTTGATTGCTCTGTTCACGAACGGAACCCACCGGCGCACCAGCGGCGACGTTATAACCTCGCCCCGCACCTCACGGCGGCTGCGGGCCCCCCGCGATCGCCTGTCATTCTGGATAAGACTTAAACGCGAGCGCACGCGCCTTCACATATTTGTAATTTTTTCTTAACATTTTGGCCATTCGAGGACTTCGGAGTTCATCAGATTCAGAAATACCGGCGAGGTCAACGAACACGTACGAGAGGATAATTCCATGCCACGGCGGCGCGTGGCTCTGCGATTTGACTCGCCAAGGACAAAAGTTTGCGGTGTGGTGGAAATATACCAAGGAAACATTTATTCAAAAGAATAATTCAATCATGTTTGGTGTAAAATACATCAAAAAGGAACATTTCAGTCCGATTTAAAATTCAACGGAAACTCATTCATCAAGATCAACATCAGTGATCCAGAATCATAATTCACCTATCCAGAACCAACAGAACCAGAACAAAAACGCAATCGGGACCAAGGAAAAAGCCTTTGTGAGTTCGTTCCATATTAATTTCCCAATTTCCCGAATTTTCAATACATTTGCATTTGTCGTTTCTATATTAAATACCAAATTTCCTTTGCTTATTTCATATTCATACCTACCTTCGGTCGAGTTTGGCGCGCCCGGAAAGGCGCAGCGTTGCGCTGGGACCGCTGCATTCAGCGCTTGTTGCCGCTGCACACAGTGCTTGCTGCGCGCGCTTTTTTGCAAAACACCCACATTTACCTGGTTGCTTCGCGATCCTTCTGCTTTGCCAAATTTAAGTATTTCACTTTTTATTTAACTGTTTATTTCACTTTCATTCCTTTATAATCTGTTGCTAATTTTACAATCAAATATTTGTAGCATTTTACACTTAAATTTCAAACATTAGTATATCAAAGGTAAAGCTTAGTAATTCAATTGATTACTCAACAATGAGTAATCTTGGAGAGTTGAGAAGAACAAGGGGCACATACAAAAGAAAGCTCACCATATTTAATCAATATTTAGATGAAACTTTAACAGTTTCAACACTTAACAACTTACAATCATGTGAGCTGTCTAACCGATTACAAAAAATAAGGGATATGTACAATGAATATGATAACATACAAACAAATATCGAAATTTCAGTGGAAACTGAGGACGACATAGCAAAGGAACAAGAGGAACGACAGTCATTCGAGTCCGAGTACTTCAGGGCAGTCGCGGCCGCGGAGGAGGCGCTGGAGCTCCGCGAGCAGCGGCGCAGGGCTGCCTCTGCGTGCAGTGACGACGCTTCGGCGACGGGCTCTGGTACTGGTACTGCTATACATACAGGTGGGCTAAACATTAAATTACCCCCCATTAATTTACCCACTTTCTCTGGCCGATATCATGATTGGTTAGGGTTTCGTGATATTTATTTATCACTCATACATAACAATACACACATGGCAAAAATCAATAAATTCTATTACTTGAAGGGAGCCCTAAAGGGTTGCGCAGCCTTGGTTATCTCAGAGGTTAGTTTTTGTGAAAATAATTACGATATAGCTTGGCAACTCCTCTGTGATCGTTACAATAACAAGAGATTGCTTTTAAATCATCATTTAAAATCACTATTCAATATTGAGTCGCTTACTCAAGAATCATCAACAGCCATTCACAACGTAATCGATACAGTACATAAGGATCTTAGAGCTCTTAAAACTCTTAGTTTACCTACAGAACACTGGGACATATTGATAATTCATATGATTTCTAACAAATTGGATCCTGTAACTTCTCGAGAGTGGGAGGAAGAACGTAACAAATTGAAAGATTTTCCTACATTGGAGTTATTCTTTAATTTTCTAAAAAATCGTGCCGATTTGTTGGAAAACTTGGAGGATAAACAAAATGACACTAAGACAGCACACAGTCGTACGTTACGTAGGCACAGCGATATCACTCACACACGCACAAAAACATTTGTTGCTAATTTGAACCCAGAAACATCGCGATTCAAGTGTCCTTTGTGCAAAGGAAATCATGCTATCTACCAATGTTTTCGTTTTAAAACATTGTCAATAGAATCTAGAATTCAAAAGGTAAAAGAAATGAAATTATGCATGAACTGTTTGCGCAAAGGTCACAATGAACAAAAATGCATCTTAGGTCCATGCAAACTTTGCTCGAAAAAACACAATAGTTTATTACATATTCAGAATACAAATGCTGTTGAGACCTCGGGTTCCTCTGCCACGGCACCTGAAACAGAATCAGTACAAAATAATGTAACCTTGTCATCAATACATCAAGGTCAGGTTTTGTTATCAACCGTTCTCATTGGCGTTATTGATAGCGAAGGTAAAACCCGTAAGGTTCGTGCACTTTTAGACAATGGAAGTACCTCAAGTTTTATCACAGAAAAGTTGCATTCAGAACTTAAGCTTTCTAATCAAAAAACATCAATCTCAGTACAGGGATTAAATAAACAAAATTCACAAATCACTAAGACATGCGATGTGAACATTTCGTCGCTCACAAATAGTGGTTATACAAAAAAGGTAAATTGCCTTATTGTACCACAAATAACACAGTTTTTACCTACGAATAGGATAAATATTGAATCATTCAAAATACCTCAGCATATTCATCTTGCAGACCCATCATTCCACTTACCATCAGAAGTGCAGATGTTACTGGGTGCTGACATTTTTTGGCAGGTATTAGGCAGCAATCACATATCCTTGGGAAAACACAAACCCACACTCAATGAAACCAAACTAGGTTGGCTAGTTTCAGGTTATATTCATAATCATAATTCGAACTCCAAAGCTAGGTCGAATTCAAACAATTCATGTAACATGAAAAACTCATGTAACAATTCAGGCAGAAATGCACATTCATTCAATATTCAGTCATGTGACAAAATACATTCATATTCATGCGAATCATTAAACATAATTCATACATCTGATGAGAATCACGACCAAAATACAGTCCACTGCCATTTTATAAATCAGTCAGATTCTGAGCTACAGAAGAAACTTAATCAATATTTTGAATGCGAATCATTTAATGATGTTCCTCAAATTACAAAGAGTGAACAAGAGTGTGAACAAATTTTCACACAAACAACAACTCGTCAACCTGACGGTCGGTTTGTTGTAAACATTCCATTGAAACAATCACCTGATGGTTTAGGTGACTCACAAGAGTTAGCTTTAGCTAGGTTTTTTGCCTTAGAGCGCAAATTTAAACATGATTCAGTGTTCCAACATAAATACATAGAATTCATGAACGAATACATAGATTTAGGGCATATGTCCGAAAACATTTCATTCAATAATGAAGAAGTATCTTACTTCTTGCCACATCATGGCGTCTTACGAGAAGCTAGTCTCACGACAAAACTAAGAACAGTCTTCGATGCCTCGGCTGTCACTAAATCAGGCTTATCATTCAACGATATACAGCTAGTTGGGCCTATAGTACAGGACGACTTGTTAAGCATACTCATTCGCTTTAGACAGCATAGGTACGTAGTAAGTTCTGACATTGAAAAAATGTACAGACAAATAAACATAAATCCATTACAGAGATCCTTGCAGCAGGTATTGTGGCGAGCAAACCCTGCTCATGAAATAAAGATTTATAAATTAAATACAGTAACGTACGGCACTGCATCGGCACCTTACCTTGCTACTAGGTGTCTCGCTCAATTAGGGTACGACTGCAAAGACAAATCTGTAAGTACACCAATACTACACGACTTCTATATGGACGACCTACTCACAGGTCTAGACGATGAATTAGCCCTGGTAGATGTATGTCAAGGTATTATTCATGAGCTCGAGGGTGCGCATTTTCATCTCCGTAAGTGGAGATCAAATAATCACAATATTCTCAATAAAATACACGACATCTATGAAAATAGCAAGGATCCGTTACTCACAATAAAAAATGATAAATATAGTAAAACCCTAGGTGTAATTTGGGATTGTCAAAATGATGAATTGCTATTTTCATCATCATACATTGATAAATATAATAAAAAACAAACAAAACGATCCATACTATCTACAATTGCGCAAATATACGATCCATTGGGCCTCATCAACCCATGCTTATTACAAGCAAAAATATTATTACAAAAATTATGGGCAACCAATACATCATGGGATGATGAAGTTCCAACTGAATTTGAAGTGAAGTGGAAACAATTTCTAATACACTTACCTCAACTTGATCACATTAGGGTCCCGCGATGCGTGCTCTGTGATTCTCCAGTAAGAATCGAACTCCATACATTTTGTGACGCATCCATACATGCATATTCAGCATGCGTATACCTACGCAGTATTTCTAAGGTAGGACTAGTCAACGTTCAGTTATTAATAGGTAAATCAAGAGTAGCTCCTTTCAAAAAGAATATGACTATTCCCAGATTAGAGTTGTGTGGTGCTGTTCTTGCAGCTAGACTAGCCAAGAAGGTGAAATCTTCATTACGACTCCTAATCCATAGCGAAACCTATTGGTGCGATTCGACCATTGTTTTAGGGTGGATTAAAATGACAAAATCAAAGCTCAAACAATTTGTATTTAACAGAATTAATGAAATAACAAATATCACTGAGCCATCTTCATGGTACCATGTACCTACAGAACAGAATCCCGCCGACATAGGATCACGAGGTCAAACCGCACAACAGCTACAGAACAATACACTTTGGTTTTCAGGACCTGATTTCCTTCATCTCACTGAAATACAGAAACCTGCCCAGCCACAGAGTGTTAGTGATGACTTACCTGAAACAAAAATATATTGTCACTTAACATTAAATGAATCACAACAAGATTTAATCACAAAGTATTCTGATTTTTCCAAATTACAACGCATACTTGCTTATGTTCACAGATTCATAAATAATTGTCGCCATCCACAAAAGGGAAATACTAATCATTTGAAAATAACAGAATTAAAAATATCAATGAATACCTTGTGTAAAATCGTACAAAAAGAAATGTTTATAAAACAATACCAAAACTTACAGAACAAAAGAGAATTCGAATCTAAAGATCAACTTCTGAATCTAAATCCATTTTTAGACGAAGAAGGCGTGATGAGAGTTGGAGGAAGGCTTTCAAACTCAGACTTTAGTTACGATACTAAACATCCTATCATATTACATTCAAAACATCACATAACACAACTGATAGTTGAACATTATCATAAGATACTTATGCATGCTGGTCCACAGCTTTTATTGTCAACCTTACGCCACAAATTTTGGATCATCGGTGGTCGTAACCTTACTCGAAAAGTTACCCGTAACTGCATTACGTGCTGCCGGTTCTCTGGTAAGACCGTTCAGCCATTAATGGGTAATCTTCCTAAAGAAAGATTACACTTAGAATTTCCTTTCCAAAATGCAGCTGTAGACTACGCAGGACCAATCATGATGTCCGACAGGAAAGGCAGAGGTTGTAGACTTATAAAAGCATACATATGTGTTTTTGTTTGTCTAGCAGTACGTGCAGTGCATATAGAGCTCGTCACCGAGCTAAGTACCGATGGTTTCCTTGCTGCTCTAAATAGGTTCATATCACGCAGAGGTAGACCTGTAAATTTATTTTCGGATAATGGTAGGAATTTCGTGGGAGCTTGTAACGAGTTGTCAAAATTTTTTAAATCAGCATCTGATGATATTTCTAAATACGCGGCTCAGATTCAAATAAACTTTCGTTTCTCTCCAGCATACAGTCCACATTTCAATGGTCTAGCAGAAGGATCAGTAAAATCTATTAAATATCATTTAAAACGGGTGTTAGGACTTGCAAATTTAACTTACGAGGAGATGACGACGGTTTTAGTTCAAATTGAGGCGATTCTTAATTCTAGGCCACTTACTCCCATGTCTTCTGACCCCTCAGACTTAGTCGCTCTCACTCCCTCTCACTTCCTTTTGGGACGAACCGCATTGCTCACTCCCCAGGTCACCGACTTGGTTAACAAGGAGAAGATTCATACTTTGACACGATACAAACGAATGGAGTGCCTCAAATCACATTTCTGGCATAGGTTCTATAAGGAGTACCTTTCAGAACTGCAGAAACGCAACAAGTGGCGCAAACAAGATGGCAAGCTTCACCTGAATCAGATGGTTCTGGTCAAGGACGATCGCCTGCCTCCGACGCTATGGCTTCTCGGTCGCATCACTCACCTTTACCCCGGTACAGACGGTATCACCAGAGTCGCTGACGTCTACACGAAAACGGGGACACTCCGACGAGCGTTCAATAGGCTGATTCCTCTTCCACTATTGGAACAAGAAGATGTTCCAAGGCCGGCAGTATGTTCACGAACGGAACCCACCGGCGCACCAGCGGCGACGTTATAACCTCGCCCCGCACCTCACGGCGGCTGCGGGCCCCCCGCGATCGCCTGTCATTCTGGATAAGACTTAAACGCGAGCGCACGCGCCTTCACATATTTGTAATTTTTTCTTAACAGCTCAATAATGTATTATTTTTTAAAATTGTTTCCTAATTTAATCTTCATAGCAAAAACTTAATTAAAATATTGCTAGTCAAAACGGTCAGTCAACTTAACATATTAACGAGTATCTCCGATATCCCACGGTATTAACAGATGCGTTTTTTGTGACGATGCACAACTTAATTCTCTACATTGTGAGTAGATTTTTGGATGCTCAAGGACGTATTTTAGATTTTCACGCCCTGGGCAAATACGATCGGGCCGCCCCTCACCCTCCACAGCCAAAGGAAACAACAGTAAAACAGAATTAAATATAGTAAAATAAATAGTTAAACGAATTCATTAGCTGATTACGATGAACGACTATGCGATATTTGTTCTGAAAAATCATCAACAACAAGTGCATTCGTTAAATCAGCCTCAGGATTGCTAAATAATTGAGTCGTTTCTCATTCATGCAAGAGCGCATATAATTTTTAATTCTTTTCAACACTGAAAATGAGCTGTGATCAACTCGATGAAGAAGGGAAGCGATCACCGAATGGTATGAGGCACATTGAATCTAAAAACAAAGCTGGAATGTTGTGACTATAATGAAGCCCACGCTCCGACCAGCGCTTATCCAGCCCCAAAACCCCGATAACTTTCAGCTCGAGTTGAAAAACCGCTTCGAATTGCTAAGAGACTGCAAAAATGTGGACGATTACTGCGACAGGTTCGAGGAAATTGTCCAAACGGCTGGGAATAAATAAGGCTTTCAAAACCAGCCATTCAAAAATAACATCTCGGATCACACCAGCAAGCTCATAGAGGATAGATTGAGCCTGATTATGAAATGCTTGAAGATGCTTGTCAGTATCGGCGACTAAACAGACAGGTCTCCAAGTCCTTGATTCGCGATATTCGCTAATTTAATACTAATCGTATTAAAGAGGCTATCGAGCGCAATCTGCGCAATAAAGGGCCAAAGTATTCGCAAGAGACCTGTCTGCTGGTCAAAGCCAACTGACAAAGCTGAAGACTGAGGATGGAAGAATCGTGTTGTACAACACTGAGCTGTAAGAAGAGGTCGAGAAATTCTACGGACACTTATATACGACCACACGCTTACCTGTCAGTAATTTGAAGACCCGAGAGCCAGACTGACCCGACACATACAGAAGATATCCCAAACGTCAGCCTGTGCGAGATTAGAATGGCTCTCAAAAAGCTTAAGAACAACAAGACACCGGGTGATAATGGAATTACGACTGAGCTTCTGAAAGCAGGTGGAGAACCGGTACTTATAGGTCTTCAGAGGCTGTTTAATTCCGTCATGCTCGAGGGACGAACGCCTACATCATGGCACAGGAGTGTGGTTACACCAGAGACAAATGGTTACACTCTCTCCAACGGTGCCAAATCAAGTATCGATATATCAAAGTATTGGAGTGTATGTATGAAAACGCCACCATGTCGGTCTGCCTCCTGGATCAGAATTTGAAAATGGGTGCAGCGTGGGGTGAGACATGGAGACGTTACATAATATATCTCCGAAATTCTTCACCGCTGCCCTGGAAGACGTTTTCGAGCTTGTGGACTGGAGAGGACTCGGCATTAATATCAACGCCGAGTACATCACTCACCTTCGATTCGCTGATGATATCGTGATCTTGGCTACTGAGACCTTCGAGGACCTAGGCACAATTCAATGCCCGATGGACTAGAGCCTCCCAAGAAGTGGGTCTCAAAATGGACAGGGACGAGACGAAAATTATGTAAAATATCCGCCCACTCCTCTGAATGTTGGAGACTCTACACTTGAAGTAGTTGACTAATAATAATATCTGGGACAAATCACACACGGTCATCTGGCCCC
The DNA here is from genome assembly GCA_958295455.1 of Coleophora deauratella. NCBI lineage: Eukaryota > Metazoa > Arthropoda > Insecta > Lepidoptera > Coleophoridae > Coleophora > Coleophora deauratella. The sequence goes on along the minus strand of OY282408.1, from coordinate 7,058,237 downwards.
AAAGTAGGATTCCCTGTATCTTGGGAACCAGAGACTGATAAACATACAAAATACATGTATATATAGATATAATACACCCAGACTCGGAGCGAACAATTCTGCTCATCACAGAAAAGTTTGCCCTGTGTGGGGATCAAACCCACGACTCGCGGATCAGAGGTCAGGATCGCTAACCACTTAGCCACCGAGACAGTCTAATATATATATATACCTACCTGGGACAAACAGTCCAGCTAGCTAGGTTCAACTTAGAGAAAGAGATCAATACTCATCGAGACTCCCGCGCCCCCGTGTAAATTGTACATTACATACAATTTTTCGCAGTCAGCTAATGAGAAAATGAGAGTTGTTGGAGAACTGGGCAGGCCGCCCCTTTGGACGGGCCGCCCCGGGCGTTCGCCCGAATGACCCTATGGAGAATACGTCCCTGTGGATGCTACTAACATCAAATATTATTTTAAAAAAAAAACCGTTAAAAGGAAAAAAAATCTTTTTTCACGTTACGCTTGCGTTTTCGACTAGCGGTACATATCAATAAATGTTGTTTTAGACGCTCTATAATTTGACGTAAATAGCTTCACGGACGCATAGTTTATTCCGGAAAAAAATATTTTTTTGTATTTTCTAAATAGAACATATCGACCAACTTTGGAATTTCTTTTCTCAATAACTAGAAATAATTGACACTCGGGAGTTTTTGTCTGGTATTTAGAATATCGAAACGCATCGATCTCTAAGCTTAGCTCAAAATGTCCGATTCTTGCTAGTTTCTTTGGTCTGAGGATTCTTGGCATACAGTGGTCCGTCGTCGGGCGGGTGACGATGACGTGGCGTTTCATTAGTATGTGAGCGTTTTCAGAAAAAAGTGTACCATGTCTAAATTCAAGGCCATATTTGAAATATCATATTTTTGATAATTTTTTGGTTTAGTTATTATATAGATAAGTCAGAGTATATGAAATGATATTTGATTACCTGCAGATAATCTATTTCGCACGAGAAATCATCAAATAAAACTGACAATATAGAAAAAAAATTCAGTTTTGACACTATCTTAAAAGTACTCTACTTACTAACTATGAAGAAAAACGCAAATGTTTATAATTATATACCAAAGATTATCATATATACTTTTAGAGAAATAGGCCAAAACAGTCTCTAAAGACGCAAAATACGAATTATGCTAGTTTTTATTTCGGTTTTGTCACAAGTGATGCCAAAGTAACAGTTTCTTTTACGGTATATTAATAAATACATAGTAGTCGCCAAAAGTATTCATCTAATCTAGAACATCAAAAGCATTTTGAACATCGTGTGAACTTATTTGTACCCCCTTTATATTAAAAATTTATAAAAACTAAGAATTACCTCGTCGCAAAACGGGGGACAGTCGCAAAACCGACATACAAATTTATCATAGGCTGGGCTTACACCGAAACCAAAATTTTACGTGGTTAAAATAATACAAAAAATTAAATTGATATTCATTATTTTTTAAACAAGCGATACAGGTTGCTTTTAAAATATCTTCTAGGGCTCAAGTTGGAATTTATAACATGAATCTGAACAACAAGACATATAGGGTCCTTATGAAATACCTAAAAAAAAATTGACTACGGCGTCTACTCATGAATCTAAGCGTGTTGCGTCTTTTCACACTAGTAAGTGACAGTAACTTCCGCAAATTGTGAAATCTAAAAACGTAAAAGCCCTACATGTAGACCTAGCTTTATGATGTCGTTTTTGCGACTTTACTGGTCAGCCTGTAGGTTACGTGTCAAAATGTCGCAAAACGGACGTGACGTTCTCGTTCCATTTTGCTTTCAAAATTATATTCTGACGAAATTATTTACCAAATATTTTTATCAGATGTAAATAATGTATTATTAGGATATTGTTCGTCTTCTGTAAATATATTAAATAATGTAAATAGACCTGAATCAGTAGAATAATGTCTCAAAACCGACAGAAGAAATCTTGACGGTCGCTGGACTAACACAAAACACTTCTGTGTCTGTTACAGTCGAAATGGATTTGATAATCAGGTTTTATAAATAGCGATCGGCGAGTGTAAAAAGTGTTGTTGACATTTCAAAAGTTAATATGTTACTCGCCGTAAATTTTCAAATTGCACTTTTAGCCGTGACAAAACTGACATGTCCGGTCAGCACCAGTTTTTACGATTTTATTAAAATTAATTTTGTATTTAAATGAGCGTAAGACTTAAATAATAAACTACTGGCAAGGATAGGCGATTCAGAGTACTTTCAAATGATACCAAAAACAGATACTACTTTAGTACAAAAAATATTCAGAATCGCTTCTATTATCAAGGAATTTGAATGGGGGACATGCCAAAAACTGACATCTTGGTTTTAAAAATGCTCATTATTTAAATATTACTCAAGTTCTTAGCAATATTTCTGTTTGAATTAACTAGTTTAGAATGTGTTAATTGTTTTAAAAATTATTAATGTAATTAGTAAGTTGTATATTTTAGTTTATTGGACTTTAAACTCAGGGGACAGCCCAAAAGTGAGGGGTACACTTTTTTTTGAAAACGCTCATGTTTCCGCCCTTAATATTTTAAGTGTGAAAGGGACAGACTATTGTCAGTAATCTTTACAAATAGGATAATATACATATACAACATGATTTTGGAACGTGACCTTTATGTATTGTCGGTGCGGTGTGCGGTATGGTTGAGAAAAATAAGAAAATACAGCAATAATTACATACTTACTTACCCAAGGAACAAGGAATATACTTTTATTCTCTACCGAGAGACCTGTACAATAAATACAATACAATAATAATGTTCCTTCACCACCACTAGACCGATAATTTAAATAAAGATGACGGAGGGAAAGAAAAATTCTCAAAGTGCTGAAGAACTGAAGAATCTAGGCAATGACTGTGTAAAAGAAGGGAAATATATTGAGGCCGTACTCCACTACACTCAGGGCATCAAATTGGAGCCTGTCAACTATATTTTGTACAGCAACAGATCATTTGCTTTCTTGAAATTGGAGCAACATTACTTGGCTCTGCAGGATGCTAACGAAACTATACGGTTGCAGCCTCAATGGGCCAAGGTAGGGTATATATTATGCCATGTTCTAATTTAATTAAGGTTGACCAAGTTCTGCACATTGAGCAGTGGTATATATAGGATACCTAGTCCCTATTTGACAACTGCTTCAAACAAGATTGTTGAATAAGAGTTAATTTGTTTGGGTAGATTACAGGGATGGCTCCCAAAAGCCTTGGTTTTTTACAGATTAATATTTTTTACAGGGTTACTTCCGCCGTGCCGAAGTGGAAGCAGCTAGTGGTTTGTATGATGAAGCCATTATATCGTATACCAGAGCCCTTCAACTAGACCCACATAACCCTACATTAATGGAGACCATAAAAAATCTCAATGATAAGCAGTTAAAAAAGATTAAAGGTGACTTTCTAAGTTTAATTCCTAGATTTAAGAAGCCTTATAGAATCTTGTTACTTAAAAGAGATAAGCAAATTAAGCACTTGTGATACATAATGCCGAGCTTACATACAGCAGGACCTCTTTAATCCGAACAACATTGAAACTGAAATGTGAAATACTGAAATGTGCGCGTGGTACAGCGACTTACTGAGAAACAGTGGATGCGATGGGATATAGGGGTCGTTCATGTTAAAGAGGCCCTGCTGTACTTACATTTACTTTTTATTTTGTTATGCTCAGACTCATTTAAAAAAAACCTGTTCATTTTACTGGAATTTAAATCTTAATTATTTTTTTAACCAAAAGTATAATTAAATATATTTAATTAAAATAAATTATAGCTGTCATGCTTTGATCATGAAATGTCTTAGGTTGACATACTGGAGCTTTAATTAAACTCAAAATTACATATTTGAATATTTAATTTTGAGCAAATTACAACGGTATGCAATCAGATCAATAGTTAGAATGCAAGTAACACTCATTTCAACATATGTGCCTGACAGTACATAGACATATTCCATAGTAAAATTGCTGTATAAAAAGAGGCAGGCACAGTTTTAGCTAAAGCGTAGACACATCACAAATAAAGGCTAGTTGAATTTCGTTTAAAAATGTTTAAAATTGTGAATGAAACATTATTATTACAACTATTAATTTCATAATAATCACAACATTTAAATTAATAATAAATTGAAAATGAAATGAAAATCCAAGCGAGTAAGTTTTCACAATTCTTGTTCTTATCGTGTGGCACATTTAACCGTTCTATACACAAGTTATAGACGGCAGTTGCCTAGTGTTGTACTTGCATCACCCGCGGTCACGTGTAGGGTACTTACACAATTTCAAGTTGAGCAATTTTTTTTTGTAATTTCACTGAAAAAACTACATATTTTTTGATGTAGCAACTCTCAGATTCCACACACAACAAACCATGTTTGACATTTATTTATTACTTTGGTCTGAAATAAAAATGTATTTATTGTATCTATCATATCTAGAACCGTTGCATTTTAAGGCAATGTTTTTGTTTCAGATAACCAAAATATTATATGGATTTGTACATGTTTGGGTTTAGCTTTTGGTATATTTGTAGTCGTATTGGACTACAGTTTAACCACAAATCCTACACTTAGCGTAAGTAGCTATGAAATACTACTACACTAGAACAAATTATAACTGCTGCAAAATACTAAAAATATTATAAATTGAATATTTCTGCTTTCAGAATCCATTAAGTATGGTGGCATTTTCAATAGCACTGTCGGGTATTGGCTGGGCAGCCGGGAAATCTGCCACACTAATGAGTACATGGAGTGCAGGCAAATCCCTACAGCCTCCAGAGGACTTAGGTAGTATATTTTTTAAAGATATGCCCCACAGTGCATATCATGGCCATTCCGAATTTATTCTATGACATCACAGCTATTAAAAGCTAAAATAATATTTTATTAATTGGAACTCCTTGTTACAGGTGCAAATGATAACTCCAAAGAAGTTCTGACAAGCGAAAAGAAAACCAAATATAGTAAGGCCCAAGCTAGACAAAGATATAAACAAGGAAAACATAGCTAGTTGGGGCCAGTTCCATGTTTTGTTGAATACCAGCATTTATTTCATTTATCGTACTTATATTTTTCACTCCATGTAATTGAGTTACTGCATTATGGGAAAATACAAGTTTACTTGCCTTCTCAATATAGGCAATCGACAATATCATGCATAACAGTAATAACAACATTGTTTAGGTGTAGATAACTTGAACAGAACCAGCCCCTAGGCAGTTGTCCATTAGATAAACCAACACCTATATTCTTATAATAAAAATGTAATAATTCTGATTTCAAATCTAGCATTTACTTGTTAGAAAAATGGGGTTACAATTGGTGAAGGTTTTTTAGTTAACTATAGGTAGGTAAGTTTTAATTCTAGTTTTAGTATTTACCTAAAAAACTAAAGTTTCTTGTATTATGCTTTTGTATTCCATAGATGTTTTAGACAGCTCTGTTAAAATTTTTATAAATGTTATTTCTAATTTTGTTACTACAAATTATTAATTAGGTAAGTGACTGAATAAAAGTGAATTTTAAATATGACCATAAAACAGTATTTTAGTCAACCATCCTTAAGTTTGTAGGGGCATATAAATAAATATAGACTAGTTAATGGGGAAATACTTTATTGATCCTAGTGTAAAATGTTTTTCAAAATTGCATCAATACAATATATCCTTTGAATAAAATCTTGGTCTCGTACCTTACACTTACACTGTACGGATGATTAAAAAAATCTGTACAACAATAAGGATACCTAACTTTACAAATAAATGACTAAATTATTATTATTAATGATGGTGCTAAAAATTTACAAAGTATAAGAACATTCTTATATCATAATTCATATGTAACTAAAGTTTTTTTTAAATATTAAGATGAAGCGAAATTATACTTTACACTGGAACTGTAGTGGAGTATGTTCTTATAGTAGGTAAACTCATGGTTTTAAAAACTTTATCTCTAAATAAAGTAATATTCCACCATGGTTTCAAGTGACTTAAATTACATAATAATTCATTAATTGAAAAGGCAAAGAAATAATAATAAGGTACGATTCTTGGAATCGCAACTAGGCATTAACTTAAGTTGGGTAACATACAATTATTTATTACATATCAATAATCAATATTTATTGTATTGTAGAGTTGCACTTTGGTGTTTAAAATTACCATTCTTTTTACATGAGATATGTCAATCGCTGTCCGAAATTGCCTTCTTTCGACGTTTTGCTTGTTTAGGTTTCACGATTTCTTCCTCCTGCAAAATAATAAATTTACCTCCATGACCAGTTATTTTTGAGAAAAACCTATATAAGTTTATTAATGCTGCGAAAAAATTCCTAAGTCATTCTTTCTATTCACTCCGGAGATATATTGCTCACTATTATCCAACTTCGTCTGATAATCAACAGTCTAATATCCATCTACAATAAAACAGCTATGATATGGTGCTGAATGAATACTGCCATTCTCATGATCTTTTCCCACTACTTAACAATTCAATTATTAAGGTCCTCTTTTCTTGGGTTGCCCAACTAGTGTGGAGGCTTCGTTGTTTGGAACTTTTATAGCAGCATACTTAAAATATTAAAATAAGAATTCCTTACCTCACTATCTTCATTAGATGAATGCAAGTTTGGGTTAGTCGGCAATGAATTTGAAACTAACTTTCTAGCTCTTCTCGATATTGGTAATTCATCCTCCCATGCTAGTAAAAATAAATCGCTGTATTGTCTCTGAAATCAACATATGAAATACGTTTTGTTTGTCACATTATTAAGATTAGTTTTAAACTGGAGTAGTTAGACTTAAGATCTTAGATTTTATTAACTTACCCTTATACTATCGCTACTATTTGATTGTGCTTGTTGCAATGCTTTCTGCATACACTCCATATTGAAAATTGACATGTCATCTTGTTCTACGCAGCAAACTCTCATTTGCTCTAAGTGGCCCAAAACCTGAAACAAATAGAAGACATTTCAATGTTACGGCGGAGTCTTTAAGAGTAAATCTCGTAAGAAGGCAAACGAAACTATCACAGTCATGTCTTACCGTTTCAGCTGACGGCGGCGCATTAGGCGGCATACTGTGTCTTCCTGGGCGTTTTCTCTTATTAGGGCTTGTGCCCGGATATCTCGTGCTCAATAAAACTGAAACCAAATCTCCAACTTTGTCCTCATAGTCCTGGCACCAGTACATTAGCGTCGAGACTACGAAAGTGTCCTCTTCGTCAACTGCCCTACAGAATAGTTGTCTGATGACATCTGCTGTAGGCCTCTCCTGTTTCAGCATGAGAAGCACTGACGTCACGGCCTCGGCGTGATCCTTGTATGCTAACTTAGGAATGATTGGTAAAACATCTTCGACTGATATATCGTGGGCAGTCAGAAGCTGCCACAGGCAATACTGTTCAAAAGTCTCCCATCCTAGACTGGTAATCAACATAGTGGTGATGTCATCAGATTTGAACATCATTAGGGTGCCTTGAAGCGTTAAACAGACTAAACGCTGCAATTGTGTGGCATCTAATGTTGAAACTATAACATGCAACAGTCTAATATGATTTTGAGCCTGGTCCTTAAACTCCCGATAAATGTCCGGTATGAGCCACACTAAAACGTTTGCATCGCATTCCTGACACTTTTCAAAGTCATCTGCTAAACTCTCAGCTAATTTAAGTTCTAAGAAACTACAATATTCTTTGTATAATTCCGTTTTGAACTTAACGTTTCTCCTTTTAGCTATATCCTTCTCAGCGCGTAGGTCTCGCTCATAGCACACCTTCAGGTAGAACAGCAAGCAATATCCTACAGTGTGGGATAAGTTTTGTGAACGAATTTCCTTGATTGTCTCTAGCACTAACTTGCGCTTCTCGTCGGATTTATCGCGCGTTATAAATGGAAACATTGCAAAGATGGGCATGTTTAGTTTAGTTTCGAGCTCTGCTGGTGTCGGGTTAAGAGTGATGCGCAAAGGTGGCGACTCTTGTATGGCTGCAGCGAACAAGTCTGCCAGTGCAGCTGGAGTGGGCATATGGTTGCTGCAGGCGTTGAGTAGAGCAGTTGCTGCCGTTGAAGAACGTTCATCTAAAAGTGTTTCCGCAAGAGGGCGTAAAGTCAATGGTAATGCGGCGGCTAGCTCCGGGCGCTCTCTCGCTCTTACTTCCGACAGCGGTAAGTCATCGTCATCGGTATCTTCAGCTATTATAGGCGGCGGATCGTCTTCATCGTCAGAGAACGCCGGCTCATCTGGACCACCCCTTGGTAATTCCTCATTTCCTTCCTCTTTCATCCCAGATACACCTTCACCATTGCCGTTGCTACAAAACTCCTTGAATGTTTCCCTGACTGTAGTACGTAACTCTCTATCCAACTTTGGTGAGTCAAAGAGTGGTTGTAAGTTAGGCAGCACTCTTTTCTCAATTATTTGCTGAAGTGAATTGAAAATACCTTGCTTTACCTTGTCAGCAAATGGCGGATAGAAATTGGGAATGATTCTACACAGGAAATCTAGCAATGTGGCAGTGACCGCTGGGTGTGACCTCATTGAATGATGCATAACAAGGATTGCAGGTTCAATATTCATGATGTTATCTTTTTCTGGGTCATAAAATAACCAATCATAAAACAAGGCCAATTTGGCATTGGATGCTGCAACATTTGAGGTGCAAGTTGTAAGGAGCCATCCAATCACTGCCCATCTTGGAATGATATCAGAACATAAAAGCTCATTAGTTGGATGAATCACACCAACAATAAATCTTATCATATCACTGCGTAGAGACTGCGACTCTGGGGTTGCCAGATACTGCCGCTGAAACCATTCTTGATATTTCTTGTGGTGTCCAAATCTGACTTGAGATGTCAGAAAAACAAGTTTCCTTTCCATGTCAGGTGTAAGCCTTGATTGTAAGTAGCGTCTTGAAGTCCGAGTGTTGAGCAGTTGTAGCACATTTATGAAGGTTGGACTCAAAGTTTTTGGATTTGTCAGTATGTCTTGCCAAAGCTGACTGAACTCAGGAATGCGTGCAACGTTCTGGAGTAACCTTACCAAATCTCTCCCCAATGTCAACACATCAGTAAAGCGCTCTCTTATAAGCGCAATAACAAAGTTAACTTCCTTCTGTCGCAAGAGCATCAATTGAGGAATATTGTGATCTTCTATCAATCTTAAATAAGTATAAACCACCATACATAGGAGTACAGGGAATTTGTCAAGCCAAGCTCGGTTCTCAATGTAAATGTCTAGAAGAGATTCTACTAAGAAAATGTTTTTGGGAGTAATATCACCTCCAGATGCATACCGCATGAGGTTCCAGCACACACTGTCTACCCCGGTGACTGCGTTTCTTATCATTTCCTTTACTAGCCATAGCAGCTGGTTGCGTGTTGTATCATGAAATTTCAAATACCTCTCCAGAATCAAATTGGACAAGTTGTTGAGTACACATGTCAATCCATCTCGCGTGACTAGGGTGAGGTCTCTGTAGCACTTGACTGCATTGTGGGGCTCAGTAAGGATGGACATGAGCATTCCCAGGGATACCTCCTCATGATTCTTGCACACCGCGTTGTTAAGGGCGTCATGTGCTTCCTTCTCACTGCAGTCAGCCACCAGGGATTGAAATAGATTGTATGCTCTCTCGTACCTCTGAAATCACCAAATAAACAACTTGATTAGCTTGAATATTAAACACTGAACAAATTCGAATACTCGCGCGCCACGACAGCAGCGCCCCCAACGTGAATGAAAGAAAATTATCGCCGTAGATGGCCGACTAAAGATTCTTTGTTGGGAAACTGTAAAATTGTGCACATTACCTCTTCGATTTCATCCTTGTTTTCTATAGCAGTGCTCACAAATAGTTTAGGCGAATTACATTTCGCCTGCTCCATAATTTGAATAATAATATAACTACTTATTTTATTGAAAATCTAGCACAGCTCGCCTCCTGCATGGCTGTCGTAGGCGAAAAATATTTATGAAGCGATACACAATCAAACATAAATGTGTGCGTGTATATGTCACCCAGCTTGGCAGAACGAATATTTATAAATTGCCGCTAGAGTGCGCTTTGGAAGCATCTTTTTTGTACGTTCCTACTTACGCATTTGTGGCTAGTTTTTTTACGATCGTTCTTGTTCGAAACAAAAATAAGGGGAATGAGAAAATATGAAACTATTTTTCTGTACCGAAATGACGCATTATGAATTACTCTTTACATGTTTATATGACTGTAGACCATCGTACTACGGAGTGATTACCTATATTCTCTTTGTACTATGGCTATCTTGTTATCATCGTGAATTAATTAGGTACCCTGACAGCAGGAGCAGGATAGTCTATCTGTATACAGGTGTCCCAAAACTAATGCGACAAATTTTGGCTGGTGATTAGTTTTCGAGTTATACCAGATTTTAAAAAAAATATTCACTACCTTGCGGTAGTCTTTTGAGCTTTTGTTATAAAAAAAACTACTCAATTTATTATATATTTTTTGCATTTAAATATTTTTTATTAGTGTCTCTACCCGAATCTACTATTTATTTTACAAAAACTTCAAGATCCCATCAGAAATACATCATCAATTCAAGAAAAATCTTTAAAAATATCCGATATTGAAAGTTTAAACATCGGCGACGTAAAAAAAATGTATTGAATGATTTTGTCTCATATGCTACAAAAAATCCTTGTTTCATGACCATTTTATAAATGTATGTCTTGAACATTTTCCTTGCAAACACTGAGTTAATTACTATTTTTGACCTCAAGGTGCAGATTTTTTAAAATCTTATATTCGAGGTGTTTCAAATAAAATTAATTAGATTGATTAAAAATAGAAAGGAGATCATGTGTGGGTTCTACAAGGTCACCATGACTTACTACCTGAGATAAAAAAAGAAAATAAAACCAGCTAAGCGCGATTCGGACTTGCGCATGAGAAGTTGCGTACCATCGTACAAGAAACTCAAAAAAAACACGTGTCTTGTGTGGGGACCCGTTTAATTTTTAAATATATATTTTTTAGAGACTATAGCAATACGAACTTTGTGAGCATTTAATTTAAATCGCAAGAGTGTCAGAGCAGCGGCGACATTGTGCATAAAAGTACCCTAAATGGAGACAAACGTACTATTAAAATTTGAATACACCCAAGCTACTACTACTACCGAAGTAAACAAGACAAGGACGTTGTCTTGGAAGAAAGACGGAAAAGTGGCGGCAAAATGTTTTTTTTTTAGGCTTCAAAGTTCAAAGGCCAACGGGACCTTATTACTCAGCCTCCGCTATCCGTTCGTCCGTCCGCCCGTCTGTGTGTCTGTCAGCGGGGTATATCTCATGGGGTATTGAAATTTTACAGAGTTTGTATTTCTGTACCCGCTATAACAACAATAAAAAAAAAAAAAAAAATTAAAGGGGTCTCCCCTACTACAAACGTGTTTTTGGCGTTTTTTGGCACGATCTTAATAATGGCAACAGGCAGACGCTTGAAAAAATATAATAAATAAAATTATATTTAAAATTTTAAGGAGTTCCCCATACAAGAGACGTGTTTTTTGGACTTTCTTGTACGATGGTACGGAACCCTTCATGCGCGAGTCCCACTCGCACTCGGCCGGTTTTATTTTCTTTTTTTTTATCTCACACATATACAGGATATGTGTGAAAGGGACAGATTTGGAACGGGATCTAAAGGCCCCCCTGCCGCTGCCTGCAGGAGCCCTGCAGAGAAAGAGAGAGAGAAACGAAATGACCTTGGAAGAGTCCGGAGTCCGGAGTTCCAGACACCGGAGTCCTCTCCAAATTGGCAACACTATCGACGATCATTCACTGACAGGACAGACACAGAGTATTCATTTCTGGCACTTGCAATATCAACCGCCATTTTGATCACAAAATCCTTTTCGCGTCAGCGTTGTCTTTCTATGGTTTCTCTTTTGCGTTTGGTGTGAGTGTTATTAGGTGATTTATTAATTTCCCATTAGTCAGGTAATTATATAATTTCGGTATTGTATGTAAATAATAGTATTTTACTTAATGTTCACCAAGGTTCACTGCTGTTACCGGTTTCCCTGTATTGATTTTCTTGTAAGTGGTTTTTACTTTATATAATGCGTGGTTTTCTGTTTATCAGTGGTTTATCAACATCTGAACGCTATTAAGATTATGGATAACCAAAGAGAGAAGGAGAGGGACCGTTCCAGGCGTGGCGATAGACCATCGAGGTTCTCCGACGCGCCTAGGGACCGGTCTAACGACCGCGATCACGCTTCGGCAGGGGACGGAAAGCGGTTGTTTGTTTCGAACATTCCATACGAATTTCGTTGGACAGAGCTGAAGGACTTATTCAAAGAAAAGGTAAGATCATTTATATTTTCGACAACTACTAAATTACCACCTAGAAGTCCAGACTATTCGATCTGTCTACACTATGCTTCACAGGCTGTTGTGGTAATCCTTCCTTTTAACGCCTGTATTTGGTGGACTAGTTATCCATTGATGCTTGCAGAAAGACTTGAGTAAATGTGACTCAGTAGCTTAACAAAGCATTCTGGCCAAATTTCACTCATTCTAGGAAGTCGTTCCATACCCAAGTTAAGAATTACCTTACCTTAACTTACATTAAATATAATAGGCTATCCTGCTGTCAGGGTAAAACTTACTCTAACGAAACTAATTTAAAACGCTTTCTAGGTTGGAGATGTAGCATATGTTGAACTCTTTAATGATGAAAATGGGAAACCCAGAGGTTGTGGGGTTGTTGAATTCACCAACTCCGAGGCTATGAAGAAAGCTCTGTTTGTCATGCATAGGTATGAGCTGAATGGACGGAAACTTGTATTGAAGGAGGAAACGGGTGAGTATTTATTTAAACACTTAAATAAATTGCTTTAACTTGATGACAAAATATAGCTTTATAGGACACAAACAAAAAGGAAGCCATTCAACTTTTTCATAATTATTTTCAGGTAATGAAAGAAACAGAGTGAACCCCACAAGATCAGGGGGTGGCGGTGGTGGTGGTGGTGGCGGCGGTGGCGGCGGCGGTGGTAGAAACCAAAGGGAGGATAAAGAGTAAGTTCGTCACCATTCATTTGATTTAATATAGGCTTAGTAACACAACTTTTACTGTGACTTAAGTTGGACTTGTTCTTGACTCCTTCCCTTAATGTAAAAACTGTGCGGCAATAGTGAGGATGTGGGGTTTTTACTACATCTTACTGTCCAAGACATAATATTTATATTATTGAAAATTCAGTAACTTACTCATGTCATTTTTTTTACATACAGATTCCAGTTTATACCACATATAAACTTTTTATTATGTGTTATAATGTTATTGTTTCTTATTGATGTATTATTTTTCAGTTGGGTGCAGTACAATAAACCAAGAGAGCCTGAGAACTTTAACACGTATGGTCTCAGTCTACAATTCTTGGACTCCATCAATGTTCAGCCGCCACTTGTGAAGAAAGTATTTGTTGCAAATGTAAGATTTATATCTGTGGCATTACTATTTTTTGTCACATATAATACTGTGTAAGGACAAAAGTTAAGTTCATGTCATTGTATTTCAGCTTGATTACAAAGCGGACAAAAAAAAGATCAAGGAAATATTCAAAATGGCAGGAAAAGTACACAACATTGATTTGGCTGTTGACAAGGATGGCAACAGCAGAGGTTTTGCTGTTATTGAGTATGATCATCCAGTTGAAGCTGTTCAGGTGAAAATCATATTATTTTCAGATGTTTCCTTTGATTAATTATTTACTTTGAGAGAGAGCTTGTTGTATCTATCTAATCAGCCCATATTGCTCTATTGCTGTTATGCCATTTTTCTCAGTTTTTTTAAATTAAAGTTCTAACATTTATTTTTATTATTCTAGGCAATATCAATGTTTGACAAGCAAACTCTTTATGAGCGTAGAATGACTGTAAGAATGGACAGAGGAACAGAGAAATATGATGTGAGATTGCCAGAAGGTTTGAAAGGTATCGGGCTGGGCCTTGGCCCAAATGGAGAGCCATTGAAAGATGTCGCCAGGAATTTACCGCAAACAACCCCAACTACCAACCTAAACTTGGCTAACACTGGAACTACGTTAGGAACCAGTGTCCTGGGGGCAGTGCCAGGGGCTGCTGGAGTGGCCTTGAATGGTCTTGGAACAGGATTAGCAGCAAACCCTCTTGGTACAAACACAAATCTCGGTGGGAGTTTGGGACTCCAGGTAGAATATTTGTCTTTATCCATTTTCCTATTTAATTTTTGATATCTTTAATATTGTTTCTTTGTGATGTCAACCATATAATATGTTTATGGCACATTTTATTTTATGATTAATGAAGCATTGAAGCATTGATTGCAAAACGCATGCATAATCTAATCACGTAAACATTTAATTTCTTCAAAATAATCAATTGGCCATGCATATTGCAACTGTAATTTCTAATGCCCTTATCAACTTTCAGGCTCTTGGTCTGACTGGTCTTGGGGCACTTCAAAATCAGCTCCTCCAACAAGGTCTGACTGCAAATGACCTTGCAACGGTGCTTCAAGCTCAGGCCCAGGTCCAACAAGCTGCTAACGTCAACACAGGACTGAACCTTGGAAACAATGACCTGACCTCCAGCCTCCAACTGGGGAACTCTAACTTGTCCAACAATGTGCTTGGAACAAACACATCCCTGAGCAGTGGTCCACTGTCAGGTAACTACTCTGGTATGTCGCTTTTTTACTTTATTTTTGTTGCAATAACTTTTTTAATTTTGATTTTGTTTTCGTAATATGTTTTCCTTACTATAAATAAAAGTTTATTGCAGATTACAAAAGTCAAACTTAAATAAACTAAAAATAAAATAAAATTTTCACATGTCAATGTAATCCACCAAAAGGCTTCGTTAATCGAATAGGCCACCTACTTTCCTTACTTGTATTGCCCATGATGTATAAACTTATGAAATTAAAAAAGTTTTGTTATTTGACTTTATTAACATTGCATAAATCATTGACTTTTCATGCAAGTCAATTAACTGATAGGCCATTAACTTTCCTTTTGATAAGTGACATGCAATGTCACAAAAGAAAATGGGCTAAAAATAAAACTCGCAATTTCATTGTACAAATTGTCTTTGGATTTCTTTGTTTCTTAGTCAACTCCACGGCGCGGGCGTATGTAATACTACAGCAGTTCCAGGGTTAATTATTATTACATATTTCACTCTACAGCGCCAGGAAGGCAAATGGGTGGTATGCCATCTACAGTGTCCAGTACAAACTACGGCCGCGAAAGCGCGGTCCAACCAGTTAGTCGGGACAAGTCTTCCGATATGGTCGTCATCACGAATGTAAGTTAAATAAATAAAAGCGTAGATAATGGTTTTTGAATGGATGGGATGAATAAAACACAGTAAAATGCTGATCTTATCCTTAGATGCCATCTTTAAGATACCACAAAAACCTAAAGGTTTTGCAATTGCGAATTTTCTCTTCTCCATAATCCAATGAGACACCTTATACGAGTGGGATGTGAGTACTAACAATTCTGTATACCATTAAAGTATGTTATTGCTTATGATCACTATTGGGTCATTTTAATCCTACGAACAGGATAAGTAAACCATACATTGAAGTAGTATTTCTTTATTCCGTGAGATTAACAAACATACACGTAAATGTTTAAATACTGCATATATACCAATCGGGACATGGGTCTTGTATGTGAAATATTGCTAACTTTCCCGTTGTATGGGAAGAGACCCATGCCCCTGCAATGGGGACGATATGGGTTGTTCACAAACATGAATATGTAATATTCCCGTGTATTGTTGTTGTCCATTACGAAGATCATTTAAAAGGCTCCTCCCATTCCAGTTGCCGCCGACAGTGACGTGGCAGTTGATCCGCGAGAAGTTCAGCGAGTGTGGAGACGTCAAGTTCGCGGAGATGACTGCTCCCGACACGGCCATCGTGCGCTTCCACAAGGAGTGGGACGCCGAGCGCGCCATCAGTATCCTTTAGCAATGATTTGAGTAAATACGGTATTTGATTAGTATTCATTTGAGTTACTTTATCAACTATCAAAAAATTCATTTTTTTCTGAAATGGGGAAGAAAACGCAAAACTATTTACAGATGGCGCTACGGACGCTTGACTCCTAACAACATTCAATTAGTTCCGCGTTTTTTATTATCGAGGTGTTATAAATTGTTTTTTTTTCTGTAAAATTATTAAATAGAAAATGTAAGCGACTTGGACTGTTCCTTAATTATAGGCGAAGTTGTTTTCAAGTTACGTTTTCAATTATGTACTTTTGTACATAATTGAAAACGTAACTTTTCCCACGTCTTCTTCATCCGAGAATCTTTAGGAAATTAATGATTTCCATTATTATTGCAACCAATCGCTACACAACGCGGCATTTTTTTTAATAATCTTATGTTTATACTTCATTCCAATCAAAAAAAAAGCAAAACGTAAACAAACTTACTATGGAACTGACACATGTCAATGTCATCTGCATACTATGTTTGTTTACCTTTTGCTTTTTTTTGATTGGAATGAACCATAGTTCACGTAAACAATTTTTTCTATACTTTTTGACAGTTAGTATGAGTCAAGCGATATCAGCGCCTCTGTTGGCGAGCTTTGTCTGTTTTGTTCCCCATTGTTTGCGTTACAAGCATGTGACCTCACAGTCTTTGACGTTTTCGTTTTTCTAATAATTCTAAATGGATGAATCGAGTAAGTTATTTTTGCAACTGTAGGAGAAATGCTATTTAGTGAATAATATTTTACAATTTATTATTGATACTGTCAAGTATCCTATTAGTACTTGTAAAAAACAATATAGGTATGCCAAAAGATACTATACAAGTAATAGAAGTTCAAAATAAGTCATGTTTGAAGTAGAAACTAAATTCAAGTAAATGGTGGGTCAGTTCAATCAAATTGACTGACTCGGTGGCTAAGTGGTTAGCGATCCTGACCTCTGATCCGAGAGTCGTGGGTTCGATGCCCACACAGGGCAAAATTTTCTGTGATGAGCAGAATAGTTTGCTCTGAGTCTGGGTGTATAATATCTATATACGTATGTATTTAAATGTATATGTGTTTGTATATGAGTATCTGGTTCCCAAGATACAGGGAATCCTAGTTTGGGGCCAGATGACCGTGTGTGATTTGTCCCGGATATTATTATTATTAATTAAGGGTAAAGTCGAGGATTAGTGGCCACCAAAATGTACAGGGAATTAAATGGGTTTGTGTTGGGTCTAAGATCGTGATAATTGAAGTTAAATATTTATTTAAATTTTCACAATACCATTATTTCCTTAGTGTAATCTACAGAAATGTTTGATCGAACTCGCATCGATGGCAGAACTATTGATGTTCGTTTCTTTTAATGCGGCGCAGAACTGTAAGTACTCTCTTTTTACGACAATTTCTTTGGTCGTTTTTATGAGGTCTTTCTATTTCCGGTCGCTCCTTTTAATGATTCACGCCTTTGGGTCTTAAGTTCCGCAACTATTCAGACATCGCAAATAATGATTTTACATGAGTAGATTTTTCCAACCAGTCTGACTTCAATGTCTTCGATTTTATAGGTTTATCGCTCATGAAACTTTCCATTCCATGTTTGTCTCCATTTCCATGAAATATACATACATATTATTATTTTATTATTGCGTTGTCGTTTTTATTGTCACGTTGTAATATGTTGCTGGATCCTATCTTTTTATTATTTAGCAGAAATTGCGTGACTTTTGATTATCTGCTAAGGAAATCTGCCAAAACTTTATTTGGAACTACTACTCTTCACAATTCGAAAAATCTACTCATCAACATATCAATAACTTTCTCTACGAGTGGGATGATACAAGGGCTGCATTTAGTGACATTGTATATTTTCTTATTGATTTCAGGCATTGTGGTATTGAAGTCGTGGTATCGAAGTCTATCTCTTGTGGTTTGTATGATAACGACTTGACTGCATCAACCATTCACCGATTGCTGTCCGTCTTATAATTTGTCTCTTTAAATATTTCCTGACTATCATTGTCTTTGGCTGAATTCTATGGACATTTTATTTTTATTTCTTAGGTTAGTCTTAGATTAAGTGTCTCAATGTTCGCTGTAACTTTCGATGATAAAGTTTCAATAAATGTATTAAATGTGGCAAATTAACACTAGAACCGTTCTATGTATTGTGATCCCGATTCGACTTGATGAATAAATTAAACACTCTATCGAAAAATGTCTTGATGGAAAACTATGGATTGGTTGTTTGTTCTCCATTCTCTTTTTAGCACGAAACACACCGAGTTCAGGGAAGTTGTTATATTTTCTGTCGCTACACTGGTAATTTAACAGTGCCCTAATATAATATCAAACTGGTTATTTTATAAATCCGGCAAATGTCTGAAGATAGAATGAAATTCAATCGAGTACTTCGGACGTTAAATCGCAGAAAAGAGGATAATCGTACTCTGAATGTTGGCATCTGATCTGGAAATTTCAGTCTGTACTGAGATATCCAAAGATGCAATTTTATAATGTTTCTGTCATTGATTATAAATAACGAGGAAGGCATGTGGCTTTGAGTTGACGCAGTAAGTAGGAAGGACTGTGCCGTTCGTAATCATGTTTATACGTTGTGGTATGTTATAGAGCAGATGCAGATGTTCGCCAATAAAATACTAAACGAGTCGTGTTCATTCGGCAACATATGAAAAAAAAAGACAACAAAATATCCTGATGGGAAACTTGTCTTGTGCGCATTGGTTTTATGTTTGTTACTGTAGTTACAAAAATAAACTGGTGCCCATTTAACGTATTTTTTGCGAATTACTTAGATCCAAACATTCAAATGATTTTTTTCCAAGTGTCAATTAGATCGCGTTGTTTTAGTAGTGATATGATAACCAAATATTGTGCCAGGCCCGCCTTTGCTTCAATATTGTAATTGGAAGAAACTTAATATTTGTAACAAGTTTATAGTGGAATTTAGTATTTTTGGGAATCCATCGAACGTCGATCATCCATCGATGTGCCCGAGTGCTGGTGTCGACGTCACAGTCTCTTGCCATCAAAAGAAGTTTGGTCACCATTGAAGTTTTGGTCATCGTTGGGACGGTTTTTGAAGACTCCTTCCGCCCCAGGCCAAATCGCTGAAGTTGCTACGTACCTATTTGGTAAGTTTTCTTGTTACCGACAATGGTCAAGTTGGCTGGTTCTTGACGTGAAGACGATGCATGAGGTTTTGGTAGCTACTATTGTAAACTCTGACGATTAAGTCTAGTCAGTAAAGCGGAGTCTTCGTCAGTTCAATCGCTGCACCTTCGTTTTTATTATTGATTTGACACGGGAAAGTTGCATTTTGATTTCCCTAACTACGAAGAAACCAAGAGGAGGGCGTTGCCAGTCGTGTCGAGTGTTGTGGGTAAATGCATAAAGTTTTCGCCGATGTTTTCGTGAAATCCAATACTTGGGAGATATTTTTCTCCTATTGGCGGTCTACGTTGTGCTAAATAATTTGATCTTTTAGCGATTTTTTTATAATCTACCCATATACTAATATCATCTTAACAAATGTTTCAGGTCCTTTAATGAGTTGATTAACTCAAATTGACATGAAACGATGAAGTCTAATCTGAAGAAAAGAGTAGGAATGACATGTCTAAAGACGTGAGTTCATTCATCATTAATCAATTATTTAATTCAGCGCATAAATCTTCCCTGACTAAATACGTGGCTGTTATATGCTTATTTCTCTTCTACAATTTCAGCTAATGGCTCTGAGCAAGTCTTGTAAGAAGAGGAAAGAAGTAAAAGCGGAGGGAGATGGCGTGACTGTGCCGTCAAATTGAAGAACCATTAATTCAGTACTGCTACCATGTTGTGCAGGGTAAGCTGTTAATAACTTTTTGTTGCCTAGCTTGGAGTTTGAAAGAAAATTTGGAATAAAATTATTGTCCCACAAAAAAAGTAGATATGTACCGATCTCTTTTATGGAACGCCGACTAGTCGGCAATACCAATAGTTGGTCCATCTCTACAAACCACACTTCTTAGTAATTTTTGTCGAGGAAGTTTACTATTTGTGTATTTGTTACCTTGTTTAACTGACTAAATCTTCTGTTATTGAAGTCAAAGCCAATGTAAAATTAAATAAGTCAAAATTAAACTACCAGGTTGTACGTATTTTAATTGACTTTATTTTTTGTTTCAGATAAATACTAGTGCGCTTTATTAGTGAATTGCGAAACTAAAGTGAACAGTGCAGTATTGTGTCCGTATTACCGACATATCATTTACTTCAACTTTTGAATGTGGTGTGATATATTTATTTCGCAATATATGAGAAAATGTGAAATTTCTCCTTTTATTTCACTCAGTTGCTCTTTTTTTTAACCTCATTGCTGATTTTATCGCTTTGACCAGTCTATAAATAGGCAGCCTTATAAACGTCATGACAAATTCCACCATGGATATGATCGAAGCGCCGATACATAAGTTGATTGTGCCACCCACTTTCACTGGAAAATGAGCAGTATAATTTTTACATAATCTTACGTTTAAAAGCAATACTCTACCGAATTTATAAGGTCTTCGGTAAAGTTGTTTCACCAGTAGATGCCCCAGTTAAAATATTGTAGTTTATATTTTGATAGACCTTATCATATATACCTTATTATATTTTTTTATAGTCACTTTAGATGCTCAGGTGGCATCTGCTCGTGAAAATAACTATCATCATAAACATAATAGCCGAACGACGTCCACTATTGAACAAAGCCCCCCCCCCATGGATATCCTTCCGGCGACCTTCATCAGGTCATCGGTCCACTGAGTGGGAGGCCTGCCTTCGCTGTCTTCCGGACTGTATTCCCACTAGTTCCATGGATCTTCCAACTACTGAGAAGAAAAAAGTAACAATAGTTCCATCATGGAGTGTTTAACAGTAGAAACGCTTCATCTCATCTCACTAATCTCATCTCACTAATATAATAAATGCGAAAGTATGGATGTTTGTTTGTTTGTCAGTTTGTTAGTTCTACTTTCACGCCCAAACTAATGAACGGATTTGGATGAAATTTGGTAGGTAGATAGATGAAGCACTCGGCTAACACATAGGATACTTTTTATCCTGGAAAACTTAAGGGTTCCCGTAGGAATGCTTAAAAACTCGAAATTTCCACTTCGTCACTAGAAGGCGCTATCTTAACATTTTCTTTCAATTCTGAAGCTAGTAAATAAATATCGCTGATATCAGCTTTATACATAGCACATAGATGATGATTTATTCATGTCACTGACATAAAATACATTATCCCTAACTTACTTTATGTCAGTTGGATCGTTATGGCATAACTACGGGCAATTGTCCACACCTTATTTTTACCACCTCTGTTTACGGCCGGCATGCTTGCGTTAAGTGGGCGAATATAGCGCCACTAATCACAAGAAAATTGGCTGGTTATTTTGCGTCAAACACCTGCAGAAAGTTTGGCTTGACAAACGATGCGACCTGCAGGGCCTGTGGTGCAAATACAGAATCGAACACCTATCACTGCGAGGTCTTCGCTCATGCATGGATTGAATCATTTTACACAAGTATTTTAACCGTAGATGTTGACCACGTGCGCCTGAGTTTTCTCAAGATTCTAGACTATTCTAGTATATTCTGCAGAAACTTATTCTAAAAGTATGTTATTATTTGTGGGATTAATTAAACATTTTTTTGATAGCAGTGACCTCAGACGAAAAACTTGTTGAAAAACTACCTATATTCTTTCATACTTGATAGAAAAGATTGTCAGTGGGTAAAGTATTACAGAAATCGAGTGCAATTCAGTGCATCTTCGGCGTCATCATCACTTACTATCAGATGAGATGATGCCAAGGGCTTACCAACTGAGGGTAAAAAAAAAACAATAACTTCAATATAAAATAACGATACTAAAATTAAAAGGTACTTACGAAGAATATCCTCTAAACCGAAGATTATGTCTCTCACAACTCGGACTTTCGGAAAACTTGATATTCCAACCCTTAACCGGTTTAAGTACGACTGCTGCAAAAATGTTTCGAAGTCTTTTTTGTATACGTCTGCTTCGCAACTACTGAGACATCCACAGGCCGTGGGGTGTGCTGGGATATCCTTAGAAAACCTAAACATCTGTAGGGTTTTCGCCGCGGCAGAGAGCGTCAAAATTTCTTTTTTGTATCGCAAAACGCATTTTAACTCCTCTATATGACAGGTTTTTTCGCGTGCTGTAACCGCAAAAAATAACTAAGCCTAAGCATTGTCAGCTTGGAATTTCTCAATAGTGGGGAATTTAGTGCAATGCCTAGTATGGGAACCGTTTTATTTTGGATCCGGCTCTCAAACTTGGCATAGTTATTCCCTAGGCCGTTCTGAGTAAATTAAGCCCGGGAGCCACCGAGAGCCATCCCCCGTTTGGTAGGGGGAGGGGGGGAAAGTTTGTTTCTGCCGAGCTCCATTTGAGGGCTTATATCTGCAAAACTATTGGTACTAGGGCAAGTGAGATATCATTTTCGTATGATTCAAGGATAAGTAATTCATTTCTGTAACAAAAAAAATAACTTTCCATGTATAAAAAAAGAAATATTTGATAAAACGTATAAAACATGACTACCTTTTTTCCGCATATGTGTCGATTAATTTTTATTCGTCTTTGATATTAGCATGAAAAAAATATATTCTGAAAGCCACACTTCTAAGAATTATAAAAATATAAATTTCATTAGAATAGCATAATAAATACTTAGTGAAAAAAAATATAATTTGATGCTCGGCAGAGTAGCATAAAACGCGCGGTTTTAGAATCTGTTGTTCGTAAGTAAATAAAATGAATCATCTAACGCCCAAATGACTGTTAAGTAACATAGTATAAACAGGTACATTATATTATTATTTTAATATTTCTCGCACGCGCAAAATATTTGTCACGTAAAACAAAAAATATTTTTTCCTTATAAAAACGTATTTGATAAAATCCGCAAAACGTGACTAACTATTTCTCATACGAATTATGGTGGTTTACTATCTAACTTCCATTGTATTATGGTGGTTTACTATGTAACTTGCGTGGTCACGTTGATCAACCAGGTTAACTGACTTCAGAAATGCTCATACATAACCATAATGAGTTTGGCTCTTATTGGCGCATTAATTTCGTAACCGTTTCCGTGCTTCGCAAGCCACGTCAAATTATTTTCATGACAACTGATGAAGCTTCGACCAGCGCCTATAAAACTCCAAAACCCCGAAAGCATTCAGATCGAGTTGCACAATCGCTTCGAATGCCTAGGAGAATGTGAAAATGTGGACGAATACAATGACAGGTTTGTGCAAATTGTCCAAACGGCTGGGAAGAAGGCCTTCAAAACAAGACGTTAAAAAAACATATCGGATCTCGGACCTCACCAGCAAGCTCATGGAGGAAAAACGGAGCCTGATTCTGAAATTCTCTGAAGATGCTTGTCAATATCGGCGACTAAACAGACAGATCTCCAAGTCCTTGACGCCAATTTAATACCAACTGTATTAAAGAGGCTATCGAGCGCAATAAAAGGTCAAAAGTATTGGCAAGGGATCTGTCTACTGGTCAAAGTCAACTGACAAAGCTGAAGACCGAGGATGGCAGAGTCGTGTCGTCCAAGCCCAAGCTGTTGGAAGAGGTTGAGAGGTCTACGGACAATTATACACGACTACATGCTTACCTGTCAGTGATCTGGCTGAAGATCCGAGAGTCGGATTGAGCTGACACTATTGCGAATATATCCCAGACGTCAGCCTATGCGAGATTAGAATGGCTCTCAAGCAGCTTAAGAAAAACAAGGCACCCGGTGATGACAGAATTGCGGCTGAGCTTCTGAAAACAGGTACACAGGGCACAGAAGTGTGGTGGTGCTCTTCTTCAAGAAGGGTGATAAGACTCTTCTGAAGAATTACAGACCCACCTCACTCCTGAGCCATGTCTACATGAATCATTACGAATCATCTCGCAGGTTTGACGACTTCCAACCTCCCGAACAAGCTGGTTTCCGAAAAGGCTTCTGTACCATAGACCACATACATACGCTGCGGCAGATTATACAGAAGACCGAAGAGTAGAATGGCGTTTGTGGACTATGAGAAAGCTTTTGTTTCGATCGAGACCTGGGTTGTGTTACAGTCTCTCCAACAGTGCCAAATTAACTATCGATACACATCGAAGTGTTGAAGTGTTTGTGTGAAAACGCCACCATGTCGGTCCACCTCCAGCATCAGAATTTGAAACCTATCCGGCTGCAGCGTGGGGTGAGACAGGGAGACGTTATATCTCCGAAACTGTTCACCGCTGCATTGGAAGACGTTTTTAAGCTTCGGGACTGGAGAGGACTCAGCATCAACATCAATGGCGAATACATCACTCACTTTCGATTTGCTGACGAAATCGTGATCATGTCTGAGACCTTAGTGGACCTAGGCGCAATGCTCGATGGACTCAGTAGAGTCTCCCAACAAGTGGGTCTTAAAATGAACATGGATAAGACGAAAATCATGTCAAACGTCCGTGTTACACCCACTCCTCTGAAGGTTGGAGACTCTACTCTCGAAGTTGTCGAAGAATATGTATACCTGGGACAAGCAGTCCGGTTAGGTAGGTCCAACTTCGAGAAAGAGATCAATCGTCGAATCCAACTTGGCTGGGCAGCGTTCGGAAAGCTCCGCAATATCTTCACGTCCAAAATATCGCAGTGTCTCAAGACTAAAGTCTTTGACCAGTGTGTGTTGCCAGTGTTGAGACGACATATGGATCCGATACATGGTCGCTTACTATAGACCTCATAAGAAGGCTCAAGGTTACCCAAAGGGCGATGGAGCGTGCTGTGCTTGGTATTTCCCTACGTTATCGAATCAGAAATGAGGAGATACGTAGGAGAACTAAAGTTACCGACATAGCTCTCAGAATCGCTACACTTAAGTGGCAGTGGGCAGGGCAAATAGCTCGTAGAACAGATGGCCGTTGGGGCAGTAAAGTTTTCGAGTGGCGACCGCGCACCGAAAGACGCAGTGTGGGCAGACCTCCGACTCCGTGGACCGACGACCTGGTGCGGTTGCGGGAAGCTGCTGGATGCGAACCGCACAGGACCGGTCGGTGTGGAAATCCTTGGGGGAGGCCTTTTTCCAGCAGTGGACGTCTTTAGGCTGATAGACAGTAAACCACCATAATTCGTATGAAAAATACAATAGTCACATTTTTAGAATTTTCTCATATATGATTTTTTAAGGAAAATATTTTTTGTTCTACGTGATAAATATTTTGTGCGTGCGAGAAATATTTAAATAATAATATATGTACCTATTTTTATTATGTTACTTAACAGTCATTTTTGGGCGCTAGATGATTCATTTTATTTACTTACTTACAAACGAACCACAGATACTAAAACCGCGCGTTTTATGCTACTCTGCTGAGCATAAATTTTTTTTTCACTAAGTATTCATTATGCTATTCTAATGAAATTTATATTTTTATAATTCTAGGAAATGTGGCTTTCAGAATATATTTTTTTCATGCTAATATCCTAGACCATTAAAAATTGACACGTATGTGAAAAAAAAACCACCCACACTTCATTATCTACTTGTTGGATCGCGCTTCTTTTGGGGCTTATATCTCTATAATTTTATGTTCTAGGGCAAGTCCGACATCATTTTCGGATATTTCAAGGATGACAAATTCATTTCTGCAACAAAAAAAAAATACTTATCATAGAAAAAAAGAGATATACAACTCCTGTAATTTAGAACCACGCGGACCGCGCGTTTTATGCCACGGTGCCACGCATTGAATTTTATTTTTTTCATGAAGTATTTATCATGCTATTCTAATAAAATTTATATTTTTGTAATCCTTGGTAATGTGGCTTTCAGAATATATTTTTTTCATGCTAATATTTTAGACCATTAAAAATTAATCGACACATATGCGGAAAAAAGGTAGTCATTTTATATACGTTTTATCAAATATCTCTTTTTTTATATATGGAAAGTTATTTTTTTGTTACAGAAATGAATTCCTTATCCTTGAATCATACGAAAATGATATCTCACTTGCCCTAGTACCAATAGTTTTGGAGATATAAGCCCTCAAATGGAGCACGGCAGAAACAAACTTTCCCCCCCTCCCCCTACCAAACGGGGGATGGCTCCCGATGGCTCCCGGGCTTAATCCACTCAGAATGACCTAGGAAATAACTATGCCAAGTTTGAGCGCCGGATCCAAAATAAAACGGTTCATCGCACTAAATCCCCGACTACAATAAATTATACAAATTACAAAAAGCTGTTAAATCCCGATTGATATTGATTGTTAGTGTATCGGGATTTTCAGGACCATTTCCGTGCTTGGCAAGGCTTCTGTCAAAGGCCTTATAGGTGGCTAGAAAATTTTGGCTTAACCTTCCCGAAACAAGAAGATACTCGTGTCCCCGCCCGTGGGGATGGTTATAGTTCATTCCAATCAAAAAAAAGCAAAAGGTAAACAAAGATAGTATGCATCTGACATTGACATGTGTCATTTCCATAGTAAGTTTGTTTACCTTTTGCTTTTTTTTGATTCTATAGTTGTTAACATCAATGGATACTTACTAGTGTGGTCCAAAAAATTAAAGTTCCGAATGTTGTTTCTCCACAAAGCTTTTTTTATTGTACGATACATAAATGACAAGTATACATAAAATATTGCAATTGAACATCATTTAGAGGTTGCCCATAATGGAGAGTAAGTGTTATAGAAAAATGTATGAAACTAAACAGTTTGCAATGATTTTAAAGTAAAAGAGGCTTTAAATAGTTCAGGGAACTGTTTTTTTATGATTTACTACTAGGCGATTTATGTATTGCATGTTTTTTGTTATTGGTTAACCGTCTTGTTGCATAAACAACTCGCTCTTATTCACTTTTCATGTGACGCTATGAGAAATCCTCCATTTATTCTTCAAAAATCTTTTCAGGCCATTATTGAAGATACGCATACTGTAGTCCTCAGGGAAACCTCGGATGAAAATTCATTCCACAGTTCGAGGGTTCTAGGTAGGAAACACATCTGAAACCTTACGGCATCGTACGGTTCGAGACCAATACGGCTTTAGCTCACAGACATGCACCTCGCTCGGAGCGACGATATAAAACTTCTTTAGCTAATGGAGATGAATTCCACTCCGAAAGTGATAGTGCGGTGATAGAGCTGTACCTACTGTAAGAAGCAACATGTCGAATAGTTCCGCAGTATAGGTTATGCCGGTGTAAAAGCTGTACAACACAGAGAGAGAGCTGAAGAAGTCTCTTCGAGGGGTTCTAGACCGTTTTGAGTCGTCGACAATTGTGATCAAGGGGATTCAGTTGATTCACCCAGCACCTGCCCAGGATAAGAGCAGTACTCCATATGTGGCTCCCCTGAGAAAAGCTCTATATAGCTGCAAGCATTCTCTGGTGTATATAGTCAAAAGTGCAGAGCAGACCATGCAGAGCGCGTGTCACTTTGTAATCAGTAGAATAGTCTTAGCCTCTTCTAAGTGGTGAAACTGAACTACTCGACGAACCACGAGGAAGTCTTGTTGCAGAAAAAAAAAATTGCTATCCAAGAATATAGCTAATATGAACACATATAATTGACCTAAACTTAGGGGAAAATAGTGATTTTTTAATAGAATAGAATATTATTTTATTGCTTTTTCTGTAGTACATAGTGGCAGATAACATGGCCGATTTTTCCATACAGATACCCAACGGGCATGCAATGCAATGTGCAATCTTAAAGAAATACATTAAGATTATTATTATTAATTAGTTAAAACTATTCATTTAAATTATAGAACACATTAGCTAACAACCATGCTTTCAAATTTCTTTTGAATGTTACTCCTAACATCTTTAAATTCACTGAAAGGTGGTTAAAGATTTTGATACCTATAATTAAAGAACTTTTTCAAAAATGTTGTTATTTATTTGAGGAAGATATAAGTTGTACTTATGTTGGTTACGAGGATTTCTTCCTAGCGAAGACAAAGCAGTAAAATATTCAGGGTTGCTTTTACAAACATGCAGAGCTCGAGAATGTAAATCCCAGTAAGGGTAAGATAACGTTTTTCCTTGAATATGTTTCTCAGTGTTTCATCACTATACATTTAATAGATTATGCGCAAGCATCTTTTTTGAAGGATAAAAGTTGACTGAACACTTGTAGAATTACCCCAGTATATAACACCGTATGATAACAATGGATAAATATGACCATAATAAGCATCCCTTGCAGTATTTTCACATGTTGTTTCAGCCAAGACTGACAAAACATAACAGTAACTGCTTATTTTAGTATTATCCTATACTATTAAACGAGTTAGGTGTCCCGACGATTTCGAAAACGGCTTGAAATCTTTCGACGAAAATCTAGGATTAGGGATTAAAAATCACCAGAAATCGATCTATGAGGGAATTACCTTCAAAAACTTACATTTTAGGGAGATTTAAGCGAAATATATATAAAATATAAACGCATATGATGCTTATTTTTAACAATAGGTTTAAGTCCTTAGTAGCCCAGCGGTTAAGGTGCGAACTGTTCACTTTTTAGGTCCGGATTCGTATCCCATGCGACTTTGTTTTTTTTTGTCTTTTTATTTTGTTTGAACTTATGTAAATCCTATACTATTAAACGAGTTAAGTGTCCCGACGATTTCGAAAACGGCTTGAAACCTTTGACGAAAATCTAGGATTAGGGGTTAAAAATCACCAGAAATTGATCTATGAGGGAATTATCTTCGAAAAAGTTCATTTAAGGGAGATATGAGCGAAATTACATAGAAGGAGAACGCATATGATGCTTATTTTTAACCGTAGTTTGTAAGTACTTTGGTGAACTAGCGGTTTTGGTGCGAGCCACTTACGTTTTGCTGCTTTGAGGTCCGGATTCGAATCCCACCCATGAGATTTTATAGTTTATACGTCAGTCTACGTTCGATACTCAAAAGAAACGCACGCACGCTTTCTTCCGCTTAAATCCAGTGTTTCTCTAACTGTGTTACGTTCGCGATCTCGGAAAATTTTTTGCATGCGCTGAGTGTGACAGTCAATTCTTTGATGGAGTACTTTTTTTTTTTTTCAAATAATTACCTCGACATACAGATCTGTTCGGATCCTACCTGAGTACCTGAGGATGCGCACCACAAATCTCTGGAGATATTACTGACCTTCCCTGCCTACTCTTCTCTTAAATTAAATCGTAGAATCAAATACTATTATAAAAATGGTGATTATGAGGCTATGTGTTCCGACTTAAATAAAATCCTCTGGCATAAAATTTTACAAGAACACGCCCTCGATGACGCTGTTACTATTTTTTATGATCACATTACGAGATAAGTACGTACCTTACAAGAAAATTGTTTAGAGTACTTTTCCACCTTCGTATAATTTTACTTTAAAAAAATTGCTAAAAGAAAAGTATAAGTTTTGGTTGAAATATAAAAACTATGGTAACCGTCAAGATTATCAGACGTTTTCTTTACTGCGTAAAAGGGCCAAAACACTCGGAACTGAATGTTTTAAATCCTATATCTCTCGTACTGAGGATTCCATTATATCTAACCCAAAACTGCTCTGGTCTTTTATAAAAGCGTCAAATAAGGCTGCCCACGGCTTGCTTTCCATAATGAACTATGAAGGCGTCTCAGCCGATAACGGTGATGATGTCTGTAATCTCTTTGCATCCTACTTTCAATCAACTTTCTTTCATCCAATAATGTATTGCCACCATCAAATCAACCCCTGTACTCAAACGCTCCTAATGTTACCAATCATACTCTCGGTATTGCAGATAGAGTGCGCGCCAGTTAAGTCTGCGCGCGACGGGTGTCGCCACTCACTACACCTGACAACAACAACATGGCGGCCTGCGATACGAATTATTCTAGTTCCGATTTTGGCCACGCGCAGACTTAACTGGCGCGCACTCTATATCCATCAATATAAGTATATCATATTAAATCCTATATCTCTCGTACTGAGGATTCCATTATATCTAACCCAAAACTGCTCTGGTCTTTTGTAAAAGCGTCAAATAAGGCTGCCCACGGTTTGCGCTCCATAATGAACTATGAAGGCGTCTCAGCCGATAATGGTGATGATGTCTGTAATCTCTTTGCATCCTACTTTCAATCAACTTTCTTTCATCCAATAATGTATTGCCACCATCAAATCAACCCCTGTGCTCAAACGCTCCTAATGTTACCAATCATACTCTCGGTATTGCAGATATATCCATCAATATAAGTATATCATATTAAAACCTATATCTCTCGTACTGAGGATTCCATTATATCTAACCCAAAACTGCTCTGGTCTTTTGTAAAAGTGTCAAATAAGGCTGCCCACGGCTTGCCCTCCATAATGAACTATGAAGGCGTCTCAGCCGATAATGGTGATGATGTCTGTAATAATAATAATAATATAATATAATATATCTGGGACAAATCACACACGGTCATCTGGCCCCAAACTAGGATTACCTGTATCTTGGAAACCAGAGACTGATATACATACACATATACTTTTAAATACATACATATATAGATATAATATAATCTCTTTGCATCCTACTTTCAATCAACATTTCTTTCATACAATAATGTATTGCCACCATCAAATCAACCCCTGTACTTAAACGCTCCTAATGTTTCCAATAATACTCTCGGTATTGCAGATATATCCATCAATATAAGTCAGGTCTAAATTACTTCAAACTTTAGACACTAATAAGGGTGCTGGTCCCGACAATGTTCCTACCATATTAATAAAGATGTGCTCTAAGAGCCTTATCGAGCCGCTATGTGTATTATTTCAGAGACCCGTTAATGAAGGTATTGTCCCCAACCTATGGAAATCTGCATTTATTACTCCCATCCACAAGAGTGGTGACAAATGTGATATTAAGAACTATAGACCTATTTCTAAGCTGTGTATTTTCGCCAAAGTTTTTGAAAGAATTGTATACGATCAAGTTTATTCTGCGCTATCACCTTCTTTCATATCTCAACAATATGGCGTCGCTCCACTGTTTCTAACCTCCTACTGTTTAAAGGTTTCACCTCTGCCGGCATGGATTCTGGTGTACAAGTAGATGCCGTCTTTACTGATTTCAGTAAAGCTTTTGATCGTATAGATCACACTTTACTATTGCAAAAGCTGTACTACGCTGGAATTCATGGTAATCTTTACAGATGGTTCACGTCATACATATACAATCGTACTCAGGCCATTGCAATAAACGGTTTTACATCCTTCTGGAATCAAATCCTTTCTGGCGTTCCACAAGGGTCTTTGTTAGGTCCCTTGCTCTTCATTATATTTATAAACGATGTCAGCAGCTGTTTTTTTTATTCTGAATTTTTACTGTACGCTGATGACATGAAAATTTTCAAGACCATTAGTAGCATCGATGATTCTTTACTTTTATTAGATGATCTAAAACGATTCCAGGATTACTGTGTATCTAATAAACTTGACCTTAACGTGTCAAAGTGTTATCATATTACATTCACCCGAAAAACTAATGTTTTTGATACAAAATATTTCCTTAAAGACCAGCAACTGATGAAAGTCAGTTGTATTAGAGATTTTTAACATATCTAAAAATATTACTCGTAATGTTAAACCAACAAAAACCCTTTTACTTAAAGCGCTCCGCTCAGCCCCATTTCTGTTAGGGTAGGTACCCAAATCCCAAACTACCAGGGTGCTTGGCGCCTCTATGACCTCGACGCTCGGCACAGGGCTTCGAGCAATCCCGTACAGCAACGGCGCACAGTCACTATTTTACACAGGCAGGGCTGGCCTTTGATTGTCACCCCGGGTGGCACAAACCAAAGGCCGGCCCTGCCTGTAATAGTGACTGTGCGCCGTTCCTGTACTGGTTTCATTCTTCATACGATAAAATTTGTTTTCACGACGTTTTAGCTGGGTCCAATAACTTTGAATATTTTTTATCATATTCCTATCGCTCAATTTGCCGCCCCCACTAGGTAAAAAAAGACGGCGCTCGCCGCCCCTATCTATGTGCCACCCGGGGCAATGGCCCCCCCGGCCCCCCCACGCTACGCCACTGGGGCTAGTGGACCTGAATATATTTGACTGAAAGTTTTATATCGTCATAACCGGAGCTTCTTTTATTTTTAAGTTGCTTTATTGTTATCTCGACTTCCTCTTTATCGACACAGGTGAAAAAAATATACTTCTACAATTCGATAAAGACAATGCAATAATGGAAGGTTGTACAATTAGTTTAGATTATATCAAAAGACTTTCTACTGTGGTTTTGATTTTATTACAATAGTAGGTATGTGAAGTTTGCATCCTGATGAACAAATCTAACATTCTGGGCGACCTCTAAACTTTGACCTATTGAGCTATAATTTGGCACAGGCTACATGACCACAGATAAAAAAGAGCTATGTGGAGAAAAGATTCGACATTTTTTTTCCATACATTTGTGGACCACCCTAATACTTACGTAATGGTTTATAAAAGTGTGGAATACAACCGCATAGTCGATTTATCATTTTGATTCGGCATTCCATCATGCAGTGGCTGTATGAGTAAACTGGGTATCTTTCGCTTATGCTCTCATCGATGAATCTTCAAAAAGAAAATTGTAAATAAAATGGACAAATACTTAAATTTACTATAGATTGGTACTGAAATGACAGCATATTTTCTGATCTTTAGTATAATAGTTATCTTATTATCTTAACACCAAATTAAGTTATAGTACAGATTTCACCAAAGTGTAGAACAATAGTTTTTCTAAGTAAAACAAAACACAAAACACAGTAAATGATCTAAAACAAAACAAAAATAGGGCTGGTAACATCACAAGAACTTAAACACTAGTGTAATTAGTAGCCAACAAAAGTGATTAGTAAGGATTGTCTGAACGACGCAAAAGTAGGCAGTTATGCCAATCAACTCTCATAATAGGTACCTAAGATAAGAGAATTTGAGTTACCTGCATTTTCTAAAACGTTTAGGAGATCGTTTTAGCACGTCCGATATTTTGCTGCTCCAAACTTTGACTCCTAACTGAAGGAATCCTTTGTCGCTATATTGGGAATACGGGCTGCTGCTCAGAAAAGTACTGTCCGGACTGTGTATGAAGATCTGTGAGGCAAACTTAATTAGTATTCCTTGCGTAAAGAACGTACATTAATTATGTGGCGAAATATTTTATGGATTTTGGCTTTTATTATCTTTTAAAGTTGTCTTATATATAATAGAGCGAATAAAAACATTACAATCCCTCTGTTGGGTTTGTCTTGAGGCATTCAAGATCGGCAAGGCACTGTTCACCCTTCTGGGTTTATGCTCATGGGCGGCGGATGCCGCTTTCCATCAGGTGGGCCATCAGCCTTTTGCCATCTTACACAAAAAAATGCGCCGTGTAAATCAATACAATAACTATTGTCAAAGTTAGTTATTAACTTCGATGCAAAAGTTTTCTTATTCTATCTTCTTTGGATCCTTTCTCCGAGTGTGTATACATCAGCACATAGACAGAGGGAGACGTAGGTAAGTAGAAATATCTCACCTTATAAACGTCTGCATAATTGTTAACCTGTGTGAAGAAATCCCTGTCGTGTACGGAAAGGATTATATTGTTTCTGACGTATGGTCGTGGCTTGTTGCCCCACGATCTGGAATCATAGAACGATGATTATCAGTACAAGTTGAGTTTACAAGTTCCGTGTAGTAGGAAGGAACTTTGTACTAGGTAGAAAAAAAGACGATTTAAAAGTATGCGTACAGCATCTACTTAAATAAAAAATATTTTGATTTTAAGTACCTATACACAAAGGTAAGACTATGCGCTGAAAAAATGAAGTGCTCGCTCATATAAGTTTTCTATTGTGTGATCCAGTAATTTTATTGTTTAATTTTGATACAACGAAATGAATATGTATCTGTAGTGGTCAGATCGTTTAAGGTCATGAATTGACTAGACATATTGTTGAGTACCTTCGAAAAATTTATTATAATCTTATTATTTATTATTATTATTATATATAAAGAAACCCCATTATTGACTCTGTTTAGTCGAGCTCCTCGATGATATGGACAGTCATTTCAAGATCTGCCGAATTCCTATAATGTGACTGGCTACGATATATCTACTAACGGATTAAGTACCCAGTTGTCTGTCGTTCTATGATTTGGCATGTTCGAGTTGATTGGAAATAAACTAGATATATATACGACAAAAATCCTATCCTTCTATACTATTAAACGAGTTAAGTGTCCCGACGATTTCGAAAACGGCTTGAAACCTTTTGACGAAAATCTAGGATTAGGGGTTAAAAATCACCAGAAATCGATCTATGAGGGAATCATCTTCGAAAAAAGTCATTTAAGGGAGATATGAGCGAAATTACATAAACGGACAACGCATATAATGCTTATTTTAACCATCGCTTGCAAGTACTTTGGTAGACTAGCTAGTGGTTTTGGTGTGAGCCACTTACATTTTGCTGCTTTTAGGTCCGGATTCGAATCCCACCCATGAGACTTAATAGTTTTTTGTCTTTTTATTTTTTATTTTGTTGAATTTATGTAAATATTATGTAAATAAATAAAAAGACTTAAGAGTGATAATAAAATATATATTTTAACCTCTATATTTTAGAAACAAATAGCGCCATCTTTCGCCGTATAAGTGAATTACATACCTGATGATTGTGCCGCCCTGAAATTTCGACGGCTTTCACTAAACTCAACTAGATGGCGCTGATAACATTTGCAATAGGAAAATCTCGTAAAAAGTCGCCAAAACTGATTGATGGTTACTAACTAATACATGATGTTAAATAATGTTTGAATTATAATTACAAAGGATACGGAACGTACCCTTATATATTGTACTGTTTTGGAACGCAGCCTAAAGCTAGCTGTCAAGAATTGGATTTTTCTAATAAATAGTTTTTTGCATAAATCTTTCTATTGCATTAATTCTGTGATCCATTCCTTTAAATAAACTGCGACGTAACATTATGGCGACCGTGACAGGACTCCGAAGGAATCAAAAAACAGAGATCAGTAATAAGAAAGTTGTTTACTAAAACATACAACGAACTAGAAAAATTGATGACGCAGTCGTCGGAACCGACAACAAAAGCAAAAATCTCATATTTAGACAAAGCTCACGAACAATTAACAAATCTTGATCAAAGAATACAAGAGAATTTACTCAAGAAAACAGATTGGGAAGAAAAAGATTTGGAAAAAGAGCTTGGAGATGCCGAGTTATACAATCAAAAATGGCTGACAATAAAAGAAAAACTATCAAAATGTCCACAAGAGACAACGAATGAAAATTCTCAAGACAATAAAACAGGAAAATCAGCAAACAATGCACGAAACTTCAAATTACCAGTGTTAGAATTAAAAAAATTTGATGGAAATCTGATCAATTGGTTACCATTTTGGGGGCAATTCAATAAGATTGATAAAGATAACGCTCTAGACCCGGAGGATAAATTTCAATACTTACTACAAAGCACTGTCCCAGGCACAGAGGTATGTAAATTTATTGAAAGTTTCCCTCCCAGCGAAAAAAGCTACAAAGAGTGCATCGCAGAGTTAAAGTCCAGATACGCAAGAGATGATGTGTTGATACAAATATATGTGAGAGAGTTACTTAATATAATACTAAATAAAAATTTAGAGACAAATTTAATTTCCCTATATGATAAACTAAATGCACAGCTAAGAGCATTAAACACATTAGGGGTAACAAAGGATAAATATTCTGCCTTTCTCCTACCTATGGTAGAATCTGCATTGCCGATTGATACTTTAAAGATATGGGAGAGAAGTAAAAGAGACAATAAGGAGCTGCCAGACCTGTTAGATTTTTTAAGAAAGGAAGTTGAGTCTGAACAACGGATCAATATGGCAAAGAATGCATTTCAAGGAAATGATCACGAGTCCAAAACAACAATTGAACCAACTGCAGGGTGTTTGCTGACAACAGAGAAAAAAGAAAAACATAAATCTTGCATATGGTGTGATAAAGACACTCATACGAGTCTGGAGTGTTATAAAATAAGCAGTATGACTATAGACCAACGTCGTGAACATTTGAAGAAAAGGAAGGCTTGCGCATTATGCTTAAAATCTGGACATCATGCTAAAGTTTGTAAAGCTTTTGTGAAATGCTTTGTCTGCCATAAGCGGCATTCAACAGTCCTGTGCCCTGGAAACAAAAATGAGCTAGACAACTCCAAAACCACGGTAACATCACAATGTGGCATACCAGGAACAGTGACATTGCTACAAACTCTTGAAGTAGATATCACCCATAACAACAAGAAGATGACTGTTCGCGCTCTTATAGATAATGGGTCTCAGAGATCTTATATCAGACAAGACATAGCTGAGAAACTGGCGATTCCTGCTGTTGGTGGTGAGACGCTATCCCACTCCCTGTTTGGCGGTGTTCAGGTTGGATCTAAACATCACAATTTATACAAATTTAGTGTTAAAAATTGTCACAACAATTTCAACATAAGTATGACAGCATTGAGTTCTAAATGTATTTGTAACAGTGTACCAAAATATGATGAAAAAGACATAAACTTGTATAACTTATTGCTAACCAACAACATTAACTTGACAGACAAGGTAGGGGGGGATATAGGGTTACTTATTGGGGCAGATTTTGCAGGCATGATTATGACTGATAATATGTTACACTTAGAGAATGGTCTATTTGCTATGAATACTAAGCTTGGGTGGGTAATACAGGGAAAACAAGATCAAATAGTATCCAATAATGTAGTAATAGCATCTTTGTTTTGCAGCGCAGACGTTTCAGGTTTCTGGTCGTTAGAGTTGATGGGCATCAAGGATCCGGTAGATGTTAAGTCCAAGGCTCAAGAGGAATTTGATGCAGTACTCACCTTTGAAAAGAATCTTCAGGTAGACACCGAAGGCAGATACCAGACTACTTTGCCATGGAGACCCGGACATGATGAGCTGCTCAGCAATAGGGACTTGGCTGAAAGAAGACTGGAGACAACAACTAAACGTTTGTTGTCTACAGGTAGATTTCCTGATTATAATAATATATTTAAAGAATGGTTAGAGGCAGGAATAATTGAATCGGTAGACGAACCTGAAAAAGATAAAATTGACGGAGCGCATTATTTGTGTCATAGAGGAGTAGTAAAAGATAAAGGTTTAACGACAAAGCTACGTCCAGTTTTCGACGCATCTGCGCGTGATCGTAATGGTAAAAGTCTAAATTTGTGTATGAATAAAGGAATCAACTTTTTGGATAAGATTCCTAATTTGTTAATAGGTTTTAGAAAGGGAGTGATAGGCATTTCAGCTGATATTGCTAAGGCTTTTTTGATGATCTCAGTCAACCCAGTTGATCGCGATTATTTAAGATTTTTGTGGTGGAAGGACGATTCTTGCACTGAAATAGTGGTATTCAGACACTGCAGGGTAGTATTTGGTCTAACTGCTAGTCCGTTTCTATTGTCCGCGACAATCGACCATCATCTCAAACAAGTGAGCGGCAAACTAAAAGACACTGCTCAGATTTTACTGAGGTCCTTTTATGTAGACAACTGCATCACCAGTTTAGACTCTAAAGAGGATGTGGACAAGTTCATAATGGAAGCGAAACATATTATGCTCCAGGCTAAATTTGACATCAGGCAATGGGTTACCAGTCCACTACCAATAAATGAGACTAATGAAAAAACAGTGTCTGTATTAGGAATCACATGGGATACTGAGTCTGATGAATTAGGCTGTAACTTAAGTAATTTACCTTCCTACCCCGATCTAGGAAAGATTACTAAAAGAAATGTGTTATCACTTACCCAGAAAATCTTTGATCCTATTGGATTTACCTGCCCGGCGACGTTGACACCGAGGCTGCTTCTGCAAGAGTGCTGGCAACGAAAGCTGTCATGGGATATAGAGCTGCCTACTGATATAAAAGAAAACTTCAGAAAATGGTATGAGCAGATTATTTATTTACAGAATATAAAGATACCACGACGACTAACAGCTAATTTAATTCAGGAATGCAATTTAACTTTGCACATGTTTTGTGATGCAAGCAAAACGGCATATGGTGCTTGTGTATTTCTGAGAGCTGAAAAAGATGGTTTCGTAACTGTTCGATTGATTTCCGCGAAAGCTAAGGTTGCTCCTCCTGAAAAGATAACGATTCCCCGACTGGAACTGACAGCGGCGCTCATAGGTTCAAGACTGTTTGCGGATGCGAAAAGAAACCTTAATATAAAGTTTGATAAGGAGTATTGTTGGACGGACTCTTGTGTAGCTATGTACTGGATTAAGAGAGAATTACCTTGGAACACTTATATAGGCAATCGTGTGAAGGAAATCAGAACTAACTCTAACATAGACAATTGGCAACATATTCCAGGCGATTACAACTGCGCTGATCTGCTGTCTAGAGGTTGCACTCCCGAGCAACTGCACTCTTCTCGCTGGTGGGAGGGGCCGGCGTGGCTGTATCTCGATCCTGCTAAATGGCCAAGGTCAGCTGTAATGGTGGGCGAAAAGGAAGCATCCCTGGAATTACAAAAATCAGCCTGTCATACAAATCTATGTACTGAGCAAGGTATGGTGGACAGATTTTCTCACATATCCAAATATTCAAATATAATAACTGCATATGCCTGGATAAAGAGATATATGTATAATATACTACATAAGAATCATAAAATACAAGGTGAAATAAACTACAAAGAATATAAAGATGCAGAGAAGGGATTGATAAAAATGATTCAAAAGGAGAATGAGAAATTTATTTCTGACAGAAGTAATAATATGAATACATTCAGAGACAATGATGGAGTCATAAGAATTAAAACTAAATTATTACTATCTGGTTTCTCAGAGAACACTAAAACTCCCACTCTTTTACCCTCGGGAAATATAGTTGTCAGACGACTGGTTGAACAGCGACACCGAGAGTTACTACATGCAGGAGCCAACCAATTGATAGCTGACTTAAGGAAAAGATTTTGGATTATGGGTATAAGGAGGTTAGTGAAGTCAGTGTTGTCATCATGCACTATATGTACCAGATTTCGAGCCAGGCCTGTACAAGCATCACCAGCACCTTTACCCACCGACCGGATTATTTGTGCGGCACCTTTCCAAGTCACAGGCGTTGACCTGGCAGGCCCTTTATTATTGAAGAATGGACAAAAATGTTGGATTGTTCTATTTACCTGTGCAGTGTACCGAGCTGTTCATTTAGAGCTGACTGGATCGCTGTCCACTGAAGCTTTTATTATGACGCTGCGCAGATTTATCGCTAGAAGGGGACGCGTAAAATTAATGTTGTCAGACAACGGCACTAACCTGGCAGGTACAAAGCAGTTACTAGCAAACGTAAATTGGAGAGAAGTGGAAAAACAGTCTGAAATTGAGTGCATCGATTGGAGGTTGAATGCACCAACAGCTGCATGGTGGGGTGGTTTCTGGGAGAGACTTATACGCATCCTCAAAGAACTGCTACGTCGAGTTCTCGGGAAGTCGCAAGTGTATTACGATGAACTCCACACCATAATATGTGAATGTGAGGCGGTGATGAACGGAAGACCACTTACCTACGTACAAGATGACCAAAACAATGCTCTGGAGCCACTTACGCCAGCTTGTTTTATTCAACCACTTCCAGAATCTGATGTCACAGATATTGATCAAGCTTCGTTAAATTTAAGATACAAATATTTACAGAAATTAAGAGAAGATTTTAAGAAGAGATTTCGAACAGAATATTTAACAACATTGATTGAAACAAAGAAGGATAAACTTAATAATTTAAAAATAGGCGACATTGTACTAATTGAGACAGACGAAAAAAGAATAAAATGGCCTTTAGGTTTAATAATAAATATTTTTCCAGGAAAAGATGGAGTGAGCAGAACCGCTGAATTAAAGACTTCCACAGGCTTTAAAATCAGACCATTTCAAAAGCTATATCCACTGGAGGTGTCGGCGAGTGATCCAGAGAGTTTCCCTCTGATAAGAGAGCCCCGCAGAAATAATGCTTCTTTGCAGGTGCCGACTGTTCCCGAGACAATCACGAATAACGTACCAGCAGAGCCTCTTCAAGAAAAAGTCTCTCGGAGCGGTAGAATTGTTAAAATACCTCATAGGTATAAACTGTAGGTATCTGATGTCTCATTTGGGTGATTCCTACTAAATTAATTTGTTTTCTAATGCGATACTTGTCTGTCGATTTAATGATTGTTTTTGTTATAATTAGAAAATGTTTGTTTAAGTTTATAACATACCATACAGATACTTTCTGTAGCTCTATTATTGTGTTATAATTTGGAATTTTTTGTTAGTTTTATAACATGTCATACAGATAAGTATAGTTAATACTGTAATTGCTGTAGCTCAACTATTGTTTTTTATGATTATTGATATCGTAAACATGTTCATGTTTGTTAATATTTTCCCCTTGGCCGCAGGATGTTAAATAATGTTTGAATTATAATTACAAAGGATACGGAACGTACCCTTATATATTGTACTGTTTTGGAACGCAGCCTAAAGCTAGCTGTCAAGAATTGGATTTTTCTAATAAATAGTTTTTTGCATAAATCTTTCTATTGCATTAATTCTGTGATCCATTCCTTTAAATAAACTGCGACGTAACACATATAATAAACGATGAAAAACTTTCTAATATTACAACTTTCTAATATTACGTATCATTGAATATTTTTCTGTTTTTTTTAATCAAAAAAAAAGGATAATTTGCATGTATTTTTTTCAATAGAATCAAATTATAAAAAAAAATATGATAAGTAGATTTTTTTACAACAAATATTGCTTGTCCTTTCGTCTCTTAGAAGGCCACAACCGACTAAAAGAACACCCTGCAAAATGTTTCATAGAAAATATAGGGTGAGTTTAAATTAGTTCTTGATACTAAAGGCTATGCTTGTGCTCATGATAACAAACAACTTTCCCTAAGGAACCCATAGCCAAATCGTAAAAAAAATTTTGGTCTCTTCATACAAATTGATCAGCCGAGCGGGCAAATTAGTATGAAGAGTCAAAACATTTTTTTGCGATTTGACTATGGGTTATTTAGGGAAAGTTGTTTCTTATCATGAGCACATTCATAGCCTTTGGTATCAAGAATTAATTTAAAGTCACCTGTATATCTTATATGCACTACTTAACAAGTAAGTTTATAAAAACTCCGATTGAACGAGCGACGCTCGGTCTCCCGGCTAGTAGTAAATAGTACCTACTACTTACGTATTATACGATGATAATCTAATCAGTTCTAGTCAGGAACACAGTATTAAACCTAATCGCCTAGGTGATAATAGATCTCATACTCGAATACTATGTCAATAACCTTAAGTCAGTAACCCAGGTATCGAGGGTAGCTGCCCTTAGGTATTTGCTTTGAACATACGAAGACGTGACCATTAATCTCATTTATGTGTACTTGGCAACAACCTTCTCATTGATTGTCTAGATCTAGATATAGGTACTTAAGTATAAATAAGCCTAGTGCCTAAGTCGTCGGTGGCGTGACAATAGACCTATGTTTTAGGCTAAAGATCGGGATCAAGCGTTGATCTTCTGTTATGTCTCCGCCCGTTATACTAATATAAATAAACCCTAGAAATAAGTTTAGTAATATTGTTATCATTTTAACTAAATCCTATCTTATTATTACAAATGTGAAATGGTGACTGTTTGTTTTTTCTCTATTGACGCCTCAACGCCTCAACCAAATTTGGCGTGCAAAAGGACATAGAGTATCTGTCATCTTGATTTGGCCATAGTTATGCCATAACGATCCAACTGATTTAAATTAAACGAGGGATAATATATCTACTTTATGTCAGTGACACAAAGTACATTATGCCTTACTTACTTTAAATCAGTTGGATCGTTATGCAATAACTATGGCTATTTCTAAAGTTGTTTCCGTGGGATAACCAGGCGAAGCCGCGGATAATAAGTTATTATTAGTTAGGTATTTGTTCTGAATACTTTAGTTTCGATCTGTGTAGGTGTATAATAGTGATTTCGTCATCTGTTATTGGTATAGGCGTATAGGTGTAAATCTAAATGCCCTGCAGACGATGCTAAGTACAACACCAGACAACTGCCTTGTATCCTTTGTGATAGCACGGTTAAATTGTCTCATACGATAAGAAGACAGATATTTATAGGTATATAAATATTATTCGACCACAGTGGGCGTACTTATATAACCATTAACCTAACCGAACCATACACACAATGCTTAATAAGTATGTATGTATGTATCTTCTGGATTGGACACCTAAATGTTTCGTGAAATATTGAATTTTGTTAAGCTATTCAGCGGTCTACGCTGCTACGTGCTACGCCGTAGCAATTTTTATGGTACACCAGAGATAAGGTTACACTTACGGGGTTCCTGAATTTCGTGGAAACTCAGTCTTTGAATTTTTAAGAAACTAACCTTTTATACCTGTAATACGATTAGGTATATCGATGTCGGTACCGTGTTACTCCTTTTTTTATGTGATAGGCGGCAAACGAGCAGACGGATCACCTGATGGTAACCGATTACCGCCGCCTATAGACACCCGCAACACCAAAGGAGTCACAAGTGCGTTGCCGACCTTTGAAATGGAAAAAAAAATTAAAATCTTAACAGAAATTTTATGATAAAACGAGTCATATTCACCGAGATCGTTTCATATTTTAAATATCAATTTAAAAATCTTACGGCATCGACATCGATTAATTGATTCCTTATAGGGGATTGTCCAAGTAGGCAACATTGGAGTTGACCACGTGACACATGCCAAGCTCCGTCATCGCCGCAGGCACGCTCACCGGCCAGTTCGTGTTGGTAGTGGCTCCGCTGCTGTCTATGGCGACATCACTAGCTTTACTCACAGTACCTACTTATAAACTTACAGGGGATTGTCGAAGTAGGTGACACTGGAGTTGACCACGTGACACATGCCGAGCTCCGTCATCGCCGCAGGCACGCTCACCGGCCCGTTCGTGTTGGTGGTGACTGCGCTGCTGTCTATGGTGGCATCACTAGCTTTAATCACAGTACCTTCTTATAAACTTACAGGGGATCGTCCAAGTAGGCGACATTGGAGTTGATCACGTGACACATGCCGAGCTCCGTCATCGCCGCGTGCACGCTCACCGGCCAGTTCGTGTTGGTGGTGACTCCGCTGCTGTCTATGGGGCGGAATGTTAGGGCTGCTATATTGACGTACTCGCTAGGATGAATCAGCTGTAACAAATAACTAAAGTCGTGGTCTTGAGGACGTTGGGTTGCCAGAGGGACGGAAGTAGCACCGAAGAATTAATTATTCTATTAATTTATGTACTAGGTTATTTTACTTCTGAAACTGAACAACTTTCACTAAGGGACCGTAACTGCGTCAAATAAAATCGCCGATAAAAAGTGAACATCTCATATATACTTAGTAATGTTCAAAATCAGAATATTATTTATTCGAAGTAGGTATCACTGTAGACTTTTCGTAGGTCATATTTTTTTCTACCTAATACGAAGCTCCTACACTACTTGGAACTCATATACCCAACATTTCGGGAAGTGTTTGCGGAGAGAG
Organism: Coleophora deauratella; assembly: GCA_958295455.1. Classification (NCBI taxonomy): domain Eukaryota; kingdom Metazoa; phylum Arthropoda; class Insecta; order Lepidoptera; family Coleophoridae; genus Coleophora; species Coleophora deauratella. The sequence continues at coordinate 7,014,444 of OY282408.1, read as the reverse complement.
AAGAAAGTCGGACCCAAAGAAACTCCCTCCAACACATTTTTTCAATAAAAGGCTTACATTCTATAACATAGTTTGTGAAAAAGTCTGATAATATTTATATGTAGTTGCATACCATTATAAGAGAGTGTAAATCTACAAAATACTCAGGTACATACTATTATTACTGATAATGACTAGACAAACACCAATGACAAGACTAGGCCAGTTCACACGGACAGCACCTGATCACGAGTATAACGCGAGAGTCAGCCATCGCGCTCCCCTCAACCATTTTTGAGACAAGGAAGCGACCCGGCTCCCGATACGCCATCCGCACGAACATTTAGGCAAGCATGCATCACTCTCATCAATGGCAAAGAAGTAATGAAGAAAAGAAATTTATGAAGTATCAATCCTTCCAGTCACCCTACAATATGTATGGTATCGGTTTCTATGGCTGTTATGTTATCATGGCTTATCTCGTATACGATTTGCGCATAGCAATGTTCATCGAGGAAAGTTCAGTTTCTTAAGGACGCTGTTCGACGAAAGATATCGACGTTCACTCGTCGCCATAACTTCAATAATACTTATCTTTATAAATATTGCAATAAAAAAGTGTTTAATAAAAACTCACCTTTGCTACATCGGAGCTTATATTTCCTAATACATTCAGAGAATCAAGACTGGCATGTATGATGGCCCAAAGGTACGGTTTTAAGTTTCGACCCAGTCGAGAATTCGTTTCGCTGCAATAACAATATTATGAAATCTTAAATACTAATCACAGCACCAAGACAGTACACTATTCTATTCTATTATATTTTTCTATTCGGCATTCCACATCTCATGTGGAATGCGTCACCGAGCGTGATTTTGCCAATTTCTAGTGAAAAATGGGAGAATCTTCAATCAAAAAATGGCGAAACGCCAATGTCAAGTGAAAGTGACGGCTCTAAGGGTGATGGGCACTTAAAGACGCTTCACGTGGTGGTTTGCTGCTGGAACTCGGAAAACGGAGCTGTCTCCTAAGTTAATCCTCTTCTTATTATCGCTTATCTTGAATCGGGATCACAGCTATTTCTCCATCACAAAAATAACGTTGAAACTATTCTAAAACGGTAATAATTGTAAAATTAACTTAACAGACGAGTGCTCGGTACAAGTCCCGGCAACCAACCCAAGACAGTACACAGATAAGCATATTTTAGCCAGTAAAAAGTGACAAATGGTTATTTATATTCATTAAACTGGCCAATTAAACTTTATAATAAAAAACTATAGTGACTTAGGTACTTAAAAAACGTAAACAATCTTGACATTAAACATCTTTCTATTAAACACGTAATACACTACTCGTTTACTACTCGGTTACTCCTACAGAGATGGGCCCCGCCGGGAATCGAACCCACGACCTCCTGATGTACAGCGAGCGGACTATGGCTATACGAAGGCTATTAAAAATGCAGTCTTTTAATTTTAAGTTCTTACTTCACCAGTGCACTGAAGGACAGCTCGTCGGGCTTGTATTGGGGACACAGTGTAAACGCCGGGTACGATATGTTCCAGTCAAAGTAATCCTTCTCCACGCTCATCACGATCGGAGTTTCCTTCACAAAAAGTTTTGAAACAAAATAAAAATATGTAAAAGTAGGAAAATCAATAAATTCTAAGTACATCTTTTTAGAATCTATTTATCTATGTTTAACTTGGGACAAACAGCAAACGAGACATCGTAGCCCTCGGGGATCAACAATGCTGGTATTATTAATATGTCCATGGCACCGGTAGTTTCTTACAACTTAGGTACATATCAAGTTTAAAAATACATCTCATCAAAATTCGTAAAATGCAACGAAAGAGACCCGTTCCCCAGCACTGGCGACGATATGGGTTTAACTTAATATATCTCCTAATATTATCTCAGAATAAATAAAATAGTTAAAAATATTATTTAGTGTGACATTCTTATTATCTAAATACAATAAATTAACCTTTTTTTTCTGGTGCAGTTTTCTAAAAGGGAGCGCTCGTTGATGTCTTTGGTTCTTGCTTAAAATTATCGCTTGTTTTAGCTAAAAACCATTGATTTGATTCTTTCTTGTTTTGAATTTTGAAATTATTGCATAACGCAAATTTTCGTCTCATATTATTATCATTAAAATATGGCGGTTTAGGTCTCCTCACGTTCCAACTTTATTCTATTTCAACTTAAATTATGTTACAAAATAAACAACAAAATTTAAGTTAAAACGGTCGGATTATCTTTTCTTGAAAGTCGTTTAAACAATTTGAGCGCAACATAAAAGGTCTTTCAGAAACTGCTACCTAATTTCTACTAGTGATTATGAAAATGCTTATATTAAGGACGGACCGAGTCCTATGAACATTGCTTCAGATATTTTCCTACCTACTATATGCAACTATGATAAATATGGCATTTGTTTAATTTAGAAAAGGACATTTAGTCAAACATATGGTGCTGTTTCAAACTTATTTTTTAGACAGTTACAGTTTCACACGATATGCTCTTTGCAACAAAAATAAGCACTTCAAAACAAAACTGATGTTCGCACTAAAATCGATCAAAATTATATATGTATATAAAAAAAAAACTTATATTGATGTACTGTACACTCACATAAAATCTGAAAAACTGCAGAGACAGCAGCAGAAACACGGCGCCGACGCAGGACAGATAGCTGAGCGTCCAGAATGCTCTGCAATCAAGTTTTTATGTCTACATTTGTGACGTTCCAGCTGCAAAGGTACCTTAAGGTGGGTATTGAGTTATGCATATTCCTGAAATCTGCGACTAATAAGCTATTCAAATAAAAAAAGATTATTCTCGTAACATGTGTCGTTACGGAGATATAAATTTTTGACAATGTTAATCAAAATTGTGCACTTTTAGGAAATGGCTATTTAAAGTTAAAGTACACGAAAAACTGTTATTTTTGGAAGTTACATACTGAGCAACGAAAAATATTTTTTAGGCTTCTGTTTCAAAAAATAAAAATAAAAAATATAGATAACTAATTATGCCTTGTGGACGTTTTCTGGAAATTATATATTTTTTTAATTTTAATTATATTTTTGCATTGAAGCCTCCATATTTTATTAGATCCGTTAGAAGACTGTATTTAGTGAAAATTGTATGCGAAAATAAAACAAAAATAAGAAGTAAAAATCAGGTTTTATTTTTTTTTATAAAAAAAAATGCGTTACTTTGCCATTACTTTGTGATTATAATAAACTAAATATTTTTTAGATGATTCAAAGTAACACTTCTATTAGAATATGACACAAGTAACAGAATCTTAATTAAGCTCTTATTTTTAATTTTTTAATCTCTTAAACTTACATAAAAATCACAGTCATTGTTCCATACATTTGAGAAAAGGCACCTTATGGTAATTACGTAAAAAAATACTTCGAAACTATGAAATCAACATGACAATCATCTATTAGATACTATAATTATAGTAAATTAACGTATTTATTCTGAAAAGCAAAGTGCAAAGTAAAAAAAACGAGTTGTTTTGCGAAATATGATTAAAAAAATGTTGATTAAGTAATTTTTACTTAAAGAAAAGGGTCTTTATGGAGCATTTAGATAGATTAAAGATGTGACTGTTCTAAACGCACCCCTCTGCCAAAGCCACAGCCCCCCGCACCCCGCGCCTCACCCCCACGTTTCCCTCCCCGCACCCCGCGCCTCACCCCTCATCCCTTTCCCCGGGCCTCACTCTCCCCAGTGCTTAACGCGCTCCGCGGTCCCCGCTCCCCACCCACCCCGCACCCCACTCCTCGCGCCCCCTTGCACCCCTCTGCCCACGCCTCAGCCCCCTGCTCCCCACGCCTCACCCCCTGCACCCCGCTCTTCACCCGCGCACCTCACCCCCTCATCCCATTCCCTGGGCCTCACCCTCCCCCGCGCTTCACATGCTCCGCGCTCCCCGCGCCTCACCCCCGCACCCCAGGCCTCACATTTCCCGTGTTTCTCCCTTGCTTCCAAGCCTCACCCCACTTCAGCGCATCACCCGGTTCGTGCTTCCCGCGTCTCACCCCCACCCACATCTCACCACAAACAAATACAAAGACAACTGGTACGGCGGCGATGATTGTGCGAAAAGGACGAAAGATGTTAAAAACCAAAGCAGAACGTGTTAAATTATTTTTATACATAGTTAAATTATTTCCAAATTTCCTAAGACACGGCCATAAGGTACAGGTTTACAAAAAATAAAAATATGAAAAGAAAGGAAAAATTTTGTAGTTTAATAATAAGTAATAAAAAAAACATATTTCTGACCCCTTTTTAACAAAACATTAAATATCTCCGAAACTAAAAACCTCCATAAGGTACCTTTTCCCGTGGAACGTCACATTTAGTAAGCGACGAATAAATGTAAACTAAAGAGAAATAATTTTCTTCAAATAACATGTAAAGCAAAATGTTTCTGTAAATCGATTTGAACGCGGTTTTTTCACTTGAAAGCAGATGTCATCACTGTGGTTTGTAGCTATGTTCGTTTGGTGAAAATCGGTTCAGTGATTTTCGACTTATTCGATTTTTACTGTCTGAGTAGGTATGTTTTTTATTTTGTTTTTATCTACGTGTAAAACTTACACAATCATCAAACTTTACTGAATAACTTTAGTCTTTAAATTTTTAACAATGACAAGAAGCATATCTGTTTCCATTTAACAACATGAAAAAACATATTAGCTTATTTTCCTTACCCGTTATACACACTTAAGCACTTACGTTTTCTCGTAAAGTTTACTTAACTTGTTGGTAGATCGCTCAACCAGTATTTATGAGGTTACATCAACATGAATAAATAAAATATCTGTACATAATAAACAAAATAACCTCTCGAACCAATGTATCTTGTTGTTTACTATGTGCGGAAGCCCGTGGGTCGTACAATTGGAAAACTCGGCGCGTAAATACTTGATAACTTCCCGTCTCTTCAACTTTAGCTGATAATTATCACGATCAGCGTAGGCTACGCTCAAGTCTTCCGTTTCTTCCTTTTCTATCGTCATTATTGTTCAGAAAATCGTTTATTTCCTCTTTTATTATAACAGTTAGAAACGTTACTTTGTTGGAAGTTGTTGGAATAAACTGGGACATTATTGATGGTGAATGATGGTTTTCACTTGATATTTGTGGTAAATAATTTATAGATTAAAAAACAACAATGCCCGATGATTTTTCAAAGGCAATTTTGTTGGTTCTGCCGTTTGGTATACGTTTCGTTAATTTTAAATTACGTACTCTTTGTTATTCTTTGATTTGTATTAATGACTAACGGAAGCCGTAGACGTGCCTACGTTATGTCGTAAATGTTTTGTTATACAAGCATAATGGAAAAATATTACAAATTTATGTTGGTAAATATAAGAAATTTTCATGGAAACTGCATTTTTGCTACTAAGATAAGCTAGGTAGATGAAGAATCAAAGTAAATAGCTTAATTTCACGAATTCTCCCGTTAGGCGTTAGTACCTAACAAAGTTTTAAAATCCCTAATGCTCAAATTTATTATCATAACACAGTTTGTTTTAGCTAACTTTCAGATATAGTACCTAAGCGGGTCCAACGCAAAGTTGTACAAGCGCAAAATGCTCAGAAATATAATGATTCGAATTTATCTTGATTAAAACTTTCCAGTTCAGGTTATTAGGACGAGGGAGGAGGGACTGTAAGGACTGGCATGGTTAAATGTGACACCGTTTTTATGACATATCTCATTTACGTAACCTACTTACCATTTAAATAACCCGACTGCCTCAAAAGGGGTTACAATGTTTCGAATCTGCAGCTTAAAAGTTTGGAGTGTGAAGTATCTTTTGATTTGTGTTAATTTCTTGAGTGTAATGGGATATAAATACTTACGTTTTTTTTACAGTCGAGTTTTAAATTAAATTGGTTAGGTTATTTTATTTACATATAACAAAAAGTATACACAATGTGATTTTTAATAGCGGATATGAAAATCGGATATATGCTAAAGTTATGTATATGTCGCAGTAAGATAGTCAAAGCCGTAATATATTTATATCCCTAGGGATATAGCTATATACCGGGATTTACTTATATGAAAGTGGTTCATAACTATCTTACTAGGGATATAACTATAATACGAGCACAATCTAGTAATATAACTATCTTATTAAACTAATCTAGTAATGTAAGCATATTTTCTTTAATTTACACAACTGGTAATCATTTTAAATAAAACTCTCCAATAAAATAACTTTTCAATTACGAAAATCTCACAAACAAAGCAAACAAACAATGTAACAAGTAGAACTCCGGTTAGGGACTCCATCCTAAGGCACCTGGTTCAAATCCTGGCCAGTGCACCAATGAGTTTTTCGAAACTTACGAGAATTTTCTTACTGACTGCTTTAACGGTGAAGAGTAACATCGTGAGGAAACCTCCACATCTGATTTCTAGTTGTGTATGATGGTCGCGTTGCACACGTCCGTAGGTGTAATCTTAAGTGCCCTGCACGTGATCGAGCATGATGCTAAGTGCAACATCAGGGAACCGCCGCCTATACCTTGTGAATAGGACGGTTAAGTTGTGCCACACGATAAGAAGAAGAAGATAAGTAGTACTTAAAATAATAAACATGAATAAAACAATCTCTTTTATATTTGAGTATAGAATCAACAAATTATGACAGTAAAAAGTAAGGAAATTATTAAAATCTAGTAAAGAAGTAACTAATCAATCTTGCTTCAATCCTTAAACAACTATTTCACTAGACTAATCTAGTGATATAATTATATTACTACTGAATTACCGTGTTATAGTTATATCCCTAGTAAGATAGTTATAAACATCTTACGTATTACTATGTTACGGCATATAATTATATCCCTAGGGATATAACTATATCACGGCTTTAACTATCTTACTGCGACATATTATAGGTTATTTCATAAACAACTTCCATTAAAAACGAACTTTCTGATATTAGATTACAAAGCTTCTCTATCGAGTTTTTGTTTATTTTAGACACTCAAACACATTAGCATTATACAATATTGAATATTATCGGCGTTATTGTGCGCTGTTGATGATGGTTTACGCCTAACGCAGTAATGACAGCGAGCTAATGCGGCAATTTAACGGTAACAAAACAATATTCAGTTCAAACAGTATTCGTGTTCCCATATCGACGTGTTCATGTTTGTAACATTAAATCAGGCTTTTGTTTGTGTTTTAAATTTGGATTAGCTTAATTAATTACTATAGAGGCCAAATAATGTTGCAAAATGATATATTGTATTAAATATTGCTTTGGTTTCCTATTTTGACGTGGAACATCTTCTAATTTTATTCTTCTAATATATAATATTATTAGTAGAGTATTTATTTTATTATATACAATTGAGAGATAACTTAATACATCACCGCTCAACGAAAAGACGCTCGTTCCACGAAATATACGACATTACTTCGTCACTGCCTCTCTCTATATTTTTCATGAACCGTAAAGGAATGGTCTAACATTATGTAGGTAATCCTTAGAAAACTGATAGTAAAAGATTGCATTACAACTATTTACTTATATTATCTATATTAAGGTGTACATAAGTATTTTCAATCAGTGTTTCATCTATGAGAAATATTGATATCTATTTATTTCTATACGGTCTGTGGCCAATGAAACACAAAAACTTAAATATTTTTACAAGAAATATTCAGCAAGTCATTTTAACAGTTTAACTACATCCATTCCGCTCCATTTTTTCTTTTGTTTTACTTAATATATGTTTAAGTCACAATATTAATATTAATCGAGATAACAATACCGTAAGAAATGAAAATGAGCTTAATTGTAATTGGCAATAAGCTTTCCATTCTTGAATTGTACTTAATGAAAGGCCTAATGGAGTGACCCTCAGTTAAATGAGTCTGAAGTCTGAGTTAATTCTGAATTAAACTTGATATTAAAATTAAACCTATTTATTAAAATATTCTATATTAAAATGAGTATTACAGCTAAGCTTTTCAATAAAGATAAACTTTGTGAATTTGTGAAGTGCGTCTTTAACCGCTGAAAACATTATTCATTGGATTAACTTTTACAGGTTGTTTTTTTTTTGTTGAAAAGTGTCTAACGGTAGTGGTACACTACATATGACACTTTTTTCAAAAAATATATACAATAGGAGGAGTTTTTTTGATTTTCCATACAAAGTTTGCAAATCACCTTTCTCAATTATTTACAGTAGGTACTATTAGTTTGGGAAGTCATTTTTTTTGCTTCCATTAGGTTCTACGAGAATAAAGTCACCCAGGGTTTAACCTTTTCATAACGACTCAAAACCACCTACAAAAACATCGTTACTATTACTTAAATATATCATCTAAACGGTTACATCAGCCATCATTTCTAACCTACCCACACTTCAACTAACGTAAAAGTGATTTAACTTGGGAGCAATCAATTCACAGCCGTAAAGCCCAAAGGAGCGTTGCTAACAAACGCGAACTCGGAACCCGTGTTGTACTCAGGAGTACCCTAATCGACCATTTGCTACCGCTAAGCCCCTATTTATTATCACAACTAGCCCACTATCGCTTCTGTCTGTTCGTCCTGGATCAGACGCTCAGTGACCGAGGCGCGAAATGTCAAACTCTCTATTATTTTCAAGCCAATTAGCCTTAGAAGAAAATTAAATGGAGACAATTGACAAAAACCCGTGTAATTAGAATTTCACTAGTGAGGTTATAATATCACGGGTTTGACAATATCACTGCGACATTATATACCTCTATTCCTCTATATCATGGAAATCCTTGGAGGAGGTCTTTGTTGTCCAGTATAGTAGTGGACGTCTTTCGGTTGATGATGATGATACCTCTATAGGGTGTAACGAAATTGTTTTAGGGTCCGTTAAAAGGCGTTTCTTCTCAAATTGAATACATATTATCTTTTACTCTATAATTTTGCTCAGATCGCAAAAATCTAATAATAATAATAATAACCGGGACAAATCACACACGGTCATCTGGCCCCAAACTAGGATTCCCTGTATCTTGGGAACCAGAGACTGATATGCATACACATTTAAATACATACATATTTTTGCTCTTGGTGGCAATGATCTTTCAAATATTATTGTTTGATGGGAATCGGGCCCAAGATTCTTGAATCGGCAGGATCGCTAACTACTGAGTCCCACCCGCGTCAGTCGTTATAATATTTTGCGAAGAAATAATACGACGATTTCAAAATAATTAGTTTACAACTCCGAAAATTTTGAAAATAAATCATTATGCCACTCGAAATTTTGGAATCAACATGACATTTTGCAATTCTGATAAATTGCACCTGAATGAACCATCATTTTGTTTCTTAGTGGCCGTTTGTCTAACTCCGAAAATTTTGAAAATAAATCATTATGCCACTCGAAATTTTGGAATCAACATGACATTTTGCAATTCTGATAAATTGCACCTGAGTCAAAATACTTCACTTTGAAACTTTGTTAAAAAAATAAACTTTATTGGGTTTTTATAGATTTTACATAAAAATACTAAATCTAAAATAATAGCTAAGAGAGGTGTGCACCTCTCTAAGACGTGGAGTAGAATGGCCACGAGTCCCGTAGTCTGGTGTCTTTTATATGCCACTGTTGCTAGCGTAGCTGTGGGTCTTCAATGCGAGCCTCTCATGCTTGGAGGTCCACGGTGCTATCACCAAGTGTCCGATGTTCCGATAATCGTCCATTGTCTCGTTGCCGTCACTCGATATTCCAGCATCAGGTGAGTTTATTAGAGTTATTATATTTTTATGGTTATTGTCTGAAGGCGGTCGTTGACTGTCCCCCTCCAATTTTGAAGTCCATGGTTTTAAACAGACCTTGGATCGGAAAAATTTGAAAAGAGCATAAGTGAAGATCAGTATGATTATGATGCTTATTAAACCATATTGTACCACATTATGTTTTTCTTGAGTTTCTAGTTTTTGTATTTGTTTCAGATGCTTAAGTTTAGATGAAATCTTCTCCACATCGTAAGTGAGTTCTATTTCAGGAACTTCTTCAGTAGTGTTAAACGAGATTTTAGTTATAATAACTTTTTGTTGTGATTCTTTTGTCTGGAACCTTTTTACACCTGCCAGAGTAATCTCACAGTTCTCTCCATTTAGTATATATGAACCTCGTATCCAGTTTGTTTCTTCATGCTTTCCACACTTAATTTGGGCTTCAGTAGTTTTGTTTACGTAGATAACCAATGTTTTCGGCGAAACTTCTTGTAGTTCTTCCATGGGACATTTTATCTGTGCTATAGAACATTTGTTGGTGTCCGTCTTAAATAATAACTCGGTTTCACAGATATCTTTTTGTAGAACGCTGCCTTTGCATATTAGTTCATTTAGCTCCATGCAGTCGTCAACCTCGAATACTTCCGCTTCGGTAAATGCCAAGATTGCCTTTCGTACAATAGGATAGGTACAGGTTGGGGAGTTTTGGATAATGGGTACAATTTTTCTTGTTTTATATATCTGAGGCTTAACTAAAGGTATTTCTAAAATAAAATATACAGTATTATCTATTATTCTACTTTTAACATTAATAAAAGGCTCTATATCATTAATGTTGTTCGATAGCATTACATTATTTTTTATTACACTTAAGGTATCTTGGAGTACATGTGATTGTATAATACTATAATGATACATATTGTGTTCAGCAAAGGTTATAGCTGTGGATAATCTTTCTGCTACATCCTGTAAAGTCTGGGCTTGTAACAATAAACTAATAGCTATCCTCTCTTTAGCTCGTTTACTATTTATTTGTAAAAATTGATTATCTATTGTTTGCTGAATATTAGTTATCTTTTTAATTTGACTATTAAATTCTTCTAATGCTTCATCAGTTACAGATATTTGTTTATTATAAGCAACTCTTAGGGTTTCTAAATCTTTTTGAATCATAACAAGGTCATCTTGATCTAAATTTCCAGTAATTGCCTTAATTACGGAACCTAATCCATTTATCAAACCTCTTTTTACTCTAGACTGTACATTTAAATGATTACATATTTCCTCTATATGACTTAAAATAATATTTATCCTATCGTATATATGTCTTACATCTTCTAATTCGGGTCCTAGCATAAAATGATTAACAGTTTTTCTAAGCCATTTATAATTATCTATAATAGGGTTTATCTCTAATTTATGAATAATAGTCCACTTTCCTTCAATGATCCTAGTGGGTTTCATTTCAACTAAAATTACATGTTCTTCATGACTTAGCTCTCGGAACTTGTATCCGACGATTGGGAGGAGCCTGTAACATAAAGTTCCTCGATATGATACGTACGACCGTTACTAAGTTTATACTTGTTATTCGGCTCTACGCTCACTATAGTATAGGGGCCTAGGTATCTGACTTTTGTTTTATGTCTTTCAGCTTGGCTATTTTTTAAATAAGCTGTCATGCCTACTTTGAATACTTTCGGTGATTTAATTTGTTTATTAATTCTTTCGTTTCGTTTTCGTTTTTGTTCTACTAACAGGTCATGTACATTTTTATTTAGTTGATTTGCAAATTGTTTTTGTTGTGTTGTATATTCTTGAATTGCAGCTCTCATATTGTCGAAACTTCGTAATTTGGGTTTCCTCCCGAAATGGACTTGAAACGGTGTCATATTAATTGCACTATGTGTGGTGTTATTATATGCATGTACTATGAAGTTTATCTTTTGATTTTGATCCAAATCGGAGTCTCTTTGAAGTCTGTATAATTCTTGGATAGTACTGTGTAACCTTTCGATGTCAGAGTTGGACTTGTGGTGTTGTGGTGATGTCGTGTGGTTAGTTATGTCGTATGTTTGAAATAGTTCATTCAAAATCTCACTACATAATGATTGCTCTCCATCATGTACGATTTTATTTGGTGCTCCAATTAATGCAAATATTTCGGCTAATGTGTCGTAGACCTTACTTTTTTCAGCGGGCTTTATTATTGCGTATTTAGAGAATTTATCTATTATTGTGAGGTACCATTGTCTTTCTAATGACATGAAATCGATATGCCATACTTGCATAGGCTCTTGTGGCGTTTCTGTCTCGGTAGACAATGTAACATTAGGATGCCTATTATATTTTTCTTTCTTACAGGGTTCGCATTGTAAAACGTATTTTTTAATTTGTTTTCTCATATTTTCCCAATAGTATTTTTCTCGAAGTTGTTTATAAAGACTTTCAATTCCAGCATGCCTATTATTTTGTAAATGATACTCTTTGATTAATTTTAACTGCTCTTCCTTATCATTTATCTCAACCAATGATTTTGTATATCTTACAGGTTTAATTTTTGTGTGATCAAAATGTTTGCGGTAAATTTCGGACACTTTGTAATAAAGGTCATCATTTGGTATTATGAAGGCGTATTTATCTCCAGATAAATATTCTAGCATGAATTCTTTAATAGTTTCTTCTTCCTTATCTGGCGGGATATAAAAATACCAAATGCCATTTGCTTTACAAGCTTTTTTGAACGGGGCCATTTCGAAGACGACGCGCCTTAATCTTTTTGGTGGATATGCATGAATAATAGGTATTCCTCCGTCGCTATCGTTTTGATTTGAATGAACTGTGCCTCCTGACTGATCGGCTACTACTAAGACAGGGGAACTTCTACCAGGGTTAACCCGCAGTGAGTCGTTACTTTCGGTGTCAGATAGTGCTAAGTCATCTTCTAAGTTTACATCTGTTGAATCACCATCCGTGTGGTGTATTTCTATTCGGCTTAAAGCGTCTGCGACATAGTTAGTTTTACCTTTTACGTGTTCTATTTTATAATCATAGTCTTGTAGCTTTAATTTCCAACGCGTAAGTCGTTGATTTGGTTCTTTTAGTTTAGATAGCCATATTAATGCTTTATGATCTGTTTGTAGTATGAATTTTCGTCCATAAACGTAAGGCCTAAACTGAGTAATCGCCCATAAAATACCTAGCAATTCTTTTTCGGTTGTATTATATCGTTGTTCTGTTTGACTTAACGTTCTGGAAGCATATGCAATGGGATGACTTTCTTGACTTAGAACTGCTCCTAACGCTATATCTGAGGCATCGGTGGTTATTACAAACGTTTTTTCAAAGTCCGGGAATGCTAAAATTGGGGCATTCGTTAATAAACGCTTACAAGTTCTTATTGCCTCTAAATACTTTGTATCGTTAGTATCTATAACAGCATTTTTCTTTGTCGCTTCAGTTAGTGGTTTTATAATTTGACTTAGGTTAGGAACGAACTTCCTATAATAACCAATTAATCCCAAAAAGGCTCTTACTTCTTTTAATGTTTTTGGAACTGGGAACTTTTGAATTGCCTCTATTTTCTTTTGATTTGGCTTAAGGCCCTCTTTATTTAACACATGCCCTAAAAACTCAATTTCTTTTTGCATGAATACACATTTATTTTTGTTTACTTTTAGATTCGCGCGTCTTAATGCTTCGAAAACTCTTTGCAGTCTGTTAACGTGATCTTGCTTGCTTTTTGAATAGATAATTATATCATCAAGATATACTAAGCATATGTTATTTTGTATCTCTTCTTTAAGTACAGTGTTCATCATTCGTTGGAACGTCGCTGGCGCGTTTTTTAATCCAAATGGCATCCGTAAAAACTCGTAATGCCCATCTGGTGTACTAAATGCTGTTTTTTCAATTGAGTTATCATCCATCATAATTTGGTGATAGCCGGAAGTTAAATCAAGAGTCGTAAAAAATTCGTTTCCTTGTAATTTAGAAAATAGTTCCTCAATATTTGGTAATGGGAATTTATCAGATTTAGTCTTTTCATTTAAACGCCTATAATCTATCACCATTCTCCATTTCTTTGTACCACTTTGGTCTAATTTCTTTGGCACTAAATGTACTGGCGACGACCATGGTGATTCGGATGGACTAATTATTTTTTCATCTAATAATTTTCCTATTTGTTTCCGAATTTCTTGTTGCTGAATTTGAGGTAGTCTAAAAGGTTTTTGGTAAATGGGTTCAGTATCAATTAAACTAATATGGTGTTTTATGTGAGTAGTCGCGCTATTAGTGACATCTTCAGTAAACAGGTCATTATAAGTCTCACAGAGATCTTCTATATTTAATTTAGTTTCGTCGGTCATATGAAAAATAAGAAGCTGTCGATCTGGCATAGACAGTTTACGCTCCTTAAGGTCAATAGTTGCATTAATTTGTTCTATCATGTCGGTACCCATTAATATGTCATACTTGTCACTAAAATCAAAGACATGAAATTTCATTGGGCCTTTATCTTCACCAAAATAGCGGCACCAGAATGGAGTTTCAATCACGCCATTATGGGAAGTAATTCCATGTGAAGTTCGTACAATAAACTTTTCGGGTCTCCAATAATGGGAAAAGTATTCTTTTTGTGCTTTATTAGTTATAAAAGATCTTTGGCTACCGGTGTCTATAAGTATTTTTAATTTTGGGTTATTTGTTTCGAAGTATGGAAGATAGGATTTGAAATGATTAAATTCTATGATGTGTTGTTTTGATCTTGACCTTTCTGAAAATTTTGTGTCCCATGAGGGCTCTGTTGATCGTCTACCGAATAATCGTCAGTGTCACATTGGCTTTGGTATTCGTAGTTATTTTCGTAGCCTACTAACTCAGGACCATGTTCATACTGGTCAAATTGTTCAAACTGGCCCTCTTCATCTGGGTAATGGAATAATTCTTCGGCTACTAAACCCCTTCCCAAATTTATTTGACCAGGTCTTAATGGCTGTGGAGCGGTACGCATGCTCACGTCACCTGTCTGTATCTTAGGTGGTTGTTGTGTATGTTGGTGTTGTGTTTGGTTTCTGTTTTCAAAGTACCTGTGTAGTTGTCTATTGAACACATTATTATGAGTGTTGGGTGTCCACGGGTATCGAGTGTGGAATGGTGTATGGTTCTGTTTAAGATTGTATTGCGCATTGTTGAGGCGCTGGTTAATTGACCTCTGTGTCATAGGATATGAGTGTTTTTGTACCAAGCCCTGAGGTCTGGGTGGCATGTTGAATTGAGGCGTCATGTACTGAGGGTATGACTGGTTTATTACACGCGGTGCTGGTAGTATGTTAGAGAATTTTTGTTTAATATTATCGAACCTACCTTCCGCTTCTAATTGGAGGATTTTTTGTACTGTTTCATTGAAGCTACAGTTACTTACATACACCTGATCGTGATAGGGTAGACTATTCCGTAAAGTATTTTGGGCGGTATTTATATATGGCTCCATAACCTCATCAACTAACTTCCCATTGTTATATTTGTCGTGTAGTTTGCTTTTTATAAAAAATAGTTTTTGTTTTAATTCGAAGATTAATTCTTTATATGATGCTCGTTTCTTAACGTTAGCTAGTTCTACTAGAAGTGTATTAAACTCTCTATTATCACCACATTCGGCTTTTAAAGTGGCTTCTATTGTTTCCCAATTAAACCTATGATCAATCATTGAAATGATTAATGCAGCCTTTCCGGTTAACTTACTTAATAATAACATAACATTTTGTGGAGTACTACCTCCTACTATATCTAGCCACTGTCGTGCACTATTAATATAATTATAAATTGTGAATGGATCGCCATCATACGAAGGTACGAATCCTATTAGTTTGCAAGGGTCCATTATGGTCGCTTGCTGTGGTTGGTTAGGTACCGGCGGTACGTAACCTAGGTTATCCTCGTTACTATGACCAGGATTGGCATTCATTCTATCTACCTCTCTATATACAAATTTCGGGGGTCTAAGGAGTGGAATTTTGGAAGAAAAAGGATGTACTAATTGGCAAAAAAAACTCACAGTTGGCTCCAGGTCCAGGCGAATATGATCCAGCGTAGCATTGGTATTGACTTATTTGTTGTTCGAGTTGCCCAGGTGGTAAAGACTTGAGAGTCTCGCAAAGCCGATAAGATGAGCGAATCAGGAACGTCTCGTAATTCTGGAACTCACGTCGACTTGCTCCACTGGGCCCCACGTTGGGCGCCAGTCAAAATACTTCACTTTGAAAATTTTTTAAAAAAATAAACTTTATTGGGTTTTTATAGATTTTACATAAAAATACTAAATCTAAAATAATAGCTAAGAGAGGTGTGCACCTCTCTAAGACGTGGAGTAGAATGGCCACGAGTCCCGTAGTCTGGTGTCTTTTATATGCCACTGTTGCTAGCGTAGCTGTGGGTCTTCAATGCGAGCCTCTCATGCTTGGAGGTCCACGGTGCTATCACCAAGTGTCCGATGTTCCGATAATCGTCCATTGTCTCGTTGCCGTCACTCGATATTCCAGCATCAGGTGAGTTTATTAGAGTTATTATATTTTTATGGTTATTGTCTGAAGGCGGTCGTTGACTCCTGAATGAACTATCATTTTGTTTCTTAGTGGCCGTTTGTCTATCTATACCCTCTTACTAATTCAACAAAACGTGAGTCGAGATAACAACTTTGGATTGCCGACGGAAAGGTTCGGATGGACGGACTATGTGTATATATATGACTAAAATAGGAACGATTTTTACAGTGCAATTTTTGAACGTACCTTATATACCTATACAGGTGTTAAAAAGTGCGTTTGAGATTTTAAGGAGTTACTCAAAATCAAGTACAGAATACAGGAAAAATATTTATAAAAATCCGATATACAACTTTTTTTTCAGTTTTCCATACAAATTCTTGATTCACTGTTCAGATTTAGAATGGGAATCTGAAAAAAATATTTGAAGAGCGGATTTTTACAATATTTTTATTGTATCCTATACTTGATGTTGAGTAAGCCTTTAAGGGCTTAATCTTAAACGCACTTTTTTAACACCCTGTATATAAACGGTGAACTTTGCCATTATCGTATATATTTTAGAAAATGACCTTGACCTATGCCAAAAGACACACCGAATGCGGGATATGTTGTAGATAATAACAAAAGCAAATGTTGTACATTTCTTTTATTAAACGGATATAATATTATTTAGTGGATAGGTGCCTTATATTTCAACAAGGAACCCGCACGTATTCTATCCATGACAATAGAAAAAAAACGGATAAAAGGATAGTTATATCTTGTCTCTGCCATGAGAAAATAATAAATTTTCCATATATTTCATTTGAAGTCTGACTCGATGGCTAAGTGGTTAGCGATCCTGACCTCTGATCCGAGAGTCGTGGGTTCGATCCCCACACAGGGCAATCTTTTCTGTGATGAGCAGAATTGTTTGCTCTGAGTCTGGGTGTATTATATCTATATATGTATGTATTTAAAAGTATATGTGTATGTATATCAGTCTCTGGTTCCCAAGATACAGGGAATCCTAGTTTGGGGCCAGATGACCGTGTGTGATTTGTCAAAAAAAAAAAAAAAAAAAACAAAAATAAAGTTACACGATTTTAAACTGCTAGTGGAGTTTTCTACAAGTTCATAGATGAATTCTGTAAGAGATACCTCTATATTATTTTAGTGTATGTATAGTTTTTAACATATTAAGAAAATGTTTTTTTTTTTAATTCAGTTGTTTGAACAGTGGTAATTATGTGTCAGTATACATGAATGTTAACTTTTTCTTTTTTTGAACATTTGATATTTTACTTACCTGATTTATCACATTGGGTAACTTGTTTTTTTTTTTTTCATAAAAGTATATAAATATGAAAGATGTCAAAGAAAAAAGACTGAAAAATCCAGCAAAATAGATTTATTACAGTCTATTTTGTTATAAAATAACAACTCCGCGAATGGTTTTTACCGCTATACCAGAGCAGAGATACTTAACTGGCCTAATAGTCCAGTAAATAAAAGATTTGAGGTCGCATTAAAGACACCTGACTAAAATGGTTTGGAAATAAAAGAATTGGTGTTTTACTAAGCATTCGTGGTAATTTTGTGATTGTAAGGGCGTTCAACCCTTAGAAATACCTAAAGACGCCTTTTAACTTGTATACGCCAAACAATAAATGCACTTTTGGGGAAAACTGAGATTTATAACTATAGTTACCTTATAAATATGGTACTTAAGTTGTCTCTAGTTTAAAGCAATAAATTCTTAATATTACGATATTTTTTATATTATTGCGTGAAAAATAATACTTACAAAATGGAGCCTTCGGAGATTTTTATGTTTTTTAAGTCTAATTGTAAGACTTGAACATGTGTTAAGTTTTCACCTAGGTGACTATTTCAGAACCCAGTTAAAAACGATTTTTTAAAGATTTCTGTAGTACACATTAAAGACACTACAAATATTTTCTTGGCTGTGCCGTAACACTAATATTATCTATTGGAAATCATCATCGTCCCTTGTACAAACAAAGAAGTTTCTTCTTAAAACGCATTTTAGCTAAAATGTATTAGACATTATAATTATATTTCAAACGCCGAGAAGGTGCGTCAGCTGCCACGTACGCATAGCCAGTGTGCGACAGAGACGGAGCTATTGGGTTGGAAAAAGACAAGTGCGCGGATAGCTAGATGGAAAGTGCGAAACGCAAATGTGATAAAATGCACAATATGATAGGTAGGTACTAGTTATTTAATAATAATTGTGTCATACTCATTGGATTGTGGGCATCCAAACGTGATCATAGTACTACCGTTCTACTGATTTACTACATAGATATACCTACTGTAAATTCAATTCAAAAGAAGAAACTTTGTCCTATTGTTTCGCCGAACATTTAACTCCAAAAATTATACATAATTATTATATTGAAATGAAATGAAATAATATTTATTCGAAGTAGGTATCTCTGTACACTTTTCGAACGTCATATTTTTCTACCTAATACGAAGTTCCTACCACTCGGAACTCGTATACCCAACGTTTCGGGAAGTGTTTGCGGAGAGAGAAGAAACGTCGGGCCCTAAAGAAACTCCCTCCAACACATTTTTTAAAATAAAATTCTTATATGCTATTACAATGTATGCTATTATATTGTCATGACATGAGTGTCATCGCCATTTTTCCATGACTTTCCATGAGCCTGCCAAAGCAACCTCACTTCCAATGCCAGTGGGCCTGTTCTTATGAAGTAAAAGTAGGTAGGTATTTACGCTAAATTTCACGAACTAGATGCGACATATTGTCGTTGCGATTTACCGTAATTTTGGAGCAAGAATCAAGACCTCAAACTTGGCATAGTTGTTCCTTAGGTGGTCTTAAGTGGAATAAGCCCGGGAGGCATTGGGAGGCATCACGGTGGCGGCGTTATTATACCGCAATAGCTGTCCACTTTGCTTTCGCTTGCCCTCTTGAAGCTCTCAGTAACTGACACGTTTCGTAACCCAGCATACGAGTCACAAGACCACACCAACGTAATTTTCTTCGCTTAAGGTTCGCCTCAATTCCGTATACGTTTGCACGGTGTAGAACCTTTGTATATCTTATATGGTTGGACCAGTCGATGTTCATGATATCACGGAGGCACTGCATGTGAAATCTATCGAGGCAGCGTATTTCTTTCTTATTAAACTGGTGGCGAAAATAATAAAAGTGCTCCGTTTACCGAGTTTGTTTCTCTGGCTCCTATATAGCTACAACAATTATCAATATTTTCGTCTTGATTCGTAGATCATCAAATAGCCAGTCATAAGAAAGGGAGAGGGGGGCCGATATAGCTATGACGAAACAAACGACCTAACGACAGGCTATTTCGTAATATCTGTAGCAAAATGAATCCATCGATATATACCTGTCATAGCTCTATATAAACACTATGTCTCTCACGAATTGAGGAGGTTTGGAATTACTTTGGACATATACACCAAGATCTTAGTAGCTAATATCATGCGACCGGAAGAATGTAGGTCTACGTTTGCCAAAAACTGCTAAAGCTGAACCAATCCCAATGATCTCAGGGTCGAGGTCACATTTGAATGTTATTGCACTTCCCAAATACTTAAACTTCTCCACATGCTTCATGACATTCTTACCGAGATACATTTGGAGTTAGATTGTTCAGTTATCTCCCAACATACATAACATCGATCTTACTTACACTGTCAGTACTAATTTTTTTTTAATGACTCGTCAAAACTGGTCATCACCGTCAGTTGTTAGTACGGACTACGGAAGTGTATAAAGATGCCTTTTGGGGTGTTATGTGTATGGCTCATAAAGTATGTTAACAACCCATTACGTCCCCACTGCAGAGGCACGGATCTCTTCCCATAACTCGGAAAGGTTAGGCAATACTCCACACACGGGGGCACAGTCCGGATTGGTGGAGGTTGTGGGGCTAGTGGCCAACCCCAGTGTCAGAAAATTTCAAGCCGCCTATAAGGACTCCAACGTGGCTTAACGACTGCCATCTAGCGATAGCAGCCGGCACCAACGGCTTAACGTGCCTTGCAAAGCATGGAAACGGTCGACATAAATGCCACTAACAGTCATATCCATCCAGATTATGACCGTGTCTGTAGTCAGTTAACTTTCGTGATCGACGCGACTACGCAAGCCGCACTGAGCCACGAACGCTTTACTAAAATTAACATAAATTTGCTTAAATATATTATTGAACATAGCTTTTGGTCATACCCAATCATGCAATTTAGTAGATCCTATCCATTGTTTTTATTAAACAAGTCATTTATGGATCAGATTTGTATTCCAAAGTACCGACGGATTATTTGTTTTCGATGTAAATAATATTTTCCTTCACGATTATAAATAATTTAAGCACTTATATTGCATTTCTTAAGTTACCTAAGTGAATTTGTAATTCTTTTTGAGAAATAAATATCTCAAACCGTGTATGGATCTTACAGCTCATAATTTTATTGTTGACATGATTTTTAATAGAAATTAAGTGTTAAAAAAATATGTGCTGAAGTGAGTTTCTTCTGGACTCAACGTTTCTTCTCGCTTCGCAAACATTTCCTGAAACGTTGAGTGTACAAATTCCGCGTGGTAAGGACTTGGTGCTAGATAGAAAAACTATTTTGTACTAGATAAATAACCATTTTTAGGGTTCCGTAGCCAAATGGCAAAAAAAAAGGAACCCTTATGGATTCGTCATGTCTGTCTGTCTGTCTGTCTGTCTGTCTGTCTGTCTGTCCGTATGTCACAGACACTTTTTTTCCGAAACTATAAGAACTATACTGTTGAAACTTGGTAAGTAGATGTATTCTGTGAACCGCATTAAGATTTTCACACAAAAATAGAAAAAAAACAATAAATTTTGGAGGCTCCCCATACTTAGAACTGAAACTCAAAAAATTTTTTTTCATCAAACCCATACGTGTGGGGTATCTATGGATAGGTCTTCAAAAATGATATTGAGGTTTCTAATATAATTTTCTTCTAAACTGAATAGTTTGCGCGAGAGACACTTCCAAAGTTGTAAAATGTGTGTCCCCCCCCCCGTAACTTCTAAAATAAGAGAATGATAAAACTGAAAAAAAATATGATGTACATTACCATGCAAACTTCCACCGAAAATTGGTTTGAACGATATCTAGTAAGTAGTTTTTTTTTATTACGTCATAAATCGTAAACCGCAATTTACCTTTCATTCAAGTTACAACGAACTACAAAAACTTTTATATTATGTTACTTGCTGCTACGGAACCCTTCATGGGCGAGTCCGACTCGCACTTGGCCGCTTTTTTTTTAAATATGTTGTCCACGTTATTCGGATTTTATGAATTTGTTATATTTTTTTAGTGAAAGAACTTGAAAGAAGCCTTTATTTAATCAGAAATGAATTAGTCTTCCTTGAATTATCCGAAAATGATATTATCACACTTGACCTAGTACATAAAGTTATGGACGTATTAGCTCGAAAGAGGAGCGCGACCGAATCAAACTTTCCTTGCCTCTCCTCGCCACTTTTGTGATGCCTCTCGATGCCAATAGTATAAGGAAGACTGTTTTATATTTATATGGGGGGATTAGTAAAAAAAGTGTCCAACTGTAAGCAGTAAATAATAGTTCAATAATCCATCAGAGTGGCGCTAATGTAGACTAACAAAGCGCATTCTTTCCTTGTTTTCTTCTGTGTTTCTAATAACTTTTCTCGCTTTCTTTAAAATTTACCCTTTTTAGGGTTCCGTAGTCAACGAGGAACCCTTATAGTTTCGCCATGTCCGTCTATCTGTCCGCGGCTTAGCTCAGAGACTATTAGTACTCCAGAGCTGTAATTTGGTACGGATATGCATATTAATCCTTATATACTTCCAGCCTCCCGAACAAGCCGGTTTCCGAAAAGGCTTCAGTACCATAGACCACATACATACGCTTCGGCAGATTATACAGAAGACCGAAGAGTATAATCGACCACTAAGCTTGGCGTTTGTGGACTATGAGAAAGCCTTTGATTCGATCGAAACCTGGGCTGTATTGCAATCTCTCCTAACGGTGCCAGATCGATTATCGATACATCGAAGTTTTGAAGTGTTTGTATGAAAATGCCAGCATGTTGGTCCACCTCCAGGATCAGAATTCGAAACCTATCCGGCTGTAGCGTGGGGTGAGACAGGGAGACGTTATATCTCCGAAACTGTTCACCGCTGCACTGGAAGATGTTTTCAAGCTTATGGACTGGAAAGGACTCGGCATTAACATCAATGGCGAGTACATCACTCACCTTCGATTTGCTGACGATATCGTGATCATGGCTGAGACCTTGGAGGATCTAGGCGCAATGCTCAAAGGACTAAGTAGAGTCTCCCAACAAGTGGGTCTTAAAATGATACATAGATAAGACGAAAATCATGTCAAACACCCGTGTTACACCCACTCCTCTGAAGGTTGGAGACTCTACGCTCGAAGTTGTTGACGAATATACAGGGTGTAACAGAAGTGTGTGACAATACTTCAAGGTTGACTTTTACCCATCAAACTGAACAACTTTTGTTCTACAACTTTGTTGAAATCGCAAAGATTTTTTTGGACTTTTCATACAAACTTGGTTCGCCAGCTGATCGATTTGTATGAAAAGTCCAAAAAAAATGTCTGAAAACACACTTCTGTTACACCCTGTATATACCTGGGACAAACAGTCCAGTTAGGTAGGTCCAGCTTTGAGAAAGAGATCAGCCGTCGAATCCAACTTGGCTGGGCAGCGTTCGGGAAACTTCGCAATATCTTCACGTCCAAAATACTGCAGTGTCTCAAGACTAAAGTCCATGACCAGTGTGTGTTGCCAGTGATGACATATGGATCCGAGACATGGTCGCTTACTATGGACCTTATAAGAAGTCTTAAAGTCACTCAAAGGGCGATGGAACGTGCTACGCTTGGTGTTTCCCTACGTGATTGAATCAGATATGAGGAGATACGTAGGAGAACTAAAGTTACTAGATCTTTTTGAATTTTTTTTCTCTCGACTATCCCAGGGTGTGGGGTATCGTTGAATAGGTCTTTCAAAAATATTGTGGGTTTGCGAATTTTTCGAGTCATGGATTCGTTTTCGAAATATTAAGCTTTAAAGTGCAATTTTTTGTGAAAGTCATGTGCCCCCCCCCCCCACCCGACAGCTAAATAGTTATATTTCTAGAAATGTGAAAAAATTCACGGTAGTAGTATATTTAACGAAGTTAAAAGGAAAACTATCACAGCTAAGTAGGCTTTACAAGTTAACCCTACAGTGCGCGTGGTCCGACACACACTTGACCACTTTTTATACAATAACACCACCCTTACTTAACGCGTTTTGATGGACACTTTTGTACACAGAGACAGATCTCCTTACATGTACCCTCCATAGCCATTTTTTTTTCTAGCGATGGAAGCAATTATTTGTTCCAAATGAATTGGTATTCCTTTAATTGTCCGATAATTATCACACTTGCCCCAGTACATATAGTTATAGAGATATAAGCTCGAAAGAAGAGCGCGGCCGAATCAAACTTTCCCCGTTTCCCTCGCCACCTTTGTGATGCCTCCCGATGCCTCCTGGGCTAACACTCAAGACCACCTAAAGAACAACTATATACCAAGTTTAAATCCTCGATAACACACACAAAACCCAATAGGTAGACACGTGACCGCGGATGATGCTAAGTGGAACATCAGGCAACTGCCATCTATATCTTGTGAATAGTAAAAAAACGTGCCACACGAAAAGAAAAGAAAGAGAGAGAGAAATATTGATCCAAAATTAAAAACAGTTCTCATACAAGATGTTGCATGAAATCCCCAGCTATAGCTTAGCTGAATAAAGAACTCGCGGGGTAGAGCGGGCGCCGTGCATGCCGCATTCCACCGCCCGCGCCCCCCGCTCAACCCGCTCGCGAATTATAATTGTTATTAGATTATTACAGAAACTGTGCAACAGATTGACCGGGGATTTTTCTTAGTCTTAGTTTAAAAAAAATATTACTATTAGATTTCATGAAAATATTCGTAGTGTCTTTAATGTGCAAGGGTTAAAATCGAATAAAACTTAATAAAAAAAAAAATAATGAAGTCACCTTGGAGATAATTCTCATGGTTATTGACAGTGGTTATGTACCCCCTAAGACAAAATATCACTCACCTTGCAGTATTTCTTTTCAAGTTATAAATTTTTAAATATATTATATTCAATATCTACTCAATGTTTTGATCTCGATCGGGGACGATTATAAATATAAATAAAACGTCTTATAAGAAGCCCTCATGTAAAAAATCACCAGTTTTCTATTTTTTGTTCACATTTAAATTTAATTTTGTTTCTTTAGGGGCCAATTACCGAAAAATTATCAAATACTCATAAGAGATTTTCATGAATTTTCATTTTGCAATTATTTAAGTAACATATTCTAAATTTTCACCCAAAGTGCATTAAATGTAACCTACTCCATACAAAAATTCGTAGATTGACTGGACTATAAACTAACATAACGCCCGTCCGTCCGGCTTAATGTATATTTTTTATTTCGATAATATTTTTATATTTTTTTGATTTCGCGCCTGATTCAATGAAATCGACAGCTGTCAGAAATAGCAGTCACTGTACGTTGGTTGTTTCGGATGTTACGGTCGATAGTTTGTTTTTGTCTGCGCCAACGAAAATTATAACAGGACTCAATTTTCCAACTAAAGAAATGCTACACACACACACAAGAAGTTCTAATCATTTAATAACCAAAGGGAGATAATTTTTTCTTTGTTTGCTAGTCCCCTATCTAAATAATATACAAGTTTTATTGTGCGAGGCCAATTTGATTTCTTTCCCCATACAAACATATTCAAACACTTACACATGATTTTCATAAAAGCATCAAATGAACAAGTTTATTTTTACGAAAACACATCTAGAATAGATACATCAAACTGACAAAACAAATATAGGTACGGTGAACTCGGTTTTAATATAAAGTGGAATCGAACTAGGATGAGTTGAGGCGTCACGTCAGTTGGAACTTCTGGGCTCATTATTCTTTGTCGGGGTTTGTGGTTCGCATGAAATCTTTATTTATTCTAATTCACTGGATAGTTTATTCAAATCAAAGCAAATGAAAAATATTTATTGAAATAGGTAGATAGAACTGTAAACTTTTCGAATTAATTTCAGTTTCACTTTTATTTATTGATCATAACATAACATAAAGTACCGTAAGCTACATCATAAGTCAATATATACTGTCGTTAAAGTTATATAATATTACTGTTCATTCCACACCAACGGCTGCAGTGTGCAACACAATAATGAGATTATCTGTATGTACAAAGGACAAAATCGCGTCACTGCGATTCTCACACAAAGAAGACTCCGCTGGCTGGGTCATGTCCACAGAATGAACCCAGAGAGGTTACCTCGCCAGGTTATGTTGGGGCAGATTACGAATGCTAAGAGACCAGTTGGACGGCCTATACTGAGGTTTAAAGACTCATGTAAACGCGACATGAATAACTTCGACATAAAACCTGAGGACTGGGAGAAGCGCGCAGAAATGAGACCTGAATGGCGTCGCAATCTACGTGTTGGAATGTCAAAATATGACGAAGTCTGGCTAGAGAACCTTAAACAGAAAAGGCTTCGTAATGCTGTAGGGTCGCTTCAAGACTCACGTTTCGTCTGCAATAGGTGTGGAAAGAAATGCCGAGCAGCCATTGGGCTGTACAGTCACCGGCGGCGTTGTGGACAATCCTCGAGCAAATGAACAAGTGCTGCAACGATCATCTGCAATAGATGTAGTGGCCAATGATGAGGGCGTGTGTTCAAAAAAGTGCGTTTGAAATTTTAAGGGTTACTCAGAATCAAGTATAGAATACAGGAAAAATATTGAAAACAATCCGATGTATTTTTTTTCAGTTTCGCATACATATCCTTGATTCACTATTCAGATTTAATGTGGGACACTAAAAAATACACCTTGTTTACCAATCTGCAGTGCTAAAAGAGTTGTTAAGTTGCAAAGGGTCTCACCGGATTTCCTTGTGAAATCTGCACTGGCGTCTTTTTTGACATTGGTGCATTTATTATGTATTGCTAGTTGTTGAAAATAATTTTTGGCCAATTCTCATACCCCTAACTTCATTCGTTTTCAGAAAATGGGGGTTGCAACCCCTAACTTCAAAATGGGGAATTATAAATCGATCCGCAAATATATTTTTTGGCCACGGAACCCAACATCTAATTTCATAACTAAGACACGGGAAAATGACAAAGCTTCTAATAAACTTATTCGTCTTCTTCACAACGCCAACTAAATATTCCAAAGATAGCGTCAAGCAAAGAGCAACAATTATTTTTACTTGTCCACCTGATTCATACATCACCACCTAATTTACTTTAGGTTAGGTTTTACTCAGCCACGGATTTTACAACTAACCAAAATTTTTCGTGTTACAGCTTCAACATGTGTTCTTCAAAAAATATTGTTCAAGCTTTAACTAGAAAACTTCATATAAGTATTATAATTTTGCAGGTTTTTTAATATGGTATAATGGTATGCTATTACACAAAGTATTTTTTAAATCAGTACGTATCCAACGTAATAATACGTAATAATTACATAGATGTGTGATGGGTGAAACATATTTAAAAAAATCGAAGTATGCAGGCACGTATTGTATTCTAGCTAATCCCATAAAAGTCTATTAAACTTCACTTAAAGTTTTAATAAACTTAATAACTTAGCCACGGATTTTACAACTAACCAACATTTTTCGTGTTACAGCTTCAACATGTGTTCCTCAAAAAATATTGTTCAAGCTTTAACTAGAAAACTTCATATAAGTAATAATTGCGTAGATGTGTGATGTGATTAAAATATGTTCCATTAAAAAAAAAACACGAAGTAAGCAGGCACGTATTGTATTCTAGCTAATCCAATAAAAGTCAAATAAATTAAAATGTAACAGCCATTTTCGTAAAATTTTAATATCTTTTATTTTACATATAAAGATATTGAAATAATTTAACCTTAAAAATAATAATAATTTTTTTTTGGACTTTTCATACAAATCGATCAGCTGGCGAACCAAGTTTGTATGAAAAGTCCAAAAAATTTTTTGCGATTTCAACAAAGTTGTAGAACAAAAGTTCTTCAGTTTGATGGGTAAAAGCCAACCTTGAAGTATTGTCACACACTTCTGTTACACCCTGTATATCTGTCATAGTTTCGTAGAAAAATAAATTTGAACTTAGGGGTTGCAACCCCCATTTTCCGAAAACGAATAAAGTTAGGGGTATGAGAATTGGGCAAAAATTATTTTCAATAACTAGCAATATAATAAAGGCAGCAATGTCAAAAAAGACGCCAGTGCAGATTTCACAAGGAAAACCGGTGAGACCCTTTTCTCTTGAGACATCGTTTGGTAAAGTGTTTATACAAGCTGATTTTTAATGGCGGGTGTGAGCATATTAATGTTTTAAATCGTAGTATTCAACGTATCACTTTTGTAGTATCACGTTTACAAAAAAAAAGGAATGTTTGAACTCTCCTTATAATGGTCAGCGATCGATCTATAGATCCAAAAAATGAGAGAGAGAGAGGAGAGAGTCCAAAATAATTGACCACGCTGAATACGTTAAAAACAACCGACTTCAATCGCAACAACTCCAATTTTGCTATGTTTTGTTGATTTTCTCAAAAACCGCTCAATCGATTTCGATAAAATTTATATGGGACCACTTGTGAAGTATACCCTTTCAAACAAAAAAAGAATTTTTGAAATCGGTTCAGGCGTCTTCGAGTAATCGGTGAACATACATAAAAAAAAAAAAAAGATTCCGACGAATTGAGAACCTCCTCCTTTCTTTGAAGTCGGTTGAAAATTTGATGTTTATTTGTAAAGTTGTCAACAAGAACAAAAGTTGTCTTTGATCCCAATAATAATATGGATATGTTTACACGTGCCGCCATGCAGTTAAAAGTTTTCAAAAGATCGGAGTCATTTCCCACTACTCTGCTGCGGTATAATCTAGTTTGATGGAGGCTATATACACTTACAATAGAATAGCCAGCTTTAACAGTGCAGGAAAGATAGTAAAAAAGTACTGTTGAGTTGAAGATTGACATTATGAATAACTGTTGTTTGATTGATACAAACAAATATATAGGATTGTGTGTACCTATACCCAGCGGGTGACCATATCGGCTTTGAAAACTAACATGCTAATTAATTAGTTCTGTATCAGTTCTGTCAAAAAAACTGTAATGAAGAATACCACCAATTTTTGTTTTTTATCTTAAAATATACTCTATTAAAAATAAAAAATATGGTGAAAAAATTTTTTTGATACGTTTGATAGTTTCCGAGATACTGAATTATTTAGGTAGGCAAGTGACGCGGGGTCGCCGCACGCTGCTGTGACGTCACTCTGCAACGGTCGCTCAGTGCGCGCACCGCTCCCTACCTCTATGTATGAAGTTTGCGTTGAATATTTTAAAAATGACGAATCCAAAAACTAGAAAATCGTGCTCGTGTCAAAGTGCTTAAATACAACTACCAATATACCCGAAAAGTTATTTTTTACTGTTATATTTTTGAACCTTAAAGTCAAAAGAAATACATGAAAAGTATGATCCACCCAGACCCAAAGCCAAAAGTTGTGTCTATCACCTTCTCCTTATCTGATAACTTTTGCATAAACAGTAACGTCGTCGCCGTAGCTATTTCTAGCCAATCTAAAATAAAATAAATATGAGTTAACCGATACACATAAAAAATAAAAACCGGACAAGTGCGAGTCTGACTCTCGCGCAGAGGGCTTTGTCCACACCTACAAACAAACAATATTTTAAATTTTATCAACTTATTTTAAGATTTATAGATAACTTCTTGGAGATTTTCAAGTAATTTATAAGCGAAGATCTATTTTCTGTATATATATTTGTTTAAGTTTTATGCCCAGTTTTCGGAAATAAGGAGTGAGGAGCATGGTAAAGGTGATGGTGTCAAAATCACTTATGTCATCAACTGTAATATAATGACACAATAACGGCACTTAAGCGGTCATGGCACAGCGCTGCTTATGTGGTCACATCGATCACGCAAGTTAACTGACTACAGACATGGTCACAACTTGGATGGGCTTAAATATCAGTAACTATCACTAGATGGCAGTCGCCAAGCTATGTCGGAGGCGTTATAGGCAGCTTGGATGGACTGCTAGTCAAGTCCATCCAAGCTGTGACCGTGTTTGTAGTCAGTTAACCTGCGTGATCGACGCGACCACGTAAGCAGCGCTGAGCCATGACCGCTTCAGTGTCGTTATTGTGTCATTATATTACAGTTGATGACATAAGTGATTTTGACACCATCACTTTTACCTGGCCCCCTCACTCCTTATTTCCGAAATATCAAGTTCATAAATATCATTATTACCTAAATTTTTCAATACTAGTAATGAAAAATAGGTATGTAGGTATATATGTATAGGTATCTTATAAGGATCAACAGATTTGTGATAAGAAAGAAAAAAATAAGTTGTAAGTACTTTTGCATTTTTAGGGTTCCGTAGCCAAATGGCAAAAAACGGAACCCTTATGGATTCGTCATGTCTGTCTGTCTGTCTGTCTGTCTGTCTGTCTGTCTGTCTGTCCGTATGTCACAGCCACTTTTTTCCCGAAACTATAAGAACTATACTGTTTAAACTTGGTGAGTAGATGTATTTTGTGAACCGCATTAAGATTTTCACACAAAAATAGAAAAAAAACAATAAATTTTGGGGGCCCCCCATACTTAGAACTGAAACTCAAAAAAAATTTTTTCATCAAACCCATACGTGTGGGGTATCTATGGATAGGTCTTCAAAAATGATATTGAGGTTTCTAATATCATTTTCTTCTAAACAGAATAGTTTGCGCGAGAGACACTTCCAAAGTTGTAAAATGTGTGTCCCCCCCCCGTAACTTCTAAAATAAGAGAATGATAAAACTAAAAAAAATATATGATGTACATTACCATGCAAACTTCCACCGAAAATTGGTTTGAACGATATCTAGTAAGTAGTTTTTTTTTAATACGTCATAAATCGTAAAACGCAATTTACCTTTCATTCAAGTTACAACGAACTACAAAAACTTTTATATAATGTTACTTGCTGCTACGGAACCCTTCATGGGCGAGTCCGACTCGCACTTGGCCGCTTTTTTAATCATTGTCTCGGCGGCCGCGGTAAAGAAATCGGAGTTATTTGAGAAATAGTAGCTTAACTCGTCTATTTAAGGAATCATTCGATTTTTCAATCAATTTTTAAAACTGTCATCGATTATACTTGTAACACTACTGTAACACCGATTCACATAAAAAAACTACAGTTAGAAATGTTATTGTGGGCGAACGTAGGGACTATCCGATAGCAATGTATGAAGAACACAGTACGGTGAGAGCGGCGAGTTGCGGTATGACGTCACGCGCGCTTGGCGCGCCCGAGCGAAGTATTTGAAAAAGGCGGAAACTAAAATTATCGTAACTTCAAAATTACTCGCTTGATTTAAATGAAACAAAAACAAGTGTATTTCTAGACATTTAGGCTACAAGGTCATAAAGTTTCAAGTCCAATTAACAAAGGACCCATTAACATTCTTCATTAGGTAAAATATTACTTTTACGGGGTTGGGGGTTCTAACTGGAAACTGAACAACGCCGATTAGTTAAAAATAGCCATTACAAGAAGTATAGCTGGCCGTTGGGGTATTCAACTTCTCGAGTGGGGACTGCGCACCGGAAGACGTAGCGTAGGCAGGCCTTCCACTCGCTAGTGAAGCTCGCAGGAAGCCGGGGATACGGGCAGCGCAAGAGCGGTCGGTCGGCGTGAAACTCCTTGTAAGAGCCCTTTGTTCAGCAGTCGACGTCTTTTAGCTGATGATGATAATCTGAACTGAAAAACATTCTTATATAAAAGTTTAAAAAACTAGTTAAGTAGAACAACTTTAAAACATAATCTATTTTACGTAGCACCCTGTACATATATAAATAACATGAGAAGAGAAACGAAATTGAAATTCCTTACATTTATTAAATAAAAATGACTTATACTTTCAGCATCTTAGCCTGAAACTTACGATAAAGTAGTCTGTTATGAATTGACCAAGTTTTGCCTTACTTAAAAGTTTGGAATCGTGAAAGTTAAATCAAGTACCAAGATTGTTTTTGTAAACTTAATTTTGCTTTTCCCCTCTGAAAAAGACTTATTACAGAAAAGAAAGAAACAGAAGTTGTAAGAAAAATAATATCGAACCTTTTGCAAATCAAATATTTTTTTATCGGCAAACGGTTTAGTAAAAAAATCTGGTTTTCAGCTCGAATTAGGACAAACAAATTAAAGAAATTTAATACAATTTTAAATACTATTTATTTAATATAAACACATGACACATGTTATGATTTGATATTTATAATTAAATAAGTATTGCCTAATATCGAGCTTTCTTCCTTTGATGGGAAGGATGATATTCAATTCAAGCCGTTCATGGATATGTTTATAGCTGTCATTGATAGGAATAGTTCACTGAGTAATGTACAGAAATTACAGTGGACGTCTTTCGGCTGATAGATAGAAGTATTGCCTACAAAACTAATAACTGCTGCATACTTAAATATCTTATAATGTCGAATTTATAACATCAATATTGGAAGGGATGCAAATAATAGAACAAAATAAACTCTAATTTTGACGGTGAGCTCAACTTCATTATTAGTATTAAAATGAAATGAATTATGTGTATATTGAAGCTATTTAGGCAGATATACATACATATGTATATCTAACAAGGCCTAACAAAATTAGCTGAAACTATTTAAACTGAGGCTTCTACTCATTAAACTGAACAACTTTTCCCAAAGAACCCATAGTTAATTCCCAAAAAAAATTGTGGGCTTCCCGTCCATACTAATTTGGTCGATCGAGTGATCCACTTTTTAGAAAAGTCCAAAATTCTGTTTGCGAATTGACTATGGGTTCCTTGGAGAAAATTGTTCAGTTTAATCAGTAGAACCCCCATTTTAAATAGTTTTAGCTAATTTTGTTAGACCTTATCTACGTAATCAAATTAGTAAAAGAAAAAGTGTTCACTTTTTAAATTCACTGTTTTTAACTTGCCTTTCACATATTCGATAAACGACCGATATATATTCGATATTGTGCCTTTTTCATTAATTTTCAGAGTCGCTTTAGTTTAAGTTAAAATTCTCTATCGTGGCAAGAACTGAAGCATGCAAAGCGTTTTAAACGTAAATAACTTTTTAAATGGCGCTAATAGCTATTATGAGGTGCAAAATATTCAACGTTGTGCATATTCAGTGCACATTTGCGGGTAATGTGCAATACAGGCGCGGATAAATCTGGAGAGGCGCTGTTCTAGCCCGATATTGGGCCTCTTTATACTTTCAGATTAGGTGAGACTGCGATCGATAACGAAATCGTTCACAAAAAGTTTGTCCACATACAAACAAGAACTTTACACACTCGTGTAAGAACGCTTCGACTTTGAAGTTTTTCCGGACTTCCCATACAAAATTGACGGTTCAGTTGATAAATTAGTATGAAGATTCCAGTTTTTTTTTTTCGAAAGTTGTTCAGTTTCATAAGTAGAAGCCGTGGTGAAAAATTTTTAGGTATTTAATAAGGACCCTATATGTTCCTTCCTTAGCTTGCAACAGCATCAATTGTGACGTTTGTGTTCCGCGTGGTTTACTTTCCAAATCAAACTGTAATTTTTAGAGGATGACTTTTAATGTTTGACCAAATCTGTTTTGAAATTTGCTTTTTTAAAAATTGGTTCCACAGTTCTTTGACTCTCAGTTTTTTAGGTAAGACAATTAATAATTTGAAGGAAAGACACAAATGAAAGGAATTGTAACTAAAGTAAATAATTCCAGTTCAATCCCCCGGCTATAACTTTCATTTCAGCTCGATTCCTTTATCATTAATTTAGCCCCAATTAGTCTAAAGAGGAAAAATGAAAGTTAGACAAAAAAAATATTTTTTTGAATTTAAATTAGAAATTCGTTAAGTTCATTTCAATCCTATTTACTCTTTCAAAACAGATTAAAGTTGATAACTGTACCAGATGCTTAGCTAAAAACTGCAAATATTATGGATTATAAAATTATAGTTGTAATGATTAAACTCAAAATTTTTAATGAAAGAAAAACCTGATTAGTACAATTTTATGAATCAGATGGCATCGTGTTCTCTTAAAAAAATACAATTGCAGAATGATTTGTCAAAATTCGACAATATGTATATGCCATTTATCCAAAACTGTGATAGAATCCTGCTAAAACCAGTCACACTGAAACTTTTCCAGACAGACAAACAGACAGACGGATGGTACGCGAAACAATTGACTGATAGTGTTAAAGGCACAAAAAGAAAAATTAAATTGTCTTATTGGTATTTAAATAAAATAAAAGCAAGATTGCGAAGCACTTTGCGACTGTATATCCATACGCACTCGTTCATATCTGGCTCGACGGACCATATTAAAGGCACAAAAAGAAGAATTAAATGGTCTTATTGGTGTTTAAATAAAATAAAAGTAAGATTGCGATGCACTTTCCGTAGGCGTATATTTTAGTCTAAAGGTTAGACCGCACTCGCGGCAGCGGCAATACGCGAAGCGACGCGACGCGACGCTGCGCAACAAAAGTATTTTTTCTATGAAATCGTACGAGCTATAACCGCACTACAACTGCAGCGGAACTGCGCTACGCGATGCGGCGCGGCAGTTTCATACAAAATAACTGGCCGGGTCGCGTCGCGTAGTGCTGCAGTCTAGTGCGTTTGTACCTTTAAAGTGTTACCATTACATCCAAAATAATGTTTCCAACAGATAGAATATTATTCATTTAATTTTCTCACTTCTCGTTTTGTCTCATTATTTTCATATCGCACACTGGTGACTAACACTTTTTATTTTACTTATAATCAAACGGTAATAAAATAAATAAATAGCCAACAAGTCATACAACACAACTGTTTTTTGGTGTATTTTTTGCTTTGTATGCTATAAGCTACTTTATGATAAGACCAAGTGGTTACAGGCGCCCATCAGCCGCCTAAGTAAGTATGGGTATATTCTATGACCCCAGAAGTCTTACAACGCCTTGCTGATTCTAGAGGGATAAGATGGAATGTCTTTTGTCGGTAAATACGTTGGCTACGAGTATCTATCTTCTCCCACTCGCTGGATCATAGCAATATTTGCTGCTTGGCTTTGAATTTTGCTTGGCTTTGACTTTTACCTAATAAAGCTAACACACTTGTCGTTATCGAACAAAGCACTTTAAGTCAGAGCGACATTATCGTATAGTGTACAAAGTTTTATCGGCGATACATTCACCGCCTATCGGGCGAGCGGCGGGCGATATATTTCGTCCATTTCTCGTTTCAGCGCCTACTCGGCGGAATCGCCCTGCTGCCGGTGCCGTTTATAGAGTTGCCATTCATAAGACGCAGATTTATTTAGGGTCTTTGAGAAGAGAAAGTACTTAATATTGATTCATATGAATGTTCGTTGTTCGTCATATTAGAGATATTAATATTGGATGTAGGTAAGTTGTTATTTGTCTAATTTGGAAACACAGTCTGCGTGGCTACTGTTGCGGTTACCTGAAAGATTACGCATGCCATAAAACTGAAGGTCAGTTAAAAGCTGGCAACACTTACCTTTTGTAAATATAGTACGCTAAAAGACTCGACTTCATCAGGTTTAGAAACTTAAAAAAAATAGCGAATATAGTAATTTATCTATTGCTTACAAATCTGGATGATGGATTAACGGAACAGTATGAAACGTCACACTAACTAAACGACTTCTTACAACTTCATACAAGGGACTTAAGGGGCCAGTCAGTATGGGCAAATACACTATCTCTGACTAACCTAATAATATGAGTCTTTACTCTTAGTCTTTATCTCTTTAGATGCAATGCGTGTAATTTTAGTTGTTTGAAGTTGCATGGATGTTGCTTATAATGTTGACTTTCTTACTGCTCATAATGAATTTCAGTACTTACCCAACTTTTTTAAATCCACATTTGGTAGTCATAATCACTCTTGGCATCGTCTCACCATCTTATCATCTTTTAAAGCGTTTTCACAAGTATAAAATTATTTTCACCTCTCCAGCACGAAAAGGGTGCCTTTGGTCCCTAAAAACTCAAAGCAAAAACGCTTTTTGCTGTGAGCGTGAGAAAAAGTGATTCGAATTTCGAACACTACCTTTTGCGCGGCGCTGAAAAAAATATGGGCGATAGTTCGTTCAGAAACTCATTTTGGCCTAGCGATTTAACTCATGGGCACAAAATGTTGTCTGTTATTTAATAAAATTTAAGTTTATTAATTGTGCTATTGCATTTTTAAATACGTAACATTTAAAATAAATATGTACTAGTAAACATGAATATCGCTTACTTAAAAATATCATGTTTGGTTTTCATCTTAGGTTTTCATAAAAATGACAAGCAACGCAGTTTCCGAACGCAACCTCTAAATTAAAAACATTACAATAAAACAACTGTATTGTCTTCAAAGATAATTTAATCAACTACGTTTTAACTTTTCTCGCTGTTCGAGGTGAAAAGTTGTATGTTTAACACGAGAGCAAGTTTTTTTCATGTCTCGTGCCTTTAAATCACTCACTGTGCTCAGTAGTCTATATTAGAATCACTCGCTACACTCGTGATTCAATTCTAGACTACTTCGCTAGTTCGTGATTTAAAGTCAGCATTCGTAGCAAAAAATAACTTTGCTCACTAGTTGAACAAATAACTATTTTTGTGTCTTTGTTTATTGCATTAGAGTTTGGAATTTGGAGATGAGAGGACAAAAACATTGATTTGCCCTAAAAATAGGTTGTTTTGTCAATTCTCTTAGTTTTATTGCGATGTATTATCGTCACGTAATCAATTTATTTAGTTACGTAATTACATCGAATCCGTTTCTATCATTCGATTTATTCGCTCACAGTACGTGTAGATTTTTTTACCACTGTTTCCTAGAATGTTTGATCTGTATATGTACGACTTCCATGATTTATCTAGGTTACCTATCGACATATTATCATACATTTTTCTGATATACGATACCTGAAAGTATACTGAATGTATATTTATTCAATAATTCAATCATACTTTTCCGTCAAAGGTCTCTATAATATAATATATGTATAGGATCCTTATGTAGTATCTGAAAAAAATATATATATTTTCATGAATAGAAGCCACATTTAATTATTTTCAGGTACTTCTGATGGCTCCTATACAGGTTGTAAGGGACGGGTTTCTGAAAAAATAATTTTGTATGGAGAAGCCTATTTTTATGTTTCCAGAAAAAATACTTGTGGAAAGTTGTTTAGTTTCCTCTACTGAGCAAGTCCTTAAAGTTTTCGGAAACCTGTCCCTTACACCTTGTATAAGTTTGTATTCAATTCAAGGTTTATTGGACATTAGTCGTGTAAATCGTTTCGACGATTTAAAAGGCTATCCCGCTTCGGCCCAATAGGTTTAAAATTTAGAGCTACTGTCAAATATCAACATTCACTACGAATAGAGTAAATAAAAGTATTTTAAATGTGTATTTTTTTAATAAAAATTCCCTAGATCTGTACAAACTGTATAAATGGATTAAGTACCTACTCTTACCTGTGCTCTATTCCAAATTCAATATTTTTTCAACAAAATCTTTTGACTATTCGTTCTGCCGTGTATTGATACTACAAACTGTTTGATATAGGGGTGATTCAAATCTATCTACCTATTGTTTTTATGGTATAATATGTAGGTTTCACCTAAAAAATATAATGTAACGTACTTACCGAAATTACACGACCCCAAATTAAGATACCCTGAACTCTAGCAAAAACAGTATCATTAATCTCTTACTCAGCCCGTTTTTAAAATAACTGAACCGCATCCTAAAATATCATACGAATTTTTCAACACCCTGTCGTGTTTTTATTGCGATGAAATGTTTTCACTGTCGAGTCGCGAGCACTTTTATCCGATTGGCTGTGATTTTTTTACGTTTCACGTGGCATGGATTATTTTCCACTGCTTACCGTGAAATCGGAATTCTTGCTTGTTAAATAATTAACTGATTTTGTAACCTTGTGTTTGGTTAGTAAATCAAAAGAATCCAGTCAAGTGCGTGTCGAAATAGTGCAGGGATCCGTAGTTATAGTATTGTTATTATTTGATCAGTTTAGTGGAACATTGATTTAGTTACTATTAAGGCTCCTCTACATAGTTTTGACTACGATCTTTTGGCGTGTGGATGTCTTTCGCTATTTTCGCAAATCTGACATTTTTTCAAACAAATAGTGCCTTTTTTCAAAATGGCGGTTAGTTCCGGCTTTTGACCACACGCCAAAAGATCGTAGTCAGACTGTATTTTTAGAAAACAAGAAAGCATTCCAAAACACACTCGTGAGAGTAATAATTAATTATTACACATACAGCAGAGTGTTATTATAAAATAATTCTAAGTGTGAATGGGATAAACTATTGTCAGATAAGTCTTATATCTGTTTTGGAACAGGACACAAGTTATTTTTTTGAACATACCTACATGATATTTTTGTAAATAAAATTCGAAGCCCTATTTTCTTGACGGAGTAGGCTTCCAAACTATATGTAGGTAAGTTTCCCCGCTAGAGTTGTAATGTGATAGTGACTTTCTACCCTCAGGCCACGTGGTTCGACAACTTTGTCCAATTGAACGTTTTAAATTACATTATTCTAAGCCTCTTTAACATTTGAAAGAGTTACTTTACATTTTTTGCATCCAAAAAAAAGAATTTTGACAGTAAATAAATTTGGTAAACTTGAGAATGTGCTAAAACTTGAATTTCATAAGTTTCCTCTCTATTCGCTTTAGAAATAAGTGAAATGTCATCAGCAAACAACAGAGTATTTGAAATACTATTTGTGTAAAGTAGTCCTTCGTAGATAAACATTGACGTATGTAAATATCGTAGACTTAGCAACAAACTAATCTTACATAATCCGTTCCAGTAACTTACTGCAACGTGATGTCTCTTATCCACCATAAAGACGCCTCCATTCGCAAAATAAGTAAACTTTAAACTAATTTAACTTTTAAATGGGGTTTTCTCGTTCTGTCTTCTGTTGAAGTGCTTGCTGATGTCTTATTTACTGACTTGTGTGTGTTTCGCTTTTGTATTTGAATTGTGGATATTTAGTTTTTCTTGACTTTGAAAATGTATCTATGTTGGTATACAAATTATTTTCATAGGTTCTTATTGTTTTGAGCTCTGAGCTCTAGCTAAGAGGTAACCGCAAAATATAATGTGGGAAATACATAGTCTCCTTTGATCGAAGATTTACTTTTCCTAGAGCAATAGGTATAACTAAAACTTGATTAGGGATTTATTAGTTTTACACGGGTCATAAGACGTACTGACATCAGGGAAAATTTTGATTTTAAAACCTTAGTGGTTTTTTAATTTTCGCCTCTTTATATTTGTAGATGTCAGACGATTTAGGTAGTTCCAATTCAACATTAATTCTGCACACAACTTAGAACTTTAACTAGAGTGGTTAATGCCTAGCTAGTATTATTGTTTTTCCTATGGCTATTTGTCACCAAAATAAGTGCTGAAATGTGTTTTTTCCAAGACTTACTAAGAAAATTATAAAATTAGTGCCAAATAATGACACATAACTATAAACTGCCACCTGTTTCTTTAATTTGGTGCCTACGTAATATTTTTTTGCTGTTTACTTGCTGTAGTTTCTGAATGGTAGCGAATTAACAAACCTTAAAAATCTATTGAGCGTGATTACCCCCCGTATCGAGAAGACACAGTGAAAGACGTTCTACGTCAAAAAAAATTAATCATTTAGATTTATGTCTGCTAAAGGTGTGAAATGCAAAGTACCTACAAACTATAACCGTCGGCCGGGCGGGATCAGATGTAAGTTTTTTATTCAAAGTAAGATAATAAAAGGGTCGAAGGAAAAACACACCATGTACGTGACCCTCATGCTTATCCCTTAGGGCTTTTGAACTTGCACTGAGAAAAAAATACGTATTCGGGCTACGTAATTTACATAGCAAAACAGTACAGCATGACAGTTGTAGCCGGAACCGTGTCGCATACGTAGCTAGTATTAAGTAGGCGGTGCCATGAAGTTTGTCATCAACCGGCATACGTAAATTACTGCTGTGTTGTTTTGCTACATATGTAAGTAGCTGGTAGAATGGTGTTTACTACGTACATAGGAAGATCTATACAGGCGTAGGCTCCGTAAAGCATGGAATTTCCTTCTCATGTACTGGTGATGGATGCGTACAATACTAGTAAGGGATCCGTAAAGCATTGTGGTGCCTACGTATGAAAGGTTGTTGCACAGGTTCTATACTGGGCTTAGCTCTGTAGAACATTGTGTAGCCTACGTATGAAATGTTGGTTCACAGGTTCTATACTGGACTAGGCTCCTTAAAGCTTGGAGTCTCCTACTTATGTACTGATGATGGATGCGTAGAATACTGGCACGGGATCCGTAAAGCATTGTGCAGTCTACGTATGAAATGTTGTTGCACAGGTTGTATACTGTACTAAGCTCCGTAAGGCACGGAGTGTCCTGCTTATGTACTGGTGATGTATGCGTACAGTAATGCCACGGGATCCGTAAAGCATTGTGTAGCCTACGTATGAAATGATGCTGCACTGATTCTATACTGGGCTAGGCTACGTAAGGCATGGAGTCTCCTACTTATGTACTGATGATGAATGCGTACAACACTGGCACGGCATCCGTAAAGCATTGTGTAGCCTACATATGAATTGATGCTGCAGGCTCTGTAAACACATTTTACCCTGTATGATTCCGCAATGATTTTATCTATTAATTACGGATTTAACCTTATCTCGCAATGAAT
The DNA here is from genome assembly GCA_958295455.1 of Coleophora deauratella. Classification (NCBI taxonomy): domain Eukaryota; kingdom Metazoa; phylum Arthropoda; class Insecta; order Lepidoptera; family Coleophoridae; genus Coleophora; species Coleophora deauratella. Next base: position 6,974,135 of record OY282408.1, on the reverse strand, counting down.
TAATAAGATCGTTGCAGAATCATACAGGGTAAAATGTGTTTACAGACCCTGCAGCATCAATTCATACGTAGCTATACAATGCTTTACGGACCCCGTGCTAGTATTCTACGCATCCATCATCAGTACATAAATAGGCGACTCAAAGCCCTACGGCGCGACGCTTAGCCCAGTATAGAACCTGTGAAGCAACAATACATACGTAGTAAACTCAATGCTTTAACGGTCCCGTGCCAGTATTGTAGGAATTACATCACCTGTAAATAAACAGCAAATAATAAACATGTGTTTTTTGTATTAACAGATAAGGATGAAAAATTAATAATCATACATTATAGAAAATTGAATCACGTTTATTAAAAAAAAATGCATGTAACAGACTGAAATATGTAACATTATATTTAATCAAATTAATGTTATTTATTATATTACAATGTCATTAATAATAGATATCTATTATTTCCGCAAACAACAACTATGTCGATTCCGAAATATCTTCTTATAAAATTGTCAATAATTATTTTATACCATGATGCTGAGTTACAATAATCATCACAAATATCTTCAGATTGGAAATTTAACCTAACGCTGAATACCTCAGACGTTGCTTTTACGTCCCAGATGATAACAGAGTTAACTGTATATTTTTGTAAAACACATCATTTAATATAAACTGATTACGTTTAGTATTCTGTATACCTGAAACAGAAAATAACAAGTCAATTAAAAGTGGCCAAGGGCGTGCGTGTTCAAAGTTGGGTTCCATAGTTTTAAAAAAAAAAAAATGTATATTTTAAAAAACAAAATTATTTTTGCAGTTATAAACATTTTGTATGAAAACCTTGAACTTTTAAAAATCCAACTACACATGCTTGACAAAGGGCTCCTTGTTGACTTTGGAACTTTAAAAACATATATATTATTATGTACTTACACTATCTTTGTTGTCGGTTCCAGCTACGGGTAAAGATGACATATATTCTGTCTCCTTTCCTGTATAATGTCAGATCCCGCTATGAGTAATGATGGCAAAGCTTCTACATTGTTCTTTTCTGTTTTTGAAGCAAGGAAATCAGGATCCAGGAGCTGCAATTTATCCAAAATACATTATATAAGGGAAATCTAAGAAATAAAGATCGGCCGCCTTAACCTCTTCGTTTAGTAAGTGCTTCAGTATGAATGAATGGGCTCATATAATAGATCTTAACACACTTAAACCATGTAAGGAAGAAGCTATTATAAATAAATGAAATAAAGAAGCTAACTTACCGAATTTGTAATACTGTCTTGGAGTTGTTTTTAATGTATTATTGGATTTTCACCCAGTCCCCAATTTTGGGTACTAATTCTTGTAAATCCTCAGTCTCCAGTAAAAGCAAGAGCTTAATGTTGTTTTCTGAAAAAGGCAATTTCCTTTGTATTTAATTAAAAATAAAGTAAGAACAGGAAGTGAATTCGCGCGTTTTGAAATGCGACGTCGCATCATGAATTTAGCTACTAATATTTATTTTACGTACCACAAACAAATAACTTCTTTCAATCCGGGTCTTACATTTTCACAGTTAGTTAAAAACTCTTCCATTCTTCCATTTTCCAGGCTTTCTTTTTGTAGTAAGGTTCTCTGTGAACGCACGCGGCGGCGGCGCGGGCGCGCGGAACAACAATGCCGGGCACTAAAACAGTGTTGCCCGGTCTGATTTTCATTTCACCCCGTGGCCTCATCTCAATTTACCCTAGATATTACATATTTCGTAGTTCTTTGAAAATAGTGGTCTATCTTTGAATATTTGTATAAAATAAATTTAAACAAAAATTGTAAAATTTTACTTTTTTGTGATTGCATAGCGGTAAGTCATGGTAAAAAATAAATATCGACATGTCTTGTGTTTTATGAAAACTTATAACTGGTGTTCTATTGAGTCAATAGGCGTTTTTTCAGAGTTTTCATAAAACACAACAACAAAAAATGCCTATTGACTCAATAGGCGTTTTTTAAGAGTTTTCATAAATTAATTTTTTTACCATGACTTACCGCTATGGGCAGTGGGTTTTTTGGGTTTTATTTAACCCATTATCGTTTATTTTAGTGGGTGAAAACGTGGGAAAGGAATGAGATGACTTTTTTTTTTTTTTTTTTATGTGATAAGGAAGGCAAACGAGCAAGTGCGTCACCTGATGGTAAGTGATCACCACTGCCCATAGACACCTGCAACCCCGGAGGGGATTGCAGATGCGTTGCCAACCTAGAGGGCTAAGATGAAATGCCTCTTGTGCCTGTAATTTCCTCGGCTGTCTTACACTCCACACCGGAACACAACAGTGTTTACGACTTAAAATGATTCGGGAAGCTCCACAATATCTTCACGTCCAAAATATCGCAAGGTCTCAAGACTAAAGTCTTTGACCAGTGTGTGTTGCAAGTGATGACATATGGAACGAATACATGATCGTTTACCTACGAGTACTAGGCCTAATAAGAAGGCTCAAGGTTACCCAAAGGACGATGGAGCGTAATATGTTTGGTGTTTTTCTACGTGATCAAATCAGAAATAAGGAGATACGTAGGAGAACTAAAGTAACCGACATAGCTCACAAGATCGCTAAACTTAAGTGGCAGTAGGCGGGGCGCATTTGCGGGAAGCCGTTGGATGCGAGCAGCACAGGACCAGTCGGTGTGGAAATCCTTGTGCGAGGCCTTTGTCCAGCAGTGGACGTCTTTCGGCTGATGATGATGATGACATTGAAAAGCCTTAAACACAACACCCATATTGAAATGTTTCGAGAAATGCATATCCGACATCTCGGATTTCGGAAAAAGTATCGTTTTTGTGAGCACCCTGAAAAATATTGAATATGCCACTCTTTCAATACATGTTTTAAAAATATCCACCATCTTGAGTTTAAAAACAAAGATCATTTTCGTAATCAGCACCCTGCTAAAACTCGAAAATGACGCCCATGGCGATATTTTTTGACAAAGGCATGGTCGCCTTCTTAGATTCAAAAATGGATGTCATTTTCGTAATCAGCACCTCGAAAAAGCTTTAAAATGACACCCATATTGATTTATAAAATGCATGTCCGCCATCTTGGCTTCAAAAGTAGAAGCTATTTTTGTTCTCGTCTCCTCAAAAATTACACCTATATCAATGCTTTTCGAGAAACGCATACCTATTCATAGGTTTCGCCTTTTAAGGCAATGCAAAAATCTACTGTTGCCCTCACCAAGCATTACTAATATGCAGAATATATTTATATACCCATCTTTTTATAAATTCGGACTAAATCCAATCAATATGACGTATGGCTTTTAAATAATAAATTATAATAATATAATATATTAATCGTTAATCGTTTTACTATTTTCTTTCTTCTTTCTTTCCTTCTTTAATCAGATTAAGATTGTAGAGAACTTAAATAAATCGATTAATTTTTAAATCTCGATTACATTTTCAATCGATTGATTAAATGATTAAAGAAATTAATGTATTAATGCTATATTGCCAACACTGGTTGATAATTAGTTTACTTAAATCTTACATACAAAGAAAGAAAAAATATGAATTCAAAATCATTTAGGTACTTTTTATTTATTTGTTTCAACAAAAAGACATGTCAGTAATCAGTTTGTTTTTATATCTAACTGCCCTCATTATCACTTGACGTTGTCGATGCAAGCGGAAAAAATAAAATTTGTGACTGACTGACGTCATTGCTTTTGGGCTACAGACGGTTTGAGGACATACATACACGCATACATAATAAACGTATGTATATTTTATACATAATATACATACCATATACATATACTTGAAAAAAATTACCCTCCACTAAGCAGTTTGTTTTCACCCACCCTAACGGGTTAAAACTGGGTGATAACTGGGTTGTTACTGGGTTATGACCCATCAGTGGGTTAAAACCCGGGTCATTACCCATTTCTACTATTGACTTCAATAGAACCACACCATCACATTTTTTAAGAGTAGTTTTTTTTTTGTAGAGAGCATATTATTTACAGGGAAGGTAAGATTGGCATAGGTTATTATTGATTGTGAACGGTTTGAAAGTCGTTGACCTGTGAAGAAAGAAAAAATTATAAGTCCCAATACGATTAACTGTACTTAATAAAAAAAACTGTTTCTTTTCTATGGTATACTTATTTCTTCGACCTTAAATTTTCGCTAGCGCATTAACTCTAGCATTAAAAAAATGGAGAAAATCGTTTTCACATGAACGCTTTTGCCCCATTAAAAAGTGTGCAGTATTTTGTGTACAGTGGTAGTATACTCTTTAAATTTTTGCTTGAATTTTTATAATATCTCAAAAGGTATGAAAGTAGACGCGATTTTAGGTACAAAAGGAAACGAAACTTTGATTTCATTTTAAATATTATACGACACTGTGTATTTTTAACTTATAATAGAAGACCAATAAATAACATGTTTTAGTTTTTAACACTCCATCACTTTTGGTTTACGAATACTGCTGTTTGAAAAATGACGTTTTCAGTGAGGGACACTTCTCAAAGATATGCGGAACACGAGGCGCAAGCGGCCAAAGATAACCTTAGACAACATGGCCAAAACTACCTTTAAAAATTATTCTAAGCTAAATAAACCTTAAATAATGTGATCAAAGATATACACTTAGATGGCCTTCCACAAAAAATCCCTCAAGTAAGTCATTACGCTAAAGGTATTCTTATAAATGTATAAAATACTAAACGTAAAATTAACCGCTTATTTAATTTTTTCCCGTAAATTCAGGGTAAATCACCCTAAGTTGATAACACTTTGAGAGCGTTTGTGTGTACGTATGCGGTATAATTAAACACCGGAGCCGAATACGTACTGTAATGCCCGGACTACTTCCCAAAGATATACCACTTCTTGCTCAAATGTATGTTGCCTACAGACGTAATGGTGTGGGCTACGTATAATACGTAGCTTTAAACTTGTTGAAAGTATGATGCTTACAAACGTAATGCCATCGGTAACGTAAAATATGTAGCTTTAAACTAGTTGAAAGTATGATGTTTACAAACGTAATGCCATCGGCTCGTAAGTAGTGAGGCAGCTCAATCGATTACGAGATTAGCCTTCAATTTAATTAACCTGGGTTCGATTCTCGGCGTCAGCGTGAAATCCTTATGATGTTGTTATTTTATTTTTGAGTTAATTTTGTTAAATAAAAATAATGAAAGTGTTATTTTCACACAAAAATATTATAGGCTGCCTACTTAAAGTAATATAGCTGTCCACCTTAAATAAGCAGCCGGCTTACTTAATAACACCAAGATATCGGCTACTTATTGTACGTAGGTAGCCACAAGCTGTAATTATGCCGGCATGCTGACCAAGTAGACTCACTAGGTATAACTTACTGATGTTGCCTAATTTCGTACGGATTGTCTGCTGATTCATTATTGTCATGATGAAACATAATTACTACGTATGATTCATACGTTTCTGTAATACCATTATTGAAAATTGGGTTTCATACTTTCACGTCAGTATGATGTTCCATTGGTAAGGAAGTGCCACAATTATTACGTGTGTTACTAACGTAGTAAGTAGTAAATTGCAAGCACATTACAAAATCGCGTTCTGTAAGGAGCTTTTTTTTCTCAGTGTGATATATGTAGTGTTGCCTTAGGTACATGTATTCGGTGGATTTGTCTATAAAAAATGAACAACGATTTCCGGTAAATATTTATTTTGTTCGATCAAGGAAATGAACCACAATATGAGTACAAAGATAAGTCAACTGTCTTTCAAACGAAACATAAACAATAATAAGAAAGTTTCAAGGTTTGCGCCTATATTTATAATGACGATTTATTCAGGTAAAACGGTTTGTAAATGTGTTATTTTATATAAACGACAAAAAAGAAAAATATTTAGTAACAAAAAATAGGTACCTCTACTCATTTACATCAATAACAAAAATACCAACAATTTAGTACCTATATAATCAGTTTTTCAACAAAAAACAAATTTGTAAATCACTAGGGAAAAAGTTGAGGTGGAAAAAGGTAGATCTACTAGGGCTTTAGTAGTGACCGTCGTCGGTGGCTTACGCGAATCTGAAAGTAGGCACCGATAGTTAATTACCGATTGCGCCACAGGGTTCCTTCAATGCTGTACACACATCACCATCATTAACATATTGACTCTGTTCACATTAACATGACAAACGAGTAACGCATTACTTTCTATCACTTATTTACGGGTACGTTACCCTCGTCAGGGAAGCGCTTGTTTTACACGTCACTCTCGTTTGCTAATGAAAAAAACTGCGCAGAGAAAAAATAGATTGCTTTTTGTTCACCTGCCTCCGTGCTTAAATCAGAGATTATGAAGGTTTACCGGGATATAGGTATCTACTGTTCAGTGTAACCGTTTTATTAAACCGGCGCAAACATTTTGTTTATGAGAACCGCGAACGAGTATGAAATGATCAGTCATAAATTGGAAATTTACCGTTATAAATTACAACTAAAGGCATTACAGTCATAAAGTACCTATTTGGCTTTATTAACATGGATGACACTGCGACGACGTCATTCATATGAAAGCGGACAAGAGTGAGAATCGTGGCAAGAGAAGAATGCCAAGGCGAGATTTTCAGTGCTGTTTCTACTGAGCAACTTATTGCCTGACTCTGTGGCTCAGTGGTTAACGCTCCTGACCACTAATCCAAAGGTCGTTCGTTGATTCGATTTAAACCGAGGGCAAACGGACGCACGGAATTGTGTTATTCACTTTATTATTGCCTTGTATTATTTAGTTTTGAAGTAATCGTTGTATTTTTGAATTGCTTTTCTCTTATATAAATGTGCTTTTTATTTGTTTTTATTCCATGTTTCCTGTGTGTATTTTACTGAATAAATGTTTTTCTATTTTATTATATTCAAACATTTCTGTGATAAGCAGATTTGGTTGCTCTGTATCGGGGTGTAAGTAACTAGTATCGAAGTAGGTAAATAACTCGCCTGATTAGTATTGTAAAAGTAATCCCATGATTTCAAAATTGATCAGATATCCCATATATCCCATATCCCATATATAGAGCGGAGAGTAAGCACGAAACTTTATATTTTTGTTACTTTTTAGTTGGGGTATAGTAAATTGGAATAGAAATACTTTACATATATATTATATGCGTATATTTATACGCGTTTGCGTCTCCGTCTCTTTTGATGTCTTCCTCTAAATGCAGATACCCTTTCAATCGACGTCAATTTCTGTAAGTGCCTACAATGTTTTTCAATTACGAAACAGCCGGGTTCGGTGCCGAGAAAGTTATTTCATTTCCTGTGACGTTTTCCTCATATGGTGTACTTTTTGACATTTGTGAGGTGTGGATGTGTGAGGTGGTATGAAGGTGGGATCTGGAGGTGGAAGTAATAAAAATAATAACGCGCGGCTAGGAAACCGGAAACATGTACGATGGTGACATCTGGGGACGTCTGCAGCCAGGCTAAAATGGGAGTTAGTCATAAAATTGTTTCGTACATAAAATACCTACAGTAGGTATATCTTGGTCAAGTGGTCGCTGCTGTTTATGAAATTGGATATTATCATATTACGACGGAAATTATGAGAACTTTGCAAGAAGACAAAAGGGTCAATATTGTACAATAGAAAATTATACGAGTTAATCATTTATTAAAATCATCGATCTGTTTCTTCACACTTGCTCATACTCATAGGGTAAAGTGGAGGGGAAAAGAGTAAATAGTAAAGTGCAAATAGTTTGAATGTCTCATTTCGCCTAAAAACCATAGATAATATCCCTCATAATTTTACACAGAAGTAGTCAATGAAGAATATTTGGCATAGGTACTTATGATAAGTAATGAATTTCATAATATCATACTTCACTTTTTGACCAAACACCACTAATAATAAAACATAGTTACCAAAATGTCAACGACACTCTGGACCGTGACTCAGCGGCATAGTAGGGCATTTTCTTTAGATCTTCCCCATTTCAATACCGAAACTCATCACTTGAGTTCCGTTCAGGAAAGCCGCTACTCCTGAATAGTGAATAGAACAGAAAATTTCAAAAGATATCCCGCTAATATTTTGTGATATGTGTAAAAAAGCGAAGCTGATTTTCTCTTTAAAAATGTCGTGCAGTCGGCTCAATACGTTCGTTAGAACTTTTGCCTCTGCTTTATAAAATACAGAATAAAGCTAAAAAAAATAGACTAGGTAGTTGGCGTTGGATTTATTCGAGCGTCAACACGTTTATGCTTATATTTATTCAGGTTATTTTTTAATTAATTTGTTTATTTTAGTTATATTTGGATGAAGAAACATTAGCAGAGCGTTGAAACGGAAGTATAGCCCACTGACGTCATCGATCGTTTTAAAAAGTCTGCCACTTTAAACAGTACTGAAATATTATTTTTCAATTAAACATATACTTAAGAATTTTTTACGTTGTGTTTAGATTGTAAGGACGAGTTTATCTAACGATGAAATATATAATGTTTAATAGATGTTCAAAGATCATGATCAAAGTTATTAGTAAATAAGTTTATGTCTTCGCTCTAGGTTTCTCATGGAATAACTAAGTCACTTGAAACCTCAAAATTGAAAAACAGTAATTATCTTATTGTTATTACAAAAACAGAGTAGTTCTTGTATATATGTATGTATGTAGGTCAGTTCAAAACAAGACAATTTGTCATGAGCATACAAAGGAGCTATAATTATGTCGTATGGGAATGGCCGGCGGTATTACCCTATTGTCTGCCGTGTTGTGTTCTAGGACATAGGTAAGTTTATGTCCTCGCTAGCGGTTTCCCGCTGCTTCGGCTTATGCGAATGTACGAGCTTGAGGTTCAGGATTGGAGGAAAACATCGATATTATGGTTTACAGATGACTTTATTGAAGACCCACAGTGCTCACACTTATAATATGTTTTGAAGTTACACACACAGCTCTAACTACTTCCTGTCACTCACACTTAGCACTGCACGTACTTATTCCGCTCAGTAGCGCTACATTTTATACTGAACATTTTTTCACTGCACTGTACTATAACTTTCTCTTTTCTTCTCTTCTTCTAGCTTTTTTCATTTTGCTTTCCAAATACCACGGACTCAATTGCAAGCCGATGTCTTAAATAGGCCGCTGAAACTTCTACAATATATAATTTCGATAGTTGCTCCGTTGTCAATATTCTAGATCATTTTCAATGGTATTTTCGATCGTTATCTGTTTCTCCAATTTCCAGCTGTAGAAGTCTCTGGAATATTCAAAGCGTCGAGCGAATGTTAAACATTGTCCGCGGATGTTTTAAATAAATCCAAAACGAGAAAAGGTTTTTTTCTCTTTTTGGATACAACAAAAACATTCCAAAATACATCAAAAGTGAACATTCATTAAGCTAATACCTTGATTGGATTAGTCGACTGGCACCAAGAATGGAAAAACACTAGACCACATTTAGAGCAAGCATTTTTAAATTCCAGAATGTGAGTTGGAATTGAGAAAATTCTTCCCGCTTAATAGCATCAAACACTGCGGACAGTACTATTGAATTATACTATGGCATCTCTATACTTGAACTAAAGTTAAGCTGATAGAGTTTAAAATACGCTGCATTTTAAAGTGTGAAATATAAATTGTCGAGAAAAAGAAATAGTACTTTGTATGAGATATTCTTGTTTTTCTTTAAATAAAAGTTTATTACGGTTATTTCGTATGCCTTCTGAACACCCTTAAAATTAATTGACTACATTACATTAATTACCTTACTGCAAAAACGTCGATGCAATTATATGAATCCTCATCATCATCAACCAAAAGACGTCAACTCCTGAACAAAGCCTCCAAGAAATTGGAAATGATATGAATAATGAAATACAACATTTATAGCGACTTTAAAGTTTTGATAGAGTTATGCTGTAGTGAAGTCACTTTGAAAATTCAATTTTTATTTTACCTTTAATTTGAAACATTTAATTTTTAAATTTAGTAATTTCACAATGAATTATTTTTAGTAAGTATACAAAAGACAACTTCATTACTCTTTAGTGGGTATTCTACGTAATACCGAAAATACAATATAAAAATCCATTGATCAAAATTTCTATCGAAATCGTTTCACTCCAACCACCAGTAGTTTCTTGCGGACACTCATACATACTTTACGGTCGAAAACCAAATTATTTCTATAAATCACTTAAAAGTACTACAATGTTGGTCGTTTATTTTAAAACTGTTGTTAAGCTGTTGATATTGGTTGATTGCCATGTATCTGTACCGAGTGTGTAGGTATTGTAGGTACATGTTTGTTGAATTAATTTTACAAAAATTACCTTTTTACAATAATTTTACAATAGTGTCTACGTTATTTTTGTTATCAGATCCTGGGATAAACGATACTAAGAAGAGGATTAACTCGGTAGACAACTCCGTTTTCCGAGTCCTTAGAGCCGTGATCTCCACTTGACATTGGCTTTTCACAATTTTTTATTAAAGATTCTCCTAAATACTCGTTTATCACTTGACATTGGCAAAATCACTCTTCTTATATAGGGTACTAATGAAATACCTGAAAAAAGAAACCATGGCTTCTACTCATGAAACTGAACAACTTTTCCCATGAATTCGCAAAACAATTTTTGGAGTCCTCATATTAATTTATTAACTGAACCGCCAATTTCGTATGGGAACTCTAAAATTTTTGCGAATTGAGTATAGGTTCCTTGCCATGGTTAATTTTTTTCAGGAATTTTAGGATGACCCTTTATATCCAAATAGAAAAGAAGACGACGTGATGTTGGAAAAAAGCTTTTCGTGGGGTTCTTTCATAATGAAGCAAAAGTCCGCGCAGGCTAATTACCTTGCATTCATGGTGTCCATGTAGACCCTCGTCAATGCTTGTGTGTTTGTTAATGTAAATGAGTGTACTGGGAGAGAAACCAATTTTGTGTATATTCCTGCCTCGAGTGATCGATAAAGTCCATACTAATTACAGGTATGAACGAGTAATCGATTCAGTTATAATATTAAATCGCTTCTTCTGCTCCAATAATAATTTATAAGAGCTATTTTGACTTGTAAGGGGTATGGAACAGCTTTGCGTATCTATTTTATTTTTATTCAATTATAATAAATTATTCAGCTAACCTTTATGCAGGTTATTTTAGGAATAAATGTTTATTTCCGTGGATAGAAGTACTTTTGAACAAATCTTCACATTATAGGATGTTCATGCTATCTTTTATTTTATTTATTGTTTTTTGTTTTGAATAAGTATTTTTATTCACTAGTTACCTACTCTTGAAATACCAATACCTATCAATAATGTAAGGTATTGCGATTACAAGACAAAACCTTTTTTGTCTGAAGCGATATTGAAGCAATTATTAAAATAATATATGTCTCATATCTGACCTACGATCGTATATCAAGAAATCAATAGACAAAGACAAGTAATATCCAGGTGTATTGTGGGCCGTCTTCGCAATACAAAGGGGCTCGTTCTTATCGCGACACATCCAGTCGCCGAAACTGCTCCCGATGATAAATGGTGGCCTGCGTGATTCACGGGCCCTCACTTTAGCTATTTCGACAGGGCCGGCGTGAGGGTAAAGTGCACCCACGTCTTAGAAGATTTTATACCTAGATTTTCATTTATTTTTTAGTTTTGATTAACTGTTACAAGTATTTTTCTTTCAAATTATCATCGTCATCACCCAAACGACGTCGGGTGCTGAACAAAGGAACAATCCCCCACCACCGATGTCCACGCCACGCCGACCGGTCTTTTAAATTTAGCTCTGGAAAGCTGTAGAGTTCCAAAACGTAACTCTATTTATTTAGGTAGCAAAATATGATCATAAGTTAGTTGTGTGAAAAGTTAATGAGTTTAACCATTTACAAATAGTTTTCTGCTTCCTCTATGGAAACATACATTTTCATAGAAGTAGGAATTCTGCATACAAAAAAGACAAAAAAATACAAAAGCGGCCTATTTATTACTTGTCCATTCCTATCTTTGTAAAGGAAAGGCACATCGTTTAGATAAGTTAATTGCTTAAAGTACTACCCACAATTTGCTCAACTTAACAACGTGTTTATGGGGCTGTAGTGTGAAATAGTTTTGGTCAATTTAAACAGCTAACCGGATTTGTGTTGTTGACGGCTCAAATTGTTTGCTCGGCGCGTTTGCATTTTGCCACTGACATTGGCTTTCCGTTACGAGAATTTCTATTCGGTCTGCTTGTATCGAGTAATTATAAACATTTGTAAAATAATTAGGAAGATTAATTATTAACTTTCGCTACAGTATTAACCAGTATACTGGTTACTCTAGAGGCGTATAATATAGGTCGTAGATACCACAAGTCTTGACACCTTTTTAGGGTTCCGTAGCCAAATGGCAAAAAACGGAACCCTTATGGATTCTGTCTGTCTGTCTGTCTGTCGGTCCGTCCGTATGTCACAGCCACTTTTTTCCGAAACTATAAGAACTACACTGTTGAAACTTGGTAAGTAGATGTATTGTATTAACCGCATTTAGATTTTAACACAAAAATAGAAAAAAACAATAAATTTTGGGGGTTCCCCATACTTAGAACTGAAACTCAAAAATTTTTTTTTCATCAAACCTAAACGTGTGGGGTATGTATAGATAGGTCTTCAAAAATGATATTGAGGTTTATAATATCATTTTTTTCTAAACCGAATAGTTTGCGCGAGATACACTTCCAAAGTGGTAAAATGTGTGTCCCCTCGTAACTTCTAAAATAAGAGAATGATAAAACTAGAAAAAATATATGATATACATTACCATGCAAACTTTCAAAAAATTGGTTTGAACGAGATCTAGTAAGTAGTTTTTTTTAATAAGTCATAAATCGTAAACCGCAAATTACCTTCATTCAATCAACTCAAATATAAAAAATATAAAGTTCAAGACATGTGTGATTATGAATTTATACGGAACCCTCGGTGCGCGAGGCCGACTCGCACTTGGCCGGTTTTTCAAAATTGACATGTCTTCACTTTTTAAAAATTTGACAAATTAATTTCTTGCTTTGGGTAGAGTAGAGTTTTAATAAATTTAGCGAGTTCATAAAATTATTTTTGAGAACGGAAAGTTTGAAAAAAGCGTTATGGGTGCAAGAGCAATAATACATATTTTTTAATTGAATGTTATTTAATAATTTTTTTAATGATTTTTTTAAGGTGACAATCCGGAGACTTTAAAAAAAAATTAAAATTATGTCGAAAATGGTTCACTTTTCCGTAGGTATATAGACTTTAATTTATCGCTAATGACCTCCTCTATAAGCCTTTAAAATATTTGCGTCGAATTACCAGTAACCCTGTAGATGAGACTTGGGTGCAGTTTCATACTACTCTCCTTAGAGACATCGGTCCATTCAAGTTAAATGAAATAATCGGCAGGTTAAACCAAAATAGTATTTTTACTGTTTATCTAAAATAGCAGTAATTTGGAGACGAATCATTGATAGCGCAGGAGACTACTGATTAATTGTATATGTATTATATAATTTAATCATTTACACAAAAAAAACATGTCAGGACTTGTGGTACGACCGATATAATATGAGGTGTATGAGAAAAGGAAATAGGTTAAAAAATTAAGAAAACAAAAAAAGTAAAGTTAATAATTACCTTATATGACTACCCAGAGACTGTGTTGCGTTGTGGTTGGCGTGACGTCGTGAATTTGATCCCCACCCATGGCAAACATTTGTGTAATTAACAGATTTATTTGCTTTCTGTCTGGATGTATACATATGGGTAACTTTTTGTTTGCTGACAATGAGCAAAATAATTTAATACATGGTTTGCTGTATCTGCAGCATATTAAGATTTAAAGGTCAACGATTTAAATAATATCGTAGTATTGTGATAAGAACACAATTCATGTGTAAAATTTTCTCATCAAATTTTAATGATGGGTTTCTTAAACCTAGAAATTTAAAAATCCTAGATACAGGTCTGTTATATCGCACCTATTCGCTGGCCAAACCGTGGGATCCTCTGAATTATTTTTATGCATTGAAAGAAAGAAGGGTCGACTTTGAGTTATTGACTCCGAAAAAATGTTGGCGGTATTTTATGTATTGGCTAATGTGATTTAGTGCTCGGTTTCTCCTTTGGTATTCGCGTTGGTTTACATAATATATTTGTTTTTATGACGTGACGATGAACCGTACTTTAAGCAGATAACGTTTTATGTATGAATTTTGTGTAGATATTTCTGTCTATTGTTTTAGTGCATACAGGATGAAACTACGAAGCGGCCGTGGCTCAGTGCGGCTTGTGGTGGCGTCGACTATGCCGGTTGCTATCACTGAATGGCAGTATTTGAGCCATGTCAGAGGCGGCCTGAAATCTTTTGAGACTGGGGTTGACAATTAGTCCAACAACCTCTACCAATCCAGACCTTCCTGAGCTATAAGGAAGAGACTCGTATACCCCACCGTGGGGACGCTAAAGTTGTTATCGTAATATAGACTGAAATCGTGCAATGGTTTAAAGGACAGACAAACACTTTAGTTAAATCGTTAACAACCAACATCGATACCATAGCTTCCCTAAACCTCGGGCAGGTTAGGCCATACTCGAAATCACACGAGGGCCAAGTCCTGATTGGTTAAGCTAAGAATCTGAAAAACTGAGTCGTAAACAGAAGTGGTTCAGTTTCATTATCAGAATCTGTCAGGTAGATTTTTTTGACCACTAGCCTAAACTTCTTAATACGGCTCATACCCGCGGAAGTGAAAGACTTTCTTGAATCAACATACAACTAAACCGCTTTAACATTTGATAAAGTAAGGTTATAAACTATACTTAAAGGTGAGAGTCTTTTGGCAAGAGATCCTAAAGTAACCATAAAATCTCAAAGCAGTCGCAAACTCGTCGAGCCGAATTCCCCGCATATCTGAACTTTAGTTGTGTGATTCGCTTTTCACGTTGTGTGGCTTTTTAAGCTTTTACATAATTATTGTATGACTTGTTTGTTTACTAATTATAGAAGTGTAATTTAATGTAGGTAATGGAGGCTTTGCTGCTTTTAAAAACTCCAATTTACATGCTAAATAATTCCTTAAATTTAAAACTCACGTACCTAAATCTCTGCCAGAGGTTGTTTGTGTTGCGAAGCGAGTTTGACTAGGTTATTGCAAACAAATTAAATGTTTTTGAAGTTCATTTAAAAATCACAGGCAACCCTTATCAGCTCGCTCCCAGCCGGCCACCAATTTATTCTGAATTAAGCGACAACCCTTAGTTATTTATACTTCAAAGTATACAAATGTCGAAAAAAGGTCGTTCTTTTTTTTTGTAAAGTGCTCTCAAACTCGCACATCTCATCCGAAAGGGTTAATTCGTCTTTGGTGTCTGGTGGCTCTTGCTCTCTAAAATTAAACCTCAAGAAATTAAATAACATGGCACTGACTTATACGCATTGACACAGACACATTGTAACAGATGAACAGCTAATAGCTAATAATATATGCCTATATGGACTATTATAAAACGTCAACACATATATCTGTGTTGGCGTTTTATAATAGTCCATCCTAGTTCACACTGAGGATACTCTCATTAGAAAAAAGCTCCCCTTCTTCTATTTCTTTTCGAATCGATACGGTTAAGGCTCCCCAAAAAATTTTTTTTTTAACTTAGGCCAATTTTATCGCACATGTTACGGGAACTGAAAGAGGGAAGTATGTATGTAGTTCAATGTCCAACTCAATCATAACATGATTGTTGTTTTTTTATTTTATATATCATGGTATTAATAAATAACACAAAAAATCATGAAAATGGTACCGAAAGCCACTTACCCGTTCGTATTACAACACTATAAACCTGTCGCATGGGCTGCGCAATTAAACGCACCAAAGAAATATTTTTCCGGTTTCCCGCTCGCCTGTGGCGGTATTTTATTTCCCCGAAAAGTACTGGTTGAAAGATACTACAGGATCTTTTGGCTCAAAAATCCATTGTTACCGTATTTTTATCTTTCAACAGAAATTAGGTAGGACATTTTCGGATAAAGTTTTGCTGGACGCCTTTGGGCAGTTTACAGAATAAACTTTACGTAGAGACTGTATAATACTGCGCTGCTTTCGAATCTGTAAGCTCTGCAAGCAAAGTGATGGGCCCTGAGAATTTAACCTAGTACTGAAGATTAAAAGGCAGTTAAAAAAAATGAGTATATGGCATTTTTGACGTGCTAGCCTGCTAAGGGCTGACGGCAATCAGATAGGCGTCTGTACACACAAAAAAGTGCCTAATCCGTCCTTGGGCACAGTTCATATATGTGTATTCGTGATATATCGCGATGATAACAATAAAATTAAATGGTTTGAATATAATCACGATATTTACAACACTATAAAATACTCAAATTGAAAGTATTCTCATTAACAGGGTGACTTTTTATTTTTCAGTAGCTTTTGCCCGCGGCTCCGCTCGCGTGGATGTCACTTTATGAATATCTCTGAGAGAGCGCAGTGCGCGAGCCGCAACTGTCTCGCAAGCGTAGAACGGAGATTTTCGGGATAACACTGTCCTAACCTAACAAGTTTCAGTGAAATTAGTAAAGTAGATACTTGAATGATATAGTAGAATAGAATAAATCTTCATTTGGCATACTTACAAACAAATTACAAAATTACAAGGCAAAAATTACACAATAAAAAAGTAATACCAAAAAGGTGCAAGCTCACCATATACTGTGGGTTTAAATCCACAGCGCTGGTATTCTGCTGGTATTGCAACGTGAAAGAAGTACAAACATACATATTTTCGTTTATCCCGTTGTTAAGGAGGTATCCTGGGGAACTATGCATTTTTTCGGAATAAAAAGTAGCCTATATCTTTCTATTTCATCCAAATTCGTTAAGTAGTTTCGACATGTAAGCGGAACAAACAAACATCCATAGTTTCCCATTTATAATATTAGTGAGATGAGAAAATGGCACATGCTATTCAAGGAGCTGACAGACGTTTGTCAAGAAATCTACACAATCAGAGCAAAAAATATTACACCCGTAAAAAATACACAAATTAAAATTCGCTTTGAATCGCATGAAAAGTGTTTTTTGTTGCTCCGTATAGAGAAAAGCTTATGTAGGCTCCGTAAGTAAAGCTGTTCAGTTCCTCGAGTATCATTTAACGGTTTGTCGCTTTTCAGCTTATAAGAAGTCACCCTCTATACTCAACACATCACTGTATAGAGGTATCTAATTATCAGTTTTGATCTTTGCTCCCTCTCTATCAAATTACACTGATAATGAAACACTATTACTTTGAATAGATCGGTTTGTACGAACTAACAGATAAGTACTATTTGATAGCAATAGCTGATTACTTATTCATTTCCAAATTGCTACGACCAATTCCATCACGTAATAGGTCTCGGGGGTACGTTTATATGTGAAATTAATTTCGTATATAGCAGCTCGAGTCCAGACGTAGTGCTAAACAATTAGCGTATTGTGCCGCAAAGCGGGACGGACGGACGGGGCCCGCATAATGAATGGCGCAGCATGACAAATTACGTGCAAGCGGATTGCTTCCTCAACTTATGCGAACCTGGTACCAGCCACCTAATGGCTCTAATTTCACAGTTAAATACTATTCCCTTAGATATTTTAATTAGTTTTTGGTTATATATAATAAAAACGTCGGTGGCGCAGCGCGTAGTGACTCTGTCGTCTTAACCAGAGGTCGTGGGTTCAAATCCTGGCCGTGCACCAATGAGTTTTTTGAAACTTAGGTGCATTTTCATACCGACCGCTTTAACGGTGAAGGAAAACATCGTGAGGAAACCTGTACATTCTGATGGTCGCTTTGCACATGTCCGTAGGTGTAAATCTAAATTCCCTACACCCTACACGTGACTGCGGGTGATGCTAAGTGCAACACTAGGCAACAGCCGTCTATACCTTGTGGATAGAACGGTTGAATGTGCCACAAGATAAGAAGAAGGTTATATGTATAATCGTGATAATATGTACAATCACCAATTTATTATACATATATTTATACCTCATGGGAAAGCGTTTGGTAAGTAAAACTTCCGAAAGTTCTTTGATTACTATAAATGTATTAATATGTATTATGAGGAAACCTTTTTCTAGGGTTATAATATTATAATATATTCAGAAATACGTATGGAACTCTTCAAGAAAGGATCAAAAAGTTTATGGAGGATCGTCAAAGCATGACAAGCACCACCACTGTGGTGTTGCAAATGCCCACAGGCAGCGGTAACCAGCGTCAGCCTTTTGCCATCATGTAAAAAAATACAGAAGTTTTAATGTAAGGTACATTTTGATACTTTGTTTTATTAAACTTGTTCTTTTATTTTTGATAGAATTTTGACTTTATATTCTTTTGCTCGCTTTCGTAAAGCCTTGTTATCGGAAACCAATATTATTCTTTCATACATTCTAGTAAGCGGGACAAACCAACCCCAAAAGTTTTATTTTAATATATTATATTATTTATATTATACTTCTGAGCAAAGTAATCATTTAAAAAAGTTAAATGAATATTAAATATCATCGCTGGCTACATCAACACAACGTAACTTTAATGGTATTGCTTACTCGGTATAATGTTTACAAAGAAAGTAGTTACGTATTGAAAGGGAACTTAAACTAATAGTGTCTTTGTGTAGGTGATTAATAGCTTTAATACTGCCTCTTTTATTACAGTGTGTGAGCTTTTGCGTACGTTTTTAATACAGAATGTAATAAAAGTACTGCTACTATTACTTTTGTTCTACAACTTTATTGAAATCATAAAAAAAAATTACTATTCATCCAGTTGGTTTGCTCAAGTTTGCATAATCCGTAAAAATACCTTAAGTAGGTACCTTAGGATACTTTTATCTCGGAAAAGTCCCAACTTCCACGCGTAGAAAGTCGCAAGGACCAGCCAGACTGTAGGAATAAAAATAAGAGACCAGAATTTTGAGAAATCAGATGACTTTTTTTGATCAATGTTTTTTCTGCAAAAAATAGTCAAAATCGTTAGAAGGTAAAAGTCAATGGCCAAAAGGCTTAAGAAATGTTCGAATAGGTGTACGTATAAATCTACGCAGGTGAGACTGTAGTAACAATATTATGTAGCTTGTATTTGTACGAGAGCCTTATTCAATTCACGTAAAAAATAAAAGTAGGTGGTTGCCGTCGTAAGCAATGTAGAATTTGAGTATTATTTTATTATTAAATAGCCTTTTTCTTGCAGAAAAACTGATATTGAGTAGATTTTGCTTAGGAATCCCTACCTGAAGTCATGAATTAGAATTAATTACTTGAAAATTTCGAGCCAATTCTAATGCAAATTTCAGTAGACATATGCAAGTATAAGTTTTTCGAAATATTTAATCTGAAGACTAACATAAATAACAAGTAATATTATATAAATGAATAGAAAAGTAGACAAGAGTTATTTCTTGATCTCCCATTGAACTAAAATGTTTTAGATCTAAGTAAACGTATAAAAATAAAAAATATTCCTCCGTACAAATTATATCAAAAACTCCATTAAGGGGATCCCTGATTGAGTTACGTTGAATTGTCGTTCCAAACTTTGGCCAGGGAAACCCTGCAGTTTGCTTTTTGTTTGTTCAACTTTGTTTTATCTGAGAAACACGAAATTGCAATTATGGCTATTGGCGAGTGCGCTTACTTTGACCTCGCCTGGAAATAAAAGATATATTTTTAGCCGCCACGTTCACACAACCAAAACCGAAATTAAAAATATATACTTTTTAAGGAAAAATAACAAGAAAGAGTGGCGCACTTTGATGTCGAAGGCCTAGATCCAATTCGGGTCGCTTGTAAGGTCTTCGTTTCATCATGAATTATTTAAAATTAAACATTAGGTAAAACAGCCAAGCGCGAGTCGGACACGCTCGGCAAGGGCTGCGTACTACCGGATAATTAAATTAATAAAACTAATTGACACGCTGTTTCTCGCCTTTTAGGTACCATCTGTGTTGTTCAGAATTATCGTTACTCAACACAAATCAGCAATAAACATGGCAAGTCAGCAGCAAAGAATAGGAAGACTAATCATACTTGAGAAAAATAGTAATCATCTGGGTTTGTATCAGAGGTAGGTACCTTATTACGATTTTCTGCAGTGTAATGCCTAAACTACATCGTTAGAACTATTTGTGTGAAATATTAACAATGAACCTTGATTTGTATCAAAAGAATATAAAACTATGTAGTGTAATCGTTAAATATTTAACGATTTTGACATTACAGCCTCAAACAATAGATAAATAATACTCCAGAATTATTTTAATAATTTCTTCGTTTATGTGAAAATTGAGATTCTTTAAAAAAATACCCAAAAAATCCTTAATTTGTTTCTTTTAATAAATAAAAAGTTACAAAATTTTTTTCAAGATTTTTTAATAGTATTGTAGACCTTTTAATAACGTATGTTTCGATACCATTTTCATTTCTCTATCTTAATAATTGAGGACGTAGGCTGTCGCATTTTTGTTGAAGACGCGTAACCTAATGAAGCGATCGAATAAGCATTTTCAATCATAAAATTAAAAACGCGATTGTGGCGTTAGTTTGCGCTCGGCACGCACTTGTAACTTATTAAGAAAGTTTGGCGAGGTTTGGCTAAGAACTTCATTCAACGAGTGGAGCTTCTAACAAATGCCCGCCTCTCCATGTCCTTGAGTTATTACCAGAAGTTTTCAATCTTCCCCCACTTGTAACTTTTCCCATAACGATGAAGATACAAAATGGAAGTCTTTAGGATAAATTCGTTGCCATGATCACAGAGTCATCTGTAAATATGTTTGTTCTAGTTACTTTGGATTCGGTCTTTAGTGAAACTGAACAACTTTTATTTATTTATTTGAAAAACAACAAAAACAAGGAACACAAGGAACTTTACACAAGGAACGGATACCTACAACAAAGGAATCTAAGCAAAAAAGGAAAGTAAGCTTTGATTTTAAGCAGTAGGTTCCTAAAATAATTTATGGATGTCTAAAAACTTTTGCGACCTATCTTTTACGTTTTAGTACCACCTTAAAATGCTTTTCAGGGAAGTTTTACAGAGAACCTTAAATATCTTTACGGCAATCTCCGGTTTTCACAGAAAGGTCTCCTCACAGCGAACCGGCATCCTATTGCTCACCGTGACTTCGATTTGACGGATGACTCCATCATCAATTTCCACCGCGAGATTTATAAGGTAAATAATAATAAAATATTTTTGAGTGACCGCTTCCGATAATTCATCAGAGTAAAGAATGAGGTAAGAGTGATTTTTAAGAGGGCTCCTTACAACTAACAGAATCTTATAATAAACATTACATAAGATTCGTTGAACAATGCAGTGTTAATTCTATACTATTAAACGAGTTAAGTGTCCCGACGATTTCGAAAACGGCTTGAAACCTTTTGACGAAAATTAGGGGTTAATTAGGATTAGGAGTTAAAAATTATCAGAAATCGATCTATGAGGGAATTATCTTCGAAAAAATTCATTTTTTTAAGGGAGATATGAGCGAAATTACATTAAAGGAGAACGCATATGATGCTTATTTTTAAACGTTGCTTGTAAGTACTTTGGTGGACTAGCGGTTTTGGTGCCAGCCATATACGTTTTGCTGCTTTTAGGTCGGGATTCGAATCCCATCTATTAGACTTTATAGTTTTTTTGTATTTTTATTTTTTATTTTGTGTGAACTTATGTAAATATTATGTATTGGGTTGTTGCATATTTTTTTTCCCACTTTTAAGTTTTCTGATTTTCTCTAAAATGTTTCAAGATAATTATATTTTAGCTCTAGTATATTAAACAATGTTCTCGATACTTTTGCTGTGGGTGTATATAAAAGTGTGGTTGCCATTTAGTGTTTAGTTTCTATTAAAAATGGACAAGCGACATCTTAGAGCGATTTACTTATACGAGCTTAAAAAACGATCGAGTTCGAGGGAGACTGCGAAAAATATCAACGCTGCATTCGGGTCAAAGACGATTACCGATCGCATAGCGCGAAATTGGTTCCAGCGGTTTGATGCAGGCGACACCAGCCCTTAAGATATTCTGCACATCGAACGCCCGGTCACTTTCGAGGAAGATGCGTTGCGGCGTGAGCTCAAGCTGCATCCGGACTCTAGTACCCGGAATTTGGAGAAGACACTTTAGTGTCATTATAGCTCTGTCGATCGTCACCTACAATCATTAAGTCACCGCAAAGTTCTTTCATGATGGAAGCCTCATGCGGTCACCGACGACGAACGAGTAGGGCATGTCAGTGTCTACGAAAGTTTACTGCTGTACCTGGACTAAGGATTTTTTCTCGACTTGATCATTACGGATAATGAATAGCGAGATCATACGATAACTACACACGTCGTGCCGTTTTGGTTCTTGTTAGTAAACTGTCTCCTATACAGCCGAAACCTGGCTCGCACGCTCGCAAGCTTTTGCTATAAGTTTTCTGGGATTCACAAGCTATATTGTTCTGGGAGCTACTGGATAACAACCAGACTGTTATAACTAAAGCATACACGGAGCAACTCCAAAAGCTGGCTGATGCTGTGTGAGAAAAACGGCCAAAACGTCATCAAGCACGACAAGGCAAGACCGCTCACGGTCAAGCTGACCCGTTCGCTCTTGGAACAACCGGGTTGGACCTCGATACCCTACCCACCTTGAAGCCCAGTTCTGTCGTCGTCCCACTACCATCTTTTCAGGGCGTGCAAGCAGCACCTACACAAGTTTTTTTTAAAAACTACGACAAAGTTAAAATTGGCGTATGTAATATTTTTGATCACCAG
This sequence comes from Coleophora deauratella, assembly GCA_958295455.1. Classification (NCBI taxonomy): domain Eukaryota; kingdom Metazoa; phylum Arthropoda; class Insecta; order Lepidoptera; family Coleophoridae; genus Coleophora; species Coleophora deauratella. The sequence continues at coordinate 6,951,288 of OY282408.1, read as the reverse complement.
CCGCTATCTTTCTAGAGAAGTGGGATCATTGTCCAGTAAATGGCTTAGTGTTCTGGACAGTTCTAGTGTAAGTAATTTTTAATTTTAATAAATAAATTAAATATGTATTTTTTTTGTGGTTAGTAGAAAAAAAATTGCAACAACCCGATAAATAAATAAAAAAAAGACTTAAGAGTGATAAAAATATATTTTAACCTCTTTGTATTTTAGAGACAAATAACACCATTTTTCGCCATTTATGTGAATTACATATCTGATGATTGTGCCGCCCTGCCCCGTGTTTGACAATAGAGAATTTTCTACTGCTTTCTCTACACTCAATAGATGACGCTGATAACATTTGCAATAAGAAAATCTCTAAAAAGTCGCCAAAACAGATTGATATTACTGACTTATATCATAATAAATGATAAACAACTTTCTAATATTACGTATCATTGAATATTTTTCTGTTTTTTTTTATAAAAAAAAGGTTAATTTGTATGTATTTTTTTCAATAGAATCAAATTATAAAAAAATATTATAGATATTTTCAGAACAAATATTGCTTGTCCTTTCGTCCCAGAAGGCTACTACCGACTAAAACAACACCCTGCAAAATGTTTCATAGAAAATATATCTTATATGTAATATGTACTACTAAACAAGTTATCTTAGTTTATAAAAACTCCGATTGAACGAGCGACGCTCGGTCTCCCAGCTAGTCATAAATTAATAGAAATAAGTGGCCACCGAAAATTTGTAATTGAAGTCAGTTTGAATGTAAAGATTTTTTGTTTCTTGCTTTGCAGGTTTGTTAAGTTTTAAAATAAAAATTATATGACATTAGGGGGCTAAGAAATATTTTACAATGTCTCGCACTTCAATATCCATCAAGCCTGTCAGCCAAAAATGATTATGAAGTAAAATCATATAATTTTGGATACTTTATCTAATTCGGAACAAATTCTATCAACACGTATATTTACCTAATAGATGGAGATGAATATAAAAATTGTGCAACAGGCCCGGAACGGATTGCATAGCGTGAAATATTAGTAAACCGGAGGCTTAGCCCAATTTATGAGGAGAAGCGCGGAATAAAAAGTAGCCACCGCTGCGTGGGTTAAGGGGGCTCTCGGGGGTTAACGGGGGGAACAAACGGCCGTTTCATGCTAATGGGTATAGTGCTTACAATGGGATTACGTTCTAAATGCCGTCGCTATCCCGCGCGTTTTATTCGGACTCAACATGCAACTGTGTCTTGTTATGTCGTCCTGTTAAAGGTTGTTTAATGTTAGTGGTAGATATATCATGTGCTTAAGCACTGTAATTTGTTGTTTATGTTTTACATGGAGTGCTTTTTAGCTAACAATAAAGGATGGGGTACATTTTACAGGCACAAATTAATCGGAGGTTTAAACATACTTTATGGTTTTCGAGAAATAGAACAAAATTAAAAAAGATAATATAAAAATTAATACAAGATACACAAAGAAAATTTTATTATTCAAATTATTAAAAAAGAAATCCGCACAGATATCTAAAACAAAAATAATGTCTCCACTAATTTGGCCGACATATAAAAAAACCTTTTTTTTTGAAATTCTAATAAAATAAAGTTAAAGCCTGACTTTAAATAGTTTTAACAGATGTTGTTAAACTTTAATATTTCTCTCATATTACAATTAGGTTATTTTAAAGTTACTTATTCCAAGTAGGTTATTTTAAAGGTAAACACCTTTATGATACGATGATAATTTTAAGGTAAAAACTTAAAATAATCATCGTATCATATAAAACGCGACAAAATAAATAGGTATTTTTTTTTTAAAAGTTTATTTAAAATAAAAACCTTAATAGCACAGTCCGGTTAACTTTGAAAGTTCACCGTCTAGACTTGGTGTACTTTGAATTGAGGGGTAAAATATACTAAGGTTAAAAGTATGAACTTCTTCTATATGTACCTATATATTCTATATGTATCTTGCTTATTTATAAAGAACCATATTTGTAAGATATTTAGAGTTTTATCAGCTCAGTCAGTCAGGATTTAATTTTTTAAAACACCCAAAAAAGCCCCAGGCCCGGCGCAAAAGAAAGTTATATCAGAGTTTTGTGTATTTTATTAGATGATCAAACGAACTTACCTCAAGTGAAGTTCGATCTTAATTATCCTTCCTTGTCGGAGAGATTTAATTGGTTAACATGTAGTAGTCCTCGTCTACGTTTGACCCACTCGCACGTAGTTTAGCGCCATAAGAGAAAAAGAGACAGCTAGGTACTCTTCCACCTCGGCGCCATTGCATGGTCCAAGCCTCATTCATTTTAGAGAATAAAAAAGGCAACCTACATACTACAACATTGGTATTAAGGGTTTTAATACTAGCATCCTAGTATTGTCTACTCTAGGGCAGGGAGGGACCTTAAATCTCTCCGACAAGGAAGGATAATTAAGATCGAACTTCACTTGAGGTAAGTTCGTTTGATCATCTAATTATCCTTCCTTGTCTTCTAGATTTAATTGGTTAACATGTAGATGTTTAGAGAGACTAACAATGTTGTAGGTAATAGGTATGAGAATTATTGCAATAAAATATAATCTGAGAGATTTTATAACTGTAATCCAATTTCTGGAAGAAATTTCTTTTAGAAAAACAAGTTGCACCCCTTGCGTATATTTGATGGTAAGCTTTTATATTATGCCCATTTTGTGTACACAATAAATTATTAAAAAATAACACTTCCTAGAAGGTTATCAAATAAACAATATGAAAATAAAATTAAATCTTGTTCAATTTTATAAATGTGATTGTTAGTTGAACTTGACGTTAGGTTCTGAGTGATGAGGTTACACTTAGCATAAGTGCAGCGATAGACGATAGTTTTTTATGAAAGCGTCGTTGGGAACCGACGTCGATGCATAGGGAACCTGTTTGACATTTCCATCATTTTAGCTATTTGGAACATCTGTTCTAAGTCCAAAGAACTGCTAAGATGGTAATCTAATACGATATTCTGGAACCTTAATTACACTATGTACCTATCGTATTTTAACAAATATGGTTTTAACCTGTACATCTTTCATGTACTGCTTGAATAATTCACGTTGAACATCTGAAATTCATTTTTAGGTAATTTGACAAAAAATGTATCACAAAATAAACCCGAATAACTATAGGTATACCCGCAATGGGGATGAGCCGTGAACAAACCAACGAATCTATACTCCTGATCGATAATATTCCCCCACTGTTTAAAGCTAGACGTGAACCGAAACTTGGTATTATCGACCAGTGATAGGAATTTTATATCCAGCACTGACGATATGCATTTGTTCGTTCCTTATACGAATGAATAAGTAAATATTTGAGACAATATTTGAAAATATAAGTTTCAGGTTCACTTATAAGAAATAAAATATAGATAAATTCTGATTTCATAACTGACCCTACGTCAGTACATTTTTTTTTAAGACTTATTACATAATAAGTCATAATTTCGAAATAATAATATGAAGTTCATAATAATTGGAAAAAGTGGGAACCGTTGAAGATAGTTACACAAATAAACGAAAAACATTACAAAGATGTAAAAATGTACTTATTACATTTTGTATTTATTCTTTAAGTTAAAATTATTATTTTAGGCTGGATAAGCTTATTTAATAAGTTTTGGAATGAAGTAGAAAACATGTTTAGTATCGATAACGGTAATTTCAGCAAGTTTTATATGTATTCTATTGTCAATACCAGCAATAGTATTCTATTGTCACAACTTTTTAACATTTTAATTTCTCGTTCTTTTGTTGTGTGTTTACTTAAAAAAAAAAAAACTACCTGTTTGGTTTATAGAGAAAAAAATTGCTGTAATTTTATATAGCCACGAAAGTATATCGCGGTTAATAAACTTTCAATTGTAAATAATTTAGTTCAAAATATACCAGAAGTTTCACGTAAGCTATGACTTATAATAATTTTGTTTTTGCAAAATTCGCTGATGTTCACATTTTTCATTTTTAATTCATTCAACATATATAAATCTTTTTAATGTATATTTTGATTATAGGCGATCTTAAACAATGCCAATAAATAATTTTCACCATCCTCACAAGGACATCTCCAGTGTGCTGTGGAGGCATCAACAAAAATTTTGATTATGCAAAGTCAAAATTTTGATTATCCACCATCTAAGAATTCACAGATTTCACCCATCAAACATTGTTGTTTATTCTTATCTGGTGATTGCGGCAGCTTTATTAAGACTTAACCTGCATTAAACTTAAAAACAGGCACACCTATGAATCATTGTCATCTAGACTGAAGACATGGCTTCATAAGAAAAAATAACGTAGGTATATGTATTTATTATAATTAATACTTCCCGAAACGCTGTCATTGCAAGTTTCGTGTAAGTAGCAGAAGCTAGGTACAAAAAAGACAATTTTAAGTATAAGGTACAGAAAACCTTATTTTATAAAATACTTTTATTTTTCTTATTATAATTATTAACGATTACTTGTCAGTTTTGGTAACTGTAAATCGAAAGGGTTTTGAATCGTATACCGAACTGGTTTCTATCAATTAATTATTTAAAGAATTAATGTGTACAATATTGTACATACAATTTAATTCGTTGATTTAAAATATATTTGGTGTTAAGTTTAACACCTCTCAATAAGATAATAATATAATGGTGATAACATCCTCAGATGGTTCCAAGTTTTGTGTTGGCGTGGAGTTTAAGTGTGGCGTAGTTCCCCAAACAATGGAGTATTTGACGTCGTGCCCTGCATGCCCAGATAACTGCAGGCAGGCAGATCTAATGAGTGCCACGGACAGTGCAATTCGCGTGGCTGAATTTTGGGCCGAGACTATTTAGGTTTGTTATCGACCGAAAAGAAGAATAACATAGAATAATATAGTAAAAACAGATTGAAAAAACTCCTGAATCTGTTCATAAAGTTAATGAACACTATAGTGTCCATAGGACTATAGTCCTATAAAAGTTGAGCACAGGCTGAAAGGTAAAACACAAGTACTTATATAGAAAAAAGTGTTTTAAGTAAGATAAAATCGTGCATGAGCACGAGGATATCGGCCTATTTTATGTATTGCTTTTACCATGTAACTGCCCTGGGCAACTATGTAGGTACGATAAAATAGATTTCAAATTATCAATATTCAAAATTTGATTAACATTTTAAATCCAGTATAAATTAAACTTGTCTTCACTTTTATGGATTATAAAAATAATACTCGAAGCAAAGAGTTTTTCATAGGGTTGCTGCGTTACCTTTTACAATTTTGATCAAAAATATACCATATTTTGGCCACGACTTGTCCAGGGCCAAAAAATTCATCTGGGGTAATGAGAGTCTTTATCTCAATATTTTGTGTAAATGGTCTAGTTATACCAAATAATACCTTTTTAATGCATCCATAAAATATTTCCATCTACCCGCTACCTTAAAATGCGGCTGAGCTGCGGAGGGCGCGCTTCGCAGCGATCGGTCAGCGCGCCAGCCAGCGCGGGGGCGGCAGCGCGTCGTCGGCGCGGCGGCGACGCGACGGGTTGCGTTTGGGCTGGCTGAGCGGCAGTGGCACATACATACATACGTATCTCCCTGCTCGCTATCCGGTGCAACTCAATTCTTTTAACTTTTTGTATATGCCCTTTGACATCTTCACAAAACCACCGAACACAACACCGAATAAATGTCTCCCTTTCGATTCCAGTGTATAAGTATCACAGAACACTATTACTCGCAGATAAGTATTTTATAATATGATGAAGAAATAAATAAAAGGCTGGTATATTACTTAATTAAACTGCACTGTGCACGGGGGTTTGCCGCGAAGATTGGCTATATTAGCTATTTTCGGGCGCCCCACAGTCAACAAGTCTACTAGGAGTCGAAGTGGTCGCCATGACTCATGACCGAAATCGGTCGGGTGTTTCATCATTCATTCAATCAGTTATATAAACTGAAATGACAGGATGTCTGTTGTTTCAATAAATCAGGTTAGCGGTAGGTATTGGACATAACCGTAAGGTTATGGTTAAGAAAAATAGCTATAATATCCCTATTTTTGGCTCCATCTTAGATTAATAGTTCAGCATCGCCTCAGTTTCTGGAGTTATTGTCGGATGACAAACTCGAGAATTTTATTTTTTATTTTTTAAATAGAGCGTCCTTCTCGAAGTTGGTTTTGAAATAATAACACACGCGTTTGGAAACACTAGAAGGAATCTCAACTGCGGATAGTAGGCATCAGTATAAACGCACGATGGCGGTGGATATGGATATGTGCCGGAAGATTAAATAGACGTAATGGTGCTTATGGTACATATCACCTGTAGGCGGCGGCAGTTTTGGTGGCGGCGCCGGCAGCGGTTTTGGCGGACGGCGGTTACAGCAGCGCCGTTGGGGAGGTTTCGGGAGGCAATCCGTCCATCGTCGTTGTCGATTTTTCAGCATCGTTGTCAGCTGCATAAGCGGCGGTGGCTGTGGTGGCAGTGCAGTGATATGAGCCACGATGCTGCCAACGCTTCACCTGTGGCGGCGAGCGAGGGTTGATGGAGCAGCCGCATAAGCATTAGAAAGCTGGTGATTCCAGTTCATACGAAACAGGAATATTATAGTGTGGTTAATGTCTCGCATTAACTCTAATAAAAGTAGCTATTGGTCAATGTCTCGCATTGACTCGAAGCAAAACTGGCTATTGGTCAATGTCTCGCATTGACTCGAAGCAAAACTGGCTATTGGTTAATGTCCCGCATTGACTCGAAGCAAAAATAGCTATTGGTCAACGTCTCGCGTTGACTCGAAGCAAAATAAAATTATTTGATATTCTCCCATCATGTTTAAATAAAAATAACTTTCACTGCACTTGTTTTAAAAAAAAAATGATTTTCGTATTTCCTTTCCACATAATCTCCTTATCTAAAAGTAACGTAAGGATTTATTTTCTTCTAAGCACATTTTTGCACACTTGTTAAATTCAAATAATTAACGAACTTTTTAAGAAATATTTTTTACTACGTGCGGTAGCCGTGCGCACACGAAAACGAATGAGGCTTGGACCATGCAATGGCGCCGAGGTGGAAGAGTACCTAGCTGTCTCTTTTTCTCTTATGGCGCTAAACTACGTGCGAGTGGGTCAAACGTAGACGAGGACTACTACATGTTAACCAATTAAATCTGGAAGACAAGGAAGGATAATTAGTAGAAGTTTGTCTGTTTGCCGCAAGAAGTGGCTAACGTAAAAAAAAAGATAAACATGAAAAGGAAAAAGGAACGTTATTATTTATAAAAAAAAAACAAGAAAAGAAAATAAAAAATAAAAATAACGTTATTATTAATTGTTCTGTGCGATTTATCTTTCGATTATTTTTACGATCTTTTACTTTGCACACCCGATTTTGGACTATTGCTTTCTGATTGGATACGGAGATTCACGGCAACTTGGTAACTTTTGATTGTTTTGTGTTCGGTTGGACACCATCTTCATGGACTGTGTTGCCTGTAACCAGCCTCTTCGACGACGCCACAGGCATGTTCTTAGAGAACGTTTCCTGCAAAATCATCTTGGTTTTGTAGAACATATCGTTCGCAACTTGGAGCCGCCACAAGAGGTAAGATATAATATACTTTAACATACTTACGTCTATCTTACTAATATTGTAAATGCGAAAGTTTGGATGGATGGATGGATGTTTGTAACTCAATCACGCTAAAACGGCTGGACCGATTTTCATGAAACTTGGTATGAAGATAGTTTTGGATCTACAATAACACATAGGCAAAATTTTATGTGTCTACACCGACGAAATCACGGACAAAAGCTAGTTATTAAATAAAATGTTTTTGTATTATGACAAACATTACACACGTAGAAATAGCAATCAGGCGTTTTCACTTTAAGCATGGCAAATACACCTATCAAAAAATATCGTACTTAAAATACACAAATAACTGAGATACTTCTCTTCTGCGCCGGGACTGGGGTAATTTTCTATGGAGTTTGGGTGTTCTCTTTTCAGTTTGTGTATTTTTGTATTAAGCAGTATTATCCGGATTTGATTTTAGATAAAAAGTGGTGGAACAGAAAGGCGATTCTCACACGGGAGGCGGCATTTCACGAGCTTCCCAATCAATAGCTTGGACATTATTTTACTCATTCCTGACACGTAAAATTTATGTGTTTTATCTCTGGTTTTATCAATAAAATATTTGTATTTGGTTATAACAGTTAGAACTGGCACTAGAACGACAATACAGTATACCCCCAGCCGCTAACCAATATCCCGCTAGGCTTGCCTGCCTGTGTGCCGCAGTATCTGTGGTGTCCTCTTATATCACTTTAGGTATTTATTCAACATAAACTTTGCGTTCAAAGCACTGTATTGAATAGTTTGCAACACAGATACGAATATAAGAAAATAAAGACTTTTTTAGTCTGAGGTCTGCAACAATGATTGACAATATTGATGTTGCTACTGTAAAATGATGCTGCTCATAGTTATACAATATAATAATAATAAATCTTTATTTTCAGGCAATAGACCCATACATTGTTATATAGAATAAATAAATACATATAAATACGATAAATACGATTATAAGATTTAACAAAATGGTTGTTGGAAAAATTAATCAGCTGTTTGGCTAATTTTATATGAATAGTCCAAAAATTTCTTTGCGTTTTCAGCATAGTCTTAGAACTAAAGTTGTTCAGTATAATGAGTAGAAAACACAGTTACCGGTCCTACAACTACTATTTTGTTACAACCTGTATATAGATATCGGTAAAGAAAAGAGGTTTAAGATTCCCAGCATTCATATAACTGTACATCTACATCACAAGAGAATATTAACATAAACTATTGTTATTCTAGTTTCTAGAAACGTAGTATAGAGAGAGACGCAAATACCGCAACAAACAATACTACGGGTATAAACATATAACGATGGCTCATAATATCGTATCATATCGTTGTATTAAATACATATATGTTTAAGTGAGTTATTATAATAAATCACCATACATCCGGTAATTCACGTTTGCTAATATGAAATTCCCGGAAATTCATGTAGATATCAATCCCTGCCTACAGCGCGAATTTCATTACAGCCTCGTCATATCATATAAAGCAATTTAGTAATCTGTGAAAGCAACAAAGTAATTAGGTATCTATAATGGAATAGGAAGCGTTATAATTTATTAATTTGATAGGTTGTAGGTACAATATATAACATTTTCTATAACACCTAAAAAAGTGTCGATGAGTCCACGGTAATTATCTTTTTGGCTGTCATAAACTGCTTTCGGATGCTGCCCAATGTATCACCGAGTTTAAAGGGTACAGGTATTTAGGTATTGATTACTTTGATGGCATGTATAACAACTTAAGGAAACCTACCAACATTACTAAATCGTCACCTGAGTGCTTATTTGTTCAATCTCCATATCCAAAACTTTATACAACAAAGTTTTTACTGATTATTTCACGTAAATTAAATGATTTCTTACAGATTGCGTTGTCAACAGGTAATTCTATGTTTAATGTTCTAAAGGTCTAAATTATAAGATTCATACACCAATCGACGGGAAATTGGATATTATGATAACTGCATTTAAAAGTAATTTTCGTCAATATGGTCGATTGGACAAATAAGCACTCAGGTGACGAAATGTGTTATAAGGGCGCATTAAACACGTCTCCGTATAGGTGTAAATCTAAATGCCCCATACGTGATGTGAATACAACCGCCATCCTCTCTTGGAGATAGCACGATTAACTGTGACATGATAAGAGAAGAACTTTATATTCATCATCATAATCAGAAAAGCAGGAAGGAAGAACTTCATCTTTTTCACCATCGAAAGAGTTTACAGATGAATTAAGGTTAACCATAGAAACTTTAAGTGGCTTAACGACTGCCATCTAGCGATAGCCGGCTGCTATCGCTAGATGGCAGTCGTTAAGCCACATCGGAGGCCTTATAGGCGGCTTGAAAACTTCTGACACTGGCCCCACAACCTTTACATTCTTGGCCCCCGTGTGTGGAGTATGGCCTTAATTTCCCGATTAATGGGAATAGACCCGTGCCCCTGCAGTGGGGACGTAATGAGTTGTTAACATACATAGAAAATTTCACTCAGCACAATTCTAAGGTCCAGCAAGCCATACTGGATCACCGTTCATCTGGGGGAGGGCGTCCAACACTACGTCTTCCGGTCCGTAGTCTACAATCGAGAACTTTTTCCCTATCGGTTATCAGTTGTACATATACTTTTGCTGGTACATCAGATATGCTGTGAAGAAGCCTGTCTTCTATGGTTTGGTGAAAAATGAAAGTTGTTCAATTCAATTCAATATACTTTATTGTAATAAATACATATACAAAAGTGAGGTTACAAATGGAAAAGAGATAAAATAGGCAGCCTTATTGCTAGGTAGCAATTTCTTCCAGGTAACCTTTGGGTAGGAAAACATCGATAGAATAAGAAAGGGGGTAGCAAAAATAACATGAAAATAAAAATACATATCTATATAATCTTTCATAAATATGTAGTATAAAAAAGTGAATGTTGTGTTAGTTGTTCTTGCGAAAACCAAATTTATTACACAACTATGTTGTTGTTACACACGAAATTAATACAGGATGTTAAAAAAGTACGTTTGAAATTTTAAAGGGTTATTCAGAATCAAGTATAAAATACAGGAAAAATATTTAAAAAATTCTATCTACAATTATTTTTTTCAGTTTCCCATACTAAATCTGAATAGTGAGTCAAGAATTTGTATGAGAAACTGAAAAAACAAAGGAGTTTGGATTTTTTGTATGTTTTTCCTGTATTCTATACTTTATTCTGAGTAATCCTTAAAATTCCAACAAAATTCAATCCAAACGTACTTTATAACACCTGTATACAGCGACAGTATAAGTGTTGCTATTGCATACTAAGACTTATAGTATAAAGAGATTTATATCTCAGTATGGCAAGCACATAATTATGGAAAGACGAGAGATTTTTTGAAAAAAAAGAGAAAATAAAGTTTTGTGTTACAATATGAAAAAAGTATGGTAAAAAGTAAAAGCCCCAGATAACGGATCATACACCTATTCTGTTATACCTTATACAGCCCCACGCGGCTTGAAGGCATACATTTCATGAGAAGAGCAACACTTATTCATCATTCATAAACCTGACAACGTTTCATACTAACCCTCTATGCCGCACTTGTTAGAAGCATAACCGACTACTGTAGTGTTATATGGTCACCTTTTCATGGCATACATATAAATAGAATAGAGGCCATCCAGAAACGATTTCTTCGCCATATGTCGTATAAATTCGGTGTGCGAAGGACCCTGCCTGAGTACAATGATAGATTAACCTATTTTAAGCTGAACTCTCTTCAAACAAGACGAGTTATCTCGGACATGGTTATATTATATAAAATTTTAAATTTCGTTTTGGATACAGACTCACTTTGCCACATTTCACTAAGACCTAGTATTAGATCGCGTCGCAGACAACCCTTATTTTGTTTACCAACTACTTGTAACAATGTGTCTTTTCATAGCCCTTTATTACGCATGTGTAGAACCTATAATGAACACTGTAAAGATCTTGATATTTTTCATCAGGGTCTTTATCAGTATACTGCTACTGTGCAAAAAGTTTTGTCTTTAATAATTGATTAACTTTATATAGCCTCGTTTTTCCTTTGTTTTCTTTATGTGATAGATTTTAGTTGCATGTTGTGTGCAGTTGTCATCGAAGTACAAATTAAGTATTGTTTTTTTTTTCTGTTATAGTTAAGTGCATAAATTTGTATTTTGTTACTGTGCCTAATAAAATAAAATAAAAAAAATAAAATAAACACAAGATTCACTTAGCGTAAAAGATTTTCGTCACTTTTCTTCTTTAGCTAGAAACCTACATGATAATCTTTTGAAATAAAAATTCCGGGCGCTGTTTATTCGCAGCTTTAACCCACAATATCGTCACAACAAAGGAAACGCCAACCCATCGGTCTCCGTCTCCATACAAGTCTTTCGCTGGATTATGAAAATATCAACAGATAACCGCTTTGGGGAGGGATCAGGGACGGTGAAGGGACGGTCACTGAAATTTGTCCTTCAGAGCTGCGGGATGACTAACGAGCAGCGTGATACGCGTAAACTAGTGGGGCCACTGACTTATTATATGGCTGAACTTACTGAAAGCCTTAAAGGAAAAAGCTGTTACTGCCGATACTATTCTATTCAACTCTGAAACCGGAATCACATTTTTTTCTAAGTAAACTAAAACAAGTTATAAAGTCTATTCAAAAATAAAATTCATCCAGCATTTCAACATGATGAAACAACGAACGTAAGACGAATTGTACACTTTTTGATAACAATTTAATAGTACCAATATTCTTCCATATATACTCCAAAATTCGTTTACTATAAATAAAAACACTTTATTGCAAAAATAAAATAGAATAATTTCAACTGTATACATGACAAAAATATGTTTTAATTTACAAACGACACTTCGTTTTTATGGGAACTTAATTAACTGGTCACTTTTAAGGCGCGAAATTTGGTGATTGGATCAGTCATAACTGTGGAAGTTTAGCTGGAAGAGATCGCTCTTTAGTGAAAAGATCACCTATACATATTCTGCTTACATATCGGACTCCCAGCATGGACACATTGAGATTTAATATCTATATTTAGATACAGAACTTACATTTATAAGGACAGCGCGACGTGTTGGGGACATACGTAATTGTTTGCCCGAAACTTTGTGATTCAGGCCCAAAAGATTTTCCAATTTAGCGGGAAAGCTCTGAAACTAGAAGGGACACAACGCGAATAGTAAAAATACGTCTAAACGTGACCGTAACATCGCTGCCGCCCCGCCTGCCTCTCGCGGGATTGCCCAAACATGACATACAAACGAAAATGCCATCTGAACCCAGAAAAAAATGGGCCGCGTTTGGTGGCTGTGTTTGGAGTGGCTGGAGTTTGGTGTCCTAAGCTCCTCATTGATTTTATATTTATATTTTTTTCTCTATTTATCTGTATTTTTTGGTTCGGAAGCAAATTGAAGAATTGCCAAGCGATTTCAATTCGATTAGATTGTACAAGAGTACGGTATATGTCAATTATCACTTAATTTAAAGATGTATCCGTGGTCTATCTCGCTACAAAGTCACGGTTCCTTTGCTCAGATCATTAAAAATGGTAGACAGTTCCAAGCGAAGCTTGATGGCAAATTCGGCACTAGCCGCTTGTAGCCGCATAGTAGCCGCAAAATTTTACAACATTGCCAGCATAAATTCAGCAATTTAGTCGGGACCATTTCGGTTAAAATTTTTTAGCTCCGACACCATGTGAGTTCATTTTTGGTATTTTTATTTTTGCCATCGGTATGAAAGCCTACGTATGTGTATCTAGTTATAGTTAATTTTTTTAGGTACCTACTTAAAAAAACGTAAACAATCTTGATATGTCTTTTTATTGATAACTGCTTGTTAAAATTCTCAAACGAGCAGAATGTATTACGTGTTTAATAGAAATGCAAAACAAACTTACGTTTGCAAGACATATCAGAATTTAAACATGCACATATGAATAACAAGACATATCAAGCTGTCCAGGGGAATTTCTGCACGCCATCATTTCCACCACTGCACATGGGAAATGATTCATTGGCCCACGACGCAAAGGAGAAAGCTGATCTTCTAGGCAAACTCTTTGCGTCCAATTCGACATTGGATGACGGGGGAAACGAGCCGCCGACCATACCGCGGTGCAAGAGCTGTATGCCGGATATCCGGTTCCACCAACGCTCAGTGCGTAAAGCACTTTTTTCCGTCGACATTCATAAGTCGAGTGGGCCCGATGGAATCCCTCCCATCGTGTTGAAGGTGTGTGCTCCAGAGTTGGCTCCAGTTTTAACGCGCCTTTTTCGGCTTTCCTACTCTTCTGGCGTAGTCCCGAAGTCATGGAAAACAGCTTTGGTGCACCCGATCCCTAAAAAAGGTGACCGCTCGAATCCGTCCAACTACAGGCCGATAGCCATAACCCCCTTATTCTCAAAGATAATGGAGTCCATTATCAATAGCCAGCTCCTTCGGTATCTAGAGGACCGCCAGCTGCTTAGCGACCGACAGTACGGTTTCCGTAAGGGCCGGTCCGCTGGTGATCTTCTTGTCTACCTGACACATCGTTGGGCACAGGCGATCGAGACTAAGGGGGAAGCATTGGCGGTTAGTTTGGACATAGCGAAGGCCTTCGATCGGGTTTGGCACAAAGCACTTCTTGCGAAGCTTCCTTCTTATGGGCTTCCCGAGGAATTATGCAAATGGGTCACTAGTTTTCTTGCAGACAGAAGCATAAAGGTCGTAGTCGACGGTGCATGCTCAGATTCTATGTCTGTGAATGCTGGTGTCCCTCAAGGCTGTGTGCTTTCGCCTACACTGTTCCTTCTGCATATCAATGATATGCTGCAAATCAGCAGCACTCATTGTTATGCGGATGACAGCACAGGTGATGCCTTTTATACCGGCCGTGCTAACATTTCTCGGGAAAACGTCATCGAGAGCCGAAACAAACTTGTGTCAGAAATTGAGGACTCTTTAAAGAAAGTCTCAGAATGGGGTCGGATTAACTTGGTCCAATTTAACCCCACTAAGACACAGGTTTGCGCGTTCACTGCCAAGAAAATGCCATTTGTCGTATCACCTCGTTTTGAGGACACTCCCCTTAATGCCTCAGCTAGTATCGGAATCCTTGGTGTCGACATATCGAGTGAAGTCCAGTTCCGTGGTCATCTAGAGGGTAAGGCTAAATTAGCCTCGAAGAAGCTTGGTGTGCTCAATAGATCGAGACGGTATTTCACTGCGGCCCATCGCCTGCAACTTTATAAGGCGCAGGTTCGGCCTCACATGGAATACTGTTCTCATCTCTGGGCAGGGGCACCCCAGTACCAGCTTCTCCCTCTGGACCGTATTCAACGGAGAGCAACTCGAATCGTCGGCTGCCAGGATATCTCAGATCGGGTTGATTCCTTGGCGCTGCGTAGAGATGTAGCCTCGCTCTGCATTCTCTATCGCATGTACAATGGGGAGTGCTCCGAGGAATTGTTCGGATTGATCCCTGCCGCCTCTTTTCGCCATCGTTCTACGCGACAATATATTCATCCCCATCACATAGATGGTTGGCAGTCCACAACTGTGCGTTTCACTAGAAACTTTCTGCCTCGCACAACCAAACTATGGAATGAATTGTCGCCTGCGGTATTTCCGGACCGATACGACATTCAAACCTTCAAGAAAAGAGCGTACTCCCATATCAAAGGCCGGCAACGCACTTGTGACTCCTCTGGTGTTGCGGGTGTCTATGGGCGGCGGTAATCGCTTACCATCAGGTGATCCGTCTGCTCGTTTGCCACCTATGCCATAAAAAAAAAAATAAAAAAAAAATATCAAGATTGTTTACGTTTTAAGTACCTAAACAAATGAACTAGGGTTTTGTTACGTTATTGTAGCACAGTAGTAAATTACATCATTTCTACACTGATGCTATATATCTGATTTGACTTCTTGTTTTTTACCGTACGTACTTCGCAGTAATGTTTTGCTGTATCATTTTTCGTCCGTCTCGGATGCTTTTCGCTATAAACAACGAAATAATCGCTTCCAGTTCAGAGAAATTGCTAAGCACCAGTCGCTGACTTCCTTACAACTTTGCACTAATGAATGGAGACTTTGCTAACTAATTTGCCACTACGCCCGCAGTGAGGGAAACTGGGGAATAATACGACCATTTACAATATGTAAACTTTGTATAAACAGGAAACTATAAAGCTTTATTGAGATGTTCTCGACACAAAATTGAATGTCAAACATGATTGACTGTTCAGAACCTCATTATTTTGTTAATTAACCCCCAAAGTAAAGAAATTAATCTGTCAGCATCAATACCGCTCTCTCAGTATCCTGTCACTATTATGGTTTCTAAAAAAGTAGTAAAAGCCAAAAAGTTAAAGCTATAGTAGGTAGCGTAAAATATTTAAAAACTGTCGTAAGTACTTGTTCTGTAGTAATAACGATCATGTTTATGTGTGTATGTGTACATATTTGGCCTCTTTCCAAACAACTTATTTCGTTGTTTCTGTTTCTTTTTGTGGCTTTTATTATGCCGTGCATCTTGTAGAAACCTCTTAAACTGTAATAGCTGGGAATGATTTAATGTATGATCCACAAATCTTATACAGATGATTGTTTTGGTCGACAATTCCCTTCTCAGTGGTGATACTGATGCCAAAAAGTATTTAAAAAACCTTATAATATTCATTATTTTTCATACAAAATGAAACAGATCTGAACGATTTATTTCACGGCGGGGACGATATGGGTTGGAAACAATAGTAGTATCAGATGTACTATCACTACACAAAAGACATTGTCGACTTAAATAATAGTCCAGTAAATAAAAGATTTGAGGTCGCATTAAAGACACCTGACTAAAATGGTTTGGAAATAAAAGAATTGGTGTTTTACTAAGCATTCGTGGTAATTTTGTGATTGTAAGGGCGTTCAACCCTTAGAAATACCTAAAGACGCCTTTTAACTTGTATACGCCAAACAATAAATGCACTTTTGGGGAAAACTGAGATTTATAACTATAGTTACCTTATAAATATGGTACTTAAGTTGTCTCTAGTTTAAAGCAATAAATTCTTAATATTACGATATTTTTTATATTATTGCGTGAAAAATAATACTTACAAAATGGAGCCTTCGGAGATTTTTATGTTTTTTAAGTCTAATTGTAAGGCTTGAACATGTGTTAAGTTTTCACCTAGGTGACTATTTCAGAACCCAGTTAAAAACGATTTTTTAAAGATTTCTGTAGTACACATTAAAGACACTACAAATATTTTCTTGGCTGTGCCGTAACACTAATATTATCTATTGGAAATCATCATCGTCCCTTGTACAAACAAAGAAGTTTCTTCTTAAAACGCATTTTAACTAAAATGTATTAGACATTATAATTATATTTCAAACGCCGAGAAGGTGCGTCAGCTGCCACGTACGCATAGCCAGTGTGCGACAGAGACGGAGCTATTGGGTGCGAAAAAGACAAGTGCGCGGATAGCTAGATGGAAAGTGCGAAACGCAAATGTGATAAAATGCACAATATGATAGGTAGGTAGTAGTTATTTAATAATAATTGTGTCATACTCATTGGATTGTGGGCATCCAAACGTGATCATAGTACTACCGTTCTACTGATTGACCACATAGATATACCTACTAAAAATTCAATTCAAAAGAAGAAACTTTGTCCTATTGATTCGCCGAACATTTAACTCCAAAAATTATACATAATTATTATATTGTCATGACATGAGTGTCATCGCCATTTTTCCATGACTTTCCATGAGCCTGCCAAAGCAACCCAACTTCCAATGCCAGTGGGCCTGTTCTTATGAAGTAAATGTAGGTAGGTATTTACGCTAAATTTCACGAACTAGATGCGACATATCGTCGTTGCGATTTACCGTAATTTTGGATCAAGAATCAAGACCTCAAACTTGGCATAGTTGTTTCTTAGGTGGTCTTAAGTGGAATAAGCCCGGGAGGCATCGGGAGGCATCACGGAGGCGGCGTTATTATACCGCAATAGCTGACCACTTTGCTTTCGCTTGCCCTCTTGAAGCTCTCAGTAACTGACACGTTTCGTAACCCAGCATACGAGTCACAAGACCACACCAACGTAATTTTCTTCGCTTAAGGTATGCCTCAATTCCGTATACGTTTGCACGGTGTAGAACCTTTGTATATCTTATATGGTTGGACCAGTCGATGTTCATGATATCACGGAGGCACTGCATGTGAAATCTATCGAGGCAGCGTATTTTTTTCCTATTAGACTGGTGGCGAAAATAATAAATGTGCTCTATTTACCGAGTTTGTTTCTCTGGCTCCTATATAGCTACAACAATTATCAATATTTTCGTCTTGATTCGTAGACCATCAAATAGCTAGTCATAAGAAAGGGGGAGGGGGGCCGATATAGCTATGACGAAACAAACGACCTTACGACAGGCTATTTCGTAATATCTGTACCAAAATGAGTCCATCGATCTATACCTGTCATAGCTCTATATAAACACTATGTCTGTCACGAGTTTGGAATTACTTTGGACATATACACCAAGATCTTAGTAGCTAATATCATGCGACCGGAAGAATGTAGGTCTACGTTTGCCAAAAACTGCTAAAGCTGAACCAATCCCAATGATCTCAGGGTCGAGGTCACATTTGAATGTTATTGCACTTCCCAAATACTTAAACTTCTCCACAAGCTTCATGACATTCTAACCGAGATACATTTGGAGTTAGATTGTTCAGTTGTCTCCCAACATACATAACATCGATCTTACTTACACTGTCAGTACTAATTTTTTTTTAATGACTCGTCAAAACTGGTCATCAGTTTTTGCAGAGATATTAGGGGATTCCGCTGTAAAACATAAGTCGTCCACGTACCTTATTGCTGTAACTATATGGCATAAAACTTTGTTACGTGCCTTCATTCGGTCTAGGTTGAAAAATTTACCGTCAGTTGTTAGTACGGACTACGGAAGTGTATAAAGATGCCTTTTGGGATGTTATGTGTGTGGCTCATAAAGTATGTTAACAACCCATTACGTCCCCACTGCAGAGGCACGGATCTCTTCCCATAACTCGGGAAGGTTAGGCCATACTCCACACACGGGGGCCAAGTCCGGATTGGTGGAGGTTGTGGGGCTAGTGGCCAACCCCAGTGTCAGAAAATTTCAAGCCGCCTATAAGGACTCCAACATGGCCTAACGACTGCCATCTAGCGATAGTAGCCGGCACCAACGGCTTAACGTGCCTTGCGAAGCATGGAAACGGTCGAGATAAATGCCACTAACAGTCATGCCCATCCAGGTTATGACCGTGTCTGTAGTCAGTTAACCTTCGTGATCGACGCGACCACGCAAGCCGCACTGAGCCACGACCGCTTCTCATATAAAGTATATTTACTAAAATTAACATAAATTTGCTTAAATATATTATTGAACATAGCTTTTGGTCATACCCAATCATGGCAATTTAGTAGATCCTATCCATTGCTTTTATTAAACAAGTCATTTATGGATCAGATTTGTATTCCAAAGTACCGACGGATTATTTGTTTTCGATGTAAATAATATTTTCCTTCACGATTATAAATAATTTAAGCACTTATATTGCATTTCTTAAGTTAAGTGAATTTGTAATTCTTTTTGAGAAATAAATATCTCAAACCGTGTATGGATCTTACAGCTCATAATTTTATTGTTGGCATGATTTTTAATAGAAATTAAGTGTTAAAAAAATATGTGCTGAAGTGAGTTTCTTCTGGACTCAACGTTTCTTCTCGCTTCGCAAACATTTCCTGAAACGTTGAGTGTACAAATTCCGCGTGGTAAGGACTTTGTGCTAGATAGAAAAACTATTTTGTACTAGATAAATAACCATTTTTTTGGACTTTTCATACAAACTTGGTTCGCCAGCTGATCGATTTGTATGAAAAGTCCAAAAAAAAATTTTGCGATTTAAACAAAGTTGTAGAACAAAAATTGTTCAGTTTGATGGGTAAAAGCCAAACTTGAAGTATTGTCACACACTTCTGTTACACCCTGTATATACCTGGGACAAACAGTCCAGTTAGGTAGGTCCAGCTTTGAGAAAGAGATCAGCCGTCGAATCCAACTTAGCTGGGCAGCGTTCGGGAAACTTCGCAATATCTTCACGTCCAAAATACTGCAGTGTCTCAAGACTAAAGTCCATGACCAGTGTGTGTTGCCAGTGATGACATATGGATCCGAGACATGGTCGCTTACTATGGACCTTATAAGAACGCTTAAAGTCACTCAAATGGCGATGGAACGTGCTACGCTTGGTGTTTCCCTATGTGATTGAATCAGATATGAGGAGATACGTAGGAGAACTAAAGAACTTTTTTTCTCTCGACTATCCCAGGGTGTGGGGTATCGTTGAATAGGTCTTTCAAAAATATTGTGGGTTTGCGAATTTTTCGAGTCATGGATTCGTTTTCGAAATATTAAGCTTTAAAGTGCAATTTTTTGTTAAAGTCATGTGCCCCCCCCCCCCGACAGCTAAATGGTTATTTCTAGAAATGTGAAAAAATTCACGGCAGTAGTATATTTAACGAAGGTAAAAGGAAAACTATCACAGCTAAGTAGGCTTTACAAGTTAACGAGTAGTAGTCAGTTTTGTAAGACGGGAGGTTTTCCCCTTGAAGCAGTGTTTGTCGAAGTACTAAGAAACCCTACACTGCGCGTGGTCCGACACACACTTGACCGCTTTTTATACAATAACACCACCCTTACTTAACGCGTTTTGACGGACACTTTTGTACACAGAGACAGATCTCCTTACATATTATACCCTCCATAGCCAATTTTTTTTCTAGCGATGGAAGCAATTATTTGTTCCAAATGAATTGGTATTCCTTTAATTGTCCGATAATTATCACACTTGCCCCAGTACATATAGTTATGGAGATATAAGCTCGAAAGAAGAGCGCGGCCGAATCAAACTTTCCCCGTTTTCCCTCGCCACCTTTGTGATGCCTCCCGATGCCTCCTGGGCTAACACTCAAGACCACCTAAAGAACAACTAGTTACCAAGTTTAAATCCTTGATAACACACACAAAACCCAATAGGTAGACACGTGACCGCGGATGATGCTAAGTGGAACATCAGGCAACTGCCATCTATATCTTGTGAATAGTAAAAAAACGTGCCACACGAAAAGAAAAGAAAGAGAGAGAGAAATATTGATCCAAAATTAAAAACGGCATATAGATGATAGTAATATTTTTTTTAAACTAAGACTAAGAAAAATCCCCGGTCAATCTGTTGCACAGTTTCTGTAATAATCTAATAACAATTATAATTCGCGATCGGGCTGAGCGGGGGGCGCGGGCGGGGGAATGCGGCATGCGCGGCGCCCGCGCTACCCCACAAGTTCTTTATTCAGCTAAGCTATAACTGGGGATTTCTTGTATGAGAACTTACAAGAAATCCCCAGTTATAGCTTAGCTGAATAAAGAACTTGTGGGGTAGCGCGGGCGCCGCGCATGCCGCATTCCCCCGCCCGCGCCCCCCGCTCAGCCCGATCGCGAATTATAATTGTTATTAGATTATTACAGAAACTGTGCAACAGATTGACCGGGGATTTTTCTTAGTCTTAGTTTAAAAAAAATATTACTATCAGATTTCATGAAAATATTCGTAGTGTCTTTAATGTGCAAGGGTTAAAATCGAATAAAACTTAATAAAAAAATAAATAACGAAGTCACCTTGGAGATAATTCTCATGGTTATTGACAGTGGTTATGTACCCCCTAAGACAAAATATCACTCACCTTGCAGTATTTCTTTTCAAGTTATAAATTTTTAAATATATTATATTCAGTATCTACTCAATGTTTTGATCTCGATCGGGGACGATTATAAATATAAATAAAACGTCTTATAAGAAACCCTCATGTAAAAAATCACCAGTTTTCTATTTTTTGTTCACATTTAAATTTAATTTTGTTTCTTTAGGGGCTAATTACCGAAAAATTATCAAATACTCATAAGAGATTTTCATGAATTTTCATTTTGCAATTATTTAAGTAACATATTCTAAATTTTCACCCAAAGTGCATTAAATGTAACCTACTCCATACAAAAATTCGTAGATTGACTGGACTATAACTGTGTTTCATTGTTCCATGTTTACTGCGAGTTCGTCGAGATATTTTTTATTTTTACTCTCGGTGTATGTAACTGTTGTGTATTTTACAAAACTTCTCAAGTTTCTCAAGTTATTTCTTGGAAAAATCAATATTGTTAAAATACTGAGAGACAAAGTTTTGTTGAACGTTGGGTATTGCAGTGTACGTATCAATTTCGCCAACTCCGCGAATCAAATCTATCTCATATGCCGTAGCACTTTGTAATAGTAGCGTTTAAGATGCTCACATATTGGAGTCTTTTAGTTATTGGATATAACTAAAAGACTAAGGATGTAGAGTAACTATGCAAAATAAAGAAATGTGGATTATTTACACCCCTAGAGGGGTTTTACCACAAGAAAAAAAAATCTGAAAAATCTATACTCTAATGCCTCCAGCACCGCCGCAAAGTCGCCTGCTTATCGGTGTTATATAGTATTCAATTCGGAGAGTGTGTTCTGTTACGTCATAACATACGTCCTTCTCCATTTCATCATCCGACATTTATTTATCGTTTATTACGCGGACGGAACGAGTGAATTTCTCTGCTCGAGGCTTTGTTCTTTGATTAGTATAATTTAGGAATTATCGCAGCGCGATTAAATAGGCACTATATGAGCTTGTGTGATACATTATGTGAGGTGTTGCCAGGCGCAATCAAATCTTTAATAACAAAAAGAGTCATAGTGTAGTAAACGTTATGACCATATTATAGTAATATTTTTTTATTTAATTTTTTTATTATTCATTTATTCTCAGGCAACTTAGTAACTAATGTACAGGCCCGTAGATATATAAAAAACTTCTAAAATTAAAATTATATAAATACTATGAATAAATACAATTATAAGTTATTAATCTACTTTAGCTGAGCGGTTTTCTGTCTGTGCTAGGCGTTGCCGATATTGGCGGTGGAGTCCCGAAGTAAAGTAAAGAGTAGGTACAGGACCATGATACCAGGCCTGATTGC
Organism: Coleophora deauratella; assembly: GCA_958295455.1. Taxonomy (NCBI): domain Eukaryota; kingdom Metazoa; phylum Arthropoda; class Insecta; order Lepidoptera; family Coleophoridae; genus Coleophora; species Coleophora deauratella. The sequence continues at coordinate 6,928,492 of OY282408.1, read as the reverse complement.
TCATGGTTCTAACTACATTGACTTTGTGCCTTTTAGCTACATTTCGGCAAACATGATTGGATAATGAAAAATCTCATGCGACGATAACAATCTTTAGCAAAATTTACGTTTCGTACAGATGCGTTTCAGAACATTTTTATGAGCCTAATGTTTATACCGGCAACAGCTGGATAGATTATTGTAATTTTTTAAGTGTGAAAGGGACCGACTCTTGTCAGGTAAATCTTACTGTGATTCTTGAACAGGACCTAAGTAGCTTTATAATAACGCGAAAGGAAAATGTCTATGGACAACAAACACACAAAATCGAGGTTTTCACGCGCTAGTCCGCACTTCTATTCTACATTGTGTCTGTTGACGTCTTTAAAATAGTTAGCACCAAGTACGATTTCAAAGAGCCCTCCTCAATGTGGAGACATGGCACCGGTCCGCATAACTTCGCTTAATGAATAAGAAGTTCACGCCCGCGTCCGCGCAACGATGGAGCTCTTTGCTGGTAATGAAATTGCAACTCCCAGAATGCGAGTATTACTTCTACTGTGTTACTGCCAAAGAGCCGTTGCAGACACTATGATTATTTTAGTTTATTGTTAGTAGCGAGAGGTGTGAGCTGGATAAATACAGGAGTGGTAGGAACTAGGGTGTGCAATACGTAATAATAATAATACGTGTGTGTGGTATTAAAACCGGTATTGCGAACATTCCAATACCGATATAGCACGCCCTAGTAGGAACTTTGTACTAGTAGGCAGAAAAAAAATGAAGATTTAAAAGAATGTGTAAAGCATTTACTTTTGACTTGAATTAAACTTACTTGAGATTTGACGGCATTAAAGAAACTTTTTTTATATACAAATGTACTAAATCTAGATTTTATATTAACTGAGAAATTAGTCTCTTGCTTGAGGTTTGATTCGCTTACTCTTAAATATCTGTCCTTTTAAACTATCAGTTAGAGCTCAAACTGAGGTTTCTTATTATGAATCTGAACAGAACAGCTTTCAGCTTTCCTAACGGAACGCCTAGTCAATTTACCAAAAAATGTTGGACTACTTATACAAAGTTGGCCGATCAGCTGATCGATCTGTAAGGAACCCAAAAAATTTTTATGCAAATTGAAATATGTGCTCCTTTAGGAAGTTTGTTCAGATTTACGAGTAGAAACCACTGTTTAAACCCTGGCAGATATTTTAAGATCACTCTATAAAGTCTTAGCTATATCAAATAAAATAAAAAACATATTTCAAATCCTTTATCAAAAAACAAAATTGCTAGACTAGGGCTTAACAACTGCAATCTAGTAATGGACACCGGTCCAACGTGACCAAAATCAAAATGTTTGTTCTTTAAATACATATTCTTTTAAATTGTATTTTTTCTACCTGTTACAAAGTTCTTAGTTTCTTACCACGCTACGTGCCTTGCGACTTGCGAAACACAGAAACGTACGCGATAAATGCCACTAACAAAACGAATTTACCTTCCTGAGCTGTGTTGTCCTCATAAGAAAAGAGGCCGCATAGTATATGCAGTTTCTGTATACTTTGCGTCCTTCTTTCTAAACAAATTTTTGGACTCTTCATACAAATCCGTCAGCTAGTTGATGAACTTCGTATGGGAAGTCCAAAATTTGTTTTGCTTTTTGATCATGACTTTCTTGGGGAAGGTTGTTTGGTTTGATGAGTGGAAGCCACAGTTGAGGTATTGCTAGACATTTTATAATCATCCGGTATATATACAGGGTGTCCCAAAAACCAACGATAATCCTTGGAATGGTGATGGGCCAGGTCCTGACTAGCCAGAAAATGTATATTTCACTTTAGTAAAAGTGTCATAGTTTTCGAGATATTGGCACTTTTATGAAATACTTGAAAATGTCTACCTTAGGACAACTTTACCAATGCCACGTCTACAAATTTAGGTATAATTTGATTCTGATTTTTTCTAAGTATTACCAGGTATTACAGAGGAATAAGGTTATCGACAACAATAAAATATATATTTTTTTGTTTTTTTTTATTCATGTATTTTATAAAAGTGCCAATATCTCGAAAACTATGAAATTTTTACTAAAGTGAAATATACATTTTCTGGCTAGTCAGGACCTGGTCCATCACTACTCTACGGATTATCGTTAGTTTTTGGGACACCAACGGATGATATAATTTTGTTGAATATAACAATTATAAGCTCTAACGATTACATTATATAAAATCGTTTGATATAACATTTATAATACATATCATTATTATCATATAACATTCTGGAGATATAATTTTCATAAGATATAATAACTTTAGATATAATGCTCCGAGTGAGCAGAGAAATTACCTGGGTTTTATTTTCTACTGGCTTTTTTATGAAAATTCTACTATTCAGAATACATACAAAATTCTCACGGATTCTAAATAGGATGTGGGAGCGAGCGAAGCGAGCTCGGGAATTCGGAGCACCCCGACTCGGATAATTTAGGTTCGGAGACTGTGATGTGGAGGCGAGCTTGCTCGCCTCCCCTCACAGTCGCCGTGTTAGGTTTGATTGATAAAATGACCACAGATCGACTGCTTGCTTGCATGTTTGCTTGCCTGCCTTCATGCTTGCTTGCTTGCATGCTTGCTTGCATGCTTGCTTGCATGCTTGCTTGCATGCTTGCTTACGTGCTTGCTTGCATCTGTTATACTTGACAAATAAAATTCAATTAATTTAGTATACAAATATATTTTATACAGAGTTCACATTACTTATGTAATATTAATAAGAAAACAATATTTTACACTTCCTGAAACGCTGAGTGTACAAGTCCCGCGTGGTAGGGCCTTTGTACTAGGTAGAAAAAAAGACGATTTAAAAGCATGTGTTACGCATCTACATAAATAAAATAAAAAAATGAGTTTAAGTTTTAACATTTAATTAAATTTAAATTAATTCTTTTTCAAACTCAAAGCTCTTAAAAACTCGCATTCTGTATTTTCCGACTTACGATTCAATATTTTGTCAGTTCAGTTTTGTCATCTCCACTGTTATATCTTTTAAATTTATATCTAAGATATGTTATACGTTATAAATAGTAGGTTAAATGAGTCTTATATCATATAATTGTTATATTGTATGTTTATTATATACAGCGTTTATTATACCTTATGAAATTATTCTTTTTAAAATTATATCTAGAGTTTATTATATCTGGCAATCGTTATATTTAAGAAAATTATATGTTTGGTTTGTATATCTTCTAAATGATATATCTTTTGTATTTATAGATTCTATTACTTACCCCTTATAAAGTAGTAGAATACATAAGGTTTTACTACTATGGTTTAATTACTGGTTTTACTACGTACGTAGCTTGTACTACGAACGTAGCTTGTACTACGAACGTAGCTTGTACTACGAACGTAGCTTGTACTACGTACGTAGCTTGTACTACGAACGTAGTTTGTACTACGTACGTAGCTTGTACTACGAACGTAGCTTGTACTACGAACGTAGCTTGTACTACGAACGTAGCTTGTACTACGAACGTAGCTTGTACTACGAACGTAGTTTGTACTACGTACGTAGCTTGTACTACGTACGTAGCTTGTACTACGAACGTAGCTTGTACTACGAACGTAGCTTGTACTACGAACGTAGCTTGTACTACGAACGTAGCTTGTACTACGTACGTAGCTTGTACTACGTACGTAGCTTGTACTACGAACGTAGCTTGTACTACGTACGTAGCTAGTACTACGAACGTAGCTTGTACTACGAACGTAGCTTGTACTACGAACGTAGCTTGTACTACGAACGTAGGTTGTACGAGTACTACGAAAATAGCTTGTACTAATGGTTTAAGCAACTTATTATTTGTGGTTTAACTAAATTAAACGTACAATATACCGTGTATGACAAATCATACACGGTCATCTGGCCCCAAACTGAAACTGGCTCAATATGGAAACTAGAGACTGCTATACATCTACATATAGATGTAATGTACACCCAGGCCCTGAGCAAACACATCTGTTCATCACAGAAATGTGTGCCCTGGGTTCCTATCGAACCCACCATATTGGATCAGTAGTCAGGACCGCTAACCACTGAGCTATAGAGTCAATCAATCGTATGTGAAGCATTGCCTTCTTTATAGTATGCCAACTATCGAGCCTCTAGTTCAACTCCACCGAGACTATACTTAGCGGAATCACGCGCAGCCCAGTCCGTAATGTGGGCAAATGGGGTAAATGTCAGTTGGCCACTCGCCAAATATCCGGTAATTTACCATCGACGACCTGCATTCAGATTTGCGGCCGGCAACCTTGTTGGACCTCAATTTGTCTAGCATGGAATTATGGAAGAGCCTATTCGTACGTTTCCAAATAATAATAATAATATCTGGGACAAATCACACACGGTCATCTGGCCCCAAACTAGGGCCCAAACTAAATGTATGGGTTTATAGTGAGGAAATGTTGATGATAGGTATAAGATTGTCTAGTTGAGAACTCTGAGATCAGAAAAAGCTTAGAATCGTTTACAGGGAACCCTGTATTGAGAGTTGTTAGGTGTCGGTGTCGATGTCGGTCACGCTCTCGCGATTCTGCTCGATCTATATAAAGAAGAGCCCTGTCAAAAATCTATTGTATACATTTAACTGCAGATGTAGTATCCTCCTTCAAGAAATTGCTTAATCCTTATCAAAATATAATTCTAACCAAATATTAATGCTAGTAGATATCTGTAAATATCTGTTACATAATACTTACCCTGAATCAAGCCTAGATAGCTACCATAACGATACTACACATAACATTAGTATGCATGTGTATAGTATTAGTAAAGACACAAAGACAAAACTATTAACTACTGTTCTCGTCACTCTACATAATCCGTTGTGTAGGACAGGTGGAGTAGTAAAGTTGAGTAATACCAGTTTCCGTAGTTCCACGTTCATACGTTATACAATTTCCAAGTCCTCTTAGTTTGACTTGTTCGTAGTTGATTAGGTGAGGGAACTTAGCTCGGCTACACTGCTTGCATAAAGTGTCGCTGCGGTTCTCGTTTCGGTGGTTGGAATCCACGTTTGCTTCAACATATGTACAGGAATTAAGAAAATATGTATTGCATTCATATAATTTTTACCACTCGTGTGTCGCTAGAAGTAACCTCGATAGTACGGTGGCTTTCAGATTATTTAATGGTTATATCTAAAAAAGGTATTCTCTGTGTGAGTTTATAATATGACGTTAGTCTCTTTTCACATCCTTAAACTTTAGCGCTGTGTTCCCACCATGAGGGTAAGAGGTGTGAAATTGATTTAATAGAAGGAAATGATCGTGAGCATTCGTGGGCAACAAGAGACCTTTGTCGCTCTTGGCTGGTGGCCAGCAGTTTGACGGAGGCCAAGTCTTTGTATGTGCTAGGTACTAGCTAATAATTATTTAGTAAAAGTAGCAGTAGTACACGCGGAGCAATAATAATAGGTAGTTTAAATAAGTAGATAAGTACCTACTTAATTAAGGTGGATAACACACTGCTCCAGAATCGGCTCCGGTGTGCGGTGCGGCGGTTTTTTTACTATGGAAATTGTAACGTAAAACCGCACACTGGAGCGGATTCCGGAGCAGTGTGTTATCCGCGTAATTGTAAAGATGGCATAATTACATTAAGGCTTCTTTTCATATGCTTAGAAGTACGGTACTGAACCGAATAATTTATGTAGCGTTTAGTATGTATCGGGTAGGTATAGGTAAAAGGTGTTGCCGTATTGTGGTTTATAAATTCAGGCAGTATGTATGTGCGTTTCGCAGCGCAAGCACACCTTATGCTAAGTGATTATGCTGTCGAGGAAGTAGGATATCAAGCAAGCTCATACAGGGTTATTTTTGGACCCCCCCACCAAAACTTCACAGTGGCTTCTACTCATGAGCAATAAACTTTTTTTGAGAATTGACCATTGGTTACCTGGGAAAAGTTGCTCAGTTTCATTAGTAAGAAGCCACTGTGAAGTTTTGGTGGGGGGTCCAAAAATAAGCCTGTAATCCTACTTCCTCGACAGCATAATCACTTAGCATTAGGTGAGGTGCTGCGAAACGCACATACATACTGTATAATGTCTCTTCACTCTCGCCTTGAAGACTTCACTTTATATGATGTTGCGATTTCAACCACCGACATGAATCTACATAATATTAGCAGCTTCAAGTTACTTTAATAAGTAATATAGATACGTTAATTTTAATAGCTGTAGATTAAATCCTTCAGAGATGGAATTTTTTGGAGTATATTTAGTATTATTATTTCAAAAAATATTATTCAAATCAATGTTAGAACTCGCACATTATTTATTTGTTTGGGTCGCCCCCTTTTTAAGTCGCTCCATGAACCTGGGCTTTGCTGGAAGGTGTATTTTTTTACTGTATGTAATGTAAAGTTCGCCAAACGAAAACAAAACAATGTAAAATAGTTTCTTTTCGTAAATGAGTTTATTAATGACATGAAAGTAGAAGCAGTTTTATAGTTTTTTTAAAACACTTTTTTCTATTGTACTGTCAATTCTGGGATCCGAACCCGCGACCGTCACTTTAGCACAAACATACCGGTGCTTCATCTGGCCCGCGGCCAGCGCAGCGGTCGGGGGCCATGTACCTTGTACATATTTAATTTGAAAGACGACATAATTACTTGCAGATACCGAACCTGACAAATTCCGGAATGGGTTTGCCTTTTTTCATAGTATTTTTCTATCCTACCGTTTCCCTTCGAATAGAATTAATTATTAAGTAGGGTCAATTGTACCGTTTCCTACGGTTTATTCAATCTACACAGAATTATGTTGGTACTTACTTATTGCCCCCTCGATGTTTAGCATCATAGTGTGAATATTTAATCCCATACACAATTTAACACCAAAACAGTCAAAATTTTATTTTATTTTATTTTCTTTGGAAAATCAACAGCCCAGCACTTAGCATATAATTGATAAAAACATAATTAAAAGAAAAGTCTTTACAGATTATTTCCTCGAATAGGTAAAAGATTTATTGGGTATACAAACGCGACTCGTGAAAGGAGGGAAGACGAAACTCAGTAACTTTTCCCAAGGAACCTATGGTTAATTCTCAAAAAAAAATATATCTGAACTTCCTATAGATCTCGATCAACTGACAAACTTGTTTTTCGAATAGACGAGGGTTTCTTTTTCTGTTTCTATTTCTTACTCATCTCTTCAAATGCGTTAATCATCTCACCGGCGAACCTGCATTACACATGTTCTAGTTATTGTCAGCTAATTTTCGCCAAACCGCAGCCGAGCGCTCTGATGAAGCCGTTTCAATCTCAATATAGGAGAATGTTCTCCGATGCACCGAGTTTGGAAGTTTGCCAGCACTTGACTTATTACTGATATTGCCAATTAATGTTATAGTTCGGACACATATTACCTATATAAAATTATTTTTTGTTGGTATGAAAAAAACTTTTTAGAATCATCTGATTGTTAAATATATGTAGGTAGGTACATGAAGGTTTAACAGTTGCATTTTGTGTCAACTAATGCCTGTGGTTGGTGATCTAAACTGCCTCGCCCGAGTACTTCTACACCTAGATAAATTTCACTCAGAAACCACAATTATAATTCATACCTGGGACTGCCTGGTATTCTGTTACATCGCGCATAAGTACGGCACGTAGTGGAAATACATAGGTATGTTAATCAACTGCCTGGTTATATCGTCACATGGGTTCGAATAAACTTGTGTAAGGTTAAATCAACATATCTGGGCAATCATTAAAAATACTTTAACTCTTCAATACTTCAAAGCCTCTTCGCGGCCCTCGAAGTAATGCCCAAACATTTCATCATCTGTTCAAACATCATGGGGAAATTATTTTCGAGCTTTCCATTACGCTACAAGTCTTACCAGAGAAACAAATTTCACTGTCTTGACTTTCTTGATGGCTGTTCACTGAAATACACTTCAAATTTTGAATTAATAGTGCATGCAAGAAATCACGTATAAGGGATATGAACAGTAAAACAGTATGAGCGGTCGAACGCCACAGCCGGCGGGCGGCGCCTGGTAGGCCGTAAAAGAACAAAATTGGGCTGTAAGTTTTCAGGCGGTTTGCTCATAGCCAGTTTGGCGATTAGCCAGCGCATATTGCATCTTTTTACGAAGGCACATCTGGTTATATGGGCGTACGGACCAGTCCAATCTTGTAAAAGTTGGTTTTGCACGTTGGCTATAAGAGCGGTGGTAAAAGCGGCAAATTTTTGTTAGTATGTTTTTTGAAGTTATCCGCTAGATGTTGCTGGAGGATGTAGTAAAAAACCATTTTTTTTTCTCTATGATATGTTTCATTATTAGCATCAGAATTATGCTAAGTGAAAGTCTATGTTTTAAGTGTATGTTGGAAGTCTATACATATGTTTAACATTTCACATCTTCCGGATGCTTCACATGGCTTAGACTTATGGTAATAAGTACGACTATTGATCGCAAATTAATGACCTGCACATCCAATGCTAGCCTGTATCGATGATGCCTTTTATTGCTATACTCTTCCACAGATCTTCATATTTTAATAGTCAAAACATGTGATTTGATTTTTCAAGCAACTACTGAAGCAAGTCTGTCAAGAACGTAACTACATAATTATACAACGTCTCAGTATTTTCCACTATGTAAACTCATTATTAATCAGGACAGTTATATGGATACTAGGTTCTGGCCTGAAACTAGAATTCTCTGATCTGACCTATTTGAACCATATTTCAACCAAAGAATTGTATGCCTACATTATGTCACCATAAGATCACGTAATTCTTTGTTTAATGAAGACTTCCACAATTCGACGAAATTCTGGGCTTATCGGGCTGAACCCATGACCCTTAGAAGAGAACAGCAATCTGAATATAAGGATTCCGCTATCCACTTATTTCACTAGCCTAACAATAACGACCAAAGCCCATTTCCACTGAATGACCCTGGGCATTGTAACAATCAATACAGCTTCCGTTTATCATGACCATACGAGGCTACTGGCGGCGCGCCAATCGGTAACGGCCCCGGTCACACTAGCTTACAGGTCCACTGGGGCAGTGGTGTGGTCAACCCTGGGGCACGTGCCAGAATACTGGCACACTGGTTTAAACAAGGCGAGGCGTAGACAAAGCTGTTTGTCGCGCCCACTGAATAGTAGTCGCGCCCGACCCGAGAAAACAGTTTCGTTACATCTTTCATTAAGTAGGTGTAAGAACGGAACGCAAGCTTTTATAATTCTTGTCACGCGCGTGATACGTCGCAATGCTGCTAGGGCTGGCCTCTAATGACTAATGACAAGGAAGTAAGAACTTCTTATAGGTGCCCAGGATGTCTTATGATGTCAAAAATGATATCTGTCATTAGAGCATACAAAGGACTGCGGTTAAGACGGATGAGGTTGAACACACTTACTTATACGTTTTGTTTACTAAAAGTATCTCTTACCTTAACCTCATATCACCACGATAATTAACCCTCAAACATCCCTCATCCTCCACTCCACCTTTCTTGCTTCTCCACGTCTCCCTCCCTAACTATTCAATTACTCTCTCCCTCTCATTTTATACAAATCCATGTCGTGTGTTCGTATATTACTTATCTCAATCTTTTTTTAAAGAAATCTTTAATCGTTTTCAACTACATATAACATTTTAAATATTAAGCTCTGACTTCGACTAGTCTTACAAATGTTATCAGACAAGGCATTTATTTTGTGTCTAAATCGCTTGAAATTGTTTTCCAAATAATTCTATTTAGTTTTACAAAGAAATTCCTAAACGGTTTAGTGGAACGCTTTATATTATAGATATCAAATAAATGGCCATCAATACTCGTCTATCCATTATGGGATGTTCAGTGCTCGAATGTCGGTATACTTTGTTTTAAATTAATGCCGTCGATATCTCATGGTCCCCCGGAATAGTCCTTCGTATTTGTCATATAGATTACCTACTTTTTCTGTTGCCGACATGAAATTTCACCTTCACAATTCGATTGTCCTCCCTAATGATATACCCGACATTTGTTTTATTATTTGGACATTTTTATACTTTTTTATTTGGGACACGAAATTGTGCCTTTGGAATAATATGAAATATAACAGCAGTATGTGTTAGTTGGAAATTTTCTGAAACTTTGATATTGATACCTCTATGTGTATGGTTTTATACTACTTTTGTTATGCAAAATCGTAAGAAAACCAATCTGAACTTCTCATACAAATTTTACCAATCAGATTGATTTCTGTGAAAAGTAAAAATATATATTGTTTATTTGCGATTTCAGCTAAGTCGTAGAAGTTTTTCAGTTTATTGAGCAGCTCCTAAAAACTATTGCTATTCCTTTTTGTTACAGCCTGTGATTAAAAAAACTTGGCAGACATTTTCAATGGCAGTGATAAAAACTTTAACAAGTATTCAGATGAAAATATTCTCCATTCTTTTCATGACATAGATCCAATTTTAAAAACGCTCACACCTAATCAAACTACAATCAAATTTAAGCCGTATTCGAATGGCGTTAACCTGAATTGAGAACAATTTTACTTATTCCGGTACAATGGGGGTTTGTGATGTCACGGTGAAATTTATCCCCCAATAATCGAGAGGTTAACGAGCTGTAGGCGTGCGTCGTTAAACCTGCCATAAAGCGCGTTAATGTGACATCAGTATTTTTGTTGGTCGTAGGTAATACATTAGGCGCCTAAGAACGCCCTGTACTTAGGCAGGTAGTTTGTGGCCTTTGATAATTTATTTACACTAATCAAATATAATCAATTAACCAGATTAGGTATATCTATGTATACGTCTGCATAAAGTACGTATATACAGGGTGTAACAGAAGTGTGTGACAATACTTCAAGGTTGGCTTTTACCCATCAAACTGAACAACTTTTGTTCTACAACTTTGTTGAAATCGCAAAAATTTTTTGGACTTTTCATACAAACTTGGTTCGCCAGCTGATCGATTTGTATGAAAAGTCCAAAAAAAATTTTGCGATTTCAACAAAGTTGTAGAACAAAAGTTGTTCAGTTTGATGGGTAAAAGCCAACCTTGAAGTATTATCACACACTTCTGTTACACCCTGTATAAGTCAGACTAATAATTGTGGTCCAATATATTATGAAAATAATTTTATGACATAAAACATTATTACAAATAAATACGTATTTAAATGGCACAATTGGTCAGAAAATATGACAGCACTGCAAGTAGCACTCTACTTGCTATAAAAATAATGCTGCGTGTTATAAAATCTTTTTATGTGGGACGTTTTGATATTAAATCGATCGTTGTGAATTTTAAATCCAAGGTTTTTGGTGACTTACGGATCCATGTGCCACTACAATATTTATTACGTAAGATCTATTTTACAAAAATCTTACAATAACAATTTTTTTACTTCTTACAATGCCATTTATCAAATATTTATTGTGAATTTAAGATATCTCAACGAAAATTTGAGAAATATGACTTTGTTCCTTTGAAAATGTAGGTAGAAAAAATGTAAGCTTTACGCAAAATAGATTTGGCATAATAAATAATAAAACATGCAGGCGTAAATCACGAAAATCCTCGTAAATATTTATAAATTCGCTACTATATCGAGACGTTCCATATTAACATAAAACTTTCCGTAATACTTTTTGCAATTTCTTTCTAAATAAAATAAATATGGTGCTCTAATTTACGCTTAGTGTATTGTAAAAACTGAAGCATGACTACGAATCAGTTTTGGATGTGATTGCATTGGATCTGACCTAATGTTAAATTTAAGTGAAAATTATCATTTATCTGTCTATATTTCTATGTCTTATTATTATGTGTAATTTGACCGCAGAAACTAAAACCATAACAAATATATGTGATTTTAATAATGACAACTGTGCGTTTCTCTATAAACTTGCCTCGCACAACCAAACTGTGAAATAAATTGTCGCCTGCGGTATTTCCGGACCGATACGACATTTCAATAAAAGAGCGTACTCCCATATCAAAGGCCGGCAACGCACTTGTGACTCCTCTGGTGTTGCGGGTGTCTATGGGCAGCGGTAATCGCTTACCATCAGGTGATCCGTCTGCTCGTTTGCCACCTCTGCCATAAAAAAAGAAAAAAAAAACATTCTATTAATTGTTACAATTGCTTAAATAAAAATATTAATCGAACTTTTTTATAAGCTGATATTTAATGACAGAGGTTCATTTTATTCAATATTTGATCGGATTGAACAGCTACTTATACATGTGTACAGGTAAAGCAGCTAATTAGAACACAACTTCCCATTAATTAGACAGTTAGACACTCACGGTTAGTCACCCTTCGTCACAACCAAATTAGTGTGATTTACGATTGTAATTAATCAGTTTGTATTGGTTATTATATTTAACTGCACACAAGTTATCGTACTAATCTGTTTAGTTAATTTAATGTATCGGAGTGTTTGGTATAAAAATCAATATGAAATACTTATAAAGGACAGATTTATAATATATATTCTCAGTTTCAAATTGGAATACGGAAGAAACGTGATACCGTAAGAATAAATTCTAGACATTTTACGAAAAAGGTTTTAATCGGCAAGATTTGAAATAAGTACATCAGGACGTGGCCGGTATGTTCTCTAAGAGTTCGAGATTTATGCGATATTACGGACTGAAACAGATATTTTTCTTGAAAGTATGGTTTGCTTTTCTTAGATCGCGTAGTAAACTGAAGTAGTAAAACTGTATTTACGCGATCCGCGTTTTCTTAAACCTACGCGAATATTCATAAAAAATCGGATACGATATCTTACTGTAAGATTAAGGTACCTAGAGCTGAATATCTAAGTATATGTGGCATTCATTACCAAATCTAAAGTTTTAGTCTTTAATCTCCAGTAATTGTGTAACTCATATTAAATTCCATTATTAAATTAAGGCGACTTTTACAGTTAGATTATTCGAGGAATGACGAAAACTCCCAAGTAGATAATCTGTGAAGACGCGAATATTCGCGGGCATTCAATATCGTTTTTATTAACAAAGTTTGGGGCACCTGCCGGGTCGCTAGGTATTACGCTTACTTCTCGATCATATTTCCCCAAACTTTCCACCCTCGTATTAATTCCTAATGGAGCCTGGCTGCGATCAATAAGAATCAGCGAAAGTAGTTAGATATGAGGTACTTAAGAAATCGTAATTACGGTTTTCCTTGTAAAAAAGAATCGTTTATAAAGAAAATTAAAGAACTAAGTCTTGCTTACGCACGTACATAATAGGTTTTAATTCATTTCAAACTTTGTTAATATGACGGCCAGCGTAAAGTTCAAGTGTAGGTAAAACAAAAGTTTAATTTTAATTTTGATCAAGTCTCTTGACTGTTATTATTAACTTTACTTTCAAATAAAACCAATCCATTAACGTGTTATCCAATCACGTAAAGCTACCTAAAACGGTAACAAAACCTGCCTCAAATTCAATAAATTATTTTAAAATCAATAAGTTTGAGCCAACTTGTTAATAAGCTTGGTTGCCTCCATAAATTTTCAGAGACAACAGAAATTTAATATCGGTGTGAAAGATGTAATTTTGCGCTAAAGTTTCTCAATAGGTAGGTAAGTTGGTTCATTGGAACTCCGGCAGAGATCGGTAAGATATTGCCGCTTCGGTGTCGTCTAAATCAATATGCTAACAATGCCTGTTTGTGCTTCAGCCGTGTTCGCCGAATGTCATTATCTGCTTGTTTCACAAAGCTTTACTTCACCGTATTGTTTCGATTTTGAAAACAATAGAAAAGTGGTGTTAAAGTAGTAACCATTAGTGTAAAAAGCTAATACTGTTGTATCAGAAAGTATAAGTCCAGTATTGGACAGAGGCCTCCCCAAAAGCAAGTCATTGTTATGAGAAGGTATGGGTTCATGTGGAATAAAACATTTCTTTTCAAAATAACTAAGATAAAAGAACAGTTGTTTATATTTTCTTTATATGTATTAGAGTATTTTTTTATTTACAAATAGGTAATAATTTACAATTTAATTTACTTTTTACTCGACTGCGCGATAGCTAAGTCAGTGTTATATTTTTCACGCGTATCTGAGTTTGTATGTAATGTTGGATGGTTTTTTATCCCTCAAAGCATTCCAATAACAACTGGATTGATAAATATCTACATTTTTAGATAATAACTTCTACTATTTCACTATTATCTATAGCACATTTATAGTAGGATGAAATTTGCCTAATCTAAATCGTTTTCACACCTGTCCTTCCCGTTAACCCTTTTCAACTTCGGTTAGCGGGGACGAAGGGGATGCAGAGAGTAAAACTAGCTTATAACATAAACTTGTTGAAGGCTGTAAAAGGTAAATATTGTTCGCTCAGCAAGAATTGGATTGTGACAGTCATTGCTTTTTATACAAGTATTTATACTTACGATACTTATAAAAGAGCGGTATTTAAGTATATTCGCTCTTTTCTTTGGCATCATAACTAACAAACACATGGACCGACTCGAATGCCTTTTTAACCTTCGACGCAAAACGAGGGGTGTAATAACGTATACACACGTGTCAGTGAGTCTGTCTGTAGAATCGTAGCTGCTAAACGGATGAACCGATTTTGATTTAGACTTTTGTTTTGAAGTAATTTTGAATTGATCGAGGGTGTTCTTAGTAATGTTTGATGAAAATCGGCTCAGCGGTTTTCGAGTCATTTAACTTTTACCATCGGTAATGCTAAAATTTTCAATTTTGTTAGTTATTTCACTTAAAAGCATGTGTTTTGATACCGATTCTTATCTTTGTTTGGTGGTAACAGCTAACATCTAGTGGGCTTTAGAATTAAATATTAATAATAGTTATTTCAGTTAGAACACATCTGTTTATGTGCTTTGTGGTAAAATATATTAGTTTAATCGCCCTTCTATTGCCCTCTGGCGTTCATAACTGCTTACTATGTTCTGTGATAAAAACATGTCCACGTTCGCGTATTCGGTACAAATTTCAGAAGTCAACGTCCGGTCAAATTTATCTCTAGTTTCAATACTTGTGGGTTAATTTTTTTATTCATAAATAACTTATAAAAGCACTTATTGTGTCTCCGGGCGAAAGAATCAAGTTACGAAGTGATTATACTTTGTTACGTCACGGAAAACAATCGCTCCGAAGTCTGGACAGCTCTGCAACCGTCGTGGAACATAATATTATTACTCCTTCACCTGTGATATATTATGGTCTGTTTAACTCGTAGACATAGCTACAAATAACCTAGGTCATGTTAAGCGTAGACTATGTAAGTACTAGTTCCACTAACGATTTCTCGATGTGAGTAGCAAATACATAGGTGAATGTATTAAAACCACTAATGTACGTTAGGTACTATATTACTCTAAATCCGTCGCAACCTCCTCCGTACAGGAACCTTAATTAAAGTTATAGCATATCCAGAATATGCAATAACAACAAGATTAATTTAGCATTGTCTGTTGTTTGCTTTACAAGTAAGCAAATAGAGAAACGTTCTGCGGCACCGCATTTTGGAATTGAATTTCAGATACAATTGGAATGAGCGAAAGCAATCAATCTGTTTGCCCAAACTTCGAAACTAGGACTCATTAGTTAGTGGGGATTCGGAGATGGCTGTTTGGATCGTAAACAAATATTCGATGATTAGCAATTTCCTTTGCGTATGGGTTCTTGAGCAAGGAATCATGATAATCTGACCACTTGACCATTTCAGGCTTGTTAGTGAACTAAACAGAGTGATTTATATATTACTAACTAGCGACCCGCCCCGGCTTCGCACGGGTGCAATGTATTATATATGTCGTGGCAAGATCATAGAATTGATCATTTCATGATGTGGCCGAGCATTTCATGAAATGGTTGTATTTCATGAAATAGCCAGCTTAAACTGACCATATCGTTTAAACGTCAACGTTTAATGATATGTCCATCCACGTTTCATTAATGTAGGGGTTCCATTATATAAAAGGTTTAATAAAAATTTAAAATACGTTGAAAAGTTACTGGCATCTTCATGCCATGACATCTGGCAACAAATCTTGGTTAACAGAGAAATTATACATTCTTAATACTTACCTTTTAAGATTGATATCTACTAACCTATGAAACACTTTCCGAACTTCAAGGTTTTTACGGTGCGCTCGTTTTTTGATTGACTTTCGAAAAATTATTTAGTACCGTAATGACATCAAACTTCTATTTTATTTTCAATTAGTGCATTATTAGATGATCAAACGAACTTACCTCAAGTGAAGTTCGATCTTAATTATCCTTCCTTGTCGGAGAGATTTAATTGGTTAACATGTAGTAGTCCTCGTCTACGTTTGACCCACTCGCACGTAGTTTAGCGCCATAAGAGAAAAAGAGACAGCTAGGTACTCTCCCACCTCGGCGCCACTGCACGGTCCAAGCCTCATTCATTTTAGAGAATAAAAAAGGCAACCTAAATACTACAACATTGGTATTAGGGGTTTTAAAACTAGCATCCTAGTATTGTCTACTCTAGGGCAGGGAGGGACCTTAAATCTCTCCGACAAGGAAGGATAATTAAGATCGAACTTCACTTGAGGTAAGTTCGTTTGATCATCTAATTATCCTTCCTTGTCTTCTAGATTTAATTGGTTAACATGTAGATGTTTAGAGAGACTAACAATGTTGTAGGTAATAGGTATGAGAATTATTGCAACAAAATATAATCTAAGAGATTTTATAACTGTAATTCAATTAACAGAAATTTATTTCTGGAAGAAATTTCTTTTAGAAACAAGTTGCACCCCTTGCGTATATTTGATGGTAAGCTTTTATATTATGCCCATTTTGTGTACACAATAAATTATTAAAAAATAACACTTCCTAGAAGGTTATCAAATAAACAATATGAAAATAAAATTAAATCTTGTTCAATTTTATAAATATGATTATTAGTTGAACTTGACGTTAGGTTCTGAGTGATGAGGTTACACTTAGCATAAGTGCAGCGATAGACGATAGTGTTTTATGAAAGGTATATGCAGCGTCGTTGGGAACCGACGTCGATGCATAGGGAACCTGTTTGACATTTCCATCCTTTTAGCTATTTGGAACATCTGTTCTAAGTCCAAAGAACTGCTAAGATAGTAATCTAATACGATATTCTGGTACCTTAATTACACTATGTACCTATCGTATTTTAACAAATATGGTTTTAACCTGTACATCTTTCATGTACTGCTTGAATAATTCACGTTGAACATCTGAAATTCATTTTTAGGTAATTTGACAAAAAATGTATCACAAAATAAACCCGAATAACTATAGGTATACCCGCAATGGGGATGAGCCGTGAACAAACCAACGAATCTATACTCCTGATCGATAATATTCCCCCACTGTTTAAAGCTAGACGTGAACTGAAACTTGGTATTATCGACCAGTGATAGGAATTTTATATCCAGCACTGACGATATGCATTTGTTCGTTCCTTATACGAATGAATAAGTAAATATTTGAGACAATATTTGAAAATATAAGTTTCAGGTTCACTTATAACAAATAAAATATAGATAAATTCTGATTTCATAACTGACCCTACGTCAGGTATGAAAACGGTAGTAGCTTGAGCAGCATTTTTTTAAGACTTATTACATAATAAGTCATAATTTCGAAATAATAATATGAAGTTCAAATAATTGGAAAAAGTGGGAACCGTTGAAGATAGTTACACAAATAAACGGAAAACATTACAAAGATGTAAAAATGTACTTATTACATTTTGTATTTATTCTTTAAGTTAAAATTATTATTTTAGGCTGGATAAGCTTATTTAATAAGTTTTGGAATGAAGTAGAAAACATGTTTAGTATATTTATCTAAACTGTATCGATAACGGTAGTTTCAGCAAGTTTTATATGTATTCTATTGTCAATACCAGCAATAGTATTCTATTGTCACAACTTTTTAACATTTTAATTTCTCGTTCTTTTGTTGTGTGTTTACTTAAAAAAACTACCTGTTTGGTTTATAGAGAAAAAAATTGCTGTAATTTTATATAGCCACGAAAGTATATCGCGGTTAATAAACTTTCAATTGTAAATAATTTAATTCAAAATATACCATAAGTTTCACGTAAGCTATGACTTATAATAATTTTGTTTTTGCAAAATTCGCTGATGTTTACATTTTTCATTTTTAATTCATTCAACATATATAAATCTTTTTAATATATATTTTGATTATAGGCGATCTTAAACAATGCCAATAAATAATTTTCACCATCCTCACAAGGACATCTCCAGTGTGCTGTGGAGGCATCAACAAAAATTTTGATTATGCAAAGTCAAAATTTTGATTATCCACCATCTAAGAATTCACAGATTTTACCCATCAAACATTATTGTTTATTCTTATCTGGTGATTGCGGCAGCTGTATTAAGACTTAACCTGCATTAAACTTAAAAACAGGCACACCTATGAATCATTGTCATCTAGACTGAAGACATGGCTTCATAAGAAAAAAATAACGTAGGTATATGTATTTATTATAATTAATACTTCCCGAAACGCTGTCATTGCAAGTTTCGTGTAAGTAGCAGAAGCTAGGTACAAAACAGACAATTTTAAGTATAAGGTACAGAAAACCTTATTTTATAAAATACTTTTATTTTTCTTATTATAATTATTAACGATTACTTGTCAGTTATGGTAACTGTAAATCGAAAGGGTTTTGAATCGTATACCGAGCTGGTTTCTATCAATTAATTATTTAAAGAATTAATGTGTACAATATTGTACATACAATTTAATTCGTTGATTTAAAATATATTTGGTGTTAAGTTTAACACCTCTCAATAAGATAATAATATAATGGTGATAACATCCTCAGATGGTTCCAAGTTTTGTGTTGGCGTGGAGTTTAAGTGTGGCGTATTTCCCAAAACAATGGAGTATTTGACGTCGTGCCCTGCATGCCCAGATAACTGCAGGCAGGCAGATCTAATGAGTGCCACGGACAGTGCAATTCGCGTGGCTGAATTTTGGGCCGAGACTATTTAGGTTTGTTATCGACCGAAAAGAAGAATAACATAGAATAATATAGTAAAAACAGATTGAAAAAACTCCTGAATCTGTTCATAAAGTTAATGAACACTATAGTGTTCATAGGACTATAGTCCTATAAAAGTTGAGCACAGGCTGAAAGGTAAAACACAAGTACTTATATAGAAAAAAGTGTTTTAAGTAAGATAAAATCGTGCATGAGCACGAGGATATCGGCCTATTTTATTTATTGCTTTTACCATGTAACTGCCCTGGGCAACTATGTAGGTACGATAAAATAGATTTCAAATTATCAATATTCAAAATTTGATTAACATTTTAAAACCAGTATAAATTAAACTTGTCTTCACTTTTATGGATTATAAAAATAATACTCGAAGCAAAGAGTTTTTCATAGGGTTGCTGCGTTAACTTTTACAATTTTGATCAAAAATATACCATATTTTGGCCACGACTTGTCCAGGGCCAAAAAATTCATCTGGGGTAATGAGAGTCTTTATCTCAATATTTTGTGTAAAATGGTCTAGTTATACCAAACAATACCTTTTTAATGCATCCATAAAATATTTCCATCTACCCGCTACCTTAAAATGCGGCTGAGCTGCGGAGGGCGCGCTTCGCAGCGATCGGTCAGCGCGCCAGCACGGGGCCGGCAGCGCGTCGTCGGCGCGGCGGCGACACGACGGGTTGCGTTTGGGCTGGCTGAGCGGCAGTGGCACATACATACATACGTATCTCCCTGCTCGCTATCCGATGCAACTCAATTCTTTTAACTTTTTGTATATGCCCTTTGACATCTTCACAAAACCACCGAACACAACACCGAATAAATGTCTCCCTTTCGATTCCAGTGTATAAGTATCACAGAACACTATTACTCGCAGATAAGTATTTTATAGCATAGCACGCTCCATCGCCCTTTGGGTGACTTTGAGCCTTCTTATAAGGCCCATAGTAAGCGACCATGTCTCGGATCCATATGTCATCACTGGCAACACACACTGGTCAAAGACTTTAGTCTTGAGGGACTGCGGTATTTTGGACGTAAAGATATTGCGAAGCTTCCCGAACGCTGCCCAGCCGAGTTGGATTCGACGATTGATCTCTTTCTCGAAGTTGGACCTACCTAACTGGACTGTTTGTCCCAGGTATACATATTCGTCAACAACTTCGAGTGTAGAGTCTCCAACCTTCAGAGGAGTGGGTGTAACACGGACGTTTGACATTATTTTCGTCTTATCCATGTTCATTTTAAGACCCACTTGTTGGGAGACTCTACTAAGTCCTTGGTGTTTCCGTACGTGATCGAATCAGAAATGAGGAGATACGTAGGAGAACTAAAGTTACCGACATAGCTCTCAGAATCGCTAGACTTAAGTGGCAGTGGGCAGGGCACATAGCTCGTAGAACAGATGGCCGTTGGGGCAGTAAAGTTCTCGAATGGCGACCGCGCACCGGAAGGCGCAGTGTGGGCAGGCCCCCGACTCGGTGGACCGACGACCTGGTAAAGGTTGCAGGAAGCCGCTGGATGCGAGCCGCACAGGACCGGTCGGTGTGGGAATCCTTGGGGGAGGCCTTTGTCCAGCAGTGGACGTCTTTCGGCTGATAGATAGATAAGTATTTTATAATATGATGAAGAAATAAATAAAAGGCTGGTATATTACTTAATTAAACTGCACTGTGCACGGGGGTTTGCCGCGAAGAATGGCTATATTAGCTATTTTCGGGCGCCCCACAGTCAACAAGTCTACTAGGAGTCGAAGTGGTCGCCATGACTCATGACCGAAATCGGTCGGGTGTTTCATCATTCATTCAATCAGTTATATAAACTGAAATGACAGGATTTCTGTTGTTTCAATAAATCAGGTTAGCGGTAGGTATTGGACATAACCGTAAGGTTATGGTTAAGAAAAATAGCTATAATATCCCTATTTTTGGCTCCATCTTAGATTAATAGTTCAGCATCGCCTCAATTTCTGGAGTTATTGTCGGATGACAAACTCGAGAATTTTTATTTTTTAAATAGACCGTCCTTCTCGAGGTTGGTTTTGAAATAATAACACACGCGTTTGGAAACACTAGAAGGAATCTCAACTGCGGATAGTAGGCATCAGTATAAACGCACGATGGCGGTGGATATGTGCCGGAAGATTAAATAGACGTGATGGTGCTAATGGTACATATCACCTGTAGGCGGCGGCAGTTTTGGTGGCGGCGCCGGCAGCGGTTTTGGCGGACGGCGGTTACAGCAGCGCCGTTGGGGAGGTTTCGGGAGGCAATCCGTCCATCGTCGTTGTCGATTTTTCAGCATCGTTGTCAGCTGCATAAGCGGCGGTGGCTGTGGTGGCAGTGCAGTGATATGAGCCACGATGCTGCCAACGCTTCACCTGTGGCGGCGAGCGAGGGTTGATGGAGCAGCCGCATAAGCATTAGAAAGCTGGTGATTCCAGTTCATACGAAACAGGAATATTATAGTGTGGTTAATGTCTCGCATTACCTCTAATAAAAGTAGCTATTGGTCAATGTCTCGCATTGACTCGAAGCAAAACTGGCTATTGGTCAATGTCTCGCATTGACTCGAAGCAAAACTGACTATTGGTCAATGTCCCGCATTGACTCGAAGCAAAAATAGCTATTGGTCAACGTCTCGCGTTGACTCGAAGCAAAATAAAATTATTTGATATTCTCCCATCATGTTTAAATAAAAATAACTTTCACTGCACTTGTTTTTTAAAAAAAAATGATTTTCGTATTTCCTTTCCACATAATCTCCTTATCTAAAAGTAACGTAAGGATTTATTTTCTTCTAAGCACATTTTTGCACACTTGTTAAATTCAAATAATTAACGAACTTTTTAAGAAATATTTTTTACTACGTGCGGTAGCCGTGCGCGCACGAAAACGAATGAGGCTTGGACCGTGCAATGGCGCCGAGGTGGGAGAGTACCTAGCTGTCTCTTTTTCTCTTATGGCGCTAAACTACGTGCGAGTGGGTCAAACGTAGACGAGGACTACTACATGTTAACCAATTAAATCTAGAAGACAAGGAAGGATAATTAATAGTCTTTTTTATTATTAACTGTACGCCGCCATGATACATCACAAAAACAAAAAGATATCAGCGCCTCTAACGGTGGATACTGTAACTATTTTACGATATGATCACTAATGCTTGACTATTTCATGAAATAGCCGTGCGTTTAGCTGTATATCGTCAAACGTTGATGTATTCATTGATCTGGCCAGACCATATCATGATGTGATCAGCAGATATTTTCCATTTCATGAAATGCCACCATTTCATGAAATGGTCGGCCACATCATGAAGTGATCAATTCTATGATCTGGCCACGACCTATACATATAAACCTTTCTCTTTAATCACACACACTAAATCACTTTAAACAAACTTCTGCCTAACCAACAATTTGGCTTCACAAAAGGTTGATCAACTTCCGATGCAGGAGTAGCACTTATACGAAACATCTATGATGCTTTTGAAAAATCACAAGATGCAATAGGAGTGTTTTGTGATTTATCTAAAGCATTTGATTGTGTGGAACATCAAACTTTACTTCTTAAACTAAAGCATTACGGTGTGGAGGATAGGGCTCTCAGTCTTCTCAATTCTTACCTTAACAAAAGGTTACAAACAGTCCAAGTAAATGGCACAAATTCTCTCGGCTCTACAGTAAAAACAGGCGTTCCCCAGGGATCTATTTTAGGCCCCTTTCTCTTCCTTGTTTATATAAATGACTTACCATTTATGGTGCAACGTCTCTCAAATGTTGTGTTGTTTGCAGATAACACATCTCTTATTTATAAGATAGACAGTAAAGACAGCAAAATTGACGAAGTAAACAATACAGTTTCAGAGATATATAAATGGTTTACTGTTAATAACTTGCTATTAAATGCCACAAAAACAAAAGTAGTAAAATTCAGATTACCAAATGTCAAGCAAACTCACGATAGTGTAATATTAGATAGTAATATTTTAGAGTTCGTAAATGGCACTGTTTTTCTTGGTATTACTTTAGATACACACCATTGGGGACCACATATTGAAACCTTAGCAGGAAAGCTTAGTTCAGCTGCCTACGCCGTTAAGAAAATAAGGCGACTAACAGATGTAGATACTGCACGACTAGTGTATTTTAGCTATTTTCATAGAATAATGTCTTGCGGCATCTTAATTTGGGGACATGCGGCTGACATAGAAACTATTTTCATACTGCAAAAAATCAGATCTATCAGATGCGATCTCGAGAGTCATTGAGGAACAAGTTTAAAGAAATAAATATTTTAACTGTTGCCAGTCAATTCATATATGAAAACATCATGTATGTTCGTAAGAATTAAGATTTGTTTCTAAAAAACAGTGACAGGCATAATTTTAATCTTAGAAATAGAAATAATATCGAAGTTGCTTATTCGAGACTAAGTAATGTAAAGAAGTCGTTCATGGGGCAGTGTATAAAATTCTACAATAAAATACCTGAAAATGTAATTAGTTTATCCAAAAATAAGTTTAAGACCTATGTAAAGAAATGCCTGTGTTCAAGAGGATATTATAAAACCCAAGACTATGTTAATGACAATGATGAAACTATTGATATACTAGGTAGAAAAAAATATTGACGATTTAAAAGCATGTGTAAAGCATCTACTTAAATAAAAAACATTTTGAGTTTGAGTTGAGTTTTGATGTATGGACATGTATAGATCCTCCAGCTCATAGCTTTAGTAATGACATCAATTGTAATAGATATTAAGTATTTATTTCAAAAAATGTATTGAGGCGAGTTTCTTTTGGGCTTGACGTTTCTTCTCGCTTCGCTAACACTTCCCGAAACGTTGAGTGTACAAGTTCCGAGTGGTAGGAACTTTGTACTAGGTAGAAAAAAGACGATTTAGAAGTACGCGTACAGCATCTACTTAAATAAAAAATATTTTGAATTTTGAATCACTCTATCTATTAAAAAACCGCATCAAAATCCGTTGCGCAGTTTTAAAGATCTAAGCATACACAGGGACAGACAGACAGCGGAAAGCGACTTTGTTTTATACTATGTACTATGTAGTGTAGATGAAAAATTTTGGACGCAAATCCTGGACATCAATTTGTAATTATTTTAAAGCAGGAACTAAGAAAGGCCTCTAGGTTGGCAACGCATCTGCAATCCCCTCCGGGGTTGCAGGTGTCTATGGGCAGTGGTGATCACTTACCATCAGGTGACCCACTTGCTCGTTTGCCTTCCTTATCACATAAAAAAAGGCCATACGATAATAATAATAATACTATGTAGTGAACTAAACAGAGTCATTTACATATCGAGGGTTCACTTCACGGGCGACTTGTATTAAGCGACATTTTTAGAAATGTTCAGGAGAGTGATTTAAAAAAATATTTGTTAGAATAATAATCATTAAAACTTAACTTCTTAGTATTATATAGATTCTCGATATTCTTAATATTTTAAATATTATTCAGAAATTATTTTTTGTGAGGTATTTTGTAAGAAATAAATTTTTAAAGTAGAGGTTACCTGTGTTTCCAAAAATGTCGCTTAATACAAGTCACCCGTGAACCCTCGATATTACTAAGTAGCGATCCGCCCCGGCTTCGCACAGGTGCAATGTACAAATAAACCTTCCTCTTGAATCACTCTATCTATTAAAAAAACGCATCAAAATCCACTGCGTAGTTTTAAAGATCTAAGCATACATAGGGACAGACAGACAGCGGGAAGCGACTTTGTTTTACTCGTATACTATGTTGTGATAGTGATTAGTAGAATTCGATCTGATTAGATTAAACTTAAAACGTTCATATATAGACAGGTTATGTTGTGATAAGGCCGCATAAAACGTACTCACTTGCTGGGTCACGGCTCGTTTCTTTTACCTTGGAAGGGTTAAGCCATACCTGAGCCATACATGGGGGCTAAGTCCGGGTTGGTCTAAGTCATTACCTGCGTCTGTGTTTCCCGATTCCGTCAATCCGGGGATCTTCAAGGCGAGAGTAAATAAGCATTATTTGAGTTTGCGTGTACCATCCTAGAACAACATCATTACTTTCCATCAGGTGAGATGTAGTCAAACGCACTAAAATTTTTAATTTTAAAAAGTTGTGATGTAGGTAGTAGCGAAACCAATCAACCCCAGTGTTGAAAATTTCAAACCACTATAAAGCCTTTTACATGACTTAACGAAGCACCCTAGTGCCAACAATCGGCATTAATGTGTCACATAAATGCCATTAATATCCAAACCCACTCAGAAACAAAATGAGGTTGGACTGAAATAGAGGTGTAACAAAAAAGGTCCTACACCTATTCTCTTATATCCTGTATGACGAATAAAAACTCACCATGCTTGTTCTGCGACTATTTGAAATTTTCAGCCCAACAGCTTGTATGAAGGGTAAAATAGTTTTTATGCAATTTCAGAAAACTTATTTAATTTTTTTATATTCGGGAAGTTTACAGCTGAAAAACTAATTTTAAAAATATATGTTTTACTACAGGCCAATAAAAAAACTTTCACATATCTGTATAATCTAAAAATCCCAGTTAACAGATCCTACAATTATTTTGTTAAACCTTGTTTATGGCAGTACCTTGTCTCTAACTTTCTTCTTGTTTTCCCATATGGTTAGATGTAGTTTTCATGCAGTTTTCATATATGCAAGCAACTTGTCACTTACTCAGCAAACGAATTCATTATCCCCACGGATTAGTAAATAGGTCCCACGACGAGAGCGGACTACAAGTTTCATGCAAACATCTAATCCAGCTACGTTTGTATTTGGTAGCATGAAGTGCAGTCGTAACATTGTATCGAATGCACTGACTTGATATAACTTCGTAAAGATGAGACCAATGATTCTGGCACTATTCGTTTCAAATCGGCCATAACTCACTACAGTTTGTTTGGTTGAAATCGGTCAGGTTACGTGAACACTAGAGATAGCACGGTCAGTAAATGGATAAAACCGATCGTTTGTGTACCAGTTCGCACTTAGGAAGACTAGATCACAGCCCAGTCGACAAGCCATTGTCGTCCACTAAAGTCACGTCCCGTCAACCTCAGAGCTGTGTTCCTTGTGGGTACGGGAAGGCTATTTACTAAAAATCCGCGTCGGTTTCCGCGCGGAAGTAGCGACGAGATCGTAGTTTTGCGTTCATTTCAACATTTTTGTATTTAGTAATTTTGACACTTCAGAGCTGAATATTTGACAGCGTCTATGATATAGACCAAGAGTAAAAGAATCGATAAAAGGAGGTGGACACTATTGTTTGACATCTTGTCTGAGCTTGTCATCAATCCAACTCGACACTGAAATTTTACGTAAGCACTGAAGTTACAGATACACATTTCAGTTTTCAGCAAAGTTTTCGGGTGATATTTTTACGTTCATTGTTACCACAGTTTAAATGGCTCGATGTATTTTAGAGTGTGAGGAATCAAAGGAAACATTTTAAGCAGTCAGCCTTTTAGGTTCCTGTTAAATTGCTTAGGTTATTGTTTACATGAAGGTCATGTGTGATTTGTCCCTAGATTTTTTAAATATTCATGTAATGATATACTTTAAGCTGCAGCAAAGTTCTAATGGGCGCATCTTTATTTTACTTCCCTGGTAGAAAGTTTGTTTGTAATGTGACGTCACGTAGTCCAGTCGTTTATTATTGGGCAGTGTCTGCAGGCTCGTTGCACCTGGTCAGAGACGTGCGTCCAATGATCTTAGAGCTTTCTGCTGCGCTGTGGGTTATTAGATAACTACAGACAAATATTTCGTAGATATAGAATTTTTGTTATATCATTAAAATAATAAAGTAATATATTTTTTTTACGTTTTAATAAAATGATGCTTACAATTTAAGCTAATAAATGTTTTACATAATGCTCAATAGGGGTTTGAGGGTGCTGGCCCTTATTTTCTTTTGAGCAGTATATATTGTATTCCCACTCAATCGTCTCAAAGCGATATTTTTCGGGTGTATGCTTGTATTCTATGTATGTCACTATTTTTTGGGGAGTATGTAGCCTAAATGACTTGATGAATCCGGGAGTTGACTGCATGAAAATTAAATTGCGAAATATTATTGACGAAGTAGCTCTTTAATTAAAATTATTGAACAACTTATTCACTTGAATTTTCATTGCATTTTCAATTTTTAGTTTATAAAATAAAAATAAGTATGCAAACTTCTATTTTGAACAATGACGTCATTGTACAGCCACTTTTTTAGAACAAAATGCCATTTTTGACGTTTGTTAAAAAGTACCTCAAATGACTAGCAGTCAGCTACTGGAATGTGGCTTTTGAGTGTTGTTGCCTTTTTAGGGTTCCGTAGCCAAATGGCAAAAAACGGAACCTTTATGGATTCGTCATATCTGTCTGTCTGTCTGTCTGTCCGTCCGTATGTCACAGCCACTTTTTTCCGAAACTATAAGAACTATACTGTTGAAACTTGGTAAGTAGATGTATTCTATGAACCGCATTAAGATTTTCACACAAAAATAGAAAAAAAAATAATAAATTTTGGGGGTTCCCCATACTTAGAACTGAAACTCAAAAATTTTTTTTTTCATCAATTCCATACGTGTGGGGTATCTATGGATAGGTCTTCAAAAATGATATTGAGGTTTCTAATATCATTTTATTCTAAACTGAATAGTTTGCGCGAGAGACACTTCCAAAGTGGTAAAATGTGTGTCCCCCCCCTGTAACTTCTAAAATAAGAGAATGATAAAACTAAAAAAAATATATGATGTACATTACCATGCAAACTTCCACCAAAAATTGGTTTGAACGAGATCTAGTAAGTAGTTTTTTTTTAATACATCATAAATCAGTAACCGCAATTTACCTACAACGAACTACAAAAACTTTTATATTATGTTACTTGCTGTTACGGAACCCTTTATGGGCGAGTCCGACTCGCACTTGGCAGCTTTTATAAATAGTTGTTTTTTTAATTGGTAGGCTTGTTTGTAATGGAATTGAGTAAGTATTTTTTTGGATCTGTAGCAAAGATAGATTAGATATGAAATAAAAGTACGAGCATAGCGCAGAAACTGTTATTATTTCAAAACACACGGCATTGGTTGAAGATGCGATTGTAGTTTTCCTCTTTATTTAAGCTAGATTGTCTCGAAAAGCTTGTATCTCTCCTGTAATTCTCTTAAGGAACGTGTTTTTCCAAACGCGCACTCCTCAGCAGCTGCGTTCATCGGAACGTACTTGTCAATTGACTGTTATAGCGTTATGGTTTTTCGTACGAGAAGCTTGCAAAATCTTTCTTCGTAACAAAAAACCTGTGAAATAATCCAATAACACACAAAAAACAAGTTTTTTCGGTCAATTTAGAACAATGCTTGCCATAAAACACTATAACCACGCGCAGCGTGCATTTTTAGACGGATTTGCGTAAGTTGTAAATAGGCGACGATGCCGCTCTTTTCAGAAGAGAGCGGTAAACATGGCATATTTTTTCGTTTCACTGGCAGTAAATTTATTCATATTTGGAAGAGGACCAGGGGCTCGAAGCTCCTCTCCACTGTCCATCAACAGTTTTGGCAAGTACACTGTTATATACAGTGTGTAACAGAAAGGTGTGACAATACTTCAAGGTGGGCTTTTACCCATCAAACTGAACAACTTTTGTTCTACAACTTTGTTGAAATCGCAAAAAAAATTTTGGACTTTTCATACAAACTTGGTTCGCCAGCTGATAGATTTGTATGAAAAGTCAAAAAAAAAATTGTATAACAAAGGCAAAGCAGAGGTATGTTTCCTTCCTTTTTTGTTTTCATTATAATCACTGTTTTACTTAGAGCCTACTGGGCCCTACTTACCAGCAAGGCATGAGTTAACCACTTTGAGATTATTTTCGTGTTTTCAGTTAGCCGGGCAGGGCTAAGTGAATATACTTAGTTACAGTGTTATAGTGCACGGGTCACGGGGCACATTTTAAATCAAACATTTATTAAGTGCCTGAATAGGCCTATACTAAGCAATTGTATCTTGCAGATGAATGTACCAATACTAAACATACTTTGTAGTAATGACGCTAAGTGCTCCAGGTTAATGTATTTTTGGTGTTTATTATTTGTGGTCCACATGGAGTGTGATGAATGTTGAAATTTAAATAATTTAGATTTTTAACTCTGACATAATTGTTGTTTACTTTGCTTCTTTCTAAGAATAACTAGATTGGTAAAAAGAAGAGAAGCTGACTTATATTAAGTGAACATTACAGAATATATATATATTTGTCAGACATTGAATATTCATGTCAGGATACTGTTATAAGTAACACTTATGTTATTTGGGTTTACTTCTGCCTCTCTGGCTCTGTGAGAGGTCTGTGGGTTATGATTTTCTGAATCATTCTGTAATTGGGCAAACAGGTTTAGTACACCCTTTTAAATAAACATTGTACACAGTAAATAATTGCACCAGCACCAGGTGCCTCTGACCTCTGCTTGTTCCGTGCAGAGGGTGCCACCCAGTAGTAATAAAATTAACAATCAGTCTGGGTGGGTAGCATTCAGATGCTACCTGGGTATCACTACGAGGGCGACACTGAAAGTTCTTAGAAAATCAAAAACTGAACAAACTAGAAAGTTATTAGTTTTATTATATCTTTTCAAAATAGTGTCCATTCACATCAATACATCGCTGCATCCGATGGAACCACTGAGAAAAGCACTTTGCCCACTCCTCCTTAGGGGTCTCTTCGACGGCCTTTTCAAACGCAGCCACTGCTTCCTCGGCGTCCATAAAACGTTTTCCTCGAAGTTTTTCTTTTAATTTCGGGAATAAATAAAAATCGCAAGGTGCGAGGTCGGGGCTATATGCCGGGTGACCCAGTAATTCCACGTCTGACGTCGCCAAATAGTCGATCGTTTGCTTGGCGGTGTGCGACGAGGCGTTGTCGTGGTGAAGGAGGATCCTACTGCGAGGTCGTTTCTCCCGAACTTTTTCCAAGACAAGTGGCAAACAATTGTTAGTGTACCACTCTGCAGTAACTGTTTTTCGATCCTCTAAAATAATTGTTGCGTAATGACCTGTCCTTCCGAAGAACGAGGCCACCATCTTTTTTCCCACGCTTCGACCTCTCTTCACTTTAGTTGGCAACTCCTCGGAAGGAAACACCCACATAGCAGACTGTCTTTTAGTTTCAGGATCATAACAGTAAATCCAGCTTTCGTCACCCGTAAGTATGTCGAACACATCATTTGAGTCACCTCCGTTAAATCTTTGAACCATTTCACGGCACCAATCAACACGACGGAGTTTTTGGGCCTCTGTCAAATTATGAGGTATCCACCGGGCACAAAGATTCCTGACCGCTAAATGTTCATGGAGGATTTTGTGCACTTGACTCATACCGATGCCTAAGCTTGTCCGAATCTGCTGATAGGTCACTCTTTTGTCAGTCTCTATCATACGCCGCACATGACTGATGTTATCTTCAGTCGTCGCCGTAGAAGGCCGTCCCTCACTCAGATTTTAGACGTGGGAGAGCCATGCTTCGGCACGAATGGGCCGGCTCGACCGGAGTGATACCACGGCCTCACAGAAAACCGGCGTGAAGCAACGTTTGTTGTGTTTCGCCGAGTGAGTGAGGGTACCGGAGGCCCAATCCCCCCTCCCCCTCCCCATTCCCCCATCCCATTTCAAAGGTCGGCAACGCGCTTGTGACTCCTCCGGTGTTGCGGGTGTCCATGGGCGGCGGTAATCGCTTACCATCAGGTAATCCGTCTGCTCGTTTGCCACCTATTACATAAAAAAAAAAAAAGATCATCGGTGAGATTAGTGCGACCATGTTTAAACTCATTAAACCAGTTGTAAACAGTGGCACGAGATGGGGCTTCATCGTGAAAGGCCAATCGAAGTCTATCATAACTTTCTTGTTGACTTAAATGACATCGAAAGTCATAAAAAATCATTGCACGAAAATTTTCTCGCGTTAAATTCATGCTGACGTGACACAGATAATTTTCAGTTTGCCGCCAAATCGTGAAACAAATGACAAATGAATGAAATACATACACGATAACATTGGCAAAGAGTTCCATTTTCAAAATTTGAACTTATTTTTTTATTATATCGTTTACAAGTGGCCAGTTCTAAAAACTTTCAGTGTCGCCTAGTAATCTAGGAACTGAGAAACTCTCAAGCCTGTTCCTGTTACATATGGCTCTAACTTATCTACCTATATACTTACTTCCTTTTTTGAAATGGATAAAGCAAGATCGAGACTGATAGAGGCAGGCGTACCATTTCTTTTTTATTCCTCTACAAATTGAGGCATTACTTTTTGAATGTTGAACTTTAAGATGATAATAAAGACCTGAAAGGTACATTTCTGTTATCACAAGATTAAATGAGCAAAATAATAAATAGAGTGAAGTAAAGAAATTTTATGAAGGAAGCAATTTTTTCTTGATAGCAGAAGCCGAAAACATTCATAGTTCACTTATATTATGCAGTGACACTAAGGATTATGTAGATTATAATTAAAACAGGCTTTGATCTCTGAGAGATGTTTGTTTGTATTAGCCTGCATGAAAGGTTTTTTATTTATTGCAATTACATATCATAAAAAAAAACCTTGTATGTCAGTTAAACCGGCCATTCAATTTGGGACCAAGATCAGACGGTGCCCTGTATAATATCAAGATGCCTAAAACCTTGTTATAAGTAAGTTAGTGCCAGTCAATCAGACTCCCATAGGTATATGGGTCTGCTTTCTCACTCCTACAGTGAATTATATCAATAAGTGCATCCATAGGCAGAACTGTAGAAATTCGGAAGCCTTGGCGACTTATGGTAAAATCTATGCTGGAAAGTGCACTTCTGTGGCCGGCCTCGGAGTCTGTATTCTGTATTGGGACTCGCTGGATAATATCCATTTGCTTGTATAAGGAGACAGCGGGTGATATTACTGCTGTGTAATGGTGTATCATAGATCTGATTTTTTATATTAAAATATCAGTGCTGGAATAGTGGAAAAGCACTTGTTACCCCCGACCTCGGAGGCTGTACAATAATAGGGGTCACCATACTCAGATTTTCTATACATATTTCTATATCTGTGCTAGAACAGTACTTGTTACCCACGGCCTCGGTGGCTGTACAATAATAGGGGTCACCATAATCAGATAATATCTAACAGTTCATATAAAAGAAGTGCTTGATTATCTATACTATATACCTCTAATTATTTATAATGGAACTTCAGAGAGAGGTTAATAGTGTTAATTTTTGTCAGCAAAAAAACTTTTGTGTCTGACGATAGCTGAATGTATGGTCTGCTCTGCCATGTACTGCAATGGCGAGATTACCATGCAAAACAACTAAAGAGGGTTGTTCAGCCACTCTGTAAGTAGTCAGAGTTAAGTACCTCACCACCATGTTACAGTTGGTAAAACCACATGTAAGCGGTGTCAAAGATCATACAGC
The DNA here is from genome assembly GCA_958295455.1 of Coleophora deauratella. Lineage (NCBI taxonomy): Eukaryota > Metazoa > Arthropoda > Insecta > Lepidoptera > Coleophoridae > Coleophora > Coleophora deauratella. Next base: position 6,895,946 of record OY282408.1, on the reverse strand, counting down.
TTTACTAAATAACGTACTTCTAGGTGGTAGATTAAAGGCTGAAGCTGTAACAATTTAACTGTAAGGAGTTATAACTGGGGCTCTGAAAGGCTTCAATGACATGGGTACATGCAACATTCCACAGGGTTGCTAGTGTACTAATGAGATAGCCATGTCCAACTTCTGTTAATTTGATTTTCTTTTTGCAAAAAGCAGGGGGGGGGGGGCAGTCATCTGTCCTAGGGGCTCCTTGACCCCCCCATGAAGAACTGATGATATTCAACCGTAACTATTACCCAATTGAAAGTACCTACTCATCAAGAAGTCTGTATATTAATTAGATGATCAAACGAACTTACCTCAAGTGTAGTTCGATCTTAATTTTCCTTCCTTGTCGGAGAGATTTAATTGGTTAACATGTAGTAGTCCTCGTCTACGTTTGACCCACTCGCACGTAGTTTAGCGCCATAAGAGAAAAAGAGACAGCTAGGTAGTCTCCCACCTCGGCGCCATTGCACGGTCCAAGCCTCATTCATTTTAGAGAATAAAAAAGGCAACCTACATCCTACAACATTGGTATTAGGGGTTTTAATACTAGCATCCTAGTATTGTCTACTCTAGGGCAGGGAGGGACCCTAAATCTCTCCGACAAGGAAGGATAGTTAAGATCGAACTTCACTTGAGGTAAGTTCGTTTGATCATCTAATTATCCTTCCTTGTCTTCTAGATTTAATTGGTTAACATGTAGATGTTTAGAGAGACTAACAATGTTGTAGGTAATAGGTATGAGAATTATTGCAATAAAATATAATCTGAGAGAATTTATAAAACTGCAATTCAATTAACAGAAATTTATTTCTGGGAGAAATTTCTTTTAGAAACAAGTTGCACCCCTTGCGTATATCTGATGGTAAGCTTTTATATTATGCCCATTTTGTGTACACAATAAATTATTAAAAATAACACTTCCTAGAAGGTTATCAAATAAACAATATGAAAATAAAATTAAATCTTGTTCAATTTTATGAATGTGATTGTTTGTCTGATTGTTAGTTGAACTTGACGTTAGGTTCTGAGTGATGAGCGTACACTTAGCATAAGTGTAGCGATAGACGATAGTGTTTTATGAAAGGTATATGCAGCGTCGTTTAAGTATGCTTTTTCTAGACATCTTACATAACCGGATATGAATTACTTTAGTAATAAATGAATAATCTATTGACATATACTTGAAAATTTCATATGGGAACCTGTTTGACATTTCCATCCTTTTAGCTATTTGGAAAATCTGTTCTAAGTCCAAAGAACTGCTAAAATGGTAAACTAATACGATATTCGGCTACCTTAATTACAGTATGTATCGTATTTTAACAAATATGGTTTTAACCTGTACATATTTCATGTACTCCTTGAACATCAGAAATTCATTTTTAGGCAATTTGGCAAATAAATAATAACACAAAATAAACCCGAATAACTATATAATATATCCGCAATGGGGATGAGCCGTGAACAAACCAACGAATCTATACTCTTGATTGATAATATTCCCCCACTGTTTAAAGCCAGACGTGAACTGAAACTTGGTGTTATCGACCAGTGATAGGGATTTCATGTCCAGCACAGTGCTGACGATATGCATTTGTTCGTTCCCTATACGAATTGAATAAGTAAATATTTGAGAAAATATTTGAATATTAAGTTTCAGATTCACTTATAAGAAATACATGAATTATGATTTCATAACAGACCCTACGTGAGGTATGAAAACGGATCTTTGGTATCTTGATCAGCAGGTGTTTTTTTTTTTTTTTTTTAACTTATTAGTTATTGCTTAGTACATAATAAGTCATAATTTCAAAATAATAATTTGAAGTTCATAATAATTGGAAAAGGTGGGAACCGTTGAATAGAGTTACACAGATAATTAACCGAAAAACGGTTTTGAGGTCTGTTCAGTAAAATGCATTTTGGTATTAATTACGTTTTGTATTTATCCTTTTAGTTAAAATTATTATTTTAGGCTGGATAAGCTTATTAATAAGTTTTGGAATGCAGTAGGAAACATTCTTGTTTTATAAATGTTTAGTAGATTTATCTAGACTGTATTGATAACAGTAACTTTAGAAAGTTTTATATGTATATGTGTGACGCAAATATAAATATATTTATTATTCAGCACATCAGCAATAGTATTCTATTGTCCCAACTTTTAAACACTTTATTTTCTTGCTCTTTCGTTGTGTATTTCGGTTAATACAGACAAAAAGTTGCTGTAATTTTATATAACCACGAAATGATGTCGCTTAATTGTAAATAATGTATGTTCCAATATACCAGAAGTTTCACGTAAGGTATGGCTTATAATAATTTTCTTTTCGCGAAATTCGCTGATGTTCACATGTTTCATTTTTAATTCATCATATAAATATTTTAATGTGTATTTTGATTATAGGCAATCTTAAACAATATCAATAAATAATTTTAACCATCCTCATTATTAACCTCACAAGGACATCTCCAGTGTACTGTGGAGGCAGGCATTAACGAAAATTTTGCTTATGCAAAAGTCAAAATTTTGATTGTGCACCATCTAAAAATTCACAGATTTCGCCCATAAATCATTATTGTTTATTCTTATCTGGTGATTGCGGTAGCTTCTAGACTTAACTTGCATTAAACTTAAAAAACAGGCATAGCTTCATAAGAAAACGTATACCTGTAACGTGGGTATATGTATTTGTTATAATTAATACTTCCCGAAACGCTGTCATTGCAAGTTTCGTGTAAGGAGTAGAAGCTAGGCATAAAAAAAGACAATTTAAAATATAAGGTACAAAAAACCTCATTTCATAATGGTGGTAACATTCTCAGACGGTTTCAAATTGGAGTGTAGGTGTGGCGTAGTTCCCCAAACGATGGAGTATTTGAGGTCGTGCCCTGCGTGCCCAAACAACTGCACGCAGGAAAATCCAACGAGTGCCACCACGGGCAGTGCGATTCGCGTGGCTGAATCCCGGACCAAGCCCATCTAGGCTTGTTATCGACACGAAAAGAAGAATAACATAGAATAGTATAGTAAAAACCGATTGAAAATACTCCTGTATCTGTTTATTAAGCTAATGAGCACTATAGTGTTCATAGCACTGGAGTCCTATAAAGGTTGAGCACAGGCTGAAAGGTTAAACACAAGTATATAGAAAAATCGTTTTAAGTATGATACAATCATGCATGAGCACGAGGAAATCGGCCGATTTTATTACTTTTACCATGTAACTGCCCTGGGCAATGACGATAAAATAGATTTAAAGTTATCAATATTCAAAATGTACAACAATATTTGATGAACATTTTAGTTCCAGTATAAATTAACCTTATCTTCACTTTTACGGATTATAAAAATAATACTCGAAGCAAAGAGTTTTTCAAAGGGATGCTGCATTAACTTTTACAATTTTGACAAAAAATATACCATATTTTGGCAAGGACTTGGCCAGGGGCCAAGAAGGTTAATGTGTCATTTGGGAGACTGAGATTCTTTATCTCAATATTTTGTGTATAATGGTTTAGTTATACCAAAAAACCCCTTTTTAAAGCATCCATAAAATATTTCCATAATTTTTTTCCATCTACCCGCTACCTTAAAATGCGGCTGCGCGGTGGCGGGTGCGCTTCGCAGTAATAGGCCGGCGCGGCGCGGCGCGGCGATGCGACGGGTTGCGCATGGGCTGGCTAAGCGGCAGTTGCACATACATACATAAATATGTCCCTGCTCGCTATCCGATGCAGCTCGACTCGTTAGCTTTCTGCATGCCCTATGACATCTTCATAAAACAATCAAACACAACACGTAATAAATGAGTGTCTCCCTTTTGATTCCAGTGCATAAGTATTTTATTTTATGATGAAGAAATAAATAAAAGCCTGATATATTACTTAATTAAACTGCACTGTGCACAGGTTTGCATTGACTATATTAGCTATTTTTGGGCGCCCCGCAGCCAACAAGTGGACTAGGAGTCGAAGTGGTCGCCATGACCGAAATCGGTCGGATAGTTCTTTCATTCATTAAATCAATTAAACTGAAATGACGGGATGTCCGTAGTTTCAATAAATCAGGTTAGCGGTATTGGATATAACCGTAACGTAAGCAAAATAGCTAATACACAACAAAATCTGTGTTTTTGTCTCCATCTTGGATTCATTGTTAGCATCGCCATAACTTCTGGAGTTATTGTCAGATGACAAACTCAAGAAAATTGTTTTTATTTTTAAATAGACCGTCCTTCTCGAGAATGGTTTTGAAATATTAACACACGCATTTGGAAACACTAGAAGGAACCTTCACTGCGGATAGTAGGCATCAGTCCAAACGCACGATGGCGGTGGATATGTGCCGGAAAATTAAATAGACGTGACGGTGCTTATGGTACATATCACCTGTAGGCGGTGGCAGTTGGTGGTGGCGGCGCCGGCAGCGGTTTTGGCGGGCGGCGCGGCGGTTATAGCAGCGCTGTTTCAGGAGGTTTCGGGAGGCAATCCATCCGTCGTCATTGCCGCTTTTTCTGCATCGTTGTCGGCTGCATAAGCAGCGGTGGCTGTGGTGGCAGTGCAGTGATATGAGCCACGATGCTGCTAACGCTTCACCTGTGGCGGCGAGCGAGGGTTGATGGAGCATCCGCATAAGCATTAGAAAGCTGATGATTCCAGTTCATACGAAACAGGAATATTATAGTGTGGTTAATGTCTCGCATTAACTCTAATAGTAGCTATTGGTCAATGTCTCGCATTGACTCGAAGCAAAAATGGCTATTGGTCAATGTCCCGCATTGACTCGAAGCAAAAATGGCTATTGGTCAATGTCCCGCATTGACTCGAAGCAAAAATGGATATTGGTCAACGTCTCGCGTTGACTCGAAGCTAATTCTCCCATCATGTTAAAATAAAAATAATTTTCACTGCACTTGTTATTTTTTTAAATTATTTTCATATTTCATTTCCACATAACCTCCTTATTTAAAAGTAACGTAAGGATTTATTTTCTTCTAGGCACATTTTTGCACACTTGTTAAATTCAAATAATTAACGAACTTTTTAAGAAATATTTTTCACTACGTGCGGTAGCTGTGCGCGCACGTAAACGAATGAGGCTTGGACCGTGCAATGGCGCCGAGGTGGGAGACTACCTAGCTGTCTCTTTTCCTCTTATGGCGCTAAACTACGTGCGAGTGGGTCAAACGTAGACGAGGACTACTTGTTAACCAATTAAATCTAGAAGACAAGGAAGGATAATTAGTCATCAATTGGTCGTATTGGTATGCAATTAATAATTGTACTGAGCTAAAATTGGTAAAGTGAGAAGTCATAAACACAAACTAAAGCTCTGCATCAGGGTAATGATATCCACCTGCCTGTAAGGCATGTTCAGAATCAATTAATTTAAAGAGTATTCAGTATGAAATATAAATATTTCTATTATTGGAAAGCTTAAAGCTTTTTTGGCCCTAGCAAGGCCTCCAAAATATATCTACTTCGATTGGGAGATCTTTTCACTATATATGTAGATATTTTTCCCCTGGCTACAGAATATACCAGCTACAGATAGTCCTCTGATATTTTTTATAATGCCTATTTTTTAATCAAGTATGCATTGTCTTTGATATTATTCTTAGGCAAGGAGTGTCATTTATCAACATAAAAATAACTTATATTTGCTATGAGGCATAACGTATCATTTGTGTGAAATTAATTACAGCTTAAATATTATAAGTAGTTGTGGAAAATACAACTAGATATTATACCTTGAAATGTGTTTACCTAGGTCAGGTCTGACCATATTATTACAAACTGTCAGTCAGTTGAGTTACAGAAATGAGGATGAATTGCCTCATAATTAAGTATTACTTGCTAAATATTTTTTTATATAGGTACATAATTTATTTTTATAATAAATAAATAAATAAATAAATAAATAAAACAAATATAAGTATAATATTGTAGATGCAGTTTGCATATAAGAATAGTACCTAGAGTGGTAATAACAAGAGGAGTTTAGCTATCCTACTACTTACTTATCCAGTTTGAGTTACTTTACATCTCATTATACCCACACGTCAGTGTCCGGGTACAATGCTATTTGTGTTCTTTTGTCATGTGAGACAAAATGTTATTTCTTTTGAATTACAGATATCCTTATATATGCGTTTTTATGGACTTTCATGAATTTCAAATATTGATGCATTTTTATTCCAGTAAATAATTAATTTATTGTGCATAATTGCACTGCGCAGATGAAGAAATTCTGAAAATTTCAATTTTAAACCATGGTATTTAACAATACAAATTATTATACATACATAATCTTAGAATATTACTATTGTTTGGTTCAGAAAAGGAACAGTTAAGGATGAGTTAACATACAATCAGGTTGTCTTACTTTAACTTTGGAAATATGAGGCACCTTACTTTTAAATAACTAAAATTTTTAAGGACACTGGACTGGAAAGACTTGCGAATGTCTTATATCCAAGTCAAGGGACGCAGGTCGGTCGCCTCCTCGTGCGCGGACTCCTGTGGTTGGGCAGGAACTGTGTTTCCTCCTAAGCACAGGCAGCTCGCCTGGTGCGCCCCGGACAACAATGGTTAGTTATTTCCTGTTCTACAGGGAATCACTAGCGATTGGCTAAGTACCGACAGCCCAGAGGGTACTCCTGTCCGGAGTGCACGGGGACGCGACCCTGGGTTCCTCTAGCTGCTATATGAATGCACCCCACTTAACTCCGTTCAATAGCATCCTGCACTACCTCATTTCCATCTCATTCTTATTTTCCCTACCTATTATCCCCATCCTTTTTCATTATCATTTACCTCTTCCCGCATTCCTTCCCTCCTGGAGGAGCAGACCTCGACTCTAAAAAGCAACCAACCCAATCCAAGGTGTTTCCACCGTGCCGAGGGATGAATGGCTGAGGGGTTACTCAGTCTCGAACGGGGGTCTCTGAGCTGGGCCGACTCGGGGACAGTCGAAGGCCTTACCTGGGGTACGGAGCACTGCCGCAGGTGGACTTTTATTTCTTCCTAACTCGTGGGATTCAAATGGACGACCTTACGACAATTATTTCCGAAGTGAACGCCTTAAGTACCGAGGAGAGCGCGTCAAGTGCCTCCGAGGCTATGGTGCTTGGAGACATTGAGTCACAAGCCCATACCCAAAACCCCGCCGACGACAAGGGCCATACGGAACTTGGAGTTGACGCAACGAAGCAGAGCAAGAGAGCTAAGAGGCCTCTTACTGGAGCTGCTAAGAGACGTTTCAACTGGTGGCGGCAGCAGGGCAAAAGCGTCGAAGATGCGGCTGCCCTGTGTGCCAAGCCTTTCGACCAACTGCAGGAGTTACCGGAGGTTCAAGCCAAGACTACGGAACTCCAAACTAGGACTGCAGTTGCTACAAAGCGTCCCAGGTCCGAGGAAGCCTCTCCTAGGGAACGATCGAGCAAGGCGGCAAAGCGCGGGCCCTCAGGGCCCTCCTATACCGAGGTAGCTGGGTCGGTTCGGGTCGGCATCACTGCCGAAAGACCGATGGGAGAGGATGACATAGACTGGTGATGAGGGTGATCGGCAATGCGATTGACTCCGCCCCCCCGGAAGAGGAGATAGAGCCGCGTATCACGCGGAGTTCACTCAAGGCGGGGTGGATGCTTCTCACGTGCTATAATAAGGATACGCGCGACTGGCTTGCTAGTCGCGTATCGGACCTAAAGCCGTGGGAAGGTGCCCAGCTTAGACTTGTGGACGAGGCCGACCTCCCCAAGCCTTACACGGGCGTCGCCTGGATCCCGGATGAGACCTTAGAGCCTAAGGTTCTCCTATACCGGCTGCACAGGCAGAATCGCAGCCTCGGTTATTTATACTGGAGGGTCCTCAACGTCAAGAAGGAGGAAAGGGGGCAAACGGTCACTTTCTCCTTTGACCAGACCGCGTTGGATATCCTCCAGGAAAACAACTTTGAGGTACACCTGACGTCGGGAACTATAGGGACTGGGCTCGTTCACATCCGGGTGAAGGGCACAAGACCAGCCACTGAGGTCCAGGACAAGAGGACTCCTCCCGCCACTACGCAAGCACGGGATCCCAATGGAACCGCGGCTTCCACTAGTGTGCAGGCCGAGCCAAGTAGGCAGCCCGTACCCACCAACCCCGTTGCCAGACCATCCAGGCAAGTGATGATTCCGAGCGGTGCCCCCAGGGCCGGCTCAGCGAGTCATCACAACAGGGGAAGGACTGGGAGCATGGCTGCACCTAGGGTCCAAGCTGGACGGGCCACCGGGCCGGTTACGCGAGGGGGTAGCAGAGTAGCGCGGGGGGCCACCAGGGGGAGGCCCGGGAACAATGGCGCGAGAGGGCTTGCGAGGGGACGGCCAGTGCAGCTCCCCTCCATAGCTAGCGAGCACTCGAGCAAGAAGGCGGCGCGCAACCCCCTGAACAACCAACCTCCTCCCCCACACACTTAACAGTAACACACCGCAACAGACACAACACACACAACACTTACACTAAACAGTCCTACTTGTCCAACCCTTCCTATCCTTCTCCTATTCCCAATTTTCCTTCCATACTCACTCCTAAAATGTTTAAAGCCATACAAGTTAACCTACACCACGCGAAAGCGGCGAGCACCATCCTGTGCCAAACCTTCGCAGAAGAGAAACTTGACATGGCGCTCATACAAGAACCGTGGATCCACAAAGGGAACACGGTCTCGGGTCTTAACTCAGCAGGTAGGCTGCTGTTCAATTCCGACGGAATAAGACCCAGAGCTTGTATAATTTTTAAGAATAACTTAAATTTCTTACCAATTCCTTGTATGTGCACAGATGACTTGGTAGCAGCGTATGTAGCATTGCCAGGCAGCGACGAGAAGGTAGTTGTCTGCTCAGCTTACCTGCCTGGCGACACATCGGATCCAACATGGCAACTAGAGCCCCTTGTCGATTACTGCCGGGAGCAGAAGACACAACTCCTGCTTGGCTGCGACTGCAACTCCCATCACACCACGTGGGGTAGTACCAATACCAACCGAAGGGGTGAGTTACTATTTGACTTTCTTTTATCTAACAACATCCAGGTTCTAAATGTGGGCAACGCACCGACGTTCGTAACGTCCGCTAGTAGGGCATGCAAATATTCGAAAATTTTGGTATTCGAATATTCGAATATTTTTGCCTGAGATATTCGAATATTCGAATATTATTCGAAAAGTTATAAAGTCAAATAAAATAGGGTTTTAAGTGGTAAGAACACTATTTTGTAATTAAATAAAATAGACTCATTAAAATTTCTAAAATCAATCATATTTATTTGCGACAACATGTTAAAAATTATAAAATCAAACAATTACCTACTTCAAATAAAAGAAACAAGGTAATTACTATTATCTTAATAAACCCCATATCTTCCCGTGGGTGTCATAAAAGGCGACTAAGGGATCCATAAACCGGAAGATGGGCAGCAGCGTCTTTTCCGCATACCATCTCGGCTCACGCCACACTGCGATCGCCAACCTGCATGCCAAGCGTGGCGATTACGGCAACTCCCCCCCATGGATATAAACCCTAAAAAACAGCCCCTAGTCCCCGGCAGCCCCGCTATTCCTGACTCCGGTAGCGGTCACGGTAACGGCGGGGCATGGGGTGCGAAGAATGTCCGGCAGAGGCCAGGCTACCAGAAACGAAGACCTTTGGCCCTGGCAACATACAACACGCGCACACTGCGAACAGACGAGAAACTCGCTGAACTGGAGGAGGAATTGAGCAGGCTACGGTGGGACATTGTAGGATTATGTGAAGTCCGAAGAGAGGGAGAGGACACCATGATCCTTAAGTCCGGAAACCTGCTCTATTTCCGGGAGGGCGACCATCTGTCCCAGGGTGGTGTCGGGTTTATTGTCCACAAGTCCCTCGTTAACAACGTGGTCCAGGTCGAGAGTGTTTCGACGAGGGTAGCGTACCTTATACTCAGAATCACCAAACGGTATTCGCTGAAGGTCATACAGGTATATGCACCGACCGCGGAACACCCCGACGACGAGGTGGAGGCTATGTATGAGGATATCTCCAGAGCCATACATAGCTCCAGGACCCATTGCACGGTTGTGATGGGGGACTTCAACGCGAAACTAGGCAAACGAAATGACAACGAGCTGAGAGTGGGGAAATTTGGATACGGAGAGAGGAATGCGCGGGGTCAGCTGCTGGCCGGCTTTATGGAGAAGGAGGGCCTCTTTATGATGAACTCTTTCTTTGAAAAGCCAAAACAGCGCAAGTGGACATGGCTGCATCCCAATGGTATAGTAAAAAATTAGATTGACTTCATCTTGTCGATAAAAAGGCAAATATTCAATGATGTCTCTGTGATCAACTCGCTGAAGACAGGAAGCGATCATCGAATGGTAAGAGGAACATTGAACCTAAAAACAAAGCTGGAAAGATGTCGACTGATGAAGTCCACGCTCCGACCAGCGCCTATCCAACTCCAAAACCCCGAAAGCTTTCAGCTCGAGTTGCACAACCGCTTCGAATGCCTAGGAGAATGCTAAAATGTGGAAAATTACAACGACAAGTTCGTGGAAAACGGCTGGGAATAAGGCTTTCAAAACCAGACGTTCAAAAAGAACATCTCGTATCTCAAACCCCACCAGCAAGCTCATGGAGGAAAGACGAAGCCTGATTCTAATCCTCTGAAGATCCTTGTCAGTATCGGCGACTAAACAGACAGATCTCCAAGTCCTTGACCCGCGATATACGTCAATTTAATACAAATCGTATTAAAGAGGCTATCGAGCGTAATAAAGGGTCAAAAGTATTCGCAAGGGATCTGTCTGCTGGTCAAAGCCAACTGACAAAGCTGAAGACCGAGGATGGCAGAGTCGTGTCGTTCAAGCCCGAGCTGTTGGAAGAGGTTGAGAAGTTCTACGGACAATTATACACGACTACACGCTTACCTGTCAATAATCTGGCTGAAGACCCGAGAGCCAGATTGACCCGACACTATGACACAGATGTCAGCCTGTGCGAGATAAGAATGGCTCTCAAACAACTTAAGAACAACAAGGCACCGGGTGATGATGGAATTACAGCTGAGCTTCTGAAAGCAGGTGGAGACGGGTACTTATAGCTCTTCAGAAGCTATTCAATTCCGTCATGCTCGAGGGACGAACGCCTACAGCATGGCACAGGAGTGTGGTGGTGCTCTTCTTCAAGAAGGGTGATAAGACTCTGCTGAAGAATTACAGACCCATCTCACTCCTGAGCCATGTCTACAAGCTGTTTTCGAGAGGCGTTACGAATCGTCTCGCACGCAGGTTTGACGACTTCCAGCCTCCCGAACAAGCCGGTTTCCGAAAAGGCTTCAGTACCATAGACCACATACATACGCTGCGGCAGATCATACAGAAGACCGAAGAGTATAATCGGTCACTATGCTTGGCGTTTGTGGACTATGAGAAAGCCTTTGATTCGATCGAGACCTGGGCTGTGTTGCAGTCTCTCCAACGGTGCCAAATCGATTATTGATACATCGAAGTATTGAAGTATTTGTATGAAAATGCCACCATGTCGGTCCACCTCCAGGATCAGAATTCAAATCCTATCCGGCTGCAGTGTGGGGTGAGACATTGAGATGTTATATCTCCGAAACTGTTCACCGCTGCACTGGAAGATGTTTTCAAGCTTCTGGACTGGAGAAGACTCGGCATTAACATCAATGGCGAGTACATCACTCACCTTCGATTTGCTGACGATATCGTGATCATGACTGAGACCATGGAGGACCTAGGCGCGATGCTCGAAGGACTCAGTAAAGCCTCCCAACAAGTGGGTCTTAAAATGAACATGGATCAGACGAAAATCATGTTAAACGTCCGTGTTACACCCACTCCTCTGAAGGTTGGAGACTACACTTGAAGTTGTTGACGAGTATGTATAACTGGAACAAACAATCCAGTTAGGTAGGTCCAACTTCGAGAAAGAGATCAATCGCCGAATCCAACTCGGCTGGGCAGCGTTCGGAAAGCTTCGCAATATCTTCACGTCTAAAATACCGCAGTGTCTCAAGACTAAAGTCTTTGACCAGTGTGTGTTGCCAGTGATGACATATGGATCCGAGACATGGTTGCTTACTATGGGCCTCATAAGAAGGCTCAAAGTCACCCAAAGGGCGATGGAGCGCGCTATGCTTGGTGTTTCTCTACGTGATCGAATCAGAAATGAGGAGATACGTAGGAGAACTAAAGTTAGCGACATAGCTCTCAGAATCGCTAGACTTAAGTGGCAGTGGGCAGGGCACATAGCTCGTAGAACAGATGGCCGTTGTGGCAGTAAAGTTCTCGAGTGGCGACCGCGCACCGGAAGACGCAGTGTGGGCAGGCCTCCGACTCGGTGGACCGACGATCTGGTGAAGGTTGCGGGAAGCCGCTGGATGCGAGCCGCACAGGACCGGTCAGTGTGGAAATCCTTGGGGACGGCCTTTGTCTAACAGTGGACGTCTTTCGGCTGATAGATAGCTAGATAATAAACCTATCATCAATGAGATCATCAATTATCATTGATTATCTAAAATAAAGTAATGAAAACAAAATTAAACAATTTCTGTTAACTTGGCAGTAACCTAAATAGAAACAATCACTCTCTGAGATCACATGCATAAAAATTGTCCTTATTGAAAAATATAACAAATGAAAATACTTTAACAAATTTAATCCAGGTAAATTAGTATATGGCAGTTTGCCATTCTTCTTTCCGAATAACGGCGAGCGCTCACGCAGGAATCGCACGATCCTTCTTTTGGGTGCGTTCACGCAAGATGCGTTTGATGAAATATGTTAAAACCATTTTTTTTTATTTTTTTTTAAATAATTGCAATACTGTCTTTTAATATTTAATGTGATGAAATAAATAAACTCGTTACCACTATGGATAAAATATTGTATAAAATTCGTTTACAAGTCAGTTCAAATGTCTTTAAAAATAATCGAATATTCGAATATTCGTAAACATTATTCGAATATTAAAATGAGGCGAATATTCGAATTATTCGAATATTCGAATATTCGATTGCAGGCCCTATCCGCTAGACAGGAGGTTTTAGATATCACTATTTGTACGGATCGGCTTGTTGACCGTATAAACAGCTGGCATGTAAGCAATGCAGTATCTATGTCAGATCACAGGTTTATTAGATTCAATCTAACCTTAACTAAAACTTTAAGTGTAGAATCCTATCGCAACTGTAGGGCTACGAATTGGGACGGCTACCACAACGACCTAAAAGAGAACCTCAGTACGATAAGTAAATCCGTCAAAACTAGGGATCAACTAGAATACACGGTTGATGCTGTAACTGCCGGTATTGTCGATGCCTATGTTGACAATTGTCCCCTTAAAACCGTAGTTACTAACCGAAACGTACCATGGTGGAACGGCAGATTACAGAAACTTAGGCAATCCGCCCGGGCTCTATTCAACAGGGCTAAGGTGGATGGGAATTGGAATGCATATAGCAGAGCCCTCACGGGATTTAATAAAGAGCTTAGGAAAGCTAGAAGGAGGTCATGGCGCGGCTTCTGCGAGGAGATCAAAGGAGCTGCACATGTTGCCAAAATATATAAGATCATGGCCAAAACTCCCTCTAATCATCTGGGATTCCTTAAGAAACCAGACGGAAATTTCACTACCACGCCTAGGGAGACCCTTCAGCTGCTAGCAGAAGTGCACTTTCCAGGGTCGGACGTGGTCAACGCGAGGCTCACCTCAGTCAGCACGGCTCAGTCTAACCCTAGACCGAAGACTGAGGACTGGAGGATGGCCTCGGTTGTATTCAGACCCGACCGGGTTAGATGGGCCATAGATAGCTTCAAGCCCTTTAAAACCGGTGGGGAGGACGGAATTTTCCCAGCCCTATTGCAACAGGGCATTGATACTGTCCTTCCGGTGGTGACGAAAATATTCAGAGCCAGTTTTGCCTGGGGCCATATACCCCACAAGTAGACCATGGTTAGAGTAGCGTATATCCCTAAGGCTGGAGATCGTGAGAAGTCACAGCCCAAGTCCTACCGACCTATAAGTCTCACTTCTTTTCTACTAAAAACAATGAAGAAGGTCATTAACGTGCACATTAGGGAATCTTACCTATTGGAGCGACCTCTGCATGCGAAACAACACGCTTATCAGAAAGGCAGGTCGACGGAAACGGCCCTGATGGAGCTTACCGATAGAATAGAGAGAGCACTAGATCAAAAGCAAATTGCCCTCTGCGCCTTTCTAGACATTGAGGGAGCTTTTGATAACACCTCAACTGACGTTATACTGAGATGTATGAAGATGCGGAACATTGACTTGACTACAATAAACTGGGTTAAGTCAATGTTGACTAATCGGACAGTCAAAACAACACTACTAGGAGATACTCTGGAAGTGAGACTAACACGAGGTTGCCCGCAGGGCGGAGTTTTGTCTCCTCTGGAGTGGTCCCTTGTGGTTGACTGTCTGATTGAAGAGCTCAACGGAGCAAACCTGGACACACAGGGCTATGCAGATGATCTGGTTGTGTCAATAGTGGGGGGGTGTCCCTCTGTTATTTCAGAACAACTGCAACAGGCCCTTTTAAGGATAGAACGGTGGTGTAACGAATTCCAGCTCTCAGTAAATGCAGGGAAAACAATTATAGTCCCCTTCACCAGGAAAAGGAAAATGGAGGGCTTAACGCCTCCCACGCTTTTTGGCAGGACTATACCGTTTTCACGGGAAGTTAAGTACTTAGGAGTAATTCTTGATGACAAACTTACCTGGAACAAACAAATTGACCATATCGTAAGGAAGGCTAAGATAGCGCTAGGTGCATGCTGTCGGCTGGTGGGATCCCGGTGGGGGCTGCAGCCCAAATCGGTGCTGTGGGCCTACACATCCATAGTGCGGCCGATGGCTGCCTACGGATGTGCAGCGTGGCACAGTAAGACCCGACAATCGACATGCATCACTGCACTTAACAGCCTACAGAGAATTCCTTGTCGAATGGCTACAAACTCCATCTCATCAACTTCCACTGCAGCACTAGAGGCTATTTCAAACCTCGAACCGCTGCACATCCATGTACAGAAGGAGGCCAGGATGGCCATGCTGCGTGCTATGGACGGTGGCAGGACAGTCTGGCAATCAGTGGTAATGAGGGATCTCTTTGATGCACTCATTGTAAACCCAGCACTGGCTATGCCATCCGATGTCCTCTTAAAGGAGTACAGTTTCAACAAACTGTACACGATTCACGTACCGCGTAGGGACGAGTGGAACTGTGCGGTTCCCGAAACTCTCAAATCTGGTGACCTCATCTGGTTCACAGATGGTTCCAAAAAAGAGGGTTTTGCCGGTGCTGGAGTATGCGGAGGAGACTCGGAGACGAAGCGGTCATACAGTCTAGGCTCGCATGCGACGGTATTTCAGGCAGAGATGTACGCAATAATAAGATGCGTGCAAGAAAACCTTCTGAGGTCCTATCAAAATAGAAACATAATCATATGTTCGGATAGTCAGGCAGCCCTTATGGCACTGAAATCACATGAGATTGATTCAAAACTTACCCTTGAGTGCGCCAATGCACTTAATCAGCTAGGAAGGCACAACAAAGTCACCTTATGTTGGGTGCCTGGGCACAGTGGCATCAAGGGGAACGAAATAGCAGATGAGCTAGCTAGAAACGGAGCGGAGGCACCAGCTATTGGACCCGAACCAATAGTGGGAGTGCCTCGTTGCACCGGAAGAAGAATGCTGAAGGAATGGACTAAGGAACAGAGTAGAACACTCTGGGCTAGTGCCCCAGGCCAAAAGCATTCGAAAGCGCTCATATCTGGTTTTTCGCGGGAACACACGTCTAGAGCACTACGACTTCTTAGGCCTGGACTTAGGATTCTAGTCAGAACTCTAACTGGCCACTGCAAGCTTAACAAACATCTCTATCAAATGAAGCTTGCAGATACGGACGAGTGCCGATTCTGCCTCGAGGAAGAGGAAACTCCTCTTCATATACTCTGCGAGTGCGAGGCACTGGTCCAAGCCAGAAGCCGATCTCTAGGTGGACCGATGGTAACTCCAGAGGTCATTAGGGAACTCGATCCCAAGTGCATCCTACAGTTCATTAGAACTATTGGCCTTGAGGATATAATTTAACAGGGGCAGTGGTCACAATAGATCTACCCAGGTCGCAGTGATCCAATAGGGCCCTCCTGGTCCTATACCCCTTTACCCCCAAATAAATAAATAAATATCCAAGTCATTCAAGTTATGTTTTATGCATTATGAGGTCCTGAAGACAGGATTTACACATAGTTCCTCCTACTCATATGAAAAGTTCAGAACATTTATTGCACTGTAAGTTGACCATGCAAGTCTGTAAGACAGTAGGTGTTCAGTGCAGCAGCATCGAGAAGTCGCCTATTGAATAAACTGAAGTCATTGGAGGGATAGGCAATGTTGTAATAATGGGATGATATAAGACCTACAAGTGATACCTAGGAACTTGTTATCAGAGGTTTTATATAATCAAAAATTTTATTATTTTTTAAGTTGACAGTCATGTTATGTGGCAAGTAATGTATTGAAATTTTAAATCTAGATTTGTGATTTACTGAACTCTGCTTTTTATAGTTAATATTATCTTATTAAGTATTTCTGAAACAAGTGATGCTTTCAGTTGATAGATCAGAAATGATATTTGTTTTTTGGTCTTCAGATTTAAGTAAGAGAAGAGAATTTAAAACAGGATGTCATTGATATTGCTTATGTAAAGATATCATCAGAAGGATTGCTACCTTTCATCACATAGCGTTGTGCTCCTCCACCAGCAGATATCAAACACGTCTTCAACCAATGCCGTGTGTTTTGAAAACGCAAATAATAAAACTGTTTTGCATAAAAACAAAACAGTTATTATTTAAGTGGAAAAACACACGGTATTGCAGCAAGGTGCTTGCTGGTGGTTGACGAAAACTATGACAGTCAATTGACAAGTGCGTTCCGATGAACGCAGCTGCTGAGGAGTGCGCGTTTGGAAAAACACGTTCCTTAAGAGAATAAGGAGAGATACAAGCTTTTCGAGACAATCTAGCTTAAATAAAGAGGAAAACTACAATTGCATCTTCAACCAATGCCGTGTGTTTTCCACTTAAATAATAACTGTTTTGTTTTTATGCAAAACAGTTTTATTATTTAAAAAAGTGAAATGAATAATATTTTTGTATAAAGTTATTTATGAAAAAAATAATTTTATTCTACGTTGATAGGTTTACGCCAATGTCACTGACATAGACAACTACCAGGGGAAGGCGTGGCGACTGCAGGTACTGTTATCCCTTATTAATTAATGCCTAAGCAAGCTAGAATTACTCAATATGTAAATATATCTTGGTATAACGTTAATAATTGGAGCTACGTAGCTAGTTTATTGATTTGGATATCAAATTCCCGTATGGACAGAGCAGATAGTAGTACATTAATTATCAATTAACAACTTTATCGCCTCCACTTCTAGGCTCTTTTCTTATTCCTAAGACTTATACCTATGCGGTGGAGGTTATGAGGTTAGTGGTCAACCCCAGCGTCAGAAGTTTTAAAGACCGCCTATACAGCCTTTGGTTTCACGACTGCCATCGTGTGATAGCAATGGGCGCTAAGTATAGCCAAATTGCAATATTTTTCAAATAATGAAAAATAAATTGTCTTAAACAGCATCATAAAAATCACAAAAACTTTGATAAAAAAAAATATCCTGTAGACCCTGTATTTTGCATTAATTGCAAATTCTCTCGGAAACACAATATTTGTTTATGTTGAAACCAACACACAAAAGTCGGTCATTTTAATACCTTCAATTTATCTTGAACGGTTTTTTTTAACTTATTTGAAAGCCAAGAAAATAATAAAAACATCGAAATCTCGAGAATTTTGCGTTCGGCCTTAACGTAACCGCCGCGATGGTACCCACACTGATCTGAACTTAAAATGAGTAGGGCGTTACGGTCGATATCAACCTGCTCAGATTGAGTGTACTTCGCGCCTTAACGTGCTTTGCAAATCACGAAAATCTTTCCAGGTTATGGACGTGTCTGTAATCTTTTTTCGTGGAATTTTCTTTTTTAATCTTAAGTAGCCTTTTACCATTGCATGGATCAGACGACTATACCACTCATTGATTAAAATGGTTCGAGGTTATAACGAATAAGAAAAAAACATGCAGTCTGCTACAGGCTAGGACCGTATCTTGCTAGGTTTGACAATATCGATTCGGGTAAATTCCAGTATGTATTAGAAATGTGCCCATATTTTATTTTCTAAAGCACTTTGGACGTATAACCGTTGTTCAGGGGTTTGGGTTGGATTTGGGTATTATTTATACATTGCTTTATATGTGTAGTGTAGTATCGACAAGACCTGAATTAAACCTGTTCCCAGCCAGAGTGTGCAGTGTGATTTATCGCTATTCGATGAATAGGCATCCGGAACCAGGGCCGCACTGAGTCATCTTGACCACTTTGAAATTTAAGCTGAAATTTTGTTGCAGTTTCTTTAGATTTTCTTTTACACGAAATCAATCAGTAGATATCGTAAAGAACGGACATATGAAAGCAATTGTATAGTAAATGTTGAGGTAGCAGCTTTCTGCGGTTTCAAATAGGGAGTGTTTTCATTATGACCAAATCAAAATTATCCATCCTTTATTGAAATTGCTATCTTTATGTTCCATACTTGCGCTGTGGTCGTTGACTTTGGAAAGCTATTTCTAGCTACTTCTGCAGATAATCGGTCTTGTATGATTATATTTATCCCAAGTTTATCTTGCAGTTATATCCAAATACATAATATTATATTTATTGTACACCCGACGTCACAATATTATATAATAATAAAAGAACCGTGGTTATAATGAGAACAGTTTGAGACAACAACAATCCTTTTAGAATAATATCGTATTTATAATGGAATCTTTTAAAATGCAGCCAATAAAAAAAACACAGTTCTCATCAAAATAAAAATAAAAGAGGGCCTCTGGATACGTTATCCACAGGGACATGTCGGTGGGAGGCCGCTAATATCTTGCAATTGAAATCCCTAGCCGACATCAGTTCCGATACGATTGCTTTGTTCAGAGTTGTTTATTGCCCTTTGTGAACCGCTATATCACTTTGCTTATTGAAAACGGTTGAATTTAGTCGAAACAAAAAAAAACATCGATTATTTTGACTCCATTAATCTGATGAAGTTTTTAATTGCCTGACTCTCAGTATTATGCAGATGAATCACTTTTATCTCAACTTTTATCTTCGGTTTTTGCTGACGAGATAAAACTTAAGAATTATTTTTGCTTTTACATTTTTATTAACAATTTTTATAATAAGTATTTACAAACGAAAAAAAGATGAATATTTCTTTATCTTAATTTCACTGAAAAGGCTAATCAGACTAGAATGTAGGTAATTGAAAAAACCTTATAACAACTGAGTAAGAATCAGGATTGTACAATTGTACATCCTTATGAAATACCCTTCTACTGATGAAATTAAACAACAATTTTAAGGAACCTATACTCAATTCGCAATTTTTTTTGACTCTTCATACAAACTGATCAACTGATTCGCGAATTTTGTATGGGAATGGAAAAAAAAATCGTAGAAGGTACTGTTATTTTTTTTTGTAGGTATATAGAAAGATCCTTTTGCAACATGAAAAGTAAGGATGATAATACGAGTGATAGGACTAGGGCGTACCCCCGAAGCGACGCGCAAGGGCAACACCCGGCCTCGGCGAGAAGTGGACTAGGGTTGTTGCACCACCCCGGGCGGGGGCAACGTAAGACGTTAGCCCGGGAAGTAAAGATGAGGTATGCTAGTTGGAATGTAGGGACTATGAATGGGAGAGCAAGAGAACTAGCGGATGTACTAAAGAGAAGACGTGTAAATATAGCGTGCTTGCAGGAAACAAAGTGGAAAGGAACGAGAGCTAGAGAGATCGGGGAAGGCTATAAATTTTATTATTGTGGAAATGACGGAAAGCGAAATGGTGTAGGGATTGTGCTAGATAGTGTGTTGAAAGAAGGTGTGACTGAAGTTAAAAGGATGAATGATAGACTAATAGCAGTGAAAGTGATGTTTGAGAATGTAGTGTTGAATGTCATAAGTGTGTATGCTCCGCAGGTTGGATGTGATGATAGAATGAAAGATAAGTTCTGGGAAGACTTTGATGCTTTATTAATGGGTATACCAGCTCATGAAGAGATCTTGGTTGGTGGAGATTTCAATGGGCATGTGGGAAGAACGAATTGGAGCTACGAAAGAGTGCATGGGGGGTGGGGGTTTGGAAGTCGCAATGCCGAGGGAGAGTCCTTGCTGCAGGCTGCAACTGCTTTTGATCTAGCAGTAGTCAATACCTACTTCGAAAAAAGAGACCAACATCTGATCAGTTACAAAAGTGGTCAACACATGACGCAGATTGATTATTTCCTCTGGAGAAGAAGTAAAATCAACTGCGTCAAAAATTGCAAAGTGTTGCCAGGCGAGGACCTAGTCGCGCAACACAGGCTGCTGGTCATGGATGTTACTGTTAAGATCCAGTCCGTCAAGAAGAAGGATAAGCACCCTCCCCGAATCAGATGGCGTATGTTAGAGAAGAAAGATTGTGCGACGGAACTAAAGGAACGTGTGATTGATAAAATGATAGAAATGGATGATAGGATGGAGGAACAATCGGTAAATGAGTGTTGGATTGAAATGGCAGGTCATGTTAGAAGAGTGGCAAAAGCTATACTTGGAGAGTCTAAAGGGAAAGGAAAGATAGATAGAGACACATGGTGGTGGAGTGAAGAGGTTCAACAAGCTTTAAAAGATAAGAAAAAGTCATTTAAAGATTGGCAGAGTATTGAGAATGAGAATGATGGTATGAAAGAAGCAAAAAAGGAGGTATACAAGAACTGCAAACAGAAAGCCAAGAAAGCCGTAGCAATTGCGAAAGCAGCTTTCCAGAATGATCTGTACAAAAAACTGGATACTCCAGCCGGTCAAAAGGATTTGTACAGATTGGCAAGGGCGAGAGAAAGGAATGCGAGGGATGTTATGAAAGTGAAATGTGTGAAGGACGAGACAGGTCAGGTACTGTCAAAGGATGAGGATATTAAAGAAAGATGGAAAGTATACTTTGAGAAGCTGATGAACGAAGAAAATGTGTGGGATGGAGTGTTAGAGAATCTGTCTGTCAATACGGGACTGGTAAGGCAAGTAAGTGTGGAAGAAGTGAGAAGAGCAGTAAGTAGTATGAAGAATGGAAAATCAGTAGGACCCGATGAAATACCAGTTGAAGTATGGAAATTGTTGAGTGAGGATGGATACAAGTGGCTGGCTTTGTTCTTCAACAAGTTGTTGCATGAGGAGACGATCCCTGACGAATGGTGTAACAGTTCACTGGTGCCCATCTATAAAAACAAAGGCGATGTACAGGAATGCAACAATTATCGAGGAATAAAGCTCACGTCACATAGTATGAAAGTGTGGGAGAAAGTGATAGAAAGACGATTGAGAGAGGAAAGTGAGATCACCCAAAACCAATTCGGGTTTATGCCTGGTCGCGGAACAACGGATGCCATATTTACAATCCGCCAATTATGCGAAAAATACAAGCGTGCTCATAAGAACCTGCACATGGTGTTCGTTGACCTGGAAAAGGCATACGATCGTGTACCCCGACAGGTTTTGTGGTGGGCTCTAAAGAAGAAAGGTGTGCCTGGAAAGTACGTGCAGCTGATTAAAGCCATGTACAGCAGATGCAGTACACATGTCCGGTCAGCTGCTGGCTCTACCGACAAGTTCGATGTGGCTGTGGGCTTGCACCAAGGGTCGGCTTTAAGCCCCTACCTCTTCCTGTTGATAATGGACACTTTGACGTCGAACCTACAGGAAGACGCACCCTGGTGCATGCTGTTTGCCGATGACATTGTTCTTGTTGGTGAGGATGGTTTTGAGGTCCAGAGCAGACTGATGGAATGGCAGCAAAAACTGGAGAGTGTTGGCTTAAAAATCAGCAGATCTAAAACTGAGTATATGTTTTGCGATTTCGGTGGTCTTTCCAGTTTTGCAGCCATAGCCCTAGATGGAGTACCTCTACCAGTCTGCTCAGACTTCCGGTACCTCGGATCTCTCTTACAGAGTGATGGCGATATCGACCGTGACGTACGGCATAGAATTAACGCAGGTTGGCTGAAATGGCGACAGGTCACCGGAATAACATGTGATCCCCAAATACCCCTTAAGGTGAAGGGGAAAATCTATAAATCCGTCATAAGACCGGTCATAACGTATGGATCTGAATGTTGGGCAAGTAAGAAGACTGATGAAAGGCGACTGCATGCAGCTGAGATGAGAATGCTAAGATGGATGTGTGGAGTGACAAGAATGGACAAAATAAGGAATGAGTATATAAGAGGAAGTCTGAAAGTAGCGCCAGTGACAGAAAAGTTGCAAAGTAATCGTTTGTCATGGTATGGGCATGTTATGAGGAGGGACGAAAGTCATGTGGCTAGGAGAGTATTGAATATGAAAGTGGATGGATTAGTGGGAAGAGGAAGGCCAAGGAAGAGATGGCTGGATTGTGTGAAGAATGATATGAGTATGAAAGGAGTGAGCACTGAGATGACGGCAAGAAGAGAGGAATGGAAGAAGAAGACATGTTGCGCCGACCCCAAATAATTGGGAACAGGGCAGGAAGATGATGATAGAAAGATCCTATAAAACTATACAAATGGTTTAGTATAGGTATACTTACCTACTTGGACCTGGACCCATAGTATTATACAGGGTGTAACAGAAAGGTGCGATAATACTTCAAGGTTGGCTTTTACCCATCAAACTGAACAACTTTTGTTCTACAACTTTGTTCAAATCGCAAAATTTTTTTTGGACTTTTCATACAAATCGATCAGCTGGCGAACCAAGTTTGTATGAAAAGTCCAATTTCTTTGCGATTTCAACAAAGTTGTTCAGTTTGATGGGTAAAAGCCAACCTTGAAGTATTATCATACCTTTCTATTACACCCTGTATATTTTAATACCCAAAATGTATTCTTTTCCTAATTCTATGTAAACAAATTAGCAAAATAATACTGACTCGTAAAAATATTTTTCTTATAACCACTTTTGATGACGCTTACTTATTTAACGTTTTAATCAGCATTATGGATTCATGGGCCACGTTCTCCTTTACCGCAGAATTCGAGCCAGTTAATGAACACCAAGGAGATCGTGTACCTTAACAGGTATTCCACTATGAATACGAATGTTGGAAGGGTGAAAGCGGTAGTTCGGCAGATTTCCGAGAACGTGATCAGCCTCAAATAAACAGCCAACTAGGTAAGTGTTTTTCCTTGTCGATGTTTCGGGGCCGAGTCTGGGGAGCCTTCCCGGAACAAAGATAATACAATACAGATACGGCTTTAGTACATCGCCATGCAGATAAAAATTTTACGAGTTTATCAGTTTATAGAGTATCGTGCTCTGGATTATATAAAATCGATTGAGATACGACATTGTTATAGAAATCACTAGCTTCCGCCTGTGACTTCATTTGCGTGGACTTCAGAGAATTGGGTCCAGAGAGAAAAATAATTTAAGGCAGCGCCATCTAGTAAAAAAAAACAGTTTTTAGCCATTCCTCCGCGAACCTATGAGTTTTCCGGGATAGAAAGTATCCTATGTGTTAGCCGAGTGTTTTATCTATTTACCTACCAAATTTTATCCAAATCCATTTAGTAGTTTCGGCGTGAAAGTGGAACAAACAAATAAACAAACAAACATGCATACTTTCGCATTTATAATATTAAGTGAGAAGTGAGATGATATAATATGAGCTATCAATATCAAGATTAGTTTCAATGATTGTTATAATAATGTGTAGTAGTTAGTTCGAGGGTGGAATTTAATATGCCCTCAGAACTTTTTCATGTCTACTAATGAAAGAAGAAAAACTAATGAACGAATTGTGAGTGCGTAATTCAACTTCGAAATATAAACGTGCGATGAATAATGGTTCGAAAGATCGTACTTCCGACTAATTGATGTTCGACAGATTGCTTCTGCGACTAATACTAGTACGAAAGAATGGCAGAGCGATTACCTTTGCATCGATAGAATACTTCTTCGACGAACGCTAGTGCGAAAGAATGCTACTCCGGCGAACCATGCATCTACTGAATATTTCATCGACGCACGCTAGTGCGAAAGAATAGCAGTGCTATGAACAATAGGTTGGAAGACCATCCTTTCGATAAACTAAATTGCGAAATATTCATGGATGTGCCTGTGCTCAATCTATTATTAACATATTTGATATGATGGTTTTATCCTACAAGATATAGGATGAATAATTTATTAAATTAGTTTTGCAACGTCTTATTGTGTTTAAAAATGTCTTCATTTGATATACATACACGATTAGTACCTACTTAAAAAATTACAATAAGTGATTGTGATATTTAACTATACTGTAGTATTGTATTGTTTTTCCTAGAGATGTTTTTTTAATGATTTTCTTATTTTATCATATCAAATTATAGTATGAGGCAATGCCCTTTTACAGCAGATAATCTACTTTATATTTTAATTTCGACCGACTTTAATATGTATGGTTCATTCCAATCAAAAAAAAAGCAAAACCGTAAACAAACTTACTATGGATCTGACACATGTCAATGTCATCTGCATACTATGTTTGTTTACCTTTTGCTTTTTTTTGATTGGAATGGAGTATAATTTATTTGTGATTTACTTTGTAGATTTTATTTTTTTATTGACAATGCCCCTTTACAGCAGCTTTAATTTAATTTAATCTTATTTTGATTTTGACATTGTCTCTGTACAGCATGTATATTTTAAGTTTTTCTAGTAACTATTATATATTATTAGCTGTAATAACATTAAGTTTGTACCTATAATGTTTTTTAACACAATACTTATGATTTATGGATATTATTTTAAGACTGATTTAATATTAAGACCTAACCTAGTGTACTTTATGTTCCTAAAGGTTGAAATAAAACAATACAATACAATTTAGCATTTCTACTAATGACGGACATAATATATTTTTTTAAACAAGACATATGTATGATACCTTAACTGTCAATACTTATTAATAGGTTGAGTACGTACTACTAAGGAGATAATAGTTTAGAAATTCGCAATTAAGTTTGTCGAATGGATGATCATCCAACCTATTGTTCATAGCACTACTATTCTTTCGCATTAGCGTTCGCTGATGAAGTGTTCAGTAGATGCATGGTTCGCCGGAGTAGCATTCTTTCGCACTAGCGTTCGTCGAAGAAGTATTCTATCGATACAAAGATAATCGCTCTGCCATTCTTTCGTTTTAGTATTAGTCGCAGATGCAATCTGTCGAGCATCAATTAGTCGTAAATACGATCTTTCGAACCATAATTCATCGCGCATTTATATTTCGAAGTTGAATTACGCACTCAATGTGTACAAAAAAAATACACAGATATCAAATTCAGCAGATTTACTATATTTGTATGAATACAGGTTTCCGGGGGTATAATATAATCTATAGCATGGTCCTATAATTATCTACGACAGCCTTGGGAAGTAGAAGTATATCGGATATAAAATACAGGGTTATTTTTGGAGCCCCCACAAAAACTTCACAGTGGCTTCTATTCATGAAACTGAACAACTTTTCCCAAGAACCAAATTCAATTCGCAAAAAAAAAAAATTGGGCATCTCAATACAAAGTTGGTCGATCACGTGATCAAATTAGTATGAAAATGGGGGGTCCAAAAATAACCCTGTATTTGGTCTAGCGAATTTCTTTGTTTATTTTACTAGGAGACGTGTGTGTCTGTTAATCTTCACAATGGCTGAACCGATTTAAAAGCGGTTTTCTGTATTACGGTGTTCTTGTATATAAAAAGCTGTTAATTGCGGTACTTTAAGCCCTTGTTCCCATTATTTGGGTCTAAACATTGCAAAAAGCAATCAAAGTGACAAAAGTGTTGATTCCTATTTGCAGTATTTGCTTTCATTGCAAACCTAGCATGTTATTGAAGCTGATTATGCCGCCTGTATGGAACGCACTTTGAAAGCACTCAGTCAAATTGTCAGTTTAGAAAATTCGAGTTTAATTCCAAAAATTCATTCAGTAAATGGATTTACCGAGAAACGTTCGTTCTGTAATGAAACTCGGGGCGGGGTGATTTCCGCAACTAGTCGTTTATTGAGTCCATTGTGGGTGAGAAAAAACGGTTAGATAAATAAACTTTCAAAAATTATAGTTTCCAGTTTAAAAGTGATTATTCAACGAAACCACATAGAACGAAACCAACCAGGATAGGCGCACTTTCTTTAAGGGAGAAACCACAAAAGAATAGTCGAATTCGAGTTTTCGGATTTTTTATAATCGCGGCCTTTGTAAGATTTCATTGACTCTTTTATACAGGATGTTAAACAAAGTGAGTTTGAAATTTTAAGGTTACTCAGAATCAAGTAAGTAAAATACAGGAAAAATATTGAAAATCCGATCTGCATATTTTTTTCAGTTTCCCATACTAAATTTGAATAATAAATTAAGAATTAGTATAGGAAACTGAAAAAAAAAATTGAGTTTGGAATTTTGTGTATATCGTATTTTTTCAGTATTCTATACTTGATTCTGAGTAAGCAATTGAGGATAAAAAACACTTTAAAATTTCAAACGCACTTTTTTAACACTCTGTATAAGTATATTATTTATCGAAAGTGATTTATATTTTCAAACTTTTCAAAATAGCTGACTTTGAAATTTTGAAATGGACAGGTATTTAAACTATTTTGGTGCTTATTTTTGACTGTGTGTCACTGATTGCTTATTTTTGACGGGTTTCTCGTAGGGCCTACGTCAACCCGGCGCATTAAGTTCGGAGTGATTCGACGTGATTTTTGCACGGAAAAGTTGACGAGGTGTGATTAGACGGGATGCTTTTTATGCAGGAAAAATCATGGTTTCTGAGAGATCGTAAAAACATTTTGACACTTTTTTATACCTACTGAACTACTTAACCGATGTTATTGTAATTCAGTATACTGTAATAACATGGAATATAGTTTAAGGGGGATCTGGTAAACAATTTCCATGGTCACTCAGAACATATTCCGGACACTTCATACAAATGTGCCATTGTTTACTACATAGAAATTGACTTTTGTACTTTGTACTGAAAAAAATAATTGTTAATATACATAAAATATATATATATATATATATATATATATATATATATATATATATATATATATATATATATATATATATATATATATATATATATATAGGTGTACAAAAGTCAATTATATATATTATCAAGTCACTTATATACGAGCGCACAAAGCTTTGTGATTCCGGGAATCAAGCCTTCTTGATTGAGAAACGAAACAAGCATACATAGTACATTCCAATAAGTAATTGTCGGCTTAATCAATTCTAATCATTATTTTATAATATTTTATTGGATGAACTAAGTGTAATGTGTAGTAATAATAAAGCAACTTGATGGATCTTAATAAGTTGATGATAGAACTGACTATGCCTCGACATGAATAAACTTATTAAATTCAGCACTTTCAATTTGATAAATGTTCAATCATTTTATCTTTATTGTGGCAAGAAACCGTCAATTATTGTTTTTGATATTTCCTTGAATGATTCAGTCATATTTTTCTCAATCTAGCAAGATTGCAACTTATTTAGTCACGTTTAGGTAGCTTTTAGAGAGGTGCAGGGAGTGCCCTTACTGTATGATAGTACTGTCCTCAAGGACAGTCATAAAAACGGTATCCACGCGTGCGGAACCGCGGGTAAAAGCTAGTACTAGTATTAACTAAATTAACAGCACTAAAGTGTTATTATAACGTTGGCTACTATATTTCAGTTTCCTAAATGCCTTTGATATAATACCAAATCAGGGTTTGCATGATGTATATTCAATATATATCATGATATAAATCAATTGATATTTATGCTTGATATATTATACCAATATTAATATTTATATTTTCCTAGCTTCTAAGAGCTGATTCTTAAGAATGGATGTGCCAAATCCAAAGAATAAAGTTATGATTGTAACAATAATAAATAAATGAGTTTAATTTAATTAACTATCTTCAAATAAGGAAAAATGAATTATACATTTTAGATTAAGTAATTTCGAAACAAACATAATATCAGAGTATAAAATTTGAATATTATTGTAATAAACATCTTCAAATTACCAAACATATACGTATTAGAGTAAGACATTGAAATTAGTATGTAATTTTGATAAATATCACAAATATCAAAAATGTCGGATAAGTATATATCAAAAATATCTGATATTTTGGTATTTATTATAAATATGGGATATTTACAAACCATGTATAGAATACAGGAAAAATATTGAAACAATTCGATATATTTTTTTTCAGTTTCCCATACATATTCTTATTACACTATTCAGATTTAAGCTGAAAAAATATTGTAGATCGGATTTTTTCAATATTTTTCCGGTATTGTATGTATGTATATCAATCAAGCGCAACACACACGGAGGCGGTCGCGACGCGGTGCGAAAGCGTTCCGGGAGCGGCAATTTTTGTAATGTTAGGATAACTAAGAAACCCTTTACACCAAAACCGCGTGGCGCAGGGTACCCTAGTTTAGGGCCATATGACGGCGTGTGATTTGCCCGAAAAAGAGATTGCCCGATTTCGTACCATGTTGCGTCTTAACCAGACATTTGTCAAAAATCGTAATTAAATTTATTAAGCACACTTAATTTTTTCTAGACCTATTCGAACTGCAGGAAAGAAATGTATGAAAAAAGATTTTAATTTGATATATCCCCTACATTTTGTACACTCTGACAGCCAACGTTCACTCTGACAACAGGATAGCATAATATAAATTGCCTAAGTGTGAAAGAGAGGGTACAAAGCGGTTGCTGTCAAGTGCACCCTCGGAACGCGGCCCTAGATTCATAAAATGTGTTCCGAAACTACATTATGGTTGTATCGAGATTTTTATGCTTCATCCACATATTTCTTCTTCTTAATCTAAGAGATGTCTTCGCATTACACCACCATTTTCCTATACCCGCGCCCTCTTCTTCAACTCCTGTTAAGATTGACTATCAGACGATGTTTTATAGATTTGATTCTTGATCACATTGGTGCGTCCCAGGGTTGCCAGACGTACAAGAATTTTTGTTTGGACGTAACGTAGGGCCATAGTCACGTTGCGGAGCGGCATTTTTTTAAATCCACATATGCCACACAGTACGTTGCAAATCGGCATCGCACACACGCCCCGTTACGTCATGTTACGCCGCTGCACTTAACGATATTTAAATAAGTATACATAGTATAGTATAGTTTCATTGTTTTGTCAAGTTTCAAGCAGTGTTAATCACAAATTACAGTCTGACTACGATCTTTTGGTAGGTGGATGACATTGACAGGACAGCTTTTGTCGCAAATCTGGCATTTTTTTCATACAAATAGTGTATGCCGCCACATCCCCCCTCCTCCCCACCCTCACTTAAAGGAATACAGTGTAGCTGTATGATATAATAAAATACAAGACACTATAAACTAGAGAACACGAAATAATAATTTAAAAAAATATATTAAAACTAGGTCTCAAATCTAAAATATCCTCTTAAATCTAACCCTGATCTGATCGTGTGACGGTGGGAGGATTTGGTGCAGAGTGAGCTGTTGGTGGGACAGACGTAGGACCTGGACATGTGGTTGCATTGCGAGGCCGGGGGCGTCGCGGGCGCCTGTGCGCTCGGTGAGACCTCCTCGCTCGGGGTCTGCAGCGATGTGTGCAGGCTTCCATTCGATCCAATCGACACTCACCTGTACCTTATTACGTGAAACATCTAAGGTAAAAGTCTTCAGAGAATGACTGAGGACTTTATAGGGGCCGGTGTACAGTGTTCGTCGCGAAGAAAAACGTGAGATGCGTCTGCCAGGTCCTTAAAAGCGAACGACTTCGGGAAGCAAGTCGGTCATGGCCAGGTGTGCCACGAAGTCCTCACTTACATTTTGCGTGAAAGCGCTAGGTACCAGGAGCTTCCCTGTAAGCATACAGGAGGTCTGCAGCAGAGCATTTGAGGTCCTCCTTGAGAGCCAATCTGATACCAAGAAGCACAAGAGGTTGGGCTCTATGGCAGGTTTCTCGGTGGCACATGAGTGCAGCCTTCAGATGGCGGTCGAAGCGCTCCACCATGCCATTCGCTTGCGGGTGGTAGCTGGTAGTTCGTACGCATTTCGTAGCGCCTAGGTCGAGGAATCAGTTGAATAGCGCAGACTCAAACTGGCGGCCTTGATCGACGGTGACCGTGATGGGCACGACGAATCGCGCGATCCAGCCGCGTACGAAGGTAACGCCAACATCCTCGGCGGTAATGGATGACGTGAGCCACGCTTCGGGCTATCTCGAGAACCGGTTTATTGCCGGGAGACAATAGGTGTATACCTCAGAGTGCAGCAGGGGGCTGACGATTTCGAGGTGGACATGGCTGAATCTCCCAGATGGGAGGGAAAATTCACCGAGCGGTGCGGTCACCTTGCGTCGCTGGCAGTGGAGGCAGTGACAGCCCAGGTTCGACAGTCGCGCGCCACGCCGGAGCGCACGTAACGGTCAGCGACGAAGTGCGCGGAGGCGCGGCCGCCGGGGTCGCTCAGCGCGTGCAGGCGCGCGTGCGCGGCGCGCAGCAGCGCCGCCGGCAGGTTCGGCAGCGGCCGCCCGGTCGACACGTTGCACGCGATGGTAATATTCGTGCCTGGAATTAGCGTCGGTTCCAATTCGAGAGAAGAACCGAAATCGACTCGACGTGGGAAATCGCGTCCGCGACGATGTTGTCTTCGCCTTTGACGTACTCGATCTCCGTAGTAAACTGCGAGATGATCGTCAGTTGGTTCAGCTGTGCGGGAGGCAACTTTTAGCGACGTTGTGAGAACGCGTACAGTAGTGGTTTGTGGTCGGTATATATGATGAAGTGTTGCGCCTCCAATATATGCCAAAAATGTACACGGCCAACAACTCCCTGTAGTAGGCGGGCCAGGTGGTTTGGCTGGGCTTAAGTCTTCTACTGAAATATGCCAGCGGTTGCTAGCCCTGCTCTGTCCACTGCTGGATACAGGCGCCTACGTGTGTGCTTGAGGCGTACGTGTGGAGGCCCAAGCATGCGTTAGGAATTGCATGCACGAGTGCGAGGCGTGAGTGATGCTTTTGCGTGAGCGTTCTTCTATATTAAAGCACTTCGTTTTATTCGTCGACTGCACTTCATCATTACAATATACATACAGTGCCGCGTTCGGTTTGTGGTGCTCCTTTATATTACTCGTTAGCATCACTGAACCATACCATAATTAACTAAAACTAGCTATCAAATGATTGGTTAAAACTAAGAATTTCGTGTACGCCTGAGCGTAGATAAAGTACTTAAAAATAACCTCAAAACATAAAATGAAAGTGAAAAAGCTCTGGAGTTACAGTAGCTATGATAGTAATTTTTCGTATAATAATTAAATATGTTATCCCCTATCCAATTCAGAAGGTTTTTTCAAGACGCAATATGGTACGAGCGTTTCATACTTCCGTGGCATTCTCCTTTATTTTTTGATTCTATACTCAATTCTGAGTACCTAACCCCTGAAAACCTCAAACTTTTTTAACAACCTGTAGATTGTACGATTTTCTGGAATTTTATGAAATTACGCGTCAATTCATAAAATAACGGATTATGCAATATTATGACGACATAATATATGTTACTGTAAAAGCCCGAACTACGGTAAATTCTATTAAAAGATTTACCAAATCCTTTACAGTGATATATACCTAAATTAGTTCCTATGCAATTTGTATGACCCCGAAATAGGTGTTCAACTCACATTTGACATTTACGTAAAGAGTCCATTACTATGCTTTATACCTAATAAATCTAATTATTCATTATGAAAATATCCCTGCAGGCTTAAAATATTCATTTATAACTGTTTAAAAAGGGTAACTACGGCAAATAAGTAGTTGTTATAAATTCACTTATGCTTTTTCTTTAAAAAAAAAGTTTGTGAATATAATTATAAGGAATTGTGTTTTTTTTTGTAAAGAAAATGAAATAAATGGGACTTTAGGAAGAACAAAAACATGAATATGGTAGTTTTTAATTTGATTTACTCTCAGTCGCACCTTGAGAACCATAACGGCATTATACGAATTTGTGTAAATGCACGCAAACATACAAGGGTGGATTTAATTAACAGTCAGCTTGTAATCCGTGGTCAAAAACATTATGAAAATAAAACTCTGAAAAATACTGTAGCTTTTGTTCGAAAACAATTCCCATTCTACATAAACTCGCAAAAGTACGGAAGTAAAGCAGTTGTAGAAATGAAAGTAAAATGGATAACAGCAATATGTAGTTTTGGAAAGCAAATGGCCGATTCGCACGCGACCTGCTTTTCTCTGGCGATGGTGAGGAAGACTCGTGCCACAAACCACGTTATTACAGGTGTAATAAGGTATTATTACTTTTGGTTTTATTTGTATTGAATTTTCTTAAAGCCGACAAATAACATTATTTTACAACTATTTAATTTTTTTATACTAACAGTACACAATTCTTCGTGTAGAACGTCTTTTTGATTATCCGTCTGTATCAGCCCAAGGAAGGTCGCAAGGTTAGTCTTAGTCACTGGAGAATATCCCTATCCGTAACTTTGACAGCTTCCATAACATAATTATTGATATACAGTAACGTGATCAATTTCCTCTAATCAAATATTCTCATGAATATTTACGACGCCCTTGATATTAATTAACCATGCAATTAATTTGCCACAGACCTAATATGTCATGCTGATATCGAAACTTTCTCAATTTTCGGTTAGCGCCTAATTTATGGCTAGCATCATTTAATAATAATGAATTATACAACTTTAATGGGATTCAGTCAACAAAGTTGCTATCCAATTACTTTGTTAATTATTTTTTCACTTTGTTATGATATACTCGTAATATACTTATGATATTAAAGTAGGTAGGTGGTGGTAGTGGGGGTAAGTAAGTGTAGTGTTTTAAAGTGTAAGTTAGAAACGATCTTCTCACTGCTGTACTTTAATATTGTATTAGTTTGAGTATATTGAATTCATTTTGTGTGTGCTTGTAATATCAGAAACTGTTAAAGCCAATCATAAATTATCGTAGCCTTCTGAACCTAAATTATCCGTAATTTTTTTAAGTTTAAAGATTTAAGTGCCTTTGACAACACCTTACCTGATGTTATTATAATGATGATACTGGTGCATCGGGGAGCTCTGAAACTCCGAGCTCGCTCCCGCATTGTGATTTCTATAGCGGACCAGACACTATCAATAATATTGACTGTATTTTAATATCAATATACTGTAAATCGTTTACTTACCGTCAGATCTTCATTCCAATCTCTACACTGTCAATAATATTGTCAATAAACGTGTTAATAAACGATTATTATAAAAAAACACTTTAAAATATTGGATCGTCAATATTATTGATAGTGTCTGGTCCGCTTGTGTGCCAGCGAACGACGAAACTCCTGTCAATTTAACAGTTGCTAATAATAATTATATGCACAATTATGGAAAATATTATATTACTTACAATAGTTGGAAGTGTTACAATAAAATTAAAGCTTAGCATTTCTATAGAATTCTTATTTTCAAAGCCTATAAAAATATAAACAATATATTTCATAAACAAAGTTTTGTCAAGTAATAAGCTATGGTATAAGTATACAAAATATGATTGTATTTTAATTATTTATTTCTTCGTATTATTGAAGTGTTTATGCTGTTAACTGAATAAATGGATTATATTGTTGTAATAAATCGTGATAATGTTTCTACCTGCACCACAATGTCACATTTAAAAAACCTTGCCAATTTTAATAGAAATTATTTTTATGTACAAAAAAACTTTATTCCACATGTTAGTTGCTATCGAAACATCGTATACACTAAAATGTTTCTCCTGTTACTCTATAAGCAGCCCATAAGGAAATTGAACCACGAAATGGGGGCTGTCGAGAAAGGTTTCTGCGGAGGATATATGATGGTGAACAGTGGGGGAAGCTGCCGTATGTTGTGTCTGTTTATTTGTCACTCATCGCCTCATCGCTTACGGGTGGCGGTTGTGGAGGGTGTGTTGTTGGCACTACAGATAGGGGTTTGATGCGATAAGTCAATAACGTACGGAATACATACATCAGATATTAGAATGAAAAATAAAGGAAAATATATGTAATATAAAAAATATATTAATTAAAGCTATTAAAGTTAGTATCTGAATGATATTTGTTTGTTTAAAAATAAAATAATTATACATGTTTACGTAGCACGAGGTAAAAATTTATAAAAATATTATATTACGCCAGAGCCTGCCCCCAGAGCGCGCGCCTCAGTCTTCTCTGGTGGGAACCAACAGACCCAACAGCGACAATGCCTCTGGGTTATTTACATAGCTCCCCACGAAGTACCCTGAATACGTACACGGCCAGTGTAAAATTCTTGGCACTTCAAGCTTGTAGTAACCGACCATTCCGAGAATGAATAAGGTTGGGTACATGGGTAGCAAGGATATACTCCATACATTTTAGGTACAGGAACCTGATAAATTAATTCTGTATTTTCTCTACCATACTCGTGTGTTTAAGTTAATGGGGATTGCATATTGTACAGCTACTTTAAGATAAGATAAATATATTGTACTTTATTGCACACCAAAAGAATAAATATAACAGAATGAAAACACAAAAAATGCTGCTGCTTTCCAATGTACTTGGGACCAACAACGCGTTATACCAATAACGCTCTTACCGCTATCGTACTTAGAAAGTCCTTACTCTGGCGTAGGATGAAACCCTATTTTTTAAGGCTTTTTTTATATCTATTGACTTTCAACAGTAGCGTAAATAACTGATGATAAGTTGATTTACAAACTTCGCCGAAATTATGAAATTAAGGTTGTGTTTTGATCATATAGGTTACTTGGGAAAAATTGTTCAGTTCGCTCCCGACCCGTGGCATACTTTTTTGATGTCTGTCATCCACCAATTTTACTTTTTTTGTAGAATAAAATAAATTTAATATCCTTCTGTAAAAAACCCTGAAAAAATATCGTAGAACTGATTTCTATGCATTAAACTGAACAACATGAAAGGAATCAATTTGCAAAAACATTTCGTACTTTTTCCCATATAAATTTGCAAATCAGTTGATCAATTAGTATGATAAGCCCAAAATAATAGAGAATTGATTATATGTTTTTTGGTGGGAGTCATTTTTAGGGTTCCATAGCCAAATGGCATAAAACGGAACCCTTATAGATTCGTCATGTCTGTCTGTCTGTCTGTCTGTCCGTCCGTATGTCACAGCCACTTTTTTCCGAAACTATAACAACTATACTATTGAAACTTGGTAAGTAGATGTATTCTGTAAACCGCATTAAGATTTTCACACAAAAATAGAAAAAAAAACTATAAATTTTGGGGGGTCCCCCATACTTAGAACTGAAACTCAAAAAAAATTTTTTTCATCAAACCCATACGTGTGGGTTATCTATGGATAGGTCTTCAAAAATAATATTGAGGCTTCTAATATCATTTTTTTCTAAACTGAATAGTTTGCGCGAGAGACTTCCAAAGTGGTAAAATGTGTGTCCCCCCTGTAACTTCTAAAATAAGAGAATGATAAAACAAAAAAAATATACAGGGTGATTGGTAATTTGACGTAATCCTTCAAAGGGGTTATACTAGAAGTCATTTGCAACAAATTAAGTCCTGTTAACTAGGGGTCAAAAATGTATGGTTACTGAGATATTACTGTTTTTAGATTTTTTGAAAATTGTCTACCTTGTTACCAAAAACAATTAATTATGAAAAAAACCATTACACTGTTATCATTAAATTGATACTTTTTTAAAAGCTGAAAAATGAGCGCTTAATTTGAAAATAAAAATCTTTGTCAAACCTCACATAGTCTCAAAAATAAACGGTCTTAAGTTGCATAAAAATATTATTTTGTATAAATTTTTCATAAGTAATTGAGTATTACAAGAAAAAAATGTAGTGAACTTGGCGTACAAATTAATGACAAAAGTTCCTTGTTTCATAAGCTTTCTAAAAAGGTACAAATGTTACCAACTTTTGCACGGGACCGAAAAAAAAATCCAATAAACCAAACCAGTAACACATTTTTTCCATACATATCCTGCACGGTGCCGCACTCTCTTTTACTCGTGTCTTGCGTTACTCGTGACACTCGTGAGCTTAACATGATTCGATAATTTCTGGCAATCTTCGCGACAGTTCATGGATTCGTGTCCACTCGCACAGTTTCCAACCAGATGGTTAGTTCGTGCGTACAGAAAAGTCACAGTATTCGTTAAATAATAGTTGATATCCTTGGTAATTGACTAAAACTACGATTAAACACTTTTTATTTCGATGTGGATGGTTTTGGGACGCTTTTTTAGCACGAACATAGAAGCAGTCGTGGCTCAGTGTGGCTTGCTTGGTCTCATCAATCACGCAGGTTAATGACTACAGACACGGGCAAAACTTGGATGGGTTTTTACTGCTAGTGGCATTTATTTCGACTGTTTCCGTGCTTCGCGAGGTACGTTAAGCCATATAGGAGGCATTAACAAGGATATTAAACATTATTTAACGAATACTGTGACATTTCTGTCCGCACGAACTAACCGTTGGAAACTGTGCGAATTCGTGTCCATGAACTGTCGCGAAGATTGCCAGAAATTATCGAATCATGTTAAGCTCATGAGGAACGCACGACATGAGTAAAAGAGAGGGCGGCACCGTGCAGGATATGTATGGAAAAAATGTGTTACGTGTTTGGTTACTTGGATTTTTTTTTCGATCCCGTGCAAAAGTTGGTAGCATTTGTACCTTTTTAGAAAGCTTATGAAACAAGGAACTTATTTTATTAATTTGTACGCCAAGTTCACTACATTTTTTTCTAGTAATACTCAATTACTTATGGAAAATTTATACAAAATAATATTTTTATGCAACTTAAGACCGTTTATTTTTGAGACTATGTGAGTTTTGGGCAAGGATTTTTTTTAATGAGTGCTCATTTCTCAGCTTTAAAAAAAGTATCAATTTAATGTAAACAGTGTAATGGTTTTTTTCATAATTAATTGTTTTTGGTAACAAGGTAGAAAATTTCCAAAAAATCTAAAAACAGTTATATCTCAGTAACCATACATTTTTGACCCCTAGTTAACTGGACTTAATTTGTTGCAAATGACCTCTAGTATAACCCCTTTGAAGGATCACGTCGAATTACCAATCACCGTGTATATGATGTACATTAACCATGCAAACTTCCACCGAAAATTGGTTTGAACGAGATCTAGTGAGTCGTTTTTTTTTAATACGTCATAAATCGTAAACCGCAAATTACCTTCCATTCAATCAACGCAAATATAAAAATAAAATAAAAACATTTAATTTCATAAACACAACGAACTACAAGAACTTTTATATTATGTTACTTGCTGCTACGGAACCCTTCATGGGCGAGTCCGACTCGCACTTGGCCGCTTTTTTTTATTGTGAATTCAGTTCCTTGGGAAGAGTTTTTGGTTACATAAATGGAACCCACCGTTTGAGTTTTCAAGAGTGGTGTTTTTACATCCTGTATTTGAGTATTTTTTGTAGTTTAATTAATTTACTAATTAAAATAATTAAACTTTCGTGACTCATTTGCAATTCATCCGTCCATCAATTTATATGTTAAATGTTTCTCTAATTAATCAACCTGTTTTCCTATTTATGTTGTGCAATAAAGTCTATTTTCATTAATTAATTAATTAATTCATTCATTCATTCGTTCATTCATTCAACTTTGATTGTTAGTTACGTGTGCCATTTTATACGGTAGAGCTACGAGAATAGTTTCTGTCACTGCCTCATTAGGAGGATGAGTATGTATCAAGCGCTTTCAGGTATTTTTTCAACATGGCTAGGTATGTTTTGTAGCGAACATTCATTTGCTACTATTAACTATCCAGGACAGCGGCCATGTGTTTGTATCGTGGGTACTCGTATGAGTCGAAATATTTACATGTTTTTACGTAGTATGGTTATAAAAACATGTTGTTGTTAACAAGACATAACGTCCGCACTGGGGGGGTGGGGGGGGGGGCACGGATCTCTTCCCGTACCTAAGGAAGATTTTTTATATGACTATAAAAATATTTTGTAAACCAATCAAAATTTAAATAAAATACAATCCAGACAATGATTATATGTACAGAAGATAAGTATACACTTAATCAAAGAACAAAAAAGACAACAGACTGTAGACTGTAGATTGTAAGTTTCAAACACAAATCACCACAGCCAGGTTATCTTAAATACTACCTACTTGTAGATTTTACTTAATATAATACTCCAAAATACTATTAAAATGGTATTACCCTATCTAACTTGAAACTTTATAACGACGTGATAGAGTTGTTCCATGAATAGCAACTTTGCTAAGAGGTTTAACTCCGCAACAGAAATGAGTTGTAATCACGTTCTAATACTTGCTTTCTTCAATAGTTGTACCTGTTTAGGAAAAGGACAGTAGAAGCTCGCTGAACAATAAAACTCGTTTCATACCTATACAGGTTGTAACAAAATTGGTGTAGGACTCGTTAACTGGGGATTCTACTCATCGTACTGAACAACTTTTATTGTACGACTTTGCTCTTTTATTTATTTTTTTCGCAAAAAAGAGCAATCCGGTACTTTCAAAGGTGTCCCCCCACTTCCGTGAAGAGATTCTGATGGCATCATATGATAGTACACCTCAAGCAGAATCAATGTCTCAACAGGACCATCCCTTTATTTCTTATAGATTTCGAACTATAGATAGGGTCAAGTAGGTCTAAAAAGTCATAGCATCTTTCTCGACTTTGACTACAAATATATAACTACAAATATATCATTTGAAAGCATATTAAATGCCTAATGACATATTTTTATGCATAACATGAATAAGACACAATTTTATGGAGTTATTATTTTTTTGTGATCTAAAAAAGATGTTGATGCTGCGATTGTCATGACTTGAAACAAATATTTTTTGTGCAGCTTTTGACTATTAGTTAAGTTCCGCAGTCTCCATTATTGGACCTCTTTCCAAAGTCTAGAAAGATGCTATGGTTTTTTAAACATACTTGACCCTATAGCTCGAAATCTTAAAGAAATAGAGGGATGGTCCTGTTGAGACATTGATTCTGCTTGAGGTGTACTACCATATGGTGCCGTCAGAAGCTACACGGAGGAAGGGGGACTTCACCTACCGGAGGGCTTTTTGGCCTCTCCATACAAAAATGGCAAAACAGATGATCAATTTGTATGAAATGTCCAAAACTTTTTTGTGATTCGAGCAAAGTCGTAGAACAAAATTTGTTCAGTGCGATAAGTAGAATCCCCAGTTAACGGGTCTTACACCAATTTTGTTACACCCTGTATAGTATAGATTGTGATACAAGGGTGGCAGATGGGTTATTGGAAACGAGTTAATACTATGTAGGTACGAGTTGGTCGGAGCGAATGATGACAAATATAAGGTGCTACTTTATTAGTGCGCGATATTTTAGTCAGTGCTTCTACTCCAGATTCTGATCAACTTTCTCCAAGGAACTCATAGTCAAATCGCAAAAAAAAATTTGGACTCTTCATACTAATTTAGCCGCTCGGTTGATCGATTTGTATGAAGACTCCAAAAAATTTTTTTGATATTTGACTATAAGTTCCTTGGGGAAAGTTGATCAGAATCAGGAGTAGAAGCACTGACTAAAATTATCCTTCCTTGTCTTCTAGATTTAATTGGTTAACATGTAGTAGTCCTCGTCTACGTTTGACCCACTCGCACGTAGTTTAGCGCCATAAGAGAAAAAGAGACAGCTAGGTAGTCTCCCACCTCGGCGCCATTGCACGGTCCAAGCCTCATTCGTTTTCGTGCGCGCACGGCTACCGCACGTAGTGAAAAATATTTCTTAAAAAGTTCGTTAATTATTTGAATTTAACAAGTGTGCAAAAATGTGCCTAGAAGAAAATAAATCCTTACGTTACTTTTAAATAAGGAGGTTATGTGGAAATGAAATATGAAAATCATTTAAAAAAACAAAAATAACAAGTGCAGTGAAAATTATCTTTATTTTAACATGATGGCAGAATTAGCTTCGAGTCAACGCGAGACGTTGACCAATAGCCATTTTTGCTTCGAGTCAATGCGGGACATTGACCAATAGCCATTTTTGCTTCGAGTCAATGCGGGACATTGACCAATAGCCATTTTTGCTTCGAGTCAATGCGAGACATTGACCAATAGCTACTATTAGAGTTAATGCGAGACATTAACCACACTATAATATTCCTGTTTCGTATGAACTGGAATCATCAGCTTTCTAATGCTTATGCGGCTGCTCCATCAACCCTCGCTCGCCGCCACAGGTGAAGCGTTAGCAGCATCGTGGCTCATATCACTGCACTGCCACCACAGCCACCGCTGCTTATGCAGCCGACAACGATGCAGAAAAAGCGGCAATGACGACGGATGGATTGCCTCCCGAAACCTCCTGAAACAGCGCTGCTATAACCGCCGCGCCGTCCGCCAAAACCGCCGCCGGCGCCGCCACCACCAACTGCCACCGCCTACAGGTGATATATTGTATCACAACAATTATAAGCATTTGACGTCTGATTAATTTTCCGGCACATATCCACCGCCATCGTGCGTTTGGACTGATGCCTACTATCCGCAGTGAAGGTTCCTTCTAGTGTTTCCAAATGCGTGTGTTATTATTTCAAAACCATTCTCGAGAAGGACGGTCTATTTAAAAATAAAAACAATTTTCTTGAGTTTGTCATCCAGAAGTTGTAGCGATGCTAACAATGAATCTAAGATGGAGACAAAAACACAGATTTTGTTGTGTATTAGCTATTTTGCTTACGTTACGGTTATGTCTAATACCGCTAACCGGATTTATTGAAACTACGCACATCCCGTCATTTCAGTTTAATTGATTTAATGAATGAAAGAACTATCCGACCGATTTCGGTCATGTCGACCACTTCGACTCCTAGTCGACTTGTTGGCTGCGGGGCGCCCGAAAATAGCTAATATACTCAATGCAAACCTGTGCACAGTGCAGTTTAATTAAGTAATATATCAGCCTTTTATTTATTTCTTCATCATAAAATAAAATACTTATACACTGGAATCAAAAGGGAGACACTCATTTATTACGTGTTGTGTTTGATTGTTTTATGAAGATGTCATAGGGCATGCAGAAAGCTAACGAGTCGAGTTGCATCGGATAGCGAGCAGGGACATATTTATGTATGTATGTGCAACTGCCGCTTAGCCAGCCCAAGCGCAACCCGTCGCATCGCCGCGCCGCGCAGCCGCATTTTAAGGTAGCGGGTAGATGGAAAAATTTTATGGAAATATTTTATGGAAATATTTTATGGATGCATTAAAAAGGTTTTTTGGTATAACTAGACCATTATACACAAGATATAGAAATAAAGAATCTTAGTCTCCCAAATGACACATTAACCTTCTTGGCCTCTGGCCAAGTCCTTGCCAAAATATGGTATATTTTTTGTCAAAATTGTAAAAGTTAATGCAGCATTCCTTTGAAAAACTCTTTGCTTCGAGTATTATTTTTATAATCCGTAAAAGTGAAGATAAGGTTAATTTATACTGGAACTAAAATGTTGATCAAATATTGTTGTACATTTTGAATATTGATAACTTTAAATCTATTTTATCGTAGTTGCCCAGGGCAGTTACACGGTAAAAGTAATAAAATCGGCCGATTTCCACGTGCTCATGCATGATTGTATGATACTTAAAACACTTTTTCTATATACTTGTGTTTAACCTTTCAGCCTGTGCTCAACCTTTATAGGACTCTAGTGCTATGAACACTATAGTGCTCATTAGCTTAATAAACAGATACAGGAGTATTTTCAATCGGTTTTTACTATACTATTCTATGTTATTCTTCTTTTCGTGTCGACAACAAGCCTAGATGGCCTTAGTCCGGGATTCAGCCACACGAATCGCACTGCCCGTGCTGGCACTCGTTGGATCTTCCTGCGTGCAGTTGTTTGGGCACGCAGGGCACGACCTACACTCCAATTTGAAACCGTCTGAGAATGATACCACCATTATGAAATAAGGTTTTTTGTACCTTATATTTTAAATTGTCTTTTTTTTATGCCTAGCTTCTACTATTTCACGAAACTTGCAATGACAGCGTTTCGGGAAGTATTCTTTATAACAAATACATATACCCACGTTACAGGTATAAGTTTTCTTATGAAGCTATGCCTGTTTTTTAAGTTTAATGCAAGTTAAGTCTAGAAGCTACCGCAATCACCAGATAAGAATAAACAATAATGATTTATGGGCGAAATCTGTGAATATTTATATGGTGCACAATCAAAATGTTGACCTTTGCATAAGCAAAATTTTCGTTAATGCCTGCCTCCACAGTACACTGGAGATGTCCTTGTGAGGGTAATAATGAGGATGGTTAAAATTATTTATTGATACTGTTTAAGATTGCCTATAATCAAAATACACATTAAAAATATTTATATGATGAATTAAAAATGAAACATGTGAACATCAGCGAATTTCGCGAAAACAAAATTATTATAAGCCATACCGGTATATTTGGAACATACATTATTTACAATTAAGCGACATCATTTCGTGGGTATATAAAATTACAGCAACTTTTTGTCTGTATTAACCGAAACACACAACGAAAGAGCGAGAAAATAAAATGTTTAAAAGTTGGGACAATAGAATACTATTGCTGATGTGCTGAATAATAAATATATTTATATTTGCATCACACATATACATATAAAACTTTCTAAAGTTACTGTTATCAATACAGTCTAGATAAATCTACTAAACATTTATAAAACAAGAATGTTTCCTACTGCATTCCAAAACTTATTAATAAGCTTATCCAGCCTAAAATAATAATTTTAACTAAAAGGATAAATACAAAATGTAATTAATACCAAAATGCATTTTACTGAACAGACCTCAAAACCCTTTTTCGGTTAATTATCTGTGTAACTCTATTCAACGGTTCCCACCTTTTCCAATTATTATAAACTTCAAATTATTATTTTGAAATTACGACTTATTATGTACTAAGCAATAACTAATAAGTTAAAAAAAAAAAAACACCTGCTGATCAAGATACCAAAGATCCGTTTTTATACCTGACGTAGGGTCTGTTATGAAATCATAATTCATGTATTTCTTATTAGTGAATCTGAAACTTAATATTCAAATATTTACTTATTCAATTCGTATAGGGAACGACGTCAGCACAGTGCTGGACATGAAATCCCTATCACTGGTCGATAACACCAACTTTCAGTTTACGTCTGGCTTTAAACAGTGGGGGAATATTATCAATCGAGAGTATAGATTCGTTGGTTTGTTCACGACTCATCCCCATTGAGGATATATTATATGTATAGTTATTCGGGTTTATTTTGTGTTATTATTTTTTTGCCAAATTGCCTAAAAATGAATTTCTGATGTTCAAGGTGAATTATTCAAGCAGTACATGAAAGATGTACAGGTTAAAACCATATTTGTTAAAATACGATACATAGTGTAATTAAGGTACCCGAATGTCGTATTAGTTTACCATTTTAGCAGTTCTTTGGACTTAGAACAGATTTTCCAAATAGCTAAAAGGATGGAAATGTCAAACAAGTTCCCGTATGAAATTTTCAAGTATATGTCAATAGATTATTCATTTATTACTAAATTAATTCATATCCGGTTATGTAAGACATAGAAAAAG
The DNA here is from genome assembly GCA_958295455.1 of Coleophora deauratella. Taxonomy (NCBI): domain Eukaryota; kingdom Metazoa; phylum Arthropoda; class Insecta; order Lepidoptera; family Coleophoridae; genus Coleophora; species Coleophora deauratella. The sequence continues at coordinate 6,851,933 of OY282408.1, read as the reverse complement.
TATACTTAAACGACGCTGCATATACCTTTCATAAAACACTATCGTCTATCGCTACACTTATGCTAAGTGTAACCTCCTCACTCAGAACCTAACGTCAAGTTCAACTAACAATCAGACTAACAACCACATTCATAAAATTGAACAAGATTTAATTTTATTTTAGTATTGTTTATTTGATAACCTTCTAGGAAGTGTTATTTTAAATAATTTATTGTGTACACAAAATGGGCATAATATAAAAGCTTACCATCAGATATACGCAAGGGGTGCAACTTGTTTCTAAAAGAAATTTCTTCCAGAAATAAATTTCTGTTAATTGAATTGCAGTTTTATAAATTCTCTCAGATTATATTTTATTGCAATAATTCTCATACCTATTACCTACAACATTGTTAGTCTCTCTAAACATCTACATGTTAACCAATTAAATCTAGAAGACAAGGAAGGATAATTAGATGATCAAACGAACTTACCTCAAGTGAAGTTCGATCTTAATTATCCTTCCTTGTCGGAGAGATTTAAGGTCCCTCCCTGCCCTAGAGTAGACAATACTAGGATGCTAGTATTAAAACCCCTAATACCAATGTTGTAGGATGTAGGTTGCCTTTTTTTATTCTCTAAAATGAATGAGGCTTGGACCGTGCAATGGCGCCGAGGTGGGAGACTACCTAGCTGTCTCTTTTTCTCTTATGGCGCTAAACTACGTGCGAGTGGGTCAAACGTAGACGAGGACTACTACATGTTAACCAATTAAATCTCTCCGACAAGGAAGGATAATTAAGATCGAACTTCACTTGAGGTAAGTTCGTTTGATCATCTAATATCGGGCACTAATAAAGTAGCATATTATATAAAGTTACGAGTTTTTGCCCGCAGCTCTACTTGCGTGGATATGGTGTTTATGGCTGTCGTGGAGTACAATAAAGAGTATTTAATTTTATTTGACTTTTTTAAACATCTACCGACGGAATCTAAATTAAGGTCTTATTTATAGGCGTGAACTAGCAAAGATCCATAATAGAAATAATTTGCGAATACCAAGTTTGTTTTGAATTTTGGAAATCCAACTAATAGATGGATTAGTTCTGGGTAAGTGTTAATTGATTACAAAGATATTTGGCAGAAAATGATCATAGGTAGTCTGTAGTTGGTAGTTGAAGTCCTTTATTAGATTAATAAAGTAATACTCGATAAGTACCTAGGTACCATTGACCAAACCGATAAACTAGTTGTGAAGTAAATTAGCAAGGATATTTAGTTCCCCATGGAGACGTCCAATGTTTTGGTCAAAGAGCAGAAAATTGTAGATCCTCATACCTTCTTTATTCAGACTTCCAATTAAAATAGCCTTTAATGTATAAACATCACTAAGTAATTAAAACGATTGGGATACTGTATGTTGAAATGTCACGGGTCCTAAATTGGTATTCATATCCCAAAGGGTGTGGGAACTATTTGGTAAATCCCTTTACGCGACCTTTCCCTTAAATGATGTTCTATTCTACACCTCACGATGAAAGGACTTCTCCGACTAGATACGACCTAATCTTATTTTCAATTCAGTTCTGAAATATTAGGTTTTAAAACTAATTGCGGAGTTCAAACCGTGGCTGAATAATTTATATCTAGATATTATTGTCGACTAAGATATTAAAAATATTGAAACTAGAAGTAGTTTATTTAGTCATGTCGAATATGGGAGAGACCCGTACCCGGTAGTGGCAACATTCAGGTAGAACTAGTTGTCATAAAAATGATTACCTGCACAAAAACACATTCAGAATTTATAATTTATCTTAATGGGAAATCAGATACAAAGTTAAATTTAGTAAATAAATTCAGTTGTAATGCTCATTTACAAAAGCTGCCAAATATTTTAGCTAAGGCTCAAAAGCAAAAGGAAAAAAATATACATACTCCAGCATACGTCCTTAATGAACCAAATATTTATGACAGTTTGCTTTTTATGAGTTTATTATTATTATTTTCAACATGCAAGCCTTGCTGACAAGCGTCTAAGTGCACCAATTAGAGTTTGTGCGTACCCCTTACGCTACGAGCTCTTTTTTAGGGTTCCGTAGTCAACAAGGAACCATTATAGTTTCGCCATGTCCTTCTGTCTGTCTGTTTATCTGTCCGCGGCTTAGCTCAGAGAATTTAAGTATTAGAGATCTGTAATTTGGCACAGGTATATATATTAATCATACCGGCAAAGTTGTAAAATAAAATCTTGAAAACATTTTTTTCAGGGTACCTCCCCTACTCGTGAATTGGGGATGTTTTTTTTCTCGACTATGCCATGTTGTGGGTGTCGTTGAATAGGTCTTTCAAAAATATTGTGGGGTTTTGAAAATCAACGAAGTACAAAGGAAAACTATCACTGCCAAGTTGGCTTTACAAGTTAACGAGAAGTACTACCAAACCTTACACTGCGCGTGACCCAACACGCACTTGACCGCTTTTTATGCCTTGTTTACGACAAAATGACAACTCAGACACATACGAGTATACTGAGAAATCCTTATTAATATTGTAAATGCGAAAGTGATTTTGATTGTTTGTTTGTCCTTTTTTCATCTCGCAAAATGTATTATTTTTATCTAACTGATTTCGTTGGAATTTGGCAAAGAGCTTAGATACGAGTAGAGGGCGTGGAAAAATATACGATAGACCTTACCCCATAAGAGACCCTTGCGTCTCGCGCACTGGACACCCTCGATCACAGTCTTTAGATGTCACAATAATTGACAACGCTGAACACGTTAAAAAAAACCGACTTCAATCGTAACGCTGCGAGTGCACTGAGACGACACGATACGACATGGTAAGAACCGACAGATGATGACGTCACAGTCCGATCCAGTCGCTGTACATTTTGTATGAGCGCGAGTGCACTCATCCGACACTAACATTCTTACCGGACTTATAACTTATAGAACGGATCTTATTTTATCGGCTCTTACTAGTCGCTGTACATTTTCTATGAACGCTGCTGCACTCATCCGACACTAACATTCTTACCGGACATATGTATAGTTTAGTTATCGATTTACATGGTATATTAAAATGATAATGTTTTATAGGTACCTACAGAAATCAATATACATTTATAGAATATTCAAATGCATAGGTATATTTGTAGATATAATATGATATTTTGTATTAATTGAAAAAAATATGATTTAAGAAAATGTGCAAGTAAAGAATCTACGTAGATAAAAAATACTTTGATTTTCAATAATATTTACATATTTAGGCTGTGTACTGTAATCACCTAAGTGCTTTAATTAATGTAATGCGTTTTTAATAAAAATACAACGTTCGTTTTTATTTGTTGTACCTACAGAAATCTACATCCCTTTTAGAATATGCAACTTCATATCATGATATGGTATTTTTAATATGGTAGGTTTTATGAAGTAACCGCCATTTTAGATGTATTAAAACTCTTGGTTACCTACCTATGCTTTTACTTTACGCTGTATTTATAACAATAACGACAATAATTAATTGGCGTTGGCTAGAAGCCGGGCACATTTTTTATAGTACTGCGCACAACACTATTCAGAAACAATAACGCGACGACGACGCTTACTATATGGCTCAAGTAGTGGAATGATTATTTCGGCCCTTATTTTATAGGACCAGTGCACTCGCGTACATCCTATAGTTTTTAAGAGGAACGATAGATGGGCGTGGCTTGGCTGTCGGCTCTTATTTTATCGCCCGGTGCACACGCGCCGTAACAACTACAATTTTGCAATGTTTTTTTAGTTTTTAATTTTTTATAGATTTTTTCAAAAAGCGCTAAATCAATTTCGATATCATTTATATGGGACAATCGCTGAAGTATTAATTACCAAACGAAAAAAGAATCATCAAAATCACGGAAATCAAAATCAATTCGTAACTGGCGGACTAATCGCGTACTAACATACAAAAAAACATACAGTCGAATTGACAATCTCCTCCTTTTTTGAAGTCGGTTATAAACGATAAGTAAACAGCAACATCGCGGGTAAATATTGCTAAGTTATAAAAATAGGATAGAGTATATAGGAAAGTAGAAATTTACATTGCTAGATATCGATGTTCCTCGCCTACCATGTTTAGAGTTCAGACGGTAACACTTCAGGAAAAAACCTTGTTTGCCTAGACATGTGATTTTTTTCCTTCTACATGCCACGACAATAAAGGATGTTAAAAAAATGCGTTTGAAATTTCAAGGAGTTACTCAGAATCAAGTATGGAATCCAGGAAAAATATTGAAAAAATCCGCTCTTCAAATATTTTTTTTTCATACAAATTATTAATTCATTATTCAGAGTTAGTATGAGAATCTGAAAAAAAAATTGAAGGGCGGATTTTTTCAATATATTTCTTGGATTCTATACTTGATTCTGAGTGACCCCTTAAAATTTCAAACGCACTTTTTTTAACTAAATTCAAAATTCAAAATCATTTATTTCTTTACGTAGGTACATTAAGCACTCTTATAAACATCATATCATTTTTCTGGAGGAATATTCCAAATGTCATTATCATTAAAATAATCTACAGTCTTATAGTAGAATAGAATAGAATAGAAAACGTTTATTCAGGGAAACACACACAGGAAACATAGAAAAAAAAAACAATAAAAACACAAACAAAGCACATAAACACAAGAAAAAAGCAATTAGTATTAGTATCCTCTTAAACAAATACAGCGTTTTATGTGTTTCTTAAATTTACATTCTGGTAGCTCACACACGTCATTCGGAATTTTGTTATAAAAGCGTACACACTACCCCACAAATGATTTTTTACCTTACTAAGTCTCGAGAAAGCTATGTCAAGATTATTTTTACTTCTCAAATTACGGTTATGTATGTCTGTCACTACTTTTGAAGAACAAGTTTAGATTTTTACGAACGTACATGATATTTTCGTAAATAAACTGACCAGCAACTGTTAGAATATTTATTTCCTTAAATCTATCTCGAAGTGATTCTCGGGATCGTAGTTGGTATATAGCTCGGACTGCTCTTTTTTGTAGAATGAAAATGGTTTCAATGTCTGCTGCGTGTCCCCACAGTAAAATGTTATAAGACATTATACTGTGAAAGTAACTGAAATATACTAATCTGGCAGTTGTTGCATCCGTCAATTGCCTTGTTAACACCCTGTATATTGTTTATGTGTAGGTATAAGAGTTTATGTTTAGGCGAATGTAACTATAATATTATCTGTACTAGATTTCGCATGTTATAAGTTATAAGTGGTATGGGGAGCAAAATCGTGAATCGTGCATTTGTCGTGCATACATATTATGACAATGAAGATATTATCTTGTGTTATTGGCTGTAAAAATGATTTTTTTGGGCGCGAAGAGTAGCATAAAACTTAATATATGTGGGACTCGTTTTCAAAATTTGAAAATTATATTTGCCTAACCTAACTTTTCCTGAGGTATGGGAATAGACCCGTACTCAAGCTGTGGGGACGAAATGGGTTGTTAACGAATTGTATAGAATAGAATAGAGTAGAGTAGAGAAGAATAGAACGGAACGGAACGGAACAGAACAGAACGGAACGGAACGGAACGGAACGGAACGGAACGGAACGGAACGGAACGGAACGGAACGGAACGGAACGGAACGGAACGGAACGGAACGGAACGGAACGGAACGGAATACTTTATTTCATTTTAAACAAGGTACATTGGTGAGATCTTCGTTATAAAATTACAGATTCTCTTGTTAAGCTATATGTATAAATGATAGCATGCAAATATTTATTAACACAAAATATAAAAAAATGATTAGTTTAAATATCATAGAATTATACACATTAATTTCATTGTTTATGTTTTAAGCACATGTTTATGTTATATACACATTATGTTAGTTATAATCATATTATAGATAGGTCACTAAAGGATCGCGTAGTCCGTTGTTTCATGATAAACCGGGTGATCACGTTTTGATGGTTTGCGTTAGCTTATAGAATTCCAAAAGGTTTCGATCTGTAAGATCGCATGTGCTGATGTTTCCCAATAATGATATTTACGTCAAATATCAAATATAAATAAAAAAAACAAGTATAGCACTGTACACTTTTCGGAATTTAAGGCTTTGCCACACCAAAAGCAGGTCAGTAGCAGCGCGGTTTAAATGCGGGCCCGCGCATGTTGTAATACAAGAAATTATATGAAGTACGTCACACCCAATTTGAACGCGGGCCCGCGCTCAAACTGCGCTGCGCCGCGCCGCTCTGCAACTGCCGGACGACAAACCGGGCAGCGCGAGCGCGGGTCAGAAGCAGCGCAGGCGCGGCGCGGCGCAGTTTGAACGCGGGCCCGCGCTGCTGTATAACTATGGCAACCATGTTAGCATGCCACACTGGGGGTGGGGCGGTCGCAGTGCAGCGCAGCGCGGCGACGCGGTTACACAACAGTTGTATTTTTTTACAACCGCTTTACAACATAAATATATACGATTTTCAAGACAAATATTACAGAAATATAATATTCAAGTAAAATTTTCTTTTTCGACCTAGAGTCAAAAGCAGCAAGAATCCGTTTGACATCTTGCAGCCAACTAACCTCCACCCGTCAACGTCACACTGAACGCGGTTTTAACGCCGGGCCCGCGTTAAAACCGCGTTGGAACTGCCGTCTGCATTCAGTGTGCCGTCTCCTGCGCTGCTACTGACCTGCTCCGCGTCTGACCTGCTTTTGGTGTGGCGAAGCTTTTACTGTACCAATTTTTATATCTACCTTATACGAACGTAAGATGTTTTTGCATACCACTTGGAACTTGAAAACTTAGCGATTCGAGAAATATTTGCGGAGAGAAAAGAAACGTCTCCTCGGGCCCAAACTCGCTCCAACACATTTTTTCAAATAATAATCTTGATCGTGATCTTAGGATTGAAACAGTTAGCATTCCGGAACCGATACATCCTTGTCGCTGGCGATACGATTCCGTACGCAATCCTACAGTTTCAATTTTCTGCAATATTTTACCTAAAATATATCAATACATAGTAAAAATAGCGCTCTTGACTGCCCACTTCATTTAAGATTCTAATACCCCAGTAGCCGTGCAGCAGAGTCCTCTGAGTAAGGTAGCATTTCTAAGATATGAACCCAGTTTATATTAAAATGCTTTTAGAAGATTCATGACCAACTGTGTCGCAATATCACTTTTGGCGTTGTATACAGTTTTCTGTTGTACATTTTTTTTCTACTAACTACGGTGTTTTCAAATAGATTCCTATGTGAATGTGATAACGTGTAAATTTGACCTTTAGTTTTACCACATTGTTCCCAAAAAGTTCGACAGCTATAGCTTTTGTAGTACCATTGTTGTTTTTCTTTTATTAAATGGAAACGTATTTCACTATAGGTCCATTGTATGGAACGTCAACGAGTTTTACAATGTACTGTTACTTTAGTAATAGTTCTATTATTAGTTTTTTTTGCGGAGGTGGCAAAGTTTAGTAGAAATAGGCACAGGCAGAGTCCTTCACTTGACTTACAACGTACTTATATGAGATCCTACAGAAATTAGTTTCTGAAAAAATAAACTGTGGCTACTTTTGTTATGTGGTTATTTTCTTTTATTTATAAAGCTGAACAAGTCTCCCTGGTGTTTATTATTTTGCTAACTGACAGATTATAAAATATAAAGGATATGTTAGGTATTTAAGGCACCATTTTGTAAACTTATAATTACAAATAAATTAATTGAATTCTGAATATTGATGAACTGATTCGTTTACGTAGGTACCTATTTTCTATGTAAAGTATATTTTATGTGAAAAGTTGTTCACGAGTGGAAAACACTGTATTTTAAGTAAGGGGTATTGGTAAAATACTGTTTTTACAATAAGAGTTTGGGACTCATCTGAGTTAAGAATACAAGAATATTGATGAACTGATTCGCTTACGTAGGTACCTATTTTCTATGTAAAGTATATTTTATAATATTATGCAAAGTGCATCGTGAAAAGTTGTTCACGAGTGGAAAACACAGTATTTTAAGTAAGGGGTATTGGTAAAATACTGTTTTTACAATAAGAGTTTGGGACTCATCTGAGTTAAAAATATGTTTGTAGTTACTTGTATATATTTAAGAGGAAAGTATATTGAAGTGTTTGTGGCTCAGTGCGGCTTGAGTCAATCATGCAAGTTCACTGAGTAGAGACATAGTCATGACCAGCATGGGTTTGACTGTCAGTGGAATTCTCAGTGCATCAAAAGGCGCAAAATGCCTTTTCAGAGGCCGTATAGGCTGCTAGAAAACTGCTTAAATTAAGATTGGCTACTAGCTCCACAACTCCCACTCATCCGGACTTCCCAGTATGTAGGGTAAAGGAAGAGACTATGCCTTGTAAACGCTGTGCTGTAACTATTTGCGCTTTTTTGTCGATACAAATACTTATTTCTCTGTTGCCCTTAGTCCTATGGTTTAGAGAAAGGTATGAGTAGTACCGGACCTACCCAAATAAAAATACAGAGTTCTTATTACTTACACTTATAAATTACTTATTACGTCACGTCAGTTACTTACCGATATTAACGTGTGCATTTGTACAGTTTGTACGTAACGTATAGCATTTTATTTTTAGAACCAATTTCCTTTTTCACGTTAAAAATATTAGCATCGTTCAAAAACTCCTCGACACTGTATTTACCTGTCGTGCTTATTTTTAATTGGGTGCTCTACCGGGAAAGTTGGTGAATAAATATAAAGTATACAAAACCGTGGTCAGCTGGAAACCGGTTGGGAGGAAATGTTAAAAATACTCTCTCGCTCGAGTCCCGATAGAAACGGCTCTGCAGTTCGGAAGATTAACACTGTGACATTCTGACATATAATTAAAAACTCGAATTCTTTAATTATTTCTAAAAGAAAAACTTAAATTTATTTTTAATTATGTGAGACTGTATGGGAAGTTTTTTAAAGTTCAGCAAAGTCGTAGCATGAATCTTGTTAGTTTATTTTGATGGAAAGAAGCCTATCTTATAGTATTGTTATACCCTGTATAAAAGAACCCCAGATTGTTTAATTGAATGAAATTTAAAACAAACGAATACATTTAATGCAATCGGGTTTTAGATTTATTTTATAAAATAGGTTATTTTGTAAGCAAACCCTGACAGATAAGGACTGGCTTTGTGGTGGTTAGTGATCTCGGGGTCTTGGTAGACACCAAATTAAACATGACTGACTACTCATATTGATTCAATTGTAGACAAGTCTTTCCGTAATCTTGGTTCTTCGCACATGTCAACTTTTTAATAACAATATAAGCTGGAAAACTGTATACTATGCCTATATGAAATTGTAGACAATATAATCTTTTTGCATTAGAGGAAAGACGTGAACTGTCAGATATGGGCCTACTTTATGATTTCATCCGGGGCCTCATTGACTGTCCCGAGTTTCTAGCTCGAGTGGCTGAATGTGCCTTCTGTTAGTACGCGACATACTCCTTTATTCCACATACTATTCCACCGTAATAGTTATGGTAAAAACGCAGTGTTAACAAGGATGCTGCGAATTTATAATAAGAAGCAATCAGTTCTTGATCTTTTTATAACAACTAAACAAGAATTTAAAAAACAGTTATCCTTTTTCTACTTACCGGATGACTCTAAGGAGAGGAGGAGATTGCCCTCTCTTAATATTCTTAATTCTGATTGGTATAACATAAACGTGTTTATAATTACGTATATTATGTTATTATACTATTTTTTTCATAGATATACAATATACATAATATTTAACTTAATTTTAATAATATAATATTTACAAGATATATTAATAATATTCTATTTTCTATTTGCTTACCTACCAAATTAATGTGTTTGATTTTCAACTCGTATTCATTTTTTTTATGTAACTTTAATAAACATAAGCATAAGATATGTAATATGAAGGACACAATATGGATATGGATAGCTGTAACTGACCTTCACCTTAAAACTTGTAGTACATTTATAATGTAATTAGCCAATTGTTATCCTAAATAAACTAAGTAAAATAAAAATAAAATAAGGGATTCCACTTCGACGATTACAATAAACACTAATAGCTAGCTAATCAAACTATGGTTCATTCCAATCAAAAAAGGCAAAAAGTAAACAAAGATTGTATGCATCTGACATTGACATGTGTCATTTCCAAAGAAAAATTGTTTACGTTTTGCTTTTTTTTGATTGGAATGAACTATAATCATTCATATTTTCTAACTAAAATAAAATAAATAAAAAATTAGAGAAATAAGTAACTCTGATTCTGTATTTTTATATATACCTACATGCATATCTTTTACGTGTAATGGATATTTCAACAGGAAAAATATTCGTCAGAATTCATTCATTAAAATGAGCGCAATAATAGTCTTCAATAAACGCAATTAAATAAAAAAAATGTCTGTCTAGAGCTTTCGGATAATGAATTATAATTAAAAATATTAAATTTCATGTTTTTCATAATATAATCAAAGTAACGTTAATTTATAAATTGCTTAAAAATATATAATCAAACAATTTGATAATAATAATAATAACATTTATAAATTGGTGTCTACATTTATATCGAAAAAGAAAATGAGTGCGTAACAGGTCCGTTTACAGGGAAACATTTTTGAGTCAGAAATTGCATATCAACTTATCGGATTATAATTAAAAAACATAACAGTCTGTGTTAGTATAAGAAACTAGCAGATCATTTTTTTTGTGGGCGTATTATTTATTCCTAGCTTTTTCTTCGTTTATGGATACCGAAGCCTTACATTCCCAAACTATGGGAAGATATTAGTAGGGGAAGTCATTATTATTATTATATATATATTTTTTCAGTTATTTAATACGGACCCTATATTTAACATCACTTTTTTAAGCAGGCTTGCACAGTACGGCGCAAAGAAGACCCAAATAAAGTAGCTATTAAGGTTTGTCACACCACACCCTAAAATTAGTATAGCACTGTACACTTTTCGAAGTTTACTGTACCAATTTTTATATCTACCTTATACGAACCTAAGTTGTTTTTGTATACCACTTGGAACTTGCAAACTCAGCGATTCGAGAAATATTTACAGAGAGAAAAGAAACGTCTCCTCGGGCCCAAACTCGCTCCAACACATTTTTTCAAATAAAAATCTTGATCGTGATCTTAGGATTGAAACAGTTAGCATTCCGGAACCGATACATCCTTGTCGCTGGCGATACGATTTTTAACTTTTCCTAGAAGTCAGCTGATCGGCTACTTAGTAGGGGAAGTCATTATTATAATTTTTTTTTTTTTTTTTTTCAGTTATTTAACAAAATACGGACCCTATATTTAACATCACTTTTTTAAGCAGGCTTGCACAGTACGGCGCAAAGAAGACCCAAATAAAGTAGCTATTAAGGTTTGTCACACCACACCCTAAAATTTCGTTTCACAATGACGCCGGCCCTGCCGACCTCAGCTGTACTGGCTACAGCCACTCGGAGTAGACTAATGTTTCTTTCTTTTTCGCACCTGCTCTCTTGATCTCGCTCTTGAAATCTCACTTTACTCACTTTTAAAAAGGCACAACTCTGCTTTGCAGATAAAGTTTTTAATAATTGATGTACATTTAGGGTACATATTAATAAGCAAGAGGGGTTTATAAGCGACTTCATGAAAAAGTTCATCTGTTCTCTGTCGTTTACATGAATATTTCATGCATGTATGTAATGTACGTTCACAACCCAAGTAGCACAAGTAGCATTACAAAAAAACACGTTTGGTATAACTCGGAACTTAAGGAATTAATAAACAGTTAATATGGTTCAACCGAGAACTTAGAGCTGCGCATTACGCTTTAGTCAGTATAATAGTCAGTATAATCATAAAAGTAGCAACGGATACTACTGTTACGGGATCACAATTAAAGCAGATGTCAAAAATGTCTTCTAACAGCCTTTATCTCATTGGTTGCTTAAGAGAATTTTAGTGGTAGTATAATATGATAATTGCTGTATAAAGACGTAGAATTACGAGTATACCACTGTAATGCTAGCATTTTAAAAGAGTCACTGTGAATTACCGTACAGCCAATAGTCGTAGAGTGGTGTATATTTAGAGTGATTTCACGCAAAAAGTTCCACATCGGTTCACCTCGACTCTGTTATTAGCCTCTTTTGCAAAGCTGCATAAAGGTGTTTAATTAACACACGTGAACACCAAACGTATTTCGAGATCCTGGTCTAACTCAGAAATACAGCATTTGGCTGTGAAATGGTTCACTGGAACTCTTATTTACTGCAATAAGCATAATAGAGGAACTGGAGTGTACTCTTGTATAGCCATGGTAATTTATTCAGGATTAAAAGAGTTCACATAGGTTTCTTAAGAATGCGCCATTTTGTTATAACCTAAACAGTATATCATATAAAATATTATGTTGTTATTTATGTTTTACTAAATATTTCTGCTTTTAATTACACCATAAACATACACTTATTATAGTATAATATAAAACTTTGCATAATTTTATGTAAATCAGACAAAAATATTTTAACGTGTAAGTTTTTTCACAATATTTCTAATTAAAAACGAGATATTTTCGAGGCGCGTAAAAATTTTTCTTTAAAACCATATAAATATTCACAGTGAACTTGCAATCCCAAATGTTTTCACATGCTAATAACATAATAAAAGTGTATTTATACCTAAGTTACCAAAAATTCTCAGTTATAATATTCACTTCACCATTAATCACACTCTGGGAAATTATCGGCACCGCTATAATGCTATTTAAAGCAGCTCTGACAAATAAAATAAAGCTTTCTAGTGATCGAAGAATAATACAGAACCTAAAGCGTTATTTAAGACTAGCAGTCACCCAATCCTAGCGCTTAGTCTGTATAACAGGACAATCGTATTCCGTTAAGCAGCTGATAAACAGCCTTGTGAATCATAATAATTCCAATATAGTGCTACTATAATGCTTTTAAGTAGAAATGTGAACTAAATTAGAACCATAGGCTGAATAATTTGTGCCCAATTAAGAGTTATATCAGTATTAACAACGCTATATACACCATTATAACACTGTCTTATACAGCTCTTAGTTTCCGTGTACACCAAATGTGGTCTCTTATAATGCTACTTGGGAATTTTGTTTAACTAGGTACTGGACTGATTCAACTGATTGAAGTGGAACTTTTTGTTCGACTATTGAAGCTGGAAAAGAATATTTCTTCTATAATTGCAAGATTTATAAAAATGGAAAGAATCAAGTCGCAACAGAGCAACGGATTGGCACGTTTTTTTAACAAAGATTGTTAACGGTGGGAGGTGGGAATTATATACTGGTAAAAATTTTGGACTTCCTTTTCATTTTTACACCGGTTCCCAAAAATAATGTATTTACTAAGGAACGCATTGTCCGTCTCATACAAATCAAAAGGTGATTGGCCAACGTATGATATAAAATAAATATAGTTTTTTTTTCGGATTAACAAAAATGTTGGTTTGTAAAATAGAGGAAAAGCCTTCGGTTATGTTATTCTGTAGAAAAATCAAAAATCGGAGTTGCATCACTCCAGCGATATATTTTTCGGAAATATGAATGGCTAGAAAATAGTGAAAAAGGGAACAATATTTTTGGAAAAACAAAAAATCGTAGTACAAAACGTTTAAATGTTTTCGGAATTACAAAATTTGGAAGTAAGAATTTCGGAATTAAGATAGGTAAACGCTCGCGAACCGCTTGCGCTCGGACACTGTGGACAGTCATAAAAACTATAAACACACGTCCGGTGCCGCGGGCAAAAGCTAGTAATTTTATAATGGTTAAACAAAAACAACAAACAAATCGAACAAAATTGTAACTACAAAATCCTGAACAACCGGCTGGCCGGTTGCCAGCTTGACATATCTACTTTATATACGCATTAAAACTTTCAAAACAGAATACCTACACGAGTTAATTAAACGATTTCGTTGTCCGAATTGAAAGGCATCTACTAAGGATGGATGGACGGGTCCCACTGACTGATCATACCACTATAACACGCTTCCCAAACCACGCAGGATTTTGTCGTACAAATGGTCCGTTATATGGAAACTTCAAATTCACAATATGGACACACAAATCACGCGCAATACGAATCGAGTCCATTGGAGGCGAAATCGCTTTGTGCGTGACGCTAATGGGACGGCCGCTATTCTTCACGTATCGACTTTATTGGACCATATATTAGGGGTCCTGTCACAGAAATAGAACTATATAGATGTGATTATTAGGTAAATACTTTAAATTGGGTAGGCAAGGATCATTTATCTTCTGTCGTCCCTTGACTAAATAATTCACTATAGCAATTAATATCAGGAGTAAAAGCGCAATATGAAACAAACGGCCCTTTTTAACGTTCTTCTTCTTCTTAACATTTATTTATGCCATTTAGTGGTGGGGTCCGCTGTCTTTGCCGATTTCCTCCGCTTCGCACTGCACTGGATATCTTTCTTAGCAAGCTCGCAGCTTTGAAGGTCCTTCTTGAGTATATCCAGAAAATGGACTCCTTTTTAGCCGCAGTCATTTAAACATTTTGACTTTTTCTCACCTTTCAGCATCAGAGTATGAGGAAATCGCCTTAAGCAGCCCGTATATTTTTTCGTTGGGAATATATACACATCTCGAATAAATGTAACTACAATATAGTTATATCGCTATAACTATATTGCATGCATAAAAGCGGAAAAATGTATGATGTTGGTAGCGATGATTAGTTTTAGCGAGAAGTGGCAACAAACATAAAGAGAGAGGCAGACCAAATTTGCGTTTACTACTGGACTGCTAATAAACAGTCAAATACCACCCACGTACGTACCGACCCACCTTAGGGTCTATACATAATAATTATATGGATTAGATAAACTGAATATTTGTTGTTCATGAAAAGCGGTACGCCAGGTTGCATCGATTTGCCCTTCCACTTTTATTTATATCCGTGGGTCCACTATTGTTCAAAACATATCGACAGGATCCATCACGAGATAAATACGTGTTTACGGCAGCCATTATTTTGTATAGCTGTGGCTTTTCATGCCATTTTTTTGTTTTTTCCCTTAAGTATTTGAAAAATGTATACGTATTTTTTACTTTCATTTATATTTCTGTTTTAGTTTAGTAAAATGTTGGTATCATTGTATTTTCACATCTCAAAGAGCGGTCGTAGCGCCGATCGCGCAAGTTAACTGACTACAGACACAGTTATAATCTAGATAGGTTTGACTGTTAATTACATTTATCTCGACCGTTTTCATGCTTTACAAGACACATTTGGCATCGGTTTATATAACTAGATAGCAGTCTTTAAGTTATGTCAGAGGCCTATTAGACAGTTAGAAAACTTCTGACATTGGGTGGGGCTGGCTAATAGCCCCACTAACTTCACCAATCAGGACTTGGCCCCCATGTGTGGAGTATGGCCAAAGCTACCCGAGCTTAGGGAATAGATACGGGCTTGCCCCAGAATAGGGACAGCTTTGGTTTATTAACGATTGTTTTAAGCATATTCTAATGTCAGCTGTGAAATCAAAAAAAATATTTGATGAAAAAGTATAAAAGAGCGAAACTGTTCGGTAAGTTGGAATTCAGCGCAAAGGTTATAATATAATTTGTGCTTCAGCATCAATCCTCTTCAAATTAGAGTTCCACAGAGATTTTGCTTTCTCAGTCTTTGCCAAAAGCCCTCAACCGTTATTAAACTTTACCCTGTTAGGCAGGTAGAAATTTACCTACAGGGTGAGGGTGAAGTCATTAGCAACCTTCAAAACAATCGAAACCCTCGTATTGTATAACAGAACCGATTTTGGTAAGAAAACATGACCGAAGACTTGTAGATAACATTATGGATATAGGAATGAATGTAGTCAAAATAAGTTTAAACTTTTTTTAAATAAGTTTTCTTCGACTCAATACCGTTTGTAATATAGAAAGCCTAACAAAATCAGCTAAAACTATTTCTGCTAGGATTTACGCTTATTAAACTGAACAACCTTCCTTAAAAACCCAATTATGTTAACTTTCTATACTACGTAATCCAACCAGACTGACATACTTGTTAGAAAGTAAAAAAAAAACGCTAATTCACCATGGGTTCTCTGGAGAAAGCAGTTTCAAGAGCAGAAGCCTCAGTTTAAATAGTTTAAGCTGATGTTGTTAAATCTTAAGGTGTAGACTTCGTTAACTGGAGCTTTTAATTTCAGACTGAACAACACTTGTAGGATTTTGCAGAAATTATTTATTTGAAGTTGTTGTTTACTTTCAGTTAGCAATAGCTTTTGTAAATTTTTATATATTTTCCCTATATGCTTATGTGGCATCCCGCCGGGAATGCTAGCATCGTCTTCCAAGAGGTGATTAAATAATGACTACGCTCAACACGTTAAAACAATCGAATTCAATTGTAATAGGTAACTAAAAGTTTGCTGGTTTTATGTTTTTGTTGATTTTTTTAAAAAGCGCTGGATTTCGATAAAATATATATGGAACCATCTTTGAAGTATGACCTACCAAACAAAAAACATACCTACAGTCGAATTGACAACCTCCTCCTTTTTGAAGTCGGTTAAAATGCATATAATGTTTACTACGATATTAAGGTTATCATTTTTCGACATTAAGAAGCTGTTAAAAAAAATTTTAGGAGCCAAAAATTTCTTGTTAACTGCAAAAGCTTAATAAGATTACAGCCAAAGCCCACGCAGACGGAGTCGCGGGCAAAAACTATAATAGACTGAATTGGTTTATAACCTTCAGTTATTATGAAAGTTCCCTATTATTGAAAATAAGTTTGTCTATTTATAAAGCCTCTGATACTGAACTTGGTATTAATATTGATAGAGTAAGTTTAATTATTATTAAAATAATCAACTATTTATTGGTTTAGACTGAATTTAATTTAAAAGTTTGAAACTTATTGTATTAGTTGAACTATACTATACTAGATTATTAATAATGGTGTTAATACATAGGTATTAAATATAACATAAGTAATATTATTTTATGAGCGCTAGAATCACTTCGAGAGTACAAATACAGAGAGTACAAAGTGTACTGCTACTCAGAACTTGTACACTCAACGTTTCGGGAAGTGCCATTTAAGTTGAAGTACAGTTGCCGGTCAGTTTATTTACGAAAATGTACATACCATCGTAAACATTTAACCATGATTTTAGGCATTGATAGACACAACCATAATTTCAGAAGTAAAAATAATCTTGACATGCCTTTTTCGAGGCTCAGTAAAGAGAATAAGTCATTTGTGGGGCAGAGTCTACGTTATTATAATAAAATAATGACGTTTGTGAACTACCAGAATGTTACGTTAAAATACATTAAACACTGTACAATTTCGAGAGGATACTATAAGCCTGTATACAGGGTTTTAAAAAAGTGCGTTTGAAATTTTATGGGGTTGCTCAGAATCAAGTATAGAATCCAAGAAAAATATCGAAAATATCCGCTCTTCAATTCTTTTTTTCAGATTCTCATATTAACTCTGAATAATGAATCAATAATTTGTATGAAAAACTGAAAAAAAAAATTGAAGAGCTAATTTTTTTCAATATTTTTTCCTGGATTCCATACTTGATTCTAAGTAACCCCTTGAAATTTCAAACGCACTTTTTTTAACACCCTGTATTCTTTGAATGATAATGACATTTGGATAATTTCTCCAGCAATATAATATGACTTTTACAAGAGTACTTAATGTAGGTTCGTAAAGATATAATTTTGATTTTGAGCGCCATATTATGGACTATCTCTGTCAGATTTGATAGGAGTAAAAAATACAAAAGATACAACAGAAAACGCATATTTTTATATCAATTAATTAATTGCTACTATGTCTATTACAGACGATTCACGGCAGTGTCTTGGCGCAACACTTTTGATGACTTATCCGACCGATGCGAGCGCGACACACTCACCCGCGCGCAGCCGCAGGCCTGACAGGGAAAGTTAGCGTCATATGTACTAAGGCCGCCTTTGTGATGCTTTTTTCTCTTGGCAGCGAGGTCTCCGAGTTATTTTCATATTCAGATTTATAGGTCACCTTAAAAATATGGATTATTTTCTTTATCCAAAACATTTCATATCCTTATTGTCATTAGTTTCTTATTTAGATCTGTGTTGCAGTTCGGAAGGACAATTATGGTGAAAAATAATTTAATTTAAGGTATGTTTCTCGCTCGAAATACTGATTAAGAAGTTAACACTGTAAATAAACCTGTGACGGCTAAAACCACAGAAATCCAAATAAATGTGGCTGGAACGCAATACTCGGTATAATATCTCAATGTATAAGTAAATTAATTTTGCTAAATTCCATATTTTAAGACGCATTGTCTTACAAGCTGAGATACAGATACTTACATTAAGTTGAATTATTTAAAATCAACAGGACGTAACTCCTTTTGTCTTTAATTTGATTGTGATTTTAAGACGTTTACTTTGGTAATTGAATTAGAGGCATGGTAACGAAGGGGTTTATGAATCACCATGAAGACCTGAATAATTCAGGTCTTTTGTTACTTAATAACGTGACAAGAAATAGAGCTAAGTATTTTTTTGTATTGTAATGATTTCTATATTCTGTATGTTACTTAAATGGTTACTAAAATATAACTTTTGGAGATCACTATTTCTAAATAATTGCAAAAGCATAATACCTAGGATTTTAGAACAGTTAATTTAAAGCATAGCTTACGCATTTAAAGCAGTTAAAGCATAGTTTTGCGTAGCATAAATTATAATATATTTAATTTTACCTAAGATTATTTATAGTTAAAATTAAAAGCAGCTCTGAAGTTTTGTGTCTTTCATAACTTTCTATTTTAAGTGATAGGTGGCAAAGGAGCAGAAGACGGATCACCTGATGGTAAGCGATGACTGCCGCGCCGCCTATAGACACTCGCAACACCAGAGGAGTCACAAGTGCGTTGCCGGCCTTTGAAATATCTATAAACCAATTTATAACAACACTTTAACGTAAGTTTAGTTCATAAGTGTTCTCCTTATATTTATCTCAAATATTTTCGTAGCAATAGGTCCTCTTAGGCGAATATATGTTTTTAATCCATTGATTGAAAGCCATAACTACCTTTCCTGTGTCGGTCAATATTAGAGAACTTTTTAGGGTTCCGTACCTAAAAAGGAAAAAAGGAACCCTTATAGGATTACTTTGTTGTCCATCCGTCTGTCTGTCCGTCTCTTCGTCCGTCTGTCTGTCTATCAAGACCGTTTGTCTCAGGAACGCGTAATTGCGTAATCGCATGGGAATCAAAACCTATAGGGTACTTCCCGTATACCTAAAATCATGAAACTTGGCAACAAGCAATGCTTATAGCACAAGTAAAGGGAAAAGTCAAAAAATCAAAATTCATATCACAAAAATATTGTGATGTAACTAAAAATTTTTGGTGCGAGTGTCCAAATATGCGGCATAAACGGTCATATCTCTTGATTGCGTTGGCATAGAAGTTTGATTTTTTCACAGCTTCTAGGGATTGCAGGCCTGAGAATTTGATATAGAGTTCAAGACATGTGTGACTATCAGTTTATACGGAACCCTCGGTTCGCGAGTACGACTCGCACTTGGCCGGTTTTTTATGGTGCAAATGCTGTGGCTCCTTAGTCGCTTTTATAAAAACTATTTTATACAGCACTGGTAAGACAAACAAATGAGCGTAAAGAAATAAATTATAAAGTATTGTTTAGAAATAAAAACTCAATATTCGTAACGCTGTTAGTCTATTTAATTTTGAAGACCCGTTAATTTGGTTTGAATTATTTTTCCTTGTTGATACAGAACCTTAACGCGATAGTAGACTGTATTAAGTACCTGCGGTAAAATGTTTTCATCATTTGTTTGAAATTTGTCTGTAGGAGCTTGTTTCTGGTCTAATAAACGTACTTGTAGGAAAACGTCTTAATGTTATAAGTTTCTCAGCATTTTTTTTACTTAAGTCTATAAATAAATACGAATTTCTTTTGCGTCTACGTTAAGTATAGTTAAGATTTATTTTTTTAGTAACCGCAGTTGAAAAACGACATTTACAAATATTACGCCTCACGTGCGCCTCACTTTGCTTAATTCGTCTGCATTAATTCCATAAGGAATAACAACTATTTTTAGAAAAAGACAGCGCTTACAAATAATTAACTAGTGAATAAGAGTTAAAAATAACTTTATGCTTATTAAAACCAAAATAATATGATCATTTTGCTGGAGAAATATTCCAAATGTCATTATCATTCAAATACATAGTATACAGTCTCATAGTATTCTCTTGAATATACACCGTGAAATTTAAATTGTTGTACTCACGCTAACTATGGTTTCTACTCATGAAACTGAACAACTTTCCCTAAGGAACCTATAGTCAATTCACATATATAATGTTGTCCTCTTCATACAAAATCAGCTGATCGACCATTTTTGTATGAAGAGGACAACATTATATATGTGAATTGACTATGGGTTCCTTAGTTCAGTTTCATGTGTAGAAACCACAGGTAGCGGGAGTACAATGCTGCCGTACTTACGATAAGAGTAGTAACTCTGTGTAACACACTTTCGAGTTTTCGTCGAATTTTTGCATTTTCCGAATTGTTTCCTTAAATTATTTTTTAAATTCGATTTTTGAAATTGTAGCTCAGATTCAGTATTTTTATACTGCGTTATGATTTAATTAACTTATTTATCTATTCTTACATTATTAAATGACGAAATGGATGAAGTTACTGTTTTTTTTACATATCTTACTGCTCTTATCGTAAACACGGCAGAATGAAGCGTAAAACATTCTGGTAATTCACACACATCATTTGAAATTTTGTTATAAAAGCGTACACACTGCCCCACAAATGATTTATTAACCTTACTAAGCCACAATAAAGCAATGTCAAGATTATTTTTACTTTTGAAATTACGGTTACGCCTTTCATTGTTTTTAAAAAAACATGTTTAAATTTTTACGAACGTACATGATATTTTCGTAAATAAACTGACCGGCAATTGTTAGAATAGTTTTATTTCCTTAGATCTATCTCGAAGTGATTCTCGGGATCGTAGTTGGTATACGTATATAGCTCGGACTGCTTTTTTTTGTAAAATGAAAGTCGTTTCAATGTCTGCTGCGCGCCCCCACAGTAAAATGCCATAAGACATTAAGGCGCTAAGTATAGCCTAATCGCAATATTCAATGCAAATTCTTGAAATAATGGTTAAAGCTATCACCATGGAAAAAATATATAACATACTTGAAACAATAAAAAACAAATTGTCTTGAACAGAATCATTAAAATCACAGAAACTTTGATGAAAAAAAATATCCTGTAAACCCTGTATTTTGCATTAATAGCAAATTCTCTCGGAAACACAAAATTTGTTTATGTTGAAACCAACACACAAAAATCGGCCATTTTCATACCTTCAATTTATCTTGAACGGATTTTTTTTTAACTTATTTGAAAGCCAAGAAAAGTAATAAAAACATCGAAATCTAGAGAATTTTGCGTTCGGCCTTGACGTAACCGCCGCGACGGTACCCACACTGATCTGAACTTAAAATAATTGGCGTTACGGTCGATATTAAATTATCATGCATCAACCTGCTCAGATTGAGTGTACTTCGCGCCTTAAACTGTGAAAGTAAATGAAATATAGGGAAGAAAACTGACAAAGCTCTCCGATAGAGGCGCTGATATCGCTTGACTCATACTAACTGTCAAAACGTATAGAAAAAAATGTTTACGTGAACTAAACATAAGATTATTAAAAAAAATGCCGCTTTGTGTGGCGATTGCTTGCAATAATAATGGGAATCATTAATTTCCTAAAGATTCTCGGATGAAGAAGACATGGGAAAAGTTACGTTTTCAATTATGTACTTTTCAACTTCGCCTTTAATTGAGGCACAGTCCAAGTCGCATACATTTTCCATTTAACAATTTTACAGAAAAGAAACTAATTTATAACACCTCGATAATAAAAAACGCGGAACTAATTGAAAGTTGTTATGAGTCAAGCGTCCGTAGCGCCATCTGCAAATAGCTTTGCGTTTTCTTCCCCGTTGTTACATTAGTATATTTCAGTTAGTTTCACACATTACATTGTACGTAATATGTGATACACATTTTATGGGTGGAAAAACTATAACATATTCAAAGACAATGTATCGCAACAAACTAATAACCAAACAATTTTTCAGCAATGAACTATACCAATAGCGCTTTTACTATGACGCATTGCGCGCGCTCTGCCAAATTTATTTTTCGTCCATTGCGCTTTAAGGACAGTGGTCGCAGTCAAAAACTGGGACAAAAACTAGTAATAAATATTTTGAAATACGTTATGTGTTTGTTACATTTTTTGCGCTAAGCAAAAGCTATTCTAAGTCTTTTTGCGCTCCTGTTTTTGTGTTATAAAGAGCACGCAACAAAATGAATAAAAGGGTGTATTTTTCTTTGCAAAATGTGACAAAGAGTGGGGCGGGATTTCTCAGCGTAGAGTTATTGTCCGTGACGCGGGCTCGCCGTGAAAAATAGTGCCACGTTTTTCAGTTTGCAACATTTTAACTAAGAATTAATGCCTAGATCTTGGTGGGATTTTTTGTCCTTTCTTGTCCTCCTTTATCATGTAAATAAGTTGAAACAGGGAAAGCAATTATTTATTTACATCACGTGACAGTTGTGAGATAGCTCCTTATAGTTATCCGATGTTTATAAATACCATCAATAAAATTAAACACTTAATATAGAAATATACTTAATGACTACTAATAATATAGAGGAGTGTTTGATACGCAACACATAATGATAAACTGAAACTCAAAAGTCACACTCAAATCTAAATCACTTATGTGAGAATTTTATATAAAGCTTTAAAAACTATAAAGACATGAAAAATAATATTTTTCCACCTGTTTGTACACAGAAATCAATATGTACTCGTATTTATTGACTCGGTGATCGAATTCAATTCACATTCACGTTATATTCATAACAAGGATATGCCTCTTCACTTGACTTCCGATTAGCATGATTTTGTGTGGAATATTCCTACAAACAAAACAGATAATAATAATAATAAAAATAATAATAACTGGGGCAAATCACACACGGTCATCTGGCCCCAAACTAGGATTCCCTGTATCTTGGGAACCAGAGACTGATATACATACACATATACTTTTTTAAATACGTACATATATAGATATAATACACCCAGACTCAAAGCAAACAATGATTTAACAGATGATTTTACATTTGTATTAAACACATATAATTGTATAACTTGTTAGTGTTTTTATCATTGTTTCATGTCACGTTGCTCTTTACATTCCATTTACAGGGCAATTTTATTTATTATTTAAAAAAATCATTGGAAACTTTGTATAAGATAGATGACCCTTACCTACTTTGTATTTAAATCTAATTAAATACTTCTTACTTTTCTGAAGGAAGTTTCAAAATTCATGATGAAGTACATTAAACAAAACTGAGCCAGAGCTTTGAATTCATTTAACTCTTCCAAGTTTGTTTACCTGTCAACGCAGTTTAAAGTACAGTTTTACAAGTGAAGAAGTTCTAATTAAAAAGTTTTGAGATCAAAAAACGGAGGAACTACAAAGTTCCCAATATACTTGCAGCTTTGTGAGCTTCCACCCTACGCGACGCGGCGCGGGCGCTACCGATTGTTCAGGCTAATCTTGCAATTTTAACTTAGTCTTTAGCTATCTTAAGAGCCAAGTCAGGTTACTACACCTCTATCGAGCATTGATATCTTGATAAGGCTTTAATACAATACCACAGATTAATTAATAGTTAGTTAGTTAATCGTCACTTGAGTGCTTATTTGTCCAATCGACCATATTAACGAAAATTACTTTTAAATGCAGTTATCATATTATCCAATTTCTCGTCGATTGGTGTATGAATCTTATAATTTAGACTTTTAGAACATTAAACATAGAATTACCTGTTGACAACGCAATCTGTAAGAAATCATTTAATTTACGTGAAATAATCAGTAAAAACTTTGTTGTATAAAGTTTTGGATATGGAGATTGAACAAATAAGCACTCAGGTGACGTAATGTTAAATACTTTTTTCGCTTGTAGTACATAAAATAAATTGTATTTCCACAAGGAGAACAAAGATTTTCGCAAGATTGTCTAAGATATTTTTTGTATCGGTTTTTCTAGTTTTTCAAAACACAGCACTTTAAACGTTTCCTAGAATTTGATAAATGAAATAGGACTTCTTTTTGGGTTTTACATATATTTTATATCAAATCACCTATCTTTATTTGTTTTATACAAGTAGATGTACGTACCTATATTCAACCATTATTGTTTATTTTCGTAAGCTAACCACCCTTCAAAAAGCTAAGTGATATTTATGACTTAGTTATCGAACATAAACCAAATCAACACAGAAACCAAGATACTCGTACTATCATAAAACAAAACACAAACCATCTTTCTCCTAAAGAAAAAACGCCTCCACTAACGCGGAAAATACACCCGGGACCTAAAAAAGCTCCCCCTATTTATTAGACGAGAAATCTTAAACTATGTAATCATAAATTGCAATGTAAGCGAGACGTGGCACAACTATGGTGGCTGGAGGACGTTCCAACGAATTTATGGGTCGCAGTGCGGAATATAAATTCTTGCTCGCTCTCCAACGATGAGAACGCGAAAAATTTACACACTAGGCTCGGAACTAAGCAACTAGTTTGCATTTTTGGTAAATTTAAACAAGACAATTAGTAGATAACAAGTAAATAATTTACGTTTCACGTGTAGTATGTTGTTTTAAAATTTAGTATTAGAGAAATTAAATTAAAATTCAGGTACGGTGCCCTGTAATTAGAAATTATACTTATAAACAAATAATTTGCTTTATTTCACCTGATTTAAAGTAATAGAATTTCAAACTTTGTAGGACTCGGTTTGGTAGGGCATATTCTGAGCCTGCCTGGCTAGCTACCACCATCTTATCTAAATCTTGCCGCCAAACATCAATGTTAACGGCATTGATGTGTTCCAGCATGAAGATAAGATATCCATTTCCCACCCTGTGTTGGGGAATCTTGGTAAGCTCGTTTCATCACTTACGATCAGGTGAAATGATGCCAAGGGTTTATCATTTAAGGGTAAAAAAAAAATACCTTCCTAAGTAAAATATCCATATTTTGGTACACTCTGCATTTGTACCGTCGACAAAAATTTGAAAGCAAAGCGAAATATTCTTTGTGTTTGACTATACTCGTATTGCTGACTAAACTATGAATTTAGAAGCAAAGAAACAATTTCGCTGACGAGTTAAGCTTGAAATAAATAATAAAATGTTCTCGTTTGTGAGATTCTCTGTGGACCACGCCTTATTGAATTTTTGTCCTTTTTCCTTTTTTAATGTGATTTGATTAAATTTTACTTTGGAAAAGCTTGGCATTAGAAGTGAGAGGAATGTCCTATAAGGGCACGCAAGGAATTTATCGGGCGCTGCGACCCGCGTCCTTCCCTGTGACGTCGCTTTGCATAGGAATGTAATCAAATACCGCTTCTCGTGTTTATCGAAATGTCGATGGTTTTATTGTATTTTTAGGCGAGACATTCCAATTTTTTTGGATCAAATGGGTCAAGATTTTTTGTGTCCTCTAGATTTGGTAACATCTGTGCAGAAAAGTTAGCGATTGTAGAACGTTAACAGATTTTCCGAAAAGCGGAAAATGGAAGATACTATTCGTAAAACTCAACAACGTTCTCTGATACATCTAAGTAAAATATGAACAAAAAACATATTATTTTCGAAAAAAAATTAAAATGATTGTTTCGAATTTAGTGATTGAAAATAATCGAAAAGGTTCCTTGGGGAATGTTGTTCCGGTCTATGGGCAGCACTTACCATTACACCAAAAAAAATGTTACCCTATGCGTTGGTTACAATAGATCTACCTAGGCCGCTGTGATCCAGGAGCCAACTTTAGTCGTATCCCCCTTTACCCAAATAATAATACCCTATGTGTAGTTTTTCTAAATTCCACTGTCACGATTGCCCACGCTGACTTGAGACAACGGAGAATAGAAAAAATTACCCTTAACTTATTCAAGTGTACAATACTATAGTTTAACAAATGAAAGCGTAAACCTGGCCTTTTATTTAAAGTTTTTACATGGCAACAAAAAGAAGCTGTCAGAGGCTGTCACTGCTGAATGTTAGTATGACTGCCAATTATTGATACTTGTTGGCTGAATATTCATGTTAATTATTTATGTATTGTCGAGCGTAAGAAATGATATAATGATATTATTTGTAATGGCCATTCGTCAATGATAGATTTTATGGTAATTTCAGATTTTTCAGTGCAGAAATAAACTGCAGATTATCAAAATCAGTTTATGAAGTAGACTGTTTTTATGTTTATATTTATAAACAAGATGTACAAGAAGTCAATAAAATTGTAAAAAGCGAATTGTAAATTGTAATTTCAACTAGTATAAATATATTTTAATAACGATTTATCACACAAGTATTAAATATATATTTCCTGCTATAGGTTGGTGATACCACATGAAGATTTTTTGAATTTTCCGCGCTTTCTCAGGTTACGCTTTCATTTGTTAGACTCTATAATAGAACAATTCTATGAGTGCGATAAAGGTGGACATCCGATATTGTAGTCTACAGTTCACATTTTTACTTCTTCGTATTTCTCATAACAGCAAACGCTTTGTAGGCCCAGTTGATGAGCTGAAAATAAATTTAAAAAGAGACATTACTTCTTTATTATATATTCCATTTTTAATATTTTAGTATCCAAATATTGGTGCTGTGCAATATTATGTATATTTCAGAGCATTTGTGGACTTTTCCCAATAAAAATGCATAGTGCATCTTTACATTCAAATTATATTTTAGTATAATGTGCGCGTCAGGACATGCATATTGTAGGGTTACGTACTTATTTGTAATATATTTATTTGTTGTTATATTTATTTGCAATCTTATATTAATTCAATAATTTTCATTAACATCTCTCAATTAATGAAAAATTTATCAGTTTTCAATTAAAATTTGAATGAATTAATATTAAGATACGAAACTGAGATAATTCTCAATCTATTTTTTTTTTCTCATTACTCTTACATAGGTGATTCAAGTTTCGAGATCCAATATTTCAGAAACGACACAACTTCTCAACGATTTTGGCGGCAATACATCTAAAAGAACATGTTTTAAAATACTACTTAATAGTTGTACAATAAAAACCCCAAACGATTCATCTTGTCTTTAAAATACTAAAATTATATTTTTTTGAACATTGAGGCCACACTTCACTTTAAACAGACGGACAAGAGGACGAAATTCGTTGTAGGAACTATGGAATACAAAAACAAAAATAAAAACTGCGTAAAAATTAAATACCATTAATTAGTGTACCACTTACAATAGTGTAGGTGTCCAAAGAGAGTGTAAATATTTTTCCAGCGGTGACTTTGAGGGGTCGCTTGCATCTCTCAAGCAGTACTATGATTAACATATTGGAGCTCCTGTCGAGGGTCCACCATGGGCCTTCAAATGCTACATTGCCGATATCCATACTCTGTCGGATAAGACAGTTGTTTTAGCAGAATATAGGTAGGCATTACCATGTTATTGGTAATAAATAAATAAGTCCCTTATGGTCTACCTCAAATAGGGATGCAAATATTTCAAATACATGTCGTGTCACTATTATAAGTAGATATATTTTTCATTTTATTTATTACATTTTTAATATATCTGGCATAGTAATATAACAAACGTAGTACATCTCAAATTTATTAACCACAGCTTACTTATTTTACTAAAAGGTAATCAGAATGAAACGATATCTTTCAAAAAAGCATTCAAGCAAGCATGTAAATTAACATACAAACAAGAATGCAAGGACGAAATCGCAATCATGCATACAAGCGAGTATTCGACCGTCGAGGGGCTTCTATTATATTTATAGTTCTTTCTAAACAGAAAAAAGCAAAAGGTAAACAAACTTATTTGGCAACTGACTTTGAAATATGTCAAACTGCATAGTAAGTTTGTTTACCTTTTGCTTTTTCTTGATTGTTAAGTCTGTGTTCTCATGTTCAATATTGAAATCAATGAATATTTTTTTTCCTTGTACACCATCCCATATCGATGTTTGAGATACAGTTTTGTCAGTCGGCTAATTTGTTTCTAGTGCTGAATGGTGGTTTTTGTATTTATTAAGCTTTCAGATGTGAAGTTAAATATTTTCCGATATATTTGAGAAGGTAAAATTTCAAAAAACAATATCACTATCCTTTTGCAAGCAGTGATTTTTGCAAGGGACAAAAGGAAATATAAAACAGATATTCTTAAATCTTCTCTCTTCAATCCACCCCTAAAAACAAAGGAGCCTATCTGTTTTCCACGTCGTCCGGTTTTTCAATTCAATATTTCATTCCATACTAGTAAATCATTGCGTAATCCACCCTCACCTTCCAGATGAGCTCGTCCCCAAACCAGCAGAGTATGAACACCTCAATCAACATGCAGGTTAGATAGATCGCCATCCATATCATTTGCATCGGGTGACTGGTTGGCTCCTCGATCTAAATAAGAAAGGTGCGTGTCAACACCGAGTGACTTTTGAAAGATGCGGGTTCCGTAGGAAAAAAACAAAGTAATGTTATACATTTTGTTTGTGTGTGTGTGTGTGCAGTTGTACAAATAAAGCTTTTTATCTATCTACCATTAGCTTTTTGCCTACGGATTCGCTTGCAAACAATGTTATTATCGCTGTTATATAGCTATTAAACAATAAATATAGGGTGAGTTTAAATTAGTTCTTGACACGAAAGGCTATGCATGTGCTCATGAAAACAAACAACTTTCCCTAAGGAACCCATAGCCAAATCGCAAAAAAAATTTTGGTCTCTTCATACAAATCGATCGGCCGAGCGGCCAAATTAGTATGAAGAGTCAAAAATTTTTTTTGCGATTTGACTATGGGTTATTTAGGGAAAGTTGTTTGTTATCATGAGCACATTCATAGCCTTTGGTATCAAGAACTAATTTAAAGTCACCCTGTATATTCTACGATTATCTGGGAGCACGGAAGTGCCCCCGCCAAGACGAGCCAAGCGAAGCGCAAGGGCACTACCTACTTTTTCTCGAAACGCTTCGTCGTTTTTTTGAACTCTCATAACTTTGCTTTGGATGATGCTAAATAGTTAAATTTTGTGGTTAAACGTGTGGCTTGGCCGTTTTATTTCACACCCAATGAACGAATGCCTATGAAATCTTCGTGACTGTAGCAAAACGGCTAAGCCACGCATTTTGACTGAAATGTAGAATTTGTGAAGGTAGGCCTGGTAAAGTTAGGGCGCATAGATCAAAAATCTTGGCTCTACATGAGATATGACCACTTTTTCATATACTTTGAGTAAGGTGTAGTGTAGAGCTTGTAGGTTTAGAGCGTGCAGTCTTTAGAGCTTGGCTTTATACGAGATCTGATAACTTTTTCACAGGGTAAGCTACGTAGACTCGTCTTGGCAACATTTTTACATGAAAATGTTTTTGGTGGGATATCCTTTTCCATGATACTGGCTTTGTGAATGCTAGATTTTGTCAAAATTAGTTGAAGCGACGAAGGATCATGAGGATACAGTCAAACACATTTTAACATTTATTATGTTCGTTCAGATAAAATAAAGCTTTTTAAATGTTAAGCTATAGTGCTTGGAGTAGTCTAAACTCATCCTTGGTAGGTAGCTCAGTGGAGACTTTTTCAGTTTGTTAGGTAATCACACAAAGCTATAATTTTGTATTTTATTTTAATGATTATATTAAGACTATGAATTACTTTTTTATGTTCAAATCGCCTCCATGGTCTAGTTTTAGTGGCTTGTTTGCTTGCATCACATCTGGGGGTCGATTCCCGCCAGGGTCCAACTTTGTAGGACTCAGTTTGCTTAGTAGTAGGGCCTTTTCTGAGCCCAACTGGCTAGCTTCCACCATCGTATCTAAATCTTGCCGCCAAATATGAATGTTAATAAAGCATTGATATGTTCCGACAGGGAGATAAGATAGCCAGCTCCCCATTACGTTGGGGAATCTGGTAAGCCCGCTTCCATCTTCGGCGTTATCATCACTTACCATCAGATGAGATTATGCCAAGAGCTTACCAATTGTGAATACAACAAAATGGTGTGCTATATGTGTCTTTTTAGGGTTCCGCACCCAAAGGTCAACGGGACCCTATTACTAAGCCTCTGCTTTAGTCACTAAAATATATAATATAAATATATAAGGTGCTACTTTATTAGTGCCCGATATCCTAGTCAGTGGTTCTACTCCTGATTCTGATCAACTTTCCCCAAGGAACCCATAGTCAAATCTCAAAAAAAATTTTGGACTTCATACAAATCTAACAGTCGAGCGGCCAAATTTGTATGAAGAGGCCAAATTTTTTGTTGCTATTTGACTATGGGTTCCTTGGGGATAGTTGATCAGAATCAGGAGTAGAACCACTGACTAAAATATCGGGCACTAATAAAGTAGCACCCTATGTTTAAAAACTAAAGGGGGGTCCCCATACAAGAGACGTGTTTTTGGAGTTTCTTGTACGATTGTACGGAACCCTTCATGCGCGAGTCCGACTAGCACTTGGGCGGTTTATTTTTCAAATATATCCTGCTAAGATACTCCTGATCTGATAAAATATCGTTACATGTGCGTGTATTTGTGTTGCTTTTTGAGATCGAAGGTAGCACTTAACAGGAAGCCAATCCGCTGGGACTATTCAATTATGTACCTTTAAGAGCCTTGAAAAACCTACGAAAGTGGCTCGAATGTCTGGTACGCATCCCTAAAAAAACTGTCAAGTTTGAAAGATGACCAATGTATTTCGTGGAAAGGGACGGGTAGATCTTAGGGTCAGTTCACAACGAGACTAGACGCGGCACGATTTCTTTAAGTAAACGATACAATTAATATAAAACTTTTATAAATATTTGCTACATCAAATATTTTAGTAAGAGGTAAAAGTACAGGATACTTAGTGAAGGTACACAAAGTTGGCATCATATTAACGTCGTACCACGTCGCGTGTCGTTGTGTAATGATCCTAATTCTTGAAAGGCTAGATAGATCTGAAAAAGCCTTTATATCATCAAAGAATATACAAATAATGGACTCATATATCACTGATTTGTATAGCTTCGAAATGCTTACTTTCGGCCGAGCGATGGAGCGCAAAGCTTCTAAAATTACTCCTGTTTGTGGTTCGTAAATTGAGAAACTAGGTACCTACCACAGATGAAAACAAATCTCTCCCAGGTAATTTAGAATGGGTTCAAGATAATTTTTCGATTGCGGCCAATCTGTTCGTTCCAACTGCTTTAATTCTAATTTATATTCCGTTCTTATTTCGAAATTTAGTACCGAATACCGATCTAATCAACAATATCCATGTACTTGGATCTAATGAAATGAAACTACTCTCATCGAATCGAATTCTAAATTGGAATACCCAATAAATGTTGTTTGCATCGTTGTCAGTGACAACAGCTTCTTCGTTTTCCGGTAGAAGCAGCTAAAAGGTTTTCACCTTTTAGCTGCTTCTTTGTTGTCTTCAACAATGTTAAACTGTATACTTATAAAATAAAACCCGGGATCGACTAATAAAGAAAATACTAAATATATTACTACGTACTAATACTGAATAACTGATAACGTTATATTAGAGAATGTTGAGACGTAATAGAGATAGTATACACAGTTTTTTTTTTCATATATCGATCCGTAGAGACCCGTGCCTCTGGGTTGTTAACGTAACGATCCGTAGTCCAGTCTGCGACCAATGTTCTAATATTGATGTAACAGTATTTATAGCCTATAAGAACCATTGTAAAGATTGCTTTCTTTCTTGAATAAAGAAATAAAAAATTGCCATATAAATATTCTTATAAGTAAGTGGGTGAAATGGAGAGTGAAAGTTTGGTTGGATATTTTTTTTTTTTCTAAAAAGTTCGATGGCCGTTTCTATCCGAAACCTACGCGGACGACGAAGTTGCGGAAACTCCATTAGTCATAGTCATCTTTTAAAGAAACATATTCGAGCTCGAACGAAAGTTTTCATCTTTTAGATATTTTATTCACTATTTAAGTATAGGTAAGTAGTTAATAAGTGTGCGATTTGATAAAATTTAAAAAGAGATATGGGATACTGCGTGTAACTAACTCATTCGTCTAAAAGACTCAGAGCCGGGAAGCAGTCGCAGACCCTTCCCAATAAATTAAATTGTACTTGTCCCAGAAATTTTGCATAAAATAAGAGGAAGGTAGCGGAAGGCTCCCTCCTCGGACATTATTGAATTTCCCCTTATTCAATCGTTAAATCGCTTTCTCTGTTCATTTTTGAACTTGCATCTTTGTGCATTTAATTAGGCCAATGATCGTTTAGTGTAGAACCCTTTGTAAAATTGTGAACCATAGCAACCTGATTCTTTTACTGTGGGTGACTCTTCATACTTCAGTCCAATTTATTTACTCTCGCAACAATATGAACTCTTTAAAACCGATTTTCGCGTCGTCCTCAATCCCTCTGGGAGAGTACGTCGCATTGCGCACCTCACACCTCTCAAAGTTTCATAAGTTTTATAAGAGATATGAGGAGAAGGACGGCTCCGGCCTTCGCCGCCTTGATCCTGGCAGCCTAGCGTTTTACCCAGGCCCCCGCAATCGGTTGTATTAGGCATAAGCCCAGGGATAAATCCCTAATACTATTTTGATTGCGGAAACATCACCATCGTCGAAGAATATTCAGTCTTCTATAGCATCATGACTCTTATTTGAAACATGGCCGCAGGATTCTTGAAAGAGGACATTTGCATGCCCCATGGTTAAATCAACATTCGCAGGTAGGAGATAATTCAGACTCTATGAAAGGAAGCCAGCTGACTTCAGGACTACGTCCCCATTCGGCGAGTGGAACTCTCAATACCGTTGAAAGAAGGCCTCAACAGAACCTCATGATAGAACCAACATTCGAAAGAATATGGCCACATCCATTGAATCGATACTTGTCCGACTGAATAAAATAAGCAGCATAATGGTCACGCAACACTCAGGACCCAAGCCCTGCTATGCCAATTCTACGTGAAAGGATTGTGAGTCCCCACTGCGAATATGACGTAAATAGCGAGTGCGCAATGCCAAATATGCCGCAGTATAAGTATTCGTTGTATCACACAGATACGTTGATGTAGATAGAGTTGTTTCCAAATCAAAACCTCTCTGAGATTTATCCATTCGAACCAGCACTGTTCCAATGCCAATTCATCGACAGACTAAAACACATATTGCTTAGTCCCGGATACTTTTGAGCTGTTTCACAGCGCAACGATATATCCATCGCACTCGTACATCACGTTCAATGATCCAGTTTCAGCAACAGTACTTTGTCAGAGTCTCCAGCAATGAAACATATTCGGTGTAATCCACATAACCTAAGTTATATGGTCGAAATACACATAGCTCTTGGGAACCATGAAGTTATTCCTTTTACCTGAATATTTATTTATCGATGCTATAAAGTGCAATACTGTAGGCCAGGACTTTGCCCATTTGCTACACAATACCACATCGTCGAGCTGCTCCGCCGACCTTCTGATGGATTGCTCATCTAGCCCCGCAATGCATACTAGAGCCCAAGCTCGTACACAATCGGTTACAGGCTTTCGGAAGGTTAGCAGATGTCACTCGAGCCATCTAGAACCCTGCTTGCGCAGTGTTCATGCCGCATCCGTTATCCAAACACGGGGGGTCACAGTACTTAAACCGTTTCCTCTCTGGCATGCCTCCTTAGTCAGCTCTCTCCAGACGAGGTCTTTCATCTTTCAATGAGCTCCCGACTAAGACGTAGTGTTCCGAGGCAAGTGCTTGCTGCAATGGCACCAAAAATTGGTGGTGTTAACCGCGATCTCCACGAACAGTAGCGTCTGCTCTGCTGCAAATGGCGTCGAAAGTTGGTGGTGTTAGCCACGCTATCAACTGCAGTAAACAAGTACGACTACGCCATTGGCAGATAACAGTCACCGAAACAACCAGCTTATAGCGCCCTAGTGAGTTGCAAGCAACGACACCAAAAGCGACTACATCACCGAATGTTGACGGCACGTCCACGTCAAGCGGCTGTAGCGCCTTAGTATGTTGTAACGGAATCGAAAGTTGGTGGTGTCAGCCACGCTATCAACTCCAACAAACCAGTACGACTACGCGCTGATACATGGTGTGACAATCCAAGACATCTGCTGCAGCGCCCTGACACAACAAAGCGCTTACGCCGACGTACATGGAAGGTGTTCCACGATATTGGCTGCAGCGTCGTGACACATCAAAGCGCACACAACGATGTACATGGATGGGGGTCCACGATATTTGGCAGCAGCGCCGTGACACATCAAAGCGCACACAACGATGTACATGGATGGGGGGTCCACGATATTTGGCAGCAGCGCCGTGACACATCAAAGCGCACACAACGATGTACATGGATGGGGGGTCCACGATATTTGGCAGCAGCGCCGTGACACATCAAAGCGCACACAACGATGTAAATGGATGGGGGGTCCACGATATTTGGCAGCAGCGCCGTGACACATCAAAGCGCACACAACGATGTACATGGATGGGGGGTCCACGATATTTGGCAGCAGCGCCCTTTCCTCTAACACCGCGATTACTAGTTTACCGCTCGACATTAGGCACGAGGGCCGACTCAAGCAGTCAAACATAGCAGCCATCATGGCAGAGCAATACAGTCTTTCATGGACACGTCGTCTACATCTCCATAACTATGAACGCCGTCTCACCCCGGTTGGACCAAAGTCTACTGTGAAGTTGTTGACAGCTGAACCTAGATAGGATTCAGACACGCGTCCACTAGTCACCGATCCCTCTACGGAATGACTAAGTTTTAGGGTTTGATAAAGTTTAACGAATAAAAAAACAAGTTAGTTCGTTTACCATTTGCATGGCCTAACAAACAGACTTGCGATGAACGTCCAAGTACCTGTTTCAAGTGAGGAGGTAGGCTT
Organism: Coleophora deauratella; assembly: GCA_958295455.1. NCBI lineage: Eukaryota > Metazoa > Arthropoda > Insecta > Lepidoptera > Coleophoridae > Coleophora > Coleophora deauratella. Next base: position 6,816,777 of record OY282408.1, on the reverse strand, counting down.
ACCCCAACAACCTACACTAGACAGTGTACTTATCATTGCTCTACCTCACAGCGCGACGAGGCCTCAATCGCGCCGTTATAGTAAACCAACGATATGTTCGTTCAAATACAACAGATGGGCAAGCCCAACATGTTGCCACGTCTCAGAATACACAATTCAGTGAGACGGTAAGGAGCGAATAGATGGTTGTGAATCATCTAGACGCGGTGATTCTGATCATTGAAGATCTCGAATCGTATGACTCCGCAGAGACGTATTGCGTTCGAATGCAACAGATGGGCAAGCCCAACATGTCGCCTCGTCTCAGAATACACAATTCAGTGAGACGGTGAGGTGCGAATAGATGGTTGTGAATCATCTAGACGCGGTGATTCTGATCATTGAAGATCTCGAATCGTATGACTCCGCAGAGACGTAGTGCGTTCGAATGCAACAGATGAGCAAGCCCAACATGTCGCCTCGTCTCAGAATATAAGATTCAGTGAGACGGTAAGGAGCGAATAGATGGTTGTGAATCATCTAGACGCTTGTTGCCGTCGCTCGGCTCATCGCTATTGCGACTTCTTCTTTCTTGGTCCTTGGTCCAAGTATTCCACACTTCGCCTTCAGAAGGTGCTCCACTTCACTCTTGATCGGTATTCGACGTGCCCGTCGTCCACCGTTCGCCTTCTTCTTCCTGTCAACAGATTGTAACTGTTACACTATCGCTTTGTAATCAACGTCGGCAGTTTACGTTGTTACTCATGGATTCTTGATCCATGCTATCGCATTGTGTTGCCATCAGAAGTATCTTCACATCATCTACCTGCTCCGCCTTCTTCTTTCTGCGAACAGAAGAAGCATAACATCATTACTTTGTAATCAACGTCGGCAGTTTTCGTTGTTACTCATGGATTCTTGATCCATGCTATCGCATTGTGTTTGATTAAAACACATTCTATACCTCGATCCATGGGGGCCTCATGGTCGGGCATCGTGTAACTTCCTTGATAAGGAACGCTTACACCTCCACTCGTCAATAACTGTATCTCGCCATACAGATTTAGATCATCGGTACGCGGTAAATCGAATGTCCGCTGTGTCCAAGTTGAATATCATGACATTCACGCACTCCCGCCTCAAGTCGCAATGCCGAGGAAGGCTCAATGAAGCAGACAATTCCTATGAACGTTGCCATCACTCTTATTACCACCCACCGATGTCGTACTTTGTCGATTAGCCTTTTACCCAATTCAATGCTTTCTTACATCTACGGCTCCGTAGACTGCATTGTATAATTTTATCACCTAAGTGATTTGGGTCGTTTGATCTAGATGCTTCTTCCACCTGTATATTCACAGATTGCATATCAAACGCAGGCAATACGTTCTCACTCAGAGAATAGATAGTTTGGTTAACCGTGCTTCTTCCATCTGTATATTCACAGATTGCACATCAAACGGTTTATGCCCTTGGCATTATGTTCTCACTTCAGAGAATAGATAGTTTGGTTAACCGTGCTTCTTCCACCTGTATATTCACAGATTGCACATCAAACGGTTTATGCCCTTGGCATGGTGTTCTCACTTCAGAGAATAGATAGTTTGGTTAACCGTGCTTCTTCCACCTGTATATTCACAGATTGCACATCAAACGGTTTATGCCCTTGGCATGGTGTTCTCACTTCAGAGAATAGGTTGTATGGTTTATCATGCTTCTTACACCTGTATATTCACAGATTGCATTAAACCATCGTAATGGGGACTTCATTACGTAGTGTTCCATGACTGTGTAACTTGTTCAAGTTCAATCAACACTTAGACTCTCTTACAGGAAGCATTGATCATTTATAGTCCTTAGACTTTGCTTAATCTTTTCAGACTAAGAGATATTGAAGATCACTTTACAATATCTTTTGAACAGAGATAAGACGACATGCAAAGGTTCTACCCCGGACATGCCCCCTTACCCTGCGATTCGCAGTCGAATCTTATCTTTTTACTCTCAAGCGAGTAATCACGCATATCATGTCGTTTAACTTGTGCACAACGAATTCAATAAACTCGGAATTTGAGAGACATCCACTTAAGGCCCGAAAGCACTCATGATCATCTCGCCGTCACCCGCGAGAGTTCTGTAGCTTTAAAACATATGCAACCACAGTCCTCCCCCAGGCTACATAGCAGCAGGTGTATTAAGCTGTCTATCGCGTGCCAACGGCACGCCAGATATAAGCTTGAATACTTTCAAAATGTACGATAGCACTGCCTCACAATGTCCGCTCGGTCCTTGCTCTTTGTCAAAACAAACAACCTAGCGGCGCATTCAGCAGTCGTACAACACAACGTTTATCAGCGAACATCTACGTCATTTCCCTACGGCATTCGTGACGATCTCGCCTTTCAGCTCGATTCACTAGTGCAACTTACACCTTGCGCCGGCAATGGTGAAGTACATCAAAGACCCAAGGTCTTTTCCCTCCCCTCTCATAACATAGGCGATGACTCTATGTTATTTGCTCGTTGAGCACTGCATGCTTCGCAGCACCGTGTCAACATATTCGAGTTTATAGTCAAACGTCCCCCTACGTAGACTGTCTGCATATCAATATTAACCGGCTTCGATTATTGAATGCTCAGCTATATGTGTCCCCTCAAACATCATATGCTTATGAACCATGGGCTCAATCATGGTCATATCGATCATCCATCGTTGCGCACCGCATGCCTTGCAGCATCGTGCCAACGTGATTCTGTTTATAGTCAACCACCCACACGTTGACTGTCAGCAGCTTAGTGTTAACCGGCTTCGATTACTAAGTGCTCTGTGATATGTGTCCTCTCAAACATCATATGCATATGATCCAAGGTCTGCATCTTGGTCATACTGATCATCTACCGTTGCGCACCGCATGCCTTGCAGCACCGTGTCAACATGATCTTGTTTATAGTCAACCACCCACATGTTGACTGTCAGCATCTCAGTGTTAACCGGCTTCGATTACCGAGTGCTCTGCAATATGTGTCCGCTCAAACATCATATACCCATGATCCAAGGCCTGCTCCTTGGTCATGTCGATCATCCACCATTATGATCTCAAAAACCTGGCTAGGGCTTTTTAGCTTCCAAGCTACATCGCCCACAGCCTCGTCTGATCCTAATTAGATCATATCATTTTGCCACCTTACGTATCACCGTTCTCCGCCTGATACCGGCGCTCCAGCAATGTCACAACATCGCTATCGACTTTCTAGTCGTCCCCCGGGGTTGTCCTAACATAGTCTATACGACGGCCCTACAATCCCCTTACAGCTGTATTTCACCCATCGCTTCTATACTGGTCCCATGTATACGCGCGACGTCTTTTGCAAGCCCGCTAGGGTGGTCGCGCGACTTTCTCCGATTTTCTTTAAACTACCCATAACTGTGCAGGGCACAATCCTAAGCATCCCTATCTAATTTAAAATCGAATATTCCCCAATTTGACCTAGTTATTAAAGAAAATATTTTAATACACGAACTGATTTACGGACCGCGACCGTCCGGGTATCGACCTGCGACTCTCAGACGACGCGCGCCCCGCAGCCTGCCGCGAACAGACCGACGACATAGGCTGCGCCTTTAATACACGAACTGAACCATGGACATAGTCGTTTTTCTATAAATTTTCCTAACTTTATCTATCTTAGAATTTTCGAACTTTGCCATTTATTTTCGAAAATTTTTACAAGTTTTTATGACTTTTCCTAACTTTTATTTTTCGAAATTTTCTAACATTTTTCGAAAAAATTTACAAGTTTTTCCAACTTTTTCCTAACTTTTATTTTCCGAAATTTTTCAACATTTTTCAAAAATTTTAACAAGTTTTTATAACTTTTCCGAACATTTAATTTTCGATCATTTGCATCATTTTTACTTAATTTTTCTAAAAGTGTTTATGGATTTTTCCTACTTGAACCAAACATGATATTCCATCCATTTCACCATTCTTTCCACCAATCCAATATCTGCGAGCCCTTCATCTTTTCTACAAGCTTTAGACCATCGTGACAGTCCTTAATATAATTCACAGCTTTATTTGGAATTTTAAAGCAAAAATTTTATTGGCATTTTGATATATGCCGGAGGGTGTTACATGCGGATAGAAAAAAAATTAAATAATTTAATCTGCAGCTTGGCTAATAATTAATTGTGGCTAAAAATAAGTGTTGGCAGCTTATCGACTTGTTATAGAAGTTCCTTGTTCCTTGGGGGAGGCCTTTGTCCATCAGTGGTTGTCTTTTGGCTAATGATGATAAAAGTTTTAAAAATTATCGAATTAACTATGGATTCCTTGGGGAAAGTTGTTAAGTGTCATGAGTTAAAGCCCCAGTTTAAATAGCTTAAGCTGATTTTATACACCTTGTACAGGGTATAAATCTATAGGTACGTCAAATTTTAATCAGGGTTTCTACTCCTGATTCTAATCAACTTTCCCCAAGGAAGCCATAGTCAAATCGCAAAAATAAATTTTGGACTCTTCACACTAATTTGGCCGCACAGCAGCTGATCGATTTATATGAAGAGTCCAAAATTTTTTTTTGCGATTTGACTATGGGTTCCTTGGAGAAAGTTGATCAGAATCAGGAGTAGAAAACCTGATTAAAATTTGACGCACCTGTAGATTTACATTCTGTATAATGTTAATGATACCGTACCGTCAAGAACTGTATCCCAACAAGACACAGCACCATTACACTCAGCATGAATTGCAGCGCCGATGCCAGGCTGAAAGCACTCTCGATCATCGACACGTATCTGAAATATTCAATTATCATTTACATTACCTAATGTTGCGCCAAGACACTGCATTGAATCGTCCGTAATAGACGCAAAGGCCATTAATTGATCGATACCTTCATTAAAATCATCATCCACTCATTGTTCGCATACTTTTCTGTCATCTCAATTTGTCATCGACACATTTTCCCTTTTTTTTCTGTTAAATTTGCAATATTAATATCATATAAGCGATATTTGATATAATGAGTAGAGATGAATTGTAGTGCTTTCGCTTTTGCTTTCGTATACGACTAAAAAAGAAGTAAAAACTATGGTGCACCATTACCAAAAGCATTATTTGTATTGGATGAAATCCCAAAAAAAAGTTTCACATTTCAGATCATCTGATTGATTTGTATGAAAGGATCCTATGTATCGGCAAATCTGCGATCGGCAAAGTCGCGGGACAAAAGTTGTTTAGTACCATGACTATTATGACACCACTATCTTAAAGTGTTCATAGAAGTTATCTATTTCGTTACATTCTATATAGCTTTATTTTCTATTATATGGGGAGAGAGAGGTTTGTTAATAAGTACGTAAGATTACACGTAGGTATCAATATTTTACAAATATCACATAAAAAAATCCTTAAACCCCACGCGTGGCAAAAAATGTATATGTGTGCATATGTGCTACCTTAAAATGGTATTGTGATGTGTGGGTGCAAGCTCTAACTCGATAAATTCTTTTTATGGTCCTTCGAAACACGTCCGTCACATAATCTACTGTTCTTAATTTTCAGTGTAACCATCACTCTCTTCCAAACGATAACGCAACGAATTCAAACCGCCATAATCCCTGTTCTTTTTCACATTAAGGCTTACCTTATAATGCTGTTGTGATGTATGATGCAATCTCTGAGGACGGCTCTCTGATAATGTTCCTTGGGGACCCCTCCGTTACAATTGCTCTCTGCAAAATCTCTTCTCTGCCGCCGCTCCGCCATCAAATCGAAATTTCGCAAATTGAATGAGAGTATCTCGATTTGACCGACTAAAAAGTTAAATACGCTAATAACTAAAAGTATTTTAAACCGTCGATGGCTCTACAATGAACCAGAAGTCAAACCCTAGCCCATGTACCAATTATTAAAAAATAGATAAACATAGTAGAGAAAGAATCGAGAAAGAAATGATGCATTGCACAATTACGTTCTTAGTTGCAAATCTTGTTGTCCCACATGTGACCGCAAGTGATGTCTAAGAAACACCAGGCAACCATTACAGGTACCACTGTGCCTTAGGAATAGAACGTTTAATTGTGCGACGCTTTAAGAAGAAAACATATTTTTATAAATACAAAAGGTGTCCCAGGTCCAAGGTGTGTACAATCCTATAATTATATATGTTACCGGCAATCTGTATAATCCGGTATTCTATACAATACCTAGGCAATGTATAGAATACCTGGAGCATCCAGGCAATGTATGAAATATTAATTATTTTATACTTTGCCTAGGTATTCTATACAATACCTAATGCACCGCCGGCAATGTGTGCAAAAGACGAGAGTGGGGAAGAGGGAGACGTGCGAGCAGGCAGCAAGCTGCGTGCGATGTAGGTGAGAGGACACGCGCGTCGTACAGTGAGCTCATTGCGTAACTGAGTAATATTTTTCTTCAGTTTTCTTCTGTTTCCTGAGTGAATTTATTTAGAAATGGCGGCCGACCAACGAGTCTCTCATAGGTACCCTAATTGTTAATTTTAATAAAGTTGATTTTGAGCCAACATAAAGTGTTTTTCTATTCCGTCATTTTATAGGTAGGTAGATACTTACAAAAAATCGATAAATACAGACCAAAATCTATTTATTTTACACATTACCTGTAGACCAGCAGGTACTCTATACAATACCTGGGCATTGTATACATTACCTAGGTAAAGTATGTAATGATCAAAAATATTTATAATATTTCATACATTGCCTGAATGCTCCAGGTATTCTATACATTGCCTGGGTATTGTATAGAATTCCTGATTTATACAGATTGCCGGTACTACACTACTTATAATTATATCAGATTTTATGCACAAAAAAGTGTAAATAAATCTAGTTTGAAATAAATAAATAAATGTGTAGCAAATCTTTACGTGAATTTGTACTTGTGTCTGTGATTAGGATGCATACTGAGAACTTATCAAAGAAATTTAGGCACTCCCTAAATTTCATCCAAGTATCTCGTTAGAAAAATACTGAGTTTAAGAAGCTCCAACACTTAATACTTGTAATTAACATTTGGCATTGGCCAAAGAATAACATTAAAAAAATGTAAAGTCAGCAAACATTATACATTCAGTCAGATACATTAGAACAACTAGCCTACATGGACTGTTGTTTTAGTACAGGAAATTTCAAACTTTATTAGGTACAAAGTATTCCAATATAAATTCAGTGATTGCTTACGCGCCGATGTGATGAAAGCTGCCAGTATGGTGTCCATTACGCCATCAATTATACAGGTCGCTGGCTTATAATAAACCTGTATGCAAATGGAAACTAATTAGATATGAGCTGAGCCTGCATAGCCTAGCCATAAGATGGATTTCGGTAAAATACTCACATGATGCAAATAAATAATTTCGTACGCTGGCGATTGGTACACATCGAAAAACGGATATTCCACGTTAGTCGGCAAAATGTTGAAACTCTCTGTCATCGGCATAATAATCCCAACTGAAAAGCCCATAAACATAATGTTATGCTCAATCGTTCAAATAAATTTTACTCAATAAAATACAGTCCCTTGATAAAGTGCACAAACGAAAAGGGGTGAAATTAGAATCAATTTTATCGACAAAAAAACTGCAATATAAAAAAGCACTTAAAAATGCAAATTTCTCGTGTTTATAAGCATTTGGCTACTGTAATCGTTGCTTATTATTTCCCATGTGTAAGCTATGTATTACTAATGATTGACGTTTTTATTTATTGTTTTTGGCAATTTATGCAATTTTTCGTAAAGAAGAAAAGCAATAAAAATTTTAGGGGTTATTTTTAAATAAAAAAAATGTTTTCGATTATTTCACCTTTCTTTTGTGCACTTTATCGAGGGACAGCGCTTTATCAGATTTCACTACTTCCCACGCAACATCATTTTGGCTGGCAGATATTGAATTTATAAAAACAATAAATGGCATGTCACGTCAAGGTGGATGGAATAACCAGTTTTCCTAGAATCTCATTTCCCCCATAATAGTGTGTGATAAAATTTGGTGAAATATTAAATTACAGTTGAGCTCCAATTTATTTTTATTTACCGGTTATTGCTGTTTATTGTATTTTATTATACTATTTTATTTCAGCAAAAATTCACTGCACCTAATAGAGAAAATACAAAAAAACCGTCATTAAAAGAGAATATACCTATACCTCCTTATCTTGTAATTCTTATTTCATACAATTCGATTCTTGTTTTGTAACTTATGTTTTTTTTTAATAATGCTAGCAAAATATATAATAATTATATTATAGTGGCTACAATAGGAAACATGTATTCTGTGAAAATGGACTCATTATTATAGTTAAAAAATATTTGGCCGTCTGAAATACTGGCAGGCAAGTGGTGGCTATTCTTAAAATCATTCATTATCACGGCAAATAAGTGTATCTAATTAAGATTAAATAATTTATTTCTTCTTACGAATTGCATGTTTACTATATAAAAAAATAGTAATGATAAAATGTTAAAGTGTGAATTGATTGTCAGGAAAAAATTGTGAGGACGGTAAGGGTTGCTAAGAAACTAGATATATGTATATATTTATATAATCTACTGAACGAATAACTTTAGTAATTCATTCCTTATTTCAGTATACCCATCACTCTGTCAAGTAATCGTCAGTATGTGTTTTCACGCCATCTTCGTCGAAGCGTTAGGAGAAAAATTGGAACTTGATAGAAATTGGTATCGTAATGGGAGACAATTTTCTAGAGAAGAGTGATTGGAACGTGAAAAAATAATAATACGTGGTCATTTATTTTGCTGTTTGTAGAAGAAATGAGAAAATCAATGTGTTTTATCAATATATAGTACATTAGATCAGTGCCATTCTTAATCGAATTGAAAGATATCACAGCACTTCACCTGAGACTGATTCGTTTAGGTTTGCTTTGTTGTTTTTTTGTTGAGCACAGCTCCTATTTACTTAGATATTTGAAGTCCACGATAACATAAAACAATTTGATTTGAATATAAATTCTAAAAGTACCAGAAACAGCTCCCACACAAATGCTGGAATACGCCGTCATAACAAAGCGAGATCTCTTGATACTCTGGCGCAATATGGCTCTGTGTTCCGGCTCCTGGGGTTTAAATTCATCGCAGTGAAGGTACTCCAGCAGTTTCAGAATTTTATTCTTGTGCAACCAGAACGAAGCTATCTTGAAATATGTATACATCTCACTCAGGAATAAATATAGTCTGTAAAAAATATCGCCAGTTCTTTTTTGACGTGAACTTGGCTGGACACGCTCCGCGTGTCTAGATAGACGATTTAAGAACCTGTTGTTTTGGAAGTTGGTTATTAGTTGGTTGCAGCTTAAACTCTTAAAAGGGAGAGAAAGAGTGAGAATGATCAAAAAACTATAACTTTGAGTTTTATTTTTTGTGTGGGAAAGTGGTGTGTCAAATTATACCCTTATTTATTTGGGTTGTGTGGTGTTATTTGTAGTTGTACTATTTTTAAATAATGCATATTATTTTAGTTTTTAAATTTTAGGAACTGCAGTTTTAAATTCGTTATGATTTCGTAAAAAAGTTACCTTTTTAAAGACTAGTCATGATATTAGATAATTATGCTAATAATAATTGTTTGATCATCATCATATCATCAAGAAAACGTCCACCTCCACTGCTGAACATAGACTTCCCCATAAACTTGTGTTCACCACAATCCTGATGCAGCGGCTTCCTATATGTCTGATTAGGTCATCAATCCACCTGATGGGGGACGTCCAATACACTTTCCAGTCCATGGAACTACTTATAAGGTATATTATCTTCATAATATGTCACCTATTCCATTATAGGCCTATATCGTTCTATCACAAAAGTGCAAGGACGAATGTGCCAATCAAATAAATTTCGGTTTCAGACCGTATCGAATACATATCTTATACATAAAGAAGAAATATGGTCTACCCTTCAGCGATGTTTCCAATGTCTCCTCTCCGCTTTAGTAAGTAAACGACTTCTCCAATGCCCGGCAAAAAACATACCAGCCACAACACTACGATTGTGTACACCAACTGTATCCAGAAAAGTATATTATCCGGCTTGAAATTGTTAAACCACATTCCGTAAAACTTGAGCCAATAAACGTGCACGGCGTGGTAAAGTCTAGGATTTAGATCCTCCCACGATTCTAGTACCCCGTAAGGTAGTAATGGCTTAAGCACATCGAATTTTGGTTTCATTCTTTCAGAGAAAATATTCATGGTCCTATCCAAAGAACGTATCTGAATCCTTTGACGTGAGTTCTGAATATGTATTCGTCTCCACATTTGTGTTTTATAGGCACAAAGGGGTAGCCGAGTGACGCTAAGTGGATATTTTACATTATTTTGTAAGGCATTGTTAAGATCGTGTGCTTCTGAAATTAATGATACGTACATTTTCCCTTTTGTCGTGTAATGATGCACTACACTGTGAATTTAACTCTTAGATTATGACAAAAAGTAAAAGCATCTTTACGGAAGATTTCAAAGAATTTCTAAGAAAACCTTACATTTTATGAAAAAGACGTTATGTGACGTTACGGTGAGGATTATTAAGAAGCTTCTAAGAAAATACAACATACCCTTAATTTAATGAAATATGTCTTCGAAGGCAATTATTATAATTACTACAGCGATATAATAACCCTCACAAGAAAAGGTAGAGCCTTCTTGACAGCAGATAATTGTATTTTCGAAGACGTCTTTTAAAACATTAGTAAGTATTAAAGTAATTTTCAGGCTAAACACAAAAGGGGTGTTATTATTCTTTGCGAATATTTGAATAAAAGCCTTAATGGGTCTATTTTGAGCTGAACGCAAGAAATTGTAGCGAATAGGCTCCCGCGCCGTGGCGGAAATTTACTAACTTTGTACCTACATAGCGTAACCTGATTTTACTTATATTCTTAGGTCTTTTATCCTTTGCGTTGGATTTAAACCAAAGATGAAATTTTTTGTAGACTTAGGTACAATAGGTTGCTTTAATACACTTAAGAGAGTTTTAGGTGATATTCAGAAACGTTTTCTTTTAAAATTATATAAAATAAAACATATCTATAAGTAAGTTTAGAACGTTCATTATTTCTATCATAGTGAAAAGCCTGGTAGGTAGTCTAAATATTTACTAAACAAACACAATTTGAGAGTCTAGACGTCATAAATTTATTAGAGCATTACCTGAAATTGAATACAAAAGGTCTATGTATCTTGAGTTTCGTAATTAACTTAGTTATGTCACCGTCAGATCGCAAAATTCTGTAGTTGACGCTTTACTTCGTGGTCTTACATAACGTAAGCGGTATTTTCACGGTTTCAATCCATAAAATTACATCAATCCTATAATCCTATGAAGCGAGTATATTCGAACGTGGGCGATGTATCCCAAGCACCCGACGATTTTGCAATTTTTGAATTGAAACCCTTTTTTTCGTGAAACTCTTTCTTCTACAAGATCGTGTTATAAAGTTTCGTTAGGCGATTTCCTGGAATTTCATTAAATTACACTTTCGCTCATGAAATAACGGACTACCCGATATTACGGTGACACATATACCTTGTTGAAACACTGTATTTAACTGATTTAAACCAAGTTGGCTGATTCAAAGCCAATACTAACACTTTCATACAGATTTCACCTACTTTATGTAATAGTAAAATAAAGTGCTGTGCTACTTGTACTAATTTTAAAGTAAGGAATTGAAGATTAAAACGTTATGCAAGACGACGACCAATACTTTGTATAGAATAAAAAAAATGTGTATAGAAGTGGAAAATTATAAATGCTACTCATGAAACTGAACAACTTATCACAAAGAACCTACACACCTAGAACGATAATTGACTCGAATTTCAATACTAAATGTAAAGAATTGATCAGTGGAAACGTTTTGTATGGAAAGTGCGAGCATACTATATTTGGTTCTACGATTGTAGAAAAATTTTCAAAGTAGCATCTAATTCCTATTTTCTACTCCTCAAAAATTCACCCTGTATAGATATTGATTTCATTTCGCTTCCAACAAAGACAGCGTTCGGTCGCGGGTTCCCGAATTACAAACATGTCATTATTTTCCTAATTATAACAAAATTAATACGTTAAAGAAAAGCTGCTAAAGCTGTTTAAATTAAGTTTGGTGTATTGAAAGGCCTGACTTCGAAGGAAAAATGCATCGAGGATAATTTTCGCAGTCGTGTGTCTGTAGTCACATTTAGGTCTATTCATTCTGAATAAACCGTTTTGTAAATTTTATATATTGCGCTTATGTATTTAAGTAATGAGAAACTTTTAACACTTATGAGTAAAAAATTCAAAACGCAGTAAAAGGTAAACGCTACGCATTTTCCCAAAGGAAAATTGACCGAGACCAGTGGCGACTTCTCGTATCGGAGGCCAAGACACGCTTCAGGTCGCTGAGCCAGGGGAGTAAGTGAGTAAGTAGTAGTAAAATTGATATAAGTTGCGCCAAAAATTGACTTTCAATTCAAAATTTCTCGGTTTATCATATGCAATATCCAGTATTTGTTTTGTTCAGCGAATAAAAAGTTATTCCGCATAGCGCCTAAATAATTTTTTCCAATCTCAGTTTCAAAAGTGAAACCAAAACAATGTAGTTACAACTTGGCAACATTTGCTGTAAGAAACAATCGTACTTTTCACCCTGTGCAGACGGCAAGTCCTTGCATTTTTCCAATGCCTCCTCTTTTCCTGATGATACTTTATAAGAGGAGTTATAAATCACACCACTAAGTACCTTTCAGCGCTCACGGCGCTCACTGAGTGATCGCCGGCTTACACCATAATATGTCATGGGAAAAAGTGATAAAATATGAAACGATTTATATGATTCGCAACCAGCGGGCGCCCGCAAATTAGCATAATCACCTTTAGTCTGGCGTCAAAACGAAATTCGAATCATAAAAATTGTGCGGTGAGAGCGTGTGATTGATTCATTCATTCTGATGTTTAAAGAACAAAAATTGTTGAAGTGTAAACAAGTCAATTACATTATTAATTATCGTATGTAATTGAGCAGTGCTCTGAAAAGCTTAGTATTCAGATTTCTCTTCATTAAATTGATGAGACAGATTTAATATCACTTTCTAATTAACCACAAAATCTTTCAGAAGGAAAAGCCTAGGTAAGTAGGTACATTATATGAGTAAAGGTATTTGACGGTTGAGCGGTTTTATTGGACTATATTGAATCAGTATCAGGTCCAAAATACCGCAGTCCCTCAAGACTAAAGTCTTTGACCAGTGTGTGTTGCCAGTGATGACATATGGATCCGAGACATGGTCGCTTACTATGGGCCTTATAAGAAGGCTCAAAGTCACCCAAAGGGCGATGGAGCGTGCTATGCTTGGTGTTTCCCTACGTGATCGAATCAGAAATGAGGAGATACGTAGGAGAACTAAAGTTACCGACATAGCTCTCAGAATCGCTAGACTTAAGTGGCAGTGGGCAGGGCACATAGCTCGTAGAACAGATGGCCGTTGGGGCAGTAAAGTTCTCGAATGGCGACCGCGCACCGGAAGGCGCAGTGTGGGCAGGCCCCCGACTCGGTGGACCGACGACCTGGTAAAGGTTGCAGGAAGCCGCTGGATGCGAGCCGCACAGGACCGGTCGGTGTGGAAATCCTTGGGGGAGGCCTTTGTCCAGCAGTGGACGTCTTTCGGCTGATAGATAGATAGATAGATATTGAATCAGAGCTAGAATTCGGAACATTTCACCGGTTGTATAGCGGTGTAGTATTTGAATAGTTTCTCCAGCGAAATGATAGTAGTACCTTTAAGATAGAAATAAAGTAATTTGCCTACATAAAAAATATAAGTTTTTGATTGGCCGAGTGCTTTGTAAATAATTTAAATCACGGATCAGAAAACTTTGCTAAGCTAACCAAAACAATTGAAATGTATTTGCTTGATTATGAACTTGTAGCGTGTAATGTTGAAAGTATTTTAAAGTTAGGTTTAATAGATCTTATAAATGTCGCAGTATGTTAAGAAAAACCGTATCACTGGAAAAATATTTGACAATGCTGAAAAGAACGTCAAAAACAACCGACTTTAATCGTAACAACTACAATTTTGCTGTGTTTTTTTGTTTCTGTTGATTTTTTCAAAAAGCGCTGGATCAATTTCAATAAAATTTATATGGGACCATCTCTGTAGTATGACCTATCAAACAAAAAATAATTATCAAAATAAATTCATTATTGGCGGAGTAATCGCGTAACAAACATACAAAAAAAACATACAGTCGAATTGAGAACTCTTGTCATTGGTGTTTGATCAAAATAATTACCTATTTGCACATTGTACCTATATGTTTTTTGTTGATCCTTTCACATTTGTTTGTAATAGTATGCAACTAAACTAACTATAACTTTGTTGTTTACCCGAATCATGTAATAGCATGTAAGAACTTTATTTAAAAAAATGTGTTGGAGGGAGTTTCTTTAGGGCCCGACGTTTCTTCTCTCTCCGCAAACACTTCTCGAAACGTTGGGTATACGAGTTCCGAGTGGTAGGAACTTCGAAAAGTGTACAGAGATACCTAGTTCGAATAAATATGATTTCATTTCATTTCATTTCGAAATACCAACATTTGAGCCTCATGTCGCTACACATACTCGTATAGAATACACCGCCTTCTAATCTAGGGATCAGCTTAACAATTGCAAACTGTTGAAAGCTGCATAAAACGGAGCGCACTAAGTGTTCGAAACGATTTAAAGTATTTGTATCGCTTACGATTCTTCTGTGAACATCCGACAGCTAGTGAGACAAATGGGTTCTTCCCACGCGATATGCCGACATTAATTAAACAGCTTGCTACCTTGTTAGAGGGGAGGAAGATTGCTATCTGTCAGCAAACACGCAAATCTGAAGGCTTTAGCCTGGCTCCTTAGAACGAGGTCACTTGTGAATGGTGACAGCCTACGTGATAGTCGATTGGTGTTTTGCATTGTTGAAACTACTATTTACGGAATACCTTTTACTTTATCTGTTGAAACCTTGATACTTTCATGCTATAAAACTATAATCCTATTACTACTTTCAGTTGATGTTCGATATTCTGTATGTTTTAGCAAAAAAGTAGGTATAAGTAGTGCTACTATACAATTTATTAATATTATTTTTTCTGCCAAACTCTTATATCAGACAAATATTTTTGAGACTTGTTTGCCTAGTAACTGAGATATAAGATCTCATACGGCGGTGAAATTCGTCTTATTTTTACATATATACCTATTAACTGCAACGCGCTTAACTCAAGCATACCCTCCATATCGTACTGAATTAATATTATGAAATTTTGTTTGTGTTTTTTTATTTAGATTTTTTAGCTTACACAGTGATCTAAATTCTGACAGTAAACTTGTCATTGGTTAATAACAATGAATTATGTAATTGTAATGTAAGTGTTTAACAGTCGATCCTGGAGTAGATTTTTATCGAAATTGTTGTTGTTAAAAAATAATGAAAATCTTAGTGACTATGTTTTTCTGCAATTTTAATAAAAGAGCTATTTAGTGATCCACTTTTATACATTTTTGATTCAGTTAACTATCCGATTAATAAATTATTGAAGTATTTCTTCATTTTACATGGACTAAGAACTGAAATACTTTAATTAAAAAATTAAACACTTTTTCTACAATGACTAAAGATATCGCCTGTTCTCCGAAACAGCTTGACATGTTGATATGTGTTTTCTCATCAGAATTTCTTCAAGTGGGAAAGGTACACCACTGTAGGACCTCACCAGTGTGGGTGAGTGGCGTGCCCTACGCCATCAATCTTAGCGATAATTAGCTCACGACACCAGCCAGCTCTAATGACGCAAGACTAGGCCCGCCCAAATTACATGTGGTAAACAACTTTGGGGAGGAACCGTTAAGAATATATTAATTAAATAAGACACATTTAGCAGTGAAAACTGTATTCCTATATTGTTACAAGAGTACTTTTATATGTATATATGGTTTCAAGGCATTCTGGACTCCTCTGCCATACTTTGTTTTTTATATTGTATTTTAAGGGTTAAAAGAGTTTAGAAACAAACAAACTGCTTGATGTGTGGCTGTTTTCCTGTGTGACTGTTTGTAGCATCGTTATTCTCAAACGCGTGGACCGATTGAATGTTTTTTTTTTACTTGAGAGCAGGTTTTATCGTTGTGGTTCTTATCTGTGTTTGGTATAAAAGGATATAGGAATTTTGTGTTATTTGACTGATACTGTGTGGTAGAAAAAAAAATGAAATGTATTACATGTAAAAGGCATAACACCATGGGATGGCGCTATGAGTGCGTTTCTACACTTGATTCAAAGTGTATGTTTTCTCCGGGTATGCAGTCACTTTAATTGTTACGTTCTTTTCGAAGAAGTTATTTAATATAATGCAGTAGTTACAATAAGAAATACGTTTGCTTCACGAACAAGAGCAAGGCTTTTAAATATCGCACGGAGAATAAGAAAAAATGAACTATATAAATACAAATCTATTTGGGACAGAACAGACGTTACAGATGCTAGTTCAGTAACATTAGTATGAGCTTTCACTATGTCGCTGTAGTTAGCGATCACAAAAATATGAAGTTTTTATAAGTCTATGCTTTTCAAAGGATTTTGTTAATTCGACGATTTTATTTAGTACAAATTACTTCGTAAAGCGGGTCAAGCCACATATCTTTTAGTGGCATATACCTGCGGCCGGTCGGTCAATATTAGTACCTGTCAGTAGAACGTCAACCTCAGTACCCAGTAAACGGTGGGAAAGCTCGTTAGGGGCCATTTTTTTCAACCTGCGATGAAATTTGGAAGCGAATGCTCGCATGGGCAGATTGCTTGATTGACACTGATGGCTGAAATGTGTAAAATCCCTGATGCAATTCGGAATATGAAAAGCGTTGCCGCGTTGTATGAAAGTTGGAAATCTTTTGAAGGAAAAGAAAAATCTGTTCCAAAGTAGGTTGTAAAACGTAGTGACAGTGATATGATAACATATTCTTTGGTAAAAAGGAAGGTGAAATTGAGTTGATCTCTAGTTATTAAACAACTTATGCACGTTTTGTTTTCAAAGTAGATGTCTGCAGAAATATTATGTTTCAAGACAAAAATGCCAGCGAACAGTTTGTTCAGTGTAGGCTTGATTGTTTGTTTATATACTCTTTATTGTACGACAAAATAACACAACAAAAATTTATGAAAAAATATATGGATGCACAAAGGCGGGCTTATCCCTGAAAGGGATCTCTTCCAGCCAACCTTTCAAACTATAAAAGAGACTTATAATTAATAACAGGAGCAGAAAAACACGTACAAAATAAGAAAGACAGACAACATTATCTTAACTAACACAATGACATACATAAATTGTTTAAGTTATAAATATTAATAATAAAGATATAATAATAATAAATACAATATACAATACAATATAAAACGATAAATATTATATATATATAAAGCTCATATCGGGTTGAGAATATTTAAAATTGTTTCTTCAGACAAGTCTTGAAGGCGGCAGGGGTGGGGACATCCTAATGTCAACCGGCAAGTTGTTCCAGAGACGAGCAGCATGGACGGTGAAAGATTTTGTATAGGTGTCCGTGCTATGAACGGGAATGGCGAGGGCCAAGTTTTTGCTGGAGCGTAAACGGCTGTCCATGGCAGTGCGGAAATGGAATCTCTGCCTAAGATATTGCGGAGCGACAGGGTTGAATAGCACATTGTATAGCAAACACAGTATATGGGAATTTCTCCGCTGATGAATGAGAGGTCAGCCCAGCTTATTGCGGTACTCCGAAATGTGGTCATATTTTCGTAACCCGAATACATAGCGAATGCACTGATTTTGCAGTCTCTCCAGTTTATCTAAAAGTTCCGAGGGCGGGTCCAGGTAGACTACATCCCCATAGTCCAGCAGAGGAAGAAGAAGAGATCGGACAAGAAGGAGTTTAGTTTCCACTGGAAGAAAGTTTTGCAGACGTTTTAAGGAATGAAGACAGGCAAAGACTTTGCGGCTCACTTCATTTATTGGGGCAGACCAGGAAAAAGTTTGATCCATGGTGATGCCTAAGTTTTTCACTTTAGAGGAGAAGGATATAATATTATTGTTAAAGGCATATTAGGCATACCAAGTTCCGTAAATTTTCCAACGAAATGAAAGCTACTAATTACTATAGCTTGGATCTTTGAGGTATTGATGAGGAACCCATGGAGGGATGACCATTCTGCGATTGTAGCTAAGTCAGTATTAGCAACCTGTATGGCCTGATCAAAGTTAGACAGAGGTGCAGCAGTGTAAATTTGCAGGTCATCTGCGTACATGTGATAGGATGAGGAAAAGCACGAAGTAATATTGTTAATGAAGATGGAAAATAGGATAGGAGAAAGAACACCACCCTGTGGTACGCCGGCAGTAAGTGGGTACATGTCAGAGCATTTTTCGTCGACTTTTACTAGCTGGAAACGGTTGGAGATGTAGGAGCGAAACCAGGAGAGAGCCACAGACGATAGATTTAGGGAATCCAGGGTACCGAGCAGAAGATCAAAATCAACCGTGTTAAAAGCACTACTGAAGTCGAGAAGGACTAACAGTGTGAGATTTTTGTTCTTAATGTTTGCGGAAGCCCTACTGGAATGGGGATAGGAGTTTGTGTCTCCGGAGGTGTTTCGTAAGGCGGTTGTTGACAAAGTGTTCAAGAACCTTTGATAGGACAGGAAGGATGGAGATATGCCGATAGTCAGATAAGGAGCTGGGGTTGGGTTTTTTAGGGAGTGGAATAATATGGGCGAGTTTCCATGAGGAAGGAAAGATGCCAGTAGAAACGGAGCAGTTGAGTATGTTGGCGAGGATCGGGGAAATGTGTTCATGGATAGGAGTAATCAAATCAAGACTTAAGCCATCGTTACCAATAGCCTTAGTCTTGATTGATTTAAGGATTTTCAGGGTTTTCTCAGCAGTAATCTCTCTCAGCTCAAGGGGATTGGAATTAGGTCGGGAAGTATTGGCTAAACGGGACAGTGCCAGTTGTTTCGCGGAAGGATCAAGATGAGACGGCGATGTGCTGAAGTGGGCGTTTAATGCATTGACGTCGATGTCTGCGGAAGAACCTGTCTTACCCACTCCGAGTGACTTTAGAAACTTCCAAAGCTTGCTGGGGGGAGGGAGCAGTTCTCAATACGGGAGTGGATATGGAGCCGTCTGGCGTTTCTACAAAGTCTATTACATCGATTGCGCAACTTAATATAACGCTCATGGTTACCATCTGCAGGCTCATGGCGGAATTTCAATCGAGCTTTATCGCGCTTAGCCATCAATCGTTTAATTTCAGGCGTGAGCCAGGGTGCAGGGTAATGTTTGACCCGGACTGGCCTCAGCGGTGCGTGTTTGTCATATAAACCAAAGATAATGCTATTAAAAGCTTGAAGTTTGGCATCCACGTCCGCTGATAAAAGAACCGGGTCCCAGTCAGCTTCGTGGAAGTCTTTCATGAACGCCTGGTGGTTTATAGACTCAAGATTGCGTAACAGAAGGATTTTATGACGTCTTTTCGGTAGCCGGAATTTGAAAGAAGCATAGATCAAGTCATGGGCGGAAAATGCTCCAGCATTAAATTGACCATGACACGCAACTAATTCTGGGGAAAGATGTTATGATAAGATCAAGTAGTGAAGGAGGTCCATTATGGGGTAAATGAGTAGCACAAAGAGAAAGGCAGTGTAGATCAACTGAGTGGAGAAGAGATAAAAGCTTTCTAGAACGAGAGTCATTTCTGATCAAGCATGTATTGAAATCCCCCATAAGGATCATATGATCAAACTGGCTATAGAAGACACCTAACAGGCTTATATTTTCAGTAGAAGGCGAACATTTTAAGATAGAATAATTGTATAATGTAAATTATTTACAAAAAAGAATTTTCAATAGGAGTGTATAGTATATAGCAATAACAATGCTTAAAACATATTAGTGTAGATGCATCTTACAAACTCTTTCATTAATAATTAAGTTAAAGAAGTTCTACTACTTATGTTGTCATATTTTTTTAATGTGTGATATTATTTTTGTCATGTATATATGTACGTATTTGTATATACTTCTTCATATCTTTGTTTCTATTATTTGTATATTCTTCCGGCGCCAACAATTTGGCGAATTTTGCTTATGTAATTGTACAAAGTTTTAAGCAGGCCGCTAGAAATAATTATAGTGCATCATAATTTTGCTTTTCACATTTTATTTTAACCCGCGACTAATTACGGATTCCCTGCACTATACAATCCAGAGACAGATATATACATATTTATTATCAGCAAACAAATCTGCTCGTAACACAAATGTTTGCATTGGGAGGGGATCGAACTAACGACACGCCATCGAGTCACATAGTATCAACAGTTAAGCTATTTACACAAAGAAACAGGTGGTATCCAAAGCATACTATTATCTAATCTGTGTCTAAAGTATCGCTAGCAGCAGAGGAAGCGCAGGAATATCAGATCAAGCGATCAATCTTCATTAATCACGTCGATCGGCGCTAACTTCTAATGACTTGTTATTAGGCCAAGACGCGGACCGAATATAGCCTTCGATCGGTTTACATGTGATGTGAACAGCTTTACTGGGTAATGCTGGGTCATCGTGGATCTCATCGTCGTCAAAGTAAAGGTAGCGGATTTAACTGAAGCGTAACTAAGGTATGTGTAAAGGTGTAAGTAACAATTTCTGAAGGATCCGTCAACATCATTACCAGACAAAACGTCTACTGCTGAATAAAACCTCTCCCAAGGATTTCCACGATGACCGGCCTTGCGCAGCCAGCAATTAGAAGCTTCAGGCGACCTTCCATTGATTAGCTAATATTCATACCTTACAATGTTCTTAAACAAGAAACAAATATACATAAATAGTCTAAGCAATGTAATAAAAACCCGACTACATAAAATGTATCTTGTGTGAAACTGAAGACCAAGACGAATCAATAGGAATTATTAGTAAAATATATACAAACAGCTGAGAAACATTACTCCTCGCTTGGGCGTCGGGTAAAAAATAGGTACGTTTTTATGCTAATTGGTCCGCTAATTGACCAATTCAGTTTTTCTTTCTCTTTTTAATAAGGTATAGTCGAAAAATGGGTCTACGTTGCAATTTCAGTAGTTATTACGAAATGTTCGACATTTAAACGTAAAATTTTCTGCTAAATTCGCCTTTTATTCATTTCTAAACTGATCTGAACCACTTAGCTAAATATTGAAACTGTAAATTAAATACAATAAAATTAAATCAACACTACTTCATTCCGAAAGCTTACTTAGTATACTAATTATTATTTGGTTTAATGAATGATCAGGGAGTTAATTTAATTCTGAAATCGTGGTATTCCGTTTTAATATTACCACACCAGTCCGCATGTATAAACAAAACGCTTTGACGGTTTTGAAGTCCGATGTATGGATTTTGAAGTTCGTCTTGATTCGCGATAAATTTTATGCAGTCGGATGTTCTTGTATAAGTAATTGCTTAAGTTAGATTATTGAAGTGCATCATCCTTATTATTATACATAGAAGCCGAATAACATCTACTACTGAATAAAGGACTCTCCTTAGGATTTCCATTAATTCCGGTCTTGGGCTGTCCGTATCCAGCGGCTTCCCGCGACCTACAACATATCACTGGTCCACCGAGTGGAAGGCATGCCTAGGCTACATCTTCCGTTGTGTAGTCACTACTCGAGAAATTTCCTGGCACAATGGCCATGTGTATTGATTGAGATCAAACATAGCTAACCATTATGTTGAAGTTATGTCGCGATTCCGTTTTTAAGGTCAACTGTCAGCAAACGCGGCACCCATCTTGCTGAAAGCTTTTTGTACCCACAATATGGGGTAAATACGAAAAATTTGTTCAGCCGATATATTTTCAGTACTCGATGGTCTTCTAAAGAAATTTTGTGGATTTGATTGAGTGATTGATTGATTGATATACTCTTTAGTACACACACAAAAATAATATTATTATAGGATTTGGTTCACAGTATCGACAGTAGTGACCTCAAATGGCCTTCCTAGCGATCTGCTCATTGTGTTGTAAATTAAATGACATCAGTTAAGGAAATCATTCGTTTTATTTCTTATTAAACATTAGAAAAATATCAGAGACACCATTACAGAAACGATATTTGACAGCTAGTAGCACACACGAAAAGGAGGGTTCGTTCAGAAATTATACCAAGCACAATCCGCACCAGTTCAGAAACGTTAAACTGTTTTTGGTGGATAAATATTTGCCTTTTTAACACATTGGTGGTGGTACGCCACTATCAGAATTCAGTGAACTACTTTATGTAATATTCCATGAGACGGAGCAGAATCCCCATAATATTTTTTCAACTATTGTTCCATCTGCTTTATTGTTTTAGTTTATAAAATGTAGTGTTGTATGAGCACACAAAACCGAATTTCTCCTTTTTAAAGAGCAACTCATCTAAAAAAAGGTTTATTTTCGCGCCAATTTTATGAAAAAGAATTGGCTTAGCAAGGAGTTTTTAATTATGAAACAAAAATAAGTTATGAAAAAAGTTTTTATTTAACCGTAAAGTTGTTAGAAGTCTGAAAAATAAAAGCGTAACCTGAGAAAGCGCGGCAAATTCAAAAAATCTTCATGTGGTATCACCAACCTATAGCAGGATTTTTTTTTATTGAATACTTGTGTGATAAATCTTTAATAAAATATATTTATACTAGTTGAAATTATAATTTACAATTCGCTTTTTACAATTTTATTGACTACTTGTACATCTTGTTTATAAATATAAACATAAAAACAGTCTACTTCATAAGCTGATTTTGATAATCTGCAGTTTAATTCTGCACTGAAAAATCTGAAATTACCATAAAATCTATCATTTACGACTGGCCATTACAAATAATATCATTATATCATTTCTTACGCTCAACAATACAACAAATAATAAACATGAATATTCAGCCAACAAGTATTAATAATTGACAGTCATACTAACATTCAACAGTGACAGCCTCTGACAGCTTCTTTTTGTTGCCATGTAAAAACTTTAAATAAAATTACAGGTTACGCTTTCATATATCAGACTCTATTTACTGTACTAAGGTCTCGTTTAGTCCTTCTAAAATACCTTAAAAAAATATCTCCCCACGAAACTGTACAGGTCTTACGAGGAAGCTTTATTTACTCAATTCGCAAAAAAATGTTGTTTTTTTTTTCATATTAATTCAGTTCTATGGATAAAAAGACAAGATGATTTCTTTTTCAGTTACATATTTTATTATTATTATTATTATTTATTTATTCCAAAAACATAAAGAAGGACCCTTTAATTATCTCAAATAAATCCACTGTAATAAAAATAACAGAGTTCGTTTACGATTGATTCAAAAAGTAAACTGAAAAGAGATGAAAGTAAGGGTCGTGAATTTATTGTGAAGTCAGAAGGCAATCAATCTTCATTAACAAAGTACAGTTGCCAACGAAATATACTATACATAGGTGTTATGAAATCGCGAAATAAATTCGGAATTTTCATACATATATCATTCAGCTTTGTATGGGAAGTAAAAAATATTAAGCAGTCATATAGTTACACCTTTTTGTTATAAGCTCCTTTTTTTTGTTCTGATAGTAAAGCTGCTCAATCCTATGTGTAATAGTAATACCAACATAGGTCAACAAATCAAAAGATTTATCAAAATTAAAACTACGTTCTTCATTGGAATTTGATGTAAATCAAATGTTAATTAAATAAGGATTATTTTTAGGTACGGTGAAAGTGTGCATTGTCATGCGACGCCTAACCATTTCAGGACCTATAAGGCTGCCCCCTTACAATCTATACAAGTAGGCCGAACATAAACCTAGTTACTATACAGAATTCTCTATGTAACAAGAAGGAACGAGCAGGATAACCGTAAGTGACGACCGCTTATAGGTTGCCAATATACTGTCACCTGGGAATTAGCGGCAGGGTATTTGTTTGTTTGTTTGTTTGTTTGTAATCTCTTTATTGCACAAAACATACATTTTACAAAACAATATTGTGTAAATAAAATAAATAACAGTTTGTACAAAGGCGGACTTATCCCTGGAAGGGATCTCTTCCAGTCAACTTTTGAGCAGGTAACTTGAAAAGACATTACAAAGACGGGTAGCAAGTTTTGCACATACTTAACAATTACAAAGAATGAAAATAATAATAATAGACAACACTAACTTAAAATGACAATTTAACAAGATATAAGTAAATTAATCCAACTATTATACATTAGTTTATAATAAACATACTTAATATAAACAGAAACAAAATATATTTTATAATGTATGTATTTATAATGCTAGTTTGTATTAAGTACTTTAATTTGAAACTATGTTTTAAATTTTTGTTTTATGTAATTGGTTTATTTTTAAGATACTCGTGCGCTACCTACCTGTATTTTATGTTTTGTCTCCGTGTCCCCGGGTTGTCTGGAAGAAATCGCTTTCAGCGATAAGACCGCCCAGGTTGCACCACTACATATCTTTATATTTGTTTTTATAATGAAATTGTATTTTGTGTGCAATAAAGAGTATTTATTTATTATATTATTATTTATTTATAAACAGATATGATAACATATATAATACACTACATAAGGCTAATACTATAAAGTAAATAGATAAGTAATATAATTATAATACATACATAAGTAAATAAATAAATAGCTCAATCAAGGAATTTTGTTATATCTCCAGTGCTTCAGTAGGCTGGACTTGAAAGAGGATACTTATGAAATACTAAAAATTTTTCAAACATGGCTTCTACTAATGAAACTGAAGAGCTTTCCTAAGGAACTTACTAATTGATCAACTGATACGCCAATTTTGTATGGGAAGTCCAATTTTTTTGAGAATTGATTATAATGAGATTCATAAGAAAAAGTTATGTTTAACGAGCAGAAGCTACTGTTGAATTTTGTACTGAAAATAAAATGGTTATTTCTCACCAGGCCTAACCAGCCCTAGGCATCATTTCACCAGATATTAAGTGATGATGCAAGACTTAGATAAGATGGTGGTGGTAGCTAGCCAGGTGTACTCAGATCAGTTTGCGGGTGGTAGGACCTTGTGCGAGGTCCGTCCGGATCGCTACCACCATCTTACTCGCTAATCCTGCCGCTAAGCAGCAGTGCTTGCACTGTTGTGTTCCGGTGTGGAGAGTAAGACAGCCGAGGAAATTACAGGCACAAGAGGCATTTCATCCTAGCCCTCTAGGTTGGCAACGCATCTGCAATCCCCTCCGGGGTTGCAGGTGTCTATGGGCAGTGGTGATCACTTACCATCAGGTGACCCACTTGCTCGTTTGCCTTCCTTATCACATAAAAAAAAAAAGAAAGAAAACTTACCACCCACCAAAGAAAACCGAGTTCTACAATGTCAGAGTCCGCCGGGAATCGAATTTATACATTGACCAAAGTATTGAAATGCAAAACGGTAGAGTCACCTATTTGAAATCCCTGTTTGTATTATATGGGTCTGGTTCAGTCCGTTCTCCTCTTCGATAAGATAGTGGTGTTACAACTATAATAATTGTACATAAGAAAAAGTGATAAACGGTCTACTTACAAATTGAACAGAAACTGCCAGGATCTTACTACCCTTTCTAGATGGGCTCTCTGGGAATTTAATGCTGTTTGTTTGTAAATTCTGTATTGCAATCAAAAGTATACAACACATCAAAATAACACAGGAAAACATATACAAAGGTGGACTTATTCCTTACGGGATCTCTTCCAGTCAATCTTAGAATGTAGAGAGGAATTATAATTGAAATAGGAGCTATAGCAGGAGCGAAAGTCACAAACACGACTATTAAACGATTATTGTTCTATGAAAGTCTGTGATTTGTACCCTTTTCTGAATTACTTACATAATTATAAGCTAAATATTTGTGATAAGAATTTAGCATGGTCATGAAAAAGGCTACAAAATGTGTGGAAGTTCTCTGTCAGCAGTTTTCAATTCACTTGAGTGAGTGAACTCATCCACACGTAGTGTATGTGGGTTATTAGAAATAATATAGCCTTGTATTGTCAACAATACAAGGCCTACGATTTGAACGGGGTGCGTCTCATTTTATATAAAAACGGGAGACATAATTTCATTTCAATAACGCTCAAATGCTATAATTATCATGAGATATACCAACAAATGATATAATTTTGTTGAATATAACAATTAAAACCTCTAATGATTACATTATATAAAATCGTTTGATATAAAATTTATAAGACATATCATTATTGTGTTAGGTTTGATTGATAAAATAACCACAGAACGATTGCTTGCTTGCTTGCATACTTGCTTGCATGCTTGCTTACTTGCTTACGTGCTTGCTTGCATCTAGTGCTTTTATGCTTCACAAATAAAATTCAACTAATTTAGTATACAAAATATATTTTATAAAGAGTTCAAATTTTAACAGGCGTTTAGTTTCGTCATCTCCATTGTTATATCTTTTAAATAATAATAATAATATCCGGGACAAATCACACACGGTCATCTGGCCCCAAACTAGGATTCAATTATATTATTATTATTATGCAGAAATATAAATTTGGGCTACTCTGACCACTTCGCGCTAGGCGAAGCGACAGGAGCTACTCCAGCAGAAGCACAGTCGGCTGGAGGTCAGTGCGACGAGGAGAGAAAGCGTCGGACAATCCGGGCATTGTCGAGGAGGACTGCCTTTTGCATAGCCGCTATTATCGGTCTGCCTCGAAGTCCCAACCGCCTAAGGTTACGATCCAGGTCAGCAGGGATCAAACCATTAACGGACAGGACTACAGGAATGATTTCAGTGGATTGCACTTGCCACACATCCGTAACCTCGTGCACCAGGTTAAGGTACCGTAACCTCTTGTCGGCATCGGCTTGCACGAGGTTTTCACCGTGTGGAATAGTGATATCCACCAAAAACACCCTTGACTGCGCCCGATCCATCAACACGATATCAGGTCTATTATGATCAATAGACCTGTCCGTGATGATGTCTCGGTCCCAGTAGAGCTTGGCGCGGTCGTTTTCGAGAACCGACTCCGGCGTGTACTTGTAATACGGCAACCGGCGAGCTACGAAGCCATATTTTAGAGCGATCTCTTGATGCAGGATCCTGGCTGCTTGGTTATGTCTGTGCAGATACTCAGTATTACAAAGAATCGAACAACCGGAGGTTATATGGCGCAGGGTTTCACCTGGCTGTCGGCACAACCGACATACGTCCAAAGTACCGTCTTTCATTATGAACCTCCTGTAGTTGTTCGTCTTTATTACCTGATCCTGTATTGCACAGACAAAACCCTCGGTTTCTGAAAAGAGGTCTCCGAAACGCAGCCAGTGCACGGAAGCCTTCTGATCTACGAAGGATCTGCAAAGAGCCTTAAAGAATCTTCCGTGCAGCTCTTTCTCTTTCCAAATGGCTTCCCGCTCAGTAGTGCTAAGTACAGCCGGCGCTTGCCAGTTCTCTTGGGCCATGGATAAAGGGGTTAGTCCTTTATCACATACTATGACAACTCTATGCAAATCACTGTCGATTTTCGCCAGGAAATAGCTTCGGAGGCTGCATATTTCACGGTTGTGCATTTGTTTTGCACATAGAAGGCCACGACCGCCATTCTTCCGCGGAATATACAGCCTCATCACTGACGACCTCGGATGATGCATCCTGTGGAGTGTCATAGTAGTGCGGACTTTCCGATCCAGGGCATCCAATTCAGTCTGTGTCCATCTGAGTATGCCGAAGGTGTACAGAAGAACGGGGATGACCCAAGCATTGATTGCACGTATCTTGTTAACGCCCGACAAATAGCTATTGAAAACTTTTGCCAGGCGCTCCCAAAACACGTCACATACTGCCTGTTTTACCTCCATCTCGTTCACACCAATGCTCTGCAACATACCCAGATACCGGTATGTCTCAGTCTCAGAGAGGGTACGAATGTTCATGGAGTCACTATTGACTCCATTCGAATGCACCACCCTACCTCTCTCTACATGAAGGATCGCACACTTATCCACCCCTAGCTCCATGTTGATGGAGCTGCTGAAATTGCAAGTAATTCTCAACAGCTCCTCCAACCGTGTTGCATTTGGGGCGAACAGCTTGAGATCATCCATGTACAAAAGGTGGGTCATGCGTAAGCCCCCTCTCTGAAACTGAAATCCCGTCCCTGATTTCTCGAGCAAAAAGCTGAGTGGATTCAGAGACAGGCAAAACCAAAGTGGACTCAGACAATCGCCCTGGAATATACCCCTCTTTATCCAAATCCGGTCTTCCGCATTCGACAGCCGCTGACCATGGAGACTAAGGATCGTACTCCATTGCCCCATACATGTACCGAGGAAGTCTCTAACTGTACTATCAATCTTGTACAGCTCGAGAACTCTCATTAACCATGAATGGGGAACCGAGTCAAAAGCCTTCTTGTAATCAATCCAGGCAGCGGAGAAATTGCGTCGATTGCGGTTCACCAATTTGCCCACGACCGTGTCAATCAGGAGCAGCTCCTTCGTACCGCGACTCCCGCCCCTACATCCATTCTGAGTTACCGCCATGATGTTATTCGCCTCTATGAAGGCGTCTATCTTGGCCTTCAGAATGGATGTTAGTGTCTTATATGTTGTAGAAAGACACGTAATGGGGCGGTACTGGCTAGGGTCAGCGGTATTGCTCGACTTAGGAGCTAAATGAGTGATCCCAGTAGTCAAGAAGTTCGGAACCTGACACTGCTCGAGTGCTTGCTGGAATTGGCTGGCTAAGGTCTCGTGACTAGCATAGAACCACTTGAGCCAATAGTGGTGCAGTCCGTCGCTTCCTGGGGTTTTCCAGTTCGGAGCTTTACGGACCGCTTGCGACACGTCATCGGCACTAATGGTCACGGGGTTCATAGGTTCGATGCTATCATACGCCTCCTCTAACTCAGCCATCCACCGCTCCTCGTTGTGATGAACGGGCCTAGACCACAGGTTACGCCAAAAGGCCACCATTTCCTCGTGATCTGGGCTTTCGCCATTGTTCAACAGGTTGTTCAGCAGGTTGGTCCAACGATCTATAGAACTTCTTTTGATCACTCATGAAGAGGCGATTCTGGCGAAACCGGCCTACTCGCTCCGAGTATCGCCGAATTCGATTTGCCCACGCAGCTATCCGTTGCTTCAGGTCATCGATGCGCTCTGCAACTAATCGCATTGCATGGCGCCCTGCAGGATCAAAGTCTGATCCTGCAAATGCGAGCCTAACAAAGCGCATCACTCGGGGCCTGGTGTTGCCCGACCTGAAAGCGATCAGTTTGCCAATGAGGACCCTTGCCTTAGTGATACGACGCTCAATCCTCTTTTGCCAAGCCGGCTTTCCCCGCAGGGCGGACGTGCGAGCCGGTTCTGGCATTTTGGCACCCACATACCGACAGACCGCCATTGCAGCGCCAAAAAGGATTGAGTTTGTATCACCAAGGTCGCTGCTACACGCCAAATATTCTGGCAGCATGCGATTTACGGCCTCAATGACATCCCGATTCCGGACGCTAAGGGGCAATCGCGGAAGCCGCGGCCTCTCCTCAAGAGGCAAAGTGCGGACTTCCTGAATCGCCTCCTCAAGTGTGCTCCTGATTTGCTCTAATTCCTGGGAAATCGTTTCAGTCTCAACATCCTCACCTGGTACTTGTGAGGGGTTATTAGGTGGTTCAACCACTTGCGGCACATGCGCCGATAAACGCCGCGACCCATTTAATGAGGACCTTGAGACCGGAACGACTTCGCGTCGCAGTCCTTCGAGTTCGGCCGCGCTAAATATGTTCGAGCGCAATATATACCGAACTCGGTCCGAGAGGTTTTGCTCCGAGACAGACAATGCGGGCTCCAAGCGCAAAAACTCTTGATGCATCCTCACTCGATACCCCGTCCGACGAGTTTCTCCCCCCGTCGCACCGTAGTACGCTCGCATGAGGTTCTCATTTTGCAACCTAGACCATCTCATGCGGCGTACTCCACCAGCGGCGGGCGCCGCTTGCTGGGCCTGTGAAGACCCTGCCGACGCCAAGCCCACTGGTGGCGATGATGGAAGTGACCGGCCAGGTGTTCGGGCCGGTCGTGATGCGCCAACTCGCATGCTGCCGCGCCTGGCATTAGCGTGACCAGACGCGCCCCGGCGGCCCCCGGGCAGCGACCCTATGCGTCTTTCCTCAATTGAACTTTCCATCATCTTTTTACGCTTGACCGTTATGGACCCCTTTATTTTTGTACCCGGGGTCAAATTGGAATTCGGCACGGTCAACACCGAATCCAGGGGGTACTGACTAATTACACTGATGAAGAGGCTGCGCTGTCACTGCAGCCTCTACATCAGTGGCGATGGGGTCGTCACATCCCTACGCTAATTATTATTCAATTATTATTATTATTATTATTCAATTTATATCTAATATATGTTATATGTTCTCAATAGTAGGTTAAATGAGTTTTATTACATATGATTGTTATATTGTATGTTTATTATACAGGGTTACTGGGAAAGTCGTACTGAATATTAAAACACGTTGTTATTCAGGTGATTTCTGATGGATTTTGTTACATATTTTTTTAGGTTATATAAAAAAATTGAATAATACACTGAATTTTGGACAACTGGGTTTATTTATACCACTATAAATAATGGAAAGAACACTTTTCACACTTAATTAGATTTTTCAAGAACAAACATTTTTTATGCAACTCATTCTTAATTTAATGAAACTGATTTTTATAACACTTTTTATATTTAAAAATTAATGCCAGCTAGACTCAGTAAAGAGCATTTGAAAAATGGGCTAGGTCACGATAGGAATGCACTTGTTTCTAAAAAAATAATTTTAAAGTTAATATTAATTAAATTTTTATGGTAGGTAAAGGGCGCCACCAGCGTCTCGAAAACACACTGGACCGATGATAAATAAAAAGAAAGATCCTACTTGCGAAAAAAAGTCAGTCCGGAGAAAGTGTCCCGATGAAGTCGGAGAACGGCAAAACACAGTCGATGATTTTCATATATTAACGTCCGGATCTTAGCCCGTACCGAGGAGTCTTTAACCCGTACCAAGGACCTCCTGAAAGCGAACAGGCGATGTGAATAACTGCACAGCATTATGCATGAAGTTTATGGAGTCATGGGATTAAAAGGCAATACAGCGGGGACGCACTGCAGTAAAAACAATAATATGGTTCCTTGCAAAGCAGCATAACAATGGATGTGACTTTGTGAGGCTGTAAATAGGCTGTTCAGTGCTAACAGGTCATCACCTTTAGATAAAGGTGTAGGTAGACATAACCTCAAAACATGACAATGTAAAATCAGAATATTTCTATAAAAATAAGCGAAAATAATCAAAACAATACCTTTTGGAGGAAAACGCTCCTGCGTATAGTTGCTACAAAGCGATGTCAACTCCGGAGGCTGCTAAATAAGCCGGCCGGAGACCACGTCGACACGTGTAAAACGCGATCGACGGAAACAAATATCTGGAAGGACAGATGAATAAGCAATCTGCACAATCGCTCCCGCGTTGAAGGAAATACACTCCAAACACAAGAAACTTACCAAAAAATAAAAATCTTTAAATATTTGAAATAAAATATTTCACGAGCGCACGCTCGTGCGAGCTCAAAAAAAGAAAGAAACGTCATTGTATGACAGCGACGAAGTCCGAATTTAGGGTGACCAACAAAAGATTTTGTTACAAAATGTGTAGAACCAGGATAGCATGTGGAACAAATTATGGCACTTCTTACCACAAAATAAATGTTTCTTAAGTTTTTAAGACAGACGTAGTAAAATAAAAAAACATACTCGAAAGTAATCGAAACTAATAATAACCATAGGTGGTTTTTAAGAATTCAAAATAACATAAGACCTAGTTGACGAGTAAAGCAAAAACTACACTCCGTGAAATGACAACACCATTCTGACAACATATGATCAGAATATTTTTTAATTTATAGGCTTGGGATACAAGTCATAAAACAGCGAATAGCTACGTTACAATACCCCCCCACTCAGATGAATTTTCCGAGTCAAAAAAGGAAAATTCGAGCTGGCCCTCCAGCTCATAACTAAAAATAAAAAAAACACCCACCAACACAAGGGCAACAAAACAGAACCCAATTGTCCAAGAAAAGAAATGGAAAACAAGCAATGAAGAGAAAAAAAAACCAACACCGATGCAGTGTTTGTAATTGGTGGTGATGTGGCGAGCTTCCTCGGTAAGAGCGGACCACACGGCCACCCGTTACAGAACAACCAACAAAACAAACAACAAAACACACAGACCTTATACAACCCAAACCTGAAAAAAAAAAAAAAACTCACTTGTTAAAAATGAGACAACACACACAACAAAAATATACCAAGATTTTCCAGTAAGGAATGCCAACGGTTCAGTAATCCATTCCAAAATATCCAACGACCAGGACAGATGTTTCCAAACCCAAAATAACTCTACAGTCCGGGTGATTAAAGATACATTTTAAAAAATACACAAAGACAGTAACTTTAATAAGTTATGTAAAACAAATATAGATATCACTTTAATAAGTGGTGTAAATAGCTAAATATAAAAAACATCACCAAAAACAATTACCAAACTACTTAAGATTTCTAACGTGCCAGCGGCCTAACGGTTTGTCACTAGCCGCATCAACTAACTCATAAACTAAAGGACTCAATTTCTTAATAACTTTACACTTCTCAAACTTAGGTGCTAGTTTGGCAGTGAAGAATTTAGAGGCGTCGCTCAAAGGAAAAGTCTTCTTCCAAACTATATCACCTACATTAAATTCCAAATGACGACGACCTTTGTTGTAATACTTTGAGCTACGACCATGAGAATTTTTAATCGCATTTTTGACCTTCACAAAGATGTCTCCGAGTGACTCCAAGTTTTTCGCAAAATCATCCCGTGAAGAGCATTCAAGTGTCACATCTCTCGAAGTTGCGCTGCCGTAAACGGAACCGCACAAAACAGCTTCTCTGCCGTGGACGAGAAAATATGGGCTATAGCGCGTGGTCTCGTTCACGGAGGTGTTCATAGCAAACTGTATTTTGGACAAGTGAAGATCCCACGAACGGTGATCATTCTTGACAAGGATGGAGAGTGCTGTAATTAGAGTGCGATTATAACGCTCCACTGTGTTGACCTGTGGACAATACTTAGGGGTGAAGTGAACTTGAGGGATATTGTACTTCTTAAACAATGCTTGGACCTCACTACCGGTGAATTGGGTACCATTATCCAATACCACCGTGCGTGGTACACCCTGTGTCAAGAACACATCATTTTCCAAGTGTTTAGCGATAGTTTTGCCCACAGCTCTACGCAGGGGAAATATGAGACAGTACTTACTGAAGCAACAGACCACTACCAAAATGAACGTAAAACCAGAACGTGAACGCGGGAGTGGTCCTACCAAGTCAATGCTAATGGTTTCAAATGGACGAGAACAAACTTTAGGATCACCCATAAAACCAGGAGTAATATTTTGTGAACATTTATACGCTAGGCAAACGTCACATTTCCCAACATACTCAACAACGTCCTTATACATGTTTGGCCAAAAATATCGTAAGGCCAAACGCTTGAACGTTTTGAAAACACCGAAGTGAGGCGCTAGATCACCTCCATGTTGAGATCTCATCACGGATTCGCGAGAATCTGCGGGTACCACTTCCTTCCAGTCGTAACCGCTGTCACTAGTACATTTGTTTTTAGAGTATCTAAACAGTTTTCCTTCTTTTATTATAAAGTTTGGGCAAGCACGAGGAAACTGCTTACATTTAGACACAATTTGGTTATACCAAGGATCACCCTTCGCTGTACGTATTTCCAAAACAGGTACAGAACGAGAGAGAGCGTCCGGAACAACATTTTCTTTACCTTTCCGATGTTCAATGACAAAGTTATACGGGGACAGACGGCAACCCCAACGGGCGAGACGGCCGGTAGGATTGTTAAGATTAAAGAACCACTTAAGACTCGAATGGTCCGTGACGACTTTAAACTGTTTCCCCCCTTCGAGATATGGACGAAAATGTTCCACGGCAAAAACAACAGCGAGCGCTTCCCGCTCCGTGACAGAGTAGTTACGTTCAGCTTTATTTAGGGAGCGACTCGCATAAGCGATAGGATGTTCGATGCCATCATCAGTTACTTGTGTCAAGGTTCCGGCAATACCATAATTGGAAGCATCACAGTGGACGGAAAACGGTTTTTCAAAATCCGGGCAAGACAAGACCGGGGCAGAAATTAAGGCAGACTTTAAATCATTGAACGCACTCTCGGCTTCAACTGACCATTTAAAAGGTGGTGCGTCTTTTCTTGAGCTCGTTAGCGCATTTAAAGGAGCAGCAATGGAACTGAAGTTCTTAATGAATCGCCTGTAATAAGAAGCGGTTCCCAGGAACATTTTTACCTCTTTGCGATTAGTTGGTGTGGGGTAATCCACAATGCTTTGCACCTTAGAAGGGTCAGTACGCAGTCCGCGCTCGTCGACAACATAGCCGAGATACTTTAGTTCCTTGCGAAAAAAGCAAGATTTCTTTAAGTTGATGGTTAAATTAGCCATCTTCAAGCGTTCTAAAACCTTCTCCAGAAGACTGATATGCTCGTCGAAGGTAGAACTGACAATAATAATGTCGTCTAAATAGACGAAAACCTTATTTTCAAATTCAGGACCAAATAGCTGGTCCATAAGACGTTGCTGTGTTGCAGGTGCGCCCTTAAGGCCAAAGCACATCACAACGAACTGAAACAAACCACGGCCGGGAACTGTAAAAGCAGTCTTCTCTCTCGACGACGGGTCTAGGCTGACCTGCCAAAAGGCCGATTTTAAATCAATCGAAGAGAGAAACCTAGCTTCTCGAAGTTGGTCTAATATTTGAGAGATGTAGGGCAGGGGGTATGCATCGCCTTTACTTACAGCATTTACTTTACGACTATCCAGGCAAAAGCGCAGCTCATTATTAGGCTTCTGAGCAAACAAAACTGGATTGTTCCAAGCACTTGTACTAGGCTCTACAACTCCCATTTCCAACATTTCGTCTAGCTGACGATTGAGTTCCCTCAAGCGATCAGGTGACATACAATATGAACGTTGTTTGATCGGTTGAGTATCCCCCGTATCTATTTTATGAGTGAGGAGACTCGTGCGACCCAAACCTTTGGTTTCGAAAGAAATTTCTTCGAACTGTCGTATAATGTCTTCAGCTGTTCGCTTCTGAGAAACCGACAAATTGTCGAAAGGCTGTAAACTCCTTATTTCAGAGACGCCAGGAGAAGTCAAAGATTTATCCTCAAAAGGGAGATCTTTAAAAATACTGGGAGCCAAATTAAAGGACTTCCAGAAATCTACACCAAATATAATAGGCGTAGTGACGTCAGGTATGAGGTAAAATTTTATGATGTGTGTTTCAGCCTTCAAATGTACAGGCAGAAACACAAACCCACGAACTTGAGCCCGCGTACTATTTGCAGTAGTGACATAAGGGAGTTCACTAGATGAATGCAACTGAATTCCAGATCGGACAAATAAATCCCCAGCAGAGCCACCCAAAATGGAGATGCTGGACCCCGAATCTAGAAGACCATAGAATTTCTCATTGTAAATACTTACAACAAGATGAGGACGAATGTCAGAACCAAAATTTGAATACCGAACCGTAGCGATATTGTGAGAAAAGAACGCACGTAAGTGTTTAAGATGGGTATTCCAATCATCTATATCAAAATTTGGATGGTTGGAAATGCCACGGTTCGCTTCAATTAGTTTTTTGAAACAGAAGACGTTGAGGGAGACACGGATTTCTTGCAACTAGGGCAACTGACCCGCGTAAAACCCTTGTTGCCACATGAGAAACATACCAACTCCTTACACTCACACTGGCTAAGGGAGTGGCCAGAAACACGACACCGTACGCAAAAATCAGGTGAAGCCCCTACGGCATCTACTTTTGGTATAGATTTACCTTTGTATGCAAGATCAACAGCCAAAGTTGTATTTGTAGGCCTTGGAGGTTCCTTATATTCGGAAGCGCGGAGGAAGCTGTACTCCAGAATCTTGCATCTACGCTTTAGGTCTGCAAACGTTTCAAAGTCCTACAGGGCTAAAGCAGTTACAAAAGTCGG
The DNA here is from genome assembly GCA_958295455.1 of Coleophora deauratella. Lineage (NCBI taxonomy): Eukaryota > Metazoa > Arthropoda > Insecta > Lepidoptera > Coleophoridae > Coleophora > Coleophora deauratella. Next base: position 6,780,527 of record OY282408.1, on the reverse strand, counting down.
CTTCAAATTGAAGCGAACAATCTTGATTTTTTCACATTCTAGTACTGGTTTTGTTAATAAATTAAAGTAATTCTGCATTATAGCAAGGTATAAAGAAACTGATTCGTGAGCACCCTGGGTACGCTCACGGATTTCACGGAGGAGACGATCATCATGATCGATTGAAGAAAATTCTTCTACTAGTAAATCCTTAAGGGAACCCCAGTCTGACAAACAAGACTTTACACTGCGGAACCAAGTCAACGCATCCCCAGTAAACAATTCAGCGGAACCCTGAAACAATCGTTCCTCAGAGATACTACGAGTTTCACAAAGCTCTTCCAAACGCAACAGGTACATACGCACACAGGTGCGACCATCGTATTTGTGGTTTAATCTGGCGATCGCCTTTTCAGAGCTGCAACTGCACTGAACAACAGTCACAGGTTTGGAACTAACCGGACTAACCGGAACAGAGACATCATCCTCAGGTTGACAGTCCTCAAAGGAAGATTTAAAAGTTTTATACCGACTATCAAGAGTAGTTAAAATTGTATTAATTTTACGGTCAAGTTCCGCTTTTTGTGTTTTTAAGGTGTCCGACTCTGAAGTTACAACACGGGAGATGCGATGGAAAACGTGGTGGGAAATAGCACGAATTCTATTAAAAACTTTAAAAGTTAGAGTCGAATCGCGAATAGCCGACTCAATTTCGTTTATTTTTTCCTGAATGACAAAAAGCTCAGAGGCGTCATCGCGAGATGTTTCGAGAATCTCATCAGCAGGGATGGATTTCGCAAGAGTACGCAGTTGACCGCGTAATTCATTCACGGTAGCTGCAGGTTTCGCGTCGCGAATCTCCACTTCATAAATCAACTCCTCTTTCCGAAGAAGATGGTATGCAATTGGCCGTTCCATGATTTAAGAAAAAAAAACACTGAGTCTATTTGGCACTTAACAAATACAACCTTAAAAGTAATATGTTTACAGACTTAATATTAAACTAAGTTTTAGTTACATATTCACAAAAAAAATTTTTTTTTTTTAATAAAACTATTTCCCTATTTTTTTTTTAATACTCAGCCTAGAAACAAGTGCTTCACTGTAGCTAAGACGACACAATGATTTCCTAAAGTTTTGGCCCCACGTTAAAGGTGACAATTGTTACATATTTTTTTAGGTTATATAAAAAAATTGAATAATACACTGAATTTTGGACAACTGGGTTTATTTATACCACTATAAATAATGGAAAGAACACTTTTCACACTTAATTAGATTTTTCAAGAACAAACATTTTTTATGCAACTCATTCTTAATTTAATGAAACTGATTTTTATAACACTTTTTATATTTAAAAATTAATGCCAGCTAGACTCAGTAAAGAGCATTTGAAAAATGGGCTAGGTCACGATAGGAATGCACTTGTTTCTAAAAAAATAATTTTAAAGTTAATATTAATTAAATTTTTATGGTAGGTAAAGGGCGCCACCAGCGTCTCGAAAACACACTGGACCGATGATAAATAAAAAGAAAGATCCTACTTGCGAAAAAAAGTCAGTCCGGAGAAAGTGTCCCGATGAAGTCGGAGAACGGCAAAACACAGTCGATGATTTTCATATATTAACGTCCGGATCTTAGCCCGTACCGAGGAGTCTTTAACCCGTACCAAGGACCTCCTGAAAGCGAACAGGCGATGTGAATAACTGCACAGCATTATGCATGAAGTTTATGGAGTCATGGGATTAAAAGGCAATACAGCGGGGACGCACTGCAGTAAAAACAATAATATGGTTCCTTGCAAAGCAGCATAACAATGGATGTGACTTTGTGAGGCTGTAAATAGGCTGTTCAGTGCTAACAGGTCATCACCTTTAGATAAAGGTGTAGGTAGACATAACCTCAAAACATGACAATGTAAAATCAGAATATTTCTATAAAAATAAGCGAAAATAATCAAAACAATACCTTTTGGAGGAAAACGCTCCTGCGTATAGTTGCTACAAAGCGATGTCAACTCCGGAGGCTGCTAAATAAGCCGGCCGGAGACCACGTCGACACGTGTAAAACGCGATCGACGGAAACAAATATCTGGAAGGACAGATGAATAAGCAATCTGCACAATCGCTCCCGCGTTGAAGGAAATACACTCCAAACACAAGAAACTTACCAAAAAATAAAAATCTTTAAATATTTGAAATAAAATATTTCACGAGCGCACGCTCGTGCGAGCTCAAAAAAAGAAAGAAACGTCATTGTATGACAGCGACGAAGTCCGAATTTAGGGTGACCAACAAAAGATTTTGTTACAAAATGTGTAGAACCAGGATAGCATGTGGAACAAATTATGGCACTTCTTACCACAAAATAAATGTTTCTTAAGTTTTTAAGACAGACGTAGTAAAATAAAAAAACATACTCGAAAGTAATCGAAACTAATAATAACCATAGGTGGTTTTTAAGAATTCAAAATAACATAAGACCTAGTTGACGAGTAAAGCAAAAACTACACTCCGTGAAATGACAACACCATTCTGACAACATATGATCAGAATATTTTTTAATTTATAGGCTTGGGATACAAGTCATAAAACAGCGAATAGCTACGTTACAATTTGATTCTATGATATGGTGTACGAAACTTAACCGTTATACATATTGAACTTTAAAGTTTTTATAAAAAATCCTAAATTTTTTGGCTTTTTTGTCGATTTTTTTGGGATTAGTGCTTCTGGGGTACGTTTTTTTGATGTAACTAGTTAGAAGGCATGTCAATTAATAGAAATGATTAACCAAAACTGAACCTACTTCTAACAGCTTAAAAAGACTGCTTGACAACGGTTAGAATTAAATAATTTTCATTAATTGTTTTTAAATTTGAAGCTCTCTCTTTTACAAAAAAATGTATGGAACTTATTCTGAAAATAGTTTCAAAAACTTCTACGTCTCTTTAGCTATTCAAAAAGGTATTACACTTACTATTAAATAGGCAAAATATTGACCAAATAACAGTTAAGTTAGCAGAGGGTACATTTTTTTGACTACTCTTTAGTCAAATTCAGCTCCAAACGAAGAGCAGTTTTCTTCTCAAAACTTTGTTTAAGGCCTTACTTAATTCTTGTTAATCGACTCTTTAATTTACAGATTCTCATTGATTAATAAGACTAAAGGGCTTAGGGTGCATTTCCACTGATGCGGAGCGGGGCTGAGCAGGGCGGAGAAGATCAGAGAATAGTAACAAGTGTTTCCACTAAAGCGGGGCGGAGCAGAGTAGAGCAGAGTGGAGCGAAGTAGGGCGGATCAGAGTAGAGCAGAGTGGAGCGAATTAGGGCGGAATCGAGTGGAGCGGAGCAGAGCAGACCTAGAAAACAAAGTTTTGAGAAGAAAACTGCTCTTCGTTTGGAGCTGAAAAGGACTAAAGAGTTGTCCAAAAAATGTACCCTCTGCTAACTTAACTGTTATTTGGTCAATATTTTGCCTATTTAATAGTAAGTGTTATACCTTTTTGAATAGCTAAAGAGACGAAAAATTTTTGAAACTATTTGCAGAATAAGTTCCATACTTTTTTTTTTAAAACAGAGAGCTTCAAATTAAAAACACTTAATGAAAATTATTTAATTCTAACCGTTGTCAAGCAGTCTTTTTAAGCTGTTAGTAGTAGGTTCAGTTTTGGTTAATCATTTTTATTAATTGACATGCCTTCTAACTAGTTACATCAAAAAAACGTACCCAGAAGCACTAATCCCAAAAAAATCGACAAAAAAGCCAAAAAATTTAGGATTGTTTAAAAAATCTTTAAAGTGTAATATCTCCATAACGGTTAAGTTTCGGACACCATATCATAGAATCAAATCCATCAGAAATCACCTGAATAATAACGTGTTTTAATATTCAGTACGACTTTTCCTGTAACCCTGTATACAGCGTTTATTATACCTTATGAAATTATTCTTTTTAAAATTATATCTAGAGTTTACTATATCTGTCAATCGTTATATTTAAGAAAATTATATGTTTGGTATGTATATCTTCTAAATTATATATATTTTGTGTTTATAGATTCTATTACTTACCTATTTGTACGTAACCCCTACAATAACTGGAACTGATATGAAAATATCGTTATCGATGGTTTCCACTACAAAGGTCGTAACTCCAAAATGCATAGTTTGTCAATAGCCAAAAAACAAAAAAACTAAAAAAATATTTTAAACATTTTTTTTGTTTTAAAAAGTTATGAAAATTTGGTTCTAATGGTTCTTTTATTATTTAGACTTTTTTTTAGATTTTTGCCAACTATGTAGAGAATCTTCTCGTATATTGTTACATTATAGGGTTATTGTTAGTCTCTGCACTCTGTAAAGATCGGTGAACACTGAACCATTTCTATAGTGTATTAATTATGATATTTTAATAATATAATGTTCAAGAATAACTATTGGTAGACTGCAGAGAAATAACTTAAGCAATAACATGCTGATTGCTGGATTCAAAAAGTGTAATGACCAAAATTAATGTCGTATATTGCCTTCTATAGAGCATTCTTTACTATGTGACTATAAGCTAAAGGGAACTCAGTGGCCCCTATTCAGAATATTTGCTACTTTTATGACTTTGTATGCTGTCGCACAGAGTTGGAGCTGGCAACGTAGTAGCTCCAAACTTTTCCGTTATTGCGTTGTCCATGATAAATCTCTTTCTGACCCTATTCTTTGTTCGCAACCGTGTTGGAAAAATCTGCGGTACACCATCACTATTGTTACTGTACACTTGACGGATTGTATACTCAGCGCTGAAAGAATAAATTATGATTGATGTTGTCCAGAGTGAATCATTTGTCTGTGCTAAAACACTCAGTGTGGAAGGTGTATCTATGAATAGCTTTTATCACGAGACCTATTTTACCAAATACTTACCTGTCAGGACGAATAAGTGTTTCTTACTTTGGTATTTACAATACAATGTTAAATGAAATACTAGTGCGATAAAATTTGTACAGGGCTGTAAATTTACAGTTGCAATTGCACTACTATTAAATTTTATGTTATCAAAATTCTATACGATCACATTTAGGTTGCTTTACTTCTTAAGAGAGAGAAATATAGAATTCTTAGATGTGTTCACAATCAACCTAAAATGTAAGGGAAGAAATGAAGCAAGAAAAACGTTATGAGTTCAAAGGCTCCGCTGGAAACGAGAAAAAAAATGGAAAATGAGAAATGTTCGCTCTTCGGTGCGCGCTATGTGACAGCCCCACGACAAATTTCGCTCCGTCGGATTTTCATTCACTTATCTTTTTATTTCGGGTCATTTCAAAACATCTAATACAGAGCAAGTTTTTATTGCTTCGATATAGACGGAAAGCTTATGACACTGATCGAGGAAGAACGTTTATGTAAAGTTAAGTACTCTAGAAGTTAATTCTCTGAAGTAAGTGCGGCACTCGGCACTCAAATTATTCCCTTTGCTCGAGTCCTTTAAAAGTTATTTTCGTGAAAAGCTTTTTACTTTTTATAATTTATTACCGGCGCGAATTTGACAAACAGCGAAATATTTTAAATGCCCTTTGTTTGGGCAAAGTAAGCCGTAGCCGTTACAAATCAGCAGACCGCGGTAAATGTTACCAATCCCAAGGAGGAAATTCCGGTGGGAGAATATCTTTGGAATTAATGTGAATAAATAGGGCGTTTGAGATTAAAAGCGGGCTGGTTGATATATGGCTCTCGGCGCCCCTTCCCTCCTGGGCGGATACGGCTGGGCTCTAGGGCACAAATAGGCGAGATGTCTATAAAAATACTGAAAGTGTTACGGTTCCTACCTAAATTATTTTTAATATTTGTTATAATTTTGACAAGCTGGAAATAAAGAACATGATCTTGCAAATAAATTGACATACACGAAAGTTTTTATTATAAGGCAGTTGGTTCAGTTGATGCTCTGTAAGCATCATCAATTCAATTCAATTCAATTAATTCCTTTATTCGCCATAAGCAGGGTAAACAAAATGTAGGATAACATGTAATTTCATAGAACAGGCATGTTTAGCTAGTCAATAACATGCAAAATTTCAGTAAAACAGTATACATCATAAAATTCATAACACATAATCAGTCAGAAATTTAAAACAATCATAATAATCTAAAATTCATTTTTTCCTATTTAATACAAAATAAAATGTATGTTAGTAAAAGTAATCAAAATAAAATAAAACCATGCATTGAAATCATAAATTATAGAGTTTCGTCTTTATTCTTGTATTCCATTCTCCTTTCCATCCATTCCATCATTATATTAAAAACGTAATATCTTAAATAAACTTACGTCCTTCCCCATATGAGATGAGATAAAGCCATAATAATATATTGTCATTCAATCACTATCAATCTCGATCATATCCCGGCCGCTTAAGGGATTCTGCGACTGTACTTATTACACCAACGATCATGTGCTCTTATTAATGTGACTGATTACAGCGACTAATATAATATATATACAGGGTGTAACAGAAGTGTGTGACAATACTTCAAGGTTGGCTTTTACCCATCAAACTGAACAACTTTTGTTCTACAACTTTGTTGAAATCGCAAAATTTTTTTTGGACTTTTCATACAAATCGATCAGCTGGCGAACCAAGTTTGTATGAAAAGTCCAAAAAATTTTTTGCGATTTCAACAAAGTTGTAGAACAAAAGTTGTTCAGTTTGATGGGTAAAAGCCAACCTTGAAGTATTGTCACACATTTCTGTTACACCCTGTATATTATACGCTAGGATTTAGCTAGTGATGCTGTGCTTTCATTTAAACACTCTTGTTTTTGTGTTTTGTGTTTCCTCTTCTGTATTTTACTGAAGGGGTTTTTATAAGTCACCTAACTAAATTTTTAATTAGAGCTTTTACCGCAGTTTTACCGTAACATAACGATCTATAAGCAGAACACGATAGAAGCGGTTTTTTTCTTCCACGTAGATACGAAAGCCACAAAACTGTGGTGATAGCTAAAGTTTTTATTATTCTCTTTAAACGATAATGATTAAAAGTAAGTTTCAAAGATAACAAATTCAAATAAATCTGAAATAAACTATCAACTTCCAACTATCTAACCCAAATATAACTTTGAGTGTACAAGAATCGGTTCTTGTACACTCAAACTCAAACGTTCATTGTACAAGTTCTGAGTGGTAGTGGTGTACTAGGTAGAAAAAATAAAAAACCGGCCAAGTGCGAGTCGGACTCGCGCACCGAGGGGTCCGTAAAAATTCATAATCACACATGTATTGAACTCTTTATTTTTTATATTTGAGTTGATTGAATGAAAGGTAATTCGCGGTTTACGATTTATGACGTATTAAAAAAAAACTACTTACTAGATCTCATTCAAACCAATTTTCGGTAGAAGTTTGCATGATAATGTACATCATATAATCATTCTCTTATTTTAGAAGTAACAGGGGGGGGGGGGGCACTCATTTTACCACTTTGGAAGTGTCTCCCGCGCAAACTATTCGGTTTAGAAAAAAATGATATTAGAAACCTCAATATCATTTTTGAAGACCTATCCATAGATACCCCACACATATAGGTTTGATGAAAAACAAATTTTGAGTTTCAGTTCTAAGCCCCAAAATTTATTGTATTTTTTCAATTTTGGTGTGAAAATCTTAATGCGGTTCACAGAATACATCTGCTTACCAAGTTTCAACAGTATAATTCTTATAGTTTCGGAAAAAAGTGGCTGTGACATACGAACGGACAGACAGACAGACATGACGAATCCATAAGGGTTCCGTTTTTTGCCATTTGGATAAGGAAGGAAAACAGACGATTTAAAAGTATTTGTACAACATCTACTTAAATAAAAACATTTTGACTTTGTTTTTAAACAACTGGACTTAAACTACCAAGGTTTTTAATTATTATATTTTCTCTTCGCAGATGGTATATAAATTATTCTCCTCGGAGATAAAGCTGTGTTTGTTCACACGCTGCACGCTGTCTTCAAGACTTCTGACTTGTAGACATCAACTTGAATAAACTCGGTTGAGACTGAAAACAGTTATTGTTGAGATAAATGCCACTAACAGTCAAACCCATCCAGGTTAATCTTCGTGATCAATACGACCACGCTCAGTTATCGATTATAATGGTAAAAATAAGTATATGATTGAGATACATAGTGGGTATCTAAATAATAGAGGTTAACAAAAATACATTTCCATTTATTATGCGCATCGCGTTAACAACAATTCTTAGAAGGGCTCATTAAAATCCAAGCTTTTAACTTTCTTATAATAAAATAATGCACTGTGCAGCGTTTTATTCGGCCGACCGAGTTGGTGAGTGCTAAGTCCAGAGTGAATCATTTGTCTGTGCTAAAACACTCAGTGTGGAAGGTGTATCTATGAATAGCTTTTATCACGAGACCTATTTTACCAAATACTTACCTGTCAGGACGAATAAGTGTTTCTTACTTTGGTATTTACAATACAATGTTAAATGAAATACTAGTGCGATAAAATTTGTACAGGGCTGTAAATTTACAGTTGCAATTGCACTACTATTAAATTTTATGTTATCAAAATTCTATACGATCACATTTAGGTTGCTTTACTTCTTAAGAGAGAGAAATATAGAATTCTTAGATGTGTTCACAATCAACCTAAAATGTAAGGGAAGAAATGAAGCAAGAAAAACGTTATGAGTTCAAAGGCTCCGCTGGAAACGAGAAAAAAAATGGAAAATGAGAAATGTTCGCTCTTCGGTGCGCGCTATGTGACAGCCCCACGACAAATTTCGCTCCGTCGGATTTTCATTCACTTATCTTTTTATTTCGGGTCATTTCAAAACATCTAATACAGAGCAAGTTTTTATTGCTTCGATATAGACGGAAAGCTTATGACACTGATCGAGGAAGAACGTTTATGTAAAGTTAAGTACTCTAGAAGTTAATTCTCTGAAGTAAGTGCGGCACTCGGCACTCAAATTATTCCCTTTGCTCGAGTCCTTTAAAAGTTATTTTCGTGAAAAGCTTTTTACTTTTTATAATTTATTACCGGCGCGAATTTGACAAACAGCGAAATATTTTAAATGCCCTTTGTTTGGGCAAAGTAAGCCGTAGCCGTTACAAATCAGCAGACCGCGGTAAATGTTACCAATCCCAAGGAGGAAATTCCGGTGGGAGAATATCTTTGGAATTAATGTGAATAAATAGGGCGTTTGAGATTAAAAGCGGGCTGGTTGATATATGGCTCTCGGCGCCCCTTCCCTCCTGGGCGGATACGGCTGGGCTCTAGGGCACAAATAGGCGAGATGTCTATAAAAATACTGAAAGTGTTACGGTTCCTACCTAAATTATTTTTAATATTTGTTATAATTTTGACAAGCTGGAAATAAAGAACATGATCTTGCAAATAAATTGACATACACGAAAGTTTTTATTATAAGGCAGTTGGTTCAGTTGATGCTCTGTAAGCATCATCAATTCAATTCAATTCAATTAATTCCTTTATTCGCCATAAGCAGGGTAAACAAAATGTAGGATAACATGTAATTTCATAGAACAGGCATGTTTAGCTAGTCAATAACATGCAAAATTTCAGTAAAACAGTATACATCATAAAATTCATAACACATAATCAGTCAGAAATTTAAAACAATCATAATAATCTAAAATTCATTTTTTCCTATTTAATACAAAATAAAATGTATGTTAGTAAAAGTAATCAAAATAAAATAAAACCATGCATTGAAATCATAAATTATAGAGTTTCGTCTTTATTCTTGTATTCCATTCTCCTTTCCATCCATTCCATCATTATATTAAAAACGTAATATCTTAAATAAACTTACGTCCTTCCCCATATGAGATGAGATAAAGCCATAATAATATATTGTCATTCAATCACTATCAATCTCGATCATATCCCGGCCGCTTAAGGGATTCTGCGACTGTACTTATTACACCAACGATCATGTGCTCTTATTAATGTGACTGATTACAGCGACTAATATAATATATATACAGGGTGTAACAGAAGTGTGTGACAATACTTCAAGGTTGGCTTTTACCCATCAAACTGAACAACTTTTGTTCTACAACTTTGTTGAAATCGCAAAATTTTTTTTGGACTTTTCATACAAATCGATCAGCTGGCGAACCAAGTTTGTATGAAAAGTCCAAAAAATTTTTTGCGATTTCAACAAAGTTGTAGAACAAAAGTTGTTCAGTTTGATGGGTAAAAGCCAACCTTGAAGTATTGTCACACATTTCTGTTACACCCTGTATATTATACGCTAGGATTTAGCTAGTGATGCTGTGCTTTCATTTAAACACTCTTGTTTTTGTGTTTTGTGTTTCCTCTTCTGTATTTTACTGAAGGGGTTTTTATAAGTCACCTAACTAAATTTTTAATTAGAGCTTTTACCGCAGTTTTACCGTAACATAACGATCTATAAGCAGAACACGATAGAAGCGGTTTTTTTCTTCCACGTAGATACGAAAGCCACAAAACTGTGGTGATAGCTAAAGTTTTTATTATTCTCTTTAAACGATAATGATTAAAAGTAAGTTTCAAAGATAACAAATTCAAATAAATCTGAAATAAACTATCAACTTCCAACTATCTAACCCAAATATAACTTTGAGTGTACAAGAATCGGTTCTTGTACACTCAAACTCAAACGTTCATTGTACAAGTTCTGAGTGGTAGTGGTGTACTAGGTAGAAAAAATAAAAAACCGGCCAAGTGCGAGTCGGACTCGCGCACCGAGGGGTCCGTAAAAATTCATAATCACACATGTATTGAACTCTTTATTTTTTATATTTGAGTTGATTGAATGAAAGGTAATTCGCGGTTTACGATTTATGACGTATTAAAAAAAACTACTTACTAGATCTCATTCAAACCAATTTTCGGTAGAAGTTTGCATGATAATGTACATCATATAATCATTCTCTTATTTTAGAAGTAACAGGGGGGGGGGGGGCACTCATTTTACCACTTTGGAAGTGTCTCCCGCGCAAACTATTCGGTTTAGAAAAAAATGATATTAGAAACCTCAATATCATTTTTGAAGACCTATCCATAGATACCCCACACATATAGGTTTGATGAAAAACAAATTTTGAGTTTCAGTTCTAAGCCCCAAAATTTATTGTATTTTTTCAATTTTGGTGTGAAAATCTTAATGCGGTTCACAGAATACATCTGCTTACCAAGTTTCAACAGTATAATTCTTATAGTTTCGGAAAAAAGTGGCTGTGACATACGAACGGACAGACAGACAGACATGACGAATCCATAAGGGTTCCGTTTTTTGCCATTTGGATAAGGAAGGAAAACAGACGATTTAAAAGTATTTGTACAACATCTACTTAAATAAAAACATTTTGACTTTGTTTTTAAACAACTGGACTTAAACTACCAAGGTTTTTAATTATTATATTTTCTCTTCGCAGATGGTATATAAATTATTCTCCTCGGAGATAAAGCTGTGTTTGTTCACACGCTGCACGCTGTCTTCAAGACTTCTGACTTGTAGACATCAACTTGAATAAACTCGGTTGAGACTGAAAACAGTTATTGTTGAGATAAATGCCACTAACAGTCAAACCCATCCAGGTTAATCTTCGTGATCAATACGACCACGCTCAGTTATCGATTATAATGGTAAAAATAAGTATATGATTGAGATACATAGTGGGTATCTAAATAATAGAGGTTAACAAAAATACATTTCCATTTATTATGCGCATCGCGTTAACAACAATTCTTAGAAGGGCTCATTAAAATCCAAGCTTTTAACTTTCTTATAATAAAATAATGCACTGTGCAGCGTTTTATTCGGCCGACCGAGTTGGTGAGTGCTAAGTCCAGAGTGAATCATTTGTCTGTGCTAAAACACTCAGTGTGGAAGGTGTATCTATGAATAGCTTTTATCACGAGACCTATTTTACCAAATACTTACCTGTCAGGACGAATAAGTGTTTCTTACTTTGGTATTTACAATACAATGTTAAATGAAATACTAGTGCGATAAAATTTGTACAGGGCTGTAAATTTACAGTTGCAATTGCACTACTATTAAATTTTATGTTATCAAAATTCTATACGATCACATTTAGGTTGCTTTACTTCTTAAGAGAGAGAAATATAGAATTCTTAGATGTGTTCACAATCAACCTAAAATGTAAGGGAAGAAATGAAGCAAGAAAAACGTTATGAGTTCAAAGGCTCCGCTGGAAACGAGAAAAAAAATGGAAAATGAGAAATGTTCGCTCTTCGGTGCGCGCTATGTGACAGCCCCACGACAAATTTCGCTCCGTCGGATTTTCATTCACTTATCTTTTTATTTCGGGTCATTTCAAAACATCTAATACAGAGCAAGTTTTTATTGCTTCGATATAGACGGAAAGCTTATGACACTGATCGAGGAAGAACGTTTATGTAAAGTTAAGTACTCTAGAAGTTAATTCTCTGAAGTAAGTGCGGCACTCGGCACTCAAATTATTCCCTTTGCTCGAGTCCTTTAAAAGTTATTTTCGTGAAAAGCTTTTTACTTTTTATAATTTATTACCGGCGCGAATTTGACAAACAGCGAAATATTTTAAATGCCCTTTGTTTGGGCAAAGTAAGCCGTAGCCGTTACAAATCAGCAGACCGCGGTAAATGTTACCAATCCCAAGGAGGAAATTCCGGTGGGAGAATATCTTTGGAATTAATGTGAATAAATAGGGCGTTTGAGATTAAAAGCGGGCTGGTTGATATATGGCTCTCGGCGCCCCTTCCCTCCTGGGCGGATACGGCTGGGCTCTAGGGCACAAATAGGCGAGATGTCTATAAAAATACTGAAAGTGTTACGGTTCCTACCTAAATTATTTTTAATATTTGTTATAATTTTGACAAGCTGGAAATAAAGAACATGATCTTGCAAATAAATTGACATACACGAAAGTTTTTATTATAAGGCAGTTGGTTCAGTTGATGCTCTGTAAGCATCATCAATTCAATTCAATTCAATTAATTCCTTTATTCGCCATAAGCAGGGTAAACAAAATGTAGGATAACATGTAATTTCATAGAACAGGCATGTTTAGCTAGTCAATAACATGCAAAATTTCAGTAAAACAGTATACATCATAAAATTCATAACACATAATCAGTCAGAAATTTAAAACAATCATAATAATCTAAAATTCATTTTTTCCTATTTAATACAAAATAAAATGTATGTTAGTAAAAGTAATCAAAATAAAATAAAACCATGCATTGAAATCATAAATTATAGAGTTTCGTCTTTATTCTTGTATTCCATTCTCCTTTCCATCCATTCCATCATTATATTAAAAACGTAATATCTTAAATAAACTTACGTCCTTCCCCATATGAGATGAGATAAAGCCATAATAATATATTGTCATTCAATCACTATCAATCTCGATCATATCCCGGCCGCTTAAGGGATTCTGCGACTGTACTTATTACACCAACGATCATGTGCTCTTATTAATGTGACTGATTACAGCGACTAATATAATATATATACAGGGTGTAACAGAAGTGTGTGACAATACTTCAAGGTTGGCTTTTACCCATCAAACTGAACAACTTTTGTTCTACAACTTTGTTGAAATCGCAAAATTTTTTTTGGACTTTTCATACAAATCGATCAGCTGGCGAACCAAGTTTGTATGAAAAGTCCAAAAAATTTTTTGCGATTTCAACAAAGTTGTAGAACAAAAGTTGTTCAGTTTGATGGGTAAAAGCCAACCTTGAAGTATTGTCACACATTTCTGTTACACCCTGTATATTATACGCTAGGATTTAGCTAGTGATGCTGTGCTTTCATTTAAACACTCTTGTTTTTGTGTTTTGTGTTTCCTCTTCTGTATTTTACTGAAGGGGTTTTTATAAGTCACCTAACTAAATTTTTAATTAGAGCTTTTACCGCAGTTTTACCGTAACATAACGATCTATAAGCAGAACACGATAGAAGCGGTTTTTTTCTTCCACGTAGATACGAAAGCCACAAAACTGTGGTGATAGCTAAAGTTTTTATTATTCTCTTTAAACGATAATGATTAAAAGTAAGTTTCAAAGATAACAAATTCAAATAAATCTGAAATAAACTATCAACTTCCAACTATCTAACCCAAATATAACTTTGAGTGTACAAGAATCGGTTCTTGTACACTCAAACTCAAACGTTCATTGTACAAGTTCTGAGTGGTAGTGGTGTACTAGGTAGAAAAAATAAAAAACCGGCCAAGTGCGAGTCGGACTCGCGCACCGAGGGGTCCGTAAAAATTCATAATCACACATGTATTGAACTCTTTATTTTTTATATTTGAGTTGATTGAATGAAAGGTAATTCGCGGTTTACGATTTATGACGTATTAAATAAAAACTACTTACTAGATCTCATTCAAACCAATTTTCGGTAGAAGTTTGCATGATAATGTACATCATATAATCATTCTCTTATTTTAGAAGTAACAGGGGGGGGGGGGGGGGGCACTCATTTTACCACTTTGGAAGTGTCTCCCGCGCAAACTATTCGGTTTAGAAAAAAATGATATTAGAAACCTCAATATCATTTTTGAAGACCTATCCATAGATACCCCACACATATAGGTTTGATGAAAAACAAATTTTGAGTTTCAGTTCTAAGCCCCAAAATTTATTGTATTTTTTCAATTTTGGTGTGAAAATCTTAATGCGGTTCACAGAATACATCTGCTTACCAAGTTTCAACAGTATAATTCTTATAGTTTCGGAAAAAAGTGGCTGTGACATACGAACGGACAGACAGACAGACATGACGAATCCATAAGGGTTCCGTTTTTTGCCATTTGGATAAGGAAGGAAAACAGACGATTTAAAAGTATTTGTACAACATCTACTTAAATAAAAACATTTTGACTTTGTTTTTAAACAACTGGACTTAAACTACCAAGGTTTTTAATTATTATATTTTCTCTTCGCAGATGGTATATAAATTATTCTCCTCGGAGATAAAGCTGTGTTTGTTCACACGCTGCACGCTGTCTTCAAGACTTCTGACTTGTAGACATCAACTTGAATAAACTCGGTTGAGACTGAAAACAGTTATTGTTGAGATAAATGCCACTAACAGTCAAACCCATCCAGGTTAATCTTCGTGATCAATACGACCACGCTCAGTTATCGATTATAATGGTAAAAATAAGTATATGATTGAGATACATAGTGGGTATCTAAATAATAGAGGTTAACAAAAATACATTTCCATTTATTATGCGCATCGCGTTAACAACAATTCTTAGAAGGGCTCATTAAAATCCAAGCTTTTAACTTTCTTATAATAAAATAATGCACTGTGCAGCGTTTTATTCGGCCGACCGAGTTGGTGAGTGCTAAGTTGTTCAAGTTGTTCAAGTCCGGCTCGGGGATCGAGTTGGACCACAGCTCGGAATGAAACTTCCTCGTTAAAATTGCTAACAATTTTGTTTCGGTGTAATTAGGTTTATAATTTAAATGTATTATGAACTTTTCTGGACATTTTTTCCTACTCTTGCTTTGAAATGTTACATTTTCTGGAGCTTCCTAACCTGTATCAAAACCTTAAGGTGGCCATATTTGATCCGGGTACCTAATTACCCTTTTGGTCGAGATTTTGCAGATTGTTAATATGTTAACGAAATAATTAAGTCAAGTATGTACATATAGGTATTTATTATGATACTCTACTGAATACAATAGAGCGCAGTCGATTATCAATTATGCAGTTAAAATACACGAAAAGGTATTTAAGTGTCTTAAACCTTTTTCTTCTGCAATTCATAGATGTATTTTGTAAATCTCATGTAAGTTCAAGAACTAAATCAGAAACTTTTTTTATAGATTTTTTAAACATTTACAATTATGAAAACGCATCTGGAAAGTGTTTCTAGATTAATGTTAGACAGTTTGAAGTAGCAATTAATCCGTGGAAATGTCGTCGTCGACTTGGTTTCTTATTACATAAAGCCATCTATCATAATTCCCTTGGTTACTTTCTGCTTAAGTGCTTACTTATACTTAAGTATTTTTGGAATTAATACTTCTTTGTTCTCGGCTTGGGCTTAAAAAGTAATGAACTTGTAAGTGACTTAAGACTTCTTTGTCTCATATAATTGTACTTACATTTCCTACGTGACATCAGTAAGCAGAATTTGAATTTGGAGAACCCGCCAACGCCAAGTCCTTACTGTAGGAAAATAAGCAAGTGTGCTAGTTTGCAAGTATGTACCAACAAGTCACCTTATAATGACGAAGAAGACCTTATAACTAATTTAATTATTATAAGGTCTAACAACATCAGCTGAAACTGTTTAAACTGGAGATTCCAATCATGAAACTGAACAACTTTTCCCAAGGAAACAATAGTCGAACCATGAAAAAATGTTGGACTTCCCATACAAGGTGGCCGATTATAGTTGATCAAGTTGATAAAGAGTAAAAATATATATTCGTGATTTATTGAATATGGGTTCCTTGGTAAATAATGCACAGTTTCATGAGTCGAAGTCCCCTGTTTATAGTTTCAGAAAATTCAAAGTCAAAAAAATCTTTTATTTTATTTAAGTAGCATTATTTAAGTAGTACGCATTCTTTTAAATTGTATTTTTTTACACAGCACAAAGTTTCTATAATTTGGAACTTGTATTTACACTCAAAGTTTCGGGAATTGTTAACGGAGCGAGAAGAAACGTCCACAGTCCAAAAGAAACTCGCCCCAACACATTTTTTTGAAATAAAAAAACAAAAGTTGTTCAGTTTGATGGGTAAAAGCCAACCTTGAAGTATTGTCACACACTTCTGTTACACCCTGTATAAGTTCTTCGCTTAGGTTCTTCGCCACTGTAGCAATATACCCTACTCTTTCCTCGGTATAATCTTCTATCAATATTAAGTGTACTTATTCTTTTCCTCTTTTTAAAGTGTACATAGAACAATTGGCCGAGCCGTCCCACTATTGCCTAGTAACTGTGCTTAACAGTCACGTGTGAGCATAACTGACTCGGTGGCTCAGTGGTTAGTACTCCTGACTACTGATTCGAGAGTCGTGGGTTCGATTCCCACCCAGGGTAAACATTTCTGTGATGAGCAGATTTGTTCGCTCTGTGTCTGGGTGTATTATATCAATATATGTTGTTTCTGTTAACAACCCATATCGTCCCCACTGCAGAAGCACGGGTCTCTCCCCATACCTTGGGCCATACTCCACACACGGGGGCCAAGTCCGGATTAGTCGAGGCTGTGGAGCTAGTGGCCAACCCCAGTCTATATCTATATGTATCAATACAGTATGGCGCAAACCTGAGTCAACAATCAAAAATTTTACGTATAAGAGCAACATAATTTTAACTTTTAGTATTTAATTAAAAAATAAATATATAAACATAAACAACATTCATTCACGAACATATACATATAGACTTTAATATCTAAAATTTTAAATTAACACCAATTTTAATATATTTTTAATGGTTCATTTTTGTACCACCTTTTCCAAAGTTATAAAATTCAATTTCAATATTTGGTTTAAACACTTTCTGCCCTTTTAACATCGTTTAATCTGATTTTCATACTTTTTGCAAATTGTTAACACACAGTGGGTGTGATTTTATTCCACTGATCTTGGATGCGGGCCCAAAAACATTAATGTTTAATGGTGGTGAATCACATTCATTTACCAATCTACTTTTGAGTTAAGCCCAAAATTTTCGATTGGATTTAGATCGGGACTTTGCGCTGGCCACGTCAACACTTGAAACTTGCTTTTTAACCAATCTTTAATAATTTTGCAGTATGTTAAGGGTCATTGTCATGTTGAAATATTACTTCTTCCCTTGAATCTGACTGAATACGGAATATTTTTAACTGCTTTTATTAAATGCCTTTTAAGAATAGCTAAATATATTTCCTTGTTCATATTGCCTTCGATTTTACATATCGGTCCGACACCATAAGCTGTAATACAACCCCACACTTTGACATTACCCACCACCATGATTAACAACCTGAATGTAATATTTTACTAGTTTAGCTTCATTCAGTCTCTTTCAGTTCCACCGACGTCCATCCGTACTAAATCTGATAGATGATAGATTTTTGTCTCATTTCACCAAATTACTAGACATATATGTATTTAAAATTATATATGTATATCAGTCTCTGGATCCCATAATACAGAAATCCCAGTTTGGGGCCAGATGACCGTGTGTGATTTGTCCCGAGATATTTATTTATTTATGTATGCAACGTCACCTTCATACACATACAGGCTGTAACAAAATCGATAACAGAATCGAATCTACTCATTAAAACTTTGTTTTGCGACTTTGCTGCAAACGAAAATTGAGTTTTCATGCAAATTGATCAACTGTTTGAGCTATTTTCCTTTCCTAGAGTCCTTTATTTCAGAAGTCATTACGGGTTTCTAGGATAAAGATAAAAAAAATCGGAAAATTTATATTGCGTGTAGAATATTAACAATTGAAGTAAAAGTTTTTTTCACACATAATCCGAAAGGATTTTCGTATCCATTTATGCTGAAATTCTCATATGTTATGTATCATATACTATTCTTAAACTACAAGTACTTGAAATGCTTATTTATAATAAATAATTTGCGTTTTAACTAAAACAAAAACTTTAAAACAATTAGTAATTAAGTTGAATGTATACGGGACCCTTTTAAAACGATGCCAAACTTGCACTTGGTCAGCTTTTATGTATAGTCCTGCGTAAGCATTGTAACAGCGATAGCTTTAGGCATTTGAATAAATGTGAACAATATCTATTTATCTTTTTATATAATCTGCAAGTTAAAATGTTAATAAGTCTAAGTTCAAATGTTTAAATTAATAAGTCTTGCCGCCAAACATCAATGTAAACAGCATTGATGTGTTCCGGCGTGAAGATAAGATAGCCAGTTATTTCCCCATTGCGTTGGGGGAATATTGGTAAGCCCGCTTCCGTCTTCGGCATCATCGTCACTTACCATTAGGCTTACCAATTGAGGGTAAAAAAAACTGAAACGAATGTTTTGTGTGTAAAATAGAATAGCAAAATTTTAGTAACTACGTTTGCAAGAAATATCAGAATTTTAACATGTACATACATTTAAATAATAAGACATAATATTAAGATTGTTTGCATTTATCTAAATAGCTAAAGAAATGGACTATATATCTAAAGCCTTTCATACCACTGAACAAGTTACCCTATCCTGATAACCATCAATGCGCGTCACGACAAATAAATTGAGGTAACCTCGGCAAAACTAGAATGTGTGTTTGCTTTCATAAGATATGAGATAGAAACATGAACGTTTGCAGTTGACAATTCAAGTGCTCCAATTCCAGTAATTTTGTTTGAAACAAAATATACGATAATAGTAGATACGACGGGTTTATTTCATTGAGCTTCTCTACAAATAGGGCACAAATGAAATTCGTTCCAATACAGTGAAAGAGCTACCAATTTGATGTCCTTGCCCTTTGACCACTTGCCAGTTGCAGCGATGAATTTTATGTTTCCTCTCTTTTCCTGAATATTCCTCAATTTTAAAGATACGTCCTGTTTGTGTGCATTTCACGGAAAAGGCAATGAATACACCCACATTTTTCAATTTTTTAATCATTATATATTTTTTGAGATAATATTATTTTTCTGGCTGGCAGTTTTACTGACTATATACATAACTATGTATAGTGCCTATGCCAACTGGGTGGCAACTAATTAAAAAAAAACATTAATTTAGGCTGACTGTGCAGCCTAATAAAGAAAAAAAGTTATTATCTCGCGACATATCTAACTATTTGAAAATATTATATATTCTTGCATATTCTACTCATACATAAACCCTCATTAAAATGGAAAATCAAAAATTTCTAATGTTATCAACATTTTGTCAAAAATAAAGTAATAAAAAATGATTCGATATCACGTTTTACATCAAATTGTACAACTGTCTCAACATTGACTTAAGACGAATCATAATTTAGGCTCAGTAGTTATTTATTCAATTTTCAAATCAATTACCCGATAAAATAAACGGATCGTAGAAGAGCGATGCGGAGCGAATACCAATGAAGTCTCCTTGTATGAATAAATTTCGCGGTCACATAAAAAGAAAAAGACCCCCTAATTAAAAGTCGCAATCCCTTTTTTTTCTTTTCTACTCGGAAAGGGCAACCCTTAAAATACAGTGAGGTTACTAAGTGGCCAGCGTTAAACCTAGGGATTTATTTATCTCCGCCTGCCTTATTCACTCTGGCGAGAAAAAGTTCCCTGCATTTTCATTCTTTATCAACCGACTTCAAAAAAAGGAGGAAGTTCTCAATTCGTCGGAATCTTTTTTTTTTATGTATGTTCACCGATTACTTACCGAAATCGATTCAGCGGTTTTTGAGAAAATCAACAAAAACATAGCAAAATTGGAGTTGTTGCGATTGAAGTCGGTTGTTTTTAACGTATTCAGCGTGGTCAATTATTTCACCTATTTGGTTCTGCAGAGGAAAAGCTATTTGGACCAAATACAATAAAAAATAAACAAACTGCAGTATCTACTAATAAAATCATATTATTTATGTTACCTAGGAGACTAGCTCCAACGTGCTAGAGTATTCAAAGATGTCAGAACATCATACACAAAACTTCACAAAGGAACGAAAGTTGTTCATTTCTATTTATATTCTTAAACTTTGACTGTGAAGCTAGTTTGTGCATGCGAATAACCATTATTTCAGAGACCATCAAACTTGTTATTTAGTTTGACTTTCCGGAACGTTGAAATCTGAAAGGAAGAATAAGTGCTTGATGCTTGATGGCAAAAAAATATTAGAAAAAAAGAAACAAGATTAAGATAAAGCCCAAAACCAGCAGTTAATAAACCCAAAGAGTTGCCAGCTGTGTAAACTGCCCATATCGTCCCCACTGCAGGGGCACGGGTTTCTTCCCATACATCGGGAAGGTTACCACACACGGTTACCTCTATATAATCTAAAATAAAATAAATTGTACAGCCACGCTGTGCGATTGTGAATACTTTCGCGCGAATCATACTATAAAGCTCATACAATGATGCGTCCTAACAAAAAACAACAAAGTATACGGAGAAAAAAATAATCAGTTCCACAATTATGAGTTCATATCTGCACTATATGATATGTACATAAAATGTGTAATCATGTGTGTGTATCTTTTTTAAGTGTGCAATAAATTTGAAAATAAATAAATATGTTTGTAGCGTAATTAGGCAAATGTTTAAATTTACATAAGCGCAGCGCGCAATTACATGAGGCCTTTTTCCAGCAGTGGACGTCTTTTGGCTGGATAATGAGCTGGATAATAATACAAAGCTACCCTACCAGTTCTTTTATTATTAAATAGATGTGAAACATCCTTTTATCTAGTACCGAGTAACTAAATACAGGGCGTCCCCACTGCAGAAGCACGGGTCCCTTCCTATAATTCAGGAAGGTTAGGCCATACTCCACACACGGGGGCCAAGTCCGGATTGGTGGAGATTGTGGGGCTAGTGGCCAGCCTCAGTGTCAGAACTTTTCAAGTCGCCTATAAGGCCTCCGACATGGCTTAACGACTGCCATCTAATGACAGCAGTCGGCACCAACGGCTTAAAGTGCCTTGCGAAGCACGGAAATGGTCACGATAAATGCCACTAACAGTCAAACTCATCCAGGTTATGACCGTCCTATCCAGTGGTCATCAGTTTACCTGCATGATCGACGCAACCATGCAAGCCGCACTGAGCCACGACGGCTTCTGAAATATATAATATTGTACTTATGATGGCCAGTAGACCGCCAGAAGACCTAAGCCCTGTCGCTATGGAAAGTTGGAGCTAACTTTATTTGACTGGAAAATTTTACAGTGTAAAATCGTTCTTCATGATAAGCAACAAGCATCACTACGAAAAAAAATAAGGTGGCTTGGTAAAATAATTATTTAAGTATATTATAAGTTAGTATATCTATGGGCCTGTAATATTTTACTAAGTGAAAGTGAGTGAAAAAATAGTAAAACTAGTACTATACTATAAAAAATTTTGAAAGACGTTTGGTATTTATTTGGACGTGATCAACAAATTGTTAGCAATTTTGTGTATGTATACTCTAGTATTAGTAACAGACAAGCAGATATAATAATATATGAATACTAACTTAATTATAGACTAACTTCTAACTAAAGATGTCTCGATTCTCGAACAAGTAATTTAATAAGAAATGAAAATGATCTCGATGAGACCATTATGAGGGAGACCATTATTATTATTTCATGAGATGATTACAGGGCGACGTTAATACCTACTAGACTATGGTCCTATCCAGTGCTCCAGCATAGGAACAAATTGGAATAAAAATTTACTAATGCATATGTCGTGGCCAGATCATAGAATTGATCACTTCATGATGTGGCCGACCATTTCATGAAATGGTCATATTTCATAAAATGGAAAATATCCGCTGGTCACATCATGATATGGTCTGGCCAGATCAATGAATACATCAACGTTTGACTATATACAGCTAAACGCACGGCTATTGCATGAAATGGTCAAGCATTAGTGATCATATCGTAAAATAGTTACAGTATCTACCGTTAGAGGCGCTGATACCTTTTTGTTTTTGTGATGCATCATGGGGGCGTACAATTAATAATAAAAAAGGTTATTAATAATGCGCAAATTGAAGATGAAATAGAAGTTAAATGTCGTTACGACACTAAACTACAATATTTTTTCGAAAAAAAAACGAGCGCAGCATAAAAACCTTGAAGTTCGGAAAGTATTTCAATCTTAAAAGCTAAGTATTAAAAATGTATGATTTATCTATTAACCAAGATTACACAGATTTAAAGAATGCCAGTAACTTTTTAACGTATTTTTAATTTTTATTAAACCTTTGATATCATGGAAACTCTACATTAACGATATGGCCAAACGTGGATGGACATATCATTAAACGTTGACGTTTAAATGATATGGTCAGTTTTAGCTGGCCATTTCATGAAATACGACCATTTCATGAAATGGTCGGCCACATCATGAAATGATCAATTCTATGATCTGGCCACGACACATACACTGTAACGGTTTCAAAGTATCTAGAGACAAAAACATCAAGTTTGAAAATCTTTGTATTTTCTATTTTTAGTTGACGACTTATTCAAAAGTTATAAGTACAAATAAAAAAAATACTTAAAAGTTTGTGATGAATCATCTATTAAAAAATGATTATTCGTTTTTTTGAATGAATTGCGAAAATGCCCATTAATTTTTAAATGCTTTAGGTTGGTTGAGGATACAACCCGTAAAATTTAAAATTTTAAATGTGTTTTATTTAATTAGACGCTTCACATATTCTTTCCCATCTTTTTTTCTACCTATTACAAAGTTTTTGTATCCTCCTTACTATATTTTATTCTGTAATCTATGATTCCAACGTAGTCACACAGACTAACACTACCACACATGCCCAGAGATAAAAAAGTTTCACTACAAAAAACTAAAACATTCCAGCTACAGGCTACACCAGAGACATTACGTAAGTTAAAAAATAAAGGAAACCTCATCGCAGTGACAACGGCGCAGCGCTAATTAGGTCAAGCGCAAGCGCGAACCTCGCGAACCCCGTCCGCCCTCTTAATGAACTACTCGACGAAACAGTTTTTTTAGCGCCATTGTATATATCCGGTCTGGAAGTGTGATGACTCTGCAGTTACCGTTAGTGGGTTCCGTTGACTTTAGCAATAGTAAGAAAGGGTTGAATAAAGAGTTTTAAAGCAATTTTAGCGCACTGGAGTTGTAGCCTTGTAAATGACCACTCCCGATAACTCAAACGGCGGGTTCCGATCATAAAACAATTCTTCTCAAGGAATACATACTATCGGAAAATTCTCAAAATAAAATTGGACTATTCGTATATAAATAAAACACGCAAATTATTTTACGAAAAGTTTATTTTTTGCGAATTAAGTGTGTGCTATAGGAAAAGTTCTTTTCAGTTCAGTTTTATGAGTAGAATACTTACCGTGTTAATATTTTTTTTTCGTGTTTTTATTTTTACCGTTATTTTTTTAGTATTTTATACCCTGTATAGAATATGCTTAACTAAAACTTTATTGCGTCAGTCCATTTTAATTGTAAAAGGTAATTAATAGGCTATATCGACGGTTCCACACCGATGTGAGATCCAAGAGAACGATTAACGTGTATTCGCATTAAAACATATTTAATTGAACATTTTAAAACAAAAAAGAAGAACATAGGTTACAGCAAAAAAAAACTCCGTACAACAATATTTAATTACTTCCTAGGCACCATGGCTGGATCGTAATGACTATACAGTCATAATGTATAGATATCGACAAAGAGAAAACACCCGCCTATTTCTGGTATTTCTCACACAATTAAACAGAAATAGGCTCTTTTCAAATCTGTGAATAGAAGTGATTTTAGCCATGCCAACGAATTGGCGATTTTGTCGAAAAATTCCAACCGCGGTTCTTCGGTTTTATCCGTTTCCCAAATCGATTTGCAAAGAAGATTGTTAATTTAACCAAAATATTCGTGAATATTGGCTCGAGCGAATACTTGCCTAATTCTAAATAGCAAAGAAGTCGCAGAATAAATTAAATTGGTAGGGAGGGTTGTCCTTTAGGTATTCAGATTAAAAAGTATTCCTTAAATCTATTTTTTATTTTACGAAATGAATCACTTTTATTAGAAACTATGCGAAATGTACGTATGTACTAACTATGGTATCTACATTATTAAACACCAAATAGTGCATATGTTAGGTGTGAGACATTGCTCTTTTACGCACAATGGCGTGAAAGCCGTCGTTGTTAGTTTGGGAATACATTTCTGAAGCGCTGCAGTATCGGGGCAGACCCAACAGCATCCTGAAAGTGTTTCTGTATTCGACTCGTAGGACATCCAGCATTCTTTTGGTGTAAGCTACTAGTATATAAATTCTGACAAAACGCTTTAAAAAGTGTGATTTTGACGACGCTTGCTGTGGTTGTTTCTTCACCACACAACATGTCTTTTTTATTTACTCTGTTTTGTTATCGTAATATAAATTTGACTAATCGGACCAGTCGGATTTTCAATAGTTTCCGAGGTAAGGGTCTGATGTTTTTCTCATGATTCGTCGAATTGATCGTGGCTCAGAGTGGCTTGCGTGGTCGCGTCTATCACAGAGGTTAACACGGTTATAACCTGGATGGGTTTGACTGTTAGTGGCATTTATCTCGACAGTTTCCGTACCTCGCAAGCCACGTTAAGCCGTTGCTGCCGACTGCTATCGCTAGATGGCGCTCTTAAGCCATGTCAGAGGCCCTATAGGCGGCTTGAAAACTTCTGCTACGTCAGAAGTATCCACTAGCCCCACAACCTCCACCATCTGGACTTGGCTCCCGTGAGTGGGGGGTAACCTAACCTTCTTGAGATATGGGAAAAGACCCGTAGCCCTGCAGTGGGGATGATATGAGTTGTTAACACTGTTGCCCCACGAAAATAATTAACATAATCATTATTTTTGATATTGTTTATTGTTCGCGTTGATGTGTTTTCGACGATTCAGCAGTCGATTGATGTAATATCCAATATTATGCAATTAAAGAACTCGAGTAACGTAATCAAGACGATGATCGATATACTGTGACTGTGCCATACCTTGACTATGATATTTTTAAGGCGTCGTTTAGGGAGATGCGGTACATCGCGTCGCGCGGTTTAATCAAACATAAGGGAATTTATGAGAGCATTCGAGTAGAAGCGTCATCACGCGCGTTTTGTTTGTACTGAAAAATGCGCCGCGCAACGCTCCTCGTCTCCTTAAACGAGTCCTAACTATTATATGGGAACCGTAATGTATGATCTAGCAGGTAACGTAAAGATACAATATTAGGGATATTAGAGGTAAGCCCGTTATTCATGCTATCAAACTTTTGACACAGGTAGGTTTAATTTGGAAGCCTTCGCAAAGGCTTCCGCCGTTTTGTGTCGAACTAGGCAAAGTCCGTAGCTTGCGGTTCACGTAGTTTCATAAGTTTATAAGACTTTACTATTAATAATTTAACTTAAGTAATAGAAAATACTTTAGTTAACATATCTTGATGACTTACAAACAAACAAACAAACAGACTTACTTACTTAAATTCAGTATCACATATTCTATTTATAAATAATATTTGGTATCAAAAAAAAAATCAAGCGAAATGTAGCTTTGAACTATTCATACAACATAATTATATACAGGCAGGGTGTAGCAAAAAAGGTAAAGGACCCGTTAACTTGTCGTTCCAAAACAACTTTTGTTGTAAGGCTTTGCAGAAACCGTAAAAATATATTTGACTTCCCATAAAAAGTTTACAAACTACATATGAGAGAACCGAAAAATTAATACGATAAAAGTTCGTAATTATAAAGTTAAAGAACCAGTCCTACGCCCATTTTGTTACACTCTATACAGATGAAAGAAATTTGGACTTTTCATATAAACTTGGCTCTTAAGCTGCTGAAATCGTATGAAAATTCCGAATTTTCTTGCGTTTTCAGCAAAATTGTAGATCAAAAGTCGTTCACTTTAATATGTAAATAGAATCAACAGCTAAGAGGTTTGGGGATATGAGATATGAAGGAATCTTTCTAATACTCGTATAATTGAATAAAAATCCATAGCTTTTTTCATGAAACTTAACAAGTTTCACCAAATATTGTATATTGAATGCGAAAAAAATTAAATTATCAAGTTATCATACTAATCAATCAGGTGATTCGCCAATTTTGTATGTTATATTTAATTTTATTTGTTGTTGCAAATTGAGTATACATACGAGTATAAGGTAGGTCGGAGAAAGTTATTCTGTTTAATAAGTTAAAGATGTGTTTGTTAAGGTATTTTCGAAAGGCCTTACCTTATCTTGTAATACATACATACCTTATTATACCAGTCAGCCTGTTATATCTGCTGGGCTAGAGGCGAACAATAAAATAATTTGGTCAATATGGAGGCCAATAAACAGATTGCGGACCTGCGTCAAAGTAAAATTTGCAAACATCGAGAGTAATACTGCATAACACCAACGTCGTCGTCGTCTTTTAATGAGATCCAGTACAGGCGATACGCGCAATTTAACCAGGCCTTGCAATATGTACCAAGCACCTATACTCAATGATCCACTGAAAGCTTCTCCGAATTTCTTCAAATCAGGAGGTCACAGGTTCTAGTCTCGGCGGTGTCCAACTTTGTGATCGGTTTGGTTGGTGATACGTTATTTTCTCAGCCCGAATGGTAGGTAACACTATATTATTATCTAATTCTTTCTGCCAAACATCAATGTTAACAGCATTAATGTGTTTCGAAATGAAGATAAGATAGGAAGTTCCCCAAGGCGCTGGGGGATCTTGGTAAGCCTACTTCGATCTTCGGCATCATTATCAGTTACCACCAGGTGAGATGATTTAAAGGGCTGATCAACTGTGGATAAAAACATCGTTGACAGTCGGTAAATGATAGATGTTACACATACAACCGAACAACTTTCCTTATAAGGAATTTTAAAAAACAGAGTAAATGAAATGCTAACATTGAAATGCTTGTTAGGCCTCGGCCCCGGGAGATGCGGGGCGGTAGGCGGCGCGTCTGGAGTCGCGTCTATCGGTCAAATCAAACATAATGGTAATTTATGAGAGCGTTCATATAGAAGCGTCATCGTCACGCGCGTTTTGTTTTTTCTTACTGAAAAACGCGCCACGCAACGCGACGCCTGACGTGCCGCGCAACGCTCTGTTAATATCTCTTTCTGTTTAGTAGGTTTCGTATGCAAGGTATTATAAAAATAAATAATAAAAGTAAATAAGTTTTCTGTATTGTTATTATTAGTTACTATAATTTATTCTTACAAACTGTTAATTAACATTGTTAAATACATCTATTAATATTAATATGCTGATAATTTATTACACAACCCTTTCATTAACTACTTTTATTAGTATACGGCGAGTTAATATATTTGGTTATTTTCACCTTTAAAAGGAATTATCAGATATTTACATAAAATGTAATTTTGGCTGCCATATTACATTTAAAATAATATTTGTTTTTAGATTCATTTACATTATTACTATTAGTTACTTAATTTATTTACAAGATGATCATGTATTTACAGTTAGTAAATCCATCAACTATAGCTTTACATTTTAAAAGTAGATCAGTTTCTAAGTTAACTTATAGTATACTAGTGGTTGTATGCGATTTTATTCGTTTGCCTTTGACTAGATTTCTAAAAACCAATAAATAATCGAAAATATTTATAGAAGGTGGTTATTATGAACATGTTTCTAGTACCAAGACCAACACAGTCGAACTGTGTATTAAAATTGCACACAAAAAAGGCTGTATTCTTGGTATTTGGATATCCAATAAGTAAATCAACCTCAACTTTTCACAGTTCAAGTGATTACTGGATATTACTATTTATTTTAGGTGTCAATAATAATTATAATATATTAAATATCGCTTTATCATTTCATAGTAACGTGATATAATACTTATCACTTCATATACTTGGAATGTGGAGATTGTTTATGCCCTAGGGTCGAAAAGTTATTTAAAAAAGTAGGACAGAGCTGTCAACATCTAAGTCCAGCACCATGCAGATGCAGCTATTTCCACAGTTGGTTACCGGGACTTGCACTGAGCACACGTCTGCTGAGTAATTTTTAAATTATTTCCGTTTTAGAGTAGTCTCAACGTTATTTTTGTGATGGGGAAATAGCTGTGATTCCGATTCAGTGATAAGTGGTCATAAGAAGAGGATTAACTCGGGAGACAGCTCCGTTTTGCGAGTTCCTACAAATCACCACGAGGAGCGTCTTTAAGTGCCCATCACCCTTAGGGCCGCGTCTTTCACTTGACATTGCATTGGCGTTTCGCCATTTTATTTATTGAAGATTCTCCCATTTTTCACGAGACATTGGCAAAATCACTCCTTCAATGAGATGTGGAATGCCAAATAGAAAAAAAAAGCTATTGCCACTTCGATATTTTTGATAATAATGTGTTTATTAGATTTTTTTTCTATTAAAAATACAAAATGTCAAATTTTTTTAAGGCAAATAAGAGAACGATAAACAAAACTCCATATACTTAACTGACTAGAAGTTTTAAACGCAACGCACACAGAGGCGGCGACGGGGCGGTAGCGTTCCGAAGGCGGACCTGCGGGAAGCGAACTTAGAGCTCCCGCCCGGTTTTGGTGTGAAGGGTTTCATAATAATCCGAACATTACAAAAAATACCGCTTCCGGAATGCTTTCGCACCGCCTGTGCCTGTGTTGCGCTTTAGTGACTTCTCGAAATGAAATGCACAGTGATCATAGACAAAGATCTAGGTAGGTAGGTGAGGTATAATTACAAAGATTATAAACTTATTATTTTCTTATCCACAATTGGTAAGCCCTTGGCGTCATCTCACCTAGTGGTAAGTGATGATGATCCCGAAGATGGAAAACCTTACCAAGATTCCTTAACGCGATGGCCATCTTATCTCCATGCCGAAACACATCAATGCTTTTAATATTGATGTTTGGCGGAAAGACTTAGGTAATATGATGGTAGCTAGCCAGGCCGACTCAAAAAAAAAACAAACCGAGTCCTACAAAGTTGGAACCCACCGAGAATTGAACCCGCGACCTCCTGATGCGAAGCTAGTGGACAGCCACTGGACAATGGAGGCGGCTAGATCTTCGTAGATGAAGTTAAAATAAAGTTGTGTGGCCACAATTAAACCTCGTGTGTGTCCACTTTTACCCTTGGTTAAATATCTGATATTGTATTTTGTCGGTGTAAAATATGCCATTTCCCTATTCAAAACACACGTAACGTCATTTAAAGATAATACAAAGATAACAAGAGATCTTTATAATGTTTCAAGGGAATCCATTTAGGATCCACGACGAAATTACATCAGACTGAGGGTATTGCAAAATGTCGCCGAGGCGGTATAATTAGATATTTCGTAATATTTGGAATTTATGAATGTAAACACAGCGTTTTCAATTTTAGAAAGAATAAAGTTGTATAATAAATTTTGTGATATTTGAAGTTGTTGTGACTACAAATTTTCAGAATTTGGTATTTTACTAAATAGCATAGAAAAAAATATCTTGTCTCTGTAAATAGATATGTACCTACAATTATTTTCCATCGATTTACTTGGGAGGATATTTCTTGTCTTTGACTTTTCATATTTTTTTTGAAAATTTGAAAATGAGATGTTTCAGTTCCTTTGAGGAGAATGAGTGCATTTTCCACACACAATGTTATTTTTATCAATATTATTCCTTACTTTTTAATATGCAAAGTTTCAGGGAAATTTGTCCAAAAGTCAATTTTTTTCCTGCAAATTCTAATAAATAAAGTGATAAATAAACTCACATCTTCTTCTTATCGTGTGGCACATTTAACTCGCATAAAACCCATTTTTTAGGATTATTTTGTTAAACTCAAACTCAAATTATTTTTTATTTAAGTAGATGCTTTAGACATGCTTATAAATCGTATTTTTTTTCTACCTAGTACAAAGTCCCTAAGTAACATTAACAAATGTGTTAAGCGCAACACAAGATTTGGTCGAATGCTAACAATTCCAAAAATAAATAATACTATAACTCATACAGATATATGACTGCCCTCTTATCTGGAAGATTTTCTTCGTTAACATAGTGATGAGAGAGTTTATTTGCCGCAGCCAGGAAGAGGGTGACGCAAGGACGTTGCGAACATAAAAACCCAAGTAGCGAACCGTTTCATGAGAATTGGCAATTGCAGATTGTACGAACGAAATGGTCCTAAACCAAATGGGTATCGCTTGTTTCAACCTTGTAAATATAGTAAGTAAAAGGTGTAAATATGGTAGGTGAACAATATTATGCGTTATTGTTTTGACTGGCTCGGTGCTTAGCGGAAGGTGCTGCTGACTGTCAGGCTGAAGGTTCTGGTTTCAATTCCTACCCCAGGGCATTGTGTGATGACGTCAGATTTTGATGGGTTCTGCTACAAAGGACAACTAAATACAATACTAACCACAAACACAAAAAATACATAGCTTTTTTGTTCTAATATTATTATTTATAACTTCAAAAACAAAAAAGTTATTTGTTTGCTCTTTGTCTGGATGTTCTTCTATACAGGGAGACGATACACACTTACAATCAATACTCTTATCTGGTGATACAAATAAAAAACAACAAATTTTGTACAACAGTAACAGCATTTTTTAATTATTTTTCTACAAATCGATGAGATCGTGCGTGAGCCAAGTTTGTATGAAAAACCCAATATTTTTTTTCGATTTACATAAAATCGTTTTACCGCCTCCGTTCGTGTAGTGGCTATGCCACTTGCTTCACAAGGGGTCGCGGGTTCGCTTCCCGGCGGGATACAACTTTGTAAGACTCGGTTTGGTTGGTGGTAGGGCCTTTGTGAGATCTTATCTAAGTCTTGCCGCCGAACATCAATGTTAAGAGAATTGATGTTTTTCGGCATGAAGATAAGATAGCCAGTTCCCTATTGATTCCCCAAGGAATTTTGGTAAGCCCGCTTCCATCTTCGGCACCATTATCACTTACCATGGCAGGTGAGATGATGCCAAGGGCTTACCAGTTACTTAAAGATCACCAGTTGTATCAGCCACCCAGTAAATGTAGGTAGGTATGTAAGATATTTTATTCTCTGGCTCCCATGCCATAGTCCAGAATCTGTTAGAAGTTAAATCTTTACAAAATAAAAATAACTACCTACCTAACTACGCTTTCAAGACAAATCATACAAGGTCACGCTGACCTCAAACTAGAATTACCAGAAAAAATATATTTTTTTGTTAATATTTTTAATTTGTAAAGATTTAAATTACGTCTGAAAAAACTAAGCATGCATTAACTTTAAAACTTTTTTTAAATTTATAGTTAGATGTTATTGAAAACATCGTTTTTTGCTACTTCCGGAGCAGAGATTCAGAAAGTATTTAACACTCCTTTTCAGTGGCAAGAATTGATAACAGAGTAACAGTTATTTACAGATTATAATTTATTTATTTCATTTGCTATGTAAATATTAAAACAAATTTTAAAATTAAAAAAAATTAATTTGTACTAAAGTACAAAGTTCATATATTCTTCAAATAACTTTGTTTGGCCAATCGAAAAAATCCGAGCTGCTATTGCCACATTAACCCTACAATTACATATTCTGATATGAATCCCCAATTGGCTACTTTAACGAATCCTTTTGACCCTTTGACATTCCAACTCTTCCAAATCCCAACGTTCCTTTACCCACACCCTTTGTTGGTTGCGTCAGGTTGCGTTTGAATACGCCTCGCTTTGTTACGAATTAATAGACGCTCAATGCGTTCATCCCTATATCGATGAATACGATTCATCTGTACCTAATCTCTGCGATGGATTAAGATGCTCCAGTAGACTTAACCAATATAAGGGTTCTCTGAGATAATTCAACTTAGCTCGCAAAGTAAACGACGATTTAACAGTTATTTTACTTATGAAAACAGCTCTTACATTTCAATCATCTTAAGTTAATTTATTTATCTCATAGGTTCTAAGTTATTTTATTAATAATGATTTGATCAGATCACAAACTAGGTACTCGTTGTATTCAAAATACATATTAACCAATTTATTAACCACCTCTTCATAAAATAATATATCTACTGTACAAATGACTTCCAACCTATCTTTTAAGATTTAGGAAAGCTAGTTCATTGAATTTGGTCATCTTGAGGGTAGCTGGGTCTTTTTAAAATATTTTGGAAAAAGTTCCACACATGTTCTTAATAGGACTATTGTGAGTAGCGCCGTTGAGTACTGTGCTATTGGTAGAGAGTCGGTGGCAGTTCGTAATGATTGGTCGGTGATGGCTGAATACTGCAATATTGTTGGCAGTATGGCAGCGAGGGTGAGGCATGGTTGGTCGGAAGTCAAGGTCACCAAGACAGCGAGGACAGCTGGGTTGAGTCGAGGAGGAGTCGCTCCTGAACTCTGCATGGCTGCTGGACGCTCCCCACTCAGCACGTGGACTATCACAGATGCTGATTCTGAAACAAACAATACAATTACAACTTTGAAGATACGAGACTCTTTTTTTTAACAATACGAAAAGCAGATGGAGGAAAAACAAGGAAGAAGAGGATGACTTCAAGATGTACACTGGCCCATAGAGATATCTGAACCCCTACTAAAGCTATTCGTGATACATGGTATATTATGGAGACGTTCAGATATCTTTGGGGCTGTCTGTTCGTACTAAACAAATAAAAGATTTGATTATATTATATTTGATTTGATATGTAGTTGCGTAGTCAATATAATAGATATTGAGAAAGAGTCAAAGCCAAGTTCAATATAAAAAATCAAATCAAATACTCTTTAATGTCCTACAATACAAGAAGCACATACATACAAAAATAAATAGAAACAAGTAGACAACCAATTTCTTTCAGACAACCCGTAGTCTGTAACCGTATTTATTCTATAGAATAACTTGACAACAAAAAGCGATCTTACTAAAATATTTTTTTTGTGTGGTGTGGTGTGTTTGTATAAAAACATGGTTTCTCTTTTTGAATCAAGTGCATTGTGTAGGTGGATTTTTGAATAGGTGGAAAAAAATGAAAATCAAAATGTTTTTATTTAAGTACATGCTTTGCACATTTTTACTGTCGAGCTACTGGAGAGCGAGCGTCAGCGAGTGAGGAAGGAGTAAGGAAGTATTGTCATGGCAAAAAAAATCGAACTTGAGATTTTGATGGGGATCGATTCTCTTGCACTTATAGAGCCCAAAAAACAATAAAAAAATAAAAAAAATGTGTCGGACACACACACACACATATATTTTTTATTTTTTTATTGTTTTTTTATCCCGGGCTCTAGCGCCAAGACCACTAGACGGATTTGGAAGAAATTTGGGTTAAGACAATATTTTGTTAATACCTCCCTCCAGCCGTTCTTTTATTAGTTTTTAATATCGTCATTTTTAGGGTTGCCACCATAGTAAAAAACACTTTTAATTTTTTGCTCAAAAATGGCTCTAACGATTTTGATGAAACTTTGTACAATATCATATTTTTATACAATCTAGTACATAAGATAGTTGGTTACTCTGAGAAAAATCTGGTTTTGAAACCTGTTTTGATAAATAACAAAAAAGAAGTTTTTTGTTATTTATCAAAAATTGCGTTAACGATGTTAATGAAATTTTGAACCTTTTAATAACTTTATGCGGTCTACTATACTAGATCATGAATTATTCCGGGCCATACCAGGATAAGGTACCTCCCATACAAAACAACATTGTTAATTTGTGAAGTCTATCAGTTGCTACTAATTATGAGCATTTATTGCTGACTTAAGTTGAACATTGTCAATCTAGTAAGTATATACCAGATGATATTTATGGAATTCGCGAGAAAGTATGCACAGCGTGGCTGTACAATTTAATTAAAATCGTCATTTCATTTTCTATCTACCTAGTACAAAGTTCCTATTTGTCAGTGTTTGCGAAGCGAGACACCGATTTATACAATATTAGTTTTATTAGTGATGTTTTCTAAGAACATATTTTAATCAGGTGTACAATGCCTGCATGTAGAACCGTTGAACCGTTAAAGTTTCTTGGTAAACATCTTCATTATATTACAAAAAGGGGTTACGGGAGGTAATATTAGAGATGTGCCGAGTAGTCGTTTACTACTCGGTGCTCGGCGTATTCGGCACTTTTATAATTACTCGTACTCGGCCGAATAACTCGGTTCAAGTAACAAGTACTCGGTTGAAATAAAATTATATAGTTTAAGAGATAATATAATGAAATTAAGGTTGTTATTTTAAATAATAAAGAAATATAAATATAAAAGAAATAATAAAGAAAACAAAGGTCACTATAATTTATGTAGAGAACAGTATTTTTACTTTCGATCGACGAAGGGGTAAAGTATTGAGATTTTGATGGGGATTAACTGTGTTGCACTAATAGAGACCAAAAACCAAGAAAATGAAAATGTGTGTGTGTCTTCATCCGGTGCTTTAGCGCCAATACCAGTGGACATATTTTGTTAATATCTATTATTACTCATTTTACAAATTTTTCGCACACATAAAAAAGATCTCCAGCCGTTTTTTCATTTCTTCATAGACATACCGGATTCAGAAAACAATCGCTCGCATTAAGTAAAAAATATTAAATATTGTGTGTCACACGTTGAACTCTTTTGTATAAGCAGCAACAAAAGCGAAATGGTCAATAGAGTAAGACATCAACGAGACCTACATAACATTTTTTTTGTTAAATAACGTTATGTTTTTACTGTTTAATACTATTGAGATAGGCCACCAAACTGCGGTAGTAGCTACTCCAAACAAGAAAACTTCTTTCGACAGTACCCACTACATTACATACACTATAGGCTAAAAACCTAAAAACCTATAAAATTATATTTTATTTCTGATACTGTATCTCTGGTTTTATCAAAAGCATAAAGTATCAAAGAGGATATTGAACCAAGTAATTCGGCCGAGTACTCGGTTTGGCAAACTTTAAACCGAGTAATAGGTACCAGGTATTCGGTTACTCGGCAAAACTCGTACTCGGCGCATCACTAGTAAATATAAATTATGATACTTTAGAGGTTAGACGGAGAAGAGTCGCTAATGGCCATGAATGGGTATTCTAAAGGAAAATAACATTTCAAACGAAACTGTTTTTATTGAATTAATAAGATACTGCTGAGCAAAGACAAAAGATCTCTGGTTTTAAGAAAACTGCTTTCATTTTTGTAAAACAACCACTAAAGCAACCAAGTATTACGCCTGAGTGAAATTATTTTTAAAATTCACGTCTCACAACTCAATTTGCAACGAAAACTGAGACATGATTACACTGGGAAAACGTTCATTATTTCCCAGCACCATCTATTCGGATGATTATTTAGATTTCATTACACATTCATGTACACTTGAAATGTAAGTATGACAGTTGATTGTATTGCTTCATGTTTGCTGTTATGACATTGTAGCGAGCGCAGAAATTACAATAATAATAGGCATGAATAAATAGTTGGTAACAGAAATAGGTCAAACTAATGACATAAAACTTATGTTCCAAATCATATCTGAAATAAGAATCGATGGAAATAATCAGAGTTCCATTAATTACGGGTTGAAATAATGTTCGATTGTTGTATCACCGTAGTCATAAAATCCATTTTTTTTATCCACATTTATTTTTTACCCTCAATTGGTAAGCCCTTGGCATCATCTCACCTGGTGGTAAGTGACGATGATGCCGAAGATGGAAGCGGGCTTACCAAGATTCCCCAACGCAATGGGGAACTGGCTATCTTATTTTCATGCCGGAACACATTAATGCTGTTAACATTGATGTTTGGCGGCAAAACTTTGATAAGATTGTGGTAGCTAGCCAAGCGGGCTCAGAAAACGCCCTACCACCAACCAAACCGAGTCCTACAAGGTGATGCTAAGTGTAACAGCAGGCAACCGCCGCCTATACCTTGGGGATGATATAAAGGAGAGAAGGACTGAGGTGGTAATAACTGATATTTTCAAATTATAAATGTTGGTTGCCATGATTACCGGAGCTGCTGGGCGCGCACGTGTAGTTTCCCGAGTCGTGCGGCGCTGCGCGTGCGATCATCAACCGGCTGGTGCGCGTTCGCTGCTCCGTCTCCACGCTGATGCCGCCTCTTTGCGCGTAGTTCACCACTTGCTCGCCACGGTACCAGTAGATGAAACTGCGAAGAAAATTGATTGATATATACGTAATATGTTGGTTACCGGCCACCAATCCGGACTTGGCCCCAGTGTGTGGAGTGTGGCCTAACATTTCCGAGGTATGGGAAGAGACCCGTGGCCCTGCAGTGGGGACGATATGGACTGTTAATGTAACGTAAAGGTGGTTACAGTTTTATGTATGAAGAAATGTTGCAAAATTTTTGGGGGTTACATCCTTAGAGAACTAAGTTTAATTACAACCCAACATAAAATAGTTGAGAATCTGTGCCTCGTAAGCGTAAGGTATGCGTACATCCTGGTTGAGAAATGGTTAGAATATGATAATCATTTACGACCGGTTTCTGCCCGCGACTTCGTCTGCGTGGACTTCAGAATTGGGTCCAGAGAGAAATAAAATATTAAGGCAGCGCCATCTAGTGACAAAGTAAAAATTTCAGTTTTTAGCCATTCCTCCGGGAACCCTCAAGTTTTCCGGGATAAAAGTATCCTATGTGTTAACCGAGTGTTTTATCTATCTATCTATCTATCTATCTATCTATCTATCTATCTATCTATCTATCTATCTATCTATCTATCTATCTATCAGCTGAAAGACGTCCACTGCTGGACAAAGGCCTCCCCCAAGGATTTCTACACCGACAGGTCCTGTGCGCCTCGCATCCAGCGGCTTTCTGCAACCTTTACCAGGTCGTCGGTCCACCGAGTCGGAGGCCTGCCCACACTGCGCCTTCCGGTACGCGGTCGCCATTCGAGAACTTTACTGTCCCAACGGCCATCTGTTCTACGAGCTATGTGCTCCGCCCACTGCCACTTAAGTCTAGCCATTCTGAGAGCTATGTCTGTAACTTTAGTTCTACGTATCTCCTCATTTCTGATTCGATCACGTAGGGAAACACCAAGCATAGCACGCTCCATCGCCCTTTGGGTGACTTTTAATTGCGCATACATATGGCAATAGTCACAAATTAATATGAATTAGCTGGAAAGCTAATAAATTAGAATGTTGACCTACAGAAATAGGCACAATTGTGTTGTTCTGAAATAAAACCCCAAAGTACGGCAGTTTCTGTTGTTTATAACAAATTTAACAAAATATGTACGGGTCGATTTGTTGTTTGATTACTTTGAATTTTGTTGTTATGAAACATTACTCGTTACGCGTGGTGATTTGCTTGTAGTGTGTGTACAGAGACAGATTATATTCTATTAGGTTTGTATAATTGTGTATGACCCTGATCTGGCGTAAAGCAACACATACGTAAATTTGGTTAAAATAGCATTTTTATGATAGGGCAATATTTCTTATATATCTCCAGCTATTTTTTCCAGAATACAGGGCCTGCAACTATTCCTGGTAAAGATACCATGCCTTATTCTCAAAACTGGAAAAAACTTTGTACATTTACTATATTTTATAATAACACCTTCGCCAAGTAGTTGGTTATTCTGGGTAAACCTATTAAAGGTTCCTCTTATAATGATATTCACTGATTATAGAAATAGATGCCTTTTATAAATTTATCTCAAAAACGGTTCTAAGGATTTTAGTGAAAATTTATAATACGTTATTTCAACTTTGTGAGCGGAATACAGTGTAAAATTAAATTAAATATTGTTGTATCCTATATACGGCTCATTTTTATTTTTTACTCTTATTCATACCATGATTCATATTATGCTATTATTTATTCATAATATATTATATATGCTACATATCAAACAATCCCCCATGTAGCTTTTCGCCTTTTTATCATTGCTGATTTCATTTTAAATAGTCCAGTCCTCTGTGTGAGACCGAGGAAGTATGCATGGCTTCGCTGTACAATTTATTGTACGTATATTAGCCAGGCAAAATCCGTTTCAAGTAGGCTTTTATTGTGTAATCCAATTATCTTTAAAGCCTGTTACTTTGCACATAGGCTTTTTCGAGAAAATTACAAGGTAAATTAAAGATTTTACACGTGTTTACTTCATACTTGTTTACGAATTTTATCTAAGAGTATTTTTTACTCAAAACAAATTCGGTAACATATAAAACATTAAATTTGGCCACAGATTTTGCCAGTGTTGGTAATGTTTTTGTGATATGTGTCAGTTTTGACAGATGCCAGTTTAGTTTAGACTTAGATTGACTTGGTGGCTAAGTGGTTAGCGATCCTGACCTCTGATTCGAGAGTCGTGGGTTCGATCCCCAGACAGGGCAAACTTTTCTGTGATGAGCAGATTGTTTGCTCTAAGTCTGGGTGTATTATATCTATATATGTTTGTATTTAAAAGTATGTGTATGTATATCAGTCTCTGGCTCCCAAGATACAGGGAATAATAGTTTGGGGCCAGATGACCGTGTGTGATTTGTCCCAGATATTATTATTATTAGTTACCGTCGAGGTACTTCATGCTACCAGAACCTCGAGGCAAAAGACTAGCTGTTGAAGCACAAATAGTGAATACATATTTGTATTTCAGGTTTTATTTCCACTAAAGATACAGGATGGGATGGTACCTCTTAAAAATGCGATCGCCTTTACATATACACAGTCATGTGGAATGTACCACAAAAGATATTCATATGTACAATTCTCATTATTTTTATATCAAATGTCATGCAGTTCGGTTCCAAAATGCAAAGGTTATGATGCTGTTATGAGATTGTGAGGGTACCTCGTTGATTTTGATTTTTTAATACTATATGTATATCGCAAAATGTATCAGACAATTTTGGAAATTTAAATAATCGACCTACATCTACAAACAGTGGATAGAACAATAATGAGTTTTTATTGCATTCTAATTTTGAAATGTTTAGTTTTTATTCAGTTCGGGATCTCTAACGCGAATCTAACTCACATGTGGGAAAAATAATCTATCGTATCCATGAGAGAGTATCAAAATGAAAAGTGACATATTATCTATTCAAAGGGTAGCTCAGTCTCACCCTATCGATATTCAAATTGATAGCCTTCGGCCCTGATACAGGGCATGTTAAATGTTGATAGGCAAAGAATACCCATTTTAGCGTCCTGCCGACCTTTTTATCTAAAAATAGGCTTATCACGTTTGTGTTTGATGCCAGCTTGGAATATGTGGAAGGTGTCGAAAGTACCCACCGGATAACACACTTCCATTATAAGATCGTAGGATTGGAAGAGGCCTTCTCACTGGAACTACGTCTTACACAAACACCTTAAATATTTTCATTGCATATTTTTCATTCATATTCGGTATTCATATTCATATTGATTATCTAAGCAAGATTAACTTTTACTTATGACTTGCTTCTATTTGTAAAAATCTTTTATTTTTGTTTGAATTGTAACTTTTTGTATCACAAGAGTGAACTTTCAGTACGAAACCAAATAGTTTGCCTTGCCTGGTCGTAATTTGTTTAAATGTGCGGGTTCAGAACTTAAGGTAGCAACAAAAGACGACATACTAAGTCAAAGGACAGACATGCACGAATGAACGGACCGAACTTCTATCACAAATACTTCTAAAGATGCTACTTCGTTCATTACTTCGATAGGTAAGACATTAGTTCGACTGACCACTACTTCGACAGATTCTACTTCGACAGACGTTACTTCGTCAAAATTGCATTTCGATATGACTGACGGTTTCATTTCGTCACTAATGCCGTGTCGAAGTTATGTTCTGTCGAAGTAGGGTCTTTCTAAGTAGGTAGTTGTTATGGAATCGAAGCCCAGTCCGCCACCGACATGCATATACAGCGTGGAATGTTGGAACGCCACCTGGAGGGAAAGTACTCTAAATACTGGAGATAGTAAATTTTACTCAAAGGAAACATTCCTTTATTTTTAAAAAGAAGCAAAACTACATTCAAACGTTTTTGAAAATTCCCTTGTCACACTCAGGAATCGAACCAGCTAAAATCCGAAAAAAAAAAAACACCTGTACTTTTATGGCATTAATCGATAGGGTCAAGCATAAGCATCAAATCTCTCTAACAAACATGGTAAGTTAAATGAAAGGAAACCATGAAATCTTGTGTTATGAACTAGGAATTTTTAATTTAACATAAGCAATTTGATGAACCCTTGAATAAATAGTGCTTTCGTACTTGAGTAAAAGTTTCTCATTGAATTTATAAGTTAAGTTTCATGGTTTTTCCTTTCATTTAACTTACCATGTTTGTTAGAGAGGTTTGATCCTTATGATTGACCCTATCGATTAGTGCCATAAAAGTAATGGATGTTATTTTTTCGGATTTTAGCCGGTTCGATTCCTGCGTGTGACAAGGGTATTTTCAAAAATCTGTGAATGTAGTTTTGCTTCTTTCCAAAATAAAGGAATGTTTCCTTTGAGTAAAATTTGCTATCTCCAGTATTTAGAGTACTTTCCCTCCAGGTGGCGTTCCAACATTCCACACTGTATACACAAGCTTGAAAAACATTACCCTATATATATGTCGGCGCCTGGGATACAGTAAGGACAGAGACAAGGTAAGGTGCAATGGATCGAATCGGCACCCGAGCGCCCCCTACCGGCCGCACTGATAACTAAGAGTGATAACGGATTTTGAGGGTGTCGCGAAAAACAACGACGGCAGTTCGAATGGACGCGTGCACCAAGAACGGACTTATGTGATTGATTATAAGATCAGTGTGCTCCTATTTGATTTGTAACCAATTAGAACTGTTGGTTAGAATCATTAGTGTTGAACGTTTTGTGTTTTACAACAAATCGGATCCGCGTATTATGGATCTTGGTAAGCGCAATATCCCGTTGCTCTGGCCGTCTGCCGACATATAATAGGATCGAAGATAAAACAAAAGACAATAAATAAGTCTATAAATATATAAGTCTTGTATTTTCATAAGTACTTCAATAAAAAAAGGAAATAGTATCTGAACTGCGTATCATTAACAACCCATATCATCCCCATTGCTGGGTCACGGGTCTCATCTCATACATAAGGAAGGTTAGGCCAGGGGCCAAATCTGGATTGATGGAGGTGGTGAGGCTAGTGGCCAACCCCGGTGTTAGCAGTTTTCAAGCCGCCAATAACGCCTTCTCCGACATGGCTTAACGCCTAAATCTTGTGATAGCAGCCAGCAGCAACGGCTTAACGTGCCTTGCGAAGCTTGGAAACGGTCGAGATGAATTACACTAATTTACGCCAGTTATAAAAATTCATCCATGCGCAAATCATCATCGCACAACCCTTCTCAACCTAACCGGGATGCATCATACGGTAAGTTTACTTTTTTTCTGCACTTCAGGAATCAATTTGTACAGCTGTTAATGAAATGAAATGATTTATTAATAACAATTTGTTACAAGTCAAACCATATCAAAATATGTGTATATGTCTAAGAGATATAAATTACAATATAAATATAAAAAATATAAAATTATTATCATATTCTGATTATACAGTAATAAACTTAATAATTAAACATGAAAAGACTAAAATTGTCTCAATGGTAATTTATTAAATTGTCGTCGTCTACGCTAGTTCCATTCTTTGTTGAATATTTATTCGATTTCACTATAAAATATAACAAAGAGAGATGATGAGCGAAAATTAGTATAAATTCTCTTTGTTTGACTTCTTTATATCTGTAGGTTATAATGAACTTATAAGTAATACTCAAACGTGCATGCAAACCTCATAACTAGTGATTCTGTTTTTGTCTTACTAAACCGAAAACGTTGAGTGTACAAGTCCCGCGTGGTAGGGACTTTGTACTAGGTAGAAAATAATATTGACGATTTAAAAGCATGTGTAAAGCATCCACTTAAATAAAAAACATTTTGAGTTTGAGTTTGAAACAACTTTTGTCTTACAAACTTGATAAAATCACAAAAAAAGTCTTTTCATACAAAACCAACAATTTAAGTGATTTCAGTAAAGTTGTAGAAAAAAAGTTATTGAGTCTTATGATCATACTCACCATTTAAGGGTTGTGCATACAGGGTCATTCTGCATAAAAGTTCTTTGTTAGGCTATACGTATGCTATTTCTAATTCCAAATCTTTTCCTTCATCTTTTATCACCTAAAGAGGGTATTTACAAAATGCTCCCACTTATTACGACGATCTCATTACACACACGTCACGTTTGACGCAAATGTCACTGCCGAGAGTTATCCCTAAAGAAGTCAACGAGAAATGGAACGTGCTCTTTCATTTGGAACGATTCGGAATGAGCGCGTCCTCCTACTTTTTATAATGAGATTTTCGAGTGGTCGTTTTTTCTTTCGTTGCGATTGCTAGGATGTTCGCTCCATCGACAATTTCGCAGGCTGTGAGTCAGAGTAAGCGTAGTAGATCTAATTTTGTATAATGCTTTCTTATTCATTAACATACGTCGTTTATAGGGAAACAACTAATAAAATAGCAAAAAAATTGATAGAGTAGATATTATTACTGTAAAGTTATCGGATCATTTACGTTTAGACGTGGGAGAGCCATGCTTCGGCACGAATGGGCCGGCTCGACCGGAGTGATACCACGGCCTCACAGAAAACCGGCGTGAAGCAACGTTTGTTGTGTTTCGCCGAGTGAGTGAGGGTACCGGAGGCCCAACCCCCCCTCCTCCTCCCCATTCCCCCATCCCCCATCCCATTTCAAAGGTCGGCAACGCACTTGTGACTCCTCCGGTGTTGCGGTGTCCATGGGCGGCGGTAATCGCTTACCATCAGGTGATCCGTCTGCTCGTTTGCCACCTATCACATAAAAAAAAAATGTCCATGGGGGTACAAAGACTAATAAAACCCCAAGGTCCACTGCTTATATGGAATGCATTGCATGCTTATACTAATAA
This sequence comes from Coleophora deauratella, assembly GCA_958295455.1. Lineage (NCBI taxonomy): Eukaryota > Metazoa > Arthropoda > Insecta > Lepidoptera > Coleophoridae > Coleophora > Coleophora deauratella. The sequence continues at coordinate 6,736,881 of OY282408.1, read as the reverse complement.
GCACAGGAGGAAATGTTTTTCTAACTGTTTAGCTGCTGTCGAACTAGCGTGCTTTAGACCTACATGGACCTACGGAGTCCACATTCACAGTTGGCTGTGTTACCAATAATGAGTCACATAACTGCTTACTTAGGGGTCCTTGCTTCTATACTACGGAGTCACTGGTACAACACATGACAGGAGTTGTATTTGTGAAATTGTCACATCATTTTATATGGGTACTGTGAACGTGTTGACCAGATATTTTACAAGGTGAACTCATAAAAACCAACTGTGGCTTCTATTGTCAAAACGGACCAATTTCATTGAAGAAAACTGTAGTGAAAAGTTTATCCTTTTTTTGGATTTGTGGAAAAAACACTAGATAGTAACTCACCTGGGTGGATCGGGCGCGTGCTTCGCCATACACGTGAGGTTTATGTCCGAGCCCGCCCTTACGAAGAGCTCGGGCCCCGACAGGATCTCCGCCTTCGACACTGTTGACAGATATGACACAATCAGTTATGCTATAAATGGTGCTACATTCTTAAGGCTTACTGGGACAGGATTTATTACTGGGACTCGGAAAATCCTTCAAGGAACGTATTGAAGAAAATGAAAAAGGTTTATTGAACTCGGTTTTTTTGCTAACCTAAATACTGCCTAATATTCGCCGGGTGGTCTCTTTTTAGGGTTCCGTAGCCAAATGGCAAAAATGGAACCCTTATGGATTCGTCATGTCTGTCTGTCTGTCTGCCCGTCCGTATGTCACAGCCACTTTTTTCCGAAACTATAAGAACTATACTGTTGAAACTTGGTAAGTAGATGTATTCTGTGAACCGCATTAAGATTTTCACAGAAAAATATAAAAAAATGATAAATTTTGGGGGTTCCCCATACTTAGAACTGAAACTCAAAATTTTTTTTCATCAAACCCATACGTGTGGGGTATCTATGGATAGGTCGTCAAAAATGATATTGAGGTTTCCAATATCATTTTTTTCTAAACTGAATAGTTTGCGCGAGAGACACTTCCAAAGTGGTAAAATGTGTCCCCCCCCCCGTAACTTCTAAAATAAGAGAATGATAAAACTAAAAAAAATATATGATGTACATTACCATGCAAACTTCCATCGAAAATTGGTTTGAACGAGATCTAGTATGTAGTTTTTAGGGTTCCGTAGCCAAATGGCAAAAAACGGAACCCTTATGGATTCGTCATGTCTGTCTGTCTGTCTGTCTGTCTGTCTGTCCGTATGTCACAGCCACTTTTTTTCCGAAACTATAAGAACTATACTGTTGAAACTTGGTAAGTAGATGTATTTTGTGAACCGCATTAAGATTTTCACACAAAAATAGAAAAAAAACAATAAATTTTGGGGGCTCCCCACTCTTAGAACTGAAACTCAAAAAATTTTTTTTCATCAAACCCATACGTGTGGGGTATCTATGGATAGGTCTTCAAAAATGATATTGAGGTTTCTAATATCATTTTCTTCTAAACTGAATAGTTTGCGCGAGAGACACTTCCAAAGTTGTAAAATGTGTGTCCCCCCCCCCATAACTTCTAAAATAAGAGAATGATTAAACTAAAAAAAATATATGATGTATATTACCATGCAAACTTCCACCGAAAATTGGTTTGAACGATATCTAGTAAGCAGTTTTTTTTTAATACGTCATAAATCGTAAACCGCAATTTACCTTTCATTCAAGTTACAACGAACTACAAAAACTTTTATATTATGTTACTTGCTGCTACGGAACCCTTCATGGGCGAGTCCGACTCGCACTTGGCCGCTTTTTTTTTAATACGTCATAAATCGTAAACCGCATTTTACCTTTCATTCAATCAACTCAAATATAAAAATAATAAAAAAAAAACATTTAATTTCATAAACACAACGAACTACAAGAACTTTTATATTATGTCTTGCTGCTACGGAACCCTTCATGGGCGAGTCCGACTCGCACTCGGCCGCTTTTTTTTGTTCGATTTAATCAAATGTAAATTTACTATTTGTCGGTCGTACATATATACAGGCTGTAAGGGACAGGTTTCCGAAAAAAACACTTTAAGGGCTTGCTCAGTAGATGAAACTGAACAAATTTCCACAAATTTTCAGGACTTAAAATTTTCGTAAACCTATCCCTTACACCCTGTATATACTCAGAATAAGAATCAGAATCTTTATTTTTGGCCATGGTACAAAGGTCTTAAGTTAAAATCAGTAGTTTCACATAACCTGCCCAAATAGGCATACAATAATTAAACATTCACATAAAACAATCTATTAAAAAATTAAAATTAGTAATACCATAATAAATAATCATGCAAAATCAAAATAAACCAAAATAAATCGGACATAGTTACATGCAATAAAATGTGATAAAATGTCAATTATAAGTAGCCATGTCAAAATATTACATTATGTTATTAGTTATTACCGTTATTATCATTAAAATATTCATTTATGTTATAATAGCATTTATCTAAAAGGAATTCTCGTACTCGTACTCGGGTATTCCATCATGTCATCTTTGTCTCTTTCCTATATGTTTTTACTTGTCTTACTCTATGAGTATATAATCTTAAGCATATAATATCTTATATGCTGTTATCTTCAACTGACTCGGTGGCTAAGTGGTTAGCGATCCTGACCTCTGATCCGAGAGTCGTGGGTTCGATCCCCACACAGGGCAAACTTTTCTGTGATGAGCAGAATTGTTTGCTCTGAGTCTGGGTGTATTATATCTATATATGTATGTATTTACAAGTATATGTGTATATGTATATATTAGGCTCTGGTTCCCAAGATACAGGGAATCCTAGTTTGGGGCCAGATGACCGTGTGTGATTTGTCCCAGACATTATAATATCAACATGGTGTTAACACTCCCACTTAATAGTTATAACACATATTCAATCGTGCTTCTGTCTGTAGTCTTTAAAAACAGTGATTATAGGATATGTGTTAATAACTATCTCTATGGTTCAGTGATTAGCGCTCTTGACTACTGATCTAAGCGTCGTGCATTCAATCCTCACCTAGGGCAAACATTTTTGCGATAAGCTTTAGTTGCTCTGTATTTGCACTGTATTTCAATGTACTAGGTATAAAAAATTCGATTTGAAAAAAATGTGTAAAGCATCTACTTAAAAACCTTTTTGAGTTTTAGTTATCTGAGTATGTATATCAGTCTCTGGTTCTCATAATACAGGAAATCCTAGTTTAGCGCTTGAGATAGCCGTGTGTGATTTGTCCCGGATACATACAACAACACCAAAGTTTCAGGAACCTTTTATACAAAACAGATCTAGTCAATAATACTGAAGTCAACGATACCTCGTAGAATTTTGCTATTCGCTCCTATATCAGGTCTATATCTTTTTAACTGAACCGAAGTCAACATCTACGAGAATATATGTATCAAAGTCTGCGTCTATAAGTTCACTTTCACGATAGTATAGAAAGCACTCTAAACGACTATACTCTATACTCTACTCTGACTTTCTCGACAAATTCGAATGAAGCCAAGTAGAAATTCTACGAATATCTCGACACGCAGTCTCTTAATCTGAGCGGACACACTTTGTGGAAAGAATGAAATATTTCTCTTAATATATTTCTACCAGCACGTCCAATATTAGATACTTAAAACTCAATCCCCTGAGAGAACTTGGTTGAAATTAAATTGAATATTTTCCGGTTCCGTCCCTTAACAATTGAAATTGCTTATTTTGTGTAAATTTGGGAAATAACTGAGTTTTGTGTCGAGTCATTGTTACTGTCAGCTGAGTTCCAAACAGGTGAATTTATTGTCAAATAGCGTCGGAAAACTAATGATGAAAGTGGAATTGTTACAGATGTTAGATTTTGCTCTATTATGGATCTTAGGACATCTGAAATCTATTATGGATCTTAGACTTCTGAAATAAATAATATTATCGCTCAAGATTTATAAGACATTTGGTGTGATGGGTTTTTACTTGGATCTTGATCAACAATTTTTCTTTTGGCTAATTTTAATATAAAATAAAGTTTAGCTAGGTATAAACTCAACAAATAAAACTTTCAAGGATTACTTAAAATATCAAAATCGTATTTGACTATAAAATATTTATTGTCGTATAGACAATAAATATTTCACAAAATCGTTTTTTGTGATTTGAGCAGTCGTAGAACAAAAATTGTTCAGTGCGATGAGTAGAGTCCCCAGTTAACGGGGTCTACACCAATTTTGTTACATTCTGTATAAAAAATTCCTTCAGTATCTTTCTATTGATTTCAGTGAATAAATGCTTAATGTTAAAACATTACCTAAGTACTAAGAAATGACAAAAACACTTTTTTGTAGAGATGCGCCCAATATGGGTTCAACTGAATACGAATATTCGGCCGAATATTCGGTCCAAAATGTACCGAACCGAACATTCGGCCGAATAATTCAGTTCATTTAGTCCACAGGTTTAAGACCCCTTGTTTCACTAAATATTTACATAAACCGGAAACTAAACAGGTGTGTCCAAATGTTAATGAAATGCAAAGGAAATTAGAAACAGAACTAAAGCACAGATTTGCAAACATTCAGGAGGACAAATACTATACACTGGCCACATTGTTGTACCCCAGATTCCCTAGATTTATATTTAAGCCAGAACTTTTTTATTTATAATTTATAGTTAAAAGCAAAATCAATCAAAATCAAAATGTTTTTTTTATTTTTATTTAAGTTGATGCTTTGCACATTCTTTTAAATCGTCATTTTTTTTTCTAATAACAACGATTTAAAAGAAAGTGCAAAGCGGATATACCTAAATACATTACAAAACTTCTTGATTTCAGCCACTGGTAAATTTCATTTAGCGATTGTTGTTTTAATGTTGGTTTTTAATAAATTCCGTAGTCAATAAGGAACCCTTATTTGCCATGTCCGTCTGTCTGTCTGTCCGGGGCTTAGCTCAGAGACTATTACCTAGTACTTGAGAGCTGTAAATGGCACGGATATACACGCCAAAAAAGTGGTAAAATAAAATCTTTTTTATAGGGGAGGTCCCTATACATGAAGTGGGAATGATTTTTTTTTCTAGACTATCCCATAGTGTAAGGTGTCGTTGGATAGCTGGAGTTTCAAAGATATTGTGGGTTTGCGAAAACCATTTTTCGATTCAGGGATCCGTTTTAAAAATATTAAGCTTTAAAGTGCAAATGTTTGGTAAAGTCATGTGAACCCTACCAGCTAAACGATTGTTTCTAGAAATATGAAAACATTTACGACAGTAGTATACCTATATATAACGAAGTCAAAAGGAAAACTATCACGGCTAAGTAGGCTTTACAAGTTAACGAGAAGTACTACGGAACCCTACACTGCGCGTGGCCCGACACGCACTTGACCTTTTTTTATCCGTAATTGGTTAGCCCTTGGCATCTCACCTGATGGTTACTGATGATGATGCTGTAGGTAGAAGTGGGCTTTCCAAGGTTCCCCAACACAATTGGGTTCCCGCTATAAACCTATATGTTTTCGTAAAGTTTTTTTTTGTGGATACCAGAACGCAACAACACAAGGTTATGTTCACATATGTTTGTTTCATTTAGAAATGCTTACGTAAGTTTCTCAGAATATGTATTTTTAACATGCATTAACCTCAAAATAATATTGTTTTAATATTCGGCAAATTAACCGAATATCCGGTAATTATTCGGCAAATTAACCGAATATTCGGCCGAATACGAAATTAAAAAATATTCGCCGAACATTCGGCGCATCTCTACTTTTTTGTATAAATTTTACGTGATTTAAGTTGCAATTACTTTGAGAGGGCTTTTATTTACTCATTATTTAAAAACGACACATACGATTTTCGCATGTAACATACATAAAACAAAACCCACAGATTATTTTCTACCATACTATGTGAGTTGTAAAGTAACATAATAAAATACCCTCACACAAAACTTTAGTTACTCAGGAGTACCTACATTGTACCTTTATAAAATTTTGAGAGTTTTTAGCAGCTGCTCTACGATCACATAACGGCGTAGACCTCATAGCGATTTGTAAGTACATGATAAAGGAGTAAGGTCGCTTTTCCACTGTAATTCACGCAATGTAGCAATTATGCTAAGCACGTCTATAAACAAAGGGTAACATATAACTGACAACGCTAACTATGTACGTTAAAAAAAACCCGGCTTCAAAAGTAACAACTAGTAGATATGTATTTAGCTTTGTTTCTTTTTTTATAAAATAATACCGAACCGATGTAAAATACAACTTATACGTCTAAGACTTGACGGCCTTTGTGACTGACTCATTGTACTTCTGCCCTAGCTTTTCACACACACTAAAGCACTGCACGCTACATAATTCCGTTCTAGCCTTTCACACACATAATATCCCTACAACGTCTGCCGCAACAGCTTCCCATTTACGAAAACACCAAAAAGCTAGACCAAAGACTCACCAACAACTGTCAGCCGGAACGACAGGCTGATCTTCGGCTCGGTAGACACTTGGCACTCATACACGCCAGAGTCTCTCGGTTGCGCGGGCGCAATCCTTAGCGTCCATTCGTCGGAGCCGTCCGCGTGGAGCGCCGCGAACCGCGCATCGCTACTGTAAGTGTGGACCCCCACTGTTAGGATGTGGAGGTCGCGTTTGCGGATCCAGGATACCTGGGACAAAGTAAGATATTGATACATATATAGGGGAACATTTTCTTAACAAAAGTATAAATGTTCTTTCCTACAGATTGTTTCGCGCACTTAAAAATATTACTGATTGAAGTTAAGAATACTGACTCGGTGACTCAGTGGTTAGCGATCCTGACTACTGATCCGAGAGTCGTGGGTTCGATCCCCACCCAGAGCAAACATTTCTGTATTGACCAGATTTGTTTGCTCTGTGTCTGGGTGTATTATATCTATATATGTATGTATTAAAAATGTATATGTGTATATCAGTCTCTGGTTCCCATAGTAAAGCGGTCATCTGGCGTGTGTGATTGTCCGGGATATTATTATTATTATACTAGGCAACCAAAAACAATTCATATACATTTCAATACTAAGCAGGCCGATCAGGATATCGACTTAGAAAATACCATTTTTTTTTGAAAATGCTTATCAGCTTCTCAGAGAAAGTGTTTCAATTTTATAATTATAAGTAAAAGCGTGTGGCAGCTTCACTTTAAATATTCAATTGATTTTGTGAGACCTTATAAATGGATGTAAAAATACAAATAAACTAATTACATAGTCGAGAGGTTAAAATTACTCAAATAACTCAAAACTATAGTCACGGTAATGGTTCTTATTCTCAAAGTCAAAGAGTCAAACTTAATAGAGCGGGCGTAGGCGCTCAAACAAAACGTATTGATCGCTACCTACTGAGGTATCTGTAAACAATAGAAGCTTAAGGCTTAAGGTGAATTTCCAAGCAAACGCAATCTCGCGGCATTCGCGTTAAATAGCGAAAAGTATGTAATGAAATAATTCTATCATATCTCTGACCCTGGTACTAGTTTTTCCACTCTTTTAATGACTGTATCTTTAGAAAAGGAAAATGTGTGAATATGGCGGATACTTAACCCAAAAAAATTTAAATAGTAAAACACAATGTAAAAAGCAAGGAGGTTCCTCACAAGATTATGTTTTGTTAACGTTTTTTTTTTGCTTTTAACAGTTATAAAAAGTTAAACTTGGTGTGATTGTTATGTAGTACTTAATCTAAACTTAAACGAAAAATCAGCAAAACCGGTCAAGTATGAGTCAGACTCGCGCTGGGGATCCCGAACTGAATAAAACAAAACATGTTTATTTGAGACCACATAATTATACGTAAACATTGTGTGGTGGTACGGAACCCTCAGTGCGCGCGTTCGACTCGCACTTGGCAGCTTATTACCAACAAATGAGCTGTCGTTAGTCGAACCAGAATATTTTCAAGGCTAGATTGTAACAGTTACCTAAATATTAACACAGCTGTTGCTTCAGTCATTTCGACGAAAATTCAATGAATATTAGTTACTAAAAAAAAATTGCTAAACGATACATGACTGTGTATACCTTTGAAAGCTTTGTGTAACGGTGTGAAATACGAGTACATTACATAGATGTAACATTAATTATTTTTTAAATAAAATGTTTATTCTATTTGGTCCAATCATAAAACTTCGGAAACCTGTGGTAGAATCAAACCAAAGTTGTAGCGCTCACTTTTACTCACACGAGTAAAAGTCCACATGCGGCTAACATAATAAAATGAAAACTGCTTTCAAATAAAAAGACACATTCAAATAGGTCCAGCCGTTTGAGATCTAAGATGTCTTTGGCGTTGGGGGTGAAAACGCATCATAGGTTTCAGAAGATAAAAACAGAAGTAATTATTACTTCTACTACCAAATATATTCTTACTACTACTAATGCTTGATTGTAGTTTGCAATAAAATGGCTAACAGGGTGTGATTTTTAATACTTAAATGATATCAAATATTTGTACACCTTAAGATTGAATTCATGATCTTCAACACTGTTATTACCAAAGCGTATCGAAATCTTGAACAAAAATAATGTATCGAATTGAAAAACTACTAAAACTGCAGACATACGAGGAGCTTCTTCGATTTTAGTGCATCGAGGCGGTCACGTGCAACTGACAGCGCCGCCTCTAGGGGTTTCTATTGCACTTTTCTCGGCTGCTTGTGAGGAGAATAGTAGCTGAATTGAGGTCAATATGTAAGTACTTTTGTTCTGCCGTCAGATGCATCTGTCTGAAGAGTGTGCAGTTTGGTATCGTTAGGTGCTAAAGTTAGGTACAGTTTTGTTTTTAAGTGACAGGTGGCAAACGAGCGTCGAGCAGATGGATCACCTGATGGTAAGCGATTACTGCCGCCCATAGACACCTGCAACACCAGAGGAGTCACAAGTGCCTCCGGTATTCATTGACAGTTACATAGTTGTAACTAAATCGTTGGTTAGGTTGGACAATAACAATTAAGTGTTGGTAAATTTAACAGGTAAACAGTTACATACCTAGTTGATAGTTGTAACTAAATTGTAAATGTACGGTTAGGTTAGGTTGGACTTTAACCATTAAGACTTGGTAAATCTTAGGAATTATCGCAGATCGGGCTTTTACAGTAACATAATTCATACGTATTATTTTTTATTAATATTTATTCTTACAATTGTGTTACCTATCAATAATTCGTTGGTTTCGTCACTTAAAAGATACATGTAGAGTTTTTCATGATTAGCATTGACACATAAATATGATTTAAGTGTTTTCCAGCTGAATACGAAGTACCTTTATAATTTCCTAAATATAAGGTATGTGACGATGATGACATCACAAGCCCGCGTTCGCCTCACACGCGAATCTAGAATGATCGCGGGGATCGAGGAAGCATCCCCTCCCCGTACCTCAGCCCGCACGCCGCGCAACCATACCAATTCCTGATACCAAAGGATATGCATACGCTCATGATAACAAACAACTTTCCCTAAAGAACCCATAGTCAAATCGTAAAAAAAATTTTGGACTCTTCATACTAATTTGGCTGGTCCGTTGACCGATTTGTAGGGAGGGTCCAAAAGTTTTTTTGAGATTTGACTATGGGTTCCTTAGGGAAAGTTGTTTGTTATCACAAGCACATGCATAGTCTTTCCTATCAAGAACTAATTTAAAGTCATCCTATATAAGGCGCCGCGCGGCGAGCCTCGTCCCGTCCAAGCAACGTCCTAAGCCGAGGTCCGTGCCCACCTGGGCGCCCTTAGGCAGTTGCATCTTTTGCTTAGGCTGAGTACCCTACGTACTCGCCTTCCCTGTCCGGTGAAGTAGTAAAGGCCCAACGGCCAACTACAAACAGTCCTGTCGAAAAAAAAAGCCTCGTCAGTTGGTGCTCGGCGGCGGTGCGACACCCAGCGCGCAGCCTCCGGTGCTAACTCCACCGAGTTAACCCTCGGTCAAGCGATGCGACACATTGCGCGCAGTTTCCGAGGTTAACTCACCTGGGCCTCGTAGCCCATCCGCCAGCGTGGGGTCCGTATTAGAAATATTTGTAACCGTTAAAGTGTTCATAGAATAGTTAATCCTCGTTCCCGGTAATAGCGCGAGTAAGATAAGTAAGTGCTAGTATAAAATAAATATAGTTCTAGTGAAGTGCCAGTGTCCTGTAAGTTTACTCCTTGCTTAAATAAATTGCTACTTAAGTCGACCGCGTGTTTCCCTCAACAATCCTCTGAAATATAAAAGCCCTCAGCTTTCTATAGGCAGGGTAACATAGCAAAGCTGTCTGGCACGAGCTAGCCGAAAGCCAGCTTTGTTACAGGTATAATTCTTGTTAATGAGGAATTTATTTTTAGAAGTATTAATGCTGCTGGCAGCTGCACATTTACTCACAAAAATTACTATTAATTGACAATGTAACATTTATTCACCAGCCTTCATTCCTTTATCTGTGACTGTAATATTTTTATCACAGCCTATTATTATGTAGCTCACACTGTACCTAATTACGAACGATTTCTTTGTCTCATTTAACAACACAATGTCGTCCCTGCTTGGGCAGGGATCACTTCCCATACCTCGGGAAAGTTAGGTCATACTCCATTCACGAGGGCCAAGTCCGGATTGGTGGAGTTTGTGGAACTAGTGACCAACCCCTAATGTCAAAAGATTTTAAAGCGGCCAGTAAGGCCTCCGACATGGTTTATAAACTACCATGTAGTGAAAGTGAAGGATTAATGGCCATGCGAAGCACGGAAACGGTCGAGATAACTACCAATAACACTAAACCCATCCAGGTTATGTCCGTGTCCGTAGTCAGTTTACTTATTTCCTTCGACTTCTGAGCAGAATACAAACCCTATCGGTTTTTCTTTATACTTGTTTTCCATAACATAATGAATTTATACTAAAATTAATATAATACTTAGAATACATTATAGTATTCATTTTATTATGTAGTCTTAACTTTATGACTCCTCGCTGTTTAGACAGCACGCACCAACAAGATAATAATAATAATATGACTCCTAAGATATAGTCAAAATAATCAAAGATAGTATCTCTGTACGAAATACGTACATGATTTTATTATTTCTTTAAAAAGTGCAACTTCTATATTTTTATATTTGGCATTCCACATCTCATTAAAGGAGTGATTTAATGTCTAGTGAAAAATGGGGGAATCTTCAATAAAAAAAAAATAGCGGAAACGCCAATGTCAAGTGAAAGGCACGGCTCTAAGAGTGATGGGCACTTAAAGACGCTCCACGTGGTGGTTTGTTGTTGGAACTCTAAAAACGGAGCTGTCTCCCGAGTTAATCCTCTTCTTATGACCGCTTATCTCTGAATCTGAATCACAGCTATTTCCCCATCACAAAAATAACGTTGAAACTACTCTAAAACGGAAATAATTGAAAAATTAACTTAGCAGACGTGTGCTCGGTTCGGTACAAGTCCCGGCTACCAACCAAAGTGCAACTTAGAGCGCACACACATTGAACTTAGTTCTCAACCTAATTTTAAGTGCATTGACTTACGGCAGTCTGCCGTGTTAGTCAATTTTGTTTTTATGCAATTTCAGTGTTCAATTAGAAGCCGCTTTGACAACTTGTTTGCATTTATTTAATTTCGCGTTATCCCGGTGAAACATATTTTGCAGTGCACTTAACAATCTCAGTCAGAATCATGTTCCTTCCCTGAATGAATATTAGACTTGACGCTTCTTCTATTGTTAAGTCGACAGGCCTTTGATTCGATACCCAGTTTGATTCATCTAGAGGTAACTAGATTGTAGTTACACTTTAATGACTTTCTGAGAAACTACAGCTCTAAAGCTAAGGAAATATCTTTATTTAGATATCGAGGTTGAGCTTGTCTGTACCAACCTTTGTCGAAAGCGGCGCTGAAAACTAAATTAAATTATTGATTCAAAAAGTTTCATTGTGGCATCATTTAAAAACAAATAAAGCCCATTTAAGTGGCATCTGAGGACAGTGGCCAGTAATTGCGAAGCCTCTTTAAAGCGGTTCAGAGTTTATTTATACGGATTTGTATGCCTTACTCAGGCAGAGTTTTAAAAAGTTGCAACTCCGCTCGCCCACGGCTTAAAAGCTCGAGACAAAACTAACTGTATAGGATATAACTAACGTCACAGAGAGATTTTCCAAGTTTTTTATGGGTCAAGCCGAGATCAGGAGACCCTGGTGGCTAAACGGTTTTTTTTTGTTATACTTGTATGCTAAAGTAACTTTGTTGTTTTCTGTAAGTACATTAATTTTACGTAGATGGAATAAATCTATTGAAAAGAAGAAACACTTTTTTAGTTATTTTTAACTTAAATAAATTCAAAAAACACATAACAGACACTATAAAAACGTTAGAACTTGGAGCTTTCGACCCAGTCTTAAGCACATATTAATATTATTACGTTTTTAACATTTCAGTCAAAAAATCACACACATACACACACACACACACACACACACACACACACACACACACACACACACACACACACACACACACACACACACACACACACACACACACACACACACACACACACACACACACACACACACACACACGTCGCACGCACGCACACACAGATTCGATTTATCATTACTATCTTTGTATAATTTTATTTAAAATTTATGATCTCTTAATTTGGCCTACAACAATGTAAATAGTTATAGTAAAACAAATGTACTGCTGTGAGATCGATCTGAATAAATAAAATAAAAAATAAAATAACCGACTTCAAAAAAGGAGGAGGTTCTCAATTCGACTGTATGTTTGTTTTTTGTATGTATGTTACGCGATTACTCCGCCAGTTATGGATTGATTTTGATGTTTTTGTTTGGTAGGTGGTCCCATCAAAATATATTCAGTGCTTTTTGAAAAATCAACCTAAAAAAGACATTGCAAAATGGTAGTTGTTACGATTGAAGTCGGTTTTTAAGGTTCCGTAGCCAAATGGCAAAAAACGGAACCCTTATGGGTTCGTCATGTCTGTCTGTCTGTATGTCCGTCCGTATGTCAGACAGCCGCTCGGTCTCGGTCGCAACGCACGCTTGCTAACTACCGGTCGTCAAAGCTACCTAGTGCCTAAGCTTCTCAAACTTTCATATCTCTGTCATCAAAATCAATATGCTCCGCTGTGCAAATTGTGGTGAGGACGTAAGAGACATCGTGCAGTGCAGAGCTTGTGGAAAGCCATACGATTACAACTGTGCACGTATTAGCGAACTTGGCTACTGTAAGCTTGGTCCTGAAAGGCAATTAGCGTGGAGATGCCCATCGTACAAAACTGGAGCACTTCCTTCGTCGGCTCCTGAACCCGCGGTTGAATTCTCCCAACCCGCTTCACCGGCCGATGTCCTACAGGATCTCGCTGCTATCAAACAAGCCCTAGCTTTCATATCTATAGCCGTTTTTGGAATTTCTGATATAAAAAATTATATAAAAGAGCTGAAAGGTTCCATGAACTTATTCACTACGTAGATTAGCGTAGATTACTTCTACACCACAATGCGGAAGAGATGCGCGTCCCTGGTAAGCCGCGTGCGGGCCAGCCCCAACCTCATCCTGAGCTGCGTGGCGAGCCGGCTCGACTGCGCGTATGTGAACCGCTGCTGCAGGCTCTCCACCTCGGTGGTGGACCTGTGAATGGTGGGAATCACTTGCGCGACTCAGTGTGTCAATTTTTTGTTTTTGTTGTTAAGGATATTATTGTCCTAACATAGGTTAAGTTAAATTGTTACTAACATGATAAGTCAAAGTTACTTGAATAAATAAATGAATTATTATTATATAATTATTACTACTAAGATGCAGGGTCTTGAAGAGAGAGTCCTGGCGGTAGAAAAAAGGCAGGAAGACGTTGCTGAGCTGAAAGCTAGAATATCAAAGCTAGAGAATGACCTTAACGATAAAGATCAGTGGATGCGAGCCAATAATCTGGAAATCAAGGGTGTGCCCCTTAATGAAAGAGAGAATCTCTTCGATATTGTGATCAAAATTGGCGCTAAAATACAGTATCCTGCCCAGAAGCATAATATTAAGTTCATAGACAGAGTTCCACCTAAAGAAAATAGAACGAAGTCAATTATCGTATCATTTTTGAATCGATACATAAAGGAAGACTTTGTCGCCGCTGCTCGTTCCTACAAATCACTCTGTCCTGCGGATATCAACCTAGAAGGCACAAGCAAGATCTACATTAATGACCACTTGACGATTCAAAATAAAATCCTTCTCTCCATGGCAAAAGGTTTAGCAAAAGGTAATGGATTTGAATTCGTATGGGTAAAAAGTTCCTAGATCTTTGTCCGGAAAAATCCTTTATCCAAAATAATTGCTATAAAAACCGAAAAAGATTTACAGAAAATTATTTAGTATATCTCTGGCTAATCTTTCATTCAAACATCGAATTAATCCACATCAATTCACTTTTGTGTGATATGTGTTTGAAAACGTTGAAAATCGCTGTCCTGCTTGACCACCTGCTTACCTACCACAGTGTGGCCTTTTGTATTCAGTTGTATGGCCCTATTTATCGCTGCGAATTGCTTTGTTTGCATTATTCTTGCGCTATTCATTACCATGACTGGGTATTTTGTTCGATTATAATATGGATAATATTACAGACTGTTGCTATGCTTCTATTAAATTGTATAATTCGTATTGCTAAGTGTCTTACGATAATTATTTATTTCTGTATTAATTCATATTGTGCCGCATTAGTTTTTGTAATTTTTTATTTATATTTATGGCTGGAACATAGAGTAAAATGCATTACTTATTTTGTTATTTTAGAAGTTCTTACACCGGTTACAAATGGCTAACTTATCCATTTATTATCAGAATTGTCGAGGGCTCTGGAGTAAAACTTCAACCTTTCAACGAAATGTTGCCTTAAACAACTTTAATATTATTTTGCTAACTGAGACTTGGTTAATAGGTACGATATGTTAAAATAATAACTCCGTACTATTATTGCTCTGAGATAAGAGTAAATATTATATAGACCAGCCGCTTATTTCAAGCTTTACTAAACAGAGGTCGAAGTAGGTAGTTCAGGACGTGAATCGGCGCAATCTGCGGTGACTACTCGTACAAGCAATGACTCAGCCCTCGCCAGCAATTTGGGTACTATTCAGCGTGGAGCACATCGGATGCCGCATAAAAGATCGACCACTTCGGTCAGGTCGGTTTAAGAGCTGAAAGCACTCTCACATCTTGGAGATACCTATTCGGTTGAGCCGTTTTCCAGACATCTTCGTACTTTTAGGATCTACTAAATCAGACGATCATTTGGGACTTGTATTTTTGTATGAGCAAACTAAGAGCAAAAAATGGGTTTCATTTTGGCTCTTACGAAAACGGTAACAAACTTTGCCCCAGCTACTATGGGGCAGCATATACAGTGGTTTAACCACTAGTATTTGTTTACAAGGACTTCTACTATACATTTTGCGAGTGGGACGTTACCGTCCGAATTGAACTTGAGCACCATTTTGATAAATAATACAAATTTACATTTTCTGTTGATGATAAGCTTCCCATTTTACCTATTTGTCAGAGCTTTGCCTATACAAATTTTATGATTAGGCTTTCTACATATATTGGTTGCCATATGGTACCTACTCACAAATTTCTACACGCCGATGTAGGACGAATCCTAAACGAAATGAATGTAAGAGAGACACTAAAGTTTATGTACTTTATTTTGATATTACTGCAGTGATCGATAAGTTATCGAGCGATATCGTGTGTTGGTGTCATTATTTCTTGCAGTAACGTCATATCATAGAATTTGGCTACCTTGTCCCCGGACCGAATCCAATATTTATGACTGATTCATGTTTATAATATTCTTGCTTTTTAGGTATAAATTCTTAAAATATGCGTACAGATATCTGTACATTTTTTGTAGTTCAGTTCTGTCTCATTGAGTAGTAGCAGAGTTGTGTATATTTTTCTCGTTATACAATTGAAACTGCCTTTTTCTTGTTACAAACTTTTCACAACATCTTTGTTGACTAACCAGATCTTTATTTCTTTCTTACGTAAGTAATTAGACATTTATTCTTAGTTTTGACATTTGATTAATAGTTCAAAGTTAAATACAGAGCGATGGCGCAGATATTTTAATTCACCAAAGTTCAAGAAGTTGAGAACAATGCCTTAGTTGCAATCTATATTGCAAACAGTTAAGTCCACAAAGCCAGCTGTCGCGAGGAATTACAGCTCGGATGGCCTAAGTATCAAATAGCCTAATCTTAGAGTAAGTTTTGAGCTAGACTTATTTGAAACAGAAGTTTATAACTTGATTTCGATACAGTACAATACTTGGAAATATAATCTTTATTTAGGCAATAAAAATGCTTCGTTTTTGACTAGATAAGAAAGAATAAAACGCCACTTAAGAGGAACATCAAATTGTCTTACCGCTTTGTCAGCAAAGCTGCAATAGTATACTGCATAGGTAAGATATACGGGATTTTCAAGCAATAGTCAAACAATACTGTTTAAGATAAAGACCTAACCAAGCATTGTCAATCGATACAAAGCTTGCTACTCCTGATATGCTAAACGACAGCAAAATTGATTTGTACTGTATTTGTGATACCTACTTATCGTCCTGTCAAGCACGGTTGATTTGTACTATTGTCATTTTGTACTGCGTCTCTGCCATCAACATCGCTTCGTACTGTGGTTGTTTTACTCACCGCTCTATCAGCAAGGTTGCGGACCCGACAGTGTAAGTACGCGGGTTGTCCCACGGCGGCGGTGGCTTCGCGCTTCGTACTGTTGTCGAAGTAGGGCTGGCCCAGGGGCTCCCAGCCCCCGCCGCCGGCTGTAACACCTGGTAAACAGAACGGAGTTGATGTTGTAAATATTGTAAAAAGATTTAATCACGTGTCAATAAACTATAGACTCTTCTTATTCTTCTAAAAGGTTTCAATAAACTCTTGGTGTTGATATAATTAAGAGAAGTCACTATTAAGTAACGTATTGATTAGAAATTAGAAAGGAACACTTGAGGGCGTTATTAACGTATAATGGTGTCGATTCAGTTTTCACGATTAAACTTATTTGACAGGATTAAACTTAATTTAAGTGTTCTGTCTTTTTCTTTCTATATCGAAAAGACAAGGACACGATGCTTAAATTTAGTTTAGTCATGTCAAATTAGTTTAATCGTAACCATTGTGCTACTTCTATAGCTAAGCCTATGCTACGCCGTTATCGTCCGAATGATTTAGCGCGAATATCTATTGGATGATTTGAATTAGGAAAAACTATTCCACATCAGTATGTTTATTAGTAGGCTAGTGTGAACGAAATTTGCACGAACTTAAAACAATCACACAGGTAATCGTGTTTTCTTGGTACGACGCCTAAAGGACGCGACGATAAAATGAAGATAAAATAATGTGACTGCCTAATTTTAGCAACAGCTAAGTATTTACTACCATCTTTAAGATTAAAACCTAAAAATCCCTACAATAGCTTTATAAAAGTGGCAGATGGTAGGTATAGAGCGATTGGTATCGCGGCGAAATGTCCAGGACCCTCCGTAGCAAGGTCGGCAAGTTCATCTGGCGGGCCTATTACATCAGATCCCTTCTCGCGATAAAGGCTACCCTGTTACCCGTCACGTCCCGTTATTTTTTATTCTCCCCCCTTTTTCCTCCCATTTTCCAGCATTAACTTGGAATTTCGCTGTTCGTGGGCCATTGAAAGAGATCTTTTTGTTGCTGCGCCGAGATTACAGCATTGCGGCATTTTATAAATTCCTGTATTGTTGATATACGGTTATCAGGACGAAATACAGACCCTTTTGAAGACGTGAATAAGAGGACGTTGCGACGTGAAAGAAATAACAAACAAAGTCACTTTGCATTTGTAATATTAGTATATTTACTTTGCGGTAATACTGTGAAGTTTAAAGTTATTGTCGTTCTAGACTTCACTTCGTACGTATTTGTAAAATTCATGTATGATTTCTTCATAAACATTTCTTCCTCTTACGTACTTTACTAATACTCGTTTCTATATTTAATGAACATCTATTATAATAAAATTAATAAATAATAATAATAAATCTTTATTTCGACAGAGTCATAGTGGCTGTTAGTAAAACTTAAAAATTATGTTAGTAGATACATTCAATTCAATTCATCAAATTTACGATGCACTATTTAGTTTCTATTATGTACTGCTTTTTAAATATATCTGATTTCTACTTGTGACGACCTGTAATTGGCTCTGTGTTTCTATAAAATTTATGTATTATTTATTTAGTTTAGAATTGTATAAAACGAAGTAAAAGTTTACCAACTTAGCAGATGTACATGGGATTCCTTTTGATACATATTCCACATCATTATCATCATCATCAGCCGAAAGACGTCCACTGCTGGACAAAGGCCTCCCCCCAAGGATTTCCACACCGACTGGTTCAGGCGCTGCCCGCATGCAGCGGCTTCCCGCCCGCAACCTTCACCAGGTCATCGATCCACCGAGTGGGAGGCCTGCCTACACTGCATTTTCCGGTGCGCGGTCGCCACTCGAGAACTTTAATGCCCCAGCATCCATCTGTTCTACGAGCTATGTACCCCGCCTACTGCCACTTCAATTTAGAGCGATTCTGTGAGCTATGTCGGTTACTTGTTATTTATATTATGTGTGAAATATGTCGGTTACTTTTTCAAAGTAATTATTTCACACATAATAGAAATAACAAATGATCTTTTATAATAAATCTTAATACTCTTAATGTGTAATTAAGTCTGAGTATTGTAACGTCCTACCCTCCCCCTCAATTTTTTTTTAAAATAAATATAACATAACGAATCAAAGACATCAACGATGTCATATGGCACGTGAAGAAATATTAATGGCAGTGTCGTCTAATGATCAAATTAGTAGGACCCCAAATATGTGAAACCGTAGCAACCGCAGAAGATTCTTTTTAGAGGTACACCGGAACATATGGGGAAAGCAATATATATTTTTTTTGAATACATAAACATCTAAATAAAGAGAAATGTGGTTCTAGATACAAATCAATATAACATAATTAAGCATAGCTCTGAACTAATCATGAAGCACTTATTAGTCAAGACAAATCAAATGGAAACACTACAATTTAATACGAGCAGTGTATAAGCTTTAAGCTTATACACTACTATAAAAACCGCAACCCTAAAGGGTTGCGGGAGGATCCACCATAGCCTCCCCTCATCCTCGGCCTGTCTAAAACCATCCTTTCCGGTCAATAAATGCAATTTTATTGACTTCATGATAGTTGAATGCCTGAAGGGCGAAAGGGGGAGTACAACGATACAGATCGAGGTACATCCAAATAATAATATAATGAATATTAGATACATAAATGTATGATATAAACCAATGTATATTAACTTGATCAGATCCCAAATATTACAAATATAAATAATGAGGAACAGCAAATTCTCTCATGACTAGTTAACACAGATACCCATGTTCTGTGCGTGTTATATGCGTATAAAGACCATAGCATCGTGAAGGCGATAGAATAATAGACAGTTGACGTGGGAGTATTCGATGCACCAATTCACCACCTACTCCATCCTCATCTTGGCACGAGTCAGTCCAAGACTATCTATGACCAAGCTCTCATCCAATACGACCTAACTCCTGGGCAATAACCATATCAGGGATCCAGCCGACTGGTATGATAACTCGATTCATCTCGACCTATAAGTGAGGATGGTATCAAGAGTTAAATGAATGTTACAACAATAGCTCATAAAAGAACGCCAAAATAATAAAGATATTAAAATCACCACACTCCGCCAAAGGCCAGTTGAAGAGTGTAAAATAAACAAATCTCCGCAGCCAGTGTAGTATTCATGGTTTTGTTGTATGGCATTATGCCAACCAGTCATGATAAACAAACCAAGAATAATAAAGTTGTAAATATATGTAAAGGCATATTTGGAAGTCCGACACAAATACAAAACTAGTGTAAAGTAAGTGTATTATTGATGATCAAACGAACTTCTGGAAGTGAAGTTCGATCAAAATTATATTAGTTGCTTCATTCGAAGATATAAGATTAACCAGGTAGTTCTATATATCCTACAAGGCTTATTCGCACGTTTAAAGTAAATCGATTGAATTGAATCGATTCCTATTTTTTTTTTTTTTTGTCTGTGGTAGGCGCCTACCCCGCCATATTGGCCTTTCGAGTTGTCATTTCTTTAGAGATTATGTGAATAATTTGAGGGTGGTGCGGGAGTCTTATATCTTCGAATGAAGCAACTAATATAATTTTGATCGAACTTCACTTCCAGAAGTTCGTTTGATCATCAATTATATGACGTTGCTTCATTCTTCAGATATAAGATTAACCAGGTAGATGTTTAGAGATACACTGAAATATGTTAAAAAGGGAAACAAATTATTATTGGGCAAAAAAATATTTGTTTGTTTGTTTGTAATCTCTTTATTGTACAAAACATAAAACAGAACAATATTGCTTATAAAAGTAACATATTGTACAAAGGCGGACTTATCCCTGGAAGGGATCTCTTCCAATATTTATTAAGGTTTTAACAAAAAATTGGCAATGTTTCAACCAAATCAAAATAAAATTAAACAAATTTTAAACTGCGAACGTTGTGAAGATTAGACTATAATACATTAAGTACAGAGCGAGCAAATATTCCATCATCGTCGACCGGGCGATTGTAAAACCTAGCAAAGGTCGTGGATGAACTAGACCAACCGGCAGTCTTCTTTATTGTATCAATATCAATCCCTGCGGAAGCTGCGGCTGACGTGGATGCATGTCTTGTGCTGTGAGCGCTGAATTTGCTCACATCGATGCCGCTTTCTGCCATAGTTTGTTTTATCCATCTACTGATAGTTTGGGGGGTTGCTTTTTTATGAGGTCTCTTAAAAGTGAGCAAAAGGTTTTCACAATCTTCCGGTCGAATTGGCTCGGTAATGAACAAATAATCATCAAGTGTTTTAGCCGGGCATATTTTTACGTCTTCTAAATAATAAGGCAAATGGAGCAGTGGCTGTTCACGTCCAGCTGCTGAAGTTTTAATTAAGTCTGTGATATGAATTCTGTAACCTGAAGGGGATCCCAGGATATTTGATATTTTAATCAGCGATAACGTTTGTACGCGACTACCCGTACACAAAGCCAGTAGAATTGATAGTTTTTTAGTCAATTTTTTGAGGCCCAGACTTCTGTTAGGATACCAGCCTGAAATGAAATCCAAGACTGTCTGAGGATTCCAAGTGCTGCAATATTTAGGTTTTGGGGGTTTTTGCCTATAAATACCTTTCATCAGTCTCTTGATTTGTTCATCTGTTCCTACGCTATTCCCTAAGAGTAGCGATAAGGCAGATCGGTGGCTGTTAAGTGAACCGTACGAAGCGCCTTTATTAAAAAGTTCTACCAAAAAGGTAATTACTGTAGATACGTTTGAGCTAAACATATCTAACTTATTATCGGAGCAAAATTGCCACCATAACTTAAAAGAAACTGCATACTGATTCATTGTTTCTTTAGCTATAGATCCTAACATCAGGTCGATCGCTATTGGGGGTGTATTTCGTCTTTCGAATGCCATCCTGAGAGTGTCGCGGCCCCCAGGGTAAGACAGTGGTGTAACGGGTGATGAGATCTGAAACGAGATTGCAAAAGGTCCCTTTTAGGCTTGAAGAACAATATCTCCGAGGTAAGCATGCTTCTAAGAAGAGGGAACCACGGTTGGCCTGGCCAGTAGGGAAAAACCAGAATCCCAGATGCGTTGTCGTTAAGCATTTTCCTTAAGCACTTAAGTATTAATGAAAAGGGAGGAAATGCATAGAAGAAATATGCATTCCAATTGACTGTAAAAGCGTCGACCGCTTGGGCGTCTGGGTCTGGCTTCCATGAGATGTAACGGGGGCATTTGGCATTGGTACGGGAGGCGAATAGATCTATATCCGGATGTCCCAGCAAACGGACTATCGTTTGAAAAGCCCAATCTGATAGTTCCCACTCAGTGTCGATATTAATTTTTCGAGATTCTGCATCTGCTTCGAAATTATCATGCGTGTTAATATATGAAGCGAAGAGAAAGATATCTCGCCTCTCACACCACTGCCAAATCTCTCTCGTTAAATCATTGAGGTGAGGGAACTGAACCCCACCCATGCGGTTAATGTAGCTTATCGCCGTTGTGTTGTCTACACGAAGTAATATTGAGCAGTTAGAAAGATTTTTTGCAAAGCATTTTAAGCCCATAAAAATAGCTAAAAGCTCCAGGTAATTAATGTGATACGAAAGTTCCCCATCTGTCCACATTCCATTAGTCCGCTTTTTACCACAAACGGCACCCCATCCGGTCCTAGATGCGTCCGTATATATTTCTAATAGAAACTTATCATCTGGTCTCATAGAATGTTTTGTGGATAACACAACACGTTTCCACCAAAGTAAATCCGGCAAAATTGTACTATCCAATTTAATTTTTACTTCATAGTCATCGTGAGCCTGAAGGGCTAAAAATTTCTGCCGTTCTAATTTCTTCGTGTAAACCCATCCATACTTAACGGCTGGACAGGCCGCTGTGAGTACACCGATTAATTGTGAAAATTCTCTAATTGTGCATTTGGGCAGTTTAAGAAATTTTCCTATTAACGCCATAATATTACTTCGTTTGTCTGGCGGTAAGCTTAATGTCATCTCCTGTGTGTTGTAAATGAATCCTAGGAATTTGCAAGTTTGTTGTGGTTCCACTTTACTTTTTTCTCGATTCACCACAAACCCCAGGCATTCAAGTAACTTTAATGTCTCGGCTACGTTCTGTTGGCATTCTGTGTATGTATCGCCTATACATAAGATATCATCCAAATAAATAACGGACTTATATCCTTTACACCGTAAATGATTGATAACCTCTTTCATCAATTTTGTGAAAACTCTAGGCGCTACCGATAGTCCATAGGGCAAGGCGTTAAACTCATAAACAGTTTGTTCAAACTGAAAACGTAAATATTTACGATGTGTTTTGGAAATAGGGACCAAAAGGTAGGCTTCTTTTAAGTCAATTGTTGCTAGGAAGCCGTTTCGAGGTATGAGTTTAGCCGCTGTCCTATGGTCTTCCATTTTGAAGTGTGTTTTGTGAATAAATTTATTTAACGCCTTTAGGTTAAGAATGAACCTTTTACCCCCATTCGCTTTCGGAGCCAAAAAGATATTTGAAACAAAATCATTTTTAGAACGTTCGCACGGCGATACGGCTCCTAAATCTAACAACTTTTGTATGGCTAAAGACATATCAATTTTTTCCTCTACAGAAAATGTGTAGTGTGGGGTAAAAGTTTGCTCAACTTTATGGTCAAAGGGAATAATGTACCCTTCCCGAATCCACTTCAAAACGGTAGGATTGTCAGTAATTTCGAGCCAACACTCATAAAAATTAGAAATCCTTCCGGCATGTACCTGTACTATTGTTGAGTTGGGGCACGTTTGGACAGGCTCGATGGCTTCGTTTGAGAAGCTGGTGGCGCCCTGCGTCCCGCTGGGGCTGTCTTCCGTGGCCCTCCCCTCCCCCCTCTGTTCGACGAGGAGTAACGAGGAGGGCCCATCCAGTTTGACTGATAGCGCGGTTGTTGACGGCTAGTCGATGGAGTAGGCGTCGAAATAGATGTTATTTTATTATTAATTGTGACCTTTTTTATTTGTAACCCCTGCTTCTCAATGACTTTGGAAGCTTTAATTTTGTCTGACAGCTTAGTACCAAAAAGCATCTCATCTCGATCAACGTCTTGTACTACGTTAAGGAACGATTTGTCTAAACCGGGTGTTATGAATTTTTTTCTAGCCTCGGTTTCAACATAGTGGAGATCGCACAATAATCGACAGCTTTCACTTATACACTTTACAGCTTCAAGCCGGTCCTTGTCGTTATCAAGAAGGAGCTCTAGGCCCTTATTAAGAGCGGTTATTCCGGCGCCTAATTGTTGTTGGACACTTTCGACGCGTTTGTCCCGCAAACGAGCAGAGTCAGATACTGCAGCCGATATTTCCGGATTCAATTTGGGAGCGAACAATAAAATGCAATTTTCTGGTACGACATGTTGTTTCATTAACTTATCTTTTGCCTCCTTTTCTAACCCCTTTCGCAAAATGGGTAGCCATAGTTGGGCCAATTTTTCGTGAATTTTTGGGCCAAATTTGGGCGTGTCCTGGACCGCCTCTCCGAGGGCGTGCAGAATATCTGAATTTAACTCCGAAGTCTGACCGGCCTCATGGGAATCCGGTTGGCCGGTCTCGTGAAAATCCGGTTGGCCGGTTTCGAGATGGTCAGTGTGGCCAGTATCATTGCCGATAGAATCCAGGTTATCTTGCTGGTTCTGCTCATTGTCTATAGAGAAAAAATTAAGCATTTTTAATTGGAGGTCAAGAAAAAAATAAATTTTATTGAAATAAACTAGCCAACTAAATGTGGGTAGTTGTGAAAAAATATATATTTTTATACTGTAATGCTCAAAGAAACGTTCGACCAAGTGTTAACCCACGGTTAATCTCATGGTGAATTTGTTGATAAGTGAACTGCTCTTGTGAGGACCCACGGTCCACCTCTGAGCGTTAGCACTTTTTAAAGATAAGGTAGGTCAAATATTATATCATACACCTTCGTGTTAACCCACGGTTAACCTCCAGGTAAATAGCTACCATTGTGTTGACCCGCGGACAACCTCTTGGTGCAGTTAGTTACTAAGGCAGATATGTGTTTCGAAAAATAAATTCGTTGTTACTTACCAGAATGAATCTCCGAATCCGACGAATCGGAATTAATTATACGATTGCGTCTCCGTTGTTCTCTTAATTCTAATCTTCTGATTTTTTGATTATAACGTTCGATCTTCTCGCTTCTTTTCCTCTTAGGCATATTTTTCCTTTTATCGAAAATCTGGTTAAGGCACGTGCGTACTCAGCCTCGCACGATAAAAGAATGACAACTCGAAAGGCCAATATGGCGGGGTAGGCGCCTACCACAGACAAAAAAAAAAAATAGGAATCGATTCAATTCAATCGATTTACTTTAAACGTGCGAATAAGCCTTGTAGGATATATAGAACTACCTGGTTAATCTTATATCTGAAGAATGAAGCAACGTCATATAATTTAATAAATATATAGACAAATCAATGCCAGATATATTAGGTGGTATCAACCCCACCATCAGGTGTAAATAATAAAATATAGGCAAATCAATGCCAAATATATTAGGTGGTATTAACCCCACCAACAGGTGTAAATAATAAAATCTAGGCAAATCAATGCCAGATATATTAGGTGGTATTAACCCCACCAACAGGTGTAAATAATAAAATCTAGGCAAATCAATGCCAGATATATTAGGTGGTATTAACCCCACCATCAGGTGTAAATAATAAAATCTAGGCAAATCAATGCCAAATATTCTAGGCGGTATTAACCCCACCATCAGGTGTAAATAAGAAAATATAGGCAAATCAATGACAATTATATTAGGTGGTATTAACCCCAAAATCAGGTGTAAATAATAAAATCTAGGCAAATCAATGCCAGATAAACTAGGTGGTATCAACCCCACCATCAGGTGTAAATAATAATATATAGGCAAAACAATGCCAAATATACTAGGCGGTATCAACCCCACCATCAGGTGTAAATAAAAAAACGTAAGCATACCAATGCCAGATATATTAGGTGGTATTAACCCCACCATCAGGTGTAAATAATAAAATCTAGGCAAATCAATGCCAGATAAACTAGATGGTATCAACCCCACCATCAGGTATTTTATAACAGCCAATGAAATAATTTGTAAATAATGGTATAACTCAAAATAAAATCAGTGTATTTGGTTATTGAAATATTACAACAAGAATTGTTTAAATAAGTAAAATTACCTTTTTATAGTTTAAGCATAAAATATTTTACTATAAAATTATAGTTTTGAGTTACTCCAGAAGTGACAGAACTAAAACTGCAGTGTAAAACACAGACCTCTCATAAATAAAATTAATAAACAATTACGCATTTGCAAGTATATAGCCCTACGCTTAGCAGGGAATAATCATCTAAAGCCAGCGATATGATCATACCAAGCACAAACACTGGACACGAAGTCAAGGAGTCTTCAAAACCAGAGGGCCGGAAGGGTTACAGAAACCTCAAGTGCTGCGTAGCAGACACTGGACACAAAGGTCAAGGAATCTTCTAAACCAAAAGGCCGGACACCTCACCGGGTTACAGAACACCTCAAGCGCCGTACTTGCAGACTGATCACTAGGCGAAGACTTAAGGTTCTACTGCTGGCCATATTCTTCCAGAGGGTTAACAAAGTACCGTTCTCTTCAGAACCATCCCACACCATCAGTAATTTCGTGAAGCCTTTTAACCAATTCCCCACGTTAAAACTGATCGCGTAGTTTTATTTAACAGTTCAGCAGAGATGAATACTCATGCTACTTCCCGTCTCCATGGTAAAGTAAAGAAGAATGTGAATCTTAATGAACCAAACATCGAAATCCTGCTTTAATATACCTCAGGGCTATGCCCCTACAGTTACCTTGCAAAACCGCCAACCTTGATTACCATCAGGACTTCTCAGATTGATTACTTAAGGTCACTTCTCCGATCCTAATCCCAGTCAACCACGCTAGCACGGCTGTTAGCCTTCACGCCGAAGCGCCGGCCGAACCGAACTGAACAGGTTCAGAAGGAAGAGGTAATATAGAGTCCTAAGACCCATCGGCAAGCCGGAAGAAGAGTCCGAGGACCCATCGGCATTCCGTAAGAAGTGAAGAGTCCGAAGACCCATCGGCAAGCCGGAAGAAGAGTCCGAGGACCCATCGGCAATCCGTAAGAAGTGAAGAGTCCGAAGACCCACCGGCAAGCCGTAAAGTGGCCGAAAGGACATGTCCAACAATAGATCCAAATAAAAGACTGAACACATTATAAATAAATAAAATAAAACACACGCATTGAGGCCCGCTATTTACACTGCGTAACTAAATTAAACGTATGAAAACTTATTGGAATTGAATTATAATAAAATATGCCTAAACTTTACACTATATAAATAAGATATACCTAAAATCTCGGCTGGCTTCATATAATTAAAAGTTCCCTACATGCCAGTATAATTGTAAATGAATTCCCTAACATTACTTATATAATAATAAATTAACCTTTAAATGTGAATGACAAGTAAAATGTCTTTATCATAGCTAAATACCTAGAACAGAATAATATCCTCATCATCTATTCAAGAAATACCTAAAACCCCTAAGAAAGTATTCTTTAAATATTATTGTACCTACGTGTGTAACGTGTGCCTATCCCACCTAAAGAGTACGAGAACGCAATACCTACCTAAATCTATTCGGTTATAAATAAATTACCTAAACGAATAACACAATGTTTATCCGGTCAAATAAAGTAAACCAACTGTATTCCGTATTTAAAACGCCTATACACACCCGCCTATATGTATACATAACTACGCGAGCAATACCTAGAATGAAATAAATAAACCACACATTCACAAATAACCAAATAAAAGAGAAACTACAAGAGTAGACGCCGTTAAAATCCTATGTAAATAGTAAAATCTATAGCTGTCCTTCCAGTTTAATTTATAAAACAAAATCACATAATATACAGAAAATATAAGATACTCATACACAGCAATATTTCTTAACAAATCATCACCCGTGCGTTATTCTCTAGGTTTTGTAAAAACACTACCTTCATTCATTTGTTACTTTTGTCTATTTGTAGACTGAAACAAATGTACACGTATTTATATTAATTGCTCTTGTATATTTTTAGACCAGAAAGAAACAAAAGAATAATAATTTAGTACTTAAATCCATCTAGACTTTATTCCTCCAAATCATCTGTTACTTTTACCTATTTTAGTCTGCAACAGTATGATCTTTATTTGAACACTACATTTATTTTATTGGGAATCGAACCCAACAAATATTGAACAAATCAATGTCATAAGCTGAAATAAAAGGTTAGTTACACACAACACAAAATAATCAAACTGAAAGGGTAGCGAAGCTAATCACTATAATAATATACTGTGCTAAACAATGGTTATAAATACCTGAATAACGCCTGCGCATCCTAACCTTGGAATTAACGGCCCTACTGATAGAAAACACTACCTTACCTTCTGCCCGGCTACAATACTCCTTTTACCTCATCTGCTACTAGGGCTTCGTCCGTGACCTGAAGGCTCAGAGGCTCCGGGCACTTCGGCACCCCCATGACCACGCCCCGGGTGGGTGCGCATGATTCGCGGCCGCATGTTTTATCGCGGAATGTCAGACCTCTTATTTTACAGATTTTCGCGAATGCGCTACATTTAGTTTGAGCTCCCATAAAAAAGGAGAACCAGTAAGCGAACAACCGGGATCTGACGCTCATCTAACCTAATAACTATTCCACATGGTATACCGATACCTAGAAAGCCGCGAGGCTTGCAAAACCTAAGCTATACGCACAAATATTTTCAGGAATAAAACCACAACTACAAAACTCGCGAGGGGCTCAGACAAGGGTCTCCCCAAGAACAGGGTCCTGCGCCGCGTGGACCTTCGCTGCTCCTGCTTCGGCATAGTAACCGCGTCGGACCCCGCCAAACTAAAGAGAGCGAGCTTCCCGTCCTTCGTCCTTTTATAACCCCGCACACATCCATCTGATTTTTGATCACTTACATAAATCCTGTTGTCTTATTGGTTAATCACAGTTTTGTTTATTCACATACATTGTTTTTACCCGCCATGCTACCCTCCTGTAGCAACTCGTTGCCAGCGTTCGTTGATTTTCCCACACTGCAGGGAATTTATTTTACCCCTATAAACCCGAAAGTTCATACAATGTACTTTTTAATGTGATGTCGAATAATACTGAACCCATTATAAATGTTTTCTAGACATTAGTCGCTACCTAAAATGACTAAAGTTCACTGATCGAAGTCAGATGTAGGTTTGTGTGTCAACCATCACCCTTCGTATAAACATTGAATCACCGAGTTGTCCCTTCACATACTTTTAACTATTGAGCCTATATATAACCAGCTACACAAAAATATTATCTTTCATTTACCTATTTTAAACTTTCCCTACATTATGACGTATGCATTACGGTTTTATGGGGATTATTTATGGGGAATTACTTAGAAATTAACCCGGTATCCCCACAGCGTCTTTGAGGTTTGACACACGCACACATAAACGGTAGACCCGTGTCAGAAACTCTGTCCATCAACATTTTACATCAAAATATAGTTTGATTTCCCTTAAATTACAATACTATTTATATTAACTTAAGCGACAAAACATAAATTCTCAGAAAAGCATATATTTTACATACATTAATAAATTTCACTGATAATTATTATGACAATTGTGCAAAAGTGCTGTTTCACATGGATAATACAGTCTGATATAATGAGACGGAGTGCCTCTGATAGTTCAACCTACTTGTATGGCCGCACTACATCAAAAGGTAATACATGAATCCTTTATTTGATGTTCTGTTGTTTCCCAGTTATGAATGATAAAATATATACGTATATGACGAGCTTTTCACAACCTAAAAGTGTGCACATCCATTTCTAATGTTTGTCTCTGCCTATTTGTATTTTTAATGCTTGGTTGTAATGCATTTCGTTTGCCTATGCATGGAATGGGGTTTTACAAACTTATATGTGCTTGCTGGATGCGAAGAACCTAACCTAAACTCAGCCACATCCATAATTGCCTAAGTGATAATCTCTTGATTCAATGGGATGTCCCATGATGTCAAACAGCACACAACAAGGTAATATGTTCATATTTAAATAGTGTTACACGTTTTTACCCATCCATATCATTAAAATCATATAAGCGACTAAGACGCACAGCTAAATTTTGGTTTTATTGTTATTTTATTTGTTACTTACTATAAGAACATTTTTATCAGCTTACTTATGTGGTGTTTTGTTTGGTCTTTTCAGTTGCTTTTGTGTGAAAATGTGATTCCTACTAACAACTGCTCGGTACCATGCATCATAATGGCACGGAAACCTTCACCGCACATTCTAGCTAACTCGACCAAACACAGCATGTGATGCTGCTCAGCGCTTCGCCTGGAGAAGTCTCCAATGTGATGAAAGAAGTATACAATGCATCGCTCCAACATGAAACTACCTACATGACATTGGACCGACCCCGTCTTCAGTGAAATTTCTTCTATTAATTGTTAACCTAGATTGAAGAACTGAAGCCTGTTTAAGTACCTACGCAAAATGACTGTTTTTATAAATAAGCTGAATCTAGTGATGTATGTATATTGAACAATCAATCTCCGCTCAAGTTAAATTTCTGTGATAATTAGCTATTGCAATTTCTATTTTATTTTTTAGTCAAGGTCAATGAACTATGTATAACATATTGACACAGTATGGGAAGAAAGTAATGTAAATAAATTTATTTTAGTTTTAAGTTAAATATTATTGTTACTGCTTCTATAATTTATATAAGTTTATTCCTAGCACTTTGCATTCTTGGAATGATATTGTTACACCTTAATAAATTGTAATACGCAAAAAAATATTTTTGTTTTTAATTTAATCAACCCCTTGAATATAATTATGATCTTTTGTGATTCTCAATTATAACAATGCTCCAAACCCGTTCATTACTACTTTGTAGTCCAATATCAGTTATTTTATAAATTACATTTCGGCCACTACCTTAGCGCCACTACTTGCCGTCAGATGGCGCTAAGCTACAATACCATCGCGGAATGTTTCGTATGAGTTGGTTCCGTCACAGTATCAATTCACCAGAAGCCACGCACTGAAATAGTTGTAATTATCTCGACTATGTAGTCTGGACTGGAATAAATAGTGCCACGTATTAAACGACCAAATAATAGAAGACCCATATTGCTTCTAGGTACCTTATATGTTAAGCAAGATATTACTTAAATTACTAGCCAAGTCTATTACCTATCGGTTAAATGGCACTTGTATTCAAATACACTTTTTAAATCAGTGTATTGTTTCAAAAATTAGGTACTTTGACAAAAAAAGACAATTGAAAATAATTTTCTTCATAATAACATGATATTATCGCCGGCAAATCGCCGGCTATTTTTACTAAGCGATATTTTTAAATATTCGTTCACGACATTTTCATGTCACAATATTCAAAAGTTTTATTAAGTTTTATTAGATTTTTAAGGATGTTAATCTTTTTTAAAATTTCATTTTAAAAATTTTCGACGACCCCGGCAAATAATCCGGTAATATGTTATTACGGTATTCTTCATGTTAAACACCATGTATTTTTTTTTCTAGAATTTTCCTATTTAAATTGAGAAAGATACGAACGATTACCTACTTGTGAATACGTATATGGTTTTACACTGTTACCAAAATACATGTCACGGAGTTAATACAACAATAAAGAACTTTAAGTTGTTATTCTCTTTTTGGTCAACGGAAGAAGAATACAGGACCTATATTTTTAAACAGAAACAAAAATTTTGCTAGGTAGGCCTAAGTTCAAAAAAAGGTTCGAATCCGCAATATTCCTAATAACAATATATCGGTGTAATGAATGAATTCGGATTAAAGATCTTTAGTATATCTCAAGAAATTAGTTTGGAATTTAATACGAATTTCCTAAAGTGATTATTTGCACGACTGCATTCAAATTCAAAGTAACTTACAGACATAATTAAATGGTTTGTAGGCGGCATAATGCAGCTCCAATCTATAATAGGTTTGCAATGAAAGAGAATAAGCCAAATAGGTATCAACACTGTTGTAACGTTTAGTCCCAAATTACAGTGACATGTAAAAAATAATCTCAAACCACATTCAATTTTAAAGTTAAATAAAAAATACGTATATAAATTAGACTATAATATTTAAAGTGAAAAAGTAAAACGAAAAACTATATAAATAAATAAACCATTATACCTGTAATGTAACATCTAACATAATGTAAACTAAACTAAGTACAATAAACTTAACTAAAAAAAAATACAACATAAAGGAACTCAACTGTTGATGTGCCATATGATTTTTCTTCCAATAATATTTGCCATTGCTAGTGACAGCAGCCGTCATCAACGGCCTAACGTGGCTTGAGAACCACGGAAATGGTCGATATAAATGTCATAATAATTATAACCATAATGCCATATGGTTGATATAATTGCTACTGATTGTAAAACCTATCCAGGATATGACTGTGACTGTAGTTAGTTAACCTGCATGATCGAGACAACCACGCAAGCTGCACTGAGCTATGGCCCTATTTGACTTCCGTCACTCAAAAATAAAACAACTTATAGTAATGCGATTCCTAGACGGTCTGATTGTTATGAATTTTTCATTCATTCAAAATATTTTTCTGTGCACTTACGCATATTTTTGACTTATTAGTAAAATGAAGCCATTTTATGCTTTTTCGTGATTATTCAGTATTGAAACTTGCATAAAATTGTAGATTTTTGAAATATACGAAGATGTCTTTGTATTTTACAAGGCATTAATTTTCGTGATGTAAAAAGATTGGGCTTAAAATATAATTTATAAACGTCTGTTCCAGAAATAATACGAACATTTTCGTAACAGCTTCTCTTAGGTTTGATACAAACTTGTTAGTTTCTATGCAACTTGAAGAATCTTTTTCGCTTGTTTTTTTTCGTTGGTAAGAATCAGACTACGTTTCATAATTTTAACGATATTGTAGATCGTAATGGAACGCCTACGGTAGGGTCGATTTTTTTTCATCGTTTCTTTGTATCAATCAGCACGCGCCCGATTCTGGTCTATTAAACATCTCAACAATCCAAAGTAACAAAGATTCGATTTGATTACGTGATGGCGACCGGCACAAAAAAAAATTAAATTTCTGCGAATGTGCGTCACTTATAATAAATAATTAGCAAGGCAGTAGAATATACGTAAGATCGAACTATGCAATATAAAGAGATCCGAGCGAGCGAAAAAATGTTTAATTAATCAAAATAAAGACTTCTTTTGTTTTTATAATAAAGAAGTTTTAGGTCAATTTTATGTTCTTCTTTACTTAAATCCCTCCAGCCAGTAATATCAACAGACGCGAGCAAAGCGTGTGCGAAAATTGCAAATTGTTAAAAAAGTACCTTAAATTATCTGTATTTCTACGTTTTAGGTCAACTTATTATTACTCTGTCTTTAGCATATGTATCTGCAGTAATGTAATTTATGAGGCCGTAGAAATTACTGTACTGCTCGTATAAAAAAAAGACGAGCCCCTGTTTATTTGCATTTTAATGAAATTTTAAAGTTTTAGCCCTAAAGGAAATAATAAAGGGAAATTATTAGCCCTTTCTTCCTTTATCCCTCCAGCCAGTTAAGTAATTATTGTATATGTATTTTAAAGAGTTTAGGTCAGTTTTATACCCTCCTTTGCTTGAATCCTTCAAGCCAGTTATATCACTCAGGGCTTTTCAGCTCCGAGACGGGAATGACTTAAATTAAATTGACTTCGTACCAGCCCTGCTGGCCGATGTGGCGAGTTTATGTATAAGTAAGTGTGGCTTGCGAAATACACCGCAGTGTAATTGTGGAGCGCCTATACAGTCCACCCACCATATTGTGCACGACTGCCCAAAGCGGAGGTTTAATGGAGATTCCCTAGACCAACAGGACCAATATGGTAATAACCATTAAGCGAAAACGCAGCACAATGGGCGAAAAAGTATGATATTAGAGGGTAAGGTGACTGAAAAGGCAACTTCTGAGGCAGTAGAATCTATCGGACTGTTCGTAGAAAGAGACGCGAGCGCATCGAGCTCGAACATTTTTTAATAATAAAAAGAAATGCCTCCATTTATCGAAAAAATATTGGGTCAATTTAATTACTTCGCAACTTTTTTTAAACCCCAACACATTTAATATTTATTTACGTTACGTGTTTTGTGATGTCACTATCAATTTACGGTTTTCTTGCCAAATTTCGTGATTGTAGGTCAACGGACCTTTAGGAATGATTCCCTTGCGAGTGTCAAAATATGCAGCCATATCTTTTTCTATTCTTTTTGGCCATATCTTTCGACTGCGTTGACTTAGAAGTTTTATTTTTTCACAACTCCAAGGGATTGCAAACCTGAGTATTTGATATTAATTTCAATTTTATACCTCCACGCGCTCCTGAAAAAAATGTTCTCAACAGACAGACGAACAGACGGACGGACAAGTGATCCTATATAGTTCCTTTTTTCCTTTTGAGATACGGAATTCTAAAAATAAACTGACTAGCGATTTCGTATTGAAAATTATTCGAACCACAGCCATATGTAAACAAAATATTTTGAGTCTAATAGCGCTATTATAATATTGACTTTTATATGACTGACTCGGTGGATAAGTGGTTAGCGATCCTGACCTCTGATCCGAGAGTCGTGGGTTCGACTTTTCAACACAGGGCAAACTTTTCTGTGATGAGCAGAAATGTTTGCTCTGAGTCTGGGTGTATAAGTCTCTGGTTCCCAAGATACAGGGAATCCTAGTTTGGGGCCAGATGACCGTGTGTGATTTGTCCCGGATATTATTTTAATTTATTTTAATTTATTTACAATTTATTTTAATGTTCGTGTGATTCACGAAACTGCGTGCAACAGATATTAGCCAGTTATGTATGGACACATCTGTACTTTTCATGTTCTTTCTCACTGACTTTATTTTACTAAGGACCCATTTCCCGTTACTTGTCGTCATTTTTTTCACGCAACTTTCTTACCAATCACCTTATCCGCAATTACATCCGCTCCGGAGTGTTAGCAAAGTGATAACAAATAAGAAACACCGAGATCCAAATGAAATTGAATGTTGACTCACCGAATAATATGAAGATAGTGCTCAGCGCCACCGCCCACATCTCTACTTATTGCCCTATCACATTATGTCCACCACGCCGCACCATCCTATCCTATCACGACACATTATCTGTGGTCCGACGCGGTGTTATGTGTCCAATCCGTTTCAGTCATATTTGGGCTGATACCTGAAAACAAAATAGGGGTATATTAGGATGGTTACTGCTAAAGAGTTTCAGATTTCGCTCACATGATAGGACATATATAGGGTACATCTTATAGGTGACCCAGAAATCGAAAAAAAGTTTTAAAGAAAAATTTATAGAACCCCAATTTTTGTAAAAACTACCTTTCTAATGTTTCCATTTTTTGTACTGGCATTGATCGACAAATCTTCTGAGGTCATTCTACTCATTACAATAAACAACTTTGATTTCATATCTTATCAGACTAAATTTTTTTTTTTTAATTTTCAAACAAAATTGATTAAATAGGTAACTGAAAAATTGACTTTCAGTAAAAATAAAATACGAATACACAATTATAAATATAGCATCTTTTATCTATGCGTCAAAATAATGTTACAAATTCTAATTTTAATTTTTTTTAACTCCCACTTCAATTTATTATAACATTCCCGTACTTACACGTAAATATTCGCATCCCATTTCGGGCCTAAGGAAATTAAACTCCAATAATAATAATTTATTTTGAAGAGCTTCACGAAAAATCATCACCATATTTTTAAAAAAATCTAATCAAATCAAATACTTTTTATTGTCATACAAGAAACATTCAAACAAAAAATCTTCGTATAAACTTTAGATAACACCCTATTTTATACCTTTATGATTAGAATTGAAAAAACAACATTCCCTAATGCACTTAGAAGATACTCAGGGAACACTTCTTCCTTTCAAATCACTACAGGCTGAGTTTTGTCTGGTAGTCAGTCACCTTTTTGTTTGATTATAATTGAAATTTTTGTCAACATCTACAAACGCCAGTTTGTACATTCCCACTAACCTACATTTGACCCAATTAACTAAAATGAACATGACATACAATTCGAACGAAGTGAAGAGAAATACGATATGATTTATTAGTACGAAAATTTCAATTTATATAACAAAAAAAAAAACAACTAAGTGCGAGTCGAACTCGCGCACCGAGGGTTCTGTATAAATTCATATTCACACATGTCTTTAACTCTGTATTAAATTCTCAGGCCTGCAATCCTTTGAAGCTGTGAAAAAATCAAACTTCTATGCCAACACAATCAAGAGATACGGCCGTTTATGCCGCATATTTGGATAAATTTCATCTTGATACATCTAGTCATTCCTGAGAAAAAGGGTCTTGACAGATAGACAGACAGACGGACAGACGGACGGACAACGAAGTGATCCTATAAGGGTTCCTTTTTGCCTTTTGAGGTACAGAACCCTAAAAAACAGAATTCATTGCCTTTTACGTACTTTAAGTTCTCATTAAAATTGGCTATATTTCATCCCATTAAGGTAAGGATGAGGTATGATTCCCACGAGAGGAGACAAAGAAACACGGTCTCTAGAAAGGTTCGACTGAAGGAAACCAGGGACTCGTTTTAATCACACCCCGGACACTTCTTACAAATATCGCGTTATTATTTACTACATAGAAATTTGACACTTCCTTATGTCTGTATGTTAAACGTGTTATTGTATGTGTGAGTATCTAGGGCCACTTAAGCAAAGGCTTCATGGTCATACCGCCTTGTCGTAGGTTACATTTCTTGTTATGTTACCGTTTTTAGGGTTCCGTAGTCAACAAGGCACCCTTAAAGTTTTGCCATGTCCGTCTGTCTGTCTGTCTGTCCGCGGCTTAACTCAGAGACTATTAGTACTAGAGAGCTGTACTTTAGCATGGATATACATATTGATTACGCCGACAAAATGGTAGAATAAATAGAGTTTTTTTTCTCGACTATCCCATGGCGTGGCATGTCGTTGGATAGGTCTTTCAAAAATATTGTGAGTTTGTGAAAACCATTTTTCGATTCAGGGATCTGTTATCGAAATATTAAGCTTTAGAGTGCAAATTTTTGTTAAAATCATGTGTCGTCATCCCCCCCTGTGCCAGCTAAACGGTTGTTTCTAGAACCGTGAAAAATTTCAGGGTAGTAGTATATATAACGAAGTTAAAAGGAAAACTATCACAGCTAAGTAGGCTTTTCAAGTTAACGAGAAATAGTATTTTTTTAGTAAAAGTCCCCTTGAAGCAGTGTATGTCGATGTACGAAACCCTACAATGTGCGTGGCCCGCACTTGAGCGCCTTTTTTAGAAACTGATATTTCCTAATACATAATTACACCTAAGTGTCACCAGTATACGGGATTTTACAGTAATGAATACACTGAACATCCCTTAAAATTCAAAATGACTGATTTTAAATCTTATAGACGTTAACTTTAAGTATTATTGTATTACAGCCTTTGAATTATTATATTAATAAAAATACATATCAAATTGACACTGAAAAACAAAAACTAAATGTCTAGTTAATTAAAAATCGCGTTTTTTAATGCATAATGAAGACTGGGATTTACTTTGAAAAAAACAGAAGATTTTTACATTAACGCAGGGTACTACAAAGAAAATCTCGACGTTAATAAAAAAACACCAAATAGTTGACCCTTGCCGTCTAAACAAAGCCTTAAAATGAAAACAAATGAAGGTTAAACAGTTGAAAATACTTCAATAAACAACACAGTTGCCGAACGTTCAACGTTTAAAGAAATTTTATGGGAAGGTTAATTCACAAAAGATTTATAACAGGGAAAACTTGTTGAGTATTCCAAAGAGCAACATAAAAGACTAGCTTTATCTTTGACTTGATATTGTATTTATTTAGGCTCACGCTAATTGTAGCAATTATTATTACACGATCATAACTATTTAAAATTGGTTGTCTGCTGGGTAACATTAAGAAGTAAGTATCTAAAGGTGTGTAGCTACCCCCGCCCGCAATGACCAAAGACCAATTGGTCTAAAGATTGAAAAGCCACTTCAATGGATTGACGTTCGATAACTTGGCTTCAAGACTTGCTAGGAGTAAAGTAGTTATTGCTGTCGAATCGAATGTTTATGAAAAACCGACCGGCCAGTCATGAAAAACCTAATCCTGAAGAATCATTGAAAAACTGAATAATGAAATCTCCTTAAAAAAGCCAGAACGACGAAGACAGGATTTCACAAAAAAATGTTCCAGTCTTCGAGAAGAATAGACCACGTAAACCGCGTAAGATCAAGTCTGACTCACACACCAAGGGTTCATTACAAACTTATACCTATATAGACAAACGTAATTGCAAACAAATTGCAGACGGTCCAACGCGAAAAATGAGTCTCGAAGAAAATGAGTCTTGAAGGTCGCGCGACTGCGCAATGGCCCACGGCGTCACAGAGCAGACACATTCAGTATTCTAATGCCACAGAATAGTTATACTGGTACAGAAAAAATACGTTAATTAATTCAATTTAATTATAATCAAGAATTTGATAAATTATTCGTAATAAATAAATGCTCATACATCTTCTCAGCAAATATTGCACACCTTGAATGTTACACCCTGTATAATTTGCATTCTGTAAGAATATGTTAATCGTAATTTCGTGAATGAAAGTTCTTAATGAAGACGGCTATAGGTACTCGCATTCATTAAAAACAGACTGAGCTCATAAAATATATTGTTGAAAGTAGTAAAGTATGTACAAGATAAACAATTTGAGAATTGCAAGCATGTGTTTTAATATCTGTGTAGAAACCTTCTCGCATTTATACAGTCGTAAAACTGTTTATTTAGTAAGGAACACAAACAACCTTCTTGAGGTTTAGAATGCAGCATTTGCATTTCATACTCCCAGGGACGAGACACTGTACCTTAACAGTGTTTCTCCTACGACTTACTCCTATAATAGTGTTTTAGGTTAGCAAAAGTTGTGTTTTTTTAATTACACATTTTTACCACTTTTTTATGCATTGAATTTTGTCGTATTGTATTTTACACTGTGCGTAAGCTTGCTATCTTTATTTTGCCCCCGGTGCAGGGAAGGATTTTTTATACTTCCCATGTGCTTGTAAAAGAAACAACTATACTTTGATATTCTTAAGTGATGTATATACAAATTAGAAATGAAAATCTTTCGGAAAATATTTAAGATAAGACAGCACTATGCGGCAATGGCACTACGCGACGCGGCGCGGTCCAATATTCTTTCTATGAAATCGTACAGCTCGCGTCACGTAAAAAGAGCGCTGGCGGGCGTTCCGAGGGTGCACTCTAACAGCAACTGTTTTGTACCCTCTCTTTCACACTTACACGATTTGTATTAGGTATGCTATCCTGTTGTCAGAGTGAACGGTTGGGTTCTTGGAACGCCCGCCGGTGCTTTTTTTATGTGACGCGAGCTGTACGAGCTATACCGCAATGCGCGGCGCGACACGACGCGACGCGGCACTGCAATTTCATATAAAATATTTGGCCGCGTCGCGCAGTGCGATCTAACTTTTAGACGTAACGCAAGGAAAGCAAATTGTTTCTCCTCATTGCGGTACGGGAACTATTTTCTTGTATCTGACCACCTCGTACGTACCGTACTGCCGCCGTGTGAGGGCACTGCGCCTTAGCTGGCCGTAGTAACTCAGACTAAATAATAGTTCGCGCAATTTGCATATCTGCATTCGTCTTGGATTTTGCTGTCAGTAGCGCTATCAGCAAATTCAAAAATTCAAATTCAAAAATAATTTATTTGTGATTGTAAGTAAATACAAAATGGTGTCAAAACTTAAATAATGTCCTTTACAATCTGTCATTTGACGTACAAATTTGAAAATACATTATAAAATTGAAAATAAAATTAACATTTCATGCACATAAACGACGCGGCACATTGTAAAAATTTAAGGATCGCGCACTTGTAAGGGAAGAGAATGACGCACTAGACACAGTCATGCAATTCATAGCGATGGATTTGAACAAGAGGTTTTAAAAAACCGCGGCGGCGACCGCGAGGCGGCCAGAAACCGCCTCAGTATGCGAATCGCCTTAAGGTTTAAAATCATCTAGAGCACCTTTTACCAAGCAAAAAAGTAGCGGATTAAGAGGCCACTAAATTCAAAATTTGTTATTCACGATAGGTTTTGAAGCAGAAACTATCAAAGAAGCAATTCACCAATAATACATTATCTGTCCAATGTATTCTTTGGCTACATGTAATTGAATTTATAGTTTTTTTTAAATAAAACAGCTTTAAAATTGCCAAAGAAACAGCTTAAACGTCCTATTTCATGTTTTTAAATATCAAATAGCGTCATTTCTTTTCACCTACAATTTGATAGTCGCCGAAGCTTATAATTTTGTTACCTCCCACTCCTATAATAAATATACTCTAAGCGACACGGGTTATATTTCCCCAGAAAATTTCACGTGTTCCAAATTACCTGTAAATGCCTCAACTATTATTGAGGCGACGGCGTAGCCGATTCCAGCCTAGTATATTAGATGGCTATAAAACCTACTAATTCAATGTGATGTTGTATATGATTGTTGAAATTCTAGTCTTTGGAAACTTTCAAAGTCACGTGTTTGTACAGAAAAATACTTGTCGTACCGCACTGGAAAGAATCACAGTACACGAAGTATGTGTCATGTAATGCACCGACAATAAGGTCCCTCAAAGAATACCGCAGTGAATGTTCTAATTTAGAATTGAAGAATGAAAAAATGGTATGAAATAAAAGAAAATACATAATTGTATTAGTTAAAGTAATAGTCGCACAATGCTGTCGTCTACAATTCATAATTAGCATTCAGAATTAACTATCGTATATCAAATAAGCTTTTGTTACTAATTTTGAAATTTTCATTGTACCTTTTGCATTTCTTGTTTCATGTTTAACAATAGTGTTTTCTATTATATTCTACCCACATTTTGCGGTGAAACCTGCCCTTTATGATATCAGTCCCCGGCTCGACACAAGCGTGAAAGTTTTAATGGGGCGGGCTGTAACACCGAACTTTTTATTATTTGTCCCAGTAACCATCTGCAACGTTTATATTCTGGTCTAGGTTAAATATGACTTTGAATGTGACTTTTGTTTAAGAAAGGTTGTTGTTAATGTAGTTAATTTGGTATAATGAACTACTTAATAAGTTTCAAATTACATCAGACTCATATATATTTTTAATACGTTAGTATCGTGTTTAAAATTTTTTGAAAGTAAGAGCGAATAAGTGAGTGAAGTAAAAGGTAGGGTGAGTGGGGGGAAGAACGAATGGTTTTTTCAGTGAGATAAGCAGTGTTGTGTTCAAAGCTTTGTAAAACAGAATGTAATTGACTTCTGTTGATACAAAATGTAAGAGGTAAGAAAGCAACAATTTTATTTTATATTCTGTCTATAACATTATGTTAATGCTGTCCCAATTTGTAATAAAAGATCATATAAAATACTTTTGTCATAAAAATGAATCAGGGGGAAGATGCAAGGGTGACGGGGTAAGTTTGAAATAGTTTCTTGTAACTAAGATAGATCTAAGATAATCCAAGTTATATGAGACGGAGTAAGATTAAAAATCGAGCACTTGATATGAGAAAAATCACCTGACACAAATTAATTCGTAACACACATCCACGCACTCCTAGTGGTAATTGCCAACTGAATGGCCAGACGTAACAAAATTGCGGGCTGAACAATGTTGCCAGCACTAAAATTACCATCATGAATTAGGCGATAGGGGAGACTTTTTGTCTTTCCCCGTTTTTCATCTTTCCCCCACTCACCCTACTTATTTTTAATGTGGTACTAGAAGAACTTACTCAGTTTTAAAATTGCATCAAACTCCTATTTTTTAATACTACAACATCAACTTTTTCCGGCCTTGCCACTTTCCTACTTTTGACAGAACCAATGATTTAGTGGTTAGCGCTTTAGTGCTCATGCCTGCTAGACCGGTTCAACGACTCGGGCAGAAAAAACATTTGTGTGTTGCACTAATACGTTTGGTTTTAATAACTTTGTTGAAATCGCAAAATTTTTTTTGGACTTTTCATACAAATCGATCAGCTGGCGAACCAAGTTTGTATGAAAAGTCTACAATTTTTTTTTGCGATTTTAATAAGGTTGTAGAACAAAAGTTGTTCAGTTTGATGGGTAAAAGCCAACCTTGAAGTTTTGTCACACATTTCTGTTACACCCTGTATATTTCGCAGACGGATTACAGAATCCGCTGTTTTACAAAACCGCTATTGATTTTACTAAATAGCGCCGTTTTGTAAAACAGCTGAACGACCTTTAGCAGTTTTTCATAATAACTGGGCTATAATACGCATAATTACATAAACGATTTGCGTTTGCGTTGCGTTCATCAATGCAGCGGGTCAACGATTAGAGGATTTATAAAACAGCGTGAGAGGAAACGTCATGTTGTAGATTTTAGTTCTAAATTTTGTCACTCGTGGCTCTGTGTGTCATAACAACAATAATAGCATCCGAAATATTTATTTATTTCATTTATTTTATTAGAATTTAACACACCAACAGATTACAGTCAAAGGGCTAAGTCAAATATAAAGTCGTTTGCCGAAATTACTAAATAAATCGAGTAATACGAGTGAAAATTATCCTAACTCAAGATAAAACAGTGATTTTAGGAACAGTTTTAATAAAAATATATCAGAGTTTTATGAAAAAATATATAACTGAAATTTATATTTTAGTTAAGATGTATAACATGGTTAAAATATTATTTTGTAGCCATTCTAAGATACGTCTAAACGCGGTTAGCAGTTTTGTTAAACATACCGCAATGGCAATCTATCCGAACGTTGTTCAGCTGTTTTACAAAACGGCGCTGTTTTGTATAATCACTAGCGCTTTTATAAAACAGCGGATTATACAATCCATCTGCGACATCTACATAGGATGTAACAAATTAACAATCAACTTTGCTAAAATCTACAAATGAATATTACAGTTAGTTGCTGTAGAAGTTTCATTTTGCGAAGTAGTTCTTGTCGAAGTTTGGCGCGCAATTCAATATTGTTGTTAGACAAAATATTTGTTAAGTTGTAAGATAACTTCAATTAAATTCAATTTCTAACAAAGTATTCAATTAAATGTAAACAATCTAGACATGTATTTTTATTGATATCCGCATGTTAAAATTATTAAAGAGTTGAATGTGTTGCGTGTTTAATACAAATGCAAAAGAAACTTAGTACCGACGTTTGCAAGAAACATCATAATGTACATTGTAATAAAAAGAACTGGAGTATGGTACGAGCATGTATACCAGAATTCAAATATTACCTACAATTTATGGATATGCCAGTGATACTGCATATAGTATTGCTCTCGTGCTTTAGGAACGTCAAACTTTTGGCAAGGCACCGCACAGTACATCTTGGCTCTGTGGAGATAGCAGTCGGATTTCCGGCGCCTAACGTACTGAACGGAACCGAACAGGAAGTCTTTTCCATTCCACTGTGGAAGAATTACGATATTATTGTATATCTTACTCTAAACGGAAGACCTTTGTTCACACCAGCTCTATAAAAGGTATTGGTATATAATAGGTAAAGGCAGGTTGTGGAAAAAAAGTTTCGTTTGGGAAGTACCAGTAGTTTAACTGACTTCTGTTTACCCTTCATTAACCATTTTTGCTACTTCCCCAGCGGAGGGTGCTGGTTTTCGCCTGTATGTTTGTTCATTGTTAACGTCTAAAAATTTACAGAGCATACATTTATTGAGTCGGATTTTTTGTTTGGTTAACTCACTCCTATAAACCTACTTATTTAAATATCTACTTTACTAATTGTAAGAGAGGCAAACAAAAACAAGATCTTTTGGTGGCCTTTCTCTGAGACACCAACTAGGCAAATATTCCTTAGAAAGTATAAAAAAACAGTTTCATTGTAGTGGCTTTGCTATAAATAAAAAAATGCTTTAATATTTACTAAAATTACGGTGTTAATGATTGGGGTAATTAATTACCGACAAAGTAATTAAGTTCTTAGCTTATTTCAATTACAGGTTACTCGATACCTCTCTTTAATATTATTTGACTCATCAATTACAGGGTGTCAAAAAAGAAATAGCGGCCAAGTGCGAGTCGGACTCGCCCATGAAGGGTTCCGTAGCAGCAAGTAACATAATATAAAAGTTCTTGTAGTTCGTTGTAGGTAAATTGCGGTTTACGATTTATGACGTATTAAAAAAAACTACTTACTAGATCTCGTTCAAACCAATTTTCGGTGAAAGTTTGCATGGTAATGTACATCATATATATTTTTTTTAGTTTTATCATCCTCTTATTTTAGAAGTTACAGGGGGGGGACACATTTTACTACTTTGGAAGTGTCGCGCAAACTATTCAGTTTAGAAAAAAATGATATTAGAAACCTCAATATCATTTTTGAAGATCTATCCATAGATACCCCACACGTATGGGTTTGACGAAAAACAATTTTTGAGTTTCAGTTCTAAGTATGGGGAACCCGCAAAATTTATTGTTATATATTTT
Organism: Coleophora deauratella; assembly: GCA_958295455.1. Lineage (NCBI taxonomy): Eukaryota > Metazoa > Arthropoda > Insecta > Lepidoptera > Coleophoridae > Coleophora > Coleophora deauratella. The sequence continues at coordinate 6,692,394 of OY282408.1, read as the reverse complement.
TTTTATGATAATACTTATAAGATCAGATCGATATTTTTTATTAAGTTTATAAGCAAATGCGCTGCTAAAATTTACATTATCCTAGTATAGACCTACAAGGCTGCATAAGAAGTATATCCAGTACTGACTTAACCCTCTGAGATTTCCACTAAAAAGGTCACCGTGACTCAAAACTCTCCACAATGAATCGATTCCGATATTAGATCACCTTGTATCAATAACGTATACAGGTGTTAAAAAATTGCCTTTGAGATTTTAAGGGGTAATGTATTTTATTATAATGTCAAACTTAAATAAACTAAAAATAAAATAGAATTTCACATGTCAATGTAGTCCACCAAAAGGCTTCAAGCTTTAAAGGGTTACTCAGAATTAAGTATAGAATACAGGAAAAATAGTGAAAAATCCAATCTACATTTTTTTGTTTCCCATACTCAGTCTGAATACTGAATCAAGAACATGTATGGGAAACTGAAAAAAGTTGTACATAAAATTTTTGTCAATATTTTTCCTCAATTCTACCTATACTTAATTCTGAGTAACCCCTTAAATTTTCAAACGCACTTTTTAACATTCTGTGTATGGAAAAGTTCCACACATTCCAAGTCCTCTTCCTGATGAGATAGTGGAAACAATGAGAAGGAAAATTTCAAGAAGTATGAGCACCAAAGAGACAGTACAGGAAAAATATGACATATTAGAGAACGAGTTGAAATCAACAGCAAGTAAAGTAACTGTTTTAAAGCAAAGAAAGGATAAAATTGGTAATATAGCAAGATACCTCATTGAGAGCAGGAAAACACTACTGGAAGATAAGAAAAATAATAGAAAACAAATTTCAGAAATAAGCAAGCAAATAACAAAGAGTATAAGGAAAAAACAGAATAGAGACAAGGAACTCCAGAATACAATTCTTCATTGAAAAGAAATCAAGAAAGCTTTGAAAGAATTAAGAGAGAACTCTTCTTGGATACCCAAAATAAATGACAAGTCAACTGGTAAGAAAGCAACAAAGAGGAAACAAATTTCAGAAGTAGCTACGAACTTCTATCGCAATTTATACAACGCTGTGGAGGATACTAATCCACGAGATACAAGAGAGTGTGATGAAGAGCCAATTCCAGTAATACTAGAAAGTGAAGTCAAGAAAGCGATTCAATCACAGAAAAATGACAAAGCACCAGGAGATGACAAAATATCAAATTAAATTCTAAAGGAAAGTTGCAACGCCATTTTAAGCGCAATAACAAATTTGTTTAACGAGATCCTAGAAAAAGAGGAATTACCAAAACAATGGACAACATCTACGATAATTTTACTTCACAAAAAAGGGGACATTGATGAAATTAACAATTATAGACCGATTAGTATGACATCTAACCTATACAAAGTATTTTCGAAAATAATTCTGAACCGCATAACAAAAGTCCTTGATGAAAATCAGCCAAAAGAACAAGCTGGGTTCCGCAGTGATTTCTCTACAATAGATCATATTCACACTATCAAGCAAATCATAGAAAAGAACAATGAATTTAACAAACCATACTATCTGGCCTTTTTTGACTACAATAAAGCTTTTGACTCATTGAAACACTCAAAAATATGGGAAGCTTTGAAATGTCAAGGTGTACATCTCAAATACATAAGAATTATACAAGAAATATATAGAAATTCGAAGGCAAAAATACAAACTGAAAGGATAGGTGAAGAATTTAGATTGAAAAAGGTGTGAGACAGGGTGATCCCTTATCCCCCAAGCTATTCTCATCTGTATTAGAACAAATATTCAGGAAACTTCATTGGGACACATATGGGATAAACATAAATGGAAAAAAAATACACCACCTGAGATTTGCAGACGATTTGATTTTATTGAGTGAAAATGCTAAAGACTTACAGGACATGTTGCAACAACTTGCAAAAGAAAGTGAAGAAGTTGGATTATCTATGAATACGGATAAGACCAAACTGATGACAAACTCTCAAAAATATTCTGTAGAAGTGAATGAGAAATCCATTGAATATGTAGACCAATATACTTACTTAGGCCAAATAATATCACCGACAAATCAAACACAGAAGAAAATTGATAACAGAATTAATAGTTCATGGAAAAGGCTCTGGTCTTTGAAGGAAGTAGTAAAAAACGCACATATGCCAATGAAAGAAAAAAGTAAAGTTTTTAACACATGCATATTACCATGCATAGTATATGGTTGTCAAACATGGTCACTAACTGAAAAGCAAAGAAATGCACTGAGGGTTTGTCAAAATAAAATGGAAAGGAGCATGCTAAATATTAAACTTAAAGACAAGGTAAGACTTACAAAAATTAGAGAAAAAACTAAAGTAGCCGATGTAACTTATGTACTTAGTTAAGAAGCAGAAATGGAACTGGGTTGGGCACATGATAAGAGATAAAAGGTAACAGTTTGGTATCCTCGGGAGGGGAAAAGGAAAAAAGGGAGACAAAGAATAAGATGGGAAGATGATATTAGAAAAGCAGCTGGAGGAACATGGACCAGGAAGGCAATGAATAGACGTCTTTGGCAAAATCTGGGGGAGGCCTATGGCGTAAGGCAAACTGACAAGGTTGCCGATGTGTTAAATTAAAATAGTAACATTTAATAATTAGGTATATAGTATATTTTAAATATGTGTAAGTTAACATAAGTGTCAGTAATAAAAGGCTTTATTATTATATTATTATTATATATGGAAAAGTGGCTACAATGAAATTAGGCATCCTTACTTGAACAGCTTCTTAAATTAGGTATCATACATGAAGCACTGATATCCGATTATGTTTAGAGTAGCATTCCCACCCCCACCTTGTTATCGACTGACGTGCCTGAGGGGCGCCACGTATGGTATGGCCTAAAATCGTAGTTAACATACCACTTATTTGCGTTTATATAAATTCTCAGAATTTAATAGAGATGTCATTATGGCCAGATCCTCAACAACATCGTCACTTATCATTAGGTGAGATATGATGTGAATCAAACGCACTTAACTATCTAGTTTAACTAGTTTAACTAGTTTTCTGTAATGTTTTCTCGCAGTTTTTTACCTATACACAAAAACACCAAAAGTTCAGTTTAAAACAAAATGTTACTTACTTCTCTTTCATTTTTTTTTTTTTTTAGAGATAAGGGTCCATTCATTACAATATTTGCTTTTCTTCTAAGAGTGATTTACCTTCTTATATAAGTTATCCTGGCCTAATAGGCTCCCCTTTGCTCCTTAGGTGATATTTCAATCTTCTCCCCTTTCCCCATCTTCGATATCCTTCTTTTCGATATCGTTCTCTCATTATTTTACCCCAATGCACCAAGCCAGCGTTTCATGGCCGTCCACTAGATCTAGAGCTTTCAAGCCATGTTAAGTCATCTATATAGGTAAGGATGTTATCAACATACTCCAGTGGCCTGCGGCTTATGTGAGCAAATAATCGGAGAGCAGTTTCCCGCAGCCTATCCGCTAAGCCCCGGACACTGAGGCTACCATGGATGTATACACATACAGGCTGTTAAAAAGTGCGTTTTACGGAGTTACTCGGAATCAAGTATGGAAAAAAACAGGGAAAATATTGAAAAAATCGGCTCTTCAAATATTTCCCATGCTAAATCTGAATAGTGAATCAAGAATTTGTATGGAAAATTGAAAATAGTTGTAGATTGTTTTTTTTTATATTTTTCTTGTACTCTATACTTGATTCTGAGTAACCTCTTAAAATTGCAAAAGCAAAAAAAAAATTAACACCCTGTATATTCTATAGAAAACCCAATTCGATAGTGACTGTATAAAGTTTAATAACCTATAAAAATATTAACCCGCTTCTGATCTGATTTTCATCATAATACTCGTATCGACCGACGACGTCCTTCAAATACAGACGAAATGAATGATTTTATTTGTTACAATTTCTTGGTTACTTGTTTTTCTTCCCCATATTTTCGCTTCACCCGTTCTTTTCTTATGTTTATGGGCTATAAAAAGAAATACTTCGAATACTATTCGTATAAGGCCAATGTTTGTCCACTTCACATAAACATCCCGATGTTTGACAAATTCTGTTTATGTAATTTGACGGCCAACCAACTTTGACAATTATCGTATAAATGTCACCATTAATAATAATAATAATATATGGGACAAATCACACACGGTCATCTGGCTCCAAACTAGGATTCCTTGTATCTTAGGAACCAGCTACTGATATACTTACACATATACTTTTAAATACATACATATATATGTAGATATAATACACCCAGACTCAGAGCAAACAATTCTGGTCATCACAGAAAAGTTTGCCCTGTGTGGGGATAGAACCCACAACTCTCGGATCAGAGGTCAGGATCGCTAACCACTTAGCCACCGAGTCAGTCATATTACCATTATATTTTCATGCTACTTCAAAAATAGAAGCTTCTATATTTGGTCGTTAACTATGTATTTTTAAAACATTTCTGTACTAATTGGACTGAAGCAGTTATTAATAGAAAGCTACATCCGTAAAATGAAGGCCGCAAAGTATACGGAAACTTCATATACTTTACGGCCTTCTTTCTTATGAGGACAGTATACGTATACGATACGTATACTTTAGTTTAGTTAAAACAATAATTTTCAGTGTTTTCTATACTTGTTACCTAGACCAGCCATAAAGCCGGCTAGGAGTCGAAGTAGTCGTCATGGCCAAAAATCGGTCTGATGGTTCACTAACAACAAAAATAACAACCAGAAAATTCAACAAAGCATTGAAGCACTCGTTGATGTCTTTTGGGTGCTAAAAACATTTCACTTGTTCCATGCTATAGAACTAGAGCTAAAAAGTCTAACATATACGTAAAAACGTCGAGGCACCAAACTCAAATCTAAGTTATCAAAACTTTGGAAACGCAATATATTTGAAGTCATTATACAATTTTTTTTTTTTTTTTTTATTCTACTACTTGAGAGTTTTAAAACATACATATAATCAACCTACGCGGATATAGATTAGACACAATTAATAAAAAGTTTGGTTGTATTTGATGTAACAGATAAAATAAATAAACCTGAAACGCGACAGAATGGCGTACAATTTACTGCGGCGGTTCAAAATATAGGATTGCGTGATAAGGCGAGTGACTAATGTCCGTTATTTTCATTAGGTATAATTATTGTACGAAACTTTTTTAAATCAATTCCTGTTGAAACCTTAAAGTTAATAACTAAGTACATATGTCAAAATTGGAGTTTGAATAGGAGTTGAAAATGAGCAAATTGGTTCCGTAATAAAAAATAAAAAAACATTTTCCCGACCCTTCTTTTGTGACAGCGAACTGTTGTCTATATCTTGGATGCAAACATGAATTTAAAAAAAAATACGTACACAGGTTCCAAATCGAAATTCAATCCTGGTCACTATTCCAAAAAGATTTTACACCACCACTTTTGTTTTTCACAACTTACCCGGCACTATTTAAATATCGACTGATTGCGGATTACGTTCGCGATATGATTCGATTCGCGCATTCGACGCGGTTTGGCGGCACGGGTGGGCGACACTGGCGGACTAGAGCCGGCCTAGCCGCGCTCGCTTGCCGCACGACCGTGCATGCGCACTTAGGACCGCTACTTCTGTAACGTTTTTGGGTTGACGCGTCTGTAGGCACCTCTAAGAGACGTTTCGATGCTGTGTGAAGATTCTTTTATTGGTGCTGTTTTTACTTTCAAGCTGCGAAAAAGTAAGGTAGTATTGCAATGGTAAAAAAATCTAACTAGAAACATTAATGGGGATCGACTAATTACGACTCACGACGACTGGGATCGCCTTGCATTAATAGAGCCTAAAAATCTAAAATTTAAATATGACTCTCTTTATATCATTTATACTATGTGTTTTCTCTGGACGGATTTGGATGAGGTCTAGGGTAATATTTTTTAATATCTCCAGCTTTTTTTTATTTGACCTTAGTTTGTACTATAAATTATGATTTTTAGTTGTTGATTTGTATTCACAAGTGTCAATTCTCTGATTAACGAGTAAAGTATACACAGCGTGGCTGTACATTTATTTATTTTCGCCGTTATTTGCATGCTCTTGCACAGTTCACCGCGTTTCATTATTAATCCTACAAAGTCTTAAGAAAATTAAAGTATGGAAATATTAAAAAAAAACAGACTAAAGTACCTATTCTATGCACAATAAATAATCTTGAATCCTTAGTTATTAGTAATAACCTACTTATTTTATATCTACAACGTACAGTAAAACAGTAATTCATAACTTGTGCAAAAACACTTTAAACATAACTCCAATCAAAATAAAAGGTTTTGAAAGTTTAATCTTAGAAATACTTATTAAGAAGGTTTATCCGTGAACAGATAGCTTTCTATTAATTAAATTCCTTTAAGCGCGTGCACATATAATATCGTTTTATGGGATGTTCCGAATTCTTTTGAACACGCAGTTGTTGTTTTTTTTTGGCGCTTGTGAAAATATCCAGTCTATTGTAATCAGCTGACAGCTTTAAGGATTCTCCATACAAAAATGGTGAATTCGTCGATCGAATTTATATGAAGAGTCCAGATATTGTTTACGTTTATTTAAAAAGTGGTAGAAACAGTTCCCTTTTTATATTGAGTAAGATGACAAAATGCTGACGGCCCACCTATTGAAAAGTTGCATCCACCGCCTATGAGCATCTATAACCCAACAAGGGTTTTCAGTGCCTTGCTGATCTTGAAAGCTAAGCTGGAATGCCTCTTATCCCGGTAAATTACGTTGGCTCTCTCGCGCCACTCGCCGGCCGGCGCACACAGCACGCTGCTTGCCGGCAGATACAGAGCGAGCAGTGGTACCCACCCAGTCCGTATCTTGCATATTAAAATAAGGTCCGTCCACTAGTAAAATCTCTCATTTGACCCGAATCATAGCCTGGATATATTATTCACATCCGCCATTAAAAATCCACAGATCTCATGCCTCCAATGACCTTCTCGCGCATTGAAAATGACTTTATTATATTATGTATTAATCAAAAATATATATAAGTTGTATAATAAACTTCTGTAGTACGTATCAATCGCACCTTTTTTTAAATCGTACACAATTTTAATCTGACTTTATTTTTGTAAAGTAGTAGGTACCTTCGTAAGGGACCACAAAAGTACAATTAAATATTTACTGACATTCTAGGCTCAAATTATAGAGATATAACTATAAATTAAAATTTTAATAACTTTATTAGTTTTTGTGAAATATGATATTTTTACCCAATAACACCAGAATGAGGGTTATGTTTTTCGAGTGTATGGTATTTTATGTATATTTCTTTGGCACGCTCTATAGCTTAAACAGCTTAGTGGATTTTAGGTTTAGAGGTGCTTTAGATTAGTTTTAATTCCCAAATTGACACAGAATAAATTTTAATGCAGTCGGGTTTTTTTTTATATGGTTAGGTTATTTGAATTTTACATTTCATACTCAGTCGCGAGTGCCCTATGGTTGCCTATACAGGGTGTTAAATACAGGAAAAATATCCGCTCTGCATTATTTTTTTCAGTTTTCCATACAAATTCTTGATTCGCCATTCAGATTTAGTATGGAACACTGAAAAAAACTTGCAGAGCAGATTTTTTTGTATTTTTTCTATATTCTATACTTGATTCTGAGTAACCCCTTAAAATTTCAAACACACTTTTTAACAGTCTGTATACTCTTCAGTTTATATGACACGTAGGTCAAATTTAGTAAGTAGATGTCAGTGTAGAAAGTCTACACCTTTCAGCTGAAATGGCATAGGAACCTTGGTTCAACCTACCTACCTGCAATAAAAAAAAACCTCTACAATAAAATCAAATAGAAGGATTTCATCGCACGGTTTATCGTTTAATCAACCCAAACGTATTTGTTAAAAGGTTACCGTATGAATATCTAATATCATGGATATCCCCTCGAAGCCCGGTTCCTCACGTATGCAGCCCACAGACAATATAATACGCGTGGATCACGAATCTTTTCTCTTCTTGCACGAATAAAAAACTTTTGCCGCCATAAAAGTATATGAGTTCGTCCCAATACTGTGTCGATGACTTCCAATCTCCTTGCGTGTCCCAACCCGACCCTGAAGATTACTTTTTTTCCTTCATCCAGTAAATTGAATTAAAATGAGAAGGAAACGGGTAAAAGGAAGGTTTTGTCGATTTTCATGGCTTTTACCTTTTTTTTTGTTTATTGCGGAATTGCGGATTTAGTCAATAACTGGCAAATGGTCTGTGCAACATACCTACAGCATATAACGAGTAGGACCCATTAATTCGGACTTCTATTCAGTATATTTCATAACTTTCGTTTATGACTTTGCTAAAGTCGTAAATAAAATTGAACGCTCTGAACTCTCCATAAGTTACAGAATTGCCTAAACAGCTAAGCTGAATAATGTCTGTGCTTTTTTTTGTAATTTCAGCTAAGTGGTAGAACAATAGTTATTAAGTGTGCTTATAAAAGCCCGAGAAAACGGATATTACATATATTTTTTTAACACTCAGTATCCTCCCATAATCTGCCGAACGACGTCCACTGCTGAAAAAAGGCCTCCAAGGATGGAAATCCTTGGAGGAGACGACCAGTTTTCCGCTGACCTTTACCAGATCATCGGTCCTCCGAATAGGACACCTGCCTATAGACTACATCCTCTGGTGCGCGAAACTTTAATGCCCCAACATCCATCCGTTCTACGAGCTATGTGCCCCGCCTACTGCCATTTCAGTTTAGCGATTTTGTGAGCTGCGCCGGTAACTTTACTTCTCCTACGTATACATACATTCTGTATTCGTAGAATAAAAAACATTTCTGTTATATATTCATCATGCTTTTTGAGATATTTAAAATGGGAAACTCCATTAGTTTAATGCATTCGAGCTATTTAGGGTATATTAGATGATGAGAAAAATCCTAATTCCATTATATTTACTCGTACTAGAAGCTCGACTGAGATTCCCACTTTTGTTACATCTATTAATAGTGACTACTATTTAGGCTTATATGTACTTCACTCGAAAGTATCGGGCAATTCATTAAATTACTATACATGTGGGATGTATGCATTTTAAGATATTTGAATGAGACTTTGTGTGTGAATGGGATAGAAAATAAGAGAGAAGTATTGCGAAAGCCGAATGAAAGGAAAGAGAGAGGGAGAGAGTGTGGAAGAGAGAAGGAAGGACGACGTAAAAAGAGGTGTGCGTGCGATAAGATTTTAGAAAGTATTTTAAATTATTGTTAAAACGAGGAATAAATCATCAATCATTATAATAATTCACGGTTGCATTTCCGCTCCCTCCTACATTTTGGGGGCTCGTCCAGTTGAAATTACCAAAAAACGACGAAACGACGCACCGAGCACGTACACGGAGATAACCTCAAAACCGACATACGACGAAACTTGGAAAACACCTTACGACGATTATGAAGGTTTAATTCAACGACGACAGCTAAGACTATCAACGACGTTACCAATTTTGAACGATGGCAACCAAAGAAAACGGCAAGAGTAGCGATGACACAGGCGGCAGCAATGGCAGTAATGGCGGCGACAGTTCGGTGTTACAGCTATCCAAGGATATCATCCCACTATTCAGTGGAGTCGACAAGACCTATCCTGTTAGTAAATGGGTGCAGGATGTAGAAGACCACGCCGAAATATTAGCTTGGAATCCATTACAAACACTTCTATTCGCCAGGCGCTCACTCACAGGAACGGCAGCATTGTGGTTACGTTCAGAAAAAATATTTAAAACATGGAGTGAATTGAAAACCGCAATTACAAAGGAATTCACGGACACTCTAGATCAGAAAACAGCGCATGAAATGATGTCTGCACGAAAAAAACGTCATGACGAATCCTTTATGGAATCCCACATACATACTAATTGCAAAGTTTTGACAACGAGCACTAATTAAAAAAATTACTGAAGTAAACCTCTGAAAACAATAAAATCGATTCAGTCTAAAAGGGGGGTAATACACAGTCTACATAATTTTAGAACACCTTCGTTTCAAACGAAAATTATAGTTCACATTTACGATACTTGTTTTTAACGTATAATTATCAAACGTAAGGGAAATTGTAATATTGTGTAAAGTGGCACCTTTAGACGAAGCAACAATAACAAGCAAATAATACAAATAATTGACCCAGAAAGACAGCCGTCTCAATTTTACGAGTGCTAGGTGGCGAGTTATCGGTACGGAACTTGTAAGAACCTCGGTTTCCTCCAAGGGTTTCAGATAGTACGTTGGCATGGCTACCCTAGACTGTAGGATTTAGAGAGAACTGAATTTAAATGGTTACGACTAGGAAAAGTGCTGTCTTCTTTATATGAAAGTGTGGGTTAGATAGGTGATACGACGGTAGTTTATATGAGGAAAATAAAGCTTACTTGATATAATATACATTCACCTGGATAAATAATCTTCTTAGTAAAATGGTTCTTCCATTAGGTATTATATTCACATATCTAAAATGGGATTCAAGTTGAGGCACGAAAACAATCTTAGCTAACAAATTAGGGTTAAGAAATACACGTCCCTAAACTTAGTAGGTAATAGACCTCGTTAGCTTTGGTTTCCAATCCACGTAGGAAAAGGAAAACTCCGAAATCAAAACCTACATGGTTTCTCTGATAGGTGCAAGTAGGGTCCAACCTGCAAAATGTGATAGCCTCCTACAGCCAATCTGCTGTTCCTGGGCAGTTAAACGTTTCCTTACTTATACTTGGTCCCAGGTATTTTAGTGTCTGTGGAAAGGACACTCATACACGATGACGAATAATACCAATAGGCATGTAATAAAATGCACTTTAAAGTTAATAGAAATAATAATAATACTAATGAACTGAAAAAAAAATATAAAACAACAGACGTGACTACAAATATCATTTTACAAACATACTTTCAAATAATGCTCTTCGCAACACTTATGGTTCACGATATGAAAATAATGCTTTCCACGACAAAATAAATGTTCGCACTGAAATCAATAAAAAGTATACAAGGTGACCACCCCAAGGGCCAATTTATGAAACATTTGTGCCAAGAACAGATTTTACAATCAATTTACAAAATAATAATTAATGAATATTGAGATCGGTTGTAAGTTGGCCCATTGAAGAAGAGGGAATTAGTTCTGTGGAAGACTTCACGCCCCATAGAACTTCTTAGGCACAGGAAATTACTCACCGCACGGATGGCATACGCGTATAACTCCTCCTACCCCATTTGGAAGATTTCCTTATGTAAATGTAGCAATTTCGCTAAATGCGCATACGAGCGGAGCGGAACTTGTGATTGAATAGTTGATATTTCTTCAATCTCGCCTTTGAAAGTATTTTATTTGAAGTTACCTGGACTTTGGATCGAGTGGATCATTTCTTTAGAAACTTTTTAGGTATATAATTTCTGTAATAAATTAAATGTTTACTGCAACCATACATATTCAAAATGAACGGATACTGACACTTGTATATGGACAAAGTATTGACATGGGTACATAATCTTAATCAAAGGATAGTCCCGAAAAGATATGGCATGTTTGTTCAGGAAAATTTATCACGATAGCAAATGAACTAAAATGAATCCATTTTGCTCAGCGTTAAAGAATGATTTTTCAAGATCTGGTGACGGTGATGTTGTATTACATATACTGTTAGTTTGAGCTGAAAAATCAATAAAATGACTTTAAAAACCAATTTATTACAGGTTCTAGTTTTTTTTATATATATATATATATTCGATAAAGTGTTCAATATTATACATAGGTGTATCTGTATAAAGTCATCATCATCAGTCCGTAATACTCCACTTTTGGATATAGGCCTCCCCCACGGTACGCCACTTATACATATCTTAATATTAAATGATGTTAAAACAGGTTATAGGTCTGGAAACGTATTTTATTTCAATCGCTTTAATGATAGTTCCAAAAACACGGTAATGGTAGATTAAAAGCATTTTTTTGGTAAAACCTTACGATTAAAACCATTACATTTATTATTTATGTAAGTGTCTATCAACTGCGATAAAACGAGTAAAAGTTATTAACTCTTACAGTCAAGGACTAATGAAATATAATTGGTTTGATTGTCACCCCTTTGTTAGTTAATTTTGGTCAATTTAATCAAATAAATTAATTTTGCATGATCTTTCGTTTAGTTTTGTTGAGTTAGCCAAGGGCTTACCAATTATGAATAAAAAAAACTGTCGATTGTTCTTATAATATTGTACTATGCTGTTAAATTTCTTCTTTATGAAATCGTATTCCTTGACTTCATTAAATATCTCTAGTACTAACATTATTGTCTAGACCAATTGGCCGTAGTTATGCCATAACGATCTAACTGATTAAAAGTAAGCGAGTGACATAAAGTACATTATCCCTTACTAACTACGGACAATTACGCATCAGTCACACGCTTAACTCCACTTCGATAGTGTTTTGTGCTCTTTAGAGCTCGTTCGCGTGTTCTTCATGTAACATATTTTGTGTAAGATAAATACTGTTTAATAAGTTGGTGCAAAAAGTTTTCGTGTGAAATTTCAATGAAATCTCTGTGAAATAAATACATAACATTACGCGAAAAAGGTTTAAACGCATTAAAACCAATCTTTAGCCCGAGTTCCGTGTCACATTCAGATAAAAATGTAGGTACCTAACAATAACAATAGAAATCGCTTCACAAAAATAAATTACACAAGCAAGCACACATATTTATCAGTCTAAAGGAGACACAACAGTATTGCGATCCCCACTGTACTTGGCCCAGACTCGAACACATTATCCACACATAAGATTGATAAGCTGCTGTTTCGTTCCATCAAATCCGAAAACGCCTTGGGACACTTTCTACACGCTTCGGTTACGTTACTTTTCCCACCTTTATAATATGAGTAGATTGTAGCTTTTTTCTGAGTGGAAGGTGTATTGACATTAAGATTCATATCTTGACTTATCGTATTTTGTTAATACATCTGTCATAAGCTTAATATCAGGAAGCCGCTGGATGCGGGCGGCGCAGGACCGGTCCATGTGGAAATCCTTGGGGGAGACCTTTGTCCAGCAGTGGACGTCCTTCGGCTGATGATGAAGCTTAATATTTCCTATATTTTTTTAGAATAGTAGTAGTAAGTAGGGGCGGCTTTTCCTACCAAATTTTAATAACTTGAAAAAATATCACAAAATATCTATACCCATTAAATTACATACCTGCTGACGCGACTGATGACGTCTCATTGTTTGTCAAATGTGAATGGGAAAATATTGTTTAGCGATGAAGTTGCGAATATACATGATGTACATTACTTTCGTCTTATTGTAAATAAAAAAACCGGCCAAGTGCGAGTCGGACTCGCGCACCGAGGGTTCCGTATAAATTTATATTCACATAATATGTCTTGAACTCTATATCATATACTCAGGCCTGCAATCCCTTGAAGCTGTGAAAAAATCAAACTTCTATGCCAACGCCATCAAGAGATACGGCCGTTTATGCCGCATATTTAGAAACTTACATGGGAATCTTACATGGTAAAGACCTGGGTAGATCTATTGTGTTCACTGTTATATCCTCAAGGCCAATAGTTCTAATGATCTGTAGGATGCACTTGGGATCGAGGTCCAAAATAATCTCTGGAGTTAACGTTGGTCCACCTAGAGATCGGCCTCAGGCTTGGACTAGTGCCTCGCACTCGCAAAGTAAGGAAACTTTGAGAAGCAGCAGCGCTCTGGTGCGATAAATCAAAATTATTGTCAAAATTTAGGGCAAGCGAGACTGCTAAGATATAAAACTACTTATGTATATTTATCACGCAAATATTTTAAAAATAATAATTTGTTATAGCGGACATCCCAAATAAAGTTTTTGTCCTATTTAATTTAATTTTATTGTAGTATTGAAGAAGATTTTTAGTGAAGCGACTTATATTCGAAACTTATATTCGCGAAATTAATGAATGTTTCTGCTGTCCAAATAATAAAGTAAAATGACGGTCTTGTTCACAGCTTTACTAGGGTATATTTTACTGTATTTATACAGGGTGTAACAGAAAGATGTGATAATACTTCAAGGTTGGCTTTTACCCATCAAACTGAACAACTTTTGTTCTACAACTTTGTTCAAATCGCAAAATTTTTTTTGGACTTTCATACAAATCGATCAGCTGGCGAACCATGTTTGAATGAAAAGTCCGAAAATTTCTTTGCGATTTCAACAAAGTTGTAGAACAAAAGTTGTTCAGTTTGATGGGTAAAAGCCAACCTTGAAGTATTATCACACCTTTCTGTTACACCCTGTAGATAACACCAAATACCACTTTAACCTTGTTTCAACAAAGCCGGAGCACAATAAAAGGATATTTTACAAACCGTGAACTTGTGCTGAGACTAAGCATTGTAAATTTTGCGAAAAATATCTCCTTCGGCCAGGAAAAAACAATGCCGGCTATCTGAGCTCAGGAATTTATGAGATGCGCGCCGTGGATTAAAAATGTTTGCTGTACCCTCAGGGGCCCGGTAGCCTTCATTAGACCCTGTTCTTCAATATTAATATTAATGTTTACCATTCACTTACTCCTTGCGGCGATATCAAATCTTTTGTTCTTTGACCGGTGTAAAAGAGGCATTAAGTGGATACGGATATTTTTATTTGCTTTATTCATTGAGCCTAGGGTTACGTAGGTTTAAGATTTAGTTCAGGATTGCTCATTTATTAAGCTGAAACCGTTAGTTTAATAAATCGTTAGTTATTTATGCTGTCCGACCATATTTGTTATCATATACAGGGTGTAAAGGACAGGTTTCCGAAAACTTTAAGGGCTTGCTCAGTAGACGAAACTGAACAACTTTCCACAAGAAATTTTTTCAGGAAACGAAAAAAAAAATCGGCTTCTCCATACAAACTGTCCAATCAAATTTATAATTTTGTATGGAGAAGCCGATTTTTTTTTTCGTTTCCTGAAAAAATTTCTTGTGGAAAGTTGTTCAGTTTCGTCTACTGAGCAAGCCCTTAAAGTTTTCGGAAACCTGTCCCTTATACCCTGTATAGCAAAGAAGTTTTATTTTGTTTCTTTGCAAGTCTGTCATTTATTTACCTACTATGTTGACTCTCCGGGATTTGATACCAAAGCTACGCCTTATTAATATACCTTAACGTCCTTTATAGAATTAATGAGGCCGGAAGAAAATTCTTTCCAAAAAAGAGTTTCTTATAAAAAGGACTTTTTACTCACTGATATTTTATGAAAACTGAACAGGTGTCCCCAAGGCATCGTATTATATAATTTGAGCAAAATATGTTTTTTTTTTTACTTTCCATATTTATTAATTTAACTGTATATGAATCGGTTGTCTACATAGTGTATTTGGCCGTAGTTATGCCATAACGATCCAACTAATAAAAAATAAGTTATAATATAAGGGATAATGTACTTCATGTACTGATAACTTATATCGGTTGGGTCGTTATGGTATAACTACGGCCATTTGAGAGTTTATAAAAAAGTTTTATAATAAATAAACCTACAAATACACACAAACACACACACAATTGTATTTAAGTTTTTCAACAACTTCAATTAAAGAGCTATTTAGTCAATAATATTTAGTAATATATGTTTCATGCAGTCAACTCCCGGATTGCATCATGCATTACTCCATTTAAAGGCTTTAATAGTTCAATTTCACATGCGCTTACAATTTTATTGATAAATAAGTAGTACATTACTATTGTATTTTTAGTGCCCCCCTCGAATTTCGAATTTAATGGAATAAAAGTGATTTTATTTATAAAGTTTTTGTGAAGACACTTATATACACCTGATTAGAGTTAGGGGTGCTGCTACTCAGCCGATTTATAACGTCTTGCAACCATAATAACAATGGCCCCACGTTTCCAATAAACTTGCATTATCTTCCTGCTCATTATCTTCACAAAGAATCCTTCCTCCGTTTTTGCTTTGTTTTTTTTTTAAATATTTTTATATATTATATATTTTGTATATATTTAGGTATTTTGTATATGTTTTATTTATGTTTATGTATTTTATATCCATTATTCACATTTAATTTTAATTTATATTGATTGAGTTTCTTTCTTTTAGTATGTAACTTTTGCTCTACCTATTTTTCCTGTTTTCTTTTCCGGACACCGGGTTGTCTGGAAGAAATCGCTTTTAGCGATAAGACCGCCCAAATTGTAGGTACTACTGTTATCTTAATATTGTGTCTTTTGTTATTGTACATTTTTTGTGTGTGTGTACGATAAAGAGTATATCAATCAATCAATCAAAGAATCTTCAAATTCTTCCCGGAAGTCTGTTTCTAATAAAAAACCACAGTCACAATTTTGAGTTATGACTAGACTACCGAGATGAGTAAAGGAACTAGTCTCCTCCACAGCAGAACATGCTTTTTGATAAGTGGTCCTTCTTTTACGTTTGTAAGTGGCACTTTTCTTGTTTTTACTCCAGTCATGGTGGACCATGACTGGAGTAAAGTTCGTTTCGTTTCATTTAAACAAGTGGTAATAAAAACACACCAAAATAATTGTTGACGCCATTTATGTTTCGTTATAATTTGGTGCTAGAAATTCTTAAATAGATCAGAAAGGTTTTATAAACGTGTTCTTGTAAACAGATATGCAGCTGTTTAGCGTTAAGTTAGACATAAAAATTTAATTATGTTACTAATAGTCATATATGAGTACGCACAATGCTACATTACATCTTTTGAGTGTTAATAAAGATCCAATTATCATTTATTTATCACAGGCGTCAACAGATGCTTATATAAAGCATATTTGAGGTATTACAGCTGCTATGACATCTATTATATCACGAGTTGGCTACAGAAGTGACCAATATAGCACTAACGCTATATTAGTGATTGTGGAGTCATATTAGTTCATTTTTGTGATTTAAAAGTATTATGAAGAGCTGCTGTATAGATAACTGCTCTTAATCGAAGTTACAAGTATCGTTTTGCAGCTGTGTTATATATGCTGTACAAAGCAGCTGAGTAAACGTTTATATGATAGGTTAATATCACAATTTGGTTGTATACACTTATACAGCTAAAAGGTGGTTTAAATCACACATATATCACTAGCAGTGATAATCGTTACTTATATATGACTTTAATATCACTAATTAGTGGTAAAAGGTTATCTTTTATCACAATTTTGCTAGTTGGGACTAACGTACTTCTTTTTCTAACGTGAAATCAAAAATTCGATAATTCTCTTGTAAAAATATTATTTCCCTCCTAAATTAAGTCCTCTATTTAATCCAAGGGTTGGCTGAAAGAGATCCCTTTATGGGTCTAAGTCCGCCTTTATACCTAATTTTTATTTAACTGTATTTAATTTAAGTACAATAAAAAATTACAAACAAGCAAACAAAATTTTTAGAAGCCGTTGTGGCTTTGTGCGGCTTGTGTGGTCTCGTCGATCACGCAAGTTAACTGACTATAGACAGGATCATTACCTGAATGGACGCCTGTGTTAGAAGCATTTTTTCTACCGTTACCGTGCTTACCGTTTTATAAGCCGTTTGGTGTAGGTTGATAAGCCGTTTCCCTATATGGCAGTCGCTGAGCCATGTCAGAGGCCCTTTAACTTGAAAATTTCTGACACAGAGGCTGGCTACTAGCCCCAAAACCTCCACCAATCCGAACTTGGCCCCCGTGTGTATATACAGTATGACCTAACCTTTCCGAGGTATAAATGCTACAGAGGCGTCCATTCAGGTAATGATCCTGTCTGTAGTTAGTTAACTTGGATGATCGATGCGAACGCACAAGCCGCCTTTACAAATCGCCATTACCTATCGCTTTACAAATAAAACAGTTTTTGGGAATATAAGAGAAGTTACCTACAGGTTTTTCTAAGAAACAAAAACTTTCAAGACTACACATTCAATAGTATTCTTCGCTTTGCGTGCTGTAACTTTTACTACAAAATGTGAATTTCATTTCGTGGGTCTTACGTATAACCGATACTATGAATTTGTTGATTTCCTTTCAATATTTTCCGGGACTCTGTAATGAGCACACGTCTGTTAAGTTAATTTTACAATTATTACCGTTTTAGATTAGTTTCAACGTTATTTTTGTAATGGAAAAACAGCTGTGATTCAGATTCCGAGATAAGCGATATTAAGAAGAGGATTAATTCGGGACTCGGAAGACAGCTTTCTTGTCCGAGTTCCAGCAGCAAATCACCACGTTAGAGCCGTGACATTCAGTTGACATTGTCGTTTCGCCATTATTGATTCTCCCCCATTATAAGATTCTCTCAAATACTCGATTAGGTACCTATTTTCACTTGACATTGGCAAAATCACTCTTTATTGTCGTGAAATGCCAAAGAGAAAAGAAGAAGAAATTAAAACGACTCAGTGGCGGCGGAAGTGTTAAAAAGACAAATGCAGTATCAAAACTTCTAAATAAAGTGACGTGCGGACCAAGTTATCTGTTTTAGTGGACAAACGTCAGATAAACCGAGTGAACCCCCCTCATCCATCACTTGGTCCGGACCCCAACATAATTACCTGAATGTCTCCCTGTTCACCGCTAAATTCACCGCGAACGCGATAAGAGTCCGTTTCCGCTTCCTTTCGTATTATTTATCTTTGAACGTTGTATTTGGAGTTTAGGAGTTTTCGAGGAAAGTGCAAATATTTACTTAAAGTATGATTGCATGCACCAACGTATGTAATTACCAACTAAAAAGATAAGATATTTATATTTACATGAAATTTTATGCATTTCGGTCCCGTTAATAATTCACTCTTACTTTACAATAAACCTATATAATTTTTACTTTCCTTACTAAAGCTGGCCAATCGGCTAATAAACTTAACAGAAAAGTCAAAACACACGGTTTTGACTATGGGTTCCTCTGTCCAGTATTATGCGTAGAAATGACAGTTTAAACATTTTCAACAGATTTTGTTTGATCTTACATTAGAAACTAATTTTCGATTTTTCTTTATGACCGCCAGTTTAATGAGTATTTCATGTATTGTAGAAAATGTAAAAATAATAACATTTTTCTCATTCAGGCTAATGTGTGTTACAATTTAATAAAAGAAAAACGTTAGTGTTTACTATTGAATTTTTTACATAAATGTTATTTACTGATACTTAGGTAAGGATTTACTAGTCAAAATGTAATAATCTGACGTACAAAACTGAGGACCAAGCGAAAACCAGGCGCAGGAAAAGCCCGGGAATTCGTGGAAGTAAGTAATAGGGTCACGACCGTCTTCGATGTTTCATTACCTGAACCAAAAGGGCACTGAATTATTTTACGGTACCAAAGTGCTGTTTTAAGGAAAGGTTAACACATCCTTTACTAACAGTAGAGAGACATTACCGTTGGGCAAAGAGAAAACGTCTGCGTTTTCTACAATAATTTCCAGCCTTGTACATCGTCAGAAGTATACTTATCTGTATATCTTCACTTACCGTAAGATAAGGAGGAGTGCAAGGTTTTTAGGGACACAGTACTGCTCGCGTAACAAAAATGAAAATAAATTGTTATTAGTCTATCTGGCTAATTGATAACCCGCCCATGACCAGAAAGCATCCTACCCAACAATGGTTAATGCTGCTAAACGCATTCTCAAATAATATCCCACTTATGGGGAACCACAATTTCCATATTTCGGGAACGTGAAGTCATAATAGAAATATCTTCTTATAGACTGACTTTCAGATATTTCATATTTGCGAGCAATCCAAGCACGTCCACTGATCGCCCGTCTCACAAATGTTTAAAGTGTACTCCTGAATATGAAATATCAAATGAAATGAGCCTTGACAGTTCGTTAGAAGATATCTCTACTATGACTTATGGAAAATGGAAAATGTGGTTTCCCATAAGTGAGAACCTACGTTTATAGGTATTATTTGAAATTTGAATGCTTTTGGCAGTATGGCAGATTATTTCAAAGTACAAGGCCATTTATGTGCTGTTGACGCAATAAATTTCCGCCAATCTAACCTAACTAATTACCCCAAGATTCCGAGAATGAAATTAGCGAATCAAACTTAACGTTATTATGCAAGTTCCGACAGAATGGAGTTCGTAGAGCGATTTATGGTAATTCTTAAAACTAAATCCACTTTTTTACTCTTCTACTTGCCTCACAAAGTTCGGCGTCTCATAAGAATCTACGACACTGTTTGCGGAAAGTTCGCTACACTTTACTTTGCTAAAACCATTCAGTCGGATTTCGGAAGTCAAATATTAAAAAATCAATATTATCGCGTTATACTGAAGTCACGTGGCAAAAATGCAAGCTATATTTTTATCTGATAATCACAATTCAGACGCTATACAAAATTATATAATTCAAAGTAAGATATTTTAGTATTTTGACGTGACCTGTATTTGTTTGTTTTACATAAATTAGTTAAGCTAAAATTACGTTCGTTTCGTTCCAGTAAACTGTTTCTTCTAGTCAGTACACGGTACATACATGCTTCCTGTTCATAGAACAACTCTTTTAACCCAACATATTTATTCCTTTGTCCAGACCTCTACAAGGTACTTGTGATACAGAACAATACATTACTTGCTAAGCCAGCACTACAATTGTTAAGTCTCGCCGTAAAATAAGGCTGCTTTATCGCACGCCGCGACCGGGGGAAAGCACCTCGAGTGCGTTCGTAAACCGCACCATTATCGTCGAGAATCATTGTAGCCGTTCAGAAACTACATTTATTGGAGCTGAAATTAGTAGAGTGATTACCTATTTGAATGCTTCCTACTAGTCCTTTGAGAAGTTCCGAGAATTCACTTCATTGTTTCATCTCAAGATGTTTATGTAGGGAATTAATTTTAATGAAATGATGAATTACTGGGAGTAGGGACACATAATACTCGTAGTCACACATAGTTACGAGTAATCATAACTCGTAACTATGTGTAACTACGAGTATTATGTGTCCCTAATCACAGTAATTCATCATTTCATCATGACCGAATATAAAAATAAATAGATTCCTTATATAGATTTATTTCATTATTTACCGATTTCCCACGATTTCTTTTCGTTGTATTAAGGTCACATTACATCATATAATACTTACACTTATTGACACAATTTTTATAGGTATTTTCCCCAATTATACTTTACCTTTCTCCATATATTTTTTGTAACTTCATTGTCTTCACACTGACTGCACTATAAAGATGAAAATTACAGAATGAATTTTCAAAAGGTTTTACGATGCGTTCTAGCACTGGCAACCCCACGCGCCACGGGCGAGGGAAGGAAGCGCGCCGGGCGGCTGACAAGTGCAATTGCCTCAGATACTAGATAGCGCAGGCCCGCCCCGCTGTTAACACTCCCGCGCACGCTACGCCACCGAGCAACGACCCCTTTCGTGAACGCCTTTACTAGCGCAGATGTTAGCTTAAAAAGTATAAAACATGAACTTTAATGTCTTATTTGAGAACAGGGATACCTTCGATCGTGTATTTCTTACTTGTGTAAACAAGTAGACTCAGGCAGCTTTGCGAAGTTTAAGAAAACTGGTTGTGAAGAAAAAATTACAGCCAGTTTTCGTAACAAATAACCTATACTTGTTACTATAATATTTTTTGACGAAGACTGCTTGATTGCATGAAGTAAGGAAAATATTATTTCGATTGTCAAAAATGAATAAAATTAAATGGATTACAAACATACGTTCGTTGGGTATAATTTATTAAATAGTATTTCATTATCATCATCACCATAGTATTTACTCTATTACATTACCTACTCAAACGAAATAAAAAATGGCCATTTGGCTGGTTGACATTATCAGTACATTAGTAACGATGAACAAAATAATAGAGTCCTTATTCACTCATGAAACTGAACAACTTTCTTTTATACTCAATTCTATACAAAGTTATTGGATCAAATGGACTATTAGTATGAGGATTCAAAAATGCGCTATATCCAGCCAGTGTAGATCCTAGTTGGTTAAGGCGCGAAGTACACTCAATCTGAGCAGGTAACGCCCTACTCATTTTAAGTTCAGATCAGCGTGGGTACCATCGCGGCGGTTACGACAAGGCCAATTCTCGAGAATTCGATGTTTTTATTACTTTTCTTGGCTTTCAAATAAGTTAAAAAAAAACCGTTCAAGATAAATTGAAGGTATTAAAATGGCCGATTTTTGTGTGTTGGTTTCAACATAAACAAATATTTTGTTTCCGAGAGAATTTGCAATTAATGCAAAATACAGGGTCTACAGGATATTTTTTTTCATCAAAGTTTTTGTGATTTTTATGATTCTGTTTAAGACAATTTGTTTTTCATTGTTTGAAGTATGTTATATATTTTTTCCATGGTGATAGCTTTAACCAATATTTCAAGAATTTAAATTTAATATTGCGATTTGGCTATACTTAGCGCCTTAAGGGGAATTGAGTATTGTTACTGTGGGGAAAGTTTTGATATTTTAGAAAGACCCTATGTATTACAGTAGTATCATAGTATATAATAATATTATTTCGTCACATAAAGTTGGTTTATCTTCAATGCACACTGTGGCATTGCTAGATAAAGATGCTTTTCTTGGTCGAGTCGACGAAATGACGAAATCAGGGTCATCAGGATCTTCTACATCATAATCACGAAATGGATCTTCGTCTTCGACGTCCGATAGTTCTACATTCTGACGCTTAGCCAAATTCGAGAGTGGTTCGTCATCGGAAGAATTTTCATCGTTGGTGTTCAGTGGTTGACTAGACTGGATATTTTGGCTATCAGCACTTAATTCTGTGGTGACCACAGTTCCAAAATACCATCTCTTTTTATAAAACATTTTAACTTTGGTACCCACACAGTTGATTTCAGCGCTTTTGACTACGCTCTTTAATTCTTTGGTGGATACACAGTTCTCTGTACCGTCTTTCCACTTTACAATCACATCTGGATATTCATCCATCTTTACAGTTAAGTGTGTATGTATTTTCTCTGCAACAATGAAAATAAACTAATTTTATTCCTATTTAAATAGAAATAACATATATGGATCGGTATTACCACCTCATTAATGAGTATCTAACTATACCAAAACATTTTCGTGTTAGAAATATGAATGGAACATTAAACATAGACTGTTTAGTAGCAAAACGAAAAAAAAAACTCCAAGGAAATGAAGCGGCACACTATGTTAGTTGGTTTGTATGTATTTTAAACATTAGGGTACCTATTTTTACTTACACTATGACTTACATATGTACCGCCACTTGTACCTACCTACTATATAAGTCATTAGGGCACTTAGAGGTCGCGATACAGCGCGGTGCATATTATTTGGTTCCACCAACAGTTGTAAACAGCGCAGAAGAGCGATAAAAGCACACAGTCCACGCAGCGGACACATGCAGCACAACACATACACTTACAAAATCATAAAATAAAACTTAAAAATTGAATGAAGATTACATACCTGTTGACTCGTAAGAGTTTACTCCGCTGCGTCACGCACGCACACTGTTTCCCTTACCGGCGGCCTCGCGGCAAATGGCGCACGATCGATCGTGTTTGGAGATCTTGCTTCCCTCCCCCACGCCTCAGTGCTATCGCGTCTGTGAATGAGAACGCGCAAGGTACCCTTCCGCCCGCTCCCCCGAATCTTATTTGACGTAACTGAAACTTTTTCTGCCGCATAGCGATCCGAAGGATCACACTGAACGACGTATGTCACTTACGTCGCCAATAGATCTTACAATTACTGCAAACAAAATCTTACTAAACGTCTCAAGTGACATAAGTCTTTTAGTGAGCTCTAAAATTCAAGAAAGTGTAGATACACCTGCCCAAACCTTTGTGATATCTCAGAACTGGTACAACATACAGATACGTCGATTAGACAGATCGATTTGTCTTGCAAAATTGATTAAGATGGTGTAGATAACTCAGTTTCGAGAAACATGTGAGATACGTCAGTTAGAGAGGCAAGCGACGATATGACGCAGGATTATGATAAAATCAGGGTTTTACCAATCAATCAAAAACCTGAACGCGTTTATATCGTAGTATAATTTTAGAACTATTTAGAAAAAAAACGTGTCTCCAAAAAACACCAATATATCTTATAATTTTAGAACCATTTAGGAAAATCAAAATTGTTCCTCCAACAAATATTTATACCTTTTTCCAAGTTGAGACGACCTAATTTAACAGAAAAATGGCTATAAAATTATAAGAAATATCGGTGTTTTCCACATTTTCTTAGGTTTATGATAATATTGAGTAATAATTTTAACTTTTTCCGGTTTTTGATTAAAACCCTGATTTTAACCTACGACATATACATTAGTACATATAGTACATACAGTATAGTACGTACACTCCCAGCCCCTCTCTAAACGACTTCACCAGCCCTGCGGGTAAGATCCGGTGACGGTTGCTTAGCCCGAGCTATTGTTAACAACCCATTACGTCCCCACTGCAGGGGCACGGGTCTCTTACCATACATCGGGAAGGTTAGGCCATACTCCACACACGGGAGCCAAGTCCGGATTGGTGGAGGTTGTGGGGCTAGTGGCCAACCCCAGTGTCAGAAGAAATTTTCAAGCCACCTATAAGACCTCTGACATGGCTTAACGACTGCTGTCTAGTGAAAGCAGCCGGCACCAACGGCTTAACGTGCCTTGCGATACACTGACGGTCAAACTTATCCAGGTTATGACCGTGTCTGTTCAGTTAACCTGCGTGATCAACACGACCACGCAAGTCGCACTAAGCCACAACTACTTCAAGCTATACAACACATTAAATACGCGTTTACAAAGGTCATATTTTTACATGCTATTATTTGGTAATTTATATGGAGTCCGGGATGAAGTAGTATGCACGTTTCCATTATGCAGTTCGTTACTTTTGTCTTACGTTAGGGTAAGTATAAAATCTTCTTCTTCTTCAAATTTAAGAACAGTGCTTTCATCTGTTTCTCACCAATCGCCATTTAGCACGGTCTTGTGCTAATTCCTTAAACTCCTGGTACGACACGACCTCAACATTTCATACGTCTAGGTCTTCCACGTCCTCTCCTCTCCTCGATTAAAATCTCCTTGAAAATGAAAATGAAAATATTTTATTCGAAGTAGGTAGCAGTGTACACTTTTCGAACGTCATTCTTTTATCTACCTAATACGAGGTTCCTACCACTCGGAACTCGTATACCCACCGTTTCGGGAAGTGTTTGCGGAGTGAGAAGAAACGGCGGGCCCTAAAGAAACTCCCTCCAACACATTTTTTTTTTTTTAAGTCTTATATTCTATTACATCTTAATGCTAGATCAATAAATGAATTATACAATGTCATGTCTGTAAATAAAATATACAAAAATAAGAATAAAGAAAGGATTCAAAAGAGATAAAAGTAAAAATTGTTTGTAGCTAATGACTAACAAATTCCAAAAAACCAATGACAAGAGCAGGCCAGTTCACACGGACAGCACCCGATCACGAGTATAACGCGAGAGTCAGCCATCGCTCCCCTCAACCATATTTGAGGGAAGGGAACGACCCGGCTCCCGATACGCCACCATCCGCACGAACATTTAAGCGAGCATGCACCACTCCGATCAATGGACAAAGAAAAAGGAGAAGAAAATGTCTTACCGAATCCCTTCAGTTCTTTCACAATAGAGTTTGTATCTTTATTGTCTCACAATATGTCATGAAAGTGTTGCTGTGTTGGTTGGAGAAACACTTACCGTCCAAGCATTTCTATCATCTAAGTACTCACATGTCTTATAGTAAGCTTTATTACATAGTATCTTTTTTACATAACTTTTGAATTTATTCTCTGTTAGGTTTACAATATCTTCTGGTATTTTATTATACATTCGTATGCATTGTCCCACAAACGACTTACTAACCTTACTGAGCCTAGTAGATACAAGCTGAAGCTTACTGTTATTCCTGAGATTACGAGTATGTCTGTCAGAATTCAGTGTAAAGTGATTTAAGTTTTTTCGCACATACATTATATTTTCATAAATATATTGACAGGGAAGCGTTAGAATATTGATTTCTTTAAATTTTTCTCTAAGTGAATCTCGAGATCGCATTCCGTAAATCGCGCGAACAGCCCTTTTTTGTAGTACAAAAATAGTATTTATATCAGCTGCATGCCCCCATAAAAGTATACCGTAAGACATAATACTGTGGAAATAGCTGAAATATACTAGTCTCGCCGTTTCTATATCTGTCCGGAGCCTAATTTTTTTAACAGCATAGGCAGCTGAACTAAGCCTGCCTGCTAAAGTTTCTATGTGAGGACCCCATTGAAGTTTTGAATCTACGGTTATACCTAAGAAAACTGTTTTTGGTACGAATTCTAAAACACTACTAGCTAATGACACGTTTTGAGTTATATTTTTAACATTCGGTAAGGTGAAATTTATGCATTTAGTTTTTTTTGCATTAAGGACTAGGTTGTTCACGGTGAACCAATTGTGTACTTTACAAAGAGTGTCGTTTACTTCGTCAATCATATCAGTTTGTCTGTCAATTTTAAAAACTAGAGATGTATCATCCGCAAACAACACAATTTTAGACAGCGATTCAACCATAAAAGGTAGGTCGTTGATATAAACCAAAAACAGGAATGGTCCCAAAATAGACCCTTGAGGCACACCCATTTTAACGCGTGAGCCTGACGAATTTGTACCATTTATATGCACCTTTTGAGTTCTATTAACTAAGTATGACTCTAACAAATTCAAAGCCTTATTATTGACCCCGTAATGTTCTAGCTTTAAAAGTAAGGTTTTATGTTCGACGCAATCAAATGCTTTGGACAAATCGCAGAAGACTCCTATAGCATTTTGCGATTTTTCGAACGCATCATATATGTTTCTTATCAGTTCGACTCCTGCGTCGGTTGTCGAACGCCCTTTAGTGAAGCCAAACTGTAGATTATGAAGCACTTTATTAATATTGAAGTGGCTTAACATTTGAGTAAGAATTATTTTTTCAAAGATCTTACTAAGTACTGGTAGTACCGAGACAGGTCTGTAATTACTAGGGTTAGTTTTGGAGGATTTGAATAAGGGAACAACTTTACTAAATTTCATAAGATCCGGGAATACACCACTTTCTATGCATATATTAAAAAGAGAAGCAAGATAAGGGGCTACAGTATCAATAACCGACTTTAACAAATTAACAGACATGCCCCATAAATCTTCAGTGTTTTTAAGTTTAAGTGACTTAAAGGTTTTTACAACTGTATAAGGGTAAATTTTTTTAAATTAACTGATCTACATTTTCAGTCAGTAAACGTTGGGCGAGTACCGGCGACGAGTCAAGGCTTTCCGTTGTTTTGATGGGAATATCAGTAAAAAAAGTTTCAAATTCTTCTGTTACATCCGGTATTTTTGATATTAAGCCGCGATCTGTTTGAAGAATGTAGTCTTCCTTACGCGGTTTTGTTTTTCCCGTTTCTTTATTGATAACGTTCCACACAGCTTTAATTTTATTTTCAGAGTTTTTAATTTTTCTTGATAGAAAGTTAGATTTTGCTGATAAACAAACTTTTTTAAATATCTTTGAATATTTTTTAGTTTGTAAATAAAAGCAAACTGACCAAAATGTGAGATGCAAATTCTACCATTCAAACTAATTTATTACCTTTACTACAGTTTAAAGTTACAACAGTAAAAAGACATGCAATTAAAATACATTGTCCCGGCATTGCAACAATTGAGTTAATATACCATCAAACCTCACTTCATTAGCATAATCTAATTAAAATACTAGTGAGCAGCTCGTAATGAAAATTTCGTCTGCTTTCATTTTGTTCGACGACAGTAAATTGAGTACAACTATGTTACTAACTAACGAATGTTACTCATTGTTATAATCTGTGACCATTTATCTCGTATCTAAGTTAAAGGTTAAATTAGTTAACTTTTGACACAGTCGGTCCCCTGGTGTAGAAAGAATTAGAGGTTCTGTAGAAGAAAATAAAACTTGAGTCACATCTTGCTGTGTTTTTTTCCTGTATTGAAACAATAGAAAATGTAAAGCTAAATAAACTAGACGTACGATTCGACCTTGTCCATTAAGTGACATTTAACTCCAATGTTCGTTTTGTACAATTTTCCTTGAAAATTGTAAGATTACTTGACCAACAAACATAATGACTAATAAATTGTCATATTAAAACTCAAACTCCGATACCCTTGATTTTGGTACATAATTTATTTATTTACTCGTAGTTACCAACTGTAGCTAGTGATTTCATAAACATTAATAAATAAGTAAAAACTTAGTGATTACCCTCGTACCGATGACCTGCTTCACCTCAAGGAGAAACTTTTATTAAGGACAAATGTTGCTCGTTTAATATCAATTCATATTCTGCTGTATACAATTTCACGTGTTTACACGCTGTTACATTAAATTAACAACATTTATAACCCAACACTTCCCAACTTACTGGGAAGCATGTATTAAATAAATTATTTAATTGATAATATGTCTTGCGGTACAGTTGAGCTGTCCGATAAGCAAGCAAACACCTAACTTGTAATATGCAACAACTTCACAAAATCATAGCATATAAGCGTAGCTGATATACAAGTATCAGCAAGATTTATCTTTTCGGGACCCTTTCAATCTGAAAGGGAAAGTTTATTCGTTGTTTGCGAAACTAAAAGGTTATGAACTTCTCCGAAACATGAATCTTCACATGGAACTTCTTGGAAGGATGTAAGAAACTACATACCTACATATGTTTTGATTAAATTAAGAGGTATACGAACGAGCAACGTCGGGCAGAAGAGAGTAGACTAAAAGGCTATACGAAGTCAAAGCAAATAGTTAACGAATGAATTTAGGCTGAATTATTGTGAAAGGGGTATGCCTACAAGAAGAATGTAGAAACTTGTGGTCATTTGTTTTACAAATTGGGATCCATGGAGCGAACAGATCGTGTGCGTCGCTGAACCGATTATCTTCTGTACAATGATGTTGCAGCTCTACTGAACTCGATAGACTCGTTACAAAACAGTTTTCATATCAATTGTAATAGCAACAATAATATTTATTTCGCTTATTCTGATTAACAAAAGATTTCTAAAACTGCTTTCTTAAAACATTATTAAATATCATGTTTGTAGATGCTTACTCAATACGTTTCACCTGTACATTTGAACCTGCAGACAAATACCAGGTTTGAAGCCTTCGAAATCAACAATTATAACTCTGCTGGCCAACTACGGCACATCTTGTGACCCTGTCTTCAAGACAAGGTTTGTTTTGCAAGTCATATCAGGGCACAACAATGAGTAACCAACAAGCTGACTCGGAAATGGAAAACTGGATGATAACTGAACATTAAGAAAGCAAAGAAGCCTGCAAATATTCCCGCCAACATATACAGAAATTTCGAAATGATAACTATTACCTTTGGTTACTTATTTTCATTACTAATTAGTACGCCTATAACAACAGAACGTGACCAATATAAAATGAACTTAAAACACACCCCGGATACTCCATACAAATCGTCCGAGTTATTTATTTACTACAACTTTCCCTTTCTAACACTTAAGAGCGAGCGAGATAACTGAGTGAACCTGTATACCTAGTACGAGACTGTCACTGGATCTTACCCGCAGGGGCGTGAGGTTGCCTTCAGAGAGCGGCAGGGAGTGTCTATATATTACGTATTAAGGAATATAATTTACTAAAAGTTATTTGTTCTTACATATATGCGGTGCCGGCAGAATATCAGCGAAATAAATATTATTGTTGCAGGTGCGGCGCGCATGCCCTGCAGCACATGCTGAGTCGAAGCCGTTTCAAAGCTACCTCATCACAAAATATTATGTGTAAATTCTTATTACAGCTTTGTACTCTTTACCTTCTGCCTCATACCTATGTTGTCACATATGTAAATGTAATCATTGTTTTTGTTTTATTTTATTAGTTTCTGTAAAATTGTTGTCTTGTTTTGTGTGTTGTGCGAATTAATGTGGTATCTATCTATCTTTCTATCATATCATTGTACATCAGCCATTAAATTACGTATGCGGCGTGTGCCAGTCAGTCGGTATAGAGCTCTTGAGAGAATCCTGTCAGTGAGATTCCGATGCTTGTTAGTGCCAACTATGTTGAATAAACATACGTACGTTAATCTTCTATTATAATATACGATACTTTTGCATACCTACTCTTAGTTTTTTAAAGACGGAGTAACCTGATATTGTCAAAGTGTAAAAGTATTGTCAGATTTTCATTTTACACAGTTTTGAAAAAGTATTAGGTTAACAGCAATGCTTAGTTTTTTACATATACACGTGTAACAAAATTGGTGTAGGACTCGTTAACTGGGGATTCTACTCATTGTACTGAACTGAAAATCGTACTGAACTGAATGAAAATTCGATATTACGATATCCATATCGTAATATCGAATTTTCGCAATAATATCGTAATTATTTTTGTTTAGAGATAGCTATAATTTTAATTGTAAAGATAATGAAAATGTTGATTGTTTTGTAACTATTAAAATTATCCCTCATTAAAAAAGTAGCCAAGTGCGAGTCGGACCCAATATAAAAGTTCTTGTAGTTCGTTGTAACTTGAATGAAAGGTAAATTGCGGTTTACGATTTATGACGTATTAAAAAAAAAACTACTTACTAGATCTCGTTCAAACCAATTTTCGGTGGAAGTTTGCATGGTAATGTACATCATATATTTTTTTCTCGCGCAAAATATTCAGTTTAGAAAAAAATGATATGAGAAACCTCAATATAATTTTTGAAGACCTATCCATAGATACCCTACACGTATGGGTTTGATGAAAAAAAAAATTTTGAGTTTCAATTCCAAGTATGGGGAACCCCCATAATTTATTGTTTTTTTTTTCTATTTTTGTGTGAAAATCTTAATGCGGTTCACAGAATACATCTACTTACCAAGTTCCAACAATATAGTTCTTATAGTTTCGGAAAAAAGTGGCTGTGACATACGGACGGACAGACAGACAGACATGACGAATCCATAAGGGTTCCGTTTTTTGCCATTTGGCTACGGAACCCTAAAAACACCATTGTAAAAATAGACTATACCTGTACCTTAACCGCCCGCCGTCTATAATGTACTCTTACCTTGGTGATAGACGGAGACGGTCAACTGTGCCAGGTGATAAGAAGGAAGGAGTATAGACTGATAAGATAACCTTACTCGGAACGATAATGAGCGGTTTTATGAATGTCAAAATCAGAGATTTATTGTTGAATATGGCCATTTTTAGTCATTTTTACCGATTAGGTACCTACTCTCAGAGTATAAAAGTCGGTGATTTGTCAGTACATCTCTAATCAACAGTGAGTTAGGTTTCTTTTTCGTTCTAGAATAAAGAAAATGTTTTATTTGGTGAAAGCAAATCAACAGAGGAGTACATAGATGCGACCAGTTAACGATCCTACACCAATGCTATTACTCCGGGTTTATATCTAATCAATAAGGGTAGGTAGCCAAAACTACTGAGCTATCTCTACGTCTTTTACGAACTTGTTTTTGCAGAGTTAATTTATTATTGCCCTGTCTGCTAGATATTTTCGTAGGTATTCTCTTTTGCCAGAGTGTGTGTGTATATATATATATATATATACTCAATGTGAATAAGTATATAAATTTGCCACGAGAATTAACGACTTTTTATACTATTTTAGTGGTCTATATTTTATCGTTAAATTAATGCATATCTATGTGAAATAATACATAAAATTAAAAAACCGGTCAAGTCTGAGTTGTACTTTTCAAAAGAAATGCGGTGTATAATAAATAATGGACTCTGAGATCTTTGATGGGTATTAGGCTGCCAGGTCTGTGCAAACTGTGCAACTGTGAAACTGTGAGTCTGCCATCCTTGGCAGACTCACAGTTTGCTATTTTTTTGTACTTTGTAATTGTTTAAAACGTGCACCATAAAAACACAAGTGTAAAAGTTTTGTAAAATAGAGTAGAATAAAAAAAACTTTTCTTGAATTGACTTTCTTTTTTAAAATTTTATTATATCAGCCATTTTCCGCCGCTTCAAAAGATAAAGCAAGTTTAAAAGTAGTATGGACGGGTAGACATACTACGGAACCATAAAATCGAATCTAGACCGAACTTTGAAACGGCTATGAAAAACTTTATTTCGATAAACCTTAGTGTGACGATCATTATTAATTCGACAGAAATGTGGACGCAACATTGCGATAAGCCAGTTAGTTTTAAAATAAGAAAGATATATTTTGTCAGGTGTATTAAAACTACGTTGTTGTCAAGGTACAGTCCGCGTCTCAATAAAATAATAAAACAAAAAGTAAATACCACCCCCGACAATAAGAATGGAATAACCGATTTTCTTCAAATAATAGGTAGGGGAGAAAGTCTTTTCCTATTTTCTAGGTGTAAAATAGTCATAAAACTTTTTTAGTTGTACTGTTTATATCTGGCTGATTTTAATACCATTATTGGTTGATGCTTTAAAAAAAAAAAACATCATCGTTTTTCTGTTTTTTTTTCCATGGTTTAAATGAGTCGAAGCATCGACGATTTTCGGTACATTTTGAAACTATTAAATAATAATAAAAAAATGCGACTCTAGCTTCAGAAAACAAAGCAGGCTGTGTAAGAGCCTAGTACAGTGTCAGTAACAGTAGTACGAAGTCGCGTCAAGCGTTTCAAGTCTGGGAGTTTTTATGTTCAAGATACACATAAATCGAAGGAAATCTTGAATTTTTATACAAAATACGAAGAAACTTTTTCGCCGACCAATATAATTCTGCTTTTACTTGGAAAAAAAAGCATTCAAATCAGGCCACCCGTTTCACAGGTACGATGCAACAGATAGACAAATACGCATAAGATTTAAAAACCCATCTTTGCGTCAGAAGTTAGAAACAAGTAACTATCTCCAAACGCAAAACACCGTAGATAAAAAGATTATACAATGCTTAATAATGGAGTCAAATTAAATGGTCTCCCTAAATGCTGACGGCATACAAGCATAATTTTCTAGAATGAGTATTTTATTCTATTTTCGTAACTAAAAAGGCGCAAGAAAAATGGGCACTTAGATTAGGCGAGCAAGTTAAGAATATAAAAAGGGTATTACGTTGCTTTATATGAAAATTTCGCTCGTGGCATGACCGAGGCCCTTATTTCTTTTGATGTACAAATATGGTTTTATGTTAATGAACATTTCGGAAAGCTTTTAGTGAATTATTACTGTCTAATTGTACGAGTAGGATTTGTACAGCTTTTACGAAAATACATGAAAACATTTTAAAGTGTTGTAAAACAGGAACTTCATTTGAATTTTCCAAAATAACATTCGTGTTTGGTTAGTTTTCATGTTAAGGTAATGTTACCACCCCAATATAAATGGGGTAACACCAAGTTAGGCACAGTTTACAACTAGTTGAATGCGGGTGTAATGTTCGCCTACAATACAAAGTGTATGGTTCTATAGTTTCACCGAAGCGATTACTCTTTATTCGTTGAAATTTTACGATTACGAAATTAAATGATATAACGAAGAATGCGTAGGTACTTAATTCATATATGTTACTAATTAGTATAAGTGGAAAACAAACTACGGCAAAATAATTCTAATAATTATTTAATAGAAAAAAATATAATTGCAAGGAAGCTTCTCATTAATACCTGTTTTTAGACATGATATTATTTTAAACAACTACCAAGCATCAAACGCATAATAGTTATAATATGTATGTTATTACGTTTTCCTTGCACAGCAATAAAAATATATAAAAATATAAGTAACAAAACAAAATCATGGGGTCGTCAGTAATGAGTGTCGTCATTGGGAAGAAATCGAAGCATGAATCTTAGTTGGAACTTGTTGATGTAACGTCGATAGCATGCTACCTTCGAATATACCGGGAAAATGTGATAATTTCCCCGAACTCCTAGGCAAGTTTAATTGAATAAAAAAAAAACACTTCACATCAAGACAGATAATACCCAAAAATACTTGAAACACTAAACAATCTTATGGTTATTTAAGATTACGTGCATTCAAGTGGTTGCTGCTCGTAGCTTTCTATCCAAATTTGTCTATAAATTATAAATTTTAATTACAATAGGATGTAAGGGTGTGCATCACCCATCGATATAAGAGAACAATTAGATGTGGTTAATACTCCACGACAGCGTAGTCGCTGATAGTGGTTTGCTCCCCTATGTTGAGTAGCGCCGCCTTTTCGCGCACCATTCGCAATCTGACAAGCGACGAGTAAAGATCCCGTGTTTAAATGAAAATATGTCTTACAGAGCAGTGAAATGTGCTAAAACAATAAAAAAATAAAGAACAAAACTAACAGCAACATTTCTTATCACTTTATTCTTGTTATTTTATGAATATTTTGTCATTTTATAGTGATGCTACGCTACTCGACGCTAGATGTCGCTAGTAGATAACATTAATTAAATTCATGCCTCCCTATTCGTCGCTAGATGTCGCTAGTAGATAACATTAAATACATAAACCTTAAGCTTATCACACAACGGCGATATTTGTTTAAATACATGCCTCCCTCTTCACCCCGCTTCAGCCCCCGCAAGACGAACACGCTGGATCAGAAACAAACAGAGCGAGTAACCTTATCTAATGTTTCCCATATCGATGGCATCACCCCAGCTGGCCTAACATGCGCAACGTGACAAAATTTTGTCGACGCGTTTTCTCGTGTTAAAACGAGATATGTCTATTTGTCGACGAGTCCTAACATGGCAGTACACGGAACTCTTTTCGATCTGTCATTTTATAATATTTTATCGTCTGTCAAACTTTTGTCGACAAACTCTAACATGCGCGCCCTTATTTCTCGAAATTTGAAACTTCTACCCGACATGTTTCTCTTCGATGAATTTGAGCGACGAGATAAACGAGAAACGCGAAAACAAAAAGTCAGTCCTGTATTACGACTATATAAATATACAATTATGATCAAATGGCCATTACGTCCCCACTGCAGGGGCACGGGGCCAAGCCCGGATTGATGGAGGTTGTGGGGCTAGTGGCCAACTCCAGTGTCAGAAGTTTTCAAGCCGCCTATAAAGCCTCTGAAATGACATGGCTTAACGACTGCTAGCGATAGCAGCCGGCACCAACGACTTAACGTGGCTTGCGAAGCACGGATACGGTCGAGATAAATGCCACTAACAGTCAGACTCATCCGGGTTACGACCGTGTTTGTAGTCAGTTAACCTGCGTGATCTACGCGACCACGCAAGCCGCACTAAGGCACGACCGCTTCACTGGGCCACATAGGTGGTGGTTTGATTTTTATGGAAATAGATGAAACTGAACAATAATATGGGTTCTTCTGAAATAAGTAGGTATTTAATTTGTTATTTAAATATTATTTCTACTCATGAAAGTAACTAACTGTCCCCGAAATGTATAAAATCCCAAATTTTTTACCGCTACATTGAACAGTTGCTTTATTTGTGGCAAAAAATATAAGATTTCTTAAAAGAAAACATTGATCAAAATTGAAGCGCGCGCGAAGAAATCAAAGAACTCAAAGAAGTCAGTGACCAAAGAGAATATAATCACTATTGTAACAACGAAATTATTGAAAAGCTCAGAATAAAAAGTTTTTATTGCTAAGATCTAACAAAACTCACGAAGAAAACAAAAAGTCTGTGACAAAAGAGAATATAATCACAATTTTTTTCATAAAATTATTGAAAAGCTCAAACTAAAAACTTTTTATCGCTGAAATCCAACGAATTTTATATGACAAACCGGTTATTTTTCTTAAAATGGCAACATCAACTTCTCGCTGTTACTTGTCACGACAAAGCGAAGTCATGCCGAGAAATCTTCTCTTCCGTGGTACGCATGTTAAGAAAAACGACAAAATAATCGGGATCGACAAATTTTATCATACATGACATGAGATAAGTCGTGTTGCGCATGTTAGGCCAGCTGGTGTCGAAATATTTATCGAATCAACCTGTCTCAATAAAAAACATACTAAATAAATACATACTTTTAATTAATATGCCATTGCACAGAGCAAATATATTCAAGCTTTTCTTTACTATATTAGGTAACTTTATAAATATGGTGATCTTTTTTGCTGACAACTGTCAAGTACCAGATGCTACTCATCAGTGGCCATTCTAGGAAAAAAAATAACATTTAGTGGATCTAAATTATTAATACAATTTACTGTATATAATGACCTATCGACAATTCATCATAACTATAGACTTAATAATGCACATCCCTAGCGGAGCGTCTAATGGTCTGTCGACTGATAAATGGAGTAAGGCGAGACACTGATCGCTCGTAAAACTTTTAACGACCCCCCAAATTACTACCTATTACCTACGCCGAGTTTAATTTACTTTATTTATTGAATTATTATGCGCTACTGTTTATCCTTTGTGCCCAAAAAAAGAAAAGTTACCTTTTCCGGATATTTAAACAAAAAGCTATTTAATTCATAGATTACAAATTTTCATAGTAACTTAACAACTCTGACACTCCATTTTTTTTAATGTGATAGGTGGCAAACGAATAGACGGATCACCTGATGGTAAGCGATTACCGCCGCCCATAGATACCTGCAACACCAATGGAGTCGCAAGACGCCGGTTTTCTGTGAGGCCGTGGTATCACTCCAGTCGAGCCGGCAAATTCGTGCCGAAACATGGCTCTCCCACGGTGAAAAAATCTCCATATAAATGTCGCAACCCGCAAAGGTGTGCCCTTTATGCATACCACTTTATGTGTTAATTGCCTATGATTAGGGCATCAAATACTCTTCATCCGGCACTGCATGATCCCAATCAAATCTAAAGTTATATTTATTGCCACGACAATACTTAATAAGTTTCTAAAAGTACAAAAAAAAATACTTGGGGACAGCAGATGCTATTTAAAAAAATTACGTCCACAATTTTTTTTTTTTCTGGGCGATAAAATTGGGTCTTATTTCACCCCGTTTCATTATGTGCACTTTATAAAGTCTCACACTGTATATTGCGGTAACCTAAAATAATCAAGATCGTAGATAGTTGTATATGTAGATATGACAGTTGGGCTCTCCCCCTGCAAACTAGTTCATCAAATTTACGTACAGTGTCAAAAAAGTTAAGGTAAGTGAGCTTATTTTTGTAAAATAGGAAAACTTTCTCTAAGGCACCTATGATCAATTTACAAGTTTGTAAATCATACCTAATCGATTTCGTCATCAGCCGAAGGACGTCCACTGCTAGGATTTCAACACCGACCGGTGGTACTGCGCTGCCCGCATCCAGCGGCTTCCCCGCAACCTTTACCAGGTCATCGGTCCACCGAGTGGGACGCCTACCTACACTGCGTTTTCCGGTGCGCGGTCACCACTCGATAACTTTAATGCCCCAACGGCGATCTGTTCTACGAGCTATGTGCCTCGCCCACTGCCACTAATCGATTTAGTTATATTAAAAGCTCAAAACATTTTTTCAAATTTTAACAAAGTCATACATTATCAGTTTCATAAGTAGAAGTAATGCCATATGCTTTTTATTACACTCCTTTATATTATAGTCCACGAGTGACTCAGTTTCTCTCATTAAGAGTTCCCCAGGGAGTCAACTCAGTAAAAGATTCCGTAAGTTTCACGAGAACAAACGAACGTAGGTACTTATTCTAGATACCCAGTTTATACATATGTAAGATAGTCTCCCTAGATAGACAGGGCAGAGATCGAAATGGTATTTTCACTGGCTAAATTGTTCAGAACAATGGTGAGACGTCTAGACCAGTGGATAAAAATACTACGAGACTATTCTCGTATTGTTATGGTATTATGAATATAGATTTCGTTCAGACAAATCTATATTTGTCTGAACGAAATCTATATTCATAATACCATTAAAACAATAAGGAATTATACAATAATAATTTAATATTTACTAGTATATTATTATAAAAAATACTTTGGTGTACAAACTGTACATGATATACTCGTTATATACAATTACCGGGAGTAGTCTCGTAATGGATCAAGTCCCTTTATTTTTCAGACCTTTTGATAAAATTCATTATAATTATGCAGTATCAGATAAAGCAAAAAAAAATGCAAAAATGTAAAAATAGGCGGGGCTACCTGGCATGATATTTTCACAAACTTAGAAATCCACAACTAAACAAAGTCTCACTTAGCACGATTCTAAGCCACATGAGTGAGACTAGAGTATCGTCAGGCCATACTAAATTACGCCTTTACTACAGCTAAGAAGATGCTTTTCATATTTTCCATTTTACCTAATAAAAAGATTCTACCACTCGGAACTTGTACACTCAACGTGTCGCCAAGTGAGAAGAACTCTCAAGCTCAAGATAAACTCGCCTCAATGCATCCTGCCTATTGCCACTTCGACTATTGTATTCTAAGAGCTTCCTCTTCTGCCATAATTCAGCGGTTGGAGTAAATATTCAACGTAGTTATCGAAAAATAACTCCGCCCTTCTATCACACTACTATGTTGCAAAAAACTCATTCAACTAGCATCGGCTTCGAGATAAAGCAATTAATAGTTGCGGCCGATTTGCGGCTCCAAACTTCGGCGATTTGTTACCGAACACTAATTATGGGAGGTGCGCAAACTTGACCGCTCAGTTTGTCTGTTTTTGGCAGTTCTCATCTAAAACTTGTAGGGCATGGTTAGAAAGGCTGCCCGAAAAACGAAATAAAGAAGACAACACAAGCACAGAGTGCGAGAATGTAAAACAATGGAAGGCCGAAGGCCATTATGTATATTAAATCATGGGGATGGGGATCTTCAAGACGCGAGTGGCAATAGGAATTATTTGAGTTTGCGTGTACCATCCTCGACTACATCATCACTTTCCATCAGGTGAGATGTAGTCAAACGCACTTAATTTTTTTATAAAATCATACAAAACTCAGACTAAAAATATTCTTTACACCAGCGAGCGGCACGCAATTATGGCCGTTTCGACGTTTGTCCGCTCATGAAGTTTCGTATAAATTAATAACTACGTTTGAAGAAGCAAATTGCTATTCTTTATTCTTTTTAGTCAATAGGTACATTTCACGTCATTATTATAATGTGTCAAAACGGCCATCATAGCGTGCCGCAGGTTTACTTTTCATAAAGACTATACAAAATGTGTTTTTACATTTCAAGGAATTTAAAATGTTTTAATTTAAGAGTAGTCAGCTAATATTCTTATATATTTCTTTCACGCCTTACTTACCAACATAAACAGCACAACCGAGAACGAAATTTCCTAGTATCGACACCGCCAGCTCCCATTTGCCCCGATAAGCATCTGTCCACCTCGCGACCATTAGGGGTCAGGCGATGGTCAGATACGGGCCAATTTATGCACTGTACATTCAAAAGCCGCTGTTATATTTACCCACTTTCTGGCATAGGGTAAAAATAGAAAATACGGGACATCGTGAACCTTAATGTATGGCTTTAATTCCGCAATTAAAATATGTATAACAAAAAGAGACAGCTGTTGCATGTGCGCACGCGCGCGTGTGTGTGGGTGTGTGTGAGTGTATGTGTGTGCGTGCGTGTGTGTGCGTTTGTGTGTGTGCGTGTGTGTATGCGTGTGTTTTACTTAGTTACAGAAAATATCTACTTCAAAGTATCAGTAACTTACATTATAACATGTACATTAGTTAATAAAGAGTTAATAGATGTCTTAGCTTACTGTAAATACGTGGAAATCTGTTAAGGCTTTACAATGTAAAATTTGTTTACCTTTTGTATCAGTATTTAAGAAACAGCTGTTTGATTTCCTTAATATGTAAAAATATAATAAAATAAATAAAACTAGTTTCCTGAAAGAAGAGGAATTTAATGGTGTATGTCCAGATCCGAAAAAGTTGAATTGTATGTATGGATATATGACAGAATTTTGAACGTATGTAGGTAGTATGTGTACGAGGTTCATAAAACTGACGTGTGTATCGTATTCGCCTGCTTGGCACTGAAACAATCACATATAAAATGGAGATCTGTTTATTTAAAGTTAGCTTTAGTTAGTTTAGGTTATGATTATCGGTTGCTTAGTACAGATACCTAATTAATATTTACATATTTCCTATACAATTCACGAGACAACCTATTTGAAAAAAAAAAAAACAATGAAAAGCTTACTTTGAAAAATATTTATTATTTTAATGTTGGCAACGTCCAATTTTTTCCTTGCTCCTCTCAAAGCTTTCAGCTCCCTTTTTACGAGGTCAGATCCATATCAATTTCTTGGATGCGAAATTTTTCCTTGTGTGTTAGTTCGCGGACGCAACTTCATATCCTTCCGCGGTTTTCCCTATGTGGCTTGCGGGCAGCCGCATCTTTTCGGAGTTCCGACGAAAATTTGTTTTGGTTTATACGCTGTTTGTAAGCTGTGCTCACTCCGTGGTAGTTAATTTGCCATGAAAATGCTTTGTACTAGCCGATACGGAAACTGTATATGTGACTGAAAACTGTTATTTTTTACACGACTACTTTGGCGGAAGGTTATGTTTTCCAGTATATGTATGTTTGTCTGTCGCGCTGTTAGTATGCGGTCAAAATGTTGAACAGGTATTGGAGTTAAGGTTAATTTTTCATAATGTCTTGAGTGAATTAAGGTATAGTTTAAGCAATCGGTTTTTTTTATTATTCATACTTACTTAATGTCTAGATTTTTAAACTGAACATTATGTCACAGATTGGGATTGCGTATTACACCGCCGACTCCATCGTCACTTACCATCAGGTGAGATTGGAGAGTTTTGGTGGATGGCCCGAGATAGTCAGCGTATATAATTACCGGCATTAGAGGCATTCCACCTTAGTCCTCAAGTATCTGCAAGGCACTGATAGCTCTTCTGGGTCAGAGATACTCATAGGCGGCGGATGCCACTTTCCATCAGGTGAGCCTTCAGCCTTTTGTCATCTCACACAATATTAAAAGAGACTGGGGTACAGTTTTACCTAGATACTTGGCCTCCTGAGTAAATAACTATAAAATAATGAACTTAAAAATAGAATAATAACCTTTAAAAATTAATATTTGAAAGTAACAAGACTATCAATGACAAGACCACTTAAATATTTGACTTGTTAATTAAATTTGTCTGTAAGGGCTTTCTCTAAGGAATTTCTATCGTTAACTTATAATTAATAGCGATGTTCTAGTAACTTTTTTGAAAAGCAAAAAGGGAACTAAAGGTTACTTGTTAAACTAAATAACTTTTCTCAGAATAAAGTAATATCGCTGCTGAAAATACATCACATTTTCAGACAGAATCTCCATTTTTAAAATCGCAAAACTATCATTAGTAGAATCACTGATGCAGCCACAGCAGGTTCGAAACCCGAAAATTGTTTACCATCCAGCGAAACATGAAATATTCGCGTTTTATTGCGTCCATCCAAAGTTGATTGGTCAGCGTGATAATTATGGCATGACGTCATTATATCGATCTGACTTGTACTTGTATTCAAATATTAATATATTTTGACCGGATATAATAATAAATTTCAGATAACGTGTAGATTGAATTTGAATGATTGTCGACAGTTTAAAAGACAATCTGCTCATTTATATAATTACATAAATAAATACTTAGAAATCTACCCGATGACATCTTTTCAGTGTAAGAAAGCTGTAACAGAATGGATAAAGCTTTTAAGCTATAATGTTGAATCACTATTTAAATATTCTACTTAAATCCGCCTTCTATCACATGCACACTCACACACACACACATACATACATACACACATGCATACACACACACATACACTACACATACACACACACAGACATACACACAATTTTGATGATCCATCTTTCTTAAGTCTTTTCGATCATAACTACCTAGTTCCTTATGAATTGTAAAATTTTATTTTCAGTTACCTTTTATTTTGGTGTTTTTTCCTTTTTTTGTATACTTTATTACTTATATAATATGTTAATTTATTTCCTTTACTATAATTATCTTAGGTATGGAAGAGCGGGTACACCTGATACAGGTATTTTAGTACCTACTAGGTATACCCAACAATGGTTGTAAACCATTGCTATTTTTGGTAAAGAAATAAATACTTTTTGATTTTTTTTTATTTGATTTTGATTGTACGTTTGTTTTTATTTGTCATACTCGTAGCTTAAAGTAGATGAACTCTCTTTTTTGGTCTTACGGCCCGTGGCTCCACCCCTCAAGTGTATAGGACTGCAACAAAGTAGAGTATACACTACCAGTAAAAGTAAAAATAAAACCACTATAGATTGCGAAGGAAAAACAAAAGCACTCACAAAATATTCAAACATTATGTACGTTACTCCTCTTTTTAATTTTGAAATAAATGAACATCTAGATTATTCCGCTAAAGTATCTATTTGATTAAGATCTCTCATTGTATAAACGTCAAAAAAATTTGTCAATATATTCGGCGCGGGTAGATGTCTAGAGTCGACCCATATCAAAATATTCAAGTACATCTTATTTTCAAGGTATCTTTAAGGTTTCACGTTTTTGTAACAACTTGCTTTATGTCAATACTGGAAATATCCATATCGATAAAATATGTTATACATAATTTACTATTATAGATATTAGAACTACGCATAAAGGGCGTCAGATACGGCAAAGGCACATCGGTAGAATAAATATTTAAAGAGGACTCAACTCTTTTTCAACTTTTTATTTAATAATAATAAATATCCGGGACAAATCACATACGGCCCCAAACTAGGATTCCCTGTACTATGGGAACCATCAGAGCCATAGAAGATAATAATAAATTACAATTAGAAGCCATCAGTAATTACTAACATTGTGATGAAAATATATAATCTCGAATCTTTATGCCAAAATTCAGCTTTAGGCTATGCGTTATTTGTCGGCTTCGATCAAATAAGTGACGATAGAAGAATTTTATAAGAAGGGGACTTTTACAATTTTATGGTGAGATGGTACTGTTTCATTTTGCTGAATATGAAAACATTGATAATACATGATTATTAAATTTCATCACAATGTAGTAACTAAATTCATCACTAAATTATAATATTTATAATCGAATTGATCTTGAATTTTTTTGTTGTGCAATAAAGTGTTTTCATTCATTCATAGTTGATCTACTAACAAGAGTCTAGCTTTTAAGTTAAGGAAGAAGAAAAAAGTCTACAGTTACATAGTTATAACAACTAATTATTAAAACAGTTAATAGCACCATCTGACACTATCGGAAGCGTGGAACCAAGAAATAGGTAACAGTTCACATCCTGTTTGCATTAGTATTCGTTACGAGAAGCCTGGAACCGGGTAATCTATATGATAATAGGGTCGGCCAGCGAGCACATAATTGTCTTTCTCAATTGAATCCTACATTAGCTAGCCTAAGTTTCTGCTGGGCCTGCTATTTTCTACGATATATTGTACCGTTTCATTAATATTATCTTTTATCGTTATGTTTTCAAATGCTGCTGTTATGTGTCCTTTTACTATCGTTAACATTATTGCGTGCGGCGGATATTAAGATGAGAATGACCGTAGTGAGTCCTTTAAAGGAACTGGCCAGTGATAAGGTTCGAAAACCTAGCGTAACGTAAAATGTGAACCCTTCATTGGTACTACAGTCAGTGTATATCTATTATACAATATATGAACAACAGATAAATATCTTGGCGACTATCAAAATATTTCAAAAATACCTTTTTATCTCAAACCAAAGCGAATCGCCATGTTCTTTTGTTGCTTTTGTAAAAAGTTACCAGGTTGTAACGAAATAAACGTAAAACTTTACTAAACGAAGCTTTTTCTCATGGTACTGAACTTTTTATTAATTTGCTTTTTTGTAATGAAATGGATTTTCCATAATAAATTCCTAAACATTTGATCAATTGATTCTTCAATAATTCAGTACATTTATTAAAATATGAATCGTCGGTGAGAAGTGGGAAATTCTCAATTTCAAATGATAAAAAGAGAATAATATATCCACCTGAACCTGCTATTTAGCCACTACCTCTCAGTCTCAGCCTTTATAACACAGTCATTAAGTCCAGGTGTTATATGCTTTAGAATTAAAGTTTGGGTTAGACAATATATACACTATACCCATACAAGGCAAGAGTAAGCGCTTGTAATATAAAAACATCAAAATTATTTCTATACAAAACTATATTCGTGTATAGCTTGAAAATAACAACGTTTATCCGTTTTGTACTGAAAGCAAAATGTTTATAATTTTGACTTAAAATAATGTAATATCAAAAAAACAGTTATAACATCAAAGCGAATGGACCCTTCCAAGAATCGACAACGCCGCTTTTAAATGAACGGTGCCCAGGAGCAATAAAGTGCTTCTCGCAAATAAAATCTACAACAATTTAGTCCCTGACGCAGTTATGAGGCAATTTTATTGAGAGAATAATGTCAATATGTAGCCGACATACCCTACAATGTACGTACAGTATATA
The DNA here is from genome assembly GCA_958295455.1 of Coleophora deauratella. Lineage (NCBI taxonomy): Eukaryota > Metazoa > Arthropoda > Insecta > Lepidoptera > Coleophoridae > Coleophora > Coleophora deauratella. Next base: position 6,647,836 of record OY282408.1, on the reverse strand, counting down.
CAGAAGTATAGAAGTCGGCCGGACGCATTGTCTGAACGCCTCTGCTGGAATTTCATTATTTATTAAAGTCACCATAAAATTCTGTTTATCAATTTTTTTCTTAAATATCTACGCTCTCTTTTAAGAAAAACAAGAATATCTTATAACATAACAGATGCTTCATTACACGATCTTTAGTTAAAAGATTCGTTGAATCTTATTTAACGATCCTATTTAACCTGCCGTTAAAAAGCCTTATTGTGGAAAATAATCTACAACTTTTCTCATCAGACATTAAAAATTAAATATTAAAAAAACTTGACTTCCGGGCTTGACCCCCATGTCTGGAGTATGGCCTTACCCTCCCGATGTATGGGAAGAGACCCGTGCCCCTGCAGTGGGGACGTAATGGGTTGTTAACAACATAAAATAAAACTAATTCTAGGTGGGTGGCATCATCATCATATCAACTGAAAGACGTGACGGACAAACAGACCAATAATTCACACTTTTAAACTTTCTTTGATCGGAGTTTATAAATATAAAACAGGAGGAGGTTGCTCCCAGTTCTATATTCAACTAGATAAAGCGGTATTCCTCGTTTTCATTACCTACTAACGTCTAGAATTTTAAAACTCCACGTATTTCTCAGAGGAACAATTCGCTGGACATAGTGGGTTTTAATAAAAACGTGTTTGTAGCACAAAAGAGGCTGCGTCCACTACAGCAGGAGGTTGGGGCGGAGGAGGGAGGATAAGGGAGATAGACCGAACACCACTCTAATAGCTAAAAGTGTGCCAAAATGAGATTGCAATTTGTTGTTTTTCTCGTATAATTGCTTTTTGTACACGACAATTGTTATGAAGTCTATAGAAATACTAGGCAGTGAAATGAGAGCCCCCAGTGGTCTTAGATAAATTTTCTCACATCTCGTCTAAAAGGGTTCTTACTAACAACATCTATTTACCTACAGTCTTCTGTACAAATAAAACTTTACGTACTTACTAAAGCTTTAAATATACGGTCGAAAGGTTAGATAGTGTTTTAGTAAATATGTACAAATTTTTGCCGGAACAAGTAAGGCACAAGGTCCCTTGACATTTATCAGGGAAAAACAAAAATGTATTTGATATAATATTTTTATAGTAACGAAACGGAGCGTTGAAAGGGATGTCAAGACGTTTGACATTTTGTGACGTCACAAACCGAATATGTCTTAGTGCAACGGGTGCGGAACAAAATATATTGGCAGCCGTAGCCGTCGACGCTACCGGAAATATATATAGACAAGTGACGGGATTGTCCACCTACTGCCTAATTAAAATTTAACATACGAAAAATATCTAAAATGAATACTTACATATTTTATATGATTTTCCTCTTCTTAAAAACTTTTTCAAAATGCTTTTAATCAAAGTATTGTGAAAAATTATTTAAAAAAAACAACGCATGTTTCTCTTACACATATTGTTTTTCTATTGAAAAAACTAGATTAATGATAATGACTTCTAAAACCATCGATCGTTCCAACATCTTATTATTTTCTGCAACATGTAACACGTGTTAAAATGATCATTCCAAACATTTTGGAATGTGCCTGCTTTAATTGGAAAAGCTTTCTTGGAAATTAAAACAGTCTCATTTGGGTGTTGGAGAACGTTTAAGGCTTCTCGGGCCGGAGTCGGTCGGGTGTAACGGGGCGACGTGTGTTAATGTTCTGTAATTTGAGTGTCACGACTTTACGACTTAATTTCAAGTCGTAATCCCTAGAACACCTCCCGTCGAGATTACTAACAAACAAATTGCCAACGCGCGAATGTTATTACAGTTTAATTATATGTATGTAAGTACTCACGTACGCAGTTATCATGTATGCTTGGTAGGTAAATTCTTTATTTTATGGTAGATATCTAATTAATTAAGTAAAAACTTAAAAGTAATTTATATTTTAGTAGTGAAAAGCCTATTTTCATGCGACGCAAAAGAGTGATGGGTATTATAGAATTTGCGAATTGTTTTTTGATATCGTTTTAGTCAAACGAGTAGACAGATTTCTGTTAGATAATTTTAATACACATCGTTTCAGTTGTTTTCAAGTTGCAGGGAATTGCATAAGCGGTATTTTTGTAATCGTTGTTTTTTAAAATATCTTTGGTATGTAGGTATTCATCTTATTTCTGATTTGTAACCCAATTGGATCTCTTGTCTCCAAGGGAAATTTGAACCTATAACTCAAAACTATTTTTCATTTGTTCCATTTATCTCAATATTTTGCAAAAAGTACGAGTATTTTCCAAAAGACGAAGTTGCAGTAGCACAACAATACCAAGCTGGATTTGAAACTGTTGTCTGGAGTCAAAATTGAGTTTCTGAGAAACACCGAAAAGATTTTACGAATTTCGCAAAATAGTGAGCACTTCTCTGAGACTGCCCGTAGTATTATTTATTTTAGTACGGGTTTAGTATATAAAATATCTTGTGTTTTACGACGTTATTGGTTCACTTTACATGTTATGACCGATATAAAATATAAAACATGTCAAGCTTTCAACATCGCTTCCTTCTTTTCTTTAGTCAATTACCTTTTTAGGGTTCCGTAGCCAAATGGCAAAAAAGGGAACCCTTATGGATTCGTCATGTCTGTCTGTCTGTCCGTCCGTATGTCACAGCCACTTTTTTCCGAAACTATAAGAACTATACTGTTGAAACTTGGTAAGTAGATGTATTCTGTGAACCGCATTAAGATTTTCACACAAAAATAGAAAAAAAAACAATAAATTTTGGGGCTTCCCCATACTTAGAACTGAAACTCAAAAATTTTTTTTTCATCAAACCTATACGTGTGGGATATCTATGGATAGGTCTTCAAAAATGATATCGAGGTTTCTAATATCATTTTTTTCTAAACTGAATATTTTGCGCGAGAGACACTTCCAAAGTGGTAAAACGTGTCCCCCCCCCCTTCTAACTTCTAAAATAAGAGAATGATAAAACTAGAAATATAATCTACATTACCATGCAAACTTCCACCGAAAATTGGTTTGAACGAGATCTAGTAAGTAGTTTTTTTTAATACGTCATTAATCGTAAACCGCAAATTACCTTTCATTCAATCAACTCAAATATAAAAAATATAGAGTTCAAGACATGTGTGATTATGAATTTATACGGAACCCTCGGTGCGCGAGTCCGACTCGCACTTGGCCGGTTTTTCTTTTTAAAAGTCCCTCTAATATATTCGTTATATTTCTTAGGTAACAATACCTACTACTACTGTGGTAACGATACATTGTTTTACTTCATTTATCTTCACGGTAGAAATTGGATATATTTTGCCTCCACTCAAAGGAGATCCTGCCTCATAACTGCAAATACAAAAACTCAGTAGCTCCACGGTTGCGACTCGGCTCTCCTACACAGAACCATAGAAAAACAAGGGGAACATCTTGTCTCTGCCAGAACTCAGAACTCGAAATCTCGGCCTAAATATCGGTTGCTTTAACGATGAAGGAAAACATCTAAACCTATGAATCTGATTTTAGATGAATAATAAATAAAAAGTTTAAAAACTAAAACCCGACTACGGAAAAATCGCGCTCTGAAAAGTATGAAACAAGAAAATATTCTTGTGTGACATTCTTATCTAAAATATCTACAAACTATTCAATATGTATCTCACTTAATATTATAAATGCGAAAGTATGGATGTTTGTTTGTTTGTTCCGCTTTCATTCCGAAACTACTGAACGGATTAAGAGGAAATTTGGTAGGTAGATAGATAAACATCTCGGCTTATCCCAGAAAACTTAAGAGTTCCCGAAGGAATGCTTAAAACTCAAAATTTCCACTTCTACACTAGATGGCACCACCTTAACATTTTCTTTCTCTCTGGATCCAATTCTAAAATCCACGCAGACAAAGTCGCGGGCGGAAGCTAGTTATTAGATAGAAAACTTCATTACTCGATTCGCAAAAATAATTTAGGAATCCTCATACTAATTTATCAACTGAACCGCCAATTTTGTATGGGTCCATTTTTTTTTTGCAAATTAAGTATAGGTTCCTTGGGGAAAGTTGTTCAGTTTCATGAGTAGAAGCTACTTAATTTATTTTTTGAGGTATTTTAGAAGGACCCTATAGGTTATTTTTCGCTGAACTCATCAATATAAAATACACAGATATTTACTATATATGGGATCAGCGAGTAGGCTACTCATATTTTCGACTTGTGGTTGTTTTCTAATTGTAATAAAAATAAACTTATTTGAAAACCTACCTAATAACTACTACGTAAAAAAGCCTTGAGTGTAAGTAAGTGTAACAAACTGTAACAATACAGGCTGCACGTGGCACGGAGGCTGCGCTGCATAATGCATGTGCGCTAACGACGACGACGGGGCGACTCGCGAAACCCGCGATTACCTAATACTCGGTCTCCATACACTACGCTACTGTAAGTTCAGTTCATTATTAGGATGGGTACTGATTCTTGAATTTCAAGTCTTTGAAGAGAATGTACATGAGTTTGTTATTAAGAATATTTTTGATTATTCTTACTTCAAAGTTAGGTACTGTGAAAGTCTCAGCCGTAATCGTTAAGCCATCATTTATTTATATGGTAACAACATACAGTCGAATTGAGAACCTCCTCCTTTTTGAAGTCGGTTAAAAAGTCGCAATGCGTGGTTTATATGGTCTCCCTTAATAACTTAAGATATTTTAGCAATTAAGCAACGCTTGACGAGAAACTTATGCCTGTATAAAACAAACAAACCTAACTATAATGAGAGATAAGTGGGTAACTCTTCAGTTAAATTGCTTGTTTATTTGCTATGTGATTGACTACGTAAATACTTAAAGTAACTACTTCTATGTTCGGAGTCCTGAGTTATAACTATAACTGGTATTGGAAAGCATTTAGAGTGGACTGTATGAAGGAAAAGTCTAAGATTTTAAAGGAGAAAACAAGGAAACGCACCTGAGCAATTGTCCATTCACACCGCGTGGTGCCGGCGCATTTCTTCGTAATTTTCACAGCAATTAAGTATAATTTAACGTTACAAACACTGTCACTGACGTCCCAGCTGGCCAGCTATTGATTTTTGACAACACTCAATGGATATTCACAAGATTTCGTAGTTTTATCGATTAAAAACCGGCGGCGCGAGCGCAAGCGACGTTTCACACATCGTCCATCTTTTTGCATCTGAGGTATGAGGGAGGGGGAGGGGTCGGTGCAGGAAATATATGTATAGATAGATATAGGAAAAAAAGGTAGGTTACATAGTCCATCTATAAAAATATTATGAATTTGAACCATTTCCCCCGGGCTTAAAGGGTTGCCTTTAAGAAAAAATAATACTAACAAAGTATGAGAAATTACTAAACTTATTTTAAGTTTAAATAAAAGAAACTTACTCCTATTAACTCTTTCTTAAACTAAACTTTAAAGCTAGTACATTCTTATAAGAAAATGCTTAATCTATTGGCTGGGTAAAGGACACAGCTTTACCACAGGGCGTACAAATCGCCCCTTCGATGTTTTAATGGTTGCAACACGCGTTACTCCATCACTTGAAGTATGAGCCTCTTCAACGATACCTAAAGGCCACGAAAATAATGGAGAGTTATCAACAATAACTATAACAACCGTATCCTTGACAATGGGGACGGAAGGAACATTCCATTTTGCTCGAGATTGCAGCTGGTGCAAGTACTCATAACGCCATCGCTTCCAAAACGACTTCACGAGCGAATCCAAAAGAGAATGTCGCTCCTGAAGATTACAAGACACTGTATCAGAAACAGGTATTGCCGACAGAGGCGCTGAGCATAGAAAATGTGCAGGCGTTAGTGCGGAAGGCTCTGACGGGTCACTGCTCCTCGCGGTGAGCGGACGTGAATTAACTAACGCTTCGATTTGCGTTAATACGGTTAACATCTCTTCATATGACAGTACTTGCTGGCCTATCACCTTAAACAAGTGAGTCTTGACCACTTTCACCATACTTTCCCAACAACCACCGAAGTGTGGGGATGCAGGCGGTATTAACTTCCACTCTATCCTTTCATTCGAGAGTTCGGACGCGAGCGACTCATGATAAGTTTCTAAAAACTTATACAAGTCCTTTAAATAAGAGCGAGCCCCAATAAAATTAGTGCCTCTGTCAGAATAAAGACATTTCACAGATCCACGTCGCGACAGAAATCTCTTTAAAGCAGCGAGAAAACATATGATTGTGAGGTCCGTAGCCAGCTCGATATGTATCGCACGTGTCGTAAGGCAAGTAAAAATACAGAGCCAGGCCTTGCGGGATTTGATTCCTCTGCCACTGCCACGGCGTATACTGAAGCGGACCAGCATAGTCACATCCTGTGTGTGTAAAGGCCTTTTCTACCTCATTCACACGTTGACTCGGCAAATCAGCCATAGAAGGATAAGTTGGACGCGGATTACATCTAAAACAGACGTTACATTTAAAGATCCTATGACGAATTACCCGCCGAGCTGCTAAGATCCAGAACTTCTGTCTTAGTAAAGATAAAAGTAGTTCAGGACCTGCATGCAAGCATTTGTTGTGGTAGTAGTCAACTATTATGTCCACTATATGATCGTGACGAGGCAATACTACAGGGTACTTGTGATCGTAATCCACTGCAGCATTAGACAAACGGCCACCTACGCGGATCAAGCCGTTTTCCAGGAACGGTTTTAGTTTTAACAGAGCTCGAGAACAAGGTTTCCCCCGTTTAATGCTTTGAATATCCTCGCCAAAATATCTCTCTTGAATAACACGTATTACAATATTCTCAGCGTACTCCAGATCGCTTGGAGTAGGAATCAATTGTTCTCTCCGGGGTAGCTTGCCAACAAACCTATGTATGTAAACTATAGTGTTAAGCAGCTTAGGCCATGAAGACATTCTTAAGCAGAGCTCATAAATGACATTCTCGTCTATTACAGGTATTGATACCGGGAAAGCCCTTGACTTTTCCTCAGGTAGCGGTGATTCAATTTGACCTTCGTCTATTCTATTTAGGGGCCAGTGCGAAGAGTTCAAAGAAGCCCAGGGAGGACCTCTGAACCATAACGAGTGATTCAATAGTTTTTTCGGTGTCAAGCCACGAGAAAGACAATCCGCAGGATTTTCAATTCCAGCTACATGAAAGAAAATGTTTGCAGGAAAGTTATCGATGACCTTTACAACACGATTTGCGGCAAAAGTCTGCCAACGGTGTGGCGAAGAATTCAGCCAACACAAAACCACCTTTGAATCAGTGAAGCCATAGACACCTGATATGTCGTAACGCGGGTTATAAGTATCGCATACTCGACGGAGCAGTCGCGACAACAGCTCCACGGCGCAAAGCTCAAGTCTTGCTACCGTGAGCGTCTTTGTTGGCGATAACTTAGACTTAGCACATACAAGCTCAGTGGTAACCTCGTCACCACGAGTGATATGTAAGTAAATTACTGCTCCGTAAGCACGCTCACTTGCGTCTGCGAAACCCATGACGTTAACAACCACACCGGTGTATACCCCTACATGACGTGGTATCTTAAGCTCATTGAGACAACTCAGTTCCGAACAGAAGTTATGCCACAGCACCAAGATATTACGTGGAGGGCAGTCATCCCAACCGCACTTAAGGAGCCAAAGCTCTTTGATTAAAAGCTTGGCATAAAGTATTGTAGGCGCAACAAAACCCAGTACATCCCAGAGACGAGCTACTGTGGATAGTATTAAACGTTTTGTGCATTTCTCGTTCGGAGTACCAGTTTGAAGTACAAAACAATCTTCAGACATAGACCAACTTAAGCCTAATATCTTATGTTGTACTTCTTTGTCAAATACAACTTCCGATGTACTCCTGTATGAAGGCGGAATGGTCTTGAGTACTTCTTCTGAATTACAAGTCCACTTTATCAAATCAAACTGTCCTTCATGAAACAGTTGAATAAGCTCTCCAACAGCAGTTATAGCAGTCTTTTCATCGGGAACGCTACATGCTACGTCATCCATATATAGAGATTTCGAGACGATTGCAGCAGCTGCTGGATACTTGTCACCTTCATCTGATGCAAGCTGCTTTACCACGCGCAGCGCATGATAGGGACTAGATTTCATTCCAAAGCAAACCCTATTGAATTCATAGACCTGTATGGGTTCTTGACAATTAAAGCGATATAAGATGCGTTGGAAACGACGATCTTCAGAACATATTCCTATCTGCAGAAACATTTGTTTTACATCTGCACAAAATGCCACAGGGAACAATCGAAAGTTCAGTAATATGTTAAACAAGTCGCCTTGCAAATTAGGACCTGAATGGAGGACATCATTCAAAGAATATCCCGAAGTAGTAGCACAACTGGCATCAAGAACAGGCCGTAGTTTCGTGGACTTGTCTGGTCTGTAAACCCCATGATGAGGTATTACATACGAGGGAGTATTATCAGTACGGTCAATACCGTTAAGCATGACCGGTGAAATAAAATCCTTATCGATGTAATCGCGAATTACATTATCGTAAGCTTCCCTTAACGGGGAAAAGGCTTCTAGTTTACGCTCCAAAGATAGGAAACGTTTTTCAGCGATTTTACGCGAATCGCCTAGTAAGAAGATATCTTCACGGAAAGGCAACGCTACTGTATATCTTCCGGTAGAATCTCTAGTGGTAGTAGCTCGAAAGTGCTCCTCACACTCCAGATCATTGGGATCATAGACTGGGGAAACAGACACCTCTTCTAACTCCCAAAATCGTTTCACTTGATTATCAATGGAGTCGTTTGTGACAACAGAGCAACAGGATGTAGAAACATAACTGTGCTTAGTTGACATCGTCTTTGTAGGTAAAGACCCAATGACGACGAATCCTAACACGGTTTCTAAAACCGGAGGAACATCATTCAATTGCGACGTACTAGCTACCATTCCAGGTAGCATTAGATGAGGATATAAGGAGGCACCTATAAGAGCATCTATAGGGCCAGGAGTAGTGAACGTACTATCTGCGAGCGGTAACATTTTTAGGTGAGGTAATGAAGCCTCATTTATGGCGACTGACGGCAGAACGCCAGTGATACGGTCGACGATGAGAGCACTCATGTCGTATCCGACATTGCTATTATATTTTGAATAAAATGTCAAGTCTACCATACCTAAAGTATCCTTCTCCTTACCACCGACACCCGAAACAACAATGTTCGTGTTTTTATAATCTGTCAAGCCTAGACGCAGACAACAGTCGCGTGTTATAAAATTACTCTGAGAAGCCGAATCCAGAAGACATCGCACAATTTTATTGTTAACCACTACTTCAACTGTAGCAAGTGCGACGGTGGTGCTACGATCAGAAACTTTACTGGGGTTCTCCAAGGAAGACGCCAATACCCTGTGCGGAGTCGACGACGTATTACATGTCGTACACAGAGACGTACTAGCTCCATGAGACGACGGAGGAGGCTGCTCCCTGTCATTACAAGCTATCGAGCTTTCATACAACTGAGAAACAGACGAAGAGAGTGGCTGAGCGACGCTATGCTGGACAATAGGGGACTCGGACATAACATTGCCACCTTTATTTTCAAAATGAAGAAGATAATGGTGTTTCTGTTTACATGTCATGCATTTCTGACTAGATCGGCAATTCCCTGTTTTATGTTTGAGGCTCAGACAATTTAAACAAGCATTATTCGACTTTATACATGAAAATCTCTCTGAAGGTGTCATCCTTTGAAAAGTGGGACACTTGAAGAAATACTCATGCCTTATATTTTCACACAAACATTTTAAATCGCCAGTGCTCGTCGAGTTTGTAACATACGATTGAGGGTTAGGCGGTTTATGACTAGCGCTAGCGCGCGTAGATTTATTATTCGCATTTACGCTAATATTTGAATTTCGCGGCAACATACTGACATTCTGATATACACGAATCTGTGTTCTAATGAAGTCTTCTAATTGCAGAAACGTAGGAATCTTAGAAGCATTTGTTTGCATTTCGAAACCTTTAACTGACTCAGTATCAAGTTTTTTCAAAGTTATATGCAATAGCAAGAAATCAGTCAGATCAGGCATATTTAGGTTTTTTAAAGCATTCACGGCAGTTACTACTTTATCGATAAACGACTCAAAATTATGTGCCGAAGGGCCGCCACTCATTTTAAAATGAAGTATTTGTTCTATGTATGTGGATGCTAATAGACGTTTGTCTTCAAACTTATCTATCAAAGTTTTAAGAATCAAGGAGTAATTACCGCCATTGGGCGTGATACCCGATATAACGCTCAACGCTCGCTGTGACAATTTTCCTATAAGATAATACATCTTTTCGTCTTCCGAAAGCGACAGGTTATCATGCACTAATGTTTAAAAATTGGCATAAAATAATGGCCAGTTCTTTACGTCCCCATCAAAAGACGTAATTTCTATAGGAGGAAGTCTAGGTCGGCTGTGTACATACTCCCCATCCTGCATAGAAGTCGCTGACTTTGTATTTGATTTAGCAGTCAAGCGCTCTAATACACGCTTACATGAACAGTACATGTCATCAAATGACGATAATGAATCGTAACTAGGCGTTGCTTTAGGGTCTGTTTTTATTTTCAAAGTATTATATTCATCTAATACAGTACGAAACTCAGTGCGTAAGTCGGTCATAGAACCTGCGACATTCAAAAATGATTCACTAGTTCTATCTGTAGTTGCTTGTTTAGACAACTCGTATATGTATTGCATTCTCGCAAACAACGCGTTTCGTTTTGCATAAGTTACTTCTAATTTAACAGAGTCTATATCTTTTTCGACAGACATGTTGTAGGTACTTAATTAGTTTCGAGTTAACAAATAAAATCTAAAACTAAACAATCTTTTATTTATATTTTTCTAAAATACAGTTACCTAAGTAAGCACTTAAATTAATGTTTACAAACTTATTGTTTATATGAAGTGAGTGAGATGCGTAAAAGAATGAACGATTTGTCTACTATTTAGTTCATAAGAACGACTACGGCAAAATAGCATCGATTAGTCGATTTTAATTTTATTATAAGTTTATATTTTACTTTATAATTATATGTATTTACAATATAATTATAAGCACAAGGTGGATAAGTAAGATTAGTTGATAAGTAAATCGAGGTTACGTTATCCTAATACATATATTGTACTTATACACAAAACAAATCCGTAATATATTGAATGGAATATTTCATATAACGCAACAAATCGAACACGGCACAGCAAAGGCCGTCAAGTACCTATACGTATACTGGCATGTTACGGACCGTGCGCCCGAACTACCCACAATAATATTAACAAATTAGAATATATTATTTTTTCGTAAAGTACAACCCGATAACTGAACAACTATGGTAATCCGGTTCGTTAGGACCAAAATGGTATTGGAAAGCATTTAGAGTGGACTGTATGAAGGAAAAGTGGTTCTAAGATTTTAAAGGAGAAAATAAGGAAACGCACCTGAGCAATTGTCCATTCACACCGCGTGGTGCCGGCGCATTTCTTCGTAATTTTCACAGCAATTAAGTATAATTTAACGTTACAAACACTGTCACTGACGTCCCAGCTGGCCAGCTATTGATTTTTGACAACACTCAATGGATATTCACAAGATTTCGTAGTTTTATCGATTAAAAACCGGCGGCGCGAGCGCAAGCGACGTTTCACACATCGTCCATCTTTTTGCATCTGAGGTATGAGGGAGGGGGAGGGGTCGGTGCAGGAAATATATGTATAGATAGATATAGGAAAAAAAGGTAGGTTACATAGTCCATCTATAAAAATATTATGAATTTGAACCAATAACGTTGTTAACAACCGATATCGTCCCCACTGCCGGGGCAGGGGTCTGTTCCCATAACTAGGGTAAGGTAGGTTAGGTCCACACACGGGGGCAAAGTCCGAATTGGTGGAGAAAAAGTTCTGAGTTCTAATTTCAGATACTGAAAGTACCGCTCACTCTAAGGATGTGATGGAAAAACCGGCGCCACCAGTACAGCCATCTCATTAAAAACAATACCGGAAAATCAACTACTAATCGATTATTTATTTGATGAAGGATTTTATAACTCGAAAGACATACGAACCAGAACAGTTTAGTTACCATCAATTTAATTCTTGATAGAGCGTCGGTGGCTCTGGGGATAGTGACTCCGTCCTCCTAACCAGAGGTCTCGGGTTCAAATCCTGGCCAGTGCACCAATGAGTTTTTTGAAACTTACGTGCATTTTCATATCGACTGCTTTAACGGTGAAGGAAAACATCGTGAGGAAACCTGCACATCTGATTACTAGTTGTGTATTATGGCCGCGTTGCACACGTCCGTAGGTGTAAATCTTTAAATGCCCTTCACGTGACCAAGGGTGATGATAAGTGCAACACCAGGCAACCGCCGCCTATACCTAGTGCATAGGACGGTTAAATTGTGCCACACGATAAGAGAGAAGAGATCAATTTAATTGACTTAAGTAGCCGCCAACTTCAGTTACTCGTAAGTTGGTAGTACTAGAGTTCTATTTAAGTTACTAACATCCTTTACCACATAAATCACATTAGTCCAGGCTACTTATTAAATTAGTTTTTAATCAAATACATTATTCAAAAAGTCCTGCTAGACCAGTGGGATTATATTTTAAACAGAAATTTACCACGCTCCCCCTCCTCACGAGCTATCGAAATAAAACTTATAGACTTGGAAATAGAAAAGATTAATAATTGCCCTTCGTGCGTGGTAGAAATACGTATGACTCAATCTAATAAGTAGGTAATTTGGTCACATTTGATAGGCAGCAAAGCACTTAAAACAGAACGCTTATTTTAGTACACAGGTAATTTGAGGGCAATGACTTGTTACTTGTTAACTTTTATAAATTGGTTGGAGCACGAGCGCTATATTATCTCTGTCACGTTTGACAGGAGTTTAAGTACCTACTTTTTATTTATTAAGATATTGTTTGGACTGGCGCGTGGCCTGTTCGAAAATGAGGCTATCCTAACTAACTATAACTTACAAAATCAAAAATACTACCTACCAAGCAGCTTTTGAATGAAGAAAACAGCATTGAAATCGGTCCAACCTTTTGAAAGCAACAGCGCCACACACAGACACACCGAACACAGAAATGGCAATTTGACATGTGTTGTTTAGTGAAAAGCCTGCAGTTGCATCACCAAGGTATGAATATTAACGCATCTGCATATCCCGACGCCTGCACATTTCTTACTTGATCACTGTCGTATCACACTGTCGTTTAATAGCGTCGAACAACCGTAGGGCTACCATCCGCCCGAATTTCCTGGATTTATCTCCATTGGAAAGCATTTGGGGAGCTTTGGGGAATGTCCGAGTCCGAGCTCTTCCGATCATATGCAATTTGTAAGCTATGCATTGTACGTTGATACCATAGGGAAATAGGAAGGTATATTATGTGTAAGATATAGAATATAAGAATAACCAAAAATACTTTCTTGGATTACTTATTAAGTAAATAAGAGTGAATAGCTAAAACTATAAATAACGGCATATTGGTAGAGTTTGTTGGGCGGACAGCCAAGGAACGGAATATCTGCTCGTGTCTGCGGTTAACGATTCGTACAATTTAGACATCATCAAGACGAGAGCGAATAGGTATTACTTGAGCTTACCATCGTGTTACCAAATGCACTCAAATGTTTAACAATTAAAAATATATTTAAACCTCTCAAGTATAAAAAATATAATGTTTGTTTCATTCATTTAAGGTTCTTCTAATGGCTCTTCTGTTGGTTTTCTGAACAAAAGTTCATTATTTTATGAATGTTGCGGACATATGAAATAAATCCATTTTGCCAGTGCAGTGCAGCGTATGATGGGCTCTGTTTTTGAGGTTACTGTGTAAGCTGCGTAAAACGAGGCGCAAACAATCGAGTCGGCTTCCATCCACTCTTTGTTACACATTCAATTTTTTTCACGTTATTTAATATTTGTCGTAATAAAAATATAGGTGCTATTAAAAAAAACTGGTTTATTGTTTTTGCATTAAGAGCATTTAGCTAAGTCAGTCCGTAATGACGTATTATAGGGTAATAAAAAAACTATTTATAGCAAATAAGCCTTATTATTCTTTTTATCTTGAAAACCACTCGTTGCTCACTGGAGTGAGCAAACAGAATAATTGTTGCTCCGCGCCGCTTGCATAGGCGATAAAGTAATTTTCTGCCAACGCGAAGAATCCTGTAACGACTACTTGAATATGCTGATGTATATAAATTTCCCCTTACGACCCGAGTGTAAGAACAAACTCCACTTATGCATTCGTTTAATTTTTAGCCTAACATGTTTCCAGTTTTCGTGCTCAACTCAAATGGCTACCTATTTCCCGTTCAGAAGTTTAGAGAATCTTCTCCCTTTTTTATATCCAACCACTCCTTCTCACCTCGTATCGGTTTGCCTTTCGTTCACTAGATGTCTGAATCAGGCTGGTATACATACTAGAATCTGCTTAGAATTGCGTTTCCAGGTGTCAGCTAAAATGTGTCCAGTTCCACTGAGGACTAAAGCTGAGAGAATCTACCATCTGTAGCATAAAAAGTAATCTTCTCGTCTCATTCGTCCTGATCTTGTTGTTTTCTCACAGAAAGGTTGTTTTGGATGAAATTTTAACGGGCAATAAGACAACCTTATTACCGGCCATATAATATATACCTTTTTTGTTTACCAAAATCAGTAATCTACGCATATATTGAGTTTAATTAAAAGAGGATAAGGTTACGAGTTTATTTTGTTTGTTTACCTACCACCATAACGTTTCAATATACGCAATGAGTTGTAAAAGCAAGTAACAGGGACATCGCATATGCTGACTATACAATAAATCCCACTTTATAGGCAGTTAAACGCTTGTTATTACGCAAACATAAGTAATGCTCCCGTATAAAAGAAAAATAAAACCATGGCCAAGTTCCATTTTCGTTGTTACCTATCCATTTTGATGTTCATTTTATTATTATTTGGTTATGTATGACATATTTTTATGTATTTATGTAACATCAGCTTATGAGTTTGCTTGCTAAACCAGCGGCACGCTATGATGGCTGTTTTGACGTTAGTCTCTTCATGATTTTTTCATGTTTCGTATAAATTAATAACTACAATATCATTCAAACCTTCAAGAAAAGAGCGTATATATTCCCATATCAAAGGCCGGCAACGCACTTGTGACTCCTCTGGTGTTGCAGGTGTCTATGGGCGGCGGTAATCGCTTACCATCAGGTGATCCGTCTGATCGTTTGCTGCCTATCATATAAAAAAAAATTTGACGTGAATTTTTTCATAGCCATCATAACGTGCCGCAGGCATAGTTGAGGTGGTAGGGATCATCACCAAAAACCGGCCAGTGCAGGCAAAAAGTGCGAGTCGGACTCGCGCACCGAGATTTCCGTATAAATTCATAATCACACATGTCTTAACTCTATATTTTTTATATTTGAGTTGATTGAATGAAAGGTAGTTTGCGGTTTACGGTTTATGACGTATTAAAAAAAACTACTTACTAGATCTCGTTCAAACCAATTTTCGGTGAAAGTTTGCATGGTAATGTACATCATATATATTTTTTCTAGTTTTATCTTTTTCTTATTTTAAAAATTACAGAGGGTTACACACATTTTACCACTTTGGAAGTGTCTCTCGCGCAAACTATTCGGTTTAGAAAAGAATGATATTAGAAACCTCAATATCATTTTTGAAGACCTATCCATAGATTAGATAACCACACGTATAGGTTTGATGAAAAAAAAAATTGATTTTCTAAGTATGGGGAACCCCCAAAATTTATTGTTTTTTTTTTTTTCAATTTTTGTGTGAAAATCTTAATGCGTTTCACAGAATACGTCTACTTACCAGGTTTCAACAGTATAGTTATTAAAGTTTTGGAAAAAAGTGGCTGTGACATACGGACGGATAGACAGACAGACAGACAGACAGACATGACGAATCCATAGGGGTTCCGCTTTTTGCCATTTGGCTACGGAACCCTAAAAAGTACGGGTAGTCTAAGAAGATATCCATTTCGGGCATCATAAAACTGTAATACTCACTAAACATTTTCCCTTGTTACCTACCTACCCGAACTCTGAACATAGCGAGTCGCTAAAAATAAAGCAAAAAGCTTATTTACACTTCCTTTACTTTTTACCCGAGCTTTCCTTTATCAAGTGTAACTTTTTTATTTAGTGACACTCCAACAAGAAACGGGGGAAGTTACAGACGCTCGTTTTAAAGGAGTAACAAAACAAAAATGGTATAAAAACCCGAGTGAGCTTGGCCGAGCCCAAGGCTTGTGTTCGTGACGGCTTCTTATCCCTCAACTAGTGTTGTGCCAGTCATTTAAAGCACGCCATTTATTATCACATAAAACAATACGTGAATTTGCAAATGTGATTCAGATATAAATATAAGTTTTTCTTTACTCCCTCTAAAATCCCTCCCTACCTAATCTCTCTAAAATCGATCCCTCTAAAATTCCTGAAATAACCGACGGATTCTACGCATGAAACTGAAAACCTTTTCCACGAAACCTATGTTTAATGTGTAAAAATGTTTTTCGGACTTTCAATACAAAGCTGACGAATCACCTGACAAATATATTTTTTTAGTCAGTATAGGTTCCTTGAGAAATGTTGTTCCGGTTCGTGAGTAGAAGCTGTGATTATATTTTTATTTAGGTATTTTAGAATGACCCTAGATAGTCAAGACAACCGACCTAAACATATTTTGTAAATTATTACCTTTTAAATAATACAGATTTTAATGATATTCTGTTGCAATAAGAGTATAAACTACAAACCGATATATCACAGTTTACAGTGTCTCAATTTTGTAGGAAATCTAATCAAAATTATTTTTGTCGATATAATGTTATGATATATAGGCAACACTTAGCTCAGCTCTATGTATACAGCCATCCGACGACCCAGACAAGTCCAATGCAGACACTTCTAAGCCCTTCGTGTACACTCGCACCGGGACTTATACTGGCCTGGAGGGTATGGGAATAGGCTGTATCGGTATCTAGTGATATCAAATCAAATAAATGTCTTTGGAAATGTTATTCAAATGGCTGTAAGGTTAATCAAAGATTTATACAAATATTTTTATTAACAGAGGATAAATACAATTAAAATACTATCGTAAATGTCGATCAAAGAATGATGGCGAGATACCATGTATTTTTGGACCCAGTCTTTTCAACAACGTGCTTTAATGATACATGATATTTCTGGAATATTGGATTACAAATAACAAAAAAGTAAATTGTGTGTTTATTGCACAAGTTGAGAGAACTTTGAAATATCATTGTTTGAAACTGATCCTTCAACATTTTTTGAGGTTATAACTGGAAGACCAAGCTTAACTTATTAACTGCTACACTACTTTTTGATAAATCGTGTCCCCACCGCCAACGTTGGCTCCGGCTAACAAAAATGTATGAAAATCTCAAATCATAACCATGGCTGACTGTATCATTATTAGCTTATTATTGTACTTTAAAAATCCCCAAAAACAATGACAGCTTCTTAAGTCTGGCAACACTGATTCCTGAGCTGCGTTCTGAGGGTGCACTCTGACCACTCTGACAGCAACCGTTTTGTATCTTCTCTTTCACCCTTACGCGATTTATATTATGCTATCCTGTTGTCAGAGTGAACGGTTGCTGTCAGAGTCTGTTGTCTGTTCACCGTTGTGTTTTTTTTTGTACACTGCTGCGTTTTTGTTTGAATAAATGTGGAATCAAGCCTTTTTTAAACTATTGATTCCCTGCTTCTACTGGAGTAATTCTTTTTTATGTATATACCCATATATTTAGATATATAATGGAAATAATTTCGTAACTGAATGGGTCTTCTTTATTTTTTTATTTGGTGGGTCCCAGCTCGCCATACTTCTTTAATTTTCATGGTTCTAGATTTGCATCTTGCTATACTATTTATCTTTTCCATGTTATACACTGTTTTACAATATTTTCTTATTCTATGTTGTGCAATAGAATTTTTTATTCATTCATTCATACCGAATATTTTTTTTTATTGGCGAAATAATAACATAACAATGTTAATTTTAGATAATTATTTCTGCGCAATTTTCCCTTTTTAAATATTGTCGGTCGGTTTAAAACGGAAAATTACACCAAGTGATGCTATTCCTGCGCCGCTCATTTTTGTTCCTTTATTGTTTCTTTTCTTATAATTTCCCCTTTCATAACTCACAGCATCGTTGAAAGGAACTTTTGATACAAAGCTTTGAAGAAAGCGAATATTTAATATTCATAAATAAAGCAGCTGCTATAAGTTGGCCTGAAGCATGTCGTTCCTATTTTAGAGAAATTCCTTAGTATACTATTTTTTTATATGTTTATGTATGTGTACCTTATTGTGTTCTGTACCCGTAGCTTTTCTTTGTTTAGATAAAAAGTTTTACTTTTCTGTAATTTTCAAGCAACTGCCCAAACGAAGGTAGATATCTTTCAGGGTTTGCTTCATTGTTACCGCCTGTACGAAATTAGTACTTAAGGTGTGCGAGGTGTTGTTAGATTCTTCTTAATTCTCAAACTGGCTTAGGATACATTTTATGCAGTCGGATTTTTGAAAATCAAAATCAAAATGTTTTACTCGAAGTACAAATAGCAGTTTTGAAAGTTATTCTTTTGTGTAAAAGTCGTTCTTTTGTCTAAGAGGGAACCTCTTAGACAAAAGAACGACTATCACTCGGAACTCGAATACCCGTATATTTTTTTGTTTTATATTAAGGTAAATATGCACAAAAGTTTATTGTAATAATTCGATTGACTGTCAAAGAAGACACAGGTAGGCAGTGTGAAATAGTACACATTCTAGTTTCTAGTATCGTAAATATCTTTCATTCTTTGTTTGCTGGACCATGGATCTAGAAAAAAATCCAGAAATTTATTTCAAAGTAAACAGATGAAAAATATGTTAAACGCCATAATATACAGACGCAACATTTGCAAAACGTGACATTAAAATATGCGGGTCCTTTAACGATTGGCGACCAAATGACGCGATTGGCTTGCAGCCAAATCGATTTGTAACTGCGAAACAAAAAGCACTAAAAATTCGACGTGTGTGCCGATAGTGTTGGGAAAATAGCGACGTCCATCATATGCACGCTGTGGTAGACACGTCCTTAGGTATATGTGGGGACTCATGGACCCGTGACGTGGAATGGCATAGTTTTAGTTGGACGAGCACACGTATTCATAAATAACTAGATAAGCGGAAGGATGTTGCATTGTAGGATGCAGTGGGCTATCATACTAAGAGGATTTGTACGGGGTGAAACAAAATAAGTGTAGAGCCTATAAAATGTATACTTCTCATCATTTTTAAAAAGTTGTTGTACAATGTTGCTGTAATAAAAAAAAAAGTTCTCTTCATACAAATTGGTCAGCTGTTTGGAAAATTTTGCAGGGATCACAATTTTTTGTGGTTTTAACAATGTCGTAGTAGGTACAAAAGTTGTTTAACGTGATAAGTAAAAGCGATGACAATGTTAAAATGTAGGTAATCTGAACTGAATTCACTGCTGTGTGTGTGTGTGTGTGTGTGTGTGTGTGTGTGTGTGTGTGTGTGTGCGTGTGCGTGTGCGAAAGTGAATTGAATATATAAAATGTATTTTTATGCCTTTTTGCGATAAAAAAATACTATTTGCTTAACCACAGGATGTGATTTCAAGTTCTAATACGTATTCATCTTCTTTTATATATTTTATTATTATTTATCAGCTGTATACTATTATACTATTTTATCATGGTATTGTACTTTCAGATTAAATCAAAATTACGTACCTAAGTATGTCACCCTTTGAATTTCCCAAAAAAATTTGAGATCTAGCTGTTGGGTTACTTCACGTCTCATGGCAAAGACAAAGGCTTTGGGTTAACATTTTAATCCGGCGTGTTGGGGGCGCTAATGGCCCCACCGCCCGTGATAAATAGCTGAGCACGAGGTTAAAGCCACAGCACAGAGATGTAAACCCTTAAATGATAATCACGTGTCTTGGTATTTATCGTACAACTCATTATCAAGCTGTAATGCTCACTGTTTGCGACAAATTAAGAAAATTACCTACAGTAAAAGTTAAGATACAGTTAAATATTTGTTACACTTATTATACACATAAATAATGGTGTATATAGTAATACAAGCACAAATCAGAGATGTCATTGATGAATAAATACACTTTCATTTTACAACATAAAATAGGAATACACACTTATCGCTAAAGATCCATTTCTTCCAGACAACTTTTGTCATATAATACCAGAGACAATTTATATAATAACACCTACTTATTCGACTTTATAAAATTCTCAAGATACCAATATGTTGGGTCAAAATAATCTATGTGTAAGGTTACGTTTCTGCTCTATGGCACTGCAGTGTATTTCGGGCGATGCGGCCGGGTGCCCGGATGCGGCCAAGCATTTCGTGTCCGCCGCGGCCGGATGATCTACGTCTAGGAGCATGGTGCATTGGTGCAGCTATGGTGCACCTGGCATTAGTTTGTGCAATTCTATTTAGTTCACAACTAGTTTCATCGGCTTCATCGAAGTTGAAGTTAGTTAAGTTGTTATTCTGTTTAACTTAGCAAATATAGGTACTACATATTCCGAATCGCCATTACTATAGTTACATATATTTCGTTTGTAGTGGTAGAAATTTTATAGCCCATACTGAAAAAACATAACGCTCCTTCTGGCGGAGTTGGGTAAAAACTTTTAACTAAGTTATTCCTATAACTTCAATCCGATTAATTTTCATGGCTTTTCAGATAAAAGTTCAATACTAATTGGCCGCCTTTGCATATCAATAATTTTAAGTATTTTGTTATTCTGTTATTTTTTTATTCTTTTGTTGTGAAATAAAGTATATTTATCTTATCTTATCTAATTTCAAAAGTAAAGCAGTAGTAATGTTTCATGGATTTTCGGAACCGGATATGAAGTGTCACTTCGTGCTTACCTTCAGTGGGACTTCATTAAAAGGCTTATTCTAAAATAATATAAGTAAAAGTTGGTTGGTTGCCGGGACTTTGTACCGAGCACATGTCTGTTGAGTTAATTTTTCAATTATTTCCGTTTTAGAGTAGTTTCAACGTTATTTTTGTGATGGGAGAATAGCTGTGATTCAGATTCAGAGATAAGCGGTCATAAGAGGAGGATTAATTCGGGAGACAGCTCCGTTTTCCGAGTTCCAGCAGCAAACCACCACGTGGAGCGTCTTTAAGTGCCCATCACCCTTAGAGCCGTGCCTTTCACTTGACATTGGCGTTTCGCCATTTTTATTTATTGAAGATTCTCCCATTTTTCACTCGACATTGGCAAAATCACGCTCAATATGAGATGTGGAATGCCAAATAGAAAAATAGAATAGAAGTAAAAGTGTCGAAGACAACATGCGACAAATGTAGCTGTTCAACCTTTTGTAAGAACCTTTTAAAATACATATTAACAGAAGATATCTAACAGGAGATTATCAGAAGATAATGAATTGGACAATATCTGTGGACAATACCTTTGAAAACCAGCGTCCTAAATATAATCTTTTATTTAACATCTATATTTGGGGACATGCGGCTGACATAGAAACTATTTTTATACTGCAAAAAAGAGCCATTCGCGCTATCTATCAGTTGCGATCTCGAGAGTCCTTGAGGAACAAGTTTAAAGAAATAAATATCTTAACTGTTGCCAGTCAGTTCATATACGAAAACATCATGTATCTTCGTAAGAATTTAGAGTTGTTTCCAAAAAACAGTGACAGGCATAATTTTAACCTGAGAAATAGAAATAATATTGAAGTTGCTTATTCGAGACTGAGTAAGGTAAATAAGTCGTTCATGGGGCAGTGTATAAAATTTTACAATAAAATACCTGCAAAAGTAACAAGTTTATCCGAAAATAAGTTTAAAACTTATGTAGAGAAATGCCTGTGTTCAAGAGGATATTATAAAACCATAGATTATGTAAATGACAAAGATGTGTGGACATGTATAGATCCTCCAGCTCATAGCTTTAGTAATAACATCAATTGTAATAGCTATTAAGTTTTTATTTCAAAAAATGTGTTGGGGCGAGTTTCTTTTGGGCTCGACGTTTCTTCTCGCTCCGCTAACACTTCCCGAAACGTTGAGTGTACAAGTTCCGAGTGGTAGGAACTTTGTACTAGGTAGAAAAATATGACGATTTAAAAGTATGTGTAAAGCATCTACTTAAATAAAAAAGATTTTTGATTTTGATTTGATTTTGATTTTGGTCAAAGCTATAAACGTGCTCGCTACTATATGAGCTTAACGTAATAGGTACGATTTCCTTAAATAATGGTTGTCAACCTTTATTGCAGAAAACTACAATACATTTTACCTTGTAATTGAAAATAGCTTAAGCCTAATAGGTCTAGACATTAGTCAGACCACGACCTGGGTTTTCAACGAAAGCTCAGTCGCTGATGTGTGATTCGTCAAATGCATTTGTGCTAATACATTTATTATACCAGGGAATTTCTTAGTATTCAATGTTCTGTTATGTTACTTACAGGTACTAAATTAATTCTATATGACTGAATATACTAAGTGACAATGCTATACGCGATATTTTTTCCAAATTATTATTATATCTCCATCTTTTTCTCAACAGTAATTTCCAGAGTACATATTTGACTGAAACATATTCCGTCACGCATAATAATAACACCGACACATTACAAACATTCAACAAGCGCGTCGTCACAGTGAAGCCTTTAGCTAAATAAATTATTGCTTAGTAATGCCAATACATTAAAAGTCTTAAGCGGCTTAAGACCTCTAACTTAATCTTAGTCCTCACATCTCTGCTATAATTGAACAAGTTATCGGTGAATGAGACCGGGAATAATCTCACATAATACAAACTAGGCTTGCAGGTGGCGGCGGCGGTAATGGGTTTGTGGACTTGATGAATAGGCCAGGACGTGGGTCGAGTGCAAAACACCCCATCAGGCCATCCAGGACCGGTGCAGGATGCTTTATTAAGAAGGTCTTAAAGTTCTTGAAACCCTAATCTTTGATTTTTATTTTAACCGCCTAATTTTAATGTACCTCTATACATAATTCGAAAAGATTTAAGGCCTTGCATATAAATAAATACAAATAATATATTGTAATTGATTTGTTAACATCACAAATACATATTATGTAGCTCGTGTTTTTACGAACTTAAGTGGAAAGTTGTTCAGTTTCTTTAAAAAATTAAATCATGCTTAAGTTATTCGTCTGCTGCAAGATTGCTGGCGCGGGCGTCACAGTGATCGGTAAAATAAATGTTCAATTTAGATAAGTTAACTGAGTAAAATAGATAATAAGAAAACAAATGTCAAAATAACGGAAACAGATTTAAAGTTCGAAAACACACGTGCGTAAGAGAAAATAAAAATAAACGAAAATCGAGCGTATCTGCGAAGCTGTCGGTACCCGGGTGTCGCTCAAGATACGGTGAGGAGAGGGATCTTAAAGCGGGAAGTCATCATGATATCCAGTGCAATCGCTCAGACCTGCCCTTGGTACGGCACTAGCTCTAACACTGAAATATTGCCGAAATCGCCCGTTGTATTATTTACGGCAAATTAGTAGCTACTAAAAAAGCAGTGAATTTAATCTGTCGCTAGACAGATATCTTAAAGCGGGAAGTCATCATGATATCCAGTGCTATCGCTCAGACCTGCCCTTGGTACGGCACTGGCTCTAACACTGAAATATTGCCGAAATCGCCCGTTCAACATCAAGTAATTCAATGTGGATTGATTTACTCACCGCGCCGCAGGAGCGCATACAAATGGTTTAATTTCGCTGCCAAAGATAAAGGTTCTTAAAGATTTGTGTTGATTGGTTATTCGGAGACTAGCGAGTGTTCTCGAAGTTTCTCTCTTTTTTCAACAAAGATGAGTCAATAAATCACTGTTTAATCTATATATTTGGTTGTCAAGAGGTTTATGAAATATTTTTTTTTCTTTTCAAGAAAAATGTTTAGGCCATTTTTAAGGTATGTTGTGAGAAATATAATAGTAAAATGAATTTCTTACTAAGTAAGAATGTCTATTAAAGAATTCTAGGGCTGACTCCACGAATAACTAAAACATTATTAGCAAGAGAAATTCAGTGACATGGAATTTCCAGGTCGAAATTCGTTAATGTAAAATCCTAGTGTCCGAAGAGTTTTATCATAATCAAATCGCACAGCCACGCTGAGAATAGTTTCTTGCGAATCCTCCACTGGAATTAAACTCTTGTGAATACACAGAAGTCGGCAAAGACTTCTATTATAAACAAGACTTTGGGAGTCGGTACTGAGTGGCAAAAAAAATATTTCAGGAAAATGATATTTTATTTACTATGCAGGCTATTCTAAATTACGTTAATAAAAAAATGGTTGAAGATATTTAAAAAAATATTACCCTTAATTAACTTCATCGAAATCCGCGCACAGGTTTTGGTGCTAGAGCAACCGAACTGACACATACACCTCCTTTTTTGTATTTGGGATTTTTGTTGTTGTTATTCTTGTAAGTTTTTATAGTGCACTAAAGTATTTTTAATTATTACTGTAAGACTGGCAAAATCTATACATCCACCCGAAAAAACATAACCCTCTTTCTGAAGCAGTCAAGCAACAATAATGCGCATGCTTTCGGAATGATCATCATTATTTTGACACGTAGTTGAAATACAGACTCTTCACGCTTGGTGGAGCATAAGCCGTACCTAAGGGAAAGTTAAAAAAAAACACATTGTAAGTATGTCTTCCTCGAATTCAGAGTGAAGATTTATTGAGAGGCTTTGATTTATGATTCCCGCCCCCACGGGCGAAGGGCTCAAAGACAAAAACAAACTTTATTCTGCGTTGAAACAAAAAAAACCTTCATTTCTCGACTGATGCCTATCGTTGTCGTCTTTATATTTTGGGCCCAGCCTTTATCAAATTATCATAATATCGTGATTCACATGCAATCAATATTTCACGACATTTTGTCTCCGCTAACCTATAAACAATTGTAAGGGAAAACGTTACCAATGTTTTTACAGCTGATACGAATATAAGTATTAGGTTTAGCGTGTTGCAACCGCCCCATCTATACGTTGTGGATAGCACGGTTAAATTGTGCTACACGATAAGAAGAAGATAGCGTGTTACAAGAAGGTGCGATGGACTTACAATCGTGAAACTAAATAGCTTTCTGGAAAAACTATGGCAAATTCCCAAATTTTTTTTGACTTCTCATCTTCTCATACAAATTCTGTAAATCAGCATCAGCTGATTTGAATCCATCAAGATTTCATGAAAAAAAATGCAATTTCCGAAAAGCCCAAGACTAAAACCACCCTTCACCCTTACACCCTTTGTACGAGACCACGTAGGTAAAGTTTAATGAGCAATCGTGTGTAAATGATGGTTCAATGGGATGATATAAAAATAACAATAGTTTCTAGTTTCACCATCTAATAAGGGTGGGTGTTCCCAACCTAATCTACGGCGATTTTTTTCTCACATAGTGTGACCACTGCTGGGGCATGGGTCTTCTCTCGTACCCAACATGGTGACAAACGAATTGGTGGAAGTTATAGGAGGAGTGGCGAGTCAGAAATCTTCAAGCCGCCTAGATCTATGAAATGATTTAATGACTGCCATGATAGAAACCGGCACCAACGGCTTGACATATCTTGTGAAGCACGGAAACGGTCAAGATGAATGTTAACAATAATGATAACAGTTTAATTCATGTTCAACCCATTGTGACTACACCGCGTGAACTGAGCCGACCGAGAAAGACCACTTATCATTCAGGTAGGAATCATATCTCTTCTCTGTTACCGTACGATCGCGTAATCGGTCATTTCATGAATAATTATACGACAGTTGACAACTAGTCATCCAAATTACATTTTATTAAATGTCAAAAAATATATTTCAAATTGTGGACCGATGACGTCATTGTTCAATATATGTAGTAGTTTGCGTAGTAATTATGAAATTTATATAAATTAAATATTGCGCATGTGATTAAAAACCAAACAAATAAGTTTATGGCAACTTCAGTAAAATGCTATTTATAAAATGTAACTCAGATGAGTAACAGTCAAATTACACAGACACAATTACAAATGCCGTTAAATTTACGAAACTTATGCGATCTTACAAAATGAAAACCTTAAAAAACTTTCATGAAAAAATATTTCTATATGGAATCCTTAAATAGCATGCAATAAGTATATTCGAATGTGCATGACGTTTCTGTGTAAAATTGTTTAGTGGCGCCGCCAATGCGCCTCTTTTCCTACGCGTTTATTATATTATTATTCTACATTATTATCTTTGCTTACAATTCAATGTCTTTCAATGTCTTTTCCATCGTATCGCTCCCGCATCGCATCGCGAATAATAAATTAATTATTAAACCCTTTTAAAGTGGAAAGTGAACCGCATCATCCATTCCGCCACACACAGATTTACTCACACAGAGAAACTGACCACACACTCATTCCATATTATCGTCAGTCATAAGCATACACCTCATGCTTCGGCTCCATATCGGTAAGTTTCATTTTTTCTTATAAAATAAATTAATCTTTAAATCTCCCGCCTGGTTTGGCACTTAACGGCCAGCGGGTGAAGCCGCTGCCCGGCCCAACCATTATTATTTCATAAAATTACATAATAAACCTTAGATTACATGATTTTTCGTTAATTTTTTTCATGAAATTATCCCTATATTTGTGAAACGGCGGTTTACGCGATTTAACAGTGACATCTCCAGAACGTAAACTCCACTGTACCTATAGGATGTACCCACCACAGAATAAAGGATTTTCACAGCGAAGGTTGATAAAAATGTTGTGTCATGTCGTATACAAAGGGTCGGTCAGCAGGGTTTCGGCGCTAAAACACAATGGGCCGGGAAGCGGACGCATTGTGGCGGATGGAAACAAGTCTTTATTAAAACCCACTTTGTACTATGACGTCACATAATTTGCTCATAATATGTACAGGTTGACTTTTTAATCGCCGACAAAAGAGAAACGATAGATGCTACTCATAATACTGAACAACTTTCCCAGAGGAACCCATAAAATCGGAGCAAAAAAACTTTGAATTCATTTAGTTGACTGCATGAAGAATAAATTTTGAAATATTATATAGTTCTTTGATTTCGATGAAATCAAAGAACTATAATATTACGATTATAATATTACGATGTTGAAAAACTTAATTTTCTTGGATTTAATTTTTATTTTAAAAAAAATATTTGTAAGGAAACAACTGTGTATTTTGAATTATACGAGGTCATAGATTTTTTTTCGATTTTGATTATTTCAAATAAGTTCAGAACACTTTTTATAAGTTTTTGTTTGGTTAAAAGTACCAGTCAACTACCGGATTGACTTTGAATTAACTTTATTGCAAGGAAAGTCAAGTATATTTGCTCCGATTTGTAGGTTTCTTGTTAAGTTTCGTGAGTAAACTCTACCACTTGTAATTGTAATTCATTTTAATTTTTTTTTCATATATTTTTACATGTTACAAATATATTTTACCCTAGTTCCCCCACTAGAACTCCCTGTGTTGGGGGAGAATAGAAAGTTACAATGTACGACATTACTATGTCATTAGTCTATATTTCGATCACTGTACTATAATGATAAAGAATCTGAAATAATTTCTTGACTGATTCCAAACATATTTTGCACATGATAAAACATAACACGCAACATAATGCTAAAAGTCATACAAAGTCAGCTGATGAGTGTACAAGTTCCGAGTGGTAGGAACTTTGTACTAGGTAGGAAAAAGGCGGCCAAGTCGGACTCGCCCATGAAGGGTTCTGTAGCAGCAAGTATCATAATATAAAAGTTCTTGTAGTTCGTTGTAGGTAAATTGCGGTTTACGATTTATGACGTATTAAAAAAAAGCGGCCAAGTGCGAGTCGGACTCGCCCATGAAGGGTTCCGTAACAGCAAGTAACATAATATAAAAGTTCTTGTAGTTCGTTGTAGGTATATTGCGGTTTACGATTTATGACGTATTAAAAAAAACTACTTACTAGATCTCGTTCAAACCAATTTTCGGTGGAAGTTTACATGGTAATATACATCATATATTTTTTTTTGTTTTATCATTCTCTTATTTTAGAAGTCACAGGGGGGGGGACACACATTTTACAAATTTGAAAGTGTCTCTCGCGCAAACTATTCAGTTTAGAAAAAAATGATATTAGAAACCTCAATATCATTTTTGAAGACCTATCCATAGATAACCCACACGTATGGGTTTGATGAAAAAAAAAATTTTGAGTTTCAGTTTTAAGTATGGGGAACCCCCAAAATTTATTGTTTTTTTTCTATTTTTATGTGAAAATCTTAATGCGGTTCACAGAATACATCTACTTACCAAGTTTCAACAGTATATTTCTTATACATAGTTTCGGAAAAAAGTGGCTGTGACATACGGACGGACAGACAGACAGACAGACAGACATGATGAATCCATAAGGGTTCCGTTTTATGCCATTTGGCTACAGACCCTAAAAAGACGATTTAAAAGTGTTAGATTCCGCGATAGAGTAGTGGGGAGGCTAATAAGACAAGTAACGTCCGGTACGTACAAGTACATTTATTAAACTGAAAACAGCCGCGGGCGCAGCCGCGATCCGAGACTACATATCTAGATATATACCCATACATAATAAAAAGTATGCGTACAGCATCTACTTCAATAAAAAATACCTATTTTGAATTTGAATTTTGAATCGAATTCACTAAAATGGTATGTAAATTTCAAAAATGTCATTGCGATTTCAGCACAGCCGTAAAAAAAAGTTTGTTCTTGTTCAGTTTAAAAGTGCATAGAAAGGGGAAAACCCTCCCTAAAGTACAATATTTACGACTGCTTATTTTTTATTAACAACATTTTGATTATTGCATTGCATATCTTTTCTTTTGGCCCCAACGTTTCTTCTCTCTTCGCGACTTCTTCCCTAAACATTGGGTATAGGACTTCTATTAAGTAGGAACTTCGTATTAGGTAGACTATAAAAAAATACCTTTGAAAAGTGTACAGTGCTATCTACTTCGAATAAATATTTTTGGTATTTTTTATTACCTTGAGAAAACAGCTAAAATACATTATGTACTTACGTACATTTCTCTCTCTTTTTCTCTCTTAACATGTAGCACAATTTAACCGGTACCGTTATTGGGCGGTTACAAGCGTATCTATCAACAGATCAAAGCCTACAGCAAGCTTGCCGAAGCGAAGCGATCACTCCAAAACAACTTTTCGAAATAAATTATGCGACATTTCGTCTCGTGAAGGTATTCTCCCCGCCGCGCCGCGCGCCGCCGCCGAACACAAACAAATTCTTGTATAATACAAAACATACATAATTTCTATCCTTTGAAGTGTCTCCAAAGAAGAAATATTCAAACATTGAAAAACATATAGATATGTATTGAATGTTTGTTTGAAGAGTATCAATCCTAATGGATTGCGAATAAAAAAGTGTTTTTAGAGTTCCGTATTCAAAAAATGCCAATAGAACCTTATTACTAAGCCCACGTCATTGTCATACCTTCAAGTTCAAGGTTTTATCTTTTTAACCGTAATTGTCATCAAATTCAAAATTTCACAGAATCCTATTTATTTTCATTAATAACTAGAAAAAAATCTCAAAAAAGATACACACCCACAATCATCAAATTAAAAAAAACGTTCAATTGCGCTAATGGTCTGGAACTGATTAGTAACACATCTCTTAGTCAATACTCATCCATCACATACATTTGTGTGCATATACTGAACCTTCGGACTTCAGCGCGCAATTTGAATCACTCTTGGTCTTTTGTTTTCTAATGTGTTTTTTTTTTCTGGGAAATTTTGTTAAGTATTTATACTTAATATTATTATATTTCTGTGCCCTCGTTAAATCCTATGCCAGCAATTAAGGAAAGGGCAGTCGTAAGTAGCTGCTTTAACTGATTATGCCTGAAATGAAGCGGTAACACCCGGCATTTGCCGTAATCTGCATAAATGAATGTTGTTTCGGAGATGTTTATTTTTATTAAGGCACTGCTCGATGGCGGTCGTAACAGTTTATCATAAACTAAAGTTTTGCAAGAAAGCGCTTGTTAGGTTATAGCTGTTAGAAAAATTGTTGAATAAATTAAGATGGTATTATAGAGACACAGTCAGGTTCAAAAGTATTAGCATTCCTCTTTTTATAAATAAACCCAGTTTTAAGTATTTAGGCACACCCCGGACATACTCGTAACATTCAATTCGTCCGAATATTTACCTACTATACGACTTTTTAAAACGTAGGAGCGAGTGAAATATAATAACTGTCACCGTATATTCTTATTCCTAGGGGAGGTTAGGTCGCCTTAATACTGTTTGTAATACTATTTAACATACTGCAATGTAGGTCTTATATAACGTTGAAACTTCAGTATTTATATTAAAGTACGAAAGTATAGCTATTCCTCCTTTTATAAATATACCCAGTTCTTAGTATTTAGGTTTAATTTAGTTGAAATTTTATCCACAACGCTATGACGAGACAATGGTGTTTGGGGCTATATTGATTAGCAGATTATAATATTGTATAAAAAAAACTGGGTCTATTTCAAAAGACTCAACGTTGATCAAGACTGTACTGCGAAGTTCGAAAAAAAGGAAATGTAGCTGTTTAGCTAAGTATTAGCGGGTTGGATCCTTTTGAGTTAATTAAGTAAATAAGACCATTTTTTTCTTGGGAAAATAAATCCGTTGTATTTTATACGAGAGTATCTGTAGCAGAGAAGAGTAATTAATGAAGAAAACAACGACGTGTTTCCCTGTATTAGAAACAAAAAGATATTTCTTAAGAAAATGAACCATGATCTGGGATGTGAGAGGAAGACAGATTTTCCACAATGCCAATGGTATTATATATTTCCCTCCCTCTTTTATCGTGTAGCACAAATGGCACAATTAAGCATATTGAGCCCAAAGTATACAATTAGGAATGACAATACAAATACAGAATGAAATTAAAAAAAACATACTTTGAGAGGGGCTGCTACTCATGAAATTGAAGATATTTTCCGCTACGATTTAACTGAAACAGCAAATAATATTTTTTGAATAAATCGATCATGTGATAAAACTATAATATTATGTTATATCTCGCAAGTTCTTTTTTTTAGTGCTTCGTACCCAAAGGCCAACGGGGCCCTATTACTAAGCCTCCACTGTCCGTCCGTCCGCCTGTCTGTTAACGGGCTGTATCTCATGAATCGTAATAAGTAGACAGTTGAAGTTTTCACAATTTCACAATTACTGTTGCCGCTATAATAACGAATAATACAAATAATAAATTAAAGTGAGGTCCCCTACTAAAAACGTGTTTTTTGGCGTTTTTTACCGTTTAAAAAACTACCGTTACCGTTATCTTGTTACCACAAGATCTACTTGAAATGCTCACAGAGTTTGTATTGCTATTAGTTGCTAAAAAATATACAATAAAATAAAATAAAATAAAATTTAAAAATTAAAAGGGGTCCCCATACAAAAGCACGTCTTTTTGGAATTTCTTGTACCATGGTACGGAACCCTTCATGCGCGAGTCTGACTCGCACTTGGCCTGTTTTTTATCCCTACCCAGAAGTTCACCTTAAAGTATTGCAACACCTTTTTATTACATCCTTTATAACAAAATCAACAAAATGTTGTAAAAAAGACAAAACTGTTATAAAAAGGAAATAGGTATATCTGTTTTGCGAATTCTAATCACTGTCAAAACGTAAAGCCAACCTCCAAACGATATTTCATGAAGCGAGAAGATTGTTGTCATACCAAATGGAAATGCCAGTTTCATTTATTCAGAAAATTAAAAGACAGGTACCAGAAATTCAAATCAAAAGGGGCCTACGTTGTAAAAAAAATATTGATGGATAGAACTCAATGGAAATTTCTTCATGGCGAAGAATAAGATTCAAAAAGCAACTGTCTATCAATCACAGATTGCTATAAATCCAAAATCCACTAAATAATGTTAAAGAGAGTGTAACCACAAAATGCATTAAGATGGATTTCTTTACATGAAACTGAACAATTTATAATATGTTCTACGATTAAGCTGAAATCTGAAAAATATGTTGGAGCAACATTTTTGGTTAGGTAAGTGTGCAAAGCCCAATATTAAGTTCGCAGAAGTTGAAAAGTTATTCAGTTTGATGTGTAAAAGCCTAGCTTGAATATATTGCTAAATATTTTTTTACATTCTGTATGTGTCAGCTTTCCAGCACATAGGATAAGCGCACACTAACGAATTTATTCGTTGCGAATAATAATCACAAATCTGTGAAGGAAACCAATATACTAGAGTCAACTGCGAAAAGCAATCGTCCGTATATTTTATATCCTATCCTGCGATTTTATTTCGCAATTTAAAAATCGCAACGAATAAGTTCGTTAGAGCCTTAGTTTAATAAGTGATCCGTCAAGTGATACGCATTACTTCATTCTAAAATAGACATTCTATTTTAATAAGCACCATAACAGATCCTTATTAATAAAAACATTAATTGTTCGGAAAATGTACCTCAATATCTATAAATATCTATTTAGCGAAGAGAAGTTGTTAAACCACCAATTTTTAACCAATTTTTGGGTTTCAGGTAGTTAACTGTTGTATTACAACTTAATGCCAGCGATTTGGGGTCAATTACCGAATGTATAGCGATGTAAACAAACTGGACGCCGCCCGCTATTAGGATATTAAAACTTAACATTTATAACGTATATGTTACGTAGTATATATTACCGAAACATAACATACAGAGAAACTTTCCTAGATAACTTTAGGTGTTTTTATGAACACAGTTTCGAAATGATAAGTATGATGAGCGTAATTTTATCGTAAATCAGCTATTAGTAATTGCATATTGACTAGTTTTACAGCATACAGAGTTATTTAGACAATGATTACTAGGTATAATACACCACATTTTAATGTAAAATTTATAATTGCGTTTTTTCTTCATTAACCACATGGAATTTGTTAATAAATTACATTTTGTATATAACAAGTCTTGAGCTGAAAATGTATTTTGCTAAATATGCGTAATGTTTGTACACTTAGAAGATAGATCATGGAGGAGATACTGTTATACTAAGATCTTTTTATGTTTAGCTAATGCAATCAACGTATTTGAATTTGAAATTTAATATTCAAATCTTCTCCATACCAAATATCAAAATGGGTCAAAG
This sequence comes from Coleophora deauratella, assembly GCA_958295455.1. Taxonomy (NCBI): domain Eukaryota; kingdom Metazoa; phylum Arthropoda; class Insecta; order Lepidoptera; family Coleophoridae; genus Coleophora; species Coleophora deauratella. The sequence goes on along the minus strand of OY282408.1, from coordinate 6,614,499 downwards.
GTTTAGCCGTAGAAACGTTACAGAGAGATAGAGTTACTTTCGCATTTATAATGTTAAGTATAGATCTTCTCGCCAACTTTATAGAAACGACGGAAAGTGGCACTAAAAGCTTGAACTGCTAAGACCTACTTTTAGAAAAGGGAAGTTACCATTGTGAGTACTATTGTAAGTATGTAGATGGCGAATTGAACATATTGATTTTTATTCCTATTTTAGTCAAACTGTATATATATATATATTTTACAAAATGTGAAAAATCTTAGAATCAAGGTAAATATTATACTTCGTAAAATAAACTTGGATATTTCCTTAATTAAAATATTTACCGTGACTGACTGAGAAACTTGCGACTCAAGCCTCGCTGTATTACTCTTCCGTAAAGAATTAATTATTTTAAGGCAGTTTACCCCTTTTCGTTATTACTAAAGATATAAAAATATATATACAGGGTGACTTTAAATTAGTTCTAGAACTCATAGTCAAATCGCAAAAAAACGATCAACTGACCGGCCAAATTAGTATGAAGAGCCAAATTTTTTTTTTGCGATTTGAATATTGGTTCCTTAGGGAAAGTTGTTTGTTATCATGAGCACATGCACACCCTTTGGTATCAAGAACTAATTTAAAGTCACCCTATATACAGGCTGAAACTGAAATTTCTGCTCATGAAACTAAACAAATTTCTTTAAGGAGCCAGAGACAAGATCAATCGATCAACTGACCGGCCAAATTAGTATGAAGAGTCAATTTTTTTTTTTTGCGATTTGACTATTGATTCCTTAGGGAAAGTTGTTTGTTATCATAAGCACGTGCACACCCTTTGGTATCAAGAACTAATTTAAAATCACCCTATATACAGGCTGAAACTGAAATTTCTGCTCAAGAAACTAAACAAATTTCTTTAAGGAGCCAGAGACAAGATACATTTTTCTGTGGTCATTATTCTACTCAAAACATCCAAATATTCAGATCTGTAGCTTATTATGTTAACGAGCTAGAGACCCTTTCCATACGGTTGAACATAGAGCAGAGTAACCAATGATATGAGAGTAACAGCAAATAGGGCTTCGTTTTGCCTTTTTTGACTACGAATCCCTAAAAATAACCTACATTATTTTTATTAATTCTAATAAGGACAGACATTTCTAAGAAATTTTACTTGGAACTACGCATTTCCCTATGTATGAGTATTTATTAGTTATAAAATATCTACTATTTGATCCTTTGCTGTTTATTGAACGTGCACAGAGTAGCGAATACGTACATACATATATATATATATCACGTCAAAACGTACGAGAAGATAAGCAGGGCCGGAATTGAACTGTCTGTCGCCTTGCCTTGTTACTGGTCCCATTCCTTACCACAGAACAGCTATTTTATTAAATCGCAAGTATTCTTTGTCTTCGTTCATCTTGTGGTTGAATTTGAACCGTACTGTCACAAGGTATAGACGTCGGTTGCCTGGTGTTGCACTTAGCATTACCCGCAGTCACATGTAGGGCATTTAGATTTATACCTGCGGACGTGTGCAACGCGACCGTCATACACATCTAGTACTAATCTGTGCCGGTTTCCTGACGATGTTTTCCTTCAATGCTAAAGAAGTCGATATAAAAATGTAAGTAAGTTTTAAAAACTGACTGATGCCTTGGCTAGGATTTTAACCTAAGCATCCATAGCTAAGTTATATTCGATTTGCTGGTTTACGTTTATTTACCTTTAATTTTTCTACGAGCAAGTTAGGCAAAATATGTGTACGAGATACAAGGGCCTGAAACCTTATTTATCACACACATGCGTTAACACTAAAAGTGTCAAGGAAGGAGACGTACATATATTGTTTACATACAATTGCTTTAACAATGAAGGAAAATTTCGTAGGGAAACCTGCATGTCTGATTACTAGACATGGACGAAAGTCACGTTGTAGACGTCCAGTAGCTGTTAGCTGTTTCCTAAAATTAATAAATAAATCTAACATGCTAAGGTGATGCCAGTGCAACACCATGCAACTGCAGTATATCCCTCGGGAATAGCACGGTTAATAGTGTGTGTCACATAATAAGAAAAAAGAAATGATCGTAGTTTTAAATTTAGTGGCCAAGGCGAGATACTCTGGCCAGCCCTGGATGTGGCAAAGACATTATCATATAGATTAGTCTCCAGTATTCGCTGAAGGTCATACAGGTATATGCGCCGACCGCGGAACACCCCGACGAAGAGGTGGAGGCTATGTATGAGGATATCTCCAGAGCCATACATAGCTCCAGGACCCATTTCACCGTTGTGATGGGGGACTTCAACGCGAAACTAGGCAAACGAAGGGACAACGAGCTGAGAGTGGGGAAATTTGGATACGGAGAGAGGAATGCGCGGGGTCAGCTGCTGGCTGGCTTTATGGAGAAGGAGGGCCTCTTCATGATGAACTCCTTCTTCAAAAAGCCAAAACAGCGCAAGTGGACATGGCTGCATCCCAGTGGCGTAGTAAAAAATGAGATTGACTTCATCTTGTCGACAAAAAGGCAAATATTCAATGATGTCTCTGTGATCAACTCGCTGAAGACAGGAAGCGATCACCGAATGGTAAGAGGCACATTGAATCTAAAAACAAAGCTAGAAAGATGTCGACTGATGAAGTCCACGCTCCGACCAGCGCCTATCCAACTCCAAAACCCCGAAAGCTTTCAACTCGAGTTGCACAACCGCTTCGAATGCCTAGGAGAATGCGAAAATGTGGACAATTATAACGACAGGTTCATGGAAATTGTCCAAACGGCTGGGAATAAGGCCTTCAAAACCGGCCGTTTAAAAAGAACATCTCGTATCTCGGACCTCACCAGCAAGCTCATGGAGGAAAGACGAAGCCTGATTCTGAAATCCTCTGAAGATGCTTGTCAGTATCGGCGACTAAACAGACAGATCTCCAAGTCCTTGACCCGTGATATACGCCAATTTAATACCAACCGTATTAAAGAGGCTATCGAGCGCAATAAAGGGTCAAAAGTATTCGCAAGGGATCTGTCTGCTGGTCAAAGCCAACTGACAAAGCTGAAGACCGAGGATGGCAGAGTCGTGTCGTCCAAGCCCGAGCTGTTGGAAGAGGTTGAGAAATTCTACGGACAATTATACATGACTACACGCTTACCTGTCAGCAATCTGGCTGAAGACCCGAGAGCCAGATTGTCCCGACACTATACCGAAGATATCCCAGACGTCAGCCTGTGCGAGATTAGAATGGCTCTCAAACAGCTTAAGAACAACAAGGCACCGGGTGATGATGGAATTACGGCTGAGCTTCTGAAAGCAGGTGGAGAACCGGTACTTATAGCTCTTCAGAAGCTATTTAATTCCGTCATGCTCGAGGGACGAACGCCTACAGCATGGCACAGGAGTGTGGTGGTGCTCTTCTTCAAGAAGGGTGATAAGTCTCTGCTGAAGAATTACAGACCCATCTCACTCCTGAGCCATGTCTACAAGCTGTTTTCGAGAGTCATTACGAATCGTCTCGCACGCAGGTTTGACGACTTCCAGCCTCCCGAACAAGCCGGTTTCCGAAAAGGCTTCAGTACCATAGACCACATACATACGCTGCGGCAGATTATACAGAAGACCGAAGAGTATAATCGGCCACTATGCTTGGCGTTTGTGGACTATGAGAAAGCCTTTGATTCGATCGAGACCTGGGCTGTGTTGCAGTCTCTCCAACGGTGCCAAATTGATTATCGATACATCGAAGTGTTGAAGTGCTTGTATGAAAACGCCACCATGTCGGTCCACCTCCAGGATCAGAATTCGAAACCTATCCGGCTGCAGCGTGGGGTGAGACAGGGAGACGTTATATCTCCGAAACTGTTCACCGCTGCACTGGAAGACGTTTTCAAGCTTCTGGACTGGAGAGGACTCGGCATTAACATCAATGGCGAGTACATCACTCACCTTCGATTTGCTGACGATATCGTGATCATGGCTGAGACCTTGGAAGACCTAGGCGCAATGCTCGAAGGACTTAGTAGAGTCTCCCAACAAGTGGGTCTTAAAATGAACATGGATAAGACGAAAATCATGTCAAACGTCCGTGTTACACCCACTCCTCTGAAGGTTGGAGACTCTACACTCGAAGTTGTTGACGAATATGTATACCTGGGACAAACAGTCCAGTTAGGTAGGTCCAACTTCGAGAAAGAGATCAATCGTCGAATCCAACTCGGCTGGGCAGCGTTCGGGAAGCTTCGCAATATCTTTACGTCCAAAATACCGCAGTCCCTCAAGACTAAAGTCTTTGACCAGTGTGTGTTGCCAGTGATGACATATGGATCCGAGACATGGTCGCTTACTATGGGCCTTATAAGAAGGCTCAAAGTCACCCAAAGGGCGATGGAGCGTGCTATGCTTGGTGTTTCCCTACGTGATCGAATCAGAAATGAGGAGATACGTAGGAGAACTAAAGTTACCGACATAGCTCTCAGAATCGCTAGACTTAAGTGGCAGTGGGCAGGGCACATAGCTCGTAGAACAGATGGCCGTTGGGGCAGTAAAGTTCTCGAATGGCGACCGCGCACCGGAAGGCGCAGTGTGGGCAGGCCCCCGACTCGGTGGACCGACGACCTGGTAAAGGTTGCAGGAAGCCGCTGGATGCGAGCCGCACAGGACCGGTCGGTGTGGAAATCCTTGGGGGAGGCCTTTGTCCAGCAGTGGACGTCTTTCGGCTGATAGATAGTCTCCAAAAGCCGTGACGAATGCGAGCCTTCACGGTAGACAGCTGATTTGAGCCCGAAATTAGCCAGGAATCAGTCATAGCGAAGGAAAATCTTTGAGGTCTACACAAAATTAAATCGATGAATTACATTTTTAAGAAATTTAAAAAAAAAAACTTGTATTTGTATACGTAGCTCCCTTGGAAGTGTGTTGGTACTTAATTAGCTTCGGTGTTTGATGAAAATATTTTTTGTTTGCTTAAAAAATTTCATAAGAGCGCAACACGTTAGTACTTCTTTTTCTTATCGCGTGGCACAATATAACCAAGCTACCACATCATTGGTTAGACGGCCGTTGCCCTGAAGGTAACAAAAACTGATCCGTATCTTACATCTTTTTAAATACATGGTCAGTTGTCATTCGATGAAACCAGCAAATAGTAGACACAGACTTATAAAACTAAACAACTTCCTCAAAGGAACCTATAAAATTAGAGCAAAACAATGACTTTTCATGCAAAGTTCTCAAATTCCTTGTGCTAATACCTAAATAATAATTTTATTTGTATGCTCGCTGACATCGCTATTTTTTAAATTTTAATTAAGCTTGTCGTCACTGTCGTTTCTTCCCGGAAATCCGTTTTATTTTTGGTAAAATGTTTTATAATTTAAATGCATAGCTTTAAAAATTCCACAGTCAACAAGTCGCAAGGACTCTTATAAACAAAGAAATGCGACTGTTCAAAGTGTAACTGGAGTGACGTTGTCACGGGCCAGACTCAAGTGCCTCCTATTGCAGTCTTTGAAGACCGAATCGAGGGACTAACGTTTCTTAAAAAAATAAAACTCAAAAGCTCTACAGTTTTAATATCGAAACTCATTAATGCATAGAATTTGTATTCACATAGTAGTCCTACCTAACTATAAAATTCTAAATAATATGAACAAGAAAAATTACAGTTTTTCAAACCGAGATAACTTTTATGTAACGAAGGTACGTTTAAATAGTTTGGAATTTGTAAATTTCCGATTTTTTGGATTAACAAGATAAGGTATTTAGCACAGCTTTGCACCCCTCTTCCCCAGAGGAGCGACGATATAAAACTTCTTTGGTACTTACAGTTACCATATCAGTTATGGTATACCTACGTCATAGCTTCATATTTATATAAGCTTGCAAACTAATTTCAAAACGTAAAAAAAAACAGTGACGACTTACTGATGGAGGTATATCTCATTAATTTTTATATTACTTTACCTCTTAATATGTATGCACGTTTCATAGAAATCAGTCGGAATAATTTCATACAGTTTGTATGAAATTATTCCGACTGATTTCTATAGTTATTAAGTAGGTTGTTAAGTAGGATGAAGACATGTCCCACAATTTCTCTGTACATCCTTTAACAAAACAAGTAAAAAAGAAAACGGATCATCAATTTAAGCGTAGATTAGCCAAAGGTACTGAAAAGTCTAAGAGAAAGTCTACTACGACAAAAATGTTAGTCTTGACTTTCGATATTGACCGTAGAATAAATCATTTTCGATCTTCTGACTTTAGATATTTTTATAACCGTTTTTTGTACACGTGTTACCTACCCTACTTAATAGCGTTGATTTACCTAAAAGCCATCCCAAGTGGGACCGATCGCTCGTCGAGACTCACTTATGGCATCAAAGGCTTCCTCGAGTTACGTTCTTCAGGTTTGAGTTTCTTTTATTGTTGCAAAGGTAGCCCTCGAATTGAAAGACTAAGCACTTCTTTAACATTGTTATATGTTCCTTCTAGCCACGGAAATACTGCTTATATTACTGCTTAAAAATTATTGGCAAGATAAATACTTACCCGAAACGTCTTAGGTAGGTAGCTATAAAAGAAAAGCTATATTTTTTAAACTTTAATACAATATACAGGGTGTAACAGAAAGGTGTGACAATACTTCAAGGTTGGCTTTTACCCATCAAACTGAAAAACTTTTGTTCTACAACTTTGTTGAAATCCCAAAAAAATTTTTGGACTTTTCATACAAACTTGGTTCGCCAGCTGATCGATTTGTATGAAAAGTCCAAAAAAAATTTGCGATTTGAACAAAGTTGTAGAACAAAAGTTGTTCAGTTTGATGGGTAAAAGCCAACCTTGAAGTATTGTCACACCTTTCTGTTACAACCTGTATAGTACGAAATTCTGTTAATTAACTTAGCCTATTCATTTCAGTACTTAAACTATAATTTTATTTCAGCAGATTGTTATCTAAGTGTAACTTCATTAGTTCAAACCCGTTGATCTCATACATAGAAAATTGCTTAAGAATTTAGTTTCATTCATTTTACATTAAACCCTTGCCATGGTGATTAATTCGCGGAGTAATTGGAGTTATATGTGTAAGTTAGGGTGCGTTTCCACTGAGGTAGAGTGGAGCGGAGACGTGCCGAATTGACCAATCATATACTGCTCGAAATTAAGTGGAGCGGAGATTTTGAGTTATCTGATTGGTTAATTCGGCACGTCTCCGCTCCGCTCCGCTCCAGTGGAAACGCACCCTTAATCTCTCATCATAGAAATAGCGCGTAAATTGATGAGAATAGAGATGGGGCTTCTCAGAAAAAAGTACAGTCAATATCAAAATCAGAGGTGAGTGCGTTGTTAAAATACTACGCACGCAATAAAATACTACTAGTTGTATGGGTAAGTCGCATCGTGATCAGAACGTTGTATATCTTACACGCATATTTAGTTTTAATTTTAGCATTTAAAAAAGTCGTATTTTGTTACCATAATTAGTTGTATTGGAATCATACATAATAGCTCTGGCTAAAAAGTTGTTTATTGTTGAATATACTATAATTTCTGAAATTTTTGTAATTATTTTATGTACTGAATATACTAGTATTAGGTAAACTATAGTGGTTTTATATGTTAGGTACTAGGTCCACACTGTGTAAAAGAATGGTGTAAAAAGTTTTATACGTATGTGTGTCTGTATTTCGGTCTGCAGCTCTCTTTGCGCATTTATGCTTTACTATAGCTATAGGTACTCCTTAGAATCGTTTATCAATCGTTTATCATACTTATCTGTTGTTTAGATAATTTTAGACAGATTTCACGACTTTATCTATCACCTTTTAACTGTCAGGCCCAAGGCTATTTTTGTTAACAACCCATTACGCCCCCACTGCAGGGGCACGGGTCTCTTCCCATAAGTCGGGAAGGTTTAGGCCATACTCCACACACGGGGGCCAAGTCTGGATTGGTGGAGGTTGTGGGGCTAGTGGCCAACCCCAGTGACAGAAGTTTTCAAGCCGCCTATAAGGCCTCTGACATGGCTTAACGACTGCTAGCGATAGCAGCCGGCACCGACGGCTTAACGTGCCTTGCGAAGCACGGAAACGGTCGAGATAAATGCCACTAACAATCATACCCATCTAAGTTATAACGATGTCTGTAGTCAGTTAACCTGCGTGATCGATGCGACCACGTAATCCGCACTGAGCCACGACCGCTTCAAGGCTATTTTAATTTCAGGAAAATTATTATTTAATTATACATTTACCTATGTTCCTTCTTGATCTTGTTTTCATCTTTTTAGTTCACTTTTTACGCAGTCGGTTTTTTATTTATTTATTTATAGTAGGTACTACGTAATAAGCAAAGAACTGCGTTTCTAAATAAGCGGCTATTACTAATAAACTTAATTACTTATGCCTAATATCTACTTACTTATTAAGCCAGAATAATGAGCCAAAGAAAAGAAGATTACCAATAAGCTTTTATTAATTTTCTATATGATTAGTAGGCGTGCATCCGCCGATATTGGTCGCTTTATTTCTGTATACGGCAGCAATTAAGATACAAGCCTCGATATGGCTGCCCAATAGATTTATTATTGTCTCTAACGGCCTATAATTGCCAGCGAGAGTATTATGTAGGATTTGAGGGAAAATATAATGTTACGGATAATGTTTTTCGAGCTTTTGTTATGGACGTTTTTATTGGAGCACTTTCGTGACAGTCACAGTTGTTTTCTACACAAGTGGAACAAATTAAGTACCTACATGATGACAGTTTTTTTTATAGTTTTCAGAGTTTGTTCAGGCTTAACCTGATTATTTTTGTAATCGGATCGTATTAAATTTACAATAATTTACAAAATTTAAATTATGATCAAGAATTCATTTTGTTACACTTACAATAAGTACAAGAATTACTAAAGTTAGACTGCAGCAGATTCGGCCAATGGAGTTGCTTACTTTAATAAAGTGTCTTAATTTACCTATAACAAAAAAAACACTCGCCCCCGATAATAAAACTTCAATGACTCAATAACACTAAACATAGCTACGAAATACCTGGTATCAAGAAAAAAAACCTCATTCAAATCAGTTCCCCTGTTTCAAAACTACGATGCCACAGACCTACATACAAAACCCACATCTGTTATGGCCCATGATTCCATTTCCTTAACCCATTCCGTGGTCTAGTGGCTAGTCCGCTCGCTTTACATCAGTAGGTCGCGGTTTCGATACCAGCATCTTATTTAAGTTACGGAGATAAAATGGTTAGTTCCCCATTGCGTTGGGGAATCTTGGTAAGCCCTTTTCCATCTTTCAGCATCATGCTACCATAAAGTGAGTTAATGCCAAGGGCTTACCAGTTGTAAATAGAAAGCCCCACTGCATTTAATGACATTCCTATTTCTGTCTATACTTTAGGGTTCAGTACTGTGTCGATACAAGAAAATCAGGTGAGTTTCGTGGTTACTTGTACGGAACCCGTGCGAAACCACCGTGACAGCCGTAGCCGTGACAACTCATGAATATGCGGTAACATGTGTCTTAATTTACATGATAGTAGTGCATATGCTCACTGCCAGTATGCGCTGGAACCGCCAATGTATTTTGCTAAACTCGCACTAAATGTCGTTTTACTCTAAAATTATATCTCGCTACACACATTAAAATCCTGGTGTTTGTTTGTGAAAAGGATGATTTAAACTAATGGCAACATGGCTGCCAGACAAGCTGAGCTTAACATTATTTTTTACTATTATTACAAAAAACATTATTGAAATGTAAATTAATTCATTTTGAATTAACTTTAATTATTTATTTATCGTTTTTGAATTTGCCATTTTTATTTTATTAAAAATTTTCAACTATAAGATTCTCCTGAATAGTGTACAAAGAAAAACAAGTCTGTACATCTTCACAATACCACGATTGTCGACGAAGTGCACTGCGCTCATAGTAGTCACTGAAAACTATAGTTATGGGTAATGTTAAAGAAAGAAGGTACTTTCAGCAATCGAGGGCGAGCAGTCTTTCTTTTCTCAGTAATATCAAAGAAAAAACAGTTTTTCATAAAAGTTGAAAAAGTTTTTTAAATAATTTTCCCATTTGCTCACTTTCTTGAGCACTACCATACTTTTTATATACAAAATAATATATTACATTTTTAAAAGGCAAAATATGCCATTTATATATGCTTAAGTTTTTTTTAATCAAATGATAATATACGTATTAATGAAGACACATATTGGCTAAAATCAATATTGACTTTAAATTCAGTTACATTTAAGATTAATGGAAAATTTAAGTATTAATTATAACCAAGTAAATTATGTAGCAAATCATTGATCAATACCTTAAAAAAATCGGACAAGTACAACTTCGACTCGCGCACCGAGGATTCCGTACAAACAAACAATATTGAGAATTTTACCAGCTCATTTCAAGACCATAAACTTTTTTCAGTAATCTATAAGGCCTATTTTCTGTATTTGAGTAGTTTTAATAAGGGGTAAGTTTGCGTCTATTTTCTTTATATTTCATTTAATATGTCATGTGTGTGTGTGTGTGTGTCATCCGTAGTGATATAAGTACCTTTTCAATTTCAGTTTTATGTTTTATCTTTATAGCTTTAAATCACAATATTTATTCACAGAGTTCTTATAACGAGCCGCTTACGTAGGTAATGTCAATTGTCTAGGTCAAACAGCCATAACAGAACAACCTCATAAAAATCCTCGTAAAGACTACAGAAACTTAACATCAATATCGAAATCATATTAAGCCTTTAAAGTATCAGCATCAGAGATTTATTTTCCTACTTGTTTACAATGTGAACAAGAAATGTAAATAATTGGGAAAGGTTTCCACGGAAAAAGGAATTTTTCCAAATTTCGAAGAAAACAATATGATAGTTTCGCTCGCAATAGTAACAGTCCTTTCTAGGATTGTGGATGTGATCCGGAGCCCAGCCATTTTCTTATATTTAAAGAAAAGGAGGAAAATTTCAGGTATTTGTTGTAAGCTGACGCTTTCGCAGTACCTCCCTCTCTCCGGTCGATCGCCTGAGTCACCTCATTATTACTGAGGATTATAGTCTATACTGGTTTCACATCGCGGATTTGTCGTGTTTCTGCAGTATCAAAATTTTATACAGCAAAAACACGACAAATCCGCATAATTATTCTAAATATTGTCATACTTCATTATTATTATTATTTTTTATTTAAATTATTAGGGTTCCGTAGTCAACAAGAACCCTTATAGTTTAGTACAAAAATGGCAAAAAAGAGAATCAATTTGTATGAAATATCCAAGATATTTTTTGCGATTTGAGCAAAGTCGTAGAACAAAAGTTGTTCAGTATGATGAGTAAAAGCTTCAGTTAACGGTTCCTACACCAATTTTGTTACATCCTGTATATATTTTTCATAATTTTAAAATTAAAAGTTATTTAAAAAAAATTATGATTACCTCCTTATCTCCGAAACTACTGACCCTAAAATTAAAAAATTTATATAATGTACTTCATCTATGGTTCTTCATCTATAATATAAATGGTAAATCTTTCAACAACTTATCTTTGCAGGTATTTTTCTCTTAAAAGGGCCAGCGCTGTAAAAACATCTGACGAAAAAACGTCCTTCGCAGTCCTTAGACCTCAGACGGAAAAAGGAATCTTTTAAATTCTTTGGCAGGTATAAAGATTTTAACTCGTAGTCAGCCTAAGTTTGTAAAAAGCCGAGTCCATAAGCCGGCTTTATTAGTTAATTCCCAGGTGGAAAGCACCTGACGTGATGGTGACTCCGATATTAATTTCTGATGGAATGGGTCCTACATAAGTACCTACCTTATAATCCATCGCTGTCTTGAATTTTAATGACCTTATGGTTTTCCTCTTCTGTCACATTCGTGTCCTGCCCATAATTGATGCGGGTTTAGCGAGTGTGATTCATACATAACTATTTTAACTAGCTGGGCTAGGGCTGCCTTTACTCATTCAGATAGTTGTGCGGCGATTTCCAAGCTGTTTCCATTGAAATGTTTCGCCGCGAGCAGTTCTCTAGCAAAAGTTAGACGGTGAAATCGTTTATAATACCTATAAATAATTTGTCATTTGAGATTTCGCTGATCATTGTTAAACTTTGTTTGAGATAGATTAGATTAGATTCATTTATTTCATATTATCAATGTCAACTTACAAAATATACTTATTTAAAAAGATGTCAGAGGATAATATGATCGTCAAAATAAAATAAAGTAATAGTGTCAAACATGAAAAGAAATACAATGTCAATAAATGTCAAATTTAAAATAAAATAAAACAATGTCAATAAAAATATCGAATAATATGTCATTATACAAACATAAAAGACTAAATTAATAATTACATGTCAAATCACATTTGATTTACAAATTGTAAAATAATCATAATTTAAAACTTTTTGTTAATATATTCATCTACCGAGTAGAATTCATTTTCCAACAAAAGATTTCGTAGTTGGCGACCAAACGTTTCGTCACATTCCTCATCTTTGATGACTGCGGGTAGTCGCTCGTACAGTGACGGACCGATTACACGCGGATTCTTGGTGGCGAGAGTAGTTCGTCGCGTTACCGCCTGTAGTCGACCAGTGTTACGGAGTTTTCTACCTCCGGTAGTGCGTCGGTCAAATGTGGAAATGTTGCGACGAACGAACATCAGCAGCTCGTACAGGTATAATGAGTAGAGTGGCATGATACGCAATGATTTAAACTGCTCCCTGCAAGTGTCTCTTGAGCTTTTGTTTAGCAAAATTCTTATTGCTCTTTTTTGCAGGACAAACACTCGATCAGAGTCCGTCGAGTCACCCCATAGGATAATGCCATAGGACATTATTGAATGGAAGTGCGCAAAGTAAGCCTGCTTAAGGATACCGGGAGACACGAGAGGTCGCAGTTTCCTCAAGGCATACGCTGCGCCACTCAGCCTGTCACAAAGTACCTGCACGTGCTTTTTCCAGTTTAGCTTAGAATCTAACGTGAAACCTAGATAGCGACATTCATCGGATAAAGGTACCGGACTGTGTATTTGTAAAGGTGTATGAATCGGTCTACCGCTAAATATAATAACATTCGATTTGGAATTGTTCATTATTAGGCCGTTTGAAGAGAACCACTCCTGTAGCTGCGAAAGAACGCTGTTTATTTTCGTAATGAGTAGCTCATACGTCCGCGCATGCACCACTACGGTAGTATCGTCTGCAAAGAGTACGGGCAGTCCGTCTGTTACAGATGATGGCAGGTCATTTATAAATAGCAAAAACAAGGTATTTCCGAGGGCGGATCCTTGCGGAATACCAATTGTGACGTCACCAGCAGTGGACCTCAACTTTTTTCCTTCTAGGGTGACTTCCACTGTCTGTCGCCTGCGCTGTAGGAAAGACGAAAGAAGGTCATGGGTTTTGTCACCAATACCGTACTTTGCTAGTTTGTCCAATAATAGTTCATTTTGGATTACATCGAACGCTTTACTAAGGTCGCAAAATATACCAGCTGTCTTGCATTTTCCATCAATGTTCGTTATTATCGAGTCTATAACCTGGTGTGCGGCTGTAGTGGTCGACTTTTTTTGTCTATACGCGCATTGTGTTTTTGTCAGCAACTTGTTGCGCTCAAGATGTGACATTATTTCACGCGATATTATAGACTCGATAATTTTCGAAACGTTTGGAACTATTGTAATTGGTCGGTGGCTATCGACATTTGACTTTTCACCTTTGCCTTTGTACACTGGACATACACGAGTACTTTTCAGTACATCCGGATAATGGCCAGTCAATAATATTTCATTTATCAGTAAAACAAGTATATCACATAAAAGTGGCCAAATTGTGCACAATATATTTACAGACACATCGTATATGTCCAGTGTACCAGGCGTACGCAGCATAGACCGAAACACGCGATTCACACTGTCGCGGGAGACTGGTGAAAATGTCAGGGAAGGTATGTCCCCACAGGAGTCTAGGTATTTCTTTAGAAAACTCATGGCTTTTGTACTGTCACTTTGTAAAACGAGGTTTTTAGTGACTGTCAAAAAATGATGGTTAAAACAGTCCGGTATTTTTGTCTTTGCCACATTTAATCCACTTTCTTTCAAATTAATGTCTTGGTATGATCTGGCTTTAGATGTGATTTCTTCCCCAATAACTTGCCAAATCTCTTTAGAGGGGTTTTTGGCGTTGGAAAGTCGCGTGTTTACGTAATTCTTTCGGTCTTTAAGCGTATTTGATTTTATTAAAGCCGCGTAATGACTTACACATTTACCTATTAGTGCGTTATCCGGGTATTGTCGCTTCAGTTCACAATAATCCTCAAACTGTTTGTAATAACTGGCGGACTGCTCACTCAACCACGGCAACTTGGTTTTCTTTTTAATAAGAACATTTTTGAGCGGGAAATGAATATTTATATAATGTGTCAATAATGTAATTAATTTACTTAATTTTGAATCAATGTCAGATAAATTATTATTTATGAATGTCCAATCGTAATTAGTAATGTCAATATAAAAATTATGAATCGATTCCTGTGTATATAATCGTTTTTGAATAAAAGAATTACGTGGTGGGTTTGTGTTTGTTGACACTGATCGCAACTCAAACAGCTGGGCGTTGTGGTCGCTGATCGGGGTGTCGACCGGCGAGCTGGTGACGTCACGGTCATCGCGGCTGACTAGCCCGCAGTCGAGCGAGGATGCACAGTCCGGTGTTACACGCGTTGCGTATGCTATAATATTATGCATATTATAGCTACCTAATAGATCATCTAATTGTCGTCTTTGACTATTGTCACTAAGGTAATCCACGTTTAGATCTCCAACCACGATACACCTTTTGTTTTCGTCGTATGTATATGATAGTATGATTGATCGCTTTTAAAATATCTACCTTTAGTATACAGTGTCACAAAATAGGTATAGAGATGTGGCTTCCTCCTATCAGACTGAACAATTTTTGTTCTACAACTTTACTGAAATCTCATTTTTTGGACTCCTCATACAAATAGGTCAACTGCTTTGTCAGTTTTTTTATGGGAAGTCTATTTTATACTGTCACAAATAAGTTAACAGTAAAGTAAACAAAGGGTAAGGGTAAGTAAAGTGAACAGTAAACAAGATAACACATTTTTATTTTATTTTAAGATGAAGACGTCGGAATAAGCTGAATGACCATATAAGCCTTTGCCTCTTCCTTGCTAAAACACAGGAAGGAACTGTGTTCCGGGCGGTAGGAACGACGGAAAGTAAAAAAAAAAAACGATTTAAACAACTATTTAAATAAAAACAATTTGAATGAATGAATAAAAACACTTTGATGTGATACACTTTAAATAAAAACAGGAAAATATAAACATAAACATGAAAAAAGTTATACAGGTAGGCGGTCTTATCGCTAAAGAGCGATCTCTTCTAGACAACCTTTAGGTGAAGGAAATCGCTTAAAAACAAATTTGATTTTGTTTTATTTCTTTCTTTAAAAAAACGCGGGCAAGTGCGAGTCAAGTATTATTCATATTAGGTTCCGTATATAACGTAAAATATATCTAATAATCCGTATGTAAATATTAGTTTTTAAAATGTGTAATCACAACTTAAATATGAATCTGAGTGTCCAGTATTTGTTGTTTAAATACAGTATATGGTATACGTAATATTTTGTATAATACTATATAATGTATGCATAAATTCCTTACTAGTGTATTCATTGAGATAGACAGTAATGACATGGCGGCAAGGCTACCTTTGTATTGTTTTTTTATAAGATAATATATTAAAATACTGTATTTCCGTATGTCTGGTGTGCACACCAAAACATTTACTTAAAAATTATTTCAAACTAAATAATATTAACGGGCCTTTTACCATTATTATATACCACGTATGATTTTCGAGTGAATTTTGCAAGCATTACTGGAATCTACTGAAAATGCATTAAGTATTGAAATCGAACTTTTTAAATTGAAACGCCGCCTTTATTTGCAGGAGCCTCGTAGCGAAACTACGTTTTAGTTAAATAGATTGTTTAAGCCACCTACTCGTATGTAACCTTTTATTAATTAAATGCATCAAAGGATAAAAAAGACCTACCCAACGGTCGTAAGCGATACTGGCCTCAGTTTATTAATTTTTAAAGATAATAATATTTGTACTCTATCTGATGAGCTCAAATGAAACTCAAAAACCAGGGTAAAAAAATATATATTTCTTATTTTGTCTATACCTATGGGTACAACCCCACTGAAAGTGATTTAATTGAATTTTTGATTGAAAAATCTGTATTGGGTTAACGTCTTACACAAAACGCCTATTTTTAAGGCCTGTGACTTATTCCGTTTACGAACTAAATACCTGTGACATACGCATAGACAGCAAAGTGATAAGTTGATAACAACTGGGTTTCACATTGCCCTTACAGAACCCTAAAAAGAATTCAACTGTCATAATAGCTACATAAAATAATATCTAACTCAGTCAAGTATACTTTTGATGTAATTTATTATTTATTTATAGGTAGGTATTTCATTTAATAAAGATATTCTTCATTAAAGCAAAAATATGCAAGGAATTTCGTATTAAATTGTTTCTCGTAAAAAATATATGTATTTTTTCTTTTAGTACGGGTTGTATATATTTATTCTATAAATACAACAATATGATTTAACTAGCTTCCGCCCGCAACTTCGTATGCGTGGACTTCAGAATCGGTTCCAGAGAGAAATAAAATGTTAAGAAGCGCCATCTAGTGACAAAGTAAAAATTTCAGTTTGAAGTCATTCCTCTAGGAACCCTCAAGTTTTTCGAAATAAAAAGTATCCTTTGTTTTAACCGAGTGCTTTATCTACCTACCTACCAAATTTCATCCAAATCCGTTCAGCAGTGGTCTTGGCGTGAAAGTGGAACAAATAAAGAAACAAACATCCATACTTTCGCACAGGCGCGGATCTAGGATTTCGTTCAGGGGGGCGGGGGGGGGGGGGGGGAATATAATAAGTGGCGAGCGTAGCGAGCGCGAAATGTTTCTATTTATTTGCATTTGATAGAAGTTTTCGTACTTCGGTCAGGCTTCGGGGGGGGGGGGGGGCAATTGCACCCATAGCCACCTCCTGGATCCGCGCCTGCTTTCGCATTTATAATATTAGTGAGATGAGATGAGATTTGATGACTTTTTAACTACTTGTTCAGCTCGTCGTGGTCGACTTACTATGGAAATGAGTAGAGTCAAGTTTTTTTTTATTCTGTAATGGTCGTAATGCAGTGCGACTTGCGTCGACGTATATTGATTACGCAGGTGAACTGATGACTGACACGGTCATAATCGGAATGTTTTTGACAGTTACATGTCAGAGGCGTTACAGGAGGCCGCTGCGTGACGGCTTGAATTTTCTGGCACTGGGATGGTCCTCTAGACCCATAACCTGCACTAAAGCGAACTTGGTCCCCTAACTTGCCCAAAGAATGAGAAGCGAACCGGATTCTAGCAGTAGGGTCGATATAGGTAACCCTGTAAAATTTAATGAGGTTATTATAATGTAGCTTCGTTAGTTCCTTTTCTTGGATACAAATTCAGATACACCTAGAGATGGGTTTTTGCCCGGGCAGTTTTGAGTAAATGCCCAATAAACGTCCATTTATGCCCAATTTGTATGGCGCAAATGGACGTTTATTGGGCATTTATTCAAAATGCCCGGGCACAAACCCATCTATAGATACACCTCATTTGTTTAAAACAATTCACTATTATTTATATACGAAGTAGTAACATTTATGTGTGTACAATAAAGAGTATATCAATCTATCAATCAATTTATATACATGCCCAAGGTACTTCATAAACCTTCCTGTAAGCTTTGCCGTAGTCGGGTAAAAATGAATCCTTATGCGTGAGACATATAACAAAAGTTCCAGGCACACCTACTTACCCATATTAAATTTTGCGAACACGAGCGAAAACATTTTATTTACTTAGCTGTTTCAACTATAATATTTGGATTCCAAGGTATCCAATATAAGCTGGAAACATCCTTGGTCCTCTATAAATAAAAGGTAGGTAACTGTCTAACAACGAGGCCGGTTTATCTGGGGATCTGCTGGTTCGGGCTTTGTGCGGAGCCGGCCGAGTCTCCAACTCACTAAGCAGATTGACGGAGACGTGACGAGAATGGAAATAAGTGATGGTAATAATTATAATCTTATGATTTAATGCAATAAAACATTTATTGTTTATTTAGTGTAATTTCTGAGCGTTATTAATAGGATACAGTTATTGTCCCTGGGTCCACTGCAGGGGAAAGGGTCTCCTCCCATACATCGGGCAGGTTAGGCCATACTCCACAGACGTGGGGGGCAAGTCCGGATTGATGGAGGTTGTGGGGAGACAGATTTATATTTTATACGTCATTTTATTTGACTCCTTTCTAAAAAGAAACTAATCTAAAACTAGTCACACGTTCAATCTTATTACTAAATCTTTGAACTGAATAGACAAATCTAATAATCTTACAAATAGTACAAGTACAAGCAAAACTGGAAATTGAGTTTATAAAAAAACATATTATTAAATTCTACCATATCGTGCAGTCATCAAAAGTTTTTACAGTATTCTAAAAACATGGTTTTCGTATGCTTTGCATTCGATACCTTCTATCCCAAAAAAAAAAATTGGTATGCAGATTCTCGTTTTCAGGTTAAACATATTTTACGCAAACGAAATCCCGAATAATTAAATAAAAGCCTTTGTACTTGATACAAATAATACATTTAAACTCCTAATTGTAACCGTACAATAACGATAATAGGCAGCTAAGGTAAACTTCTTGACATAATACAACTCCTCGGAGTTGCGGTGTGACAAGCCGCTTAATCCGTGTTCAAGCCATTTATGAGTGTGCCAACTGTTTGGGTACACAGTAGTTTGTGCAAATGTTTGCTCGCTCTGTTTAAGGATATTAAAATTGTGTTCCGTGTCGCAAACAATCCGGACCCTCGTCACACGCGGTCTCATGTGCACACCACACAATAGGCATCCGTAAATATTCTGTTTACATCGTAAATAATGGTTTTTAAGATCTACATACCTAAATAGCTCAAGGGAAAGAGACACAAACTTTAAAAGTTAGGGCACTATATTGAAGATTTGAACGTCGAGAAATAAAGATTTCTATTTAATTACAAAAGCTCGATATCTAGAATTTATAATATAGTTTAAGAAGGATCCAATATATGTAAATGTAAGTGCAGAATTACGATCTGAAAAGCTTTACTTGATACATTTTACCTTCAAATACAAGAACACTATATTTTATTTGAAAAGTGTACACTTTATTTTTACGCACTATCTTCATCAGCAATAAATGATACGAGAACGCAGTCAATGTTTTACCTTGCGTTTGCCTCGCTCGTTTTATTATTTTTAACGTTTTTTTATTTAAGTAGATGCTTTATACATTATTTTGAATCGACAGTTTTTTTCTACTTAGTACCTACTTACAAAGTCCCTACCACGCAGAACTTGTACACTCAACGTTTTGGGAAGTGTTTAATTCCTGATCTCAAATTTCCGTCTGTGCGGGGGTGCTGCAAAAAATAATAGTTTATGTCGCAGCAAGTAGTTAAGATAACAAATTTCGCACACTCTTCACTCGGGCTATTTATTAACCGTTAAACGGAGAGACTAAAAAAATGATTGCTAGACGATTGTGTCAGATCTCACGTAATATTTTAATGGTGATAAAAAGTAAAAAATAATTTGAATAGCATTTTTTTATAAGAACCACTTTAAATGCAATCGACGATGTTTATGTAAATGTTCTTTCGAAGTTGACATGCCTTATATGATACTCCTGACCTGTAAAAGTTTTCTGAAGACATCAAGGATCCACCCCGGAAGCCGCTCCTAAAGAATTAATCAAACATACATGCAATAAACTCTACATCAAACCTACATCTTAATTATTTCAGACCTTAAATATTAAATTAATGGTGTCATAAATAAACTCACTTAAGGTACTGTGATTTGTGTTGAGGGTTATATTGATATACTCAATTATTTACAAAACACCACCCCTTAGCACAATTTTTTGGGACTGTCGCATAAAAAACTACGATAGATAGAAAGTGTAAAAAATATTGTGGTTAAATCTGTAATTTATAATTAGTCCTTTACAACTTACATATTTTTAACTTCTTAAATAGTTTTAAAGTCACGATTCAGTCCTCGTCGGTAACAGTTGAAACGTTTTAAATTATACTTAGGAGCACTCTGTACATAATTATTTAAAACTGAAGCCCAGTCTAGGTATTTATTTTTAATATGAACGCATTTTTGTTTTATTTAAAATAGATAGAAATAACCAATGTTGGTACCACATAGATACGATAGAATATGATAAATTGAAACAAACTGGGCAAATATGATATGATTCATGTATAGAATAGTAAAAGTTAAAGAGTCTTCTTACAACTGTTAATAGATTACAGTTAAGGCGCTCTTATACCAAAATGACTTCTTTGAAAAGTAATACTTATATTTGACTATATTTCCTGCGGCCGTACGACATCTGAAACACGATTTAACAATTTCGGCTCGATATAGAAATATCCAAAGGTGAGTATAAAAAGTTCCCAGTATATCAAAAGGAAAAATCGAAAATTTTATAACAATATTGGTTTCAACTATATGAAGGAAACTACGCCATTAGTTTGAACACTTTCATTCAGAAAAATATGCAAAATATCCTAAAACGTACATAATTCGCGCGGCGCATGTGGGTGGGACTTGCGTTTATTACTAAGTCATAGGTAATCGGATTTCAGAAAAAAGGTTTTTTAAGATCTACCTGTTAAAAACTAAATACTTAGTTTTTGGTCTCTTTAGAATCTAACCAGTAAAAACTTTTTTACTAACTACAGACAGACGGACGCGGTTAAGTACTTTAGTTTGAGATTTATGAAGAGGTCCCTCTCAGAATTAATAAGAAGGTGGATACCCTCTAACTAAAGATTAAGTTGCTTTTAAACAAAAGCTGTTCTAATTAAAAAAGTTTGAGGACCAATGGTAACGGAAATCTTAATTATTTTTTTTATTTGTTGATTTATTTTGACTTTTTACATTTCTGGTAAATATATTCTGCAAATACGAAAGGCTAAGAATATTTTCAAAGAAAAGTCTCAGTTTAAGAAATTTGTATCCATCCTAGTCATGTTTATTTTTGATTGTCTTATAACGTGGAAGTCGCAATATTAGCATAAAATTGTATTTTCGTGAACATAATTTTGTTTTCGAAAACAATTAATGAAAATTTCCAACTACGTAGATACTACGAAAGATGAAACCAACCGTTGCGTAACTAGACCTGTGTTAGTCTCCAAAATAAGTGCTGAAAAGTTCGTAACATTAATATTTTGTTATTAATTAACTATCCCATGTTAAATAAATTGAACGAAACCTAAATAAAATAAGTGGCCCTTATTTTCTTTTGAACAGTATATTTATTTTATTATTTAATGAAATTTCACTTGCCTTAGTGAGGCCTGTCTGTCACTGCGTAACGAGATAAGCCTGCCCACTCACTCACAGTGCGGGCTGAGAACCTAATCTCTTAGACGTTTACGTTGTGGTAGTAAAATTCCTTTACACCTGCCTATCATAGCAGCTGTCCTCTCCCTAGTACCGGAAAGCCTGGCGTAGAAAAGCCTAGCCGTCCCGGCGAAGTAGCGAGTTTCTTCGGCCGTTAGAGTAGCTATCCAGGCATTTTTATGATTCCATGCATATTTCAGTGCTTGTTGAAGGGAAAGTTTATCATCTTCATAGTCCTACTTACATCGAATTTGTTATACCTTGTGTGTAAAATAAATTACTACTTTGAATTATACTGCTGTATAAGTGTTGCTACATTACACAGACCTTTTCATCAAAACTTAAACTAGCAGTAGATTTGTTTTTAAAGGAAAGGCAAGCAATAAGAAGCGGATTGATTTATGAGGAAAAGTTTTATTTACTTGCCTTTATGTTAATTTTGCCCAGAATAAACGATACTACTGTTCACTGTAATCGTCAGAATAATTTTTGCGTTTTATATTTTTTTAAGTTTTTGTTGTATCTAAGCCAGCTATCTCAGCTTTATTGCCGCGAATTCCTTTGAAGTAGATTTTTTTTTGTTCAGTTGTATTATTCAACCATCGCTCTATGCGAGCCTCTTTTAACAGAATCAAATTTATTAAGCGCCGAGACAAAGCGTAAGGATCAAGTCAGGATTTCTGCGATGGATGAAACAATGAATGGATGCGGATGATCTGACAACCCTTTTCAAAAAAAAGTTCCTTCAGATGAAGGTTCATTACTTCAAGGACTTTAAAATATTTCTCTCTTTCCTCATTAAAATGTCTGGTATTTAAATATCCTCTCAAATTATTTTTTTTAAGTTACATAATCAACATAATTTTGCTTAGATTTTTACTTATAATTTGTTCCAGGAAATTGTTTTTATTTTTGCAAAAAGATATTACATCAAACAGTTTAATAACCCGGTCTTAGTCGGGTAAAAAGAACTAAATATTTTGAATCTCGATTTTGTGAAAAAAATAATGTGCTACTTTACACATTTCTTTAAATCATATTTTTTTCTATCAGCTTCTTCTTATCTTATAAGAGTTATATTCTAAATTATTAACTTCTACCTAAAAGAAAGCCTATACACAATAACATAAACGATTCAATTTAAAAGAGCAAACTACGCGCTAAAATTGATGTATGGCGGTCTGTGGCGGAAGACATAAATAAGGCTCTCAAGGGCTCACTAATATTACTTACGTAGATTTACTTATATGACGCCGGAGCCAAAAGTCTAGAGTACGTTTAGCTAGCTACCAAGTTATTATCCGACTACGGCAACAGGAAGGTATGTAACTTTGTGTACTCGCATTCACTTAAATACTGAAACGATTTAAACAAATAAGGTCTCCATGAATTTGTATTTTGACCCACAAAAAAAATCTAGGTTAGTTCACAAGAAACAAGATTTGAATTAAAACAACAAAAAATAAAAAAACAAACCTGCAAATAAAAAATATAGAAAGTAAATTATTATTTTAAATATAATATCTCAGTCTCTCAGATTAAAAATTTGCTTTATATCTGTGTTGTACCTATATCATAAAAATCTTCGACAACTATACTTTATAGAAGTCAGATCTGGTTTATTACTTTCAAGCGAAGAAGCAGCAAGGAAATATACCATTTCTTTAATGTCTAAACTCGCACGTGTGCAAGAAATTTCATGTGCGAGATGCCTACCATCCCGGAAATATTATCATAGCAAAAAAATGAAGATGAGATCTAAATTGGGATGGAATGTCATGCACTAATAAAGCCCGATAAAAATCTTAACAATTAAAAATGTCAGAGGATGTGATGGTGGGTGTCCTGCACTTTAGCACCTAGACAACTGGCTGGATTTGAATTGTTTGTTAGGGCAATATTTTTTTGTATCTCCAGCAGTTTTAATTTTGCTTATTTATTTCGGGTTGCCACCACAATAAAAATAAAATACATTAAAAAAAAGTTTTGTGTGCGTTGGTGTGTGTCATGTGCTCTAGCACCTAGACAACTGGCTGGATTTGAATTTTTGCTAGGGCTTTTTTTTAATATCTCGAGCAGTTATTTCGGATTGCCGCCACAGAAAAAATAAACACAAATCTTTATTTAAAAAAATCTAACGATGTTAATAAAACTTTGTGTAGAACACTTTATTTTGATCCTTTACACTAAAATATTAGGTTACTACGTAATAAATCTGATTGATGTAAGTCGCACACGAACCGAAATTCTTCTTTATACTCAAGAATGGCTCTAATGATTCTCTAAATATTTGTGCATTATTACAACTACATACAGTATAGTAATACAACGTAGTTCATTATTCCAGGAAAATATCAAAATAAGGTTGTGGATGGTGACGGTTCGCGAGAAAGTATATATACGCAGCGTGGCTGTATAATTTATTTTTAGGACTTAGTTATAAAATTACAAAAGCCTACGCAATGCAGACTGACGACGACTGATAAAGAGAAGCCTATAAAAACCTCGTAAAATTAAAATGGTTGACCAATTATTTACATTTGAAGAGAGTCCTCTGTTTTGCAAACAGGCGTTATATTATTTGGGTGACTTGGTTCAGTTTCATGTACAGAAGCGTGAAATATACGCATATCTTTTATTTTAGTTAAATAAGGTATCCTTTTAAACGCCCTCTAAGAGCAAACCCAGATACCGGTAACTAGATCAGTATGTGTGGTTAGGTTAATTTGAAATCCAATCTTCCAGCACGGCGGGCCTGCAAACAGACCAGGTCTGGACAAACAGATAGCCTGCAGTAGCTACCGAAGTGACGATCGATTACAATCCAATTCTCCAGGTATCGATTTTTCTACCTCTGGTCACGAACCGTGCAGTATAGCTAGTTAGGTCCAAATGAAACACATTGAAGGAGGATTTTTGGTAATCCCGCGTTCATTTCCGTCATCTGGTAAAATTATGCTTTTGCTCAATAGGTTTTTCCCAAAATGACGACAATTTCATATAGGCATACGTAAAACTGAACATGTTAATTCCATTATAATCTATTTATTTTAATTATCTTAAAATTTTAGTTACTATTACTACCACTACTGAAATACTCATTGAAACAAAACTTTGATCCAGAACTCGACAACTCTACAAACAAAATTACCCAAACAGCCGATCAATTTGTATGAAGAATCCAACGAAAAAATTGCGGTTTTACAACAGAATGCAAAAACTATTCACTGCGAAGAATAGAAGCCTGCAGCTAACCGGTGTTGCTTGGGGACTTCTGTTATTTAAATAATACAGGGTGTTAAAAAAGTGCGTTTGAAATTTTAAGGGGTTACTCAGAAGCAAGTATAGAATGCAGGAAAAATATTGAAAAAATTCGCTCTTCAATTTTTTTTGCAGTTTTTCATACAAATTCTCGAGTCACTATTTAGATTTAGTATGAGAATCTGAAAAAAATAATTGAAGAACGGATTTTTTCAATATTTTTCCTCGGTTCTGTACTTGATTCTGAGTAACCCCTTAAAATTTCAAACGCACTTTTTTTAACACCCTGTATATTTTGATCTCGAGAGTCTCTGAAGTCTTACGTGCGTTTTATGCTGCCTATCAAAGCAGTGGGCGAGCTGTGAGGTGCATTGATAACGGGTATTGCTACTCAATTCGATCTACAAGCCAGCCGTGGAGTAAGTCTGTCCCGGCTATCTAAGTAAGTAATAAAAGAACGGCACAGACTACCAAGTCCAAAAGTCAATAAGTAATTCACTCGGTATGTCGGAAGTATGCGTGATTATGAAACACAAACTTTTTAAGAACTCTTCCCTGTTTTGTCTCTTTTTTAGGTTCATTTCTTACTGACAGACCAACTTACGGATCCAATAAATACGCCTTTTAATAATAATATAATACTCTCTTATTGAAGTTAATTAATTGTGTAGACAACAATATAAATATTCGTCTATGATATTATTTATCTTTAAAAGAAGCGGTACATGTGGTGGTTGAGAAGTATTAGTAATGTAAAATATATTGTTATATGAGTATTATAATATACTAGCTTTCGCCCGCGACTTCATCTGCGTAGACTTCAGAATTGGGTCCAGATAGAAGTAAAATGTTAAGGCATATAATTTTCAGTTTTGAGCCATTACTCCGGAAACCCTCAAATTTTCCGGGATAAAAAGTACCCTATGTATTAGCCGAGTGCTTCATCTATCTACCTACCAAATTTCATCCAAATCCGTTCTGTACTTTTGGTGTGAAAGTGGAACAAACAAACAAACATCCATACTTTCGCATTTATAATATGTAATTTAATGTATTAGTGAATGATGAAGTGATGATAGTGAGATAGGGACATATTAATCTCTTAAGGAAACAGGAAATACTCTTATACAATGTGTACAAGACGATCGAATATTTGAGTCTTTATTGGTAATCTGTCAACCTTTTGCCAGCTTTTATCCATTCAGTTAGGATTGATGGTATTTTTTGTGTGCTGAAATTTTTATCTTATTTAAATCTTAACCTTCTGCGCTTGAATCCTTGCTTAAAGTTTATTTTTCCCTTTTCTCATTTTTCTAACTTGTAACCTTCATCATTGCGCAATATATAGTAAGTACCTAGACTATTCACATGATTGCTTTAAGGAAACATCTTGTTGATAGTTTTAGCTTTTATGTAACTTTGATAATATATCACAGTTTTCTCCATATTTCGGACATTTTATCGTGAAATCAAGTCCAAAGACCGCGGAGTTAATGGACTAGAGGCTAACCTAGCCTCACTTATAGACGAAAGCACTCAATGCCTACACAAAGCCAGTTGAGAGGTCACTCTTGGTGATAGTATCTCACATTAAGAGCATTTACACCTTCCTACCTGCAACTAGTCGAGTTAGATCCAGAAAATTGTCGTAAACGTACTATGTCGACATAAAATATAAACGCAAAGATAAGTTAAAAATGATGACTCGATTTTCAAACTTTGTATGGGAAGTGAACATTTAACTGTTCAGCTTGTATTGATTTCTTGAGAAAAGTTATTCAGTTTTATGAGTAGGATCTACAGATTGTCTGGAGAACAGCAGCTGTAAATCTGTAATGAAACGCAGATGGTAATCTCGAATCAATGAATGCATGAAGACCACCAACCATTTCTTCTTATCGTGTGTATAACTTCGATTACGCGATTTATCTGATTTAGTTAATGATATTATTTTTATGAAAAAACGAATCACATGATCTTATCATTGCAAATACATATATGAACGGCATAATTTATTTTAAACTGAACTGGCCTTTTTGTAAACTTAACAAAACTTTCATATAACGCACATAGGTATTGGGAAAAAGTTTCAATGTATTTTGTATGGATATTAAAAATTTCCTTTGATTTACGTGCATCATTAACGTCAAAACTCCCAGACTGGAAACGCCTGAATCGACTTCTGCTACTGTTACTGACAACAAAGTAGACTCGTATATAGCCTATTTTTTCTAAAGCTTGAACGGCATATTATTTCTTAAAAATTTCAAAATATACCGAATTTCCTCCATGTTTTGACTTATCTAATCCATGTAAAAAAAAAACAACTGCAAAAAATTGCTTCTCTAGGTATCAAAATCAGCCACATATAAAATAGTACAAGCAATGAATTTGATGGCAACTTTACACCTACAAAATGCGGAAAGAGTTTCTCCCCGACCTATGGTCTAATAAACTAATTTAACATAGTAATAACAAAACAAAACCCAGCATCCACTAGCTGCCATTACTCCGCACATCTCTTGAAGACGTCACTTTCTTACTATACGACTTGTAATATTACGGGATATACATATACAATATATAAATGTACGTTTTAATAAATTCTACCTCCCCCTTTACCTTGAACATAAATTAAAACGAAACGACATGAATGCTAATGTCGTTTTCTAGTTCACTTCGTGTCCTTTCAGAAGCAAATTTGTTTTAAACGACATCAACATTCCGATTTGTTTTCTGATTTACGTCCTACGTTTTACAGTCCGTCGTCATTTAGTCTTTTTTCGAGTGTTTATTTTTAACACAATTCTCCATGAACAAAACTGCTCGCGTATCCTATAATTATTTCGAAAGTTGTTAACTTAATTCCAACATTAATTCACGTAACCCAGTTTTATGTATAAAATTGTGCTTAATAGCATTGTGTGTATTTGAATAACGAGTTTTGCGATCGACGTTAAAACTCAAGTTTGTCATGAAAATGTAAACAATTGGATTAAAACTAAGTAGACGTACAAAGATTTTTTTTAGTTCACTTATTAATCTATGATGCTTTAGGGAGACCACTAATCTAATAGATATTAGGAGTCACATCAAATCCTATTCGTCTCCTAGTCAAATGTTTGTAGATACTCGAGATAAGATATTATTATTATTAAATACCCACCTGTTCAGTGAACTGAACTGTACAACTGAACTAGTGGGTACAAAGGGGTTACAAACCATATATTTACTGGTAGTACTTACAAACATTTGACTCTAAAAGGAATATACTGAAAAAGTGGTAACACAATTTATCTATAACTAACCTAACAGAGAAAACATTATCACTGAACGATTATTGCTTGGATACCGAAAACCGATAACGGATAAAAATTCAATAAGAGTCAATAAAGCACTCTTCTGAAACAACAATTTCCACTTTGTAACGGGCGGTGTTAAAGATGTTACGGTGTCTGTCCGCTTATATTTTATGTCAAACGTTCAGAGCTCCGCACGTCGCGTCGGTGTCGTCTACGGAAACGGTGTACGAATACAGGGAACAAATGTTGGTAAAACATTCTCTTGGCATCTTACCGAAATATCCAGAAAATAACTCTTCTAAGGTTGTTTATAGAAAAGTTGGTGTATGAGGAAAAATGGATGAAAAGAAAACTACACAAGAATCAGGAAATCAAAGTATTGATTGACAGTTACAGTAAGTACAACATAAAGGGCTAAAAGTTCGAATAGCAAAACCGATAACATTCACTTTGTTAAGAACAGCGAAGCCCTCGTCTACGACCAAACGGAATCAATCACACGAAACGCTTTGTTCCATCCAGTCCCAGTAATTAGATCCCTCTCTAATTACACTTCACTGTCACGAAAATACTCCTCACGGATTATGGCTTCAAATTTATTAAGTCAAGAAACAATATAGCAGGAGTAGCGCGGTTCGGGCGTTCAGCAAATTGGTTAATAAATTTTGGCGGCTGTGTGAGCCCGTCGCCGGCAGATGGCGCTTGAAATACGACAGGTATTTAGCGTGTTGCAACACCGTCAGCCGACTTTTAATTTTATGCTTTACGAGCAATTTTTGTATCAATTTTCCCTCGTCGTACTGAACATAATTCACCGGGCGCTTTCAGCGGAATTTCAGAGGCCGAAGCGATGCCAGACAGCATTGTCGCGAAGCAGAATAAATTAAACACATACTAGCTGGTATCCGCGACATCACCCGGTTGGAACTTGGGGTGCCCTTAAAAACTTTTTCGTTTTCTTTCCTACTTGCCTGAGATTAGATTAATACAATATTATTACTTTCAATAATATTCCATGCACAGTCTCGACTTTGTTGCAATTTTATTATATGTATGTACAGAGATGCTGAAATGTGAAATAGATCGTGTCTGTTATGGAGCTACCTCTTTTGAGAGAAACTTTGCAGTTTCCAGCAACTATTTAGGTATATAATATCACTTGCACCTTCCTCCAAATACTACTCATGACAACAAAACAACGTAAAAACTACCAAAAAATCGGCAACAGGAAAATCTTTTTTCACAAAGTCTCAGAAAGCTTTATTAAAATCAAGTTAATCCTGCTAGAAAATGAATATATCAGTATTCAAAGGCAGGTACGGTAATCCGTAAACAAAGTGAAACAGTATATTTCTTATATGAAATGCAAAATTCAGCAAGAGAACTCCTCAGGGATTACTTGCTGTGTTTTATACCAGATGGTTGTACTGCATGGTGTACGGCTAAGAAGCGGAAACTGTAACATTTATTCAAAAATTTACATAAAGCTAAAATAAATGTTGCGTATGCAATGCTCTTAACCAGGGTTCGGAAACCGGTTTTTTGAAAATACCGGTTTCGGTCATTGACCCCTATATCGAAATAATTTCGGTTAAGGTTTCGTTCAGGTTTCGGTTACCGGTATATTTAACCGGTTTAACCAAAACCGATATTTTTTCGTTCGAACGGAATTAATCGGTTAATTTGAAGAATATGCGACTTTGTAGGCATGTTTGCCGCGTGCAATCAATTGAAAGCGTGCGAGAAAGTGAGCAGAAGACTCGGGCAGTGGCACCCGCGCGACGCGCCTGTACTTGACTAAGTTTGGTTTTAACCGGTTAATTTAGTTCTTATTTCGGTTAGAAAACCGCTTCCTGATTAACCGATATTTTATTCAAATTTACCGGTTAAGCTGGAAACCGGTTTTAACCTGAACGGAATTTTTAACCGAAATTCGAACGAAATTAACCGGTATTTGTTAACCGGTTCCGAACCTTGCTCTTAACGTATACCTACTTTACAAATGGGAACTGTTCGGTTCGGAATACTTTGGAGTGCACTACAACAATTCCTTGTTCGACCCATTTGAATCTGAAAGCTTGAATTTGTTGATTGTTCCATATTTCAACGATACTCAAGCAAGTTTAAAAACAAAACGTAGGGAGAGGCAGCGCTTTCTCGTTGAACCATGATCACTATATTAAGTTACCAATATGTGTGTACGTATGTATGTGTCGCAGTAAGATGGTTAAAGCCATGATATAGTTATATCTCTAGTGATATAATTATATACCGTAACATAGTTATACATAAGATGTTTATCTATCTTACTACAAACGAGCAGACGGATCACCTTAAGCGATTACCGCCGCCCATAGACACCCGCAACACCAAAGGAGTTACAAGTGCGTTGCCGGCCTTTGAAATGGGAGTACGCCCTTTTCTTGAAGGCTTGAATGTCGTATCGGTCCGGAAATACCACAAGCGACAATTCATTCCACATGATATAACTATGATACGGTAATTCAGTATTAATATAATTATATCACTAGATTAGTCTAGTGAAATAGTTGTCGAAGCAGGCGAGGTGCAGAGTGCGAGTTGAAGGAAGATTATACTACTTGATTAGGTACTTCTTTATTATGTAGAAGATTTTAATAATTTCCTTACTTTTTACCGTCATAATTTGTTGATGCTATGCTCAAATATAAAAACACATTGTTTTTATTAATGTTTATTGTCGAGGAGGACTGCCTTTTGCATAGTCGTAATTATCGGTCTGCCTCGAAGTCCCAACCGTCTAAGGTTACGGTCCAGGTTATCGGGGATCAAACCATTAACGGACAGGACTACAGGAATGATTTCAGTGGATTGCACCTGCCACACATCCGTAACCTCGTGCGCCAGATTAAGGTACCGCAACCTCATGTCGGCATCAGCTTGCACGAGGTTTTCGTCGTGTGGAATAATGATATCCGCCAAAAACACCCTTGACTGCACCCGATCCATCAACACAATATCAGGTCCACAACCACAACCGCCGAGCTATGAAGCCATACTTTAGAGCGATCTCTTGATGCAGGATCCTGGCTGCTTGGTTATGTCTGTGCAGATACTCTGTGTTACAAAGAACCTAGCAACCGGAGGTTATATGGCGTAGGGTCTCGCCTGGCTGACGGCACAGCCGACATACGTCCAAGGTACCGTCTTTCATTATGAACCTCCTGTAGTAGTTCGTCTTTATAACCTGATCCTGTATTGCACAGACAAAACCCTCGATCTCCGCAAAGAGGTCTCCGAAGCGCAACCAGTGCACGGAAGCCTTCTGATCTACGAAGGATCTCTAGAAAACCTTAAATAACCTTCCGTGCAGCTCTTTCTCTTTCCAAATGTCTTCCCGCTCAAGAGTGCTAAGTACAGCCGGCGCTTGCCAGTTCTCTTGGGCCATGGACAAAGGGGTCAGTCCCTTATCACATGCTATGACAACTCTATGCAAATCACTATCGACTTTCGCCAGGAAATAACATCGGAGGCTGCATATTTCACGGTTGTGCATTTGTTTCGTACTAAGAAGGCCACGACCGCCATTCTTCCGCGGAATATACAGCCTCATAACTGACGACCTCAGATGATGCATCCTGTGGAGTGTCATAGTAGTGCGGACCTTCCGATCCAGGGCATCCAATTCAGTCTGTATCCATCTGAGTATACGGAAGGTGTTCAGAAGAACGGGGATGACCCAAGCATTGATTGCACGTATCTTGTTAACGCCGGACAAATAGCTTTCCAAAACTTTTGTCAGACGCTCCCAAAATACGTCACACACTGCCTGTTTCACCTCCGTCCCGTTCACACCAATGCTCTACACCATACCCAGATACCGGTATGTCTCAGTCTCAGAGAGGGTACGAATGTTCATGGAGTCATTATCGACTCCATTCGAATGCACCACCCTACCTCTCTCTACATGAAGGATCGCACACTTAGCCACCCCTAGCTCCATGTTGATGGAGCTACTGAAATTGCAAGTAATTCTCAACAGCTCCTCCAACCGTGTTGCATTTGGAGCGAACAGCTTGAGATCATCCATATACAAAAGGTGGGTAATGCGTAAGCCCCCTCTCTGAAACTGAAATCCCGTCCCTGATTTCTCGAGCAAAAAGCTGAGTGGATTGAGAGACAGCTAAAACCAAAGTGGACTCAGACAGTCGCCCTAGAATATACGCCTCTTTATCCAAATTCGGTCTTCCGCATTTAACAGCCGCTGACCATGGAGATTAAGGATCGTACTCCATTGCTCCATACAGGTACCGAGGAATTCCCGAACTTTACTATCAATCTTGTACAGCTCAAGAACTCTCTTTAACCATGAACGAGGAACCGAGTCAAAAGCCTTCTTGTAATCTATCCAGGCAGCGGAAAAATTGCGTCAATTGCAGTTCACCAATTTGCCCATGACCGCGTCAATCAGGAGCAGCTCCTACGTACCGCGACTCCCGCCCCTACACCCATTCTGAGTTACCGCCATGATGTTATTCGCCTCTATAAAGGCGTCTATCTTGGCCTTCAGAATGGATGTTAGTGTCTTATATGTTGTACAAAGACACGTAATGGGGCGGCCTGGCCTAGGGTCAGCGGTATTGCTCGACTTAGGAGCTAAATGAGTGATCCCAGTAGTCAAGAAGTTCGGAACCTGACACTGCTCGAGTGCTTGCTGGAATTGGCTGGCTAAGGTCTCGTGACTAGCATAGAACCCCTTGAATCAATAGTGGTGCCGTCTGTCGCTTCCTGGGGTTTTCCAGTTCGGAGCTTTACGGACCGCTTGCGACACATCATCGGTATTAATGGTCACGGGGTTCATAGGTTCGATGCCATCACCTGCCTCCTCCAACTCAGCCATCCACCGCTCCTCGTTGTGTTGAATGGGCCTAGACCACAGGATACGCCAAAAGGCCACTAATCCCTCATAATCCGGGCTTTCGCCACTGTTCAATACAGCAGGTCGGTCCAACGATCTGTAGAACTTCTTTTGATCACTCATGAAGAGGCGATTCTGACGAAACCGGTCTACTCGCTCCGAGTATCGCCGAATACGATTTGCCCACGCAGCTACCCTTTGCAGGTCATCGATGCGCTCTGCAACTAATCGCACTGCATGGTATCCTGCAGTGCCCCAACGGGGTGTCATATGTCATGTACTTATACCTTTGTAACATCTTTTATTTACCATGTGACATGCAAATAAAGAATATGAATATGGATCAAAGTCTGATCGTGCAAATGCGAGCCTGACGAAGCGCATCACTCGGGGCCTGGTGTTGCCCGACCTGAAAGCAATCAGTTTCAGTCTCAATATCCTCATTAGGTAATTGTGCAGAGCCAGTGGGCGGTTCATGCACTTGCGGTACATGCGCGGATAAGCGTTGCAACCCATTTAATGAGCATCTTGAGACCGGAACGATTTCGCGTCGTAGGCCTTCGAGTTCGGCCGCGCTAAAGATGTTCGAGCGCAATATGTACCGAACTCGGTCCGACAGGTTTTGCTCCGAGACAGACAATGCGGTCTCCAAGCGCAAAAACTCTTGGTGCATCCTCACTCGGTACCCCGTCCGACGAGTTTATCCCCCCGTCGCACCGTAGTACGCTCGCATGAGGTTTTCATTTTGAGACCTAGTCCATCTCATGCGGCGTACCCCACCAGCGGCGGGCGCCGCTTGCTGGGCCTGCGAAGACCCTGCCGACGCCAAGCGCACTGGTGGCGATGATGGAAGTGACCGGTCAGGTGTTCGGGCCGGTCGTGATGCGCCAACTCGCATGCTGCCGCGCCTGGCATTAGCGTGACCAGACGCGCCCCGGCGGCCCCCCGGCAGCGACCCTATGCGACTTTCATTATTTTGACTTTCCATCATCTAAGTGCAAATGACCGTTATGGACCCCTATATTTTAGTACTCGGAGTCAACTATAGGAGCTCAGCACTGTAAACACCGAGCCCAAGGGGTACTGACTAATTACACTGACGAAGAGGCTGTCGTCACATCCCTACGATTATTATTATTATTATTAAAAGGTTCCGGTACTTTGTTTTATTTAACAGTAACAAGTACATTATAATTTCCTTAAAATGTGTGAAATGAAATGAATGAAATGAAATGAATGAATAAATTGAAATGAAATAATATTTATTCGAAGTAGGTATCTCTGTACACTTTTCGAACGTCACATTTTTTCTACCTAATACGAAGTTCCTACCACTCGGAACTCGTATACCCAACGTTTCGGGAAGTGTTTACGGAGAGAGAAGAAACGTCGGGCCCTAAAGAAACTCCCTCCAACACATTTTTATATTAGTATTATTCTTAATTACTATGAATTTATGACAGGTTTTTTTTGTGTAAATACCGAAATCAATCTAAAATTTCACACGTATGTAACAATAAACTGCCATTGTTGTCCTTTATCTACTTTTTTGGCACTACATTACTCGTTTTAATATTACGAATAGTAATAAATTCAAAAATCTCTAAAATACGAAATTGATACCCCCGTACTGAAAAGCCGAAGTGAATTAGAATATAGAATGTGTCAGAGACATTATCTTAAATTATTTAATCATAATTACGATAATATTAATTCTCGTTTGGCGAAGGTCCGACAGAATTTGAGATTTCCAATTCTCGTCCACGAAGTTTATTGACACATAAAATCTGAGTTTAGCACCTCATAAGAATCAAGAACAAAGAAGTATATTTAAAAATTGAAAACTTCAAAGAAATTCACGGCCCAAAAATTTTTAAAAGTTATAATATTGATAATTGGTTGTAGTGTTGTCGTGACTTTCGTTGAATTCGGTATTCAGTACTTATTAAACTGTTTAAATATCTATTTTTAAAATCTTTGTATTTTTTTAACAAAGTTCAAGTGAAATGTTCGGCCATACAAAAGACATCAACGAGTGATGCAGTACGATTTTCTAAGTATCAAAAACCTAGCTAACCTCCGGCCGCAAGCTTTCCATTAAAAAAATATTTTTGCGATTCGTCCAGTTCTTTTCAAGACTATTCCGATATACAAACATATATTGTATATAGCGACCGAAACTAGTATTTTTGAGGTTGCTTGAAAATACTAGTAATGTTCATTATCACATAAGCCGGAAGACTTCCATTGCTGAACAAACTCTTGCCCTATCAACTTCCACTCAGCACCGCTCCAAGCCACACACATCTACATAGATACTTCCTGTAAGTAATATGAAGAAACCATTCCATCTGGTGGTTGGCTCCAACAATACAATCTTCCGACCCACGATCATTTAAAAGCTTTATAATGTTGCTTTAAAAGTTTTTGTAAAAGTAGCTTTTAAGTATTTTAAGCAACTTTGTAAACAGCCTATGTATAAAATAAAAACCTAGGCGCATTTGCTTCATACGTTGTTCATGCAAGTCACGAATTTAATATTGGCTTGTATGGCAAAAGTTAAGAAGTTATACTTTATACCACTTCCTTAGCGGGGCTCGTATGTCATCTGTTATAGTGCAAGTTGGTCAAAGAAGCAGTGTATCTCTGCGTGTTTAATAGTTTGTAGTGCACTGTCGCCAAAATGTTACTAAAGCTCCTACGTTTAAGAACCCATATCATCCCCACTGCTGGCCCACTGGTTAGGCCATACTCCACACACGGAGGCCAAGTCTGGATTGGTGGAGATTGTGGAGCTAATGGCCAACCCCAGTGTCAGAAGTTTTCAAGCCGCCTATAAGGCCTCCGACATGGCTTAACGACTGCCATCTAGTAATAGCAGCCGGCACCAACGTGCCTTGCGAAGCACGAAAACGGTCAAGATAAATGCGACTAACAGTCAAAACCGTCCAGTTTGTGACCATGTATGTAGTTACCTTGCGTAATTGACGCGACCACGCAAGCCGCACTGAGCCACGATCGTTTTCTTACACAATAAGACAAAATGACTCCAGGAATCCCCCCATCCAGTAAGATGATTGATAAAAAGTTTAGCCAACTTTCTTTGTTTAGCTTTTTCAGGAAATGTTAGTATAATGAAAGAACTACTTTTTATCTAGAAATCTATAGGCATTTTTGTTACTTTTGACAGATTCAATTATTTTTTGATATAATCAACGTATATGAGTGAGTACTTATAAGAGCAGAAATACGCCGACCGATACATTACCTTCATTTCTAACTTCATTTGTATCCAAGATAAATGAACATTCTCTCCTATGGAAAGAGTGGTCATCTAAATAAGAAAAGCGCGGTGTTAAGTCACGTGCCGAGGAATCGGCCGTTGTATTGGACGTGACTCTTGCGAGTCACGTAGGGCTGATTTATGGGGGAGGCGGCAATCCGGTGGAGCTGGGAAGTGTTAGGTATCCGATAGCCCTTGGAAACTTGGACCAAGAAAATCTAAAACACTTTTTGTCAGTCACAAAAATATTAAACATCCTCCATCCCATGTGGTTACCGTGCCTAAATACATAACTAAATATCATAAATATACTAAATTTTGTAGTTTAATTGAAGAGAACTGATATCATTGGAACATTTGCGGTTACCTGTTATTTTGTTTTACGTAGTTATTAACACACTTTTGAAGAATAGTCGTTAATAACGAACTGTATGGACGTATATACTAATGCGTGTCAGTAGTATATAATTTCAGAATCCTAGAGTTTGTATTTCACAAAATTTCTTACCAATATTTTTTTATGCTCAGAATTTCAATAAAAATAGGTAACAAAAGCTTTTACGTATTACTGAACATTCGAAGAATTCTTTAGTATGGACAGAATGGATGACGAATTGGAATTAAAAATATATATTTTTTAATTACAAGATGAGCATCTAAAGTAACATTTCCAGTTATTAATAAAGCAGTATTTCATTTAATTCGTCAAGAGAACTCTCACATAAAAGGCGAAATTATCATTAAAAACTTTTGTAATTTTCCCCCCAAGGCTCCGCCGAGCACACAAAACTGCTGCGTAAGGATGGTACCCTCCTCATCTTAAGCCTTTTATAGGCCATGGAGTAATCTGAATGAGAGAATTAGCTGAGCTTACCGCGTAATCTAGATTCAGCAAGACGCTCCAGCGCAGGAAAACAATTTACCCAGCTAATGACAGAAGGAGTCGAGTAAACAGAGAAAACAGGACCAACAGCAATTCCTCCAACTACTTGAGAAAGTTTGTTCTCAATTTGACATCAACTTAATTCGTTTGAAGCGTCGCCTTTTATTTGATGGGCTCAATCCCGAGATGGTTTATCTACGAGTGATTTGTAAATGTAGAATAGAATAGAAATACGTTTAGTCGGTAAACCACACAAGAGAAACTTGGAAATAACAAATACATCATAATAGAATATTTCAGTACAGAACGCATTGAAAGAAAGAAGAGAAGAATATACGAATAAACACGGAAGAAAGAGGTAGAATAAACATCGATTACTAACAAACTATGCAAATAATAAATAAGAATTCAAGTTCAAGTAACTCCAGTTACTATGTTGAGAATCCTTATTCTATTACATAGGATAAATAATAATATTTAATTGATTTCAATATATAATATTTGAGTTACATTAATTATTAATAATACAGTCAAAATGTAAAAATAACAAAACCATAGAAAATAACATAGTAGATAAGTATGTTAAATTTTTTATCGTTCTCTTAATAATACATATTTAATATTGATATTTGAAGGTAAACCAGAAACTCAGACAGGTGTTTCTGAATATCTTTTTGTTTTAGTCACATGAGGCATTGTCCCTGGGTTTTAACAATACTTTTCCTATCTTTCAAAACCCTTTCAGTCTTTTGATGAGTAGTCTCATATTGTAGCCCTTGGGGAAAACCTCTGAGGTAAGTTCATTCCAAAGGCTAAGGAATCTGGAGTGAAAACAACTTTGAAACCGGACATTTCCAGGTCAATTTGACTTTAACTGATACGGAGAGTTTATCTCTCCTACAATGGCATACAATGCACTAATTCAAGTGCGATGCCAAAGACACTTTTTATCCACAATTGATAAGCCCTTGCCATTATCTCACTCACCTGATGGTAAGTGATGGTAATTTCAAAAGATGACAGCGAGCGTACCAAGATTCCCCAACGCAATGGGGAACAGGCTATCATATCTCCATACCGGAACATATCAATGCTAATAACGTTGACATTTGGAGACTTAGATAGAATGGTAGTTAGCTAGGCGGGCTTAGAAACCACCAACCAAACCGAGTCCTACAAAGAAGAACCTACCGAGAATAGATCCCGCGACCTCCTCATGTGAAACAAGCGGACTAGCCACTAGGACACAAAGGGGTAAATGCTGAATACAATACTAGACGGTAGAACACACACAGAGCTAAAACCTTTCGGAAGGCTGAAGGGTTCCAGACCACCAGTGAGCAGCTAGAATCCCACATGCAGTACGAACTAATATCATTCATTTCATTCATTACAATAAGCCAGGATCGCATGACATTCTCTATTGTTTCAAGTGAAAAATAATTTTTAAAAGGTCTTCTGCGATGTGATTGTTCTATTCACACTAGGGTATGATTAACATTCGCCCGGGGCCGCTCCTTAATGGTTTCAATTGTGCAGAAAATTTTATTGCATTCAATGGCTGCGGCGCGGGCGCGGCCCGCAGTCGCCCTTTTGAACCCACCTTTAATCGATTTCCACTTTCTATGCAGTTGAACTCGTTTGTTTCCGAAAATTTAAAGAGGAAGTTATAAACTACAGCGCGATTTGATCGCTGAAATGGAATGGTTTTGTAGATCCTCGCCGTGAAGTTTTGATGGGTTTCTAGGGTTTTATAGTTTTAGAATTAAATAAATCAGAACGTATGAAAACTATTATTATTTGATAGCGGTTGAGGGTGAAAACTGAAATGCAAGGTCCCCATATTGACATAAGCTACATTTTGTGCAGTCAGGTATTATTTTATCAGTTAGGTTATTAAATATGTCTATCATAAAAGCAGAGATTACTTAAATTGTGAGGCTCTTATTTTGTACTTGTTTATCGTAAAAATATCTAAAACATTAAAAATTTTAGTAGCCCTGACAACTCTAATAACCCAAAAACCACTTAACCGATTTTCACCAAACAATTCTTAGAACCTCCATGATGAAACCTGCCTCAAGTAAAAAAAACCGGCCAAGTGCACTGAGGGTTCCGTAGAAATTCATATTCACATATGTCTTGAACTCTATATCAAATTCTCAGGCTATCTCTCTGTATCATTCTCCCTTGAAGCTGTGAAAAAAACAAACTTGATATTTGAGTGAGTATTGACTGAGTATTTGATATAAATTTCAACTTGATACGTCTATGCGTTCCTGAGAAAAAGAGTCTTGACAGACAGACAGACGGACGGACAACGAAGTGATCCTATAAGGATTCCTTTTTTCCTTTTGAGGTATGGAACCCTAAAAAAGTTCCGATCTGTACACTCGTTTAAGTACTACGATACCACAGACAGACACACAGATATACATCCTTCAAACTTCAAAACCATAACGCCCGTGATTTTGCTTCGGGGGCTAAAAATATAAACTATATATTTAGATATAGTTTCGATAATTATAACTGAAACGATACACGTTATGTGCATATCCACCGGCTAGTCTCACTTGTGAATTTTGCACTGATAATCATGCATGTTTTGCACACGCGAGTAGACATCACCACTGGATAGATGGACGCGAACAACGAACATTAATTACTAGATGCGAACGATTGTTTATTAGTTCAGTGAGTTGTCCAATCATGATTGGCCTTTCATATCTATAATAAAAGCAGGCCCCTCGGCCGAGTGACAACTCCGCCACTACCCCATTCCAGGAAGTGCTCCTGCAAGCCCTGGAACTCTTTAGCAGTTGCTCAGCCCGGCTGGAGCAACCGCTATGGGCCATGTGCCCACCCCAAGGACCCGCCCATGATGGGCGGCGGAAGCAACCACGTTCATGGGGCAGAGTCCCGAAGGTGTCTCCCCATGCGGCAACGAGAAGAAACCCACAAAGGGCTCGCTCTCTTTCACCTGCGGACACCTCACGAATAAGGGTGCGTTTCTACTGAGGCGGAGTGGAGCGGAGACGTGCCGAATTGACCAATCATACTGCTTGAAATGAAGTGGAGCCGATATTTTGAGTAATCTGATTGGTCAATACGGCACATCTCCGCTCCACTCCAGTGGACGCACCCTAAGACGCGCGTCGAAACACGCACTTACGCGGATAACACACTGCTCCGGAATCCGCTCCGGTGTGCGGTTTTACGTCCCAATTTCCTTAATAAAAAAACCGCCGCACTGCACACCAGTGTGCTATCCGCTTTAATGTCGGTCCGCGATTTTGTATATATATTGAGAATAATATACCAATGTTAAATTAACCAAAACTTTTTATTTAAATAATTAATTATGTCGTCGTATGACGAATCGATACGTCCGGACCCGGTCGACTGCAGGAGACCGCCGCATTTTTACTTACGTGTTTTATCTCCACGAACTTAATAACTTGTTCAACAATGAAAAGATGCGTTAATTAGCTGCCGTTATATTACATTATTGTAGTCGAACACCCTGTCGGTGTATCAAGAAGTCAAGGTAAATTGATTCATATGAGGTCCTGGAGTTTTTACGAATTAAACAAACTTCTGTTGCACGACAACAATTATAAGAAGTTCATTCCAATTTCATCCTTTATTGCTTCAGTATATCTCTAAAGAAGGAAAGGTTATGTCCATTATTTGCATAAGTGTATATTAAGTGTAAACGGACGGACCCTAAAAATACCTACCTCTATAAAATTGGAATATCCCAAGGTTCGAAAGGACAAAATGTTAGAAAGTATCTCGCTTTATTGAAAATGATATTGCTGCCCTTTTTACATCCCATTCCTACTTGTGAGGGTCTAGACGATGTGAGGCGACTTACAAACGAACATAAAAATGAAACGGTCCGTAAAGATAACACTAAGTACTGAAGGATATTAAATGTCGGACTTCTATGATAGGTGATTTTAGTCTTTCTTTCTTCAAAATTCATTGTATTAGGTCAATTTGAATGTAATTTGTCATTTAAAATAAAATAAATAGAAAAAATTCATGTTTCTGTTTCTCTGAAAAAACAAAAAACAAAACAGGGTATTTGATTTGACTGCATCCAAAATAAATAATTAAAAAAGAATATTATACACGAAAATTTACCCTTCCCATGATAAACTTAAACAGGAAAACTTACTTATGTTTTACGTTTACATATACATCTGATATGAACGTGTGCAACGCGAATTTCGTATACATGTAGATATTTCTTACTTTGTGCACTTAGTAATTAACTTACTACATAAGTGGGTTTCTTACTAGGAGGACCAAGTCATAGCCGTGAAACCACCGAGACGGCAGTAACTAAGAATTTTCGTTTTAATATTGATAGTTATAAATAATAATAAATAATATCTGGGACAAATCACACACGGTCATCTGGCCCCAAACTAGGATTCCCTGTATCTTGGGAACCAGAGACTGATATACATACACATATACTTTTAAATACATACATATATAGAATATAGATAAAATACACCCAGACTCAGAGCAAACAAATAAACACAAGTGCCGTGACATACCCGCATCAGCTCACAGACCTGGTAGTGTATCAACTAATAATCTCCTCATCGCACTGACCTCCAGCCGACTGTGCTTCTGCTGGAGTAGCTCCTGCCACTTCGCCTAGCGCGAAGTGGTCAGAGTAGCCCAAATTCATGTTTCAAAATAATAATAAACAATTCTGCTCATCACAGAAAAGTTTGCCCTGTGTGGGGATCGAACCCACGACTCTCGGATCCGAGGTCAGGATCGCTAACCACTTAGCCACCGAGTCAGTCAGTCAGTCAGTTAACAATAGCTAGTAATCAAAAACAGAATTACCTATCTGGGTCACTGAAAATACATCGGGACTTACTCGTGAATTCATAAATGTTGTATTCAGCACAATAGGGTAGTGCATCAACAATAAATCATGAAATACTTTTCACTAAATAGCTCTTTAATTGAAACCGTAAAAACTTATAGATTATTTTTACATAATATGGTAGTCGGTGCAATGCCTCAAGTTTCTGCAAAACCTCAAGTCGACATTACACTTGACTAACAATAGTGTAGCACTAGAGATAATACATTCAAGACCAGTATCACTTGCTTAGGGGCTCAAGAGACCCCGTAATGCCCCCATTTGCGAGAGCCCTTGCTTGCGCCCCGCAACTGATTGTTACTGTAGAGACGATCCTCTAGTTTGTGAACATTACATTGTATTGGGTTCGAACAGTTTAGTGTACCCTTGAGACCTATATAAAGGTTAATTGCTTAGGACGCTGTTTGTTAGGTGATCTCTTTCTACCCGATTCCTCAAACGGCGGATAATGGTTTAGCGCGTTAATCAATGGTTAGTGTTCATATTTTACCTGATTGCCTATGCAGAGGATAATAAGGGTTTTATAAAACCCTTATTACATAATACACTGGAAAAAAATATTATTAAATTGCAGTTTCAATAGTGACCTAAGAAAAGTGTACACTTATTTCTTTATTTTATCTGTTTTCATTATTTATCATATGTATTTTGATATACAATACTTATTTATGGTATTTTATGAATTAGTACTAGATTTCGTTCTCATTGAATCTGACGAAGTCCCTTTGCATTGTGATGCGTTAATTAAGTAAAATAAAATACACTAGAAGCCTGGTATTCTAAATATCTATGAACTAAGAATTAACCATTTAATTACATTAATACACGTTGGGTTCGAGTACATAAAAAAAAGCCGAGCTATGTTCTCGATCGTACGTTAAGCGACTCTAATATTGTGTGCTAGTATCCTAATATTCCTTAATAATTTGGAGCTGGCGTCTATTTTAATTACTAAAATTAGAAAAAAAACACTTCTCACTCTGAAACAAAGCAAGATCTCGAATATTAATATAACTAACTTTCTAGGTTAATACCAATTGACATCATGATGGCGCTTCGTCGCAAGTTTCCCAACTCCCATCTTCATCAGCGTCACGTGTTACGCTCGCGGAAGCAGCGAAGTCATTAGAGAGTGCGCTCACTTCTTATTCAAGATTCTAAGTAATTAACCAACCCCCAACCAAACGTTCCCCTACATACCAAAATGTTGTGCTTTCCGTACCGTTAATGCGTCTTGCATTGACCGTGCGGAAAGCACACATCTTTACTTATAACATTTTGATCATTTAACTCTTTCGTATCCAATGCTAAGACGAGTAAACTTAATAGATTTTTTCCCCTTAACGTGTAGTAGCGACACATGTAAGCGATCAGAATACAAGAATACGACAATCTTATGTTAAGCTCAGCTTAATAAATCTGAATAAACAGCACAGAAATGCTGGGAGCGAATCGTGTACTCAAGATGTTAAAGTCACATGTTATATATTTACATACAAAAGTGATTGGTGATTATTTTTACTTCAGGCAACAAAAGGAGACAATAAACAATGCATCTGAAGTCCCTGGCGGTACCATTGCTCCAAACTACCATTAAAAAGTTGGTAATGAGCAGACGTACGGAGCTCTCTTGAATTTTTCCCTCCACCCTAACATCAAATGTTTCGCTTTGCTTGCTAAAGAGAATCTCCATACTAATTGGCCTCGGTACCGGAATATATAATTGCATATATTGTTTCTCTTGTTTCAGCAAGGGAAGTGGGTGGAGCTTTGAGATTATTTGT
Source organism: Coleophora deauratella (assembly GCA_958295455.1). Taxonomy (NCBI): domain Eukaryota; kingdom Metazoa; phylum Arthropoda; class Insecta; order Lepidoptera; family Coleophoridae; genus Coleophora; species Coleophora deauratella. The sequence continues at coordinate 6,570,573 of OY282408.1, read as the reverse complement.
ACTCTTTTAATTACGCTGTCTTCGGATAAGGAAACAGCTTAACAGAAATAGTAATTCCGGTTATCGTTAGATATGTTAATAAGCGTCTTTGTATTTTTCGCACTCGGAAAAGAAATAGAAGAAACTTTTCCTTGATATCATAAAAATAAAATGAAAAATTATGAGTATAATTATGAGTTTTTGTTTAAAAGACCTGCGGAAGCAAGGCAAAAGGTTCTTAATAACGCAGTTCCTTCAAATAAATTTACTCAGTTATAATGATAGAAAGTAAGACAGCGAGTCAGTCGATAAGCCGGAAAGTTTCAACGTTTATCAAGGGTACGTCGAACGACTGGGGTAGTCCACTTTTGTGGAGTTTTCTGCACCCGCGATCAGATGTTTTTGCTCCTCAAGTATTCTAAATTCTTTCCTCCTAATCTTAATTTCAAATTCGTACACCGAAACAAACTTTTAGTATTTTATTACTTTTTTACTTGCTTTACATATTTTTTAATTTATTTATAGAATACAGTCATTTAAAAAAGATTATAACTTCGATGAACAAGATTTTATTCATATCCATTATTAAAAATTAGTCCTTTTACTATACCTAATTCTCGCGTAACCTTGTGAATTAATAATAAAAGAAGAATCACCAAGGATAGCTGAATCGAATATCAGATTCAGGACGCTTCAAAGTAACCGTGAACAAAATAAATCAATTTGAATGAGAATTTCTTTCATCTGTCTTCAAAGCATGCACTTGAATTGCTAAGAAAAGCGAAAACCGCGGAGTGGATAATTGAAACACAAAGACCAAGTGCAGAATAAAATATAACGAGAAAGAAAGAGAAACCAATATAATGAATGGTCCTCAAGAAAGAGATGAAAAACTCGAATTGTTAACGAACGTTAATTAATTAATCACGATACTCGTACCTTCCCGAGCCGCTGTTTACAGTTTACAAACTCCAATGATTAAATTATAAATTAATCCAGTGTTGTCAATTAAGTGTTATCAAAGAAACCGTCGCTCAAAATTGTCTTTGAATGAATTATCGAACTCATTCAAGGCTAAATAAGTTTGATCAAGTAAACTTACAACGCAACCTTGCTTTCCTGTTTTGAAAATTGTAAAAATCAGGTCATATTTGGTTTAAAAGATCATTTGAAAATAAATTTCAAATATCATCTCACTTCTCACTAATTAATATTATATTATATTTATTTTTTATTTATTATATTATTTGTTTGTTTGTTCCGCTTTCACGCCGAAACTACTGAACGGATTAGGATGAAATTTGGTAGGTAGATAGATAAAGCACTCGGATAACACATAGAATACTTATTATTCCGGAAAACTTAAGGGTTCACGTAGGAATCTTTAAAAAACTCAAAATTTCCACTTCGTCACTAGTTGGCGCATTTTTTAACAACTTTTTTTCTGGACACAATTCTGAACTTCACGCGGACGAAGTCGCGGGCGGAAGCTAGTCAGAAAATAAATATCTTAAACGACGACACGCATACAATGTAATGAAATTACACCCATAATAAACGCTTTCATAAAGTTTAAAACGACTGAACGACAGCAAATACAGCGTAGCCGCTACGCTGTCGTGGTAAGCTGTCATGACGCAACGGGGTTAGAACGGACAAATATGGTATCTCTGTCAGATTTGATACATGTAAAAAAATGCAATGCGTGTAATTTTAGCGTAGAATATAACTTTAGATTACAAAACTTTCATTTTATTATTAATCAGGTTATTTTAAGGAATTTCAAAAGCATATCCATATTCCAGTTACAAGATTTTTACTCTTGTTTTCCGTAGTTTCATTGGACGCCCAATTTATTTTGATTTTGATTTGATTTTGATTTTGTCCCATTGATGGGACGACGGAAAAATTTATTTAACCGTAGACCCATTTGTTTATGGAACCATCGAAAATATTTTATACTCTACTATCGTTTTTCTATGATACCATTAAATTGTGAGTTTTGCAGATTCCCATCGTATTTCAAACTTATGATTTTAAAAGTATTTTCGCGTCATTGATTCATTTATTGACACTTGAAACAAATTGTATGAAAACTGAAAAATTTTAATGAGTTTATTTTTGTTACTTACTTATATCTATATCTGTTACATGTTATAACATTACTAGAACATGATAATGGACACGACAAATACATTGATTTGCCCATAGACGCTCCTTTATACAAGGTGAGTTTTAATGGCGATGTGAAAATATGTCATCATTATTTTTTTGTCTCTCCATACGAATTAGTCAGTCCGATGATGTATTTGTTTAGAGAGTCAAAAACTTCTGTTGTTTATTTAAAAAGTGGTACAAAAGAGTTAATACATTATCCCAATAATAACCTGGATTTGTCCTCATTAAAAACACCTTGTATATAGAGCCTTGTGTCAAATAATCCTAAATATAAGTTACATAGAGAAACACTGTAAATTTGTGCCATAGACTTCGTTCTCATAGGCTTCGAATGTTAAAAGTTGACTTAGCTACGATTTGTTTCAGAAGATCAATACTAGTTATTTACAAATTGAGCATGGGTTTTTGGGGAATGCTTGTTCAATATCGTCCCCGTCAATAAATTTAAAATATACAGGCTGTAACAAAATTGATGTAGGACCCGTTAACTGGGGATTGTACTCATCGCACTGAACAACTTTTGTTCTACGACTTTCTTCAAATCACAAAAAAAAATACCATTTCATTCATCTGTTTTGCCATTTTTGTATGAAGAGTACAAAAATTTTTTTACGATTTGAGCAAAGTCGTAGAACAAAATTTATTCAGTACGATGAGTAGAATCCCCAGTTAATGGGTCCTACACCAATTTTGTTACAGCCTGTATATTTGTTTTATGTGTAATAACAATTTCCTTAACAAAAAACACAACGTGGTAAGTAACTATACTTGGTTATGAAAAGCGCGTTTCTTTCGCACGATGGCACACAAATTCAATTTAAACACGTGTACGCTATACTACAGTGCCCTACATAAAGTGAGGGCCCTAAAAGAAAATTATAAACATTGTCTCTGTTATAAAGTCTCAACAGCTAAAAGTTAACATAGTCCAGTGCTCAAAAATATAAACATTTGATTAAGTGTTTTTTTCTAAGAATTTTTAAAACTATATTTTACATAAACATTTCAAACTGACGCTTAATACAAATATTCTTTCGTCCGCCGAAATATTTTTCCTACTTGTCTTTTTTGTAGAGTTTGCAACAAAAAGGCGTAATAATACTTTAAAGCAGATTTGCCTCATAAAACCGAAAAAAATGTTTTTATTATTATTTATTTATTTATTAAAAGAAAACATAGGTCCATAATATGTTAGTAATGACTTAATTGAATTGAAACATTTATTTTCAGGTACTAGCCCCATAAAACACAAAACAATAATATACAAAAAAGTCAAATCAATAAGTTAAATTAAATAATCAAATTCAAAATATGAAAACTTAAGACTATGTTAGTGGTACAATAATAAATAAAATGAAATAAATTAATTAATACAATAAATACGCCCACCATGTGGGTGGATGAGGGCTGTGACCCAGTGCTTCTGCAGCACACTATCGGGTCTGTCTGCCAGGACCCTTAGGATGGTGTTGTTACTGTCCAGCATTCTGCCTCGGATGGACATAATTTTTTTGCGCATTACAGCGTGAAAGTCATCCACTCGGGCGGTGGCAAACAAACCGGAAGCGCTGCAGAATCCGGGCAGCCTCAACATCATCCTGAACATATTATTGTACTGGACCCGTAGGGCATTGAAAGCGCGTAAGGTATAGCTAGCCCACAGGCCGCTTGTATAGAATAATTGACAGAGTGATTTGAACAATGTGACCTTCACATCATCTGTGCAATTAGCGAACCTGCGTGCCAGCATATTCCCCCGCACGGTCAACGCCCTACGTTCCCTTTTATGACATTGCTAAAAGTGTAAAAAAAATTAACTACTGATACAAAATGATCAGCTGATTGACCAATTTAGGTATTGGTCATAAGCCCAGCTTTATATATTGCACACTTTTTTGCTACATCCTCATTACACAATGATAACAGAAACAAATAAAATATTAATATTATTGCATGCTTCCAACGATAACATATTCTCTTGCGTCCAAGCTCAAGTTCATTGTCCATAGATTTGGGAGCTCTTAAATATAGGGTCTCGAGAAATTGGAGGCCCTTGGATGCCACTACACTGCCACGGTTCCACTCTGTCAAAGCACTGAATACCGCGACAATTCCGACGAATCGTAATGATTCCTATTTATTTAAGCATGCGTGCGTCAGGGTGCGTACGCCAGGAGCGGCGGGCCGGAGTCAGCAGTCGAAAAACACACATTTTTCCTAATAAACATTATTCGTGCGAAGGCTTACGAGGCAATGTTTTGTGAATCCAGAGACGGCTAAATGGCCCATTGTAAGCTGCGAGTTTCAACCGAATTAGACTAATGGTAGCTTACTCTTTCAATTCACGTTTATTGCACATTTTTAGACGTTGAAATTTAATTTTCATTAAGACGTTATTTCAATGAAAAAATAAAATGGCTTTATAAATGTTGACAACGATCTTTTGTAAGCGTTACGTTCTTTAGTAATAAACATTAAATGTTTGAAAAGAATTAAATGCTATACTTTTAATGTGCTTATGAAATGGTTTAATTAAATATTTTTAAATACGCACAAAAAGCAATTAATATTTCCAATTTTCTCTTTGTTTTAAAGTCTGAAACGCGAACTTATCAATAAATCTAATGCCAACTCATTTTTATGAGATAGCTCTCTTTAGCGCACCAATCTCACCTCAGTGTCTTTGAAGGCGGCCTTCAGAGACAAAGGCTATAGCAATAGGTACGGAAACACGGCCAGATTAGGCTCATTAAATTATGAGTTCCACGGAAATACCCGATTTAAAATTCTTTTGATCTTCGGTCTAGGTCTTGGGGGCAGGCGAAATGGAATAATAATTTACTCGTTTAAGTTGTTCTAGGTGTTAATGAAGCGGTTAAATCACGTCGAACCGCATTGAGGTGACATATTAATTGACTACAAATACTCGACTTCAAAAGCTTCTGAAACTAGGGTTGGTCACTAGCCCACAATCTGAACTTAGCCCCTGTGTATGCAAAACCTAATAATCCTGACATATGAGAAAAGACCCTGGAGATTCTGTGGTTTAAAAAAGGTAATTGTGACTTCATCATTCCTCAGAAGTGGATCTTATACCCATTTTTCTACAAATTGCAAGTCATAGAGAAATCAATAGATACGCAATTAAAGAGTAATCCCGTGAAGCGTAAATAAGTATAATACACTATGATCAAAACTTGCTGACACAAGTGAGGCGCTTGCTTCGTTATATTTTAATGGGGGTGTTGCGGGTGTCTATGGGCGGCGGCAATCGCTTACTATCAGGTGATCCGTCTGCTCGTTTGCCACCTATCACTTAAAAAAAATTCAAGCTTTCGGTTCAAGAAGGTTTCACGATCGTAACTTTGATGTTTTTTTAAATTCCTACCCCCCTACCCTTAGCTATAGGTAGGGAAGGCAAACTGCGCATCATTAAGTCCCCTGCACTAATGAGCGCCCTGAAACGCGACAGGTTCCCAGGTGGCCCGTCGCTCTGACATTTTAAATCCTTATCTCGGAACGGGTGTTTTTACACGGTCGTTGCTGCGATGGTTATTTTGTTTGAGATAACAATATTAACCTTTAACTTTATTTGGTTGACGTTGAATTTTTCTGTTTTTACTTCTAACGAGTAAATTTGTTTACTCAAAATATCTAAGGATACAGCATCGTTGAAAATACTTTCTACATAATATATAATTACTTTCATAGCTAATCTAAATCCACATACAAACTTATAATATCTCTAATTGCTAGTTTTTATGTGGATTTAATATAGGACCCCTATATCTCAGCAAATCTGCTTTACACGTGGATATCATTTCGGTCAGTAATCCGGGTCGATCGCAACAGCTGCAACCTGCAGCATGCCGCTGTCAAAGCAGATGGTGCAGATCGATGTCACCGCAACATACTGACATTAAAGTGTGCTATGTATACAAGTATTTATTGGGATTATCGCATCAGAAATAAACTGGTATAATGGGGTAAACACGCCGGGAAAATAGAATCACAAACTATAATATTTAAATTATGAAGGTCACATTATAAACGTTTATAATTCTAGTTTAAAAAAATTGTACAACCTGACTGAGTAATAAAATTGTGCATACTTTCTCGCGAAACCTTTTACCTTTTTGCATATACGAGATTTTCATTTCTCAATATAAATCAGTAGTAACGAATGGGACTAGTAAGGGAGTAATCATGCTTGTGAAACCAGTTATTAACCCATATCGTCTCCATTACTCGGGCACGGGTCTCTTCCTACAACTCAGGAAGGCTAGGCCATACATACGGGGGCCAAGTCCGGATTGAGAAACTAGTATAAACAGGCCGAATAAAGTTCACCAAAATCGTTACAGCCATTTATGAGAAAAAATAAGAAAGAACTTAGGTTTGTTTTGGAGGTACTTCTATCAGATTTTCCCGGAGGAACCAACTATTTATCTTGTAGTAGTTTAAAAAAATGCACTAGCCTAAAATTCATCCAAATCCGACTAGTGGTCTAAGCGCTAGACTATACGAATAAGTGATTCATGTCATTATCAAAACGCATAATAGTAGACAAAATATATTTAATTGCGGTATTATTATACTGTATTGAATTGGTAAAATACACAGTATACTGAGAGTAAGTCCCAAGTTGTACTGTTGATATTATGATCGTACAAATGCAAAAAAAATGCAATAAAAATTTATGAATTTATCTGCAAAATATTTGCGACAACGATGACACAATAAAATAAATATTAAATTACAACCATACTAAGCCTTTACTATTATAATTATAAAACAAAATACATTTAAAAAAAACAAATACGCGTCGACTTGAGAATCTCCTCCGTTTTTTCGTCGGTTAAAAAATAAAACAGTAGTAACGCCCACACTCTTCTTCATAATATAGTAGTAGATTTCCAAAGTGCTGTCATTTGCAAATTCTAAACCAAATCGTAATTTCATAGACGCAAGCGCTGCGCTGCTATAGAGCACCTATATACACACTATCACTGCAAAATGAAATCGCAGGCAATGTGCTAGAAACAGGGATGAATTTAGTATTATACAGAGTCCTACTCTTGCTTATTGTCTCAATACGTGCCTCTGAAGAAGCCTTTTTACATATACATATATAACCAAAATCATAAATAACATAAAGTGCGTATGTTCTATTTCAATGATGTTTCGTTCGACATTGACTTAAAATCTCACGTTTAAGTACGAGTATAGTAAGCATAACAATAGAAGTTGTATTAGTTTTTTTAAGCAACTGGTTATATAGCAAGATTTATTTCTTTTTTATTGTGAAACTCAGTTACTGAAGAGGCCGAAACGTACAAATCATACTCATATTCACATTAAAATGAATTTTACTTATATCGTGTTTTGGTTGTATCTACTAAGCTAACAAATGTGTTGTTTAAATATTGAAATTGAAATATATATTTATTGCAAAAAAACTCATATTTACAGTTATGAAATTTAACCAAGTGACCCCACACTAGGCATGGTGGTCACACCAAAATTACATTAAAACCAACCATTATTTTCCTATATACAAATAAGGGAAGCAAATAAATTAAACAATAACATGTCCGGACTTTGATAAAAACGGTATATGTACACAATTTTTTTACACATTTATTGGACCTCCAAGAAATTTGTGCATAGCAGAATGAAGGAATAAATCCAGCTCTGGCTGGTAACTAAGCAATATGCTCTCCTAGCATTGCATTCCCCTCATAGTACAGGTGAAATGAAAATTATTGCAGCTTTGCATCATGCAACACTTATATAATACCTTGTTGATGTGGGCACTGGTACTGCGATATTAATTTCCGGTTTGACAATTTTGACTTGTAGTATGATCAAAGAGTGCATGCATTTGCTTTACCAATACGAAAATTACGACGGGGGTAATAGGGTTAAATCCAGTGCAACGAAAACGTGCTGAAAAATTTTGCGAATCATGCAACTACGATATCATTTCGAATACAGAAAGATCTTTGTCGCTAAGATCCGTTCCATAATCAAGGTAAGATTTACCTGATAAATGTCTATGCTTTTCACACTTAAAAGATTTACAATATCGATACAAGATATCTGTCACGCTTATAATTAATTAATAAATAATTAATGTAGCCTCGCTCTGCATTCTCTATCGTATGTACAATGGGGAGTGCTCCGAGGAATTGTTCGGATTGATCCCTGCCGCCTCTTTTCGCCATCGTTCTACGCGACAATATATTCATCCCCATCACATAGATGGTTGGCAGTCCACAACTATGCGTTTCACTAGAAACTTTCTGCCTCGCACAACCAAACTGTGGAATGAATTGTCGCCTGCGGTATTTCCGGACCGATACGACATTCACAACTTCAAGAAAAGAGCGTACTCCCATATCAAAGGCCGGCAACGCACTTGTGACTCCTCTGGTGTTGCGGGTGTCTATGGGCGGCGGTAATCGCTTACCATCAGGTGATCCGTCTGCTCGCTTGCCACCTCTGCCATAAAAAATAAAAAAAAATTACTCTCACGGATGTGTTCTGGAACGCTTTATAAAGAAACCCAGATGTGTCGACCGACGTAAAGTTGCAGTGATAAATATAACTTTGTTTTGGTTCACCGAAGGAATAAAAACCTATACAAGAAATTTTATAAGAAGTGTTTTCTAACTTAAACAAGTTTAATAAAATGAAGGAAAAATCACAAGGTTTGTTTGAAAATAAATACTTACAAAATAAACGTTTTCTTGAAATTCCATTTCTATTATTAATAATATATGCAGCCATACATGTGAGGAATTTAACTCATAAAGCCAGCAGCCCAGCCCAGTGTAGCCACATCCAGCCACTCAGGAGTGGCGTACTCCGGCGGCCCCGTCACAACTTCTAACCGCTAAATCTACGGTCCGTGTAATGTGTCACATGCATGGCTCGAAGAGATGGCGATAAAGAGAAATTGATCGCCCACTATATAAAATGTTTCCGGTGAAAAATGAAGAATGGCCACTTGGTCCGCGAATCGGAAAACAAAATTTTATTTTTCCTTCCTGGCGACACTTGCGCTCGTCGTGGGCCGTTGCACCGTTGTAAATTTCAATTTTCTGGTAATTTTATTTATGGAGTACATTTAAAGTGACCGTTTTAGAATTATACAAGTAAAATAGGTTTTTACAGTAGAAACTAGCAGCGTCTAACAAAACCAACTTCCAGTTTTATCGACCTCAGAACGTCCCTTCAGCTTTGCCGAAGTTATCAAACTCTGGATTCCACAGTTAACGAAGTGTGCTCTTGTCCCGAAGTTCTATATTTTAGCATAGGTAGGCGTCGTCTCTAATATTCGCGGAAATCCTTATTAATCCTTATAAATGCGAAAGTGACTGTGTTACTTGTCTGTCCTTCTTTCACGCCGCGATGGTGCAACGAATTGGCATATTTTACCCTATAAAATTATTAATTACCCTCGGCAATGCTATCGGAAACCCCAAAAATAATGCAATTTGACAAAAAACGCTAAGTATAATAAAATCTACTTGACCGATTTCATTGTTTAGGGCAGGATACAACATAGGATAATTTTACCCCGAAAACTCATTACGGAAATGAATTTGCAGATGCCGAGCCGTTTGCGACTCACGTACAGCACACCCACAACGACAGCCATCAAAACTATATTCATGAGGGCGAAGCCGCGGGCAAAAGCTAGTGTAGGTAAGTACATGGCGGCGCTTTTCATACTTGCTCCGTGCTCTGGAGTTGCAACGAGCCCCGTGGGTGCGATCGACTTTACTAACATCTGTTTAATATCTCTCTTCCGCTGTCAAGGTTGGTTAGAGTTAGAAATCGCAGTATGTAGGTTCTAAGAAGTTCTTATTATTTTTTATACACCTACAAGACAATTATAAGGTAGAAAATATAAAATAAGTGTTTGAAATGCGAAGTAAATGTAAAAGCAAAAACAAGTAGGCAGCTCAAACTACCCGACTAGGTTCACGATAGAAATAGATGGATGTCGCAAATAATAAAGCTTGAAAGCTTTTCAATATCCTCTATATTAAAAGTACAATTATTAGAAGAAAATCGTTTCATCTATCAAACTTTTATGTAGTCAACGCCGTCCGGGAGAACGAAATTTCCTTTCGCACTACTGGTTGTGCCAAGCAGTTGTGCCGCGGCAGTGTTTTTTTTCCCAGAAATAGTGACATCTTTTTTTTTCGATCATTCAATTTGGCTTTTCATAACAAATGCAAGAGTAAAACTCCCAGGATTCCATTTTGTGTAGTTTATTTAAAAAAAAAACACAAAGTTTTGGTGACCTTGCTGTTAAAAATACGGAAATTAATTCATAGAAAAATAACTATTCACAATTTAGTATTATTTGTTTATCGGGTATATAAAGATAGTCTAGGCGTATATTATCCCCTTTTTATTAAATCAAAAATGTTGGGAATTTCCTCAAAAAAAATGTTTTCTAAATTTTTATTTTTATTTTTTTATATTGTTTCTAGGTCGAAGTAGAGGTTCTGCCTAGGACAGATATATTCACCCACAAAATTCTCCCACAAAATTACCACATTCTACTTCGGCGGAGGTTTGGTAAAATATATTTTTATGTACTAAGGTCAAAATTTTGGATTTAGGGTTGACACAATAAGGTCATTTCCCTTTACCTTTTTTTATATAAAATCAAGTGTATTTAAAAAGTTTTAATTTGAAACATACTTGGATGTAGTAAACTAAGGAACTGAACAACTTTTGCGCATCAACATTGCCGAAATTACAAAAAAAATGGTCTTACAGACTTGCCAATTAACTGATTAAATAGGTATGAAACGCCCAAATATTTTTATTATTTCGGCAAAGTACTAAAACAAAAGTAGTGCAATTTCATGAGTAGAAATCCACCTTATTTATTTTGTTATATCTAAATAGTGAATCAAGAATTTGTATGGGAAACTGAAAAAAAAATATGGATCGGATTATTTCAGTATATTTGCTGTATTCTATCGCTATTTTTTCTTACTTTGTGATTCTATACTTTATTCAAACTAACCTCTCAAAAATTCAAAAGCACTTCTTAGCACAAAGTGTTCAAAATTTCAAGTGTGAAATTAATTTCTGACAAGCTTCTAATTACGATAAAGTCTTCAACAAACCTATATTATACTGAATTAAAAAAAATGGATATCCGATACAAATCGACTTGCTGATTAATAGGAAGTACAAAATATTTTATCCGAGTTGATGATGAACTTACGTACGTTAACAGTCAGTCTGTTCAGTTATGCTTGATGACTTTTTATTTGCTGAAATAAAACGGAAAATCGTAGATGGTTCTTATGAAACTGAACAACTTGTCCCAACAAAACAAACAAGGGCAGAAATAAAACAGTTTTACACCAACTGTCAACAACTCAAAGAAAGTAAACGATTGACAAATATTTGTCAGTGATAAAAAAGTCACTTTGTATAATAGAAACAGATTTAACAGACACAAATAAAGGTGAAGCAAGGATCATCATCAGCCGAAAGACGTCCACCGAGTCAAAAAATAATACTCACGATATAAATAGAAAGGTCAAATTAGTGACAACCCTAAGAGATATTTTTTTAAAATTATTTTTTCTAAGCTAAGGTTGGAACAAGTATGTTAGACAAGCGCACAACGAAGCTAGATTATGTTTTCGTTTGTGGTTGTTGTACGGCAAACCGAGTGTAGGACATGTATATAACAAGATGTGTGAGTCCAGAAAACACTTTAAGTCTCAGCTAAAATGGTGCCAAGACAGACAATTGCAACTTAAAATGTATATACTTGCAACTCACCATAGTGCTAAAGACTTCACTGGTTTTTGGAAGCGCACAAACAAACTAAATCCTAAAACTAGTTTGCCGGCTAATGTCTGTGGAATCAGTAATTCAGAAGATAATGCAAACATGTTTAAAGAGCAATTCAAAGTGGAAAGTCCATTGAACATAAAGCAGCAGGTGCTCAGTGCAGTGGAAAGTCAGCAGTCATACCAGTGGAAAGCCTAGTCGTTTCAGTATTAAGCAAGTCTCAAAAGCAATAATGACTATGTCGAGAGGTAAATCCCCAGGGAAAGATGGTCTTAGCATAGAGAACTTGCAGCAGGCCGGCTCTCACTTGCCCCGTGTACTTACGATGTTGTATAATATCTGTATTGGTCACGGCTACTTACTGTCTAGGCTCATGGAAACAATAGTGGTGCCCATCATAAAAAATCGTACGGGTGATGCCTCAGACAAATCCAACTATAGACCCATCTCGCTGGCCACCGTCGTGGCTAAAGTGCTGGACAGTCTGTTTGATCAAAATCTTTGCAAGCATGTGCAGTTGGCGGATGGACAGTTTGGATTTAGGCCTGGTCTGTCCACGGAAACTGCAATTCTGTGTCTCAAGCAGACTGTCCGGTACTACACTGAGAGAAACACCCCTGTATATGCATGTTTCTTGGATTTTTCGAAGGCATTCGACCTTGTCTCATATGATGTACTATGGAATAAGTTGGATAAGGATACCAGTACTCCTAAAGACCTGATAAGTCTGCTCAAATATTGGTACGGCCATCAGACTAATAAGGTTCGGTGGGCAGGGTCGTTTTCAGAAGAGTATGGTTTGGAATGCGGAGTAAGACAAGGTGGGTTGACCTCCCCCAAGCTTTTCAACCTATATATGAACGACCTGATCGTTGAGCTCAGCAAAACCGGTATTGGATGCTCTATTGGCGGAAAATGTGTCAACAATATAAGTTATGCGGATGATATGGTTTTGCTGAGCCCATCGATCGAAAAAGTGAAATGTTTGTTTTCAAAGCAGGCAATAAGAAGCCTAAGACAATACCACCTGTCTTTCTTTGTGGCTCACAGATAGCAATAGTTGAGCATTTTAAGAATTTGGGACACTGGGTCACCGAGGATCAAAATGATGATATGGACATTGAAAGGAAACGCAGAGCGTTGGCGGTCAGATGTGACATGCTAGCCCGCAGATTTGCACGTAGCACACGCGAAGTCAAGGTCACACTTTTTAAAGCGTACTGCCAGTCATTTTATACGTGCAGTCTGTGGGTCAAGTATACGCAGAAGACCTATAACGCTCTGCGAGTCCAATACAATAATGGCTTTAGGTTGCTGCTGGGGCTGTCACGCTACTGTAGTGCATCGGCGATGTTTGCGGAGGCTCACACTGACTCTTTAAGGCTATAATTAGAAAAAGGGCGGCATCGCTGATGTACCGCGTGAGTGGCAGCGTCAGCAGCATCCTGAATATGATGGGAGATAGGACTGATAGTCCCTTTCTCAGGCACTGGGACTGTACCCATACGGGCTCCAGGGCCGTAATGTATAATATAAATAGATAATTTTTAGTATGTTGTATTCGTGTTCATCTACTAACAGTAATTTTTAAGTTGTGTGTTGTATACTAACAAATATGGACTCTGTCTGAAATAAATGAGTAATAATAATAATAAACTTCCGCCGGAGTAGAGTGTAATAATTTTGTGGGTGATACATATTAGTATTAGGTATATATCTGTCCTAGGCAGAATCTCTACTTCGGCCTAGAAAAATAAATATAAATAAATTTAAAAAATCAGAAAAAAATTTTTTTTGAGGAAATTACCAACATTTTTCATAAACTAAAAAGAGGATAGTATGCGTCTAAAATATTTTTATATATCCGTAAAATAATTAATACTTAGTTGTGAACAGTTTTTTTCCTATGAATTAATTTCCGTATTTTTACCATGAAGGTCACCAAAACTTTGTATTTTTTTTTAAATAAACTAAACAAATTTGATTCCTGGGAGTTTTACTCTTGCGTTTGTTATAAAAAGCTTAATTGAATAAACAAATAAAAAAAAGATGTCACTATTTTGGGACAAAAAAACACTGTCGCGGGTAATAAACGGCGGAAAGTTTAGATCTACTGATGTCGATCCCGCTGCAACTAGCAAACACATTTTGCGTAAAAGTGGGCATTATACAATTAAATAACCATGTTTTTTGTAAAATTCGCGAACTGTGACGTAAATTCGACGTTTACTGAAAGGTAGGTATGGTGCGATCTGAAGTATGACATTTTAATAATGTTCTCTTTGTACTACAGATTCCATGAAACTATTAAGTAAATCAGCTAAGTGCGATAGTAGGCATCCCGCTACGAATACCTTTTATTACCTGCCCAGTCTGCCCACAAGAGTTTGCGGATATTCCGAAGCGTATTTCTGTTCCATTGTTCCCGCCTACGCCTGTAGCCAAAATGGTTTGATAGATTTTGATGAACAAGGTATTGTAAGATTCATCTTGACTCCGAATAAACATAAGATCTTCATTTTATAAAGTCTTGTTTAATTTTGTTTTTTTGGTTGTAAACTCTTGTACACAAAATAATAAAAATACCAGGATTTACGAAATTTTATGTACAGATGCGGACTTAGTTTACTTAACGGACCCTTAGTTTTAGTTAGATTTATTGGCAATATTTAGATTCTATTTGAATAAATAACAGATATTATACATTATTTTCCTAAGGTGAGCTAATTTTGTTATTCTATCAGTGCTACATTATAATTTATCATGAAAGAGCATATTTTTCCTTTGTCCTTAAAGAGCCATAGATCTTATTAAAGGAAATAAGCCATAATTCTCTTGACACTAACAGAGACAAAAAAAAATTGTTTCATAAGGTTATCGGTTTTAATCTGATTTTGTTTTTCATTTCGTTATAAATACGAGTACATACCTACCTATATATTTTCAGAGTTCCGTCTATCTGTCAAGACCCTTTTTCTCAGGAACGCGTAGACGTATCAAGTTGAAATTTATATCAAACTAGCTTCAGCTTTAGCAGAGAGAAAGAAAATGCTTAGGTGGCGCCACCTAGTGACGAAGTGGAAATTTTTAGTTTTTAAGCAATCCTTGGGGAACCCTTGAGTTTTCCGGGATAAAAAGTATCCTATGTGTTAGTCGAGTACATTATCTATCTACCTACCAAATTTCATCCAAATCTTCAGGCCAAAGTTTCAGCGTGAAAGCGGAACAAACAAACAAACAAACTCACAAACAAGTAAACGAAAAAACATACATACTTTCGCATTTTTAATATTAGTGATGATGATTAGTGAGATACTCAAGCCTGCAATCCCTTGAACCTGTAAAAAAATCAAACTTCTATGCCAACACAATCTAGAAATACGGCCGTTTATACCGCATCACGTGATCCGTCTGCTCGTTTGCCACCTATCACATGAAAAAAAAAAGTTAGACACTCGCATGGCAATCAAAACCTATAGGGTACTTCCCGTATACCTAGAATCATGAAATTTGGCAGGAAGCAATATCTTATAGCACAAGCAAAGAGAAAAGTCCGAAAACCAAAAATTGATAGTTATATTACTTATGGGTGCCGGATCGAAACACACGCACTGGTAGTTTCACACAGTTTATTGATACAGTTCACAAAGTAAAAACAAAGTTTAAAAGTCAATCACAAAATAAAAAACAAATATAAAATAACACAGTAATACAGAAAAATAAAATGTGGGCCACGAGATGCGTAGCCGTTGTTGCTTTAGCGCAGACTGAGTGCAGCGGGCCGAGACGCTTTCGTCGCAGCTTTGCGTTTACATTAGGGTTATAGCTACTTATGTTCTACTTATAGGTAAGTATATTATAGTTAAAGCTAAGTGGAGTCCGTCGCTAACACTCCCCTCCCCGGTGCGAAAATCGCACTAATCACCCAAAGGTACGGGAGCGACGCGTGACGCCGATCGCCGCAATACTCCGCCGCTTGTTCGTACCTCAACGACGCGCACGCGTCCGTCTTTACCCGGAAGTACTTTTTCGATGATACCCCGGGGCCAAACATTGCGAGGTGAGTCTGGGTCCACTATGAGGACGAGGTCTCCAACTTTTAACGATCTCTCGTCCTTTTGCCACTTACACCTCGGAATCAATTCCGGCAGATATTCCTTTATCCAACGCTGCCAGTACATATCAGCCAACCTTTGAGCCGTACGCCACTGTTTTCTTAAACAGAGGTCAGTGTCGCAAAAGGCCCCTGCCATAGGCAAATTAGATGAAGAGCCTATAAGAAAATGGTTTGGTGTTAATGATTCCGAACTACCGGGCTCTACCGAAACGTGGGTCAAAGGTCGGCTGTTTACTATATTTTCGACTTCTGCTAATAAAGTGCATAATGTCTCCTGTTTAGGGGCTCGCTCTTTTAATATTACCTTTAATGATGTTTTGACACTTCGTATTAGTCTCTCCCACGCCCCTCCCCAGTGTGGGCTTACGGGCGGAATAAAGGTCCATAATGCTCCGATGTTTGAAGCCTCCGCCTGAAGTAACCTGTTATCTATGTTATCAATGGACTTACGAAGTTCAGCGTCGGCGCCTTTTAGGTTGGTTCCGTTATCTGAAAAGATGTGACGGGGCCAACCCCGTCGAGCGGCCATCCGACGGAGTGCCATGATGAGCGAATCAGTGGTGAGAGAATGTGCCACTTCTATATGGATAGCTCGGATTGTAAGACATGTAAACAAAACACCATACCTTTTTTCCCTTCGTCGGCCTACTGTAACTTCCATGGGGCCGAAAAGGTCTATACCGCAGAACGTAAACGGTCTCTGGTGATGTGCCATGCGAGCTTCAGGTAAGTTACCCATTCTAGGCATCAACGGTTTAGCTTTTCTTATTCTACAAAACAAACATCTAGATACAGCATTTTTTACAGATGGTCGTAGTTTAATTACCCAATATTTTTGTTTGAGGTCCTGTAAACCATTCGTTAAAAAATGAATTATAGTTGAATGCATCCCTCGTTGCTATATCTGCAACATTTACTTTTGTAGGTACATACCTCCATTCCGATACTCTAGTGAGTTCGTCTATCTCCCCAAGCCTATTAGCTTCGAATGTTTTATAAGTGCGTGTGTTATTACGCAACCAATGCAACACGGTAGTAGAGTCGCACCAAAAGTACCGTCGCTCAACTGTTAACTTATGTTCCTGTGTGATTGTGTGTGCAAGCCGAGCTGCGAGTACAGCAGCTTGTAATTCCAAGCGGGGAATAGTTACAGTTTTTACCGGAGCTACTCTACATTTACTGGCTACAAATGCTACACGTATTTGATTGTCTTGAACCCATCGCCAATAAGCGACAGCACAAATTGCCTTTTGGGACGCGTCACTAAAGACATGCAGTTCTAAGTTATTGTAGCACTGCGTGTGCGCGCCAATACATGCCTCATTCTTATCGGTACCCTGAAATGTTGAAATACAGTTCCCAGTGTCGCTCTTGTTACCTGCGTACGTCATAGAGTCGTAGGCGCCTACGGTTATCGACCTCTCCACAGCTGGCGTAGTAGAGGCTGCTACGCTGTTAGTGACTGAATCATTCGCCATCTCGCTCGCACGTTCTGTGATGCGTTGATAACATCTAGGTATTCGAATCTTACCAACCTCTTTCAGTAGCTCTATCCAGTCACACCATTTTTTGTAAATATCTTCAGAGATAACGTCGTCCCAGTCGATATTAAGACGCCACGTGTCCTGCAGCATAATTTTTCCCTGTATGGTAAAAGGTGACAGAAACCCAAATACGTCAAATATTGACATTACCACTCGTAGCATTATTCTTTTTGTAGGTTTTTGCTTACCTTGTATAATGCAATCTGGAATCAGTAATGGTACCAGATTAACCCGAGCGTGCGTTCACCGTAACATTGCTGTTCAATATCAAACCTTACGGCAGCAGATTCTAAGGTCTCTTTTGAGACAGTTTCCAGTACAGCTGTACTGTTACTCGTCCAATTACGCATGTTGAATCCTCCTTCCTTATGAATGTATGAAATATTTCTTACCATTTCAATCGCCGTCGCTTCATCGGGTAAACTTTGTATGTAATCGTCCATGTAATGCGAATTCACTATCGCATCTACTGCAGCCGGCATGGATGACTCGAAGCGTTGAGCGTTCTTGTTTTTTATGAACTGTGCGATGAATGGAGAGCTTTTTGCTCCGAAAATTAAAGATGTCATTTTGAAGTGTTTTACAAGTTTAGCTTCTGGGTCCGATTTCCATAAAAACCTCAGTGCGTCTTGATCTCGGGGTATTATTTTAATACGAAGAAACATGTCTTGTATGTCCCCGGTGACCGCTACCTTATTTTCTCGAAAGCGCATCATTATTCCAATGAGTGAGGCGAGTAGGTCCGGCCCTTTTAGCAAATAATCATTTAAACACTTACCATTGGTCTTAGCTGCCGCGTCAAACACCAGTCGCAATTTCTTTTTGTTGGGATTATCAACGCCAAAATGTGGTAGGTACCACGAATTTTGAATGCATTTAGTGTCATCTAGTTCCCTAGCGTAATCGTTTTCAAATAAGTGATTAATGCGACCCACATACCTGTTGGCGTACTCGGCGTCCTTTTTCATTTTTCTTTGAACTCCCTCAAGCCTTTTTAGAGCACCTTGATAGGTATCAGGCATGACACATTCAGGGTCCTTCCAGGGTAAGCCGACTTGCCATCTCCCTTCAGTGAGCTGTGCTGACTGTTCAAGCTGCTGGATGGCATAGACGTCTGCAGCGTTTTGTCTGGGCTTACCTGAAACTCCAAGCGAGTCCAGTGCGAAGGATCGACGCACCTCTTCATGCAGTTCCCGTAGCGCACACTCGTCAGAGTGCAGCTCAGAGATAAACAGGGTGGCGTCGGCATCTGCGTGCGCGCTCGCGGAGCCAGGGGTGGCTGCGGGTCGCGCTTCCCTCGGCGCACGGACTTGACCATGTAGGGACCAACCTAGGGAAGTGAGTGTAGCGGACGGCTCGTTTGATTTACCTAACAAAACTTTCAGTGGTAATAATAAATTATAGTTATCTTGACCAATTAGTATTTCAGGTTTTACATTTATATTACACAAGTTGTCTTTGACATCTTTTAAGTATTCATACTTATTACAATCTACAATTGACAATTTTTGCATAGGTAAATTTAATTCCTTAACGCTACGTGCCTTAATAGAATAAACCTTATTGTCCATACCAGAAAGTTTTAAGTCCATTACGGTTGTGTCACACACTATTTCGTCACTATTCCACGGACCGCACACGCGCATGGTCTCAGTGCGACCACTTAACCCCGCGCGGGTGGCGAGCGCGCCACTTATCATTGTAACGGTAGACCCGTCATCGAGTAACGCATTAGTTTCGATAACTTTTTTGTCACTTGTGTACAAACGTACGGGCACAACTTTCAGTAACACTTTAAACGCACTCGTGTTTACATTCGTCACTGTTTCGTTGGCAGTGTTCTCAAGTAGCGTTTCCTGTTGTTCACTTTTTGATGGTGACGGCGACGAAATCTCTCTCTGGGTGTTTACTGGGTAGTGTAGCAGCCTGTGATGTTGTAGGCCGCAATCGTCCTTATCGCACACCGGAGCCGGGCAGGTTTCTTTGTCGTGGTTGGACTCAAGGCACTTGAAGCATATCCCGTGGCGCTTAACGTGCCGCCATCTCAACTTACGCAGCGATTTCTTGAACTGTTTACAATCAGTTAACTTGTGAAATGACGCTGACCGACAAAACTGACATTTATGTTTATGTTGAACCCGCTTCTCTGAATTCTCTGATTGCATGAGAACTGTTTGTGTTCGAATGTCACCAGTCTTATTATTTCTAAGCGCTCTTTGTTCGTTTTTATTGTACACGTTCTTTTGGTGAATATAACTATCGGGTCTTGAGTTGAGAGTTGAGATTGCGATGTTAGCGGTTGCTGTGACCTTAAGTGCTTCCGCGTGTAAGAAATCGCACAAAATATCCAATCGTGATTTCTTTGTAGATTTTATTAAGGGAAAGCTGTAATCAGTCCACTTTGACAGCAGTATTGTGGGCATTTTTGAAAGTATTAGTGATACCATATGCATACCCTGTATGTACTCCTCTCGCCCGACGGCGCGTACAGCTGCCACAAAGTTTTGTACCTTAATAGAGAAAGGTACAATCTCCTTTTGGTAATCTTGGCAAAGTGGGTTTAGTTTTTTTATGTCATGTATTAGGCGAGTAAGTATGCTATCTGGGTCACCGAATCGCAACTCTAATGTTTCCATAATTCGTTCAGGCGTTACGGCACTGATAAGTAAAGCTGCGACGGTATCCTTTGCTGGTCCGCGTAAACATTTTCGTAATCTCCAAAGATTTTCTTTAGAACTAAAGCCACATACCTCGGTAGATTCCTCGTATGCTTGTTTAAACTGAAGCCAGTCCAATGGGTCACCGAAAAATTCAGGTAACTCCTTCGGTGTACTTAAGCGGCTTAGTAGGTTAGCATTCTTGTCCTGGGTTGAGTTTGCGCTCAGGTTACTCACAGCAGTGGCAAGCAATTCGATTGTTCCCTGCAAAGTGCTCGTTCCAGGTGCGAGCTCGGGGTTTGTTTGCTGCCGTTCCATTTCCAACTGGCTCTTTTCAATCCAATTTTCGACGTCGCATCCGTAATCTTCACTGTCACTACTTTCTTCTAAAGCAGCTAGGTTGGCCTCTAGTTCTTTCTGTATCAATTTTATCTTTACATCTGCCAATTGTCTTTCTGCCTCAAGCTCTAGCGCTTTTTTACCCGCATTTAGAGAGGCTGAAGATTTTGAAGAAGCCTTTGTAGAAGCCGCCAATGAAGGCGCTTTTAGAGGAGGATTTTGTTGACTTAACTCACCCTCTGGTCTTGAGGCATCGATTGCGATTTCTTCATTCTGCTTTGCTTTTTCCTGCTCAACACGAAGGCGCGTGGAACTACGTGTGTCCACCGGCATATTGTTTGGTGGTGGTGTGCGGATTATTTAGGTCTGTTCCGATCCAATCCGGCTTTCGAAGGACCAGCTATTACTTATGGGTGCCGGATCGAAACACACGCACTGGTAGTTTCACACAGTTTATTGATAAAGTTCACAAAGTAAAAACAAAGTTTAAAAGTCAATCACAAAATAAAAAACAAATATAAAATAACACAGTAATACAGAAAAATAAAATGTGGGCCACGAGATGCGTAGCCGTTGTTGCTTTAGCGCAGACTGAGTGCAGCGGGCCGAGACGCTTTCGTCGCAGCTTTGCGTTTACATTAGGGTTATAGCTACTTATGTTCTACTTATAGGTAAGTATATTATAGTTAAAGCTAAGTGGAGTCCGTCGCTAACAAGTTATATCACAATTTTTTTGCAGGACAGAGTATTTAATATAGAGTTCAAGACATGTGTGAATATGAATTTATACGGAACCCTCGGTGCGCGAGTCCGACTCGCACTTGTATTCAAATCAAATAGCTAATATTCCAAGCTGATTTCGATTTGACACACTTCACCTGAACAGTATATCTTATTTGAAAATGATTACTGAAATCCACATAGGTACGATACATGTTATGTTAGTACATTACAGCTTTACATAAACACATTTGAGAGTAACTTCTTTGATCTCTGTGTAATTTCACGGTCTTAGGCAGAATCGATTTACTCAAAAGCTTAGCAAAAGCAGTTTTTCTGCTGAGGTAAATACACCTACAAAAAACTATTAAAAAAAGGGATAAAATCCAAAAGTCAGTTATTTTTATTTAAGTAGATGCCTGACACATTCGTTAAAAACATGATTTCTTTCTACCTAAAAAGTTCCTACAATACTTAAAACTCGTACAATCAACGTTTCGAGAAGTGTGAGTAAGTGACAAGAAACTTCGAGTCAAAAGAAACTCAATTAAACACAAAAAAATTGCCTACGTGTATGTGCCTATGTGTGACTAACAAGTCTCCCGATTTTGATGAAATCTGTTTTTATTGGAATACACATGCACAATTCGCCTATACATTTTTTACGATGCTATATTTTAGACATAACATTTCACATAATAATTATCTACATACTTTGTGTAAATAAAATAGTACTAACGTTCGTTATTTATATTTTATTGAATCCATAAAAAATATAATAATTATGAATGAACAGTCATAATCAAAAGTCGAGTTCTCAGACAATTTCAGTGTAAAAAAGTCAAGCAATTAGAGCAAGCTACGAACATCAAACGATTTTTTATGCAAAATGGAAGGAAACTGTTCATAATTTCCAGTTAAATGGATCTTTACTTGAATTGAAAGACAGGAGAAGAAAAAAAACGGCGAGTTAAGTATCCTCTGCCACCATGGCCAGGACGTGATTAATTACCAAGGAGATTTATTGTCCGGAGCCGATTATTCGTGTCGAAGGCACAATACGGAGACCAGACTGAAGACTGGGGACCTCGTGAACGCTGAATGGGAAATTGAATGGTGCATAAATATAATAATAGATAAGAGTGAGTATATTTAATCCAATATTAAACTGAACCTAGACGAATGTTAGCACTTATTAGAAACTGAAGTTGCAAATTCAACTTTATGGTCCTGAAGGGATATAAACTAGGTTCCAGTGTCACATGACCCGCTCTTCCATATCAAATTTCAGTTTGTTAACAATCCATACCGTCCCCACTGCAGGGGCACGCACGGGTCTCTTCCCATAGCTCGGAAAGGTTAGGCCATATTGCACACTCGAGGGCCAAGTCCGGATTGGTGGAGGTTGTGAGGCTAGTGGAAAACCCCTAAACACTTCATATTATATAATGACTTATTAACTTTACTTAACTTCTAGCTTTTGCTTGCGGCATCGCATGTGTGGATCCTTTATACATATTTGTCTTGACGTTAAGGGGGCGCAAGACGCCAGCTTGCATATAAGTTTTTAGGGATTCATTATTCCCCGCCCTCAATCAAAGCTTTTTACAAAATTTAAATGAAGCCGGTTGAGTAGTTATAGCAATAAATTTAAAAAAAATAAACACGACGGTTGATTATAATAAAAGTGAAATGAATGATAAGGCGCTTACAGAGTTTAACACGTTCACTGTGGATGACCCACATGTGGGGCATTTTGAGGTTTAAATGATACATGAATCCACCACATATTATGGGCCACGCTACCTAGCGAACTAATAGGCTTGTTAAATCTCGCACGTGTGAGTTTAAGCATTTCAATTGGCTTACACGTATGGACTATGAAATTGTGCAAAATAGCCTGTGAATACCGGAAGATCATTTTGAATAGTGTGTTGCCAGGAAGTCATAATAAGTATTAGTCAAAATAAAACAAAAAATGTATGTGAGCACGTGAGGGGTCAACTTCTAATTTTCAGTTGCACAGTAAACGTGTTAAGCTGCAAATCACTTGACGTTGGGAGATTTTTTTTCAATGTTTAACAATATTTTACAGTCTACTCTGTTACTTTTGACCCGACTTTTTACAAAATATGAAGCTCATGCTACGTAGTCATGTCCAAGCCTTCTCAGCTCTCAATTTGCTTAAGTAAAGTGTCGTTCACCGCGTAATATTGTAACTGTAAAGTAACATAATGGTTGCTGTAACATGCAGAATCTAGCCCGTTTTTTAAAAAGCCCTATTTAGAATAAAT
The DNA here is from genome assembly GCA_958295455.1 of Coleophora deauratella. Lineage (NCBI taxonomy): Eukaryota > Metazoa > Arthropoda > Insecta > Lepidoptera > Coleophoridae > Coleophora > Coleophora deauratella. Next base: position 6,546,905 of record OY282408.1, on the reverse strand, counting down.
AATAGATTTTTTTCGCTCAAGGGCTTACTTACCCTTTGACTTCCCGCCCCGCCGCGTTTTAAAGGACGGACGTCGGACGTCCCGAATCGACGGCAAAATATGCTGATTGCTGACACGACGTATTGTTTAATTCCTTAACTACAAAGGCTGTTAATAAAACACTTCCAGAAACTTTAACGATGGGTTTACTCATTAAACTGAACAACTTTTTCCAAGGAACTCATGCCTATACTTAATTTAAAAAAAAATACTTTTCATACCTTAGCTCCATACAAAATTGGCTGATTGGCCAAACAATTTATCGCTTTATTTAGCGATAAGATTGCCTTTGTACACGTAATCCAATGATTTATATGTTTTGTAAATTTTCTTGTGTGCGATAAAGCATTAATACATACATACATACAATTTGTATAAAAAGTCAATTTTTTCGCGAATTTTACCTAGATATCAAAGGAAAAATTTTTCAGTTTCAAAGCGGACCAGACACTATCAGTAATAATGACAGTATTTTTACATCAGTATATTGACCATCGTTCAGTATGCGTCAGACCATCATTCCAACCACTACACTGTCAGTATAATGTCAGTATATTGTCATTACTTGAAAATAATGTCATTATTACTGTGTCTGGTCTATCTATCTATCTATCTATCAGCAGAAAGACGTCCACTGCTGGACAAAGGCCTCCCCCAAGGATTTCCACACCGACCGGTCCTGTGCGGCTCGCATCCAGCGGCTTCCTGCAACCTTTACCAGGTCGTCGGTCCACCGAGTCGGGGGCCTGCCCACACTACGCCTTCCGGTGCGCGGTCGCCATTCGAGAACTTTACTGCCCCAACGGCCATCTGTTCTACGAGCTATGTGCCCTGCCCACTGCCACTTAAGTCTAGCGATTCTGAGAGCTATGTCGGTAACTTTAGTTCTCCTACGTATCTCCTCATTTCTGATTCGATCACGTAGGAATCACGTGTCTGGTCTAGTCCGCTCAAAAGTAGAACATGTTGTAGAAAAAAAGTTAAAGTAGAACATGAGCTGTTACATTTACCAGAAATGGTACTTCACAACCAGAATTTTTAAAATACCTATTTAAAGTAGACTATACTACTAGTTTCAGTTTGAATGAAGCCATTCTCCTGAACAGATTGTTAACACAGGATCTGCCTTCCCTGAATTGTGATAACGAAGCGTAGCACTGAGTACGGTCATATTTCACCTAACCCCTGCAAGTCCAGCGCGACTGCTTAAAAGTAATTACAGGCTAACAAACAAGCCTGTTCGATCGTTAAAAACGAATATTCCGGTTCTAAATCATTTCGATGTAATGATCGATATTATGAAATTCCACCGAAGCCGAAAGATAAATGAGATTTGTAACAAAAGTTCCCGCTACGTGGTCCTCGTTCACGATATTAAATTTATGCCGACAAGTGGCATTTAGAGGTGGCATTTAACTTTAAATTCTCGATCACAGAATTCAATAACACTCTAAGTACTGCGCGCCTCTATTGTTGTCGGCGATTCGTCCTTGTTCAATGTGATTGCAAGGAATTTAAACCCCGCAGGCTTTTCTATTCAGAAGCAAAAGGGTGCTATTGCAAAAGTGTTTATTGGACGGTTTGGTGGTTTGCTTTTATATTGGCTTATTGCAAAGAGTTGCAGGAAAGCGTGATATAAAAGATACAATGATTCGGCCATTTCGATTACAATACTTGACATTTACTTTATTTTCTACGTCGTTATTATTGTGTGTATTTATCTGTTTTTAAAAATTTATATGTTTACCCAATTTTCCAACCAAAAGATAACGATTATATAAAGGTCTTTCTGAAATAGCTATAAATGAGATTTCAAATCGTATGATGACTTTAAATCGTGTTTATTTACTCCGTTAAAATATTGCTTGATAAATAAACAAATAATTCTTGCCTACATACCTTTAACTATTACATCATCTGTGCCCCTAGTTTAATAATATTTGTTAAAATTTTGCTATACGGTATGTACTTAATAAAAAATAAATGAACCGACTAAGCCGATAAAGCGAATATTTTTCACCTGTAATAAAGTTTTTACTTTTTGAGGTTTGTAACTATTCGCTACAAAAATAAAAGTTAGTCTTTTCTGCCTATGTTGCCTATTTTGTGCCAACTAGATATTTTTCAGCTGTATTTGCACGTGAAAGACGGTCACGTATCTAATCCGTGCCAGAACCAACGGTGGCCCCTGTTTCGTGTTTTATGACCACAGATTTTCAACCTGCCACTTTTTATGCCCCTAAAACTTTTATATTTTATCCATACCGGTGAATTTGATCCCATTGTGTTCTTTATAATACATAAAACGAATAACCACGATAAAAATCCCGCAATACAAACGTGAAAAATAACAAGTCAGTCATTCATTGTTGAGGTTTATATTTATTTTAAAGAGTAATTTATCAATAAAAATACTGTTTTGTGTGCAAATTTCGAAACTACAAGGTATTTTAATGGCGGGAGTGAACATATGCAGGCTATTAATCAGGTCAAATTATATGACAACTTTTATTCTTCCATTTTTTTTTTAATATTGAACGTTGCTACTGAAAATTTAATATTATAAACCTGAGGTGTTTTCAACCGACTTCAAAAAAAGGAGGAGGTTCTCAATTCGTCGGAATCTTTTTTTTTTTTTTCTATGTATGTTCACCGATTACTCGAAGACGCCTGAACCGATTTCAAAAATTCTTTTTTTGTTTGAAAGGGTATACTTCACAGGTGGTCCCATATTAATTTTATTGAAATCGATTCAGCGGTTTTTGAGAAAATCAACAAAAACATAGCAAAATTGGAGTTGCTACGATTGAAGTCGGTTGTTTTTAACGTATTCAGCGTGGTCAATTATAATAAAAGGACGTTGCCTACTCCTGCTTAAGATTCAATACTATGTATATACATAATCCAGTTTAATTTTGGGCTACAAACTGAAATTACAAGTCGGTAGCACAGATTAAAATATAAGGCTACATACTGAAATATGCTGTAAAATGTAAAACACCAATACGTACTTTTATTAAAAGCGACTAGGATTCATTTATTCATTGCGCTTTTGACTATTTATTTATTCATGAATGAATCGTTCGGAGGTAAATTGTTTTGCATGACGACTGCAGAATGTCGCATCGTCTATTTTGTTTTACGTTTTCGTCAATGAACAACAAGACCAAGCTTCAAATGAACGAAAACCGCATCCCAGATTGCAATTTTCCAATTAGAATTTTAAATTATGCATTTTATCTTTTCCAACCCTAATTGACAGACGATATCAATAAAATAAAATTATTACCATGTAGATCTTCTATCTAGAGTGGATTAGATATAAGGAAGGATAAACAAACATGTATAGTAAAACTTTAAGGTAGTAAAAGTCATTAAAGCCATCTGTAGTCTACGACTTTGCTAAAATGGCAACAAATTAGACGACCCTTTCAGAGTCGGTCAATCAGGCGGTCTGTTTCATGTATTTTTGAAAATATTTTCGAGACCAAAAATCCATCTTGCTACACTACTCCCCCACATAAATATAAAATAGTTCGGACCTTTATTTGAGCCACAACCTCCCGCCCACCTGCAAACTTTCCAGCACCGCATCCATCGTGCCAGCTCCTATGAATCATAGCCATTTCCAACCTGACTGAACTTATCTGAAGAATGATTCGTTTTCAGAACTGCCTCTGCCTTACTTAAACCTATTTCAGTGCCGCCCCGCTCACACTTTTCACAACTTCAGCGAAACTTTGAGAAATCCGATCGAATCAATTTGACTTCGTGAGAATAGACAGGAGAATCGAAATTTTACCTATTTTGGCAAAGGTGAATTGACAATAGGTATGATCGGTGATAGTAACTACGTTTTTCTAAGAATAGGTATGAATGTATCATTACTACAGCCATGGACCGCACCATAATTAACACGTTACGCTCAAAAAGGAACTAAAACAATAAAACTTGCTTTGATATCCCAAAAAATATATGAATATAATACTTCGTCTAAACAAAGTAATCAATTTGTTACAATTACTAACAATCGGTTAAGATTCCATTGCAGTAGAACCGCACTCGTATCGTATATCTCCCGCACCAGAATAGAATCAAGTTGATTTCCCCAGCTCCCCATAATATCGCTCTATCGCTTTAGTGTGATAGATTCCGTATAGATACCTCATTGTATTCAGAGAACAATAAAAACCACAGAGAGAAACTGATCCACGTTTTGTAGCTGAGTTGGCCCACTATAATGCGTCACTGCCGTGCCGTGGGAAGGAAAGAAATCATAAAACAATGTAAATGGGACGTGAGCCGGGCGTCTAGTCCAACTTCAGTGCGCTGTAAATTTGCGCAGTCATGTTTGGGAATTTATGCTGACTGGCCATTTCTAGTCATAACTAATTTTTGTGGCCTGACGGACGTGGAGCTGGAATTAGCGAGAATAAATTTCGTAAGCACGTTAATTTTAAGTTTTCAGACTTGATTTTTCGTTTAATAAAAAAGGATAGATACTTAGGTCATTAAAATAAAATGAAGTTTTTCCTATGTGAAAATAATATGTACTGAAATTTCTGTATTAAAAATAATCTACCCGATAAATATTACCTTCCTACAATACAAACAACGTGCTTCTCTTTCAGTGAGCAGGGTTACCGAGTGACTAGTGTCACTGAACGTGGCACTGAGTCGCAGGCGACGATATTGTAACTCGTATTGTCGTCGTCCGTGTGTGATTTGTCCCGGATATTATTATTATAACCCTTCCAGGGTTACAAACGCTCATAGGAAGCAAAAGCCACATTCCATCAGACGGGCCATCAGCTTTTTGCCACCTATCTCAACACAAAATAACTAGGTAACTACCTACTCTGTTATTTATTGTGCTTTTTTTTTATGACAGAGGTGGCAAACGAGCAGACGGATCACCAGAGAACACCAGAGAAGTCACAAGTGCGTTGCCGGCCTTTGATTTAGGAGTACGCTCTTTTCTTGAAGGTTTGAATGTCGTATCGGTCCGGAAATACCGCAGGCGACCATTCATTCCACAGTTTGGATGTGCGAGGCAGAAAGTTTCTAGTGAAACGCACAGTTGTGGACTGCCAACCATCTATGTGATGGGGATGAATATGATGTCGCGTAGAACGATGGCGGAAAGAGGCGGCAGGGATCAATCCGAACAATTCCTCGGAACATATTCTTATAAGCATTTCCGAACGTGTAACGAAAAGGTTATTTTACCCGAATATTTGCAAAGATTATTGATACATTTAATGCATTCCAGATGCCACTGAAGCGTAAATCTCGCAATGGATCATAAAAACTGTTCCCTGGAGCGGTTGGGGTGCGCGTTCCATTCGTTTCAGCCTTTGTCCTCATACGCACTCCCAGTAAAAAGGGCAATTTCTTAGATTTCCGAAGGGCTTAGCTTCATTTCCTTTTATATCTCCCCAGATACTAAATTCGTTCAGCCAATAATAAAAAACGGTCGGGGACAGACGAAATGGACTCCGAGTAAAATTTACTCTCAATCGACAACGCAGATTGGACATTATAACGCATATCTTACAGGACGGGATCGCAGGTATTTCATTTTATTATTTTCATTCGATTCAGTTTTTTATTAAGGGAGAATCTCACCGCTACCGTGGCGGGAATTTTAATAAAGCTGGGAATAAAAATAAATTTACAAAAATAGAACTAATAACGTGCTAATATATTTACATATAATATTTCGCCTTTGAATGAGCAAATAAACGGACTAGCTAGAAATTTGTTTGTGGTTTGAGACGTTAACCCTAGAACGTATTGAAACATGAACTTGTAGGCGTTACCTTAAAGGCTCTCCATTATTTCAAAGATAAATGAACTCCATCTTTTGAATAATGTTATTAAGGTACACAGCTAAATGAGACGAAATTACATTTCGTTAAAGGTAAACGAACTTAATGTTCACTTAAAATTATTTATGCCTGAGTCAGTTAAAATAACAGCAACTCGTGTTACGATTTTAAATGAGCGAAGAAATATATAAATGTATTAAACCGCACTGTAACTGAAATAACATTCTATCTATGGCATAATCAAATCAAAACGAAATGTTGTTAAATATTTAAGTAGATGCTGTACATATTATTTTAAATCTTATTTTTTTCTACCTACTAAAAATTACTCAGAATAAATCACAACCATTAAACTTATGAATTGATGTAAACTTTAAAATTAAAAAATTTCGCAAAAAAAACATTTTAACTCTCTGTTATCGTGTGGCACTACTTAACAAGTGATAGACGGCGGTTATTTATATCTATACTTATAGATATATTGCACTTACTAAATAAATCCCTGGTTTCTGATATCTGGTGACCGTGACGCACAGAAGTTGGGGGTTTTTACAAAAGTTCATATTATTATGTTCTGCCTTATTATTCTCCTGAAATTACAAAATTAAGTACATGCATGCTCTCTCTAACCTGGATTGTCATTTATCAAAACTACCTAGCGTAGACGGCTGTATAAAATGTAGTACTGTGCAAATTCATAAAAAATCATAGTCGATGAAACATCTGAAAATATCGTTATATATCGTCGAAGCACGGAAACGGTCAAATTCAATGCCACAAACAGTTAATGAAACCCATCCAGGTAAAAAAAGTAAACTACGTGATCGAAGCAATCACGAATGCCGCACTGAAACACCGCCTCTCGGCAATAGGCATTGAATACATCTGTTCATTTTTATAAGCACCAGCCCGCGTCGATAATTTGTAGCCATATTATAATTATGCCATAAAATATCAAAAATATACCACATATATTTCAAAAGTTATTAAGTTAGGTTGTCCCTTGTAAAAAAATGCAAAAGGACGTTGTCCTTTTTTAAGATTCGATTTCGATTGTGTACATACCTACATAGTCCCGAAGAAGACTCCATCGATACACACTGTCCGCTAAAGATCCACTTTAAAAGGGGACATAGGTTCAAGTCCGGGGTAAGGGCCGGTCGGTCTGATTGGATTGTTGTGTCTTCATTATTTCAGCCGTTCGCACGACAAGGTCCACTACTTCGGTCTGAGGATTTTCATTAGAAAAGGTTTCAGAATATGTTTTATTTGGAACCCCTGTTTTTTATTTTACCTGCTGGTGTTATATGTACTCCAAACATGATAGGTCAATGAATATAAATTCAGTGTAGTCTAGACATAGGTATATGTTTTACTGTCACCTATAAAGTAGAAGTTATAGAACGACTATGTAGCTCTAACTTCATGACTTAGATAAATATCCATCGAAAACTCAGGTTATAATATTTGAGAACTTCATAGCATGGGTAAAAGCTGACTTAATGCCAATAAATAACTCTCCTGCTGGCTCACTAAAACATCTTGAGGGTGGTCCAAAAAGCTCGTCAAACTTTATATAGCGTGGAGCAGACGTTGTAGCTTTTAGCGGGCAAAGTTTTAACTGTACGGCGTTTACTCAAAATGCAAATTACAGGCTCCATACAGGCGAGGCGGGTCGGATGTGATACACGGGACCCCAATATTAAACCACACGATCGCGCCATAAATTTAAACACACTCTGTATATTGTGTATGCCGTGTAATTTGACTCTTACGTGATGTTTACATGTTTTTAGGGAGTATTTAATTTAGGGCGTGATTATTTAGCCGACATAAACGTTTTCGCAAAGCTTTACGTTGCATAACACGGTGCGAAGTCGATATAAAGATAATTAGCGATTTGACAGATACTTCATTGAGTTTATAGTAATTATAGTCACAGTAATATATGTACCTCTATTTCCATTATAAGTCGCTAACCGACCTCCGGGGAGAAGAAAGTTTATCGTCCATTAAGTAAAAACTCTTCTTGATTTGAATAACTAAAATTTACGAGGGTTCAAAATTTATTTTTGTTCCTTTACGTCTTTTAGGAGTGTTGTTGATCTTATAAGAGGTTATAAGATCATTCTTTCCATCCGTCTGTCCATCGTAAAAAGCGTCATAACTTTTAGATTTTTAAACTGCATATCATGAATTTTCAAAAACAGATCTAATGGAGATCAATTTAATGAATTTTCAAAAATATTAAACAATTAAAAATATACAATTTTATAATTATTTTGGGGTTTTCTGTGGATTCCTGCAAAACTTGCAAAGTCCAATATGGAATTAACAAGTTTTTTCCCCTATTCTAAGACTAAAGTGACAAAACGCACTTTTTACCCCGTATTAAATTTTAAAAAATTTTATCAAAAAAATTTTTTATCACGATTCTAGTTATAACTTGTTTTCAGTTTCTCCACTTCATTTTGTTTTAAGAAATAGACTGCGAATGAAAAAATCTTCGGAACTCCATCTAAAGTTTGTTACGAACTGTGCTAGCTAAGTGCAATCAAAGTTATCGAAGTCCCAGCGAGTTTGCGGCTTTGTCGTAGTTTTAATTTGCTTTGCACTCGGATTTCCTTTGTACTGAAACACTGGGTTAATAAGAATGTAAATAAATAAGAACAACGCTGAATTTACAAGCGACCAATACGTGGCAATAAAGCGAGGAAATAGTCAACACTTGGTAAGTACATACTAACAAAATTATGCAAGGTGGCCAATTCAGAGGTATACAACTTTTTATTCAGGTCATCTTGTTTTTCGTATTCGAATTTCAAAAAACGCTAATAGATTAGGTTCACAAATTGTCCACCATCTCATTGAGTTTTAACTTAAAACATAAGCTATACGTGGTAATCAAATGCAGAATTCTGGTTCCTGAGCTCCTTTGAAAGGTTGATGTTAAGGATTTAAGTGTGATATTGCCGATTAATCCATATCATACTTACCTTTTGGGGTAGGGGTCTCTTCGCATGCCTCGGTAAATTTAGTTGAAACTCCAGGTCCTGGAGGCAAGTACGGATTGGTGGAACGGATTGGAACGTCATTGTCAGTAGTTTTCAAGAAGCAAGGCTCTGACATGGATTAACACCTACCATCTAGTGATAGAAACTGGCACTAGTGGCCTAACTAACCTAACGAAGCACGGATATATATCAGTTGAACTTCCAAAACTGAAACAGCAATTTCATACTTAAACTTCTATTATACAGAAACTCCGTCATTTTAAAATTCTAAATAAATATTAAAAGCCCTTGTGTTAAAAGTTATGAACATGCCTATTACATTCACCTCAAATTATAGACTCTGGACTATTGAAAAACCATTATCTTTAAAACGTCCGCTTTGCCTCGTTAAATATTAAAACCCCGTGACCATTCTGTAAGCGGTAGACTCATCTATTTTTAGGAGACATTACTGAATTACGTAAATGGTGTACCTTAGAGATTTAATATCAAAGAGTACTTTTTAGGGTTCCGCAGCGCTACGAGGATACTTATAAGGGTACAAGATCGTTATGTCCGTCCCCCCGTCCTTTCAGACACAGACACAGTCGTAGCCACAGCGTCATAACTTTTCCATTTCTGAACCAATAAAATTATTGGTCATTTTAATTAAAAGATATAATGTATAACTGGATTACCATTGACTGACTGACTTATTGACATGGTTGTTTGCCCTGATGCCGTGGACGGAGGTTAAAACTTAATGCAAAATTATTCAGGAAGTCGTTCCAAAACCAAGGTAGGGTGAGGTATAATTTAACTCGGAGAAATGAAAGAGACGTAGCTATTTTGAGAAAGAGAAAAAAATACGATTTTGGAACGCTTGCGAGTGATTCCAGAGTGACAGGGTAACAAACGTCATCGAAAATAATTCAGAAAGGTTTCTAGCTTTTTTGGGTAGTGTTCTGTCTTATTTATGGCTTTAACACCTTAGCAGATACAAACAATCGTATTTCAAAACAATTCCGAAGATAAAATGTTTGTTTGTCTTAGTCTGTTTGACATTGACTACGAACTTCCCGCCGAATAAACTGTCAGGCGAATTTTAACGGTAATCAAACAGCGTTAAAAATCGCACTTGTCAGAGTGAAAATCGCATTCACGAAGGCGTTCCAAAATCCCGACGGAGAACTGTCAGGCGATCATTCGGTTACCCTCGGTTTCACTCGGCTCGGTTTTGGAACCATTTAGGGTAAAATTCACATCACCCCGAGTGAAATCTTTGGTATTGGAACGCAACCCAGATTTCTCCAATGAGTAGTGGCAAAATTCGAAAACAACCACTTTGATTCAATAACATAATAAAAATGAGCCGTCTATCGTCGTAACCCTTACGACAGTAAGGGTCTTTTAAAATGAAGTACCATCTCAATGCAGATTTTTGTCAGCTTTTTTTAAAGATATATTTTCTCAAAGTTGTTCAAAAAGTCCTTGGGGACATATGGAAATTATTAACCTAAAAACTTGATATCACCTTCATAACAGGATCATAATAAACTCTCATTCCAAATTATACATATCTAGTGCCTGTAATAAACAATTTTCCAGTTATGGTTATAAAATAACAATTTCTCAGTTTGTAAAATAGTATGAATCACTGTACAATGCGTAGTCCAACACTCACTTGCCCGGTTTGTACGTATATAACCCGAAAGTTTGATATTTTAGTTTACCAATTTAATATTTTAGATTCTAGTTGCCTTTTACAATATTTATCAATTTAAAAGAGCACTTTCAGGTCATACATATTATAAATAATCGATTTATTGAGTTTAGAATTATTTCATGGGATTACTCGAAAATGTATTAGATCTGGCGTTTTGATGAAAGTGATAAGATACGTATGTATATAGAAATATGCTAAATTGTGAGGCATAATCTACATGTTCGTCAACTTGTCCGTGACATACAGACGCATATAAAACTTTGTAAAGTTTATCAAGATGCAGGTCCAGTGGATCGGATAAATTTCTTGTATTGTAGGTATTGAAGCGTCTGATCGGCAAATCCGCGCCGACAGGAAACAATACAAAACAAGAAATTCGTGCACTTTCGTACGTAACAATATAATACGAATGTAAAACAGCAAGTTTCAGGAATATAACCAGGAAAATGGAATTAAATTATATTCATATTTTTATACGACATCGACAGAACCAGTTTAAAAGCGCTTATTGAACTCTGAAGTGTGAGGCGACAAAATGGTCATTTTGTTTCTCCTGGCGGGTTCTGAAAGCGCTGACCACGCAACTTATCCTTTTTGGTAGAATGTAAAAAAGGCTCAAGTTGAATCTGTATGAAGAATGGTCTATTTGTGTGTTTAGAGTTTTATATGTTCAAAATCAATGAAATGTAAAAAGACAGAAATCTTTCATTTTTCCGTAAAATACCGTCAAATTACTGTTGTTTACATTTAAACACAATTAGCTGACATGCAGCTGGTACCCACGATTTTTGCGTGTTTATTATATAATAGGTGAAAATGATGTTGAATGGTCAAGTAGATCATTCTCCATACAGATTCAACTTGAGCCTTTTTTTACATTCTATAATAAATGATAAGTTGCGTGGTCAGCGCTGTGTTGTTTAGAGGTTTATATGTTTAAAATCAAGGAAATATAAAGAGAAAAATAAAATACCGTCAAATTAGTGTAAACAATCGTTAAATCCAGGATTGATTTTATCATTTCTATCTATCAGCCGAAAGACGTCCACTGCTGGACAAAGGCCTCCCCCAAGGATTTCCACACCGACCGGTCCTGTGCGGCTCGCATCCAGCGGCTTCCTGCAACCTTTACCAGGTCGTCGGTCCACCGAGTCGGGGGCCTGCCCACACTGCGCCTTCCGGTGCGCGGTCGCCATTCGAGAACTTTACTGCCCCAACGGCCATCTGTTCTACGAGCTATGTGCCCTGCCCACTGCCACTTAAGTCTAGCGATTCTGAGAGCTATGTCGGTAACTTTAGTTCTCCTACGTATCTCCTCATTTCTGATTCGATCACGTAGGGAAACACCTAGCATAGCACGCTCCATCGCCCTTTGGGTGACTTTGAGCCTTCTTATAAGGCCCATAGTAAGCGACCATGTCTCGGATCCATATGTCATCACTGGCAACACACACTGGTCAAAGACTTTAGTCTTGAGGGACTGCGGTATTTTGGACGTAAAGATATTGCGAAGCTTCCCGAACGCTGCCCAGCCGAGTTGGATTCGACGATTGATCTCTTTCTCGAAGTTGGACCTACCTAACTGGACTGTTTGTCCCAGGTATACATATTCGTCAACAACTTCGAGTGTAGAGTCTCCAACCTTCAGAGGAGTGGGTGTAACACGGACGTTTGACATGATTTATCATTTAATTAGTCCTAATTAGTTTTATTTTCATTCTTATAATCGATGAGGGTTAAGTTGCGCTTTCTTATTTAAAATCAATAAATACAAAGTAATTCGTGAAACGACAGACGAAAATGTTTGTTTACCCACAAAGGAACGAATAAGGTTTTCGCATAAAATCAATTCAAATTGCACGAAACATAAAATATATAGAAGTAACATTACAATTATATGTTTACAGTATGTATTATACATATTGTTCTGCTTATTAATCAGTTTGTAAGAGCAGTGTAATTTTAATGCGACTTCAGTGAATATTTTAAATAGAACCAATATTGCTTAGTGTAGACTTTTTATAGACAACTTTTTTCATTCTATCAACACCTTCTATTAATTGAAAAATTTAAGCAAACTTTTTTGTTTGCCTAATTCCAAACTGAAAACAGCCCTGCCCAAGTGCCCAGCGAATCCGCGACACACGGCACCCAATATATCACGCAAACTTTAATCTCACTCGCGACAACTTTGCGCATGAAACAAACAATAGCCCAAGTTCCCCGCACATATTTCAATGCTAACTTCAGCTGAACAATTCTTCAACGCATATGACGCTGTGACGTGTTTGTATTTATGATTGAATGGTGTTGGGGCGACTTGCGAAGATTAGAGCTTGAGCCGTGTCGCGCGAGCATATTGATGCGTATTTTGGGAATTGAAAGAGAAAAATAAAATATTTTGTTTATATGCGTAGTAAATATCATGGTAATATTATATTTTAAGGTTGACTTCTAATCAGAATTAGAATGATTTACTTACGAGAATACTTAATGTATCATGACATAAATAAAGATTTTATCAATATATTATGCTAGTGAGTGTATTATGTCTTAAAGAGATATGCAAATCTAGTATCATATTAAACTTAACACCTGTTATTCGGTGATTTCGCTAGATAATGTATGTCCCATAAACAGTTGGTCAATCCGCTGATTGGTGTGTACGTTAATCCTATTTTTGTGCGTTCAGCATAGTGGATTTTTTTAGTTTCATGAGAAACCGGACAAAAGAGTGAAAATAGCATCTAACTTATACCTGACTTTTAGCTAGTTTAAAAGTAAGGTAATATTTGACAATTCTAATAAAACTACTGATTTTGTGCATACAACAAAGCAAAAACCGAGTAGGTGCTTCTCACGACCTGTAACAAAAAAAATACAATTAACTGCTGTAACTTATATTATTTCTCTTCCAGTATAATTAATTTCCTCTTTAATATATAGGATAACTTTAAATTAGTTCTTGATACGAAAGGCTATGCATGTGTTCATGGTAATAAACAACTTTCCCTCAATACCTATATTCAAGTCGCAAAAGAAAATTTGGACACTCACAGGCTGACATCTGGGATATCTTCGGTATAGTGTCGGGTCAATCTGGCTCTCGGGTCTTCAGCCAGATTACTGACAGGTAAGCGTGTAGTCGTGTATAATTGTCCGTAAAACTTCTCAACCTCTTCCAACAGCTCGGGCTTGGAGGACACGACGTGAACAATAAACCCGACACCACCCTGGGACAGATGGTCACCCTCCCGGAAATAGAGCAGGTTTCCGGACTTAAGGATCATGGTGTCCTCTCCCTCTCTTCGGACTTCACATAATCCTACAATGTCCCACCGTAGCCTGCTCAGTTCCTCCCCCAGTTCAGCGAGTTTCTCGTCTATCCGCAATGTGCGCGTGTTGTATGTTGCCAGGGCCAAAGGTCTTCGTTTTTAGTAGCCTGGCCTCTGCCGGAGATTCTTCGCACCCCATGCCCCGCCGTTACTGTGACCGCTACCAGAGTCAGGAATAACGGGGCTGCCAGGGACTAGGGGCCGTTTTTTAGGGTTTATATCCATGGGGGGAGTTGCCGTAATCGACACGCTTGGCATGCGGGTTGGCAATCTCAGTGTGGCGTGAGCCGAGATGGTATGCGGAAAAGACGCTGCTGCCCATCTTCCGGTTTATGGATCCCTTAGTCGCCTTTTACGACACCCACGGGAAGAGATGGGGTGGTGCTATTCTAAGGCCACACCACAGGCACATTCTAAGGCCACACCACAGGCACACAAAGTGGACATAATAGTGCAAAAGGATCCATCAATGGATCCTTACAATGGATCTTAGTGGACCCAGGGAAAAGCCCGAACTATGGTAAATTCTAAGATTTTCCAAATCTTAATGGTAAAAGTCCAACCTAGCCGAACCTAAAATGTTGATAAATCCTAAGATTTACTAGTAAAACCTAAGAGTTACCAATATACGGGCTTTTACAGTAATAGATATGTATATTTTATTATAAGTATATTTTCACCAGAATAGCCCAGACTTTTAAACCTTACTTGGAACTGTATTTGAAACTAGAGACTGACCAATATAAAAGTTTCGTAAGTAAGCGGCAGCATTTTGAAAGCCTTCATGACGAGAGGCCGCTGCGACTGCGTCGTGGCAAACAGCACCAGGGGTCGGATGGCGCGACGAGGGAGCCGCTGCACCGGGCACTCGTGCCACCCGCAGTAGAAAATGGAATTGGACACGAGAGACGCCTGAAAACAACATAGCATTGTTTATAGCGTAATAAGCACTAGGTAGATGATCGACTTGAATGTGTTACGTAAGGCACTCGTCGTTAAAAACCCATATAAAACGAAATAATTAACACACAAGACAATAGAATCTGATGAAGCGATGATTTTTTAAAAGTTTACTGATGACAACTAAGTAGATGTGCACGGCTTAAAAATCGTAGAGGATGTTTATGTGTACTTCTTCGTGAAGGTATAGGGCTGATGACTATCATTTTGTAATCAGAATGTTTTATACCCGACTGTCATACTATATTTGTAAGACCGTGTCATTGTAAACCCTCTGTAGTCGAAATGTGTATTGATGGATTTTGTTTGACTTCTGGATTTGTAATCATTAGGATGACATACAATAAATGTTAAACGTGGTTTCGCTGAATGTGGAACTGTTTCATTTACCATCTTTATGATGTCACAATCAAAACATAAGAGCGAATATCGTTTCCGCGCGGAAAGTACGAAAGTACAGGATGTAGGTACATAAATCTTGTGTTTATTAAAACATTATAGCACTAAATTATGTATTTTTATCGTTAATGTAAAAGGGCATAGCCGGGCTTCCATACTAAATATAAAGCCAGGCATTTTAGGCACCACTGTGGCATAAAGACGTATAATATGTATACGCCCATCTGAATCTTGAACGCTAGCATAATAAATAAGAGGCTAACAGACTCAACTCATACATATGCCCTGGTACAACAACGTAGATTTTGCACAGAATCCCCGAGGCATAAGGCTGTATGAATAGTGTACGCCTTTCTAACTTAAGAACTTGAAAAGCCATAAAGGCGTAACTCTATTTTGCGCCTTTATAAGTGAAGGTTTGGGTGCCATTTGGGCGTAAAACGCGACTTTTATTATAAAATATATGTTTTTTATTGAATTACCATAAAAAATAGTATAAAAGTTTTACTAATACATTTTAAGATAAATGTGTAACATTAAAATAAATTGTTTTTCATTAATACTCATACGCTTTTTTATTATAAAAAATGAAAAGTTTGTTTTTGCTCTCCTGAAAAGTTACAAAAATCTAGTTACACCCAGATGGATCTAGATAGAAGCTATGTTACCCTAAATGTAAGAAACTATTATGACCATCGAATCTTTTTGTCACACTTTTTTACCTTTTTTTATTATCAAGCTATATTTAGGTTTTTGTTGTTATAAGCCATAAGTACAAACTTTATTTTTTCTTATGCCTACCTGGTAAGTTATCTCTCCAGCGTTACAGAGGAACAGCCCCAGTAGAAAGAACAAAGCGAAGACAAAAAATATTATCTTCATACTCGCAACAAAGGTCAAATCGTCGGAGAGCTGTGGGGGAAACATTTAATATGAATATGAAAGTCACTTTATTTTTACTAAGCCAGTGTATACACCTGGACGTAAATGTAGAAAAAAAAATTAAACAGACACATTCTTTCTCAGCATATAAGTAGTGCTAGATGTGAATTTGCACAATATAACCAGCTACAACTCCTCATGTAGTAGGATGAATAGTAATGAATACGAGTATCTTATCTAATTTTATGTTTTTATTTTAGTAACAATATTTTATATAAGGTGCTACTTTATTAGTGCCCGATATTTTAGTCAGTGCTTCTACTCCAGATTCTGATCATCTTTCCCCAAGGAACCCATAGTCAAATCGCAAAAAAATTTTTGGGCTCTTCATACTAATTTGACCGCTCGGCTGATCGGTTTGTATGAAGAGGCCAAAATTTTTTTTGCGATTTGACTATGGGTTTCTTGGGGAAAGTTGATCAGAATCAGGAGTAGGAGCACTGACTAAAATTTCGGGCACTAATAAAGTAGCACCTTATATATTCAAATCATTTATGGAAATCAGTAGGCACTCCGCAAAATTTACTCTTTCACTAATTCAAAATTGTATTTTGATTAAGTCGAATGCTTTTGAAATATCCAAAAAGCTGTTGCTTCTGCTCATGAAACCGAACAACTTTCCCTAAGGATTTGATTTTCAAGAAATTTTTGGACATCCCTGGAAATATAAGAAGTATTTTTTGTAAAATTAATATAAAATTAATATGTATGTTGCTCGGTGTAAGATGTTCCGTTTCGTAAGTAGCAGCTAATGTTACATTTTTAAAGATATTTCAGAAAGAAGGATTATTACAAATAAATAACTACATTTAGTATCGATGACATTTAGGTAGGTACGTCAAATTCTTTACGTAACAATAATCTATTCAACTTACAGCGATCTGCAGAAGTAAGGACACACAGGAGCCAAATGTTTGGCAGACTTGCAACGCCATCACAAATCCAAATATTTCGTCGATGTCCTTTGCCATACTGAAATAAAGTAATATTTTTTAAAGTATTTATTGCAAAAGCTAGGATATTCGAAAGAAGAAGAGCTTAGAGGTGTGTTTTGACGCGATGAATTCAGTGGCTGGTTAACCATCTTTCCTGAATTCATATTGAATATTTATATCAAATTAAGAAAGAATAAACCAATCCAGTCTCCCCGTCTGACTATAACAGTATTCCCCGTATTTGCATAGACAAAAACACTCATATTTCAAAAGCTTTCGTGACATACAGGATTCATATTGATATCGCGAAATGGAATATGCATAATCGATTTTTAAGTTATTTCAAAGAGACTTAAAATAACTTAAAAATCGATCGCCATTATTTACTGCGATATTGAATACATACGTAAGTATAACATCTAAGAATTTTGTTGCCTGAGATACAGGTTTATCCTAGTTCAGGCACCCATTAATTTGTACTTTGTTTAATTTTTAGAAACCTATGTAAATTAACTACTTTTTACAAATAAATAAAATATTATATTATTATTATTATACATTTTGAAAACTATTTTGCGGAGCATGAACTAGTACTCTCCATATAAAAATAGCGATGCAACTAAGACGTCACTATCTATTATAAATATTATCGTTTTATTTACTTTCATTTAAATCAAAATATCATGCATGTTTCTTATTAGGTAAAAGGTTTATCGGCTATTTTGTATTCTGCGCTACATGATTATTTTGTTTCAATTCATGGATTTGTAAATAGATAACACTGAATATATTTGAATGTTGCATTTTTTTCTAGCAGACGGACTAATTGAAAAGTCAAAAAATGAAAGCTCGAAATTATTTTTGGTCTCCATTTTAAAGCTTGGGAAAAAAGTATTCCGTTTTATGAGAAGCATCTACCATTTAAGGCTTGTCAGTATAAACAAATCACTCTGTATTTTTAATCTCCTGTAAGAGTAGCGAATCTACAGATCCTTCACGATAAATCGTTAATCAGAATAACGTGACATTATCTTTGATACAAATAACAGCGCTCTACGTGAAGACCTAGCAATTTAACGGTTCTGAGATGTTTTATAGACATTAAATGCTACGTGAGAGGTATATTACTTCCTATATTTTCACGTTATATGTTTCATATATCTGTAAATCATATTTAGTAAATATCGTAGAACACTGTAGTAGCTGAAAAGCGTCAATAAACCGTTGTTCCACGTTTGTTACTATACAGAGGCCTCGGAGTAATCAAAATGCTCACCCATGCACAAGTGTTTTTTTAAACCCTAAAAATGTAACTTGGCGAGCTATCATTTCAATGTGTTCATTAATTCGTCTCTTTGTGTTAGTGCTTAACAATAAACAAATTAACTTACTTCAATAACTCTCTATGCATCACAATGCCTTTAACGAGTCCATTTGTAAGGTTCTCAGCAGCGAGATCAACATTCCTCTTGCTGGTTGTATCAAATTCGTCTTTCAGTCCATCGAAATAGTGTCTTAATGTGATGAACTTATACTTGAACATGATCATATACATCACGCTGAAGCCATCGACAGTAAGTATCATGCACAGCAGCATAAAAATCAAGACGATGGTAAAGTAAACTCTTAAGAACGTCGCTAAGGCAGAGTCATCTTCGAATGCTGGGTAGTATGTAACTACTGTGACAAAATGCGATCCTGTGAAATAAAGGTTCACTGTTAGACACGATACTATCAAGAGCCGCGCCGATCTTCCGTTGGTTTTGTGATTGTACTGTAATGTTATCTGTTCCGTGTGGCGCTAAAATGTCTCCGTAGTATTTATTGGGAAGATGACTGCATGAGAAATAAATTTTTAACTATCGTTCACTAAATTGAACTTGCAATCAAATTTCAAAAAACTTCATTTGTTTTGTCTTTCATCCCATTTTCAATTTTTTACCAACAAAAGTTATAAAATTAGTCACTCAATGACGCCGAAAAACTATTTCAAACATTTTAAAAACAAAATATTGCTTTTGACAGATGTTAAAAACTACGATAACTCAAATGACTAGTAGTAAACCTTTGGCATTATCTCAACTGATGTTAAGTGACGATGATGCCAAAGAAAAATATCCCGTCTCACTTGCATGGTGGGCCGTTTGTTATTCAAAACAAGCAGGTCTTTTTTCTATTTTACCGTTTTTCCTCCATAAATCAGTTAGTCGAGAAGCAAGCTATCTGCAACAATGTCCGCATCAGACTCGCAGATAGCATTACGGATTTATGGCCCGCGACAAAGTAACAAAATACCTGATGATCCAACGGTAGACATTCAGTTTTACATAACCTTGCGACGTAAAAGACGGATTTAATTTAGCGATACGAAAGATATCCCTTTCTAGTATTCTGGCTATTTGCCCTCGCGACAATAATAAATTGTACCGCCCAGCTGTGCGTACCAGTCTGTGCGCTGTGATACAACTACAACAATTATTACTTAATTTTATCAATCCTTGAACACAAGGGAGTTTAAAATTCAAAACAAAGTTCATATGTCTATGTGCGTGTGTGTGGCTATCTGTGGCATCGTAGCTCTCAGCGGGTGTACCGATTTGAATGCGGTTTTTTTTAACTTGAAAGTAAATTTCATCGCGGTAATTTTATTAGCTATGTTTAGTGAAAATCCGTTTAGTGAATTTCAAGTGATTCGACTTCTATCGGGAACGGTCATTTTTGAAATTTTGTTAGTTATAGTCCAAGTCCGGGTGGTCAAGATGATGGCAGAGGACAGGAACAGTTGGAGATTGCTCCACCGACAAGAGCTTTGCCCTTAAATAAAAGAAGAATAGTCCAATATTTTTTGCGATTTCAGCAAAGTTCTAGTACAAAAGTTGTTCACTTTTATAAGGAGAATCACCAGTTAAGAGATGTGTACTGGTCACCATGTGTTGTATAGCATATTTACACATTACAAAAAAATTCAAACAACTGAAATACAAAATGTTTAAAGTTTAAAGCTGAGTTCCTAACAAAGTAGAAAGAAAGTAAAGGTGTGAATAAACAACCTATTCAAATGTTCCGCTCTTTCACCAAGCTTTCCGTTATAAATGGGTAATTCGTGGATGAAGGTGGGTATCTAGACTTATGCTAAAAACCTGGATAACAATAAAACACTCCTAAAAGCCGGCACTTACTTTCGAGGCAATGCTTTCGTACTTATTTTAATTTTAGTTAAAGTTGAAAAATACTGGGTATTATTTTCAGGGTTCCGCACCTATACATTGGCAAATGGAGCTGCTAAACCTTATTACAACCAAAGACATTCATCTGTTTATCACAAGGGTGTATCGTATTCTTTTAGCGTTATAAGAAACAAGTTGAAACTTTAATAAATTATGAAGGAGAGGGTGCGTTGTTCACACACTGTCGTGAGGTAGGTTGTGGAAATTCGTATAGAACTTAGAATTAGCCGTAAAACTAAAAGTATATAGAACCCTGTGGATACTCGCAATAAATTAAACTCGTACACTTTTTTAAAATAATTTAAAAGTTGGGATTACTTTTATTTGTTATAGTGCCAACTACGACGGTTGTTTAAGTAATGCATGTAGCGTGTAGCAGCGTTTTACTGCATTTTATCAAAAGCTTAAAAGACACCCTATGATAATTTCTGGTACTCTTTTGGATAGTTTACTGGATAATTTAAAAAAATATATAGGATTTAAATCTGAAATTGTGATTGCTACCTAGCATTAGTTAACAGCCCATAGGTATCGCATCCACTGCAGGGGTATAAGTCTCTTTCCATACGAGTATCTCAGGAAGATTGAGCCATAGGTACTCCACTCCACAAACGGGGGTAAGTCCAGATTGATGGAGGTTGTTGAACTAGTGGCGAACCCTCGTGTCAGAAGATTTACTAGCGACCAGTAAGGGCTCCGACATGACTTAACGGCTACCATCTAGTGATAGCAGCCGGCACCAACAGCTTAACGAGGCTTGCAAAGCGCGGAAATGGTCGAGATGAATGCCACTAACAGTCCAACCCATCTAAGTTGTGACCATATCTGTAGATATTTAACCTACTCAATCGACGCAACCACGTAAGCCACACTGAGCGACGACGACCGCTTCAACCACAGATATAGATACACATAGATATAGATACATCTATACTGCGCGCGCAAATTATGCGTACGTATGGTGGAAGCCACAGATACCTATAGATTCTATAGGTATCTGTGGCTTCCACCATACGTACGCATAATTTGCGCGCTTTTAACAAAAAAACACAACACCCCTTTAGATAGTTCTTACCTTCAAAGAGTTTTCTCAAGCCTATATAAATAAAACACGCCATAGATCCATAACAAGTGGTCATGTAAGCGATGATGTTTATTTTTATCATTTTGTAGTTCGTTTCCCTCAACTTCTCCTCCTGATACTCCTCACAGACCATCACCATCTTATGGTTCAAGGCCCTTATCCTCTGCTTGTTGTTTATCACCGTAAACATCTTCACCATGACTACGGTGTGGCTCACAGCGAACGCCACAGAATCACTCTTCTCATCATCAGGAAAGTTCCCAATCAACGCAGCCATTATCTCCAAAATCGTGGTACTTCCGTAAACTAGGAACAAAATGACCCCATACATCTTGTATAGGAAACCACTGTCGTCGCCGATCGACTCTTGTTCAAACCAGAAGTTCCCGCTGCCAGCAAGGTAAATTTTCTTACAAAATGACTTTATTATGCTGTAACTATCCATTTCGAAATATGAACGTGTTTCTTTACCGTTTGAGTGTTTGTAAGTGACAACTTTCGCAGGAAACAACGTTAAATTATCACCGATTACGTCAGTTACTTAATGTTGTTCGTTTATAAGTTGGCATGAAGAAATTTATTTCCCAACGACTTATTTGTTTGTTTATTGAGATATTATTCTAATGTAAATTAATTTTGTCCAACCCCTGTAAAATGTGCACTATGCAAGAACGTAATAGTTAGTCATCACGTAAACAGACGACAGAATGTTTTTTTTAAATGTTTAGACTACGTCCTGCATTTACAAACCCAAAAAAATTTAATTGTCGCTGGCTGTGTGTATGTAAGAGTGTGTGGGTGTGTGTATGTAAGTGTGTGTGGGTGTGTGTCCGATAATTAGGTCCAAGACCACTTGACGGATTTAGATAAAGAATAGGGCAATATCTCAATTGGTGTTATAGGCCAAACTATTTATTTACAGATATTTAAGTACCCGAGTAAGGCTTCTCGCCGAAAGCAGGAATGTTACCAAGCCTGGGCAAATGCGGCGAAGGTACGGGATGAAAAGACCAGCGTATTAAAAAAAGAGTTTAACTTTGCCTCCAGGTCCTTCAAAAGAGACATTGCCAGGGCAAAGTCAGCGCACATAGGCAGAATTGGCGAGAGACTAGAGCGTCTTCCTTCGGGAACTCGTGCGTTCTGGTCTCTGGCCAAAGCTGTCCAGGGGAATTTCTGCACGCCATCATTTCCACCACTGCACATGGGAAATGATTCATTGGCCCACGACGCAAAGGAGAAAGCCGATCTTCTAGGCAAACTCTTTGCGTCCAACTCAACGTTGGATGACGGGGGAAACGAGCCGCCGACCATACCGCGGTGCACGAGCTGTATGCCGGATATCCGGTTCCACCAACGCTCAGTGCGTAAAGCACTTTTTTCCCTCGACATTTATAAGTCGAGTGGGCCCGACGGAATCCCTCCTATCGTGTTGAAGGTGTGTGCTCCAGAGTTGGCTCCAGTTTTAACGCGCCTTTTTCGGCTCTCATACTCCACTGGCGTAGTCCCGAAGTCATGGAAGACAGCTTTGGTGCACCCGATCCCTAAAAAAGGTGACCGCTCGAATCCGTCCAACTACCGGCCGATAGCCATAACCTCCTTATTCTCAAAGATAATGGAGTCCATTATCAACAGCCAGCTCCTTCGGTACCTAGAGGACCGCCAGCTGCTTAGTGACCGACAGTACGGTTTCCGTGAGGGCCGGTCCGCTGGTGATCTTCTTGTCTACCTGACACATCGTTGGGCACGGGCGATCGAGACTAAGGGGGAAGCTTTGGCCGTTAGTTTGGACATAGCGAAGGCCTTTGATCGGGTCTGGCACAAAGCACTTCTTGCGAAGCTTCCTTCTTATGGGCTTCCCGAGGAATTATGCAAATGGGTCACTAGTTTTCTTGCAGACAGAAGCATAAAGGTCGTAGTCGACGGTGCATGCTCAGATTCTATGTCTGTGAATGCTGGTGTCCCTCAAGGCTGTGTGCTTTCGCCTACACTGTTCCTTCTGCATATCAATGATATGCTGCAAATCAGCAGCACTCATTGTTATGCGGATGACAGCACAGGTGATGCCTTCTATACCGGCCGTGCCAACATTTCTCGAGAAAACGTCATCGAGAGCCGAAACAAACTTGTGTCGGAAATTGAGGCCTCTTTAAAGAAAGTCTCAGAATGGGGTCGACTTAATTTGGTCCAATTTAACCCCACTAAGACACAAGTTTGCGCGTTCACTGCCAAGAAAATGCCATTTGTCGTATCACCTCGTTTTGAGGACACTCCCCTAAATGCCTCAGCTAGTATCGGAATTCTTGGTGTCGACATATCGAGTGAAGTCCAGTTCCGTGGCCATCTAGAGGGTAAGGCTAAATTAGCCTCGAAGAAGCTTGGTGTGCTCAATAGATCGAGACGGTATTTCACTGCGGCGCATCGCCTGCAACTTTATAAGGCGCAGGTTCGGCCTCATATGGAATACTGTTCTCATCTCTGGGCAGGGGCACCCCAGTACCAGCTTCTCCCTCTGGACCGCATTCAACGAAGGGCAACTCGAATCGTCGACTGCCAGGATATTTCAGATCGGCTTGACTCCCTGGCGCTGCGTAGAGATGTAGCCTCGCTCTGCATTCTCTATCGCATGTACAATGGGGAGTGCTCCGAGGAATTGTTCGGATTGATCCCTGCCGCCTCTTTCCGCCATCGTTCTACGCGACAACATATTCATCCCCATCACATAGATGGTTGGCAGTCCACAACTGTGCGTTTCACTAGAAACTTTCTGCCTCGCACAACCAAACTGTGGAATGAATTGTCGCCTGCGGTATTTCCGGACCGATACGACATTCAAACCTTCAAGAAAAGAGCGTACTCCCAAATCAAAGGCCGGCAACGCACTTGTGACTCCTCTGGTGTTGCGGGTGTCTATGGGCGGCAGTAATCGCTTACCATCAGGTGATCCGTCTGCTCGTTTGCCACCTCTGCCATAAAAAAAAAAAAAAAAAACCTACATTACACGTTCTTTTACTTTGGTTTACTTTTAAATCGTAATGTTTTTCTACCTAATGCTATATAGAACAAACTAGTCCTATCACACGGAACTCGTTCACTCAAGATGAGATGAACAATTAATTATGTAATACGATAAATTTCGCAAACGCTTATAATGGGCGTATAAAGTTGTCACATTTAACCCAAATAATAGCCTGGATAAGTTCATATCCACCTTTAAAAAAGTCACCTTGTATAATAATACAATAAAGCAGGTGTAAGACCCGTGAACTGGAGCTTTTACTCATCATACTGAACAACTTTTGTATTGACGTTGTTGAAATCGCAAACAAAATATGTTACAACTTTAGTTAAACTTTTTTGTTCCTTTAAAAAAAGACCAAGTAAAATAATCGTATTCTTATTTTGAAAATAATATAATATTTCAGCGCACGTTTGAGAAATACATCATTGTCATACCGTAGTCTAAGAACGCACTTAGTTTATGAAGAAATCCAATTTAAAGAAACTTCCTAATGGCATCGAATAAGACCTAATGATATAATAATGATACCTAATAATACTTATAAACTGTTTTTAAACGGTAGACAGAAAGTTTTTTTAAGAAATAATGATATGGTGAAGTGACCTTATTTTATTGGAAAACATTTACAATATTTTTAAATACAGACCTGTAGCAAAACATCCAAACCACAGCTGAATGTAGTGTGTTGCAATAAACTGAGCACCGACCACTTGCAGCCACTGCGCTAGTGCTGGGTTGTTTATTCCATATCACTTAAAAGTTAAAGTGAATAGGGTTGCGGCACTTTTACTTATTGTAAGTAAACATTAAAAATTATTTATTATTGGTTGTAATTAATCAAACTTTGTCTACTATCAGCATCGTCACATTACATTAGGATTTGGCAAACGAACTCAAATCTTTAATAATAAAAAAGAGAAAATACCTTTAACACGTTTAGTTCGTCTTGAAGCAAGTATTCGTACTGATATGTTAATAATGGTCACACTAAAACCCATTTTACACTTAGCTACATATAGAATACAAACTGTCTCAAGACTGACCGTACTAGCCCTGAAGCAAGCAGAAGACAAAAGTACATGTCGAAAGATTGCTGAATTGACAACTCATCGTAGCCAATAAACTCGTGAAATGGAAACGGCTTTCAGAAATGAAAACACGACTGGTTTGAATCCGGTAATTAACTGTTCTTCATATGAGTTACTTTTAATCAAATGTCAGAAACGACATTTTGTTCTAAATATATTTGAAATTGTGAACAATGACGTCATTTTTTAATATAGTAGTTTGCATACTAATTAAGAAATTTTGATGAATTAAAAATGTTACATGTAATCACCGTGTAATCTCTGTAATCAGCTCGTTGAAGACAGAAAGCGATCACCGAATGGTAAGAACATTGAACCTAAAAGCAAAGCTGGAAATATGTCGACTAATGAAGTCCACGCTCCGACCAGCGCCTATCTAACTTCAAAACCCCGAAAGCTTTCAGCTCGAGTACCACAACCGCTTTGAATGCCTAGGAGAATGCTAAAATGTGGACGATTACAACGACAGGTTCGTGGAAAGTGTCCAAACGCCTGGGAATATGGCTTTCAAAACTGACCGTTAAAAAAAAACTCGGATCTTGGACCTCACCAGCAAGCTCATGGAGGAAAGACGGAGCCTGATTCTGAAATTCTCTGAAGATGCTTGCCAGTATCGGCGACTAAACAGACAGATCACCAAGTCCTTGACCTGCGATATACCCCAATTTAATACCAATCGTATTAAAGAGGCTATCAAGCGCATAAAGGATCAAAAGTATTCGCAAGGGATCTGTCTGCTGGTCAAAGCCAACTGACAAAGCTGAAGACTGAGGATGGCAGAGTCGTGTCGGTTAAGCGTGAGAGTATTGGAAGAGGTTGAGAAGTTCTACGGACAATTATACACGACTACACGCTTACCTGTCAGTAATCTGGCTGAAGATCCGAGAGACAGATTGACCCGACACTATACCGACGTCAGCCTGTACGAGATTATGGCTCTCAAACAGCTTAAGAACAACAAGGCACCGGGTGATGATGGAATGTAATCAAAGTTACCGACATAGCTCACAGAATCGTTAAACTTAAGTGGCAGTGGGTGGGGCACATAGCTCGTAGAACAGATGACCGTTGGGGCACTAACGTTTTTGAGTGGCGATCGCGCACGGGAAGACGCAGTGTGGGCAGGCCTGTGACTCGGTGGGCCGACGACCTGGTGAAGGTTGCGGGAAGACGCTGGATGCGAGCAGCACAGGACCGGTCGGTGTGGAAATCCTTGGGGGAGGCCTTTATCCAGTAGTGAACGTCTTTTTGATGATGATCATGATGATGTAATCAAAACTCAAGCAAGTAAGTTTTTCAGGAATTTCAATAAAGGACCTATTTAATTTGTGAATAATATTTCATTATTTATTTTTGACGAAATCAACTCCCGCATTGTAATGCTGCATGCTGCACATATTAACAACTGCCAATCTAATTTTATCGTCCTCTTTACACTTCGTCAAATTAGCTCACTCTTTCTCTTTCTAATTAGAGTAACTTACATGCTGCATATAGATATACCTAGCGCGTATAAGTGCAACACAAGTGCACGATTGTCGATGTTTACACCTCGTCACTATTGCGGACTGGCTATGCGGTCGGCAGCCAATCAGCTCTTGTTGGACACCAATTTACGATAATTTAATTAAACCCTGTTTGTTCGTGAATTTATTTGACACAGATATTCAAATAATAAAATACATTATAATTTTAGCACATCTATGCTGGCTATTTCTCCGTAGTCCCGTAGTTACTATTGTATGAACATTTCATTATACAATACATAGAGCGACGTGAAGTTGCTTTACTCTGTGACAGGTCTGTGATATGAGTCTCATTAAAGTTTTCAAAAGCAACACGTGCAACATTCACCACGGCAACTCTTTGTGGAATTCATACTTTCTAAAGGCAATTATTGTGTACCTTGATCGAATTTCAGATTGCGCCATCTGTAAAGACGAATCATTTTAGTTCAACGAAGCCGGTGGGTTTAAGGTATACGGCCCGTGGCGTGGTTAGGCAGAGCTTTAATTCTTGGCTCGAGTGGACGTTGACCGATGCGGTGCTAATTGCGGGGCGGAACGGGACCGCCTGACCCAAATGTAGCGCCCTTTTTATGCACACCATTTATTTTGTAAATGTATGAAGTAATTTTGGGAAAACTTACCGTGTGAGTGAACTGGAACCAGGAAGTCAAGGAGACTGCCGAAGGAGGATAGGAAAGGAATGGCAGCGACAAGAGCTGATGATGTTCTGCCGAAATTATCAACCGGTGCTCAAACTACCACGGTGTTAGACGCTGCTAAAAAGCCTTATGTGGAAGCGCTCACAACAAATGTAAAATGTAAAATATCGTCATAAATTATTCTCCGAATCGTATATTAATTACATATGGTAATACATATGGTGCATATTGTTGAAGATATTATATTTCTCAGTAAAAGTTTTAGAATTTTGCCTCTAAAACTGGGTCAGTCATCACATATCATCATAAGTTTTCCCGTACTACATTTTTTTTTTCAGATACACCGTACTGGGAAGCTAAAGTTGAAGAAGCTAAAGTCACTACGAGTATGTCAAAGAAAATCTTCAAATAAGCCGACCGAACGGACTTAGAAGCCGTAAGTTAAATATCTTTCCGCTGTATTGAAAGATACATACAGTTACCTGCAGCTTAAAGCATCGGATAAGGATTTTATAGAACTTGGTTGAAAGATTTACCTACATATTATTGTTATCACGCAGTTTATCCATTACGATGAAACAAAATCCGTTTTACTTTATTTAAGGCTGAAGCGAAGCGTTTTCGGCAAATCACCAGACTGCGTATAATGAAAGACAAAGCCTTCATCTTAATAAGCTAGGTGAGCAGCCAAATTGAATCGCAAATTTGGAGCTCCAGCCAACAATGTTATGTAAATCGACGCGCACAAGCGCCGACGTAAGGATGTGTTCTCGGTTGAGACGGTTCTTTGCATAGCGAACGACGCAAGAATTTGCAATATTTTGATTAACATGTGTTCTTAGTTTCTAATATCTGAATTGATTATCTTATCTGTCTGTATGTTCAAGTCCATATATTTTAAAACAGAAGCGCACATAGGGTGTTTACCTATAAAGGTAGTTAACTTTAATATTAAAACTAGTAGTTTTGTAAGTACATATAAAATTAAACGACTAGACTCATAAAAACCAGTACGCGAAAAATTTACTTCCATCAGTTAATCGACACAGAGGCAAGGGAAGACCAAAACATCAGACATACATCCTCTTAAAATACAAAATATAACCAAATACTCTTTTACACGGTCGTCTATTCGTCGTTCCGAACAACTTTTGGTCAAAGATTTTGCTTTAATCGAGAAAAAACAACATGAGCGTTTCATACAAGTTTTTCATACATAAGCTGTTTGACTAGCTGATTTATATTGTGATTTCAGGAAATTCAGAAGCATACTGAACAAGTCAGAATTTGCTCAGTATGCTGTGTAGAATCCGTAGTTAACATGTCCTACACCTATTTCGTTATATCATAAACAGAATGTTAAAAAAGTACTATAATATTGAAAAAATCCGATCTACAATTTTTTTTTTTTTTTTTTTTCAGTTTCCCATACAAATTCTTTATTCACTATTCAGATTTATTATGGGAAAAATATTGTACACCGGTTTTTTATATATTTTTCCTGTATACTATACTTGATAAGTAACCCCTTTAAATTTCAAACGCACTTTTTTTAATATCCTGTATATCTAAGTCACTTTAAAATTCACTTATAAAGTTTTAAAAACGTGTAGAGAACGGTAAACTACAAACTATAAAGCGTTTAAGAACAACTACAATAAAACTGCACTTAAAGTTTTAATGCATTAAATGATCCATTATTTGAACAGTTCGTGTTTTCTAGAAAAAAGGAAACGTTAAATGGATTTTGCACAGTCCGCAGGTAAGCTGGGAAGCCACAGGGAATTTCTTCAGCATTAAGTTGTGATGTTAACGAGTTTTTCGCTTTGCCTTTTCGTACAAAAATGTTTGTTTAAGTTGATTGTTATTTGTTTTCTAAATACAGAAAAGAGTGACCATGTTTTTAGCGGGAAACATTTTTAACTACATTACAGTTATGTAAGTACAATCAATATCTACGATATATTATACTACCTACATGTAATGAATGTATGTCTGTGCGTTCAGGATGTTTTTCCAAACAGGGGCGCCAAGTACGTGGGTGCTCGGGGGCTCGGGCACCCACGATACTTAAACAGTGGGTGCTGAGCACCCACGAGAATAAATATTAGACTGATCAGTGATTTCTGAACAAAACTAGGTCGAAAACTGACCTAAAATTTATTAAAGTTCTGCTACTAATCCGAGGTAATTTAAAATTTTTGCGCTCGCTTCGCTCCCGTTTAACACAACAATCGGTTCTACTGTCTAGTAAATAACACTACTGCCGGGAATTACGCAAAGAAGGGTGTCAAATTAATCAATCCTGCCGCCTCCTGAGTTACATAATTGGAGGGACATACGTGAAGGAGCGTTATTTTTGATATTTTTTTCTTAACACAATTTGTAATGGTCTGATATTTTTTTCTCAAAAATGGCTCGGTTTCAGACGAAACGTTGTAAAATACAACATTTTTTAAGATCTGTTTTACTATTAAGTTGGTTAATCTGAATTAAATTAAGGTACCTCCCATACAAACCAATGTTCTTTTTAATTATTGTCCTCAAAAATAGTTTTAACGATTTTAATGAAAATTTTTATGTTACCTGCTATAAATTATATGGAGTACCTAAATAGTACCTACTATACTAGGATATTAATTATTCAGGAAAAACGAAACAAGGTACCTTCCATAAAAACCCAGACTATTTATTTTCATTTTTTCTCAATCATACTCCAAGTGCTGGATGAGCCTATAAGTATATTAAGTAATCCCTTAGGTCATCACGTCTCAGGGCACCATAAACAGTACCCAAAAAAACATCTCATATTCTGATGATTAAAGATGCCTTAACTTCTTAAATCTTAAATTTTCGCGCTCGCTTCGCTCGCACTCTAGAGTTGCAAAATACACCGTTTTTTTTTAATTTCAATCAATTTGAGGAGCTTTGTAAGATAAATTGAAAAAACTTTTATATATAATGCATATAACTTGACTGTACACGATTAGCCGAAAACTAACACCTTAAATTCCAACATTTTAAGGACCCCTTTGTTTTGAAATCTGGGTACACAGCTCAACTTCGTAACATATTTTTCACTCGAGCCACATGTTTTCAAACTTATCCTGCCATTTCTCCTTCTTCTGCGCCCAATCAATAGTAGACTTTACTAGTGGATAAAGAGCCCACAGACGTGGATTTCTTAGGGCATCAAATATTCTTAACCCTGCACTGCATTATCCCAATCTCAAGTTCCATTTTTTGCCATGACAATATTTAATTCGTGTCCTGAAAGAAAAAAAAATACCTATGCTCGTTTTTGTCTAAATGTAACCTTTGTAAAAGAGCATAATTACGAGCATATAAATAATTTGCATCGATTTTGTATATGGAGGAGGCGCCACCATTATATCTCGCAACAACCTAAAAATTTTGTAGGGCCGGCACTGTGGGCACCCAGCACCTACGAGGTTTTCTGAAACCCGGCGTTTTGGAAACAGTCCAAAACTGTTTATCCGACTGCGATGAAATTTTTTTGAGTTGTTTTGAGCACGTCAATGAAAATTTCCACATCTGTCAAAATAAACACCCCATATGGAAAAACAAAATATTGTGTATCCAAAAGCACCAAAATAAACAGAATTAAAACGCAAACATTTTCTTTCTATTAGTGGCACTAAAATGCATGCTGTAACTAGCAAACTTTAGTTTCAGTAACACTTAGAACAAGGTTTGCTAATTATTGAAAATTATATATAAAAAACGAAATTAATCTGTCTCTGCCTGCTCGTATCACGATGCTCATTGAGCAACTGTTGTCTATGAAACCCGCGCTACACTTACAAGTGTAGTTTACTTCTGAGTAAATAGAGAGTCGTCCATAACATTTCACCCTGTATTTTAAGAAAAAAATTATCGCGCTCGTCTGTTTTATATCACATGGCTGAATCCTTCAATTCCCTTCTTTTCATGCGCCAAGACGACTGCGTAATCTAATATTTGCCTAATCCTGCCTTGTACAACATTTTACCTTGGCTCACAATTTATTATACAGTCTCATTTTAATTTAAAGGAAACGGTTTATTTTTACGCAAACGTTTACGCTGTTTTCACATCCTATAGGAGGATTATTATAAAGGTTGTATGTATAGTAGGTGTAGGTTAACTTGAGCCTCGTTATACTGAAGAACTTTTGACTAACGACTTCACAAATCAGCTAACCGATTTGCATCAACATTCGTAAAGGCGCAGTACAAAAGTTGTTTATAATGGAAAACTTTATTTATTTTGTAAATCAACAATATTTTTTGCAATTGTAATAAACAAGACAAATGATTGTAACATAGACAGATTTTATAAATTCGAAAAGATACTTAGTTGGCGGTTTTGTTGATTTTTTTATGGATTTTCAATAAAAATGATAATGCTGACTATATGACGACTAGGCGGCAAAAACTACTTTCAACGAAAAGTACACACAGGTTTATTTCTTTACATCCTTACAGGCTTACCACCGTCATATCATATTTTAATAAATTATGTTTTATTTTAAATATAAATCTTATTTTTTAACTTCGCTATATATTAAATATACAGTGTGTCAAAACTTTAACGGTGGGTTCCAAACGTAATTTTTTTCTAACTCTAAAAAAATTAAATTTACAATACACAATTGGCTTATAATACAAGCCAAACAATTTGCATGAAAATCCCTAATATCTATAACGTTCCTTAAAAAAAAGGTGATCAGTTTCATGAGCAGAACACCCTTTTAAAGTTTTCGGGAGTGGTATTTTTACACGCCGTATAGTAATCATCAAAGTATCAAAGTGTTTATTTGCGAAACTAAGTTTACAACAAATAGATAGACAATCGTTACAAGAACTTATAACATGTTATAACTTAGTCGCCCTTTACAGTAAGTTTGGTAGGGGGAACGAACGTCATACAAAATCATTACAAGTTCGTTGCAATAGGTCCGTTTATCTCTGACGAATAATGTGTTAAATTCGTCTTCTTGGCCATGCGATACCCTATCGGCGCGCAACGCATTACTCTTCCTCTGCTGGCTGATGCAAGAAAAGTTGCTGTTATTTACTGAACCTGTCATATTATACCTCTTGCCGATGTCGGTAAGTATGTACGTGACTTACTTTGGTATTTGGGAATTATTTTTTACGAGTAGGATACAATAACTGCAAATTAAACACTTGACCGTTATTTGAAGCATAATATGTTTGAGATAGGCCCTACGTTTACCGCCTTCCGTCTTGCCTTCCTTTCTACCCTATATGGCCCTCTCGCTCGCACGTCACCCCCCGCACCACCACCAGCTCGGGCCGAGGCGGCTTGCGAACCTCGCGCCATTTTGTTTCTCATTGGCGTCCTGTTTCCCGCCGCGCACAGTCGTGCTTAGGATTCCGTTTTATAACTTACAGTGACCAACACTACGTGTTCACGTAAGTTCTTACCACAGTTCTTACCTTCCAATAAAATATTGTAATTAAACGGTGTTACCGTTCGGTACATTAGTACATCTTTATATTTTAGTTTCTGTGTTCAGAAAGTGAATGATTTTTGTAATTTACCCTCTTTTTTGTTTATCACTGCGCCCTAGGTTGAAGTGAAATAGTACGCGTTGTGGTTTGCAATAATGGAAAGTGCAAATAATAAAATAAAAAGTAATAGTGTTCGTAAGCGATCGAGCAGTTCGTCGAGTAGTAGTAGTAGTTCTTCGAGTTCTAGCTCCAGTTCATCGTCTTCATCAAGTGCATCTTCACGTAATAATCGAAGGCGACAGCGGCACAAAAAAAAGGGGGGCCAAACGTAATCGCCGCCGCCGCCGCGACTATGGCCGCGACGACCGCCGTCTTAACGAATTAAGCCGCCTTAACGAATTAACACGTGAAGTAAGCGAACTCCGTAAGCAGGTGGCATCTAGTGTAACGTCCAATAACGCTAAAAATGATGAAATTTTCATTGACGACTGTGTTAGTGGAGATTTGTATAACGACCCCTGTTGTAGCCACGAGGTCCAAGCGCCGACGCCTTCGGCCTCGGAGCCAACGACGATTGCGGAAAATGACTTAGTTTTCGATATCGAGACAAAATTAAAGGAACCCTCTGTTCCTAAAACGCCCAATAATTTTTTGGAAACACTAAAAGAGATACAACATTTTGATACTGGTGAATGGTGTGAAGTTCGTTATTCTGAGGTTCAAAAATTATATAACTGTACCCCCGGTTTTACTGACCTAGAAATCAATGACGAAGTCAAAGCCTATGACTCATTGCGCCATTTAGCTTATGCAGACAAAGCATACGCTTCGCTGACTTTTTGCATTCTAAAACAACGTGAAGCTTTGCAAACTTCACTAAGGAACCTGATGCATTGGGCGCGTACTTCAGAAACTATACAAGTCGAAGGTTTGTCCGAAAAAGTGAATGAACTGTTTTTGAAGGGGGATTTATTTAAAGTGTCGTCAGACCTTCTGCAGTTAGTATGTGGGCACAGGGCAGAAGTTATTCAAATGAGAAGAGACGGCATAATAAACTACGTTCGTGATCCTCTCATAAAAGCCGCGTTGCGTAAAATACCACCATCATGTCAGCACGTGTTCACGACCGAAGCTTTGACTACAGTACTTGAAAAAGCAGGCGGTGTCCGAAAAACATTTCTGCCGCTAATTAAACAGAGCAATACCGGTTCCGCTCCGCAAGCGGGTCCAAGTAAGCCTATTCGTCACCCCTCGCATGGGCAGACGGTTCGTAATGTACCCTCGCAGGGTACTTCCCATGGATGTTGTAGCTCAGCGCACATTTCCCATGCTTATAACCAACCCTCGCAGGGTTGCTACCAATCCCGTCCCTCGCAGGGACATGGGACCAATTATGTTGACAATCGCACGGCGTTTCCTGGCAATTCAAGAGGCTCCTTTCGGCCGAGAGGCGGTCGTCAAGGCAATAAGCACCAGGAATTTAACAGAGGCAACCGAAAACGCGCCGGTTCACCCACAGACTACTCCCGAAACAAAAGACGTAAGTTCTGACTTGAAAATGTTCAAAGCGGGTCGACTACTTTTATTTCACCATCGGTGGAGACAACTGGGTGCTCCAGATTTTTTATTAAAGATCATAAAAGGGTATCGCATACCTTTTGCTCAAAGACCACCTTTGATAGTACCACAATTAAAAGAAAATCCATTCGAAACGCTGGAATCAGATGCAATGACGGCTGTCATTTTGCAAATGCAACACCAAGGTGTCCTAAAAGTAGTCAATCCCGCTCCAAGCTTCATATCGCCAATGTTTCTTGTGTCCAAAAGGGACGGATCGCACCGACCGATTTTCAATCTCTCGGCTCTGAACGACTATGTGATAACAGACCGTTTCAGACTGATAAATGTTTACCGTGTACCCGATTTCCTTCAGCCAAAAGACTGGATGTGCAAAATAGACCTGTCTCAAGCCTATTTTCACCTACCAATTTCTCGGTCACACAGACGTTTTCTGAGACTGATTTACAAGGGAAAAGTAATGGAAATGACTTGCCTACCTTTCGGCCTGAGCACGGCACCGAAGGTGTTTGCCTCTCTTTCAAATTGGGTAGCTCAAACACTAAGACAACAGGGAATACGTATTATAGTCTATTTGGACGATTATCTCCTAGCCCATCAGAGCAGACAGATTTTGCTATCACACGTCCATTTAGTCCTAGAAAGATTGCAATACCTGGGGTGGCAAGTGAACTTCAAAAAATCAGTAGTAAAGCCGCAACAGAGTATTGTGTTTCTAGGAGTTCAGTGGAATCCGTGGACAAACGAAAAATCTCTTCCAGCAGAGAAAAACAATACAATCGTTCCCAAAATCAGAACAGTTATGGAGAAAGGGTCGGTGGATCTGAGAAGCTTACAGAGTTTAGTTGGCCTACTAAATTTCGCGAGTTTTGTAGTACCAAGGGGCAGACTACACCATCGTGCTCTTCTCTGCTTTCTCAACGACATCATAAAGATGCCAATAGTCAAACGCCACTTACTTCCAGTAGAAGTTGTGAAAGAACTATCTTGGTGGCTACACAACCACCACCAAGCTTCTCAGATTCACCAGCTACCTCCAACTCATTTTCTCGCGACAGATGCTTCCGATTTAGCGTGGGGAGCACAGTTGGACAGTCTTTCACTGATAGGCGAATGGACCGAGGAAGAACAGCGATTACATTGCAATCAAAAAGAACTTCTCGCAATATTAAAAGTGTTACAAGATCAGCATCAGTACCTCGGTCATTCTACAGTTCTGTGGCAAAGCGACAACAAGACTGCTGTTGCTTACATAAGGAACGAGGGCGGGACGAAATCCATGACTCTCTTGAACATAACGTTCAAAATTTTTCAGTTACTCGATCTTCATCAGATCCACATCTGTGCTCAACATATCCCAGGAAAATACAACGGTCACGCAGACCATCTATCTCGTCTCCGTTCCCCACCCGAATGGCATCTTCTACCAGTTTGCACAGAGCTTATCTTCAGAAAGTTCGGTGTGCCAATGATAGACCTCTTCGCATCGAAAAATGCTCATGTAGTGTCAAATTATGTATCCATAGACCAAAACGACAATCAAGCCTTATTTCACGACGCTTTCTCCCGGCAGTGGAATTATCCCCTAGCGTGGATCTTCCCTCCGCCTTACCTGATCCCCAAAGTTCTCGCGCATCTCAATCAGGCACAAGGAGCGTTCCTGGTAGTAGTCCCTCGTTGGGAACGTGTCTTTTGGAGGGCGGATCTCAAATCGAGAGCATTAGCAGCTCCGTTCACAATTCACCATCCGAGCAATTGCCTGATAGACATCTCGACAGGCCTTCCACCTCCCAAAGCCCAGGAAATGACGATGGAAATATGGAAGTGTGGGGGTGGTCAAATAATTTAATTGATTGGGATAAGTCGCAAAAAGATCTTCTTCTAGCCTCATGGCGTCCTTCGACTCGCAAAACATATAGTGTAGCATGGAAAAGGTGGCTTTTGTGGTCTAAAAAACATAAAATCGATCCGTATTGCCCGACAGGCTCTTTATTAGCGAAGTTCTTGGCTGATTTATTTCTGAAAGAAAAATTGTCTTACAACACAATATTAGTTCACAAGGCTGTAGTTTCCACTTTATGCAACACTGATGTATCGGGTTGTTTAAGCAGTCATGTTTTAGTCAAACATATGTTAAAATCAATAGCTCTAAAGAACCCTGTATCACATAAAACTACTGTTTGGAATGTTGACACCCTAATTGCCTTTTTAAAAGAATATAGAGTTGATTTAAATAATAACTTTCAAGTGTCTAGACATACAGCCATGTTGCTTTTATTGTGCTCGGGCAGACGAGTCCACGACTTAACTCTCCTAGCTATAGATCGGGAGCATTTGTCGTTGTTTAATGATCACATAATTTTGTGGCCAGTTTTTGGTTCTAAGACGGATACTTCTGATTACAGGCAATCGGGCTGGAAATTACTAACAAATACAACCTCCAGAAATCTAGACCCTGTATTTTGGGTTAAACGATGTGTTGATTTACTACGTGAAAGACGTAACACAGCCAACTGCACAAAATTATTTATTAGTGTCAGAGGTGAGACAAAAGCAGCATCTCGAACTGTGATTGCGGGATGGATCAAGACAATACTTACTGAGGCTGGGATAATCGCTTCTCCTGGCAGCATACGGTCGGCCGTTGCCTCAAAGAGTTGGTCTAACAACTTACCAGTTGATGACATATTATCACGGGGCAACTGGAGATCGGGTGATACTTTTAGACGATTTTATAGGCGTGAGGTAACGCCAGCGTCTGTTACTTCTAATAATGGCATCACAAATTTATTTTTTCCTGTTAATTGATTGTTTTTTATAAGTATCTAATGCTTTTGAGTTTATGAATAAAAATAATTTATTTTTATTTTCTCGCACGTCTGTTTATTATTTTTAATAACCACCTTAAGCATTTATATTTGTTTTCTGACAAAAAGGAGATAATTTTTAAACTATTTTGTTTACAATGAATGAAGCTCTCGGTTAATATCGTGATTTTCAAAACTTTACTCTACCTGCCTATCAAAACATAGTCCTTAATGTTAAATATACACTTACTAGCACCTACAAGGTATATTCAATTATTCAGTCTGTTTCCTTACATCAGACATCTTCACATTGGCGTCCACCACCACCACCAGGCGATAACAAACACGTCTCAAACATATTATGCTTCAAATAACGGTCAAGTGTTTAATAGCAGCGTTTTACCTGAAATAAAACGCTTATTAAATACTTACCTTATTTGAAGCATAAGTTTAATTTCTGCCTGGTGTTTTCGACTCAATGAGAAACAAAATGGCGCGAGGTTCGCAAGCCGCCTCGGCCCGAGCTGGTGGTGGTGCGGGGGGTGACGTGCGAGCGAGAGGGCCATATAGGGTAGAAAGGAAGGCAAGACGGAAGGCGGTAAACGTAGGGCCTATCTCAAACATATTATGCTTCAAATAAGGTAAGTATTTAATAAGCGTTTTATTTCAGGTAAAACGCTGCTATTAAATGATAAATTGCATTTTACTTTTAAGGAATTAAAAACGCCACTGCTTAAAAAAACAAATAACACTCGTGGATTTAAGATGAAAGACTACCCGCATTTTAAAATTCATCAAGCACTTACGGCGAAGTAGCACAGAGCTACTTACACATTTCAGTACTAAACGTAAGTCCCGTCCCATCCACACGCGTCACGCGAATTATTAAAATTTTAGGTTATTTTGTATTTTTTCTGAATTGGCGTAGTTTCCTTCATATTGTCGAAACCATATTTTTGAGTAACTATTTTTAAGTAACGGTAGACCGATCTTTGATTTTTTTTTCTATCGAACCGAATTGTTGAATCGTGTTTCGGATAGCGTACGATCGTAGTAAATATAGTCAAAAATAAGTATTATTTCTTTTCAGACTTGTTTCTATAGTTTTACGTTACGACTGTTCAAAAAACGTCATTTTGGTATAAGAGCGCTTTAAAGCTATACGCTCAGCTAAACAAACAATCAAACTTTGTAGAAATAAAAAAAAGCGGCCAAGTGCGAGTCGGACTCGCCCATGAAGGGTTCCGTAGCAGCAAGTAACATAATATAAAAGTTTTTGTAGTTCGTTGTAACTTGAATGAAAGGTAAATTGCGGTTTACGATTTATGACGTATTAAAAAAAAACTACTTACTAGATATCGTTCAAACCAATTTTCGGTGGAAGTTTGCATGGTAATGTACATCATATATTTTTTTTAGTTTTATCATTCTCTTATTTTAGAAGTTACGGGGGGGGGGGGGGTGACACATTTTATAACTTTGGAAGTGTCTCTCGCGCAAACTATTCAGTTTAGAAGAAAATGATATTAGAAACCTCAATATCATTTTTGAAGACCTATCCATAGATACCCCACACGTATGGGTTTGATGAAAAAAAAATTTTTGAGTTTCAGTTCTAAGTATGGGGAGCCCCCAAAATTTATTGTTTTTTTTCTATTTTTGTGTGAAAATCTTAATGCGGTTCACAAAATACAACTACTTACCAAGTTTCAACAGTATAATTCTTATAGTTTCGGAAAAAAAGTGGCTGTGACATACGGACAGACAGACAGACAGACAGACATGACGAATCCATAAGGGTTCCGTTTTTTGCCATTTGGCTACGGAACCCTAAAAAGAGTTTTCGTGAAATATGCCTGAACTGGTAAATTTGTAAAAGACTCTTAACGACGCAATCACGTTGCTCACAACCTATGACTCGTAGTAAACGTAACTCTACTTCTTTCTTAGAGACTTCGTCGAACTATCAAAGTAGTTGGAAGCTGTTTGGACACTATTGTTGCTACCTACAGCGGCTATCATCGGTAAAATCGTTCGGAAGACATCACTTATACAGTACAGACTTACAAGACCATTCAAAGATACTATTATAATAACAAAGTTTTGCACTCGCAGACGCAGATGAAAATGCAAGATAAGTCTGTCTCAGTCTCGAAGTAGTTTTCGCAAGTTTTGAACAGTCGTTCTCCTGCTATCTCTAATGAGTAAATTCCATTGATATTTTGCAACAGGATACATAATATACAAACAATAGTATAGTAAGTACAAGAGTGAATTTGGTCCGCAACTTTCCGATAATACTCGTAGTTTTACAAATTAGTGAAACGGACTCTTAGGTTACATATGCATAGGATACTATGCATCTGGATTGCTTTTAGTATCAAGATTAGCCTGTGACGTCTACGGCAGACGATTAAATTATTGTTGCGGATGCACTGCTTTTGGTGACTATACAGCCCGATACGAGATCTTTATAGTCTACCACAGCTATGGCAGAGGAAGTTAGTGGTAGTAATTTTAGTATATAACATAGGTAATAGGTTTTTTTTCTTTCATTTACATTTAAATACTCGTGCACGCCTGTACACAATATATCAGTGGACGGACGAGATTTCTATACCTTACATATAAAAAAGAAAACGCCCGTGAAAGATAAAACTCAACACATCAACTTATGCGGTATTTACCCACTCGTAAACCCATAATATATGGGATCCTCTTACCGACCTACCGTATCGACTGAATACGTTGTTGAAGGTAAGCATATAAAAAGTCAATATCGGTATTCGACGAATAAATGGGACATAATGAAAATATATTACGAACGGGGCCCGCAAACGACTCCGCGAAGTCGAATGTTATTCAAATAAACATTACCCGACATCGTCATGAAGTCGGCAATCGTAAAATTTATAACCGTCCCCCATACTCATATTCAGTAGCGAGGTAACCTACATGTCTACGTGTCTAGTTTAAACGACGACTGAAATCAATTTCCAAAGTAACATTTCCAAAGTGACTATTTGGAAGCGTTTATTCCAGGTTTATTGGTTATTGAGGCAATAATAGAGTTGCGCAGTGCAGCATACCAAAAGTGGTTACTAAGTACTTATAGGTAGTACAGCAGATTTGGCCGTCAGCGAAGATTAATAACATACTACTCACTCATAGTTGATATGTGTGTTTTTATAAACAACTTTTTTGGTTACTTTGTGAACAAATCATTATTATCTGGACCTATCATACAAAATTGTCCAATCAGATGTTCTTTTTTTAATATTTTCAATATGATAAAGAACTATTTCAAAATATGTATATTGTGGTTTTGGTAAAGAATAACGTCCATTTATTCTTTTAGTTTTCCTGTATATAGAGGTATGCTTACACCCTATATATTATATTAGCTGATATCAGTTCGAGATGGCCATTTTTTGGCGTATTCTCACAACTAACCACAAATCTAATTACACCAAATAATATTAATATTAACATATACGTATATTATTTTATTTTCATTGTACCTTTTCTCTATACTAACAACTATTATGGACTTTGGTAGTCTTATCAAATAAATAACTATTAAATATTATATCGTAGACACTCAGGACCAAGAGAATTAATTGGAAATTTTAATCGTAAGACCGTAAGACCTATC
Source organism: Coleophora deauratella (assembly GCA_958295455.1). Lineage (NCBI taxonomy): Eukaryota > Metazoa > Arthropoda > Insecta > Lepidoptera > Coleophoridae > Coleophora > Coleophora deauratella. Next base: position 6,505,640 of record OY282408.1, on the reverse strand, counting down.
GCACACCAAAATTTATATTGCAGACAAAAAATGGACACACATTACCTTCCTTGTGTGGAAATCGCGTGATTGTAACACGGTGTATTTTATTTTACTCCACTTTCAATGATTATCATGTAGTACCAACCAACCTACTTACCATTTCGCAAAGTATTGTGTCTTTGCGGGGAACAAGTAGATTGATCTAGTGGCTGCCTCTGCGGTGATCCATCAGCCTGGTCGACGCCCACCACTCTATTAGGGGCACCTCTGTTCACTGTTCAATGTTACATAATACATGGTAACTAAGGTAAGGTACATAGTATCCTAATATTCGTAATGTATTTATTTCCTAGATATGTGTAATGTCTACTTATTGAATAAAGAGTTCATTCTTAAAAGTAAGTTTAAACAAGCGTGAACTTTTTGTATCTACAGTCGGTTAGCCCTTGGCACCATCTCACTGGACGGTAAGTGATGCTGATGTGATGTTTTAATAGGATTCCGAACGTACATAAAGGGTGACAAGGGGAGCCTATCTGTACCTCCGCCTCCGAGTATATTTACTAGCTGATGTTACCCCGCCGTCTGTCTATATTTTCAAAATATCACAAGGTTTTATCGCTTGAACCAAAATATATTTTTTACAGAATACGTAGGTGTATTAGTTAGCTTCTATTATAATAAATATCAGTAATAAAATGAATGGGTGGTCGAATCACTTCAAGGCGCTCACTGAGAGTGTTAAACCACACGGGAACCCTTTTTCCTTTTGCGGGTTTTTTTTCCATTAAATATACATACATATATATCATATATTCAGTCGCAATAAGTAAAGTTGAGTTCTTTAGAAAAGCTAACGAAAGCTAAACACTGCCACGAACCTTCTCAGCGTCTCATCTTGTTACAGTGGTAATTTAATTTAAACACTGAGTTATAGAGGAAAGTATCTCAGGGCTGCACTTGCTTTTATTCTGGCTTCTTGGCGCACCAACAGAAGTCCCAACGGTATCGACTAGTATTTATATGATATACAACTATATTTCACTTATAACAATAATTATCAAATTGTAAATAACTTATAGATTTTATTTAGGTGATAAATTCCGAGGCAAATATTCCAATACCTGTGAACCCTATTTCTAGAAATAGTTCATTTAGATCAAACATACACTCAACTGGCTACCCATCCGCCAGCGCAGGGATACTCATATCTTAACACTTCTTTACAATGTGCTGTTCAACCCTGCTGCTCCACGATATCTTTACGAGAGGTTCAGCTTCCGTACGGCTAGGACTCTAGACTTCGCTCCAGTCATAATCTTTCGCTTGCAATTCCAATCTATAGCACTGATACCTACACTAAGTCGTTCACTATACACGCCGCTCGGTTCTGGAACGCTCTCCCACCCGACGTCAGGTTGAGTCCCTCTCTCGCCACTTTCAAATCCTCACTCAAAAAGTTGTTGAGTCCCAACCCTGGCTCCTGAGCTCATTAATCTATTTTATATGTATATTACTGTATGTATTGTATGTCGCAAAATTTTTTTTGGACTTTTCATACAAACTTGGTTCGCCAGCTGATCGATTTGTATGAAAAGTCCAAAAAAAATTTTGCGATTTCAACAAAGTTGTAGAACAAAAGTTGTTCAGTTTGATGGGTAAAAGCCAACCTTGAAGTATTGTCACACACTTCTGTTACACCCTGTATATATTATGTTTTAGGATATAGTATTTCAAAAGTGTTTATAAGTTTCTTAAATTTTATTATGTTGTGTTTGTGACTTTGCTCCTACTTTTAAATATAATTCCTTTCAACATATAAGGTTGACTGGAAGAGATCCCGTAAGGGATAAGTCCGCCATTGCGTATTTTTACAGTTACTTTTAAGTTTTGTACATTCATTTCTTTTTGCAATAAAGAGTTTACAAACAAACAAACAAACAAACACATTTATCCTCTATTTGTCCTCTATTTATTTCGCAATACTTTGAAGGCGGATTGCTAATTTCTATCTAAACCTAAGCCTCAATTTCTTAGTATTCGTTCAAAGTTTAAATCGTCATAATGAAGCTAGTGTACGACATAAACTTTATTATATTGACAAGAGTAAAATGTTTATTTGTTTTGGTTCCAATTTCAGAAAAAAGTGCATAAACTATCGTATAAGGAATGCTTTAGCAGTTTAGCACAGAGTGAGAGGTGACATTTTAAGGTGATTTGGTGACATATTATAGAACCACAAACGAGAAACCTTTACAAGTCTCAAATAGATGCAACGTATATAATAATAATATAATAACAAGACGTTATGGCCAAATTATGAAATAACATGAACGAGGAACTTTGCGAGGTTTTTTATACGGTAACACCAGTAACTAACCTAACCTAAAGTTATTGTCGGAACTGCTCAATGATAAGGCCATTCATTTCACGATCTGGCCTATTCTTAGATGATCAAACGAACTTACCTCAAGTGAAGTTCGATCTTAATTATCCTTCCTTGTCGGAGAGATTTAATTGGTTAACATGTAGTAGTCCTCGTCTACGTTTGACCCACTCGCACGTAGTTTAGCGCCATAAGAGAAAAAGAGACAGCTAGGTACTCTCCCACCTCGGCGCCATTGCATGGTCCAAGCCTCATTCATTTTAGAGAATAAAAAAGGCAACCTACATACTACAACATTGGTATTAGGGGTTTTAATACTAGCATCCTAGTATTGTCTACTCTAGGGCAGGGAGGGACCTTAAATCTCTCCGACAAGGAAGGATAATTAAGATCGAACTTCACTTGAGGTAAGTTCGTTTGATCATCTAATTATCCTTCCTTGTCTTCTAGATTTAATTGGTTAACATGTAGATGTTTAGAGAGACTAACAATGTTGTAGGTAATAGGTATGAGAATTATTGCAATAAAATATAATCTGAGAGATTTTATAACTGTAATTCAATTAACAGAAATTTATTTCTGGAAGAAATTTCTTTTAGAAACAAGTTGCACCCCTTGCGTATATTTGATGGTAAGCTTTTATATTATGCCCATTTTGTGTACACAATAAATTATTAAAAAATAACACTTCCTAGAAGGTTATCAAATAAACAATATGAAAATAAAATTAAATCTTGTTCAATTTTATAAATGTGATTGTTACTTGAACTTGACGTTAGGTTCTGAGTGATGAGGTTACACTTAGCATAAGTGCAGCGATAGACGATAGTGTTTTATGAAAGGTATATGCAGCGTCGTTGGGAACCGACGTCGATGCATGGGAACCTGTTTGACATTTCCATCCTTTTAGCTATTTGGAACATCTGTTCTAAGTCCAAAGAACTGCTAAGATGGTAATCTAATACGATATTCTGGTACCTTAATTACACTATGTACCTATGGTATTTTAACAAATATGGTTTTAACCTATACATATTTCATGTACTGCTTAATTCACGTTGAACATCTGAAATTCATTTTTAGGTAATTTGACAAAAAATGTATCACAAAATAAACCCGAATAACTATAGGTATACCCGCAATGGGGATGAGCCGTGAACAAACCAACGAATCTATACTCCTGATCGATAATATTCCCCCACTGTTTAAAGATAGACGTGAACCGAAACTTGGTATTATCGACCACTGATAGGAATTTTATATCCAGCACTGACGATATGCATTTGTTCGTTCCTTATACGAATGAATAAGCAAATATTTGAGACAATATTTGAAAATATAAGTTTCAGTTACTTATAAGAAATAAAATATAGATAAATTCTGATTTCATAACTGACCCTACGTCAGGTATGAAAACGGTAGTAGCTTGAGCAGCATTTTTTTAAGACTTATTACATAATAAGTCATAATTTCGAAATAATAATATGAAGTTCATAATAATTGGAAAAAGTGGGAACCGTTGAAGATAGTTACACAAATAAACGGAAACATTACAAAGATGTAAAAATGTACTTATTACATTTTGTATTTATTCTTTAAGTTAAAATTATTATTTTAGGCTGGATAAGCTTATTTAATAAGTTTTGGAATGAAGTAGAAAACATGTTTAGTATATTTATTTATCTAAACTGTATCGGTAAACGGTAATTTCAGCAAGTTTTATATGTATTCTATTGTCAATATCAGCAATAGTATTCTATTGTCACAACTTTTTAACATTTTAATTTCTCGTTCTTTTGTTGTGTGTTTACTTAAAAAAAACTACCTGTTTGGTTTATAGAGAAAAAAATTGCTGTAATTTTATATAGCCACGAAAGTATATCGCGGTTAATAAACTTTCAATTGTAAATAATTTAGTTCAAAATATACCAGAAGTTTCACGTAAGCTATGACTTATAATAATTTTGTTTTTGCAAAATTCGCTGATGTTCACATTTTTCATTTTTAATTCATTCAACATATATAAATCTTTTTAATGTATATTTTGATTATAGGCGATCTTAAACAATACCAATAAATAATTTTCACCATCCTCACAAGGACATCTCCAGTGTGCTGTGGAGGCATCAACAAAAATTATAATTATGCAAAGTCAAAATTTTGATTATCCACCATCTGAGAATTCACAGATTTCACCCATCAAACATTGTTGTTTATTCTTATCTGGTGATTGCGGCAGCTTTATTAAGACTTAACCTGCATTAAAGTTAAAAACGCACACCTATGAATCATTGTCATCTAGACTGAAGACATGGCTTCATAAAAAAAAATAACGTAGGTATATGTATTTATTATAATTAATACTTCCCGAAACGCTGTCATTGCAAGTTTCGTGTAAGTAGCAGAAGCTAGGTACAAAAAAGACAATTTTAAGTATAAGGTACAGAAAACCTTATTTTATAAAATACTTTTATTTTTCTTATTATAATTATTAACGATTACTTGTCAGTTATGGTAACTGTAAATCGAAAGGGTTTTGAATCGTATACCGAACTGGTTTCTATCAATTAATTATTTAAAGAATTAATGTGTACAATATTGTACATACAATTTAATTCGTTGATTTAAAATATATTTGGTGTTAAGTTTAACACCTCTCAATAAGATAATAATATAATGGTGATAACATCCTCAGATGGTTCCAAATTGGAGTTTTAGTGTGGCGTAGGTCCCTAAACAATGGAGTATTTGACGTCGTGCCCTGCATGCCCAGATAACTGCAGGCAGGCAGATCTAATGAGTGCCACGGACAGTGCAATTTGCGTGGCTGAATTTTGGGCCGAGACTATTTAGGTTTGTTATCGACAAAAAAGAAGAATAACATAGAATAATATAGTAAAAACAGATTGAAAAAACTCCTGAATCTGTTCATAAAGTTAATGAACACTATAGTGTTCATAGGACTATAGTCATATAAAAGTTGAGCACAGGCTGAAAGGTAAAACACAAGTACTTATATAGAAAAAAGTGTTTTAAGTGAGATAAAATCGTGCATGAGCATGAGAATATCGGGCTATTTTATTTATTGCTTTTACCATGTAACTGCTGATAAAATAGATTTCAAATTATCAATATTCAAAATTTGATTAACATTTTAAATCCAGTATAAATTAAACTTGTCTTCACTTTTATGGATTATAAAAATAATACTCGAAGCAAAGAGTTTTTCATAGGGTTGCTGCGTTAACTTTTACAATTTTGATCAAAAATTTACCATATTTTGGCCAGGACTTGTCCAAGGGCCAAAAAATTCATCTGGGGTAATGAGTCTTTATCTCAATATTTTGTGTAAAATGGTCCTATTATACCAAACAATACCTTTTTAATGCATCCATAAAATATTTCCATCTACCCGCTACCTTAAAATGCGGCTGAGCTGCGGAGGGCGCGCTTCGCAGCGATCGGTCAGCGCGCCAGCGCGGGGGCGGCAGCGCGTCGTCGGCGCGGCGGCGACGCGACGGGTTGCGTTTGGGCTGGCTGAGCGGCAGTGGCACATACATACATACGTATCTCCCTGCTCGCTATCCGATGCAACTCAATTCTTTTAACTTTTTGTATATGCCCGTTGACATCTTCACAAAACCACCGAACACAACACCGAATAAATGTCTCCCTTTCGATTCCAGTGTATAAGTATCTCAGAACACTATTACTCGCAGATAAGTATTTTATAATATGATGAAGAAATAAATAAAAGGCTGGTATATTACTTAATTAAACTGCACTGTGCACGGGGGTTTGCCGCGAAGATTGGCTATATTAGCTATTTTCGGGCGCCCTACAGTCAACAAGGAGTCGAAGTGGTCGCCATGACTCATGACCGAAATCGGTCGGGTGTTTCATCATTCATTCAATCAGTTATATAAACTGAAATGACAGGATGTCTGTTGTTTCAATAAATCAGGTTAGCGGTAGGTATTGGACATAACCGTAAGGTTATGGTTAAGAAAAATAGCTATAATATCCCTATTTTTGGCTCCATCTTAGATTAATAGTTCAGCATCGCCTCAATTTCTGGAGTTATTGTCGGATGACAAACTCTAGAATTTTTTATTTTTTAAATAGACCGTCCTTCTCGAGGTTGGTTTTGAAATAATAACACACGCGTTTGGAAACACTAGAAGGAATCTCAACTGCGGATAGTAGGCATCAGTATAAACGCACGATGGCGGTGGATATGTGCCGGAAGATTAAATAGACGTGATGGTGCTTATGGTACATATCACCTGTAGGCGGCGGCAGTTTTGGTGGCGGCGGCGCCGGCAGCGGTTTTGGCGGACGGCGGTTACAGCAGCGCCGTTGGGGAGGTTTCGGGAGGCAATCCGTCCATCGTCGTTGTCGATTTTACATCATCGTTGTCAGCTGCATAAGCGGCGGTGGCTGTGGTGGCAGTGCAGTGATATGAGCCACGATGCTGCCAACGCTTCACCTGTGGCGGCGAGCGAGGGTTGATGGAGCAGCCGCATAAGCATTAGAAAGCTGGTGATTCCAGTTCATACGAAACAGGAATATTATAGTGTGGTTAATGTCTCGCATTAACTCTAATAAAAGTAGCTATTGGTCAATGTCTCGCATTGACTCGAAGCAAAACTGGCTATTGGTCAATGTCTCGCATTGACTCGAAGCAAAACTGGCTATTGGTCAATGTCCCGCATTGACTCGAAGCAAAAATAGCTATTGGTCAACGTCTCGCGTTGACTCGAAGCAAAATAAAATTATTTGATATTCTCCCATCATGTTTAAATAAAAATAACTTTCACTGCACTTGTTTTTAAAAAAAAAATGATTTTCGTATTTCCTTTCCAAATAATCTCCTTATCTAAAAGTAACGTAAGGATTTATTTTCTTCTAAGCACATTTTTGCACACTTGTTAAATTCAAATAATTAACGAACTTTTTAAGAAATATTTTTTACTACGTGCGGTAGCCGTGCGCGCACGAAAACGAATGAGGCTTGGACCATGCAATGGCGCCGAGGTGGGAGAGTACCACGGAAGAAAGGTGGAGAGTACCTAGCTGTCTCTTTTTCTCTTATGGCGCTAAACTACGTGCGAGTGGGTCAAACGTAGACGAGGACTACTACATGTTAACCAATTAAATCTAGAAGACAAGGAAGGATAATACGATTTGGCCACAGCAAATAGGTATATCAGTCTCTGGTTCCCGGAACAGAAAATCCTAGTTTGGGGCCAGAGACCATGTGTGATTTGATCCTTAGTTACAACGCGAACGAACCCGCAGACATCGACTAAAGTTTATAATAAACAAGCTTAGTGAGATCGACTCTCGCTGCGCAAATACTACGCAGTGTGTTTCTTAATTAAGCCTCAAGCAGCAATCTCATAATCAGATATTTGTAAAGGACTTAGACTCTGTCTGAGTAATATTATTGTATTTAGTTTTAGTATTAATTATTATTGTGTTAATCCGTAACAAGTCTGAAAATATCGTATTTTTAAAATTTTAACTATTTTTTTTGCATATTTTTTATGCCGGTAGGCGTGGAAATCCTTGGGGAAGGCCTTAGTTTAGCTGTGGACGTCTTTTGGCTGATGATGATGAATGAATGTATCAGTTCGCGACGTGAGTTGAAACTAATCTAATCTAAAATAATTAGTGATAAGACAGTGTAACTGAAATCAATTTAATCAGCCTCGTCCTGCTGCCCGCCGCGATACCGATCACTCTGTTAATACGTGTCCACGCTGTACTACTCCACCAATGCGACCGGTCTGATGGAGTACGTCAAGCTGAAGACAAGGGTGGCGCTGCTGGAGTCGAGCCACAGCGTGTACTTCAAATCATCATTTAATTAATTAATTGTAGTCTTCACCAGGGAGGAGAGGTTTCGGAGATTCGAGCATTTATTAATGGTTGCATTTCAGTAAATTCAATCACTACCATATTATGCTCAATAATTTAATTTGTTGACAACCCATTACCTACGTCCCCACTGCAGGGGCACGGGCCTCTTCCCATAAATCGGGAAAGTTAGGCCCACGGAAGAAAGAGTTAGGCCATACTCCACACACCGCCATAATTTAATTACCTTTATAATTTTATTCTATTTATAGTTTAATTTTTTTGCCCCGCTTTGTCCCAAAACTACAAAAAATAGCACAAGTGCCAGTTATATTTACAAAGTTATAATGAGTAAGTCTATGCAAAGTGCAAATTGTGATTATTTTGGAAAACAAATAACAAAATAATTAACTTTTTCAATCATTTTCCTGGTTGAAAGCAAATATCTATACACAAAATTGTTAATAGTTTTAATAGTCTTTTATTGGTAAATCATAATATTCATTTACAGGTCAATATTAAAATATAATTAAAACCTAAAATAAAATTTCATTTTACAAGTCGTAAAATACAGAGAGCTTTGTTTGTTTGTTTGTATACTCTTTATTGTACGACAAAATAACACAACAAAAATTAGTGAAAAAATACATGGATGCACAAAGGCGGGCTTATCCCTGAAAGGGATCTCTTCCAGCCAACCTATTAACAGGCATTTCTTTTTTATTTTTCTTTAATAGCTAGGAAGTCTTACAGCTAATAAATTCTTCCCAACTATAGAAGGCTCGCTCGACAAGCCAAATCTTCAACCACGACTTGAAGGAGGGGAGAGATGGCGCATCTTTCACGTGGGATGGTAGTCGGTTATACACCGCGGGTGCCATTGTGTGCGTTAATTTGGCGGATTTCTCTAAAGCGTGCGGAATGAGAACCAGTTTGTGAGCGTCACGAAGGTTATAAGGATGACGATCACCATTTTCTTGGTATATCTTAAGATTTTCCCTTGTGTACTGTGCTGTCTGCAGAATAACAAGAGACGGCAGTGTTAATACACGTAGCGACTGAAACAAGGGTCGCGCTGGAGTATCACGCGGAACACGCGCCATTGCTCGTACGGCTCTTTTCTGCATTCTGAAAGCACGCAGCCAATCTGCGGCGCGTCCCCAGAGCTCGACGCCGTACTGCAATAGCGCGTGCGCCGTCACGAAGTAGCACGAGCGGACCATCTCCGGCGGCAGGGTGGCCGATAGGCGCCACAGCGCAAAGCATGCTCGGCCCAATCTCTCACAGAGCTGATCAATTTGGTATTCCCACTTAAGCGCTCAGTCTAACCGAAAACCTAGAAAAACCGTGGTTTCCACTTGCTCTAGGTTGATGTTATCAATCGCGACGGTTAGCGGCTTATAATGCCTACCTGATAGGTTGAACTGTATATAATGGGTCTTCCCTAGGTTCCAGATGAGCCTATTTTTTTCAAACCACATCGACATCTGCTGCGCTGTCTTGTTGATTTTTACCTCCAGTAGGTCGATTGTCGGGGCGCATACTACTCCGGCGACGTCATCGGCATACATTAGAATATGCGCGCCGCGGGGAGGTCATTCATCAACAGCGAGAACATGATGTTGGAGAGAGATGAGCCCTGGGCCACTCCCATCGAGACCGGCATTGGGCTGGACACCACATGACCCCTATCACCAACAACAATTTGGGATCTGTTCAGAATGAAGTCGGTAAGGATTTCCAGTGCCGTTCCGTTTATCCCATAGTGACGCATCTTGATGGCTAGAAGGGTGTGGTCGGCCACATCGAAGGCTTTTGACAGATCGCAGAACAGAATAGCTACTTGCTGCTTCTGCTCTCGCGCTGCCATTATCCGACTAAGCACCTCGTGAGCCAATGACGTAGTCGATCTGCCTGCACGGTAAGCAAATTGCCTCTCCGTTAAACTATTATTGTAATTTAGGTAACAATTTAGGCGTTCGCTTAACCCATACTCAAAAACTTACGTTACGATGTAAAACTCGAAAATGTTAACAACAAACTAAGAAAAATGATAAGTGAAAACTAATGATCGGCACTGCCAAATAGTCGGCTAATTTAGAACCAACCAGTCGGCAAAACAGTCAACCCATCACTAATTTCCTCACTACTTTTTAGATTAATATGTTAGGTTAGGTTATAGTCTAGAGTCTAGACGAGACTGAAGTTCAGACTTCACAAAGGACCGTAAATCACTGTAACGAGATTGACAACTAAATTAATATATTATACAAACGTCTAGTTAGCTGTCTGTAAGTTAAATAAATTTGTTTTTCCTTTTACAATATTGACCATTGTTCTGCATAAATACACGACAAATTAAAGTCTGACCATCGATATAAGAGAACAATTAGATGTGGTTAATACTCCACGACAGCGTAGTCGCTGATAGTGGTTTGCTCCCCTATGTTGAGTAGCGCCGCCTTTTCGCGCACCATTCGCAATCTGACAAGCGACGAGTAAAGATCCCGTGTTTAAATGAAAATATGTCTTACAGAGCAGTGAAATGTGCTAAAACAATAAAAAAATAAAGAACAAAACTAACAGCAACATTTCTTATCACTTTATTCTTGTTATTTTATGAATATTTTGTCATTTTATAGTGATGCTACGCTACTCGACGCTAGATGTCGCTAGTAGATAACATTAATTAAATTCATGCCTCCCTATTCGTCGCTAGATGTCGCTAGTAGATAACATTAAATACATAAACCTTAAGCTTATCACACAACGGCGATATTTGTTTAAATACATGCCTCCCTCTTCACCCCGCTTCAGCCCCCGCAAGACGAACACGCTGGATCAGAAACAAACAGAGCGAGTAACCTTATCTAATGTTTCCCATATCGATGAGTCTGACAAATAAACTTATGTATTTACGTTGTAGGGTAGAGCATCCATCATTGAATATTTTTTAGTCTTTGTGCCATAGATAACGCCAGGTTTTAAAGCTTATTATTTCTGGGTATTTCCAGAAAAGTATTGCGTTCGCGTATTATTTTTCCGACTGCCCTTGTAGTATATAACGTATATGTCTAGTAAGTAGGAACGTACATATTTCAGCTTTACATTGAAAGCTTGTACTAAATAGCAAATGCGCTATTTATGATTGACGGTCACAACTTACAAACAGCGAACAAAATATACTTATTCGATATTATATAAAATAAATGTGAACAGTCATTAATATCGTCGTAGTCCAAGGAATTCAAAAGTAAAGTAATTTTCCAAGGTTAATTATGTACAACAAAAATTATAACTTTCCATTCTATTTTCCATTAGATAAACTTTACTGACCATTACCGATACAATCATAATATATGTACCCCCGATTTAACGAAGACATTGTTAATTCAGTATGAAACGAAATAGCACAACCTGTACCGCCTATATTTTATGCATTCCACATCTCCAAGTCCGTCTACATAATAATTTCGGTGTGTGGATAGTGGATATAGCTGTCGGTCTGATGATGACCGTTACGGAAATTCGGCGAATTCAGCCGAATTCGCGGCCTCACCCCTTCCGCAAACGTGACCAGCATCTGAGTGGTGTTATAAGAGCGCTATAATACGACAGAGATACAATACCTAAGTTAAAATAGAATGGCCATTTAAGTAAATGAAACATATTTTGTCTTGTCACCTAGACAAGAGAGATAATAATTTGAAATAACAGTCCTAAAATAAAATTTAAAGTCATTATATGAAAATAAATACATTACATGAGTTTTTATTTGTTGACTGGCGGTAAATGCTACTCATGAAAGTTTCCCCAAGAAATCTATACAATGCTTAGAAGATACTTTAAAATATTTTTTTATAAATAATTGTACATACATTATATGCCCTGCCTGTTATTTCGGGACAAATCAAACACGGCCATCTGGTCCATATTAAGATCCTGATTAGGGGTCGTCCATTCATCACGTGAGGCTCAAAAGGGGCGAGGGGGTTCGGAAAAAATCACGAAATATCACAAGGAGGAGGGGGGGGGGGGTGAACTGAGATATCACATGTATTTAATTTTTTTTTTGAACGCACGATTTCTAGATTAAGTTCCAAACGTCAGACTGTTGTTGTTACGTTGTTTTTAACTCATCCCAAGGTTTGAAACGGCTTCAGGCAGTCAGAAACAACCTGCAACCTTATGTCTGTCTGGAAATTTTTATCACAGTGCTTAATTTTCCAGAATTATATTACATTATACCTGTATTTAAAGATAATATTTTGATTCAAAATTACACGTGATTTTGGGAAGGGGTTAGGGGGGGGGGGTAGTCTTAAACCTCACCACGTATCACCAGGGGGGAGGGGGGTCTAAAACGTTGCTAAAAACATCACGTGATTAATGGACGACCCCTTATACAATATAATGAGAACCGCAGACTCATACATATACGTTTAAATATATATAATTATATGTATTGTTCACACAAATGTTTGTTTGTTTGTTTGTAAACTCTTTATTGCAAAAAGAAATAAATGTACAAAACTTAAAAGTAACTGTAAAAATTCGCAATGGTGGACTTATCCCTTACGGGATCTCTTTCAGTCAACCTTATAATATGTTGAAAGGAATTATATTTAAAAGTAGGAGCAAAGTCACAAACACGACATAATAAAATTTAAGAAACTTATAAACACTTTTGAAATACTATATCCTAAAACATAATATATATACAATACATACATACATACATACAATACATACAGTAATATACATGTAAAATAGATTAATGAGCTCAGGAGCCAGGGTTGGGACTCAACAACTTTTTGAGTGAGGACTTGAAAGTGGCGAGAGAGGGACTCGACCTGACGTCGGGTGGGAGAGCGTTCCAGAGGCCAGCGGCGTGTACAGTGAACGACTTAGTGTAGGTATCAGTGCTATAGATTGGAATTGCAAGCGAAAGGTTATGACTGGAGCGAAGTCTAGAGTCCATAGCCGTACGGAAGCTGAACCTCTCATAAAGATATCGTGGAGCAGCAGGGTTGAACAGCACATTGTAAAGAAGTGTTAAGATATGAGTATCCCTGCGCTGGCGGATGGGTAGCCAGTTGAGTTTCACACGATACTCCGACACGTGGTCATACTTCCGCAGGCCAAATATGTAACGGATACACAGATTTTGAAGACGCTCCAGTTTGAGAACTAACTCAACAGTGGGATCTAAAAAAGCGACGTCACCGTAGTCTATTAATGGAAGAAGAAGAGAACGAGCAAGCAAGAGTTTAGTTTGAAAAGGAAGAAAATTCTGCAGGCGTTTTAGACCATGAAAGGATGCAAATATCTTTCGACTCACTTCATTGATATGTGCTGTCCAGGAAAGGGTTTGGTCCATGATGACACCCAGATTTTTCACTGTTTTGGATAGTGTTATGACAGTATTGTTAAACACAAGGCTAGGCATCAATATGGACTAGAATTTACCAATGAAGTGAGGGCTACCAATGACAATAGCCTGCGTCTTGGACGCGTTTATTACGAGACCAAATTTTTTGGACCATTCTGCAATTGAAAAAAGGTCATCATTGGCCGCATCTATAGCCTGAGAGAAGTTAGAGAGAGGAGCGGCGGTGTATATTTGAAGGTCATCTGCATACAAATGAAATGAAGAGTGAAGAGAGTTAGTGATCTATCTATCTATCTATCAGCCGAAAGACGTCCACTGCTGGACAAAGGCCTCCCCCAAGGATTTCCACACCGACCGGTCCTGTGCGGCTCGCATCCAGCGGCTTCCTGCAACCTTTACCAGGTCGTCGGTCCACCGAGTGGGGGGCCTGCCCACACTGCGCCTTCCGGTGCGCGGTCGCCATTCGAGAACTTTACTGCCCCAACGGCCATCTGTTCTACGAGCTATGTGCCCTGCCCACTGCCACTTAAGTCTAGCGATTCTGAGAGCTATGTCGGTAACTTTAGTTCTCCTACGTATCTCCTCATTTCTGATTAGAGTAAGTGATGCTGTTTATGAAAACGGAAAAGAGAATAGGAGAAAGTACACCGCCTTGTGGTACGCCAGAATTAAGGGAGCACCAATCAGAAGATCGATCATCGATCTTTACTAATTGGTGTCTGTCGAACAGATACGACTTGAACCAGGAGAGGGCTGTAGGGGAAAGGTTAACAGAATTGAGAATACCAAGAAGGATGTCAAAATCTACGGTGTTTAAGGCATTGCTGAAGTCCAAGAGAATAAGTAAAGTGAGCTCCCTCCTTTCTATATTAAGACGAATATCGTCGGTGATATTTACTAGTGCTGTCACAGTACTGTGCCCCGATCGAAAACCTGACTGATAATCAGAAAGGAGACCATTTACACGCAAATAATCAGCCAGTCGCTTGTGAACTATATGCTCAAGCACCTTGGACAACACTGGCAAAATAGAGATAGGACGGAAGTCGGAAAAGGAGGTAGAATTGGGCTTTTTAGGAAGAGGGATTATATGAGCATATTTCCAGGAGGATGGAAAAACGCCGGATGTAAGAGAGCAGTTTAGGATATTAGTCAGGATAGGAGCGATATGTTCTTGGATAGGGATGATCATATCGAGACTTAAGCCGTCATTGCCAACAGCCTTAGTCTTAATTGATTTGAGGGTTTTTAGGACTTCATCTACAGTAACCTCTCCTAGTTCAAAAGAAAAGCAGTTGTGACGAGAAGTGTTGGATTTCAAGAATTTCCACAGTTTAATAGGAGGACTGCTTTCGATAGTAGTATGAATATGTTTACGCCGAGCAATCCTACATGCTTTGTTACATTGACTCCGCAGTAATTTAAATCGCTCACGGTTACGTTCACTGGGGTGGTGGCGTAGATTTACACGCGCCCTATCTCTCTTGGCCATCAGGCGCTTGATATCTGCAGTAAGCCACGGCGCAGGATAATGCTTGACTCGAACCGCCTTTAGAGGAGCATGTTTATCATACAAATGTAATAATATGCTGTTAAATCCGTCTAGTTTATCATTGACGTTAGTGGCACTAAAGACGGAATCCCAGTCAGCATCATAAAAATCTTCAAGAAACGCCTGATGGTCAATTGAGCCAAAATCGCGAACCCAGATAATTTTGTGCTTTCGTTTAGGGACTTTAAACTTAAAAGAAGCAAAAATTAGATTATGAGCGGAGAAAGCAGCAGCGTTAAACTGACCGTGGGTTGCGACTAAGTCCGGGGATGAGGTAATAATTAAATCTAATAGAGAAGGGGGGGCATTATGGGGAAAGTGTGTAGCCGAAAGAGGAAGAGAGTGAAGGTCAAAAGAACGAAGAAGAGACAAAAGTTTTTCAGATCGCAAATCATTTTTTATGAGGCAGGTGTTAAAATCTCCCAAAATTATTGTGTGAGCGCATTGAGTACGAAGGTCGGAAAGAGTTGTTTCGAATGAGTCAAAGTAATTTATGTTGCGGTTAGGACTGTAAAATACACCCAACAATATCTTGGTATGGTGCAAACAAACCTCAAGAAATAAATATTCAGGACCCTGTAGGACAGGAGGGGACACAGATATTGTTTTGCTTGGTATATCACTACGTAAATAAATGGCGACGCCTCCGTAGCCTACCGATCTAGTCGCACCACCACCGATATCTTTTTTGCACGTCCTGTCATGCCGAATAAGACGAAACCCGGGAATTGAATAAAGTGTGGATGACAGGGATGGCTTGAGAAATGACTCCGAAATTAGAATAGCATGAATATTTGTCAGAGAGAACGTTGCTAGCATGTCAGAATGATGGGCAGCAACGCTTTGTGCATTGATATGAACTACATGAAATGTTTGTGTTAACCCCTTTACGCCACAGATTAAAAATGTGTCAATTAATAACGAAAAGTGACATTCAGTAAAGTAAGTTAGTTTTTCCAACAACGACAGGTTATTCGTTCTAGTTTGATTAATGTCTTTGTTAAATACAAGGTGTTTGTGAACTACTCAGGGTCCGGGTGCGATCAGCTTGGCATAGATAGATACTGCATTCGCACAGAATTCGAAACGGAAATGCGACGTTGAATTCAACTAGCTCAAAGTTTTGCACAGTTTGAAGACAACTTAACTGTTAAAGTGCTAACTGAAAAAATATGAAGTTACGACACGGCTGGGGTTACAGTGTAACAAAATATTAGGAGTAGTAAAACCCAAGCTAACTTAACTGAGTTCGTTTTCTTTTTTACGAAATCATTCCGCAACCACAACCAAATTATCAATTTCAAATACTTCATTGCTTAACATACCCCAGCTAAAGTTTATGTTCACTATGTATTCAAGAAATTATTAATTCACTTGCAAGTTCGCAAGTACATAGGTAAGAGTAAAGGTTGTACCTATTCAGTGTAGGTAGGTATCTACGTACTTCGTCGTAGGCATTTGAATTTCATTAGCCATTGTGTATCTCTGGTTGATTAATTACATAAATTTCAAAATAAATTCAATCGGTTTATTAATTTTGTTTCTTGACGTTGGCTGTCCTGCCTTTGTCATCGCTAAGCCCTTTCACAATAGAGCTAAATGAAGTAATGATCAACCAACGATATCTCTATCTTAGAGTTGTTCGAGCTCACAAATTCGGATTTGACGGTTAGACTATTTCTCACACCCCGGACACTTCATACTTTCGCGCCATACATCGCGCCTACATAGACATTCATGCTTGTACACGTGTAAATGTGTGCGTGATGTA
Source organism: Coleophora deauratella (assembly GCA_958295455.1). Lineage (NCBI taxonomy): Eukaryota > Metazoa > Arthropoda > Insecta > Lepidoptera > Coleophoridae > Coleophora > Coleophora deauratella. The sequence continues at coordinate 6,488,695 of OY282408.1, read as the reverse complement.
CTAGGGTTGAATCGAGGTTTAATTAGCCCTCATTGTTCTTTATTGTTGCCTAGACTTTTACAAATAAAGTGAAGGCTGTATACACCAGACAAGGCTGTTTAGCCTTAGAAGCCTTTAGCTCTTTCCTTAAAAATATAAGGTTAATAAACTGTGCTTTGTTTTGCCAACCCCTTGACAAATAGTCACACATCGGTCACACAGGGGGGGGGGGGTGAGGTAGCCTTCAGAGAGCGGCAGGGAGTGTCCATACTGTATAATGTCCTTATACTGTGACTTTTTCTATTACAGGTAATATAATCTCATTCTGTATATCTGCAGATTAAACTTACAATAAGAATCTGCACCATTTACTGACTTCTGCGTTTAAAAATAAAGTTTCTTTAGTCTGAGCTTTTATGGCACCTTTCGCTATTGAAAGAGATGACGTATGACGAAAAAAAGATGTTGTGCTATAATGGGGTTGCTGACTATTGCTTATACTGTTATCTAATCTGTGCTATTACTAAAATATTGTAGTCATTTGAATTACTTTTCATCACATGTCAATTTTTTTTCTAATAATGTTTGAAATACCAAGATATGACGTAATAGTTTTACAACGTCATTACGCGACTAATAGGGTATTTGACACTATCAAAATTAAATAGAAAAATATTATTCACTAAAAATCATTTGTCCAAGAATTTTATTTTATATTCATTACAATCAGAAAATAAGATCGTCATAGACTTTGACGTCACACGCCATTAACACGAACAATCCGGTAGTTGACTGCTAGTCATTTGAGTTACTTTTTATGAAATGTCAAAAACTGCATTTTGTTCTAAAAATGTTTGAAATTTTGTACGATGACGTCATTGTACAAAATAGTAGTTTGCATACTAATTAGGAAATTCTTATAAATTAAAAATTGAAAATGTAATGAAAATTAAAGTGATTAAGTTTTTCAACAATTGCAATTAACGATCTATTTAGTCAATAATATTTCGTAATTTATTTTTCATGCAGTCAACTCCCGGATTTCAGAACAAACAAAATGTCGTTTTTGGCAGTTGATAAACAGTCCCTCAAATGACTAGCGGTCAAATACTGTATTTTGTATTGTTTACTAAAAAAAAGTTGAATATGATTGAGTGGAAAACAGAAAAATATGTTTCTTTTTAAATTTCATTTCGAGAACAACAATTTAGCGAACAGTAGCTTAAAATTTTTGGTGCAGTCACAGTTTGTTAATAAGTAAGTAAACATTTCTGGGACACAAACTGCTATTTAGTCGTTTAAAATTAATTTCTCGACCATTATGTAGTGACCCTAAATTTTAACCGCAGTTCAACAACAGATAGATACCAATTTTATTAGTACCTACATACCATAAATGTTAGCTATTGTTTTTTTTAGCATAAATAAAACAAAACTAACAATTGAATATAATCGAACGTGGACATTAGCAGTGACGGTCGGTCAGGCGAATGAAAGTATTTAAACGGGAGCCTCCAGACATAACAACTTTTCTTAACGATCTATAGCTAATTAGTGTTATTTACGTAGCGTAGGGCTTACGCAGCGGTTTATAATTAAAAAATTACAGCTTTCAGTTTTATTCCAATTAAGTCAGTTTAATTTTAAAGAACCGAAGCTGTATTTTTAAGGCTCTGATAAGGCCGGAGCCTCAGGCTTTATATTAGGGTTTCTATGATGACACTAAAGTACTTATAGGTGGACTTTATTCATTTAGCTTACCTATACATAAAACCAGACCACTTTCAAATGTGTCCCAGGACTCCCTAGACTATTTCTATAGTCTACCACGAAGCCTCTATCAATGAAATCAATATAATACAAAGGACTGCAACCACCTGCTTGTGTCCAAACTATTATAGTTTCTAGTAACATCATGAGGCACACTAAAAACTACAGTTAGGTAGTACTCATGGTCGCTATAGGTACCAACATTCACCGGTTTGACATATTCAGCTATTCGTTAATGAAATTTCATTTCACATTTGGTTCCAGTACAGACGAATAATCCCCAGGACCGTGGCCCCGAACTTTTCCAATTTTATCCAACACTTTCCGGGGTTCCATGCTGATCCCGACCTCTGCGGAATTTCTTCCCGGGAATATTCAAAAACTCTACCCTAGATAGAACCCAGCTGTCCTGTATTATACTGTAAGATTATTAGCCAAGTTTGGTGAATCTTTATGTTTCCAAAGCTTGACTGTTAGTTGAATTACAATTGAATTCCCCAGACTAGACTAAAATTCTTAAATACTATAATTCCCCACGAAAAAGAAGATAGAAAAAGACAATGTATGCAACAAAGAGCTTACAAAAAAACAAACAAGAGGGGTGTTATAAGTTTGAATAATGTAAAAAAAATGGCGCCTGATATGGCTCATACATAGGGTTGCCAGGCCCAAAAATAGAGAAGCCGGACACAGATCCATATTTAGCCGGGCATTTTGCCCTGAAAGCCTGACACAGTAGTCTTTAAAAGAAAAAAAAGATACTTTTATTTGTGTATTACTGTTATTCATTTATGCTTACCTAATATGAAATGGCCAATTATTTTAAAAAGTTTGAAGAGAAAATTAATGTTAAAAAATAAGTTGTATAAATAATTAACTATTCTCAATTTTATTCGTATTCACTGGACATATTTAAATTAAATATTTTTTTCAAAATGCCGTTTGTCTGAATATTTTGAGAGCACCGCCGTGCAGAAGCCATGAGAACAGCAATTTCATAAGCAAGTATCTAATATAATGTTACTGTGAATCACGTTTTGTTCTTACTAAAGTAATTTGTAAATTCTTTACATTGAAATTAACCAAAATAATCAATAATCACCCTTATCATTTGTTAATAAATTATTAGGTAGGTGCGACTCCTGCGAGAGATCGCGAGTCATGCGTATTCGCATGAGTCACTCGCGCTTTCGTTCGATATATTTTGGCGGGGCGAGGTCGACGAAAAGCCTAACAAAAGCCGGACAGGCCGGACTTGCTAATATTTGGCCGGATAAGACTGTAAAAAGCCGGACACCTGGCAACCCTACTCATACATAACTCAACCAAAACTGTAAAAATTTTGGAATGCTTACATGAAACTTTATTTATAAGCTAATACCTTGTACTGACCATGTTTAATGCGAAATAAATATTTGAATTTTAATTCTAAAGGAGTCTGTGTTAGCATCGTAATTAACAATAGGGTGAACCGTTTGGAAAGCCTTTATTTCACTTGATAGCAAGTTAAATCGCATTGGTTGTTAGCTATGTTTACTGCATGATAGTTCTCGGGAACTATTAAGTGCAAAAGACCTACTGGTAATATTATATTGTATTATGTAAGTAATTTTAAGAAATAAGTATTAATGGTTAAACTGCGGTCGTAAACACTTTTAATTGATTTGATTCCAAAATGCAGGCATGTAAAATGCTATAAAGCGCGTGTTAGCGCTGTCTGTTGCCTGTTTGCAATGCAATCGAAACGTAATCGCGAGATGTGATAATTTGGTCGCATTATACCTACTGCACTGTGGAGCAAACTGTGTTGTGCACAAATAAGGACATATTCCGCCGTGTTGCGCTAATGGTACAACGTACAATGCAAACCCGGCCTCATTATCTCCTGATTTTGCGTAAACATTAACCAGTAATATAAGCATCAGATTGCAAATGCGTATGTTCCAATGGGTATGACTATATTCTGTCATATGACTATGACTGAATATTAAAGAAAGTATAGAAGTTCCACCTTTAAGCGCTATAGAAGACTGGCTACACCTAATACAAACATAATCATCATACGAGAAAACCACAGACTTGAAAGAAAGTTTCATTTAGATCCACGGGAAAAACTATAACACCTAACACACTCGTAATAATATATCGAATGACTCGAATCGAATTCCACAAATTGAAGCGGAAGCTTATAAATTTCCTTTCACGGTCGCTGCGTCGGAGTGTCGCTTGCTTCGTTCAGTTATTGCAGTTACTAAAACTCCAATACCATTTATTACATTGCTTTAACTTGGTCGGCTCCAGGCTGGCAGACAAAATTGTGACGCTCAGCACGGAGAGTAAAAATAACATATTTCAAGTTTGCTTCAGAGTTGAGACTGTCACTCGATAGTTGTCTCGATGATATAACTTCTTTTCTACAGCCTATTTCCAGCTACCTACTTACATAAGATATAGGTTATCCAATTACCTCCTTTATATTTTTTTTCTAGATCTGTTGCTTTGACCCAGCACAGAATAGGTACCTCTAATAGTTGCCCAAAGCAACATGAGTTGTGGATAATAATAGAACTCGGTTAACCGCGCAAATGAAAGTAGTGCTGGATTTAAGTTGGAAAACCTGTCCACAATAAAAAAAACTATTACGTGATTTCGTTTATTTCTTGCACGATAAAATCATAGACCAAGATAAAATAAATACTTAAAGGACACGTTTCATTTTGGGCCTGGACACTGTGCAGAGTATAAAATACATATATAGAAAGCTATAGGCTTTCTAGGAAAACTAATGAAAAAAATATTAGATTAGCAGGGTTTCATGGTACAAGTAGCAGCAGTTTTGTCAGCACTTTTTACACACATGGTAACACCGAGGCTTGCATCGTACGTAACATTGGTGGGTCACGTTCACAAATTATGGCTTCCACCACTTATTCCTCAGATACTTTCTGTGATCTGACTGAACAGGGAATTTTCCACGGGTTTCTCTAAACTCAACTAGATGGCGCTGATCAACATTGGAAATAAGGAAATCTCTTAAAAATCGTCAAAACTGACTGATATTACCGACTAATATCATAATAATGATGAATAGCTTTCGAAGATTACTTTTCATTGAATATTTTTTTGCATTTTGATCCAAAAAATACTTTTCATAATTTTTGATGCACAAAGCTTATCAGTATTGTTTTTGTATTTCTTCAAAGAATTGTAAAATGATATTGATTAAAATCAATTTATCTTTGGTTCGGTAGATGAAATTACATATAACAGAGAAACCAGAACGCACCCAGGTTATCCATACTTGACCAAGTTGGTTTCTGTTAATTTAATTAATAAGAATCTATGTTCAGGTGCCTTTTATATATTTTTAACAATACTAAATCTATTTGCTACCGTAAATTCTACGCTGTTTTTAAAAATACATTCCCAAAGCTTAGAAACGCCATCGATTGAGACACTTATGAACGGTGTGACATACGTCATCTGAAAACTCCCTACTGAACATCCATCGGTCTGACATTGGTGTACGATCTGCGGATGTGCATAGTGTAACTTATCGGTAATTTTTTTACCGTTGAGTAACAGTGTGACACATAATGGTTTGACACAACGGTAATATAGGTCTTTCACAAGCACTTGTCGTACATCTAAATCATTAATTTCGAAGCTCATGTAAATGTAATGTGACGGTCCCCGCCCGGTATGCATGGTAGTATGCATGATAGTATGCATGATCCATACACCTGAACCCTCTTTGAAGAATGTCTGTCGCACTTTGTGAGACAGATTAATTATGTGATCGTCTAGTAATTTTTATTATCGTTGTTTTTGAATAATCATGTGATCGTCTAGTAATTTTGTTATCATCGTATTTGAATAAGAAATTCTGAAAAATGGTATTGTCTCAGTCTTGATTTGGTTACATAAATGTTTAGTTAATATAAAAGAAATTAGAAGGTTAAGTATAATTGCAAATAGCATTATAATTTTGGCCAGCCAAACCGAGTACACAGGGACGAAGGACTTTGTGATCAGTCGAACCAGGGCAGCGTCCTTGTGCTTGCGATTTTAGCTGATGACACCTCAGCCTTGATTACATGGATTTGTAATATATCAGCCTAAGCTTGTTAGAAAATTTGAAAGATTATTATAGCACTCTGTTTCTGTATTAACCAGAACATAGTAACGAGGGACTTCTGCGGCCTAGAGCTCGAAAGTACCACGCGCCTATGTATCGAAATAGGTTCTTCCTCAGTTCTAGGAATGATTGGATATGATAGGATAATTGATCATAAGGGCATTTTTGACTGTCTCTTTATAGATAATTCATAATTTATGATTCATGATTCATAACCTGCCTGGTTACCATAGGTCCTATATGCCATAGGACAGCAAGCCAGCGTGATTATAAATTCATTGGTTTGTAAATTGTATGTACGGGCCCGTATTGTATGTATAGCATGTATCTATGTACAAGCTATGTAGATTTGTATATATATATAGAGTGCACTCTTTGAGAACAGTCTGGCTCCTTTTTGACGGGTATGGGATGAACTTTGGAATAGCCTATATATTAATACCAAAGCAAACGAACATGCCGTTTCCTAGACTATCTAACCAAAACATTTTAAGGTCTGTATATTACCAGACACAAAACAAGACAGAAAAGAGAGCGCTTTATAAATATTAATTGGCAAAATTAATATTGTAAAAGAGAATAATCAAAACTGTGTATCATATCTAACCAACAAAGTTTAATTATGGTCTGAAATAATGAATAGTAAAGTTGATTCTGGCAATTTAAAATATCAAGACTGCGACTCATACTCAAAGTTATCAATATAGTCAATATTAGCCTGAAACGGATTTAAGTTATTCGGACTCTATTACTGAAATTATAAAATAAGATTAATTCTCTTATATTAATCTTTATGTTTGGGTTTTATATCTATGGAGGAGGAATAATTTAAAAGCAAAATTAAGTAATTAAACGTTTTATTCTGATTTATTTCAAATATGAGAAAACTTTACGATCGAAGGATCTGTTGATCGTTATGCCTTGATTATTTATTTAATTTAGATTGCAAAACAATGTATGTATTTAATTAAGAGGAATATATGAGTGAGTTTATTCAAGGCATATAAAATAGTTACGATAAACATAAATTCTTCGACCCCCGGCGCTTTTGAGCCAAACCTACAGGAGGAAAAATGCACCGGGCGGTAAAAAACCTCCTTGCTCATTAAATCTAAGTTACATTTCATTATTATTTGTCAAGTCTTGACTTATGCAAGAAACCCCCAATTGATATTATTCATCACACTGATAAATAGGCATAGTTTGTTAAAATTATTTTGAATAAATGATGTTCAAAACAATGGCCAAATGAATTATTAATCGAATTAATTATGTCTTCACGAAAAATGCATCACATAATTATAAAGTGTTCGATTGCAATCAAAACAACACACAATAAAATAATGAACATGAAATAAAATACAATTTTAGAGTTATGCAACAAGTTTTAAGGCATGATATTGTTGTAAAATCACCAAGTAAGTCTCAAATAAAGTTAGCTTCTTTTGAAGATAAGTTCAGTTGCACATCTCATAATTGTAAAAAAAATGAAATAAATGAAGATGTTGAAGTGTGACACCAACCAAACTTTTGGCTTTTAAAAGGAAACTGTAAATGTTATTTGAAATGTAAATTCACACTACAACAGCCCTTTTTAATAATTTTCTACTTAACTTTTGACATCTCGTGATCAGGAACCACCATAATTACATTTTTAATTAGTAGAATAAAATGAAATGAGTAGAACAATTATATGCAATATTTGAATTAAATGCTATCAGCACTGTCTCTAACAACCACTCTTCCCGAAGGTTTAACACCAAGTGTCCGCTCCTTTTCTTAAAATTAAATCATACAGGGATATTTACATTCATTAGCTAATTGTAACATACTTTGTTACCTAATACATTTTAATAGAGCTTAATTTCGAACAATAAGGATGGTTTCTCTGCTTCATCCCTCAAGAAAGGCTACCCTCCGCCTCTAAATTTTCATCCAATAGTTAACGTCTTGCGCAAGCGTCATCTTGCATCTCTTTCAGGATCGGCAAGCGGGAACGGAATAAACGATAGTACATCGTTCATTATGATGTACTGTAAACTGTACTGTAAATGTAGTCATTCAGGCTTAGCTCAGGAATCCTAGGCCAACTCCATGGTTCTGACTCGGCTTTAGATTAGTTTCCTCGGCTCTACCTCGTTCTAAGGCTCGTAGCTATCCCATCAACAAAATGGAGTTTATACACTGAAATTTAGAAATAACCCAAGCACAGTATTTGTTACACTAAAATTGATCTTATGTTTGGTAGCTTAACGCTTTCATTTAATATATGTATTTAAAGGTGAGATTTGCCTGTTTCGCCGACATTACGCTTACGAGTAGTTAGTGCCGTGCACATGTGCGTCCGTTATCTCGTTTTTCTTTTGTTATTTGTTAAATGACCCCATTGGGTATTTCTTAAAATTTGCCTTTTGAAATACAGTTCAATAGTTAAGGATTTATGGGTTTGTTATATTTTTTTGTTTTAAAGTGTTTAGTTTCTGTGGCGTTCTTTTCAATGTTGACCCTTGTCATTATAAATCAGGAATTTATTGTTTTCAAGTGAGACTTAAGCTGTGCCGTATCGTATTCTTAAAATTTTTGAGTTAATTTACTTTGACATCTTTATTGCAACCAAATGTGAATGTAAAAGTTTCTCAGGATATTATAAGTAATTCTACCATATCAGTACGGAACGCTTTCTGCGAAATGCGTCCCATCACATCTCTCTCCCTATTGACAGTTTGAAATTCGTTCTTTCTAACTTTCAATACTCGCACTTACATCACTGGAAGAATTACAAATCTCAAAAAAAACTTTATTTAGTCTATTCTTATTTAATTGTGAAATTATTTCACCTATGATTTACTTAAATCAGACGTGTAATTTCTCTTTCTAAAATGTGTCGCCCCCGTATTGGCTTATACAGCCACCAAAAAAGATGCCTTGCAGCAGACATTGTTTGAATCGTCTGTAACAGACGTGAAAGGCCTATGATGAGACCTACTCAGATCAACCCAGTAAAAAAAAATATTGTCTTACTAAACTCTTAATAAATTCTTAATAAAGTATTATTTTATTATTATTAATAATATATTTTTATCCCTTTTTTTTATTCTTATATTTAAGTCCGTACGAAGTGTGTACACCGTTTAATAAGGTTGTAAGGTTGTAAGTGTGTCCTATTTTTTTCTAAGTATGAATCACAGGGCTACAGCAAGGCGTTGTTACCCGTTTCATAACCTCAAATTTTCTAATTCCTTGATCTTTTTATTAACTTGTTTGCAAAAAGTATTGGGTAACTTCATTTAACAACCGGCGTCTTAACTTCCATTCTAATTTGATGAAAGTATATATTTGTCATACCTAACTTTGGTGTGAATACCATCTCTATTCTATTATAATACAGGTAATAATAATGGTTTACGCTCCGCATCTAGCTTAAAGTCCTTACATATTATTCAAAAAAAATGGGTACATTATTTTACAACTACTCCAAAGTATTAAAAGTTATTTTTATTTACTTGGCCGCACTTTTCATTTCATACTCATACATACATTACGTACATTTTCTAGGGCACATTTTATCCCAATTACATTTTAAGATACATTCTCGGTTTCATTTTTTTTGATCCAATCTTAACCTTGGTGCTCAGACCCTGATGTCCAATTGTTAAACTCTTCCTGGCTGCATCTTACCATCTGCTTAACTCTCTCTAACCAATCATAGCCTTATAAAATTGACCTAGGTAATTTCCGCAAACCTCAAAATCAAAATGTATTTTATTTAAGTAGATCTTTACATATGCTTTTTAATCGTCAATTTTTTTTCTGCCTTACTAAAAATATGTTCTCTATTTGTATACAACCCAATTCTATTTTTCTTCTTCACCATCATCATCATCATCATCATCAGCCTCTATTAGTCCACTGTTCTATTTTTTTTTTAAGACTAATCGTCTGATGCCCTCGCTACGTGACCTTATATTACCTAGTACAATAGTAGTATTTGCATAATAAGTACAGGAATTTCCGGCAGATCTAACCGAAACATAATAAACTCATATCATCATCAGCCGAAAGACATCCACTACTGAACAATATAGTTCCGTAATAATAGCCGTAGTTTATCAACCTCTATAAATTAAAACTTGACCGGTAACTTTGGCAAAGAAGAATTTATTTCCTCATCTAACGACACCTCTCAAGCTTAAATCCATCGAGCCGTTTAGACTACAAAGCGTGCCAAAGAAATATACATACACACATACACTCGAAAACACAACCCTTTTCGTCTATCACACAATAAACAAGCTCTACCTATCTCTTTACCTAGTTCTTTATCTTCATTCCTTTCTTCTAACAGTCTACACAATGTCCCGAAATAAATCTCACAATTTGCTGTCCATTTTACAACTTTCCTAACACCTTTCCAACATACATTTCATAAAATCGTATGCAACTTCTATTTTACTAGAAACATTACTATTACTCGAGACGGCTTCGTTATTCTTATTAGAATTGGAATCGAACCAACGGATTACCTCAGAATATCCTTTATCTTGTACAATTGTATTCTAATTTTCTATTTTTCTTATTCGCATTAACCTGTCTCCGTTTTATAATGTCACTCTCGCAACAGAAACTTATATGCTCAACTGTGCACAAGTATTATTTGACTTTGACTAAGATGCAACTAATTCAACTAATTATTTCAATTCAATTTACTTCATGTATGTATACTATATTAATTATGTATCAATTTAAAGTATATAAAGTGTGGTCATTCATTCTTTCAATCATTCATTATATTACTTATGTACTTGTTCTAATGTTTTAACAAAACCGTTTCTTTTAGACCTATGTCTTTCCCATTTAATAGAAGGGTAAATAATCTTGTTATATGGCCCTCGATTGTTCAATTATGACCTGCTTTTATTTAATTAATACTTGCAGTCAATGTTCTACCATTCCCGTGCATAGAACACACACACTTATCGTACATAGGCACTCACTCACTTATTATACTGATCCCGATGGCTAGAATTATTCATGTTGCTAAGACCAATTACAACACTTGTATTTCGTTTTTACATTTTGATCCGATTTTCTAAAGAAATTCGCAGCCGCTGAGATAGTTAGTTACTTCCCGTTTTCTAGCGAATCTTAGACTTTGTATCATATACCTACAGGAAAGTTACATATCACACATTCAACTAAATGCTCTTCATATATAGCACCGTTAAGTACTAATCTATTTGTGCCGCTAAATGCTCACTCACTTATTTATTATTTATTATATACAAAACAGGCATAATATAAGTTAACATAAAATTAACTCATACTCATCGTAATGTTATTACCAGTATCGAAACTAGTTTAAATTTTGCGGCCTCCTGTTGTCAAGTTCCCACATAATTCTTACAAAATTCCACCTCAAAATCTTTTCAGCGTAATTCAATTTTACTACCAATTTCAGTACTTTTGCACTGACCCCTTGGAGCCGCCTTCATCACCAAACCTTATCCGTAATTTACAATAATTACATACATTACTGTTTTGGCTACATAACTTCCATGCTCATCAATACTCAATCTATAGTTTATTCATTGTCTACGCCATATCATCTGCCTCTTTCTTTCACATATGTACTTCAAATATTCATTCATCATCTGGTGTTTGTTCGCATACACGAATAAGAATTTTATAAAAATGATTGCTTTAAAACCATCAATATGCACTTTCCTTTTCGGTCAATATGTTTCTGGAGATCGCTACGCCAGAATCATCAGGTGAGTCGATCACGCATACCTTTCAAACAGTCCACTACATCCACCAATTACTTTTAAATTAATTGATGTAACAACTTTTGCTTCGATCATTGTACGTTGTCCGTTTCACTAAACAATAATTTTCATAACCTCACTACAGTCCACATCACGCATTAAAGGCATCTGTTGTTATATCTACAACCTTGCCCTGTACATATTTTACCAAATTAATGTACTTTTGCAACCTATTCAAAAAACTTTATGAGATTTGATTCGCAACTACCGCTTTTATTTCGACTGTTTGTTTGATTACATAAACAACACTTCTCCCATGAGAACTGCTATCTCAGTTGAGTATATTTTCTCCTAATATTAACGTTCCAAGGAACAGATCTATAACACACACATACTCTCATTCACTTACTCTCTATTCTTATTATTTACTTTTATTACCGAACATTTATCCGTTTCAGCCCGTATTATTTTTAAGATGGGTACTATGTTTTTATTTAGTTTTAAATCATAATATTGTATTTGAGTTTTTTGAATATTTAATATTGTTAAGTACGTTCTGATATCAATAAGTTTTAACCGTGTGTATTAGCCTCAACAACATGTAACCAAAAAATCTTAAACCAACAACCACGATACAGGCAAGCTGCCTAGTGTTAATCTTTTAATACTGTATGTATTCTGGCAATAAACATCTTTACTTGACTTACTTACTTCTATTACTGTGTGCACTAGCCGAACGTTTCTATTGTATTTAAACGCTTAATTACGGTTTCGAACCCTTCAAACAACATCTGGAGCCCACTACCTGAAGTTTTTTGTAAACTTGATCTCTTACGCGCCTAGCATCTCCCCGTCCGTCCGTTTGTTATTTACCAAATCAAATGTTACTAACGATTTTATAAATTCGATCATGGTATTGAAACAAGCAAATCCCACGCACACGAACAAAAGATATATGGAAGGTGAAAATAAATTGGTTCTAGTTTTGTAAGAGCTCACCCAGGATATCAATTTAAAATTAGCTGCTTTATATTTTTTTTTTTAAAGAGCTAAATTATTGTTAATTTTTTTTTTCATTTATTCTTATTTATTTATTCTTTAGTAAGTAAATTTAACTTCTTCCTGGGTATTCCATTACATATTATAATGATAAGAGGTTGCATTAAATAATGATTTCTTTGTAATATTCCCTTAAAATTATGATTTCCCCTTGTAAATGATTTAATTAGTATCCATTTAACAGACCGATTTTGTCCGTGGATATAAATAAAATAATCTAACTGTGTTAAGTGATGCACTCGTATAACATAAAACATATCAATTAGGTATCAGTTTTCTGTTTGCTGTTCAAACTTAAATTTTATTTCATTATCAAGACAATTACCAAATGTATAGAAATATAGGAGATTTTTGTTAATATTAGTCTCTCAAATAAGGAGCTGAAATAATTTTATTTATTAAACATATTTAATGCAACCGCTCCACAAAAATTATTATAAACTGCTTGAGCTGTAAAAGAACACAAAAGATATAAAATAAAATAGAAAATGCAGTACAATGCATTTCGAACACTTTATAAGTAATAACAAAATGTCTTTATATTGAGAAATCTCTCTCTCTCCCAGATTTTTAACAAAATTTATATTGTTTATGAATAATTATTATATTCATTGCCTTTTTAATCTTTCTCTCCCCGATGTTAAAATTAAATTAAATTTCATATTCCTTTATTTTCAATTTATAAACATATTATATTCGATTTTATATTGTTTATGAATTTATTATCTTTAATGCCTTTTCAATCTTTCTCTCCCCGATGTTAAGATTAAACTTAATTTTATATTTCTTTGTTTTCAATTAATAATTTTATCTGTATACTTTTTATGAATAAAACTTTTTATAAATATTTCTCTCCCCGTAGATAAGACTCAAACTTATATTTCAAATTAATATTTCCTCTTCAACTTTAGTTCAAATATGTTCCAAACATTATATTTATTTAAATATTCTGGAATTCAATTGTAATTCAATTCAATTATTTTCAAATGTATAAATATACATTTTTATATTTATTTGTATTAATTTATGATAAAATGGTCTACGTTGTGTATTTTTTTAATTTTTATATTTAATTGGATTCTATCTTAGGTATGCTAAACTTTGATAGCATATCGCTAAGATCCTGGTCCATCGGAACCACGTGTGACGGTCCCCGCCCGGTATGCATGGTAGTATGCATGATAGTATGCATGATCCATACACCTGAACCCTCTTTGAAGAATGTCTGTCGCACTTTGTGAGACAGATTAATTATGTGATCGTCTAGTAATTTTTATTATCGTTGTTTTTGAATAATCATGTGATCGTCTAGTAATTTTGTTATCATCGTATTTGAATAAGAAATTCTGAAAAATGGTATTGTCTCAGTCTTGATTTGGTTACATAAATGTTTAGTTAATATAAAAGAAATTAGAAGGTTAAGTATAATTGCAAATAGCATTATAATTTTGGCCAGCCAAACCGAGTACACAGGGACGAAGGACTTTGTGATCAGTCGAACCAGGGCAGCGTCCTTGTGCTTGCGATTTTAGCTGATGACACCTCAGCCTTGATTACATGGATTTGTAATATATCAGCCTAAGCTTGTTAGAAAATTTGAAAGATTATTATAGCACTCTGTTTCTGTATTAACCAGAACATAGTAACGAGGGACTTCTGCGGCCTAGAGCTCGAAAGTACCACGCGCCTATGTATCGAAATAGGTTCTTCCTCAGTTCTAGGAATGATTGGATATGATAGGATAATTGATCATAAGGGCATTTTTGACTGTCTCTTTATAGATAATTCATAATTTATGATTCATGATTCATAACCTGCCTGGTTACCATAGGTCCTATATGCCATAGGACAGCAAGCCAGCGTGATTATAAATTCATTGGTTTGTAAATTGTATGTACGGGCCCGTATTGTATGTATAGCATGTATCTATGTACAAGCTATGTAGATTTGTATATATATATAGAGTGCACTCTTTGAGAACAGTCTGGCTCCTTTTTGACGGGTATGGGATGAACTTTGGAATAGCCTATATATTAATACCAAAGCAAACGAACATGCCGTTTCCTAGACTATCTAACCAAAACATTTTAAGGTCTGTATATTACCAGACACAAAACAAGACAGAAAAGAGAGCGCTTTATAAATATTAATTGGCAAAATTAATATTGTAAAAGAGAATAATCAAAACTGTGTATCATATCTAACCAACAAAGTTTAATTATGGTCTGAAATAATGAATAGTAAAGTTGATTCTGGCAATTTAAAATATCAAGACTGCGACTCATACTCAAAGTTATCAATATAGTCAATATTAGCCTGAAACGGATTTAAGTTATTCGGACTCTATTACTGAAATTATAAAATAAGATTAATTCTCTTATATTAATCTTTATGTTTGGGTTTTATATCTATGGAGGAGGAATAATTTAAAAGCAAAATTAAGTAATTAAACGTTTTATTCTGATTTATTTCAAATATGAGAAAACTTTACGATCGAAGGATCTGTTGATCGTTATGCCTTGATTATTTATTTAATTTAGATTGCAAAACAATGTATGTATTTAATTAAGAGGAATATATGAGTGAGTTTATTCAAGGCATATAAAATAGTTACGATAAACATAAATTCTTCGACCCCCGGCGCTTTTGAGCCAAACCTACAGGAGGAAAAATGCACCGGGCGGTAAAAAACCTCCTTGCTCATTAAATCTAAGTTACATTTCATTATTATTTGTCAAGTCTTGACTTATGCAAGAAACCCCCAATTGATATTATTCATCACACTGATAAATAGGCATAGTTTGTTAAAATTATTTTGAATAAATGATGTTCAAAACAATGGCCAAATGAATTATTAATCGAATTAATTATGTCTTCACGAAAAATGCATCACATAATTATAAAGTGTTCGATTGCAATCAAAACAACACACAATAAAATAATGAACATGAAATAAAATACAATTTTAGAGTTATGCAACAAGTTTTAAGGCATGATATTGTTGTAAAATCACCAAGTAAGTCTCAAATAAAGTTAGCTTCTTTTGAAGATAAGTTCAGTTGCACATCTCATAATTGTAAAAAAAATGAAATAAATGAAGATGTTGAAGTGTGACACCAACCAAACTTTTGGCTTTTAAAAGGAAACTGTAAATGTTATTTGAAATGTAAATTCACACTACAACAGCCCTTTTTAATAATTTTCTACTTAACTTTTGACATCTCGTGATCAGGAACCACCATAATTACATTTTTAATTAGTAGAATAAAATGAAATGAGTAGAACAATTATATGCAATATTTGAATTAAATGCTATCAGCACTGTCTCTAACAACCACTCTTCCCGAAGGTTTAACACCAAGTGTCCGCTCCTTTTCTTAAAATTAAATCATACAGGGATATTTACATTCATTAGCTAATTGTAACATACTTTGTTACCTAATACATTTTAATAGAGCTTAATTTCGAACAATAAGGATGGTTTCTCTGCTTCATCCCTCAAGAAAGGCTACCCTCCGCCTCTAAATTTTCATCCAATAGTTAACGTCTTGCGCAAGCGTCATCTTGCATCTCTTTCAGGATCGGCAAGCGGGAACGGAATAAACGATAGTACATCGTTCATTATGATGTACTGTAAACTGTACTGTAAATGTAGTCATTCAGGCTTAGCTCAGGAATCCTAGGCCAACTCCATGGTTCTGACTCGGCTTTAGATTAGTTTCCTCGGCTCTACCTCGTTCTAAGGCTCGTAGCTATCCCATCAACAAAATGGAGTTTATACACTGAAATTTAGAAATAACCCAAGCACAGTATTTGTTACACTAAAATTGATCTTATGTTTGGTAGCTTAACGCTTTCATTTAATATATGTATTTAAAGGTGAGATTTGCCTGTTTCGCCGACATTACGCTTACGAGTAGTTAGTGCCGTGCACATGTGCGTCCGTTATCTCGTTTTTCTTTTGTTATTTGTTAAATGACCCCATTGGGTATTTCTTAAAATTTGCCTTTTGAAATACAGTTCAATAGTTAAGGATTTATGGGTTTGTTATATTTTTTTGTTTTAAAGTGTTTAGTTTCTGTGGCGTTCTTTTCAATGTTGACCCTTGTCATTATAAATCAGGAATTTATTGTTTTCAAGTGAGACTTAAGCTGTGCCGTATCGTATTCTTAAAATTTTTGAGTTAATTTACTTTGACATCTTTATTGCAACCAAATGTGAATGTAAAAGTTTCTCAGGATATTATAAGTAATTCTACCATATCAGTACGGAACGCTTTCTGCGAAATGCGTCCCATCACAGTAATATAGATGCAATTATTGAACAAAATCTAATTTCTGAACGTAAAACGATTAAGTTCGCCATGTTTGGTGATTTATGTGTTGCGATTGTTAAATCTGAGAATCTAGATATACCTCGCAACGTAGGTAAATCAAAGGAAATGTACAATTAGAAAAGACTATGTTTCTAATGATCTATCTATGGTGTTTCGGACACAGGCCAGGTCCAAGCTCCATACTCCCGTGAAACGTCTCCTTTATTTCTTCTACTTGGTTCATCTTATTTTGTGAAGTTTCAAATTCAAAATGATTTTGATTTATTTATTTAAGTAGATGCAATACATTTTTTTTATTATTATTCCTAAAGTTCCTACCATTCTGAACGGAACTTGTACCCTCAAGGTTCCGGAAAGTGTTAGCGAAGTGAGAAACAACGTCGAGTCCAAACTCACATTATCTGACTCCACTTTAAAGGTTCCAATAACTTTTTACTTACTGTAACACCCCCCCTAACTAGGCTAACTAAAATAAACAACATAAACCAGTACAATTTAACTTTACTAACTCATCCTGGAAACGTGTACCAAATTGTAACACCCTAAAGACCTACAACTACCTAAATAGAATTAGCTAAATAAACCAGAGAAAATCCAGGAAACTGAAAACAAATTTTAAGAACCTAACCTACCTAACAAAGACTAAATAATAATGAACCTACCTAAAATAGCGAAACTTAAAATATAGCGGATCTTATAATATATAGCCAATGATCGCTAGTAGCGAGAACCCTAAGGTGTGATCGTCAAGAAATAAGTAACCCTAATTCTTATTAAAAACTGAGGAAAACAGCGTTGTTCCGCCCGGAATCATCTCACTGAACAACTGTTTGGTTGTTTACACATTTCTCGCAGAAAACTGAAGCTCTCAGTATGACGAGTTTGTAGAATTTCATCGAAGTATGTAGCTAACTAAATTCGTCCAAGACTCAGGTCAATAATGCTGGCATCATAGCGTGGTACTTTTCAGGTTTTGCGACACCACTAAAAACCCAAGTGTAAACGCATAAGTTTGGAATTAATCTAGCGACGTCGGCGAGTAAACATGAAGACATTTATAGTAAAAGCTGCAGTTCTTTAATGCTTTAAAGCTTAGTACTTTTCAGGTTGGGCAGTAACACCAAAGAACCAAAATGGGAATCCGGAGGTTGTTTGAAGTAGATATCTGAGTAGTTTGATCTCTCATTGATATTGTACAGAGTAGCTTCAGCCCGCGACGATAATAATATAATAAGTTCCATAGAACTAAATAGCAGGATGAAATATAAAATAGTTGTCAAGCATACTGTGTAATAGATATTTGTATCCAAGCAAAACAAAGAAGTCACATTATAAAACACATGAAAATAGACAAATAAAAGCATGCAAGTTCAACCTGCATATTAAATAAAACTAGGTCCAAATAGGGAGACACCCCCGAATCCCGTGTAAATAACACACACATATATTATTTAAATCCAACACCCGAGTCATACGAAAACATAAAATCCATGGCGCTTCTAAGGAATCGCCCTAGAATGAATATTTTACCGATTCGGCCACTTTCCTAGTTAGATCTGATAGCTATTTCACTACAAACACTGGTAATCTATTCCGTATCCCCCTTGGACTACCCAGCTTTGCTAAAATAGATTTCCCCACTTCAAATTTATAAAATTCCACCACTTCCTTTCAGGTTCGATTCCGAAGACCCACACCTTTTAGTGTGTCCCAAAAATTAACAATGGGGAAGAAAACGCAAAGCTATTTGCAGATTGCGCTACGGACGCTTGACTCTTCTTTTCGTGTGGAAGTGTCAGTTCCCTTATAAGTTATAATATTTTTTGCCAATATCGTGCCACCTCGATCGCTTCGGGTTTTGCCATCATTAGATCTTCTGTGGTGCTTGACTCATAACAACTTTCAATTTGTTCCGCGTTTTTTATTATCGACGTGTAATTAAATAGTATTTTTTCTGAAAAATTGTTAAATGGAAAATGTATGCGACTTGGACTGTTCCTTAATTAAAGGCGAAGTTCAAAAATACATAATTGAAAACGTAAGCTTTCCCACGTCTTCTTCATCCGAGAATATTTAGGAAATTAATGATTTCCATTATTATTGCAACCAATCACCACACAACGCGGCATTTTTTTAATAAATCTTATGTATAGTTCACGTTAACAGTTTTTCTATACGTTTTGACAGTTAGTGATGATTGTTATGAGTCAAGCGATATCAGCGCCTCTATCGGTGAGTTCTGTCAGTTTTCTTCCCCATTTGCACAGCTGAGTAGAAGCTGTCAATCCTTTTTCTTTTAATTTCACGAAGCGTAAAAGAGACGAATATATTTAAAAAGATTTTATTCCTGAGAATTATTTGCAAGAAGACCGAATGTGAAGCCTTATTTCTATTATTCTTTATATCTGCTGAAATTCGTAAAAGTTTTATTAAATAATTGCATTTGTGAATTCCTATCTACTCATTAGGTAAGTATTTATTTACCTACATTGTTATTTGACGTAATTAACCAAAAACTCTTGTTTACAATTTAACTGGAACCCCTAGTGTGGAGCATAGCAGTGGGGACACGAATCCTAAAGGCAAAAAATCATATCATGTTTGCTTAGGTAATAGATAGATCAACCGAACAGTTTTTTCAACTTTGTTCAGAATTAGTACTACAAAAACCCTGTATGAGACGAAATTAACTGAGTATAATGAAATTAACAAATAACAACAATTTTATTTTTCAAAATCAAAAATATTTATTTAAGTATAATATATTAAACACTCTTATAAACGTCATATCATTTTCCCGGATAAATTTAAATAACAATTTTCAAATAAACCTGAAACAAACAAAACCGTTTCAATAATGTATTTTAAATTTCAGTCCCTCGTTCGCCCATTCAGCCTGATTTTATTGTTCGTAGGCACAACTTTTTCAATCTACTAAAAAGCTTTTTTGTTTTAGTTTTCGTGTACTGAAAAAGTATGGACTTTGCACGTATTTCGTGATCTTATTACTCTTTCTATACATACAGTTTGCACTTAAATAGTTTTGTATAGGTAATCTATGGAGTCGGGAGAACTTTGATTTTTAAATTGTAGGTATAACATAAAAGTTCTTTAAAATAAATTAGATCTTATTTTTTTATTCCAATTGTAAAAAACATACAAACTTGGCTAACAAGCAGATCAATAAAAATCTAAATAATTTTATGGCGGTTTCAGCGAAGTTGTAGAGCAAAAATTTTTCTATTTCATAAACGGTATCTATAAGAACGCACGCGCTTCATAGCGACGTCGAAATAAAAAGACATAAAGCACCCTCTCGCACTATTCGCCGCGTTTGACTTTTAATAGTAAGTTGAAAGTCCATATAAATTAAAAGCTCTACCACTAAGTAACGTAGAAAAAGCTTTTCACCGCATAACACTTAATCTACAAGAAGCTTTTATATTCTGTACGATGCACATTACATATTGCGTGAGATATAACCTTTTTGTAAAAACAAGCTCGCTTCAAGATCATTGTAATTTAGATCCTCCTTAATTCTTATAATAAGGTTCCAAGTACCGCTTTGAAATAAGTTTTTTTTCACTCATGCAACTGAAAAAAATGGTTTGTTGACTTACAACATTGCTGAATAGCAGAAACAAATGCCTTACATTACAAGCAATTTCAAAAAAGTCGTAGAACACAAGTAAGTAGTTACGTTTTATAGGATACCAGCTTAAGTATTGCTACATCTTTTTGTTACAACCTGTATACATTCAAACGTTCTTAGTTAATAATTTTTAGCTGTAAAACCGAAATCGTTCAAATACCCAAAGGCATTCAAAGACTTCAACAATATGAAAGAACGATTACATGAAGTTCAAGAGGTCTTTTAGTAGGTATATAAGCCTGACTAGGAAGAGGTTTCACGTTTCTATCGACTTTCGAAGTATAATCAAGTTCAGGTGAGTGCATGCATGTGCACCTCAGATGAGAAAGAGAGTCCTCAGTGTGACCTGTGTGTACATGTTAACCGCTGACACAGGATGTTAGCGTGTTTGTTTGTTCGTAGTTCTGCCTCACCACAAAGACAAAAGCCGCCGCCGCCGCCTGTACAGCCAAATTAAATTAAACTTGTTCCACTGATTTCGCCCTTTACGCCAGTTTACGCGATTGTGTTTGCACATGAAGCGACGTGGAGCGGCTGCTGGATTGTTAAGTACTTAGTGTGTGTTTGTGGTCAATTAAACTAATAGCAAACCGTAAATTACACGTTTTCGTTGCATTGACTGCAAGTCCTCTGAGTTATTTTCTTATTAAATCTCAAAAACGGAATTCAGTTCTAAAAATATTGTAGACGATGACGTCATTTTGCAATATATATACAAGTTTGGATACTCATAATTTTTTTTAAATAATAGGTAAGGTACATATGAAAATACAAGCGAGTGAGCTTTCAATAAAACCTCTATTTAGTGAACTATATCATAATTTATTTTTGATGAAGTCAACTCCCTACAAAAACTGTAGTTGACTATTAGTTATCCGAGTAACTTTTATCAAATGTCAAAATTTCACTCGTGAAATTGTCAACGACAACGCGTAATATTAAATGCACTTTTAATAAAAATCCTAGCGAGTAAAATGGTGCAATTTCAATAAAATAGTTCTTTAGGTAGTGTGAGCAATATTTCGTAAATTATAACTCCGTGCTTATACTCATATACGTCAACTCACGGATTGTTGTAGTACAGGGTATATAAAGACCCTAAAGACGGGATAATCCTGTTTGTCCCCGAATCTTTATGTGGAGACAAACAGGCATTTGTCCCGAAAATTATTTCTATCAAGAATTCAACGCTTTGAACATTTCTTATTCTAAATCATATTAAAACTGCCATTAAATAATATAAATTAAATATATCATGAACATTTATTAGAATCTCCCGAAAACTTAAACGGTGAATTCCACTTATGAAACTGAACTAAATATGTTTTCTAAGGAACCTAAATTGAATTCTGAATAAAAAAAAATACTCCATAAAAATGACTGATTAACCGATAATTTGGCATGTAAAGTTCAAATATTTGTTTTTGCGAAAACTGTATAATTTACATAAGAGTAGAACACCCTGTTAAAGTACAGAACCTTAAACTCTGAGTGTAGTCCGACAATCACTTGACCGGGTCTGTAGTTAAATTAGTTAATCAATTCTAACTTAATATCATACTACTCTAACTAAAATATTTATAAATTTCTCATACATACCTTTGATATAACGTTTAGTTGTGAGTTAACCTTTACTCGAATTAGCTCCTAATAAAAAACATACCATACAAAGTTTTGTATGGGAAGTTCTGCGATATGCATCACCGATAAAAGACATTTACTTTCAGAGAGAAATCCAAGGACATATTTTATTGTGGAGAATACTATAAAATTTAAACATTTATACTATAATGGTTATTTCGCTTGTAGTTAATGTACTTATGTACATTTGCTTGTAGTTAATGTACTTATAGACATCATTAACACGTCAATTTGTACAACGTAAGCGATTTCAGTTAAGCATGTTTCAAATCATTGATTTTCTACGCATATAAAAATCAATTTCTAATGTAGTAAGATAATATTAGAAAAAATATTTAATTTCAGCCGAAATGCTCAGGTTGTTCGTGGTTTTTTCTATTTTCTGTAAGTATTTTTCGATTTATTATGAGTCATGCTTATGTTTAACTTTATGGCAAAAATAAAAGCGTTATGAGATGCTAAAAAAGGTTTAAAGAATGTAAAAGGTATTGATTAAAACCCCGTTGTCCAAATAAGATATTTTAAGAGCACGGTGGGCTTGAATACCTTTAAAGGGTCTTTATCACTTCAATAAACGCCATTTTCAGACATAATACATTTATTAATTTATTTTTAAATTACAAGCGCTGACACAAAAGGTCCTTCGGAACCCTTTGCAATTTCAGAAGTATGAAAAATTGCCTCATTTGACGTCTAAAATAATGTTAATTGGTTTGAATTATTGTAGAAGAGATACTTCACTTAACTATTACTAGTACCACAAATACGGTTAAAAACTTATTGGATTCATTTCATTTGAACTTTCAAACCTGAAACAAACATTTTTAAAACTGACCTGAACTGAACTGTTTCTCCAAATCCAAAAAACTATTACATAATCTGTGTTAATTTTCAGTGGGAACTTTAACAACCATATCGTACACAAAAGAAATGAAGAAAAATAATTACAAAACAAACTGGCCCTTACTAGAACCGGATCTGAAGATGTTCAAACGCCCTGGAAATCCCAAATCTTTGTACCAGTTACCCAAGACAAGCAATGAATATGAAAGCTACGTCGACATGATTGAGTCCGAGTCTGAAGAGCAGATGGATTCAGGAGAAGAATACAAAATTGAACTCAGCCTCATTATCCCACTGAAGCATAACAAGACAAAGAAACAGAGACCTCGACCTTGGGTTGTCAAAGATGTTCAGGTGGAACCTTATAAAGATGAGACTCGAAAAGGGCTATTAATTAAGTAGACAAGTACTAATAAGTAAATAGAAATTGTTAAGATTGAATTTCTTAAAGAAGTTTATCATCACTTTGCATGCTGCATGTTGCATTACTTTTTTATATGTTGAAGTTGAATTCAAGTCACTGAAAATATATTTTAATAGATCTTATTATTTATCATCTCAGTTATACTAAATATTTTAAAACAATGTCGACTCAGTCAGATTACATAAGCTTGCTTCCTTTTCTTACTGTGAAAGTACTCTCTGCCTCAGATTAAACCATTAGAACAGAACTCCGTCAGTGAAATGCTAGCTCACTGTATAGTGCATGATACAGTCGAGTCAAATAGCCACTTAACTCCACAGAACACTGCAATCCATTACTCGGTACCGGATTCATATTAAGCACGACCTGACTGACTCACAAATCAGCTCTATTTGCCATATCGACAAACTATCAGCGTCCAAGTTAGCCCAGCGCAGAGCATAGCCCCTGAGCTACGTTATAACACATGGTTCGATTCTGTTCTATTGTACAGCCAGTGATCTATAGCCACGACGACAAAGTTTCACTCAAATTGTATTAAAGTGTTCCCCCATAACTCAAGTGAAACAAGAAAACGAGGATTCAACCTCAATATGTGCGCCAAGGTGTCGGTATTCAGTGAGGCGAAGTTAAAGGGACCAACTTTGCAAGCTCGGCTCGCCCCCGGGACCTATCGATCCAACTTCTTAGTTGCAATAAATAAGGATTTTAGCGACAAATTACCACCCGAAAACGATTCACCCTTACCCAAGAAAGTTGGCGACTAGTGAAATAGGATACGTTACTGAAGGCACGAAAGGCAAACAAAGGTTTCGATTCGAATCAATTTCCCTAAGCGGCACAATGTTTTTCGTAACAACACTCGAGCGTTTTCGGACCCTTTTCGATGCCATATGTACGGCATTAGAATCCTAAAAGTATCTGCACACTCAAATAAATACAAACCTTTTTCTTTTTCTAAACCGGCTTTTTATTATTTACCTATTGAAAATTAAAACATAAGAAGTTTCTTGAACACTGATTATTTGCACAACATCAATGGTAAAGCTTCTCGCCGATATAAAACAATGTTCGATGAGATGATCCGCCGTCTTTCTTATTTTCTCTTAGCTTAGATCAAGTAAAGTCAAGCAGGTACTTGGCTACAGGCTGCATATATAAAGACATTTTTCAAGGCGATAGAGCGTCCTATATCTTATTACAGCGAGTTTGAAAACTGCGGAACGCTCCTCGAATCGCTGGCTTTATGGCCTGCCTGCCACATTCACCTTACTAATAAGGTGACCATGCCCTGCTTCTGTAACAACTTATAAAAAGACACCTGTTTATAGATATACGTAGCAACTCGGTAGATCCATACCTAAAAATGGAAATTATTTTCTTAAAATATGTTAATATTGTTAAATTATTTATGTAATTTATTTTTATTTAATGGCCCATATTAGCAAGACTATAAAATTTACGGTATAATAAATATGTATATGCAATAGATACTACGGAAATACAACGGAGGAGCAATAACTTTGTTTAGGCTTGGATAATACAAATAACAAAAGCCTCTTGAATGGTCCTGAAATTCAAATCGATCTGGCCACCCTACCAACCAAATATTTGCACAGTTCCATACGTAAAGGAAACTTTACCTTGCGTAGCTTACATCAAGGCATCAACTCCAATAGGTGGGCGGCGTGAATCAGTGTGGTGGGCTGATATAGGCAGATTTTTTGTTGACTGTGATGGATAAAGTCGGGAAGGGTGACTTGATTGAAAATCCTGTTAAAGGAATGAAGTGGTCCGCTCTAAAGCGTCTGAAACAATGGGGTTAGTTCGTACTTCATACAGTATGGAAGACTTGCGGTTATGTAAGAAGGTGTAAGTACATGGTAAACTACTATAAATAGGATAGTTTAATGTAATTATATGATAAAGATATGTACTTCCTGCCTAAATATTATTAAAAATTAATAAGTTAATGAAACAACTGTTTCTAATGTAAGTACTACCCAGTGGCGGCCCTAGTGTGGTGCGAGCGGTGCGCTCGAATGATTTAAAAAAACTAATAATTATATTGATACGTGTTTTCATTTATAGTATACTGTGGTTATTCAACTTGAACGTAATAAACGGAATTTTTAACAACGATTATCCAATTCTTCGCAAAACTTTTTCTAAAAAGTTCCCATCACTACGATTTTGACGCCCGTTCCTTAAATCGTACCATATAGTTCCTAAATCGTACTGTGAAGCTATCCATAGATATATTGATGAAAATTCAATGCTCTTTTTTGAACTATAATATATCTTCTAAACGTTAGATTTGAAGGGAAAGTGTTATAAATAGCTATTGATAGTAACTGCTTTTCACCTAGGTATCGTAGCTACTCTGTGAAACACAGCCATATATTTATGTATTATTTCTAGTAGAACGATTAAAAAATCGGCGACCGGTACGATTTGGCGCCAAAACTCAATTTTGCGAAAAACATTTATCATTTTATAACCTAAAAGAAAAAATGCTGGATCTTTTCTAAAATACAGAGAATAATCTTGTAGCTCCACAGTATTGAAAACATAAATATTTCAAAGCTTTCCTTGAAACAGATTGTCACTAGTGTAGCTACCAAAAAAATTGCTTAATCAACACACAAAAAATATATTATGTGTTAGTTTTTCGTTTCACTTATAGAGATAAACTTGAGAAACAGTCATGCCGTATTGTGAGTTGCAAGGCATAAGTTGGTCTTATCAGATAAGAAAAATAATGCTTATATTAGGATTTATGAGGGTGGTACGATTTTATTGCCGGTACAATATAGCCAACTTTCCCCTATATGTATACTTCGACATTACATTATTGTTGACAGTAAATAAAGGTGTCTAAACAAGTATTCTTAAGGGGTTGGTTGCCGGGACTTGTACCGAGCACACGTCTGCTAAGTTAATTTTTCAATTATTTCCGTTTTAGAGTAGTTTCAACGTTATTTTTGTGATGGGGAAATAGCTGTGATTCAGATTCAGAGATAAGCGGTCGTAAGAAGAGGATTAACTCGGGAGACAGCTCTGTTTTTCGAGTTCCAACAACAAACCACCACGTGGAGCGTCTTTAAGTGCCCATCACCCTTAGAGCCGTGCCTTTCACTTGACATTGGCGTTTCCGCCATTTTTTTTAATTGAAGATTCTCCCATTTTTCACTAGACATTGGCAAAATCACTCCTTTAATGAGATGTGGAATGCCAAATAGAAAAATAGAATAGAATAGAAGTTATTATTATTATTTATTAACTTTTTATACATCTATCATTACAGGCTTAGCCTAATGCGATAGCGTACATACATTTGAGCTTAAAAATTAAATATATAAATATTTTACAATTTTTTATCCCCGTAGCAAATTACAAATAACCCTACCCTCGTGAATTCACTCAGAGTGCAAATAAACAAATCAATATTCAGTTCAGCCATTCAGTTAAGAGTGCGCAGTGCCCGCGTCCAGGGCGCCTTGCCCAGCAGGTGGGTGCGCGCGCGCGGCACGGCCAGCAGCGACGGCCGGGCGCCGCCGCCACACGTACCTGTCCGGAACACTCAGCCCAATCCGCACCAGTAGGTCGCTATTAAATATATTACCCCTCAATAATTTGAATATAAACATGATAAGAGCCAAGTCTCTTCTCACTCTAAGCTCGTTGTACCCTACCATACCAAGAATGAATAAGGTTGGATACATTAATGGATAAAAGGGGTAAACACCATAGTATCGCATATATAAATACCTCACAAATTTATTTTGTATACGTTCCAACATCATAATATATTTTTCCTCGTGTGGAGACCAGACTACTGCATTAAATTCAAAGTTACTCCTAACTAAGGCATTGTATAACGCGATGATCGCTTTGATATTTGTAAAACCCCGAACTGTGCGTAGAATAAAGCCTAGATTCTGATACGCCTTTTTACAGCAATTCATAATGTTGTCTTTGAACGTTAACTTATCATCTATTCTAACGCCTAAATCTCTAACTTGTTTAACTCGAGCCATTGCCACCCCGTCCACCTGATAGTCGTGTACAATGGGATTACGCATCCTAGTGAACGTAATTGTTACACACTTTGACGTGTTAAACTGGAGGCCGTTGTCCTTACTCCAAGCCACAACATTATTTATGTCTTGTTGTAACCTCAAACAATCAGCCATGAATCGGACCTCTCGAGATACCTTCATGTCATCAGCGAAGAGTGGGCATGCTGAATCCTTAACCACCGTAGGCAGGTCGTTGACTAGTAAAATAAACTGAAGGGGCCCTAAATTACTCCCCTGGCTTACACCAGACCACGTATAATATGGAGCCGATGCGTATCCAGCATATTCCACATATTGCCTTCTATCTGTCATATAGCTGGCGAAGAAATTTAACAGATGTGGGGTGAAACCGACAGCTGCTAACTTTTTGAGCAATATATCGTTATCGACCAAGTCGAATGCTTTTTTGTAATCAAAGTATGCAGCGTCGACTTGCACCCCACTGTCCACCGCAGGCACCACTTCTGCCATATAGCTGAGCAGGTTGCTGGTGGTACTCCTCGCCGGCCGGAAACCGTGCTGCGCGTCCGACAGTTGCGGACTCACCTGTAAAAATACCTTGTCGTATATAGCCGACTCCAAGACCTTAGCTGGAGTAGACAGTACTGCAACAGGCCGATAACCGTCCACCTGCGATTTGGAACTCCCTTTCGGTACTGGAACCACCCTTGTAGTTTTCCACCGATCGGGAAAGACCGCTGTCTCCAAGCACGTATTAAAGATATATAACATCGGGTCGGCCAAAGCGAAACGACAGTCCCTAAATATGTACGGTGGAATACCGTCCGGTCCGGAGGACCTTTTTGGCTTGAGTCGCCGCAGGGCACCCAGCACGTCCTGAAGGCAGAGTCCGTCAACGTGCACCCGCGCCGCCGCCGCGTTGTCGCCCGCGGCCGCTGCTGTCATCGCCTCGCTCACGCTCAGCTTAGGTCGTTGAGCCCTATATACGGAATGAAAATATTCGGCAAACTCCTTGGCACATTGCTCTCTACTCAACAATTCACCATTTTTCAAAATGTTTATTTTATTTCTGTTGCCCCTTTTAGATTTTATGTAATTCCAAAAAGCTTTAGGGTCTTCTGATAGATGTCTTTGGACTCGAACTTGATATGCCTGATAAGTTAATTTCATCAAACTTTTTACTCTGGCTCGGCTCTTAGAGAAAGTAACATAATCATCTTGTGACTTACTCTTTTTATACTTCTTATGTTGGACTGTTTTTAATTTTAATGCGTTTATTATTTCGCCTGTATACCATTCTGGATAAACACACCACGAGCCTGAGCTACTGTTTTTTTTACTAGGAACACAGCTATCTATTATATTATTTATCGTGGAATAGAAATAATCGAGACTTCCCTCTAAATCTAAACCATAAATTGGGGCCCAGTCTACGTCCTGTAACGTTTTATACAATAGAGGAAAGTTAGCTTTGTTAAAATTCCATGCGGGTCGCGCGCCTCTTGTGTGCGGCGCACCACCATCACCGCCGGCGCCGGCAACGCAGCCGTCAACCCCACCGCTACGCTGCGAGCGAGCGCGCTGTTCGGTGGGGCCGAAGGCCGCGTCGGCGGCGCCGGCAATGACGGGCCGTATCTGAACCGCCACCTCGAGTGGCGGGTGATACATGTCCACCGGCACGAGCCCCTCCTCCGCCGCGCTCACCCTCACCGCTCCCTCCTCGCCGAATGTACTCAATACTAAATCCAACTGCCTATCGTTACAATTAGCTACATAATTACTCTGAGTAAATCCACAATAAGTCACAAAATATTCATAATAATTACGAATAGTCATATTACATGAATAAAGATTAAAATCCCCTAGCATTATAACTTTATTGTATTTACTACAGTATTCTTCGATTACCTTAAACAATAACAGATATTCATTATCACAGCTACCAGGTGGGATGTACACCACGCATATAAAAAACAAAAATCTTTCTCGCAAGTAAACCTTAGCGGAAACCAGTTCAAATACGCGACTATCGATGTTCACGTCACTCATTGTAGGCCGGAGCTCGAAGCGCGGTGTGGCCACTAAACAGGCGCCTCCCTGTTTCCGCCCATCAACGCGATCACATCGTACAATTGTATAGCCGGGTGGGATAATTTCTGCGTCCTGAATAGATTCATTGCATCCGGTTTCTGTGATAGCAAAAAGGTCTGAACTCGAGCAAGCTATGCTTCTACAGAATTCGTTTGTTTTCGTTCGGAGACCCCTTACGTTTTGGTAAAAGATGTCAATAGATTTAGACAGTTTTTTGTGGTTTGTCTGTATTTCGACGAAACCAAACCCACTCACAAAACTCTATATTTACTGCCCAATTATCTGGCGAAGAAATTTTTTCATAACAACTTTCCGGAACTCCAATAATAAATGAAGCGTAATCCCTTTCCGTCTTGTGCTTAATTCTGTCTACTTTAATTTGTACTTCTGAGCCTAATATTTTTTTGACGTGATTTTCTAAATTTTCTATTGTAGTGTCCTTCTTCAAGCGCCAAACATGTAAGTATTTCTTACGTTCTGTCCCTTGTATATCCGCAAAATTTGTGTTTCCTCCTCTCTTAACTTGACTATTAGGGTATTTACTGTGCTTTCTTTTTGCTTCTGTCCAAATGTCCTCCGTTTCTAACGTGTTTTTCCCATCGTCGGAATTTTTCACCAAGTTACAAATCGACTTACTTATATCAGTGCCAATGCGTAGGTTTTTATCAGTGCTAGGCATACTCGGTGATTTCGTGGCCACACTCTCTTGCACGGAACATTTTTTACTCACCGCCGGCTGATTATTTTGTTGCAAGACTTTCGCAAATGACAATACCTGTTTTTCGGATGTTTGTGGTGTTTCTTTTATAGTTTTTTTAGTTATTGAATTTTTTTCCAAGTGCTTGTTTTGGTCTGTAAGTTCTTTAATACGAGCCTCTAATTCATCCACTCTATTTGCCTTTTGTTGAAGTACCTTCAACATGTTTTTTAACTCTCTTAGCTCGGTTTCGGTGTTATCGAATCTCATTTGTAGCCGTGTAAATTCCTTCGTCTGTTCAGCAAGCCGGTTTCTCATTTCCAAGCGAAATTCTCGTATTTCCTCCACCATTACAGCCTCATAATCGATTACAGATGTTTCATTTTGGTTTCGACCGACGCCTCTTTCTTTGTTGACGTAGCTAGAAGGCGTAAAGGTTTTATCTAAAATTCCAATACCTCGTAGTGGTGTATTTGAATTGTTACCCTTAGTAATATTAGACTTGCACTCCGGACATATCCATTCGATTTTCTCCTCTTGAGTGAACTCCTTTAATTGCTCCGCTGTCATAGACAAGCACTTATGATGGTACACTTTTTTACATGTTACTTGGGAGTATAAAATATCATAAATCAGGGCGTGACACCCATTACATTTAGTCCCCATTTAATAGGATGAATAAGTACACTTGTATTCACACTACTAATTCGCAAAAAACACGTCCGTACGGGCCGAGCGCGCGCTGAGTTTTTTAACCAATATCCTCAGGTTCATATTAATCGCTGTGGGTGCACTACACCCCTACGAAATCTTTGGGATTTACCTGTTATTTTGCGGTGTACTGTTGTAGAGGCTCTACTTTAGATAAATTTTAATTTTCGCGCTCGCTCCTCTCGCGTCTTTTCAAATTATATAAGCAGAACCACTTGACTTTTTCCTTCGCAATTACTAAAGATACAAAACGAGGTCGAAAATTATTAAAGTTCCGCTACTAATCTGAGGTCATGTAAATATTCGCGCTCGCTCCGCTCGCGTTTAACACAAAAATCGATTCTACTGTTTGGTAAATAGCATTACTGTGGGGATATACGAAATAACGGCGAAAAATTAAAACTCCTTAAAAATGAGATAGGATAAGATTTATTTGCTTTTTTATTTGTAATTAGTCTGAGGTATTTTTATAAAAAAAATTGTCGCGCTCGCTTCGCTCGCGCCATTTTTCCTATCGACGCGGTAATTAATCCTGCTGGGTACCTCGTGAATCAGATAATCTCCTTATGAAAATAAAATTGTCTTTGGTTTGACAACCGGTCACTTATCGGCCACAAAGGGGGGTGAGGTAGCCTTCAGAGAACGGCAGGGAGTGTCCATACTGTATAATATTCTTATACGTACTGTGGCCTGAAGAATTCTTAAGACAAATCTTATATATATTTTTTAAATTGCAATCAATAAAATGAAAGCTTTCTAATATAAATTGACCTAACTACACAACAAGCCGAACACTGTAACTTTTTATAAAAAAAAAAGTGCTCCTTTGTACAAGAGCATAATTACGAGCAAATAAACAAATGTATCGGAGGAACACAAATTTTGTATACGGAGGGGGCGCCATCATTAGATCTCGCACCACCTAAAAATATTGCTAGGGCCGCCACTGGTATTACCTTTACTGATAAAGTGATTCCTCACCATCCTATTCAATAAAATTTTATGCAGCTGTTACAAAAGGTAAATTAGCCTCAATTTAAGGCAGGCTTCTATTTATCAAACTGAATAACTCTTCTGCTTAGTCTTTATCCATCACCTGCCCGAATTTCTTCCCCATAATTGTGGGTTTGGTTTGTGTTTGTGTATGTGTATTAGATTGTTTGGGCCAGGACTAAACTTACATCTCCAACATTTTTTTCTTAAGATATTTTTTTTGTGATATGATAAAGTTGACACCATATTAATATAATTCTTATCAATGTTTTTCTCAAAAATGGCTCTTACGATTTTAATGAAATTATACGTATGTGCGGTACTTTTATGGCCAAGGAGCAATTTGGCCAGTTTTGTATGTGAGTGAAAGTAAGTGAGACTTGAGCTAAGTCGTACGACAAAAGTTGTCCAGCACGATGAGTTCAGCCTCGTGAAACGGATCCTACACGTATTAAGATGTCTGTACAAAAGTTGTCCAGCACGATGAGTTCAGCCTCGTGAAACGGATCCTACACCTATTAAGATGTCTGTATACATTCAACCTCAACGTCGTCGTTTATTATATTAATTTGTCACGGCTCGCTTCAATTACACAAAGCATCTATATTTCATTTGTAACAATTTCAAAGATTTCCGTGGCCAGGAACTGGTCTAATTTCAATGTTAAATTAAAACAACTGATTATGAATTTTCATTAATCTTCACCGTTCGCCGCGGCGGCGGCGTAACCGCGTAGATACTGAAAACGCTGGCGCCGGATATCGTGTTGTACAAAGGCTGTTGGGTAAAAGAAGGGTTGATATAAATATCAGGAAATATAAATCTGATAAATCGCTGAAGATAATAAAAAAGTTAACCTAACTGCTATGCTGCCCTGATAAGAAAAAAGGCGGCTAGGTACATAATATGGAGTTTCTGTATAGTTAGCCACCTTCTTTCTTATGAGAGTAGTATGCCCCACGCAAAAAATTGGTACTGAGTGTTCTTATTACTGTTACTTATTAAAGTTTGTTTGCTTTAAACATGGTAATTTAAAGTAGTAGGTATTTATTACAAAATAATGTGTTATGTTTAACCTAAAAAAGGCATTTGGATTTTAAAAAAATACAATGTCAAAAAATTTTCGTCAATAATTTGAGATAAGTACCTATACCATAAAAAATTATTACATTTTTATGATATATGCTAATACAATAAAACCCACTTACTCATAGCATAGCAGTGGCGTAGCGTGGGTTTTCGCCGCCCGGGGCCGATCGAAAATTTGCCGCCCCTTTCTATTTTGATCATTAGTAAAAAAAAGTCAACATACTATAATGCATGCTACGATTACTGGCCAAGAGTGAATCGGTGGGACTACGAGTAAACAGTCAATTACTCGTCGACCCACTAGTAGGACAATGCGGTGGGACCACGAGTTTGGAGCGACATAAAACAGCCAACTTCTGTAATCAATTAAAAATTATGTACTTTTCGTGTTATTTTTAAAGCAAAATCTTTCATACAATCGATGTTATACACGTTTAAATGCTAATTGCTAATATAGCTAAAATCGAAATCCGTAATACTAATTGAACCTTACTGGACATCGAACTTGCAACCTCCTGATGTGAAGTGAGCGCATTATATTCTTCCGTGGGCGAGCGCACATAGACATAAACTATATTCATAAAAAGCGCGAGCGAAGCGAGCTCGAATTTTTTAAAGATATCTAAGAATGTTTATGTCTAACTAACAAAACCCTTTTACTTGGAGCGCTCAGCGCTGTTTCAGTTAGGGTAGGTACCCCAACTTCGAGGGCGCTTGGCGGCCCCATGAGCTCGACGCCCTGTGTCTGTGCACGGGTGACACGACCCAAAGGCCGGTCCTATTTAAAATGTAACTGTGCGCCGTTGCTGTACGGGTTTCATTCTTCATACGATAACATTTGTTTTCATGACGTTTTATCTGGGTCATGTAACTTTGAATATTTTTTATCATATAGTTTGATCGCTCAATTTGCCGCCTCCCTGGACGTGCCCTCGACCTTAGGTAATTTTTAATTACCTTCAGTTTAGAGATGCTTCTCTCACAACTGGCACTGCTAATGGCAGCTGTTAAAAATATTCTTAACATTATGATAATATTTGGTAAACACTCTTCAAGTTTATAATATATTTTAGTAAGCCCAGTGAGCCAGACATAATTATGTATCTCTGCTACAAAAGTACGAAGAAGTACACGCTTAAATTTGAACTCTTCACTATTAGTAATATCTTGAGGAGCGTGATCTAAGCCCAGTTCATCGACGCCTAATAACACTGGGTAAAAAAAATGTGGCGCTCGCCGCCCCTATCCATGTGCTGCTCGCCGCCTCTATCCATGTGCCGCCCGGGGCCATGGCCCCCCCGGCCCCCCCCCCACGCTACGCCACTGTAGCATAGCATCCGCAGAGATCAATAACGAATATAAAAACAGCAAGTGCCCCAGTATACTCTCCTGCCGAACACCAATTTAACCACCATAAATGATTTGTCTGTCTGTCTGTCTGTCTGTCTGTCAATTTTTTTAAGTAGATGACGAGACTTATTAAAAATATTTTCGTTGCGATCATATAAACGATTAATATCAACTCTCTCCAATTATTATTTTATTCAAATAGCTTTAAATTCAATAAAGTACGTTTCCTTTTATGCCATAACATTCACATTTTCTGTGTAGAATTTTATGATCGACAAAATCAAAGGCCTTTGTCATGCCAAAGAATGTCGCTCAACCCCTATCCCTCCTTGTCAATGGGTTCTTTCTGTTACACTTTGTAAGAGAGAGTAGGCCGCTAAAAAGTTGCTAAAATTATTATCTACTTCTTCTATATTATATACAATGTGCCAATAACGTTTTCAACCTCTAAGGCCATGAGGGTTCTGGAAAGTTCTCCATGGCATCTTTAGCCTTAGTGGTGGGTGGTTCTTGCTGAAGGGGCTCTACGTCCTCTTCATCGTCGTCCTCGTCAATAGACACCCCGGTGCCGCTGAGGCATTTTCTTTCTCAGTGGAGGTACGCTGTAGAATAATAATATAATAATATCCGGGACAAATCACACACGGTCATCTGGCCCCAAACTAGGATTTTATTTTTTTATGTGATAGGTGGCAAACGAGCAGACGGATCACCTGATGGTAAGCGATTACCGCCGCCCATGGACACCCGCAACACCGGAGGAGTCACAAGTGCGTTGCCCTGTATCTCGGGAACCAGAGACTGATATACATACACATATACATTTTAAATATATACATATATAGATATTATACACTTAGACTCAGAGCAAACAATTCTGCTCATCACAGAAAAGTTTGCCCTGTGTGGGGATCGAACCCACGACTCTCGGATCAGAGGTCAGGATCGCTAACCACTTAGCCACCGAGTCAGAATAGTTCAGCATTGCTTTCCAGCATCCAGATCCATACACAACCATAATCCTCGGTGCAGCGGCAAAAAATCGTGTTCAGTTGGACCTCTGGTGCTGGTGAATCTTCTGTTTTTATTGGCACCAGGGTGTCTGCTATATGTTTCCACCTCCCACTCTTGAAGAGGCAGCTCACTCCCGAGCCACTTCTGCACTTGGTGGTCGGTGAGCCAGGAATGCTGTTTAGCTGCTTATTCAGTCGGTGGGAGGGAGCTAATGTCAGGCTTAATATTTACCACTGACCCCATTACGACTGGAAGCGGTACTAGTTGATGGAATTTAATGTTGCTGGTTAGTAAGAACTGACTTCTCATTGTCGTATATAATTTATTTTAATTTACATAAGTGATGAATGATGATAATATTTTTATCAAAGTACCTTTTAGAAGAAGAATATTATGTAAATAAACGTATTCTGAAAAACGCCAAAATTAATTGTATATTTTATGTCTCGAAAGTCCCGGGAAATTTAGCTCGAGACGTCTCGAGTCCCGGGACAGGAAACCTCGAGACTTGACAAACCCTAGTGTGTACGATCCGCCCGCGCACGCTGTCTCCTTGGAATGCGGCTTCATAAATAAAATATTTAACTTATTTAAAAAAATGAGTTTTTTTTAGGTTTTTAGGCTGGTATTTTGTTTATATGGGAAACTCAAGTTTAAGCTAGCCAAAATGTATGGGATTGACTAGCTAGCAAAATAAAAATTGAGTACCTATCCATTATAAATTGGCCCTACTAATTGACATAAATAAACCGATGTCCCGTTTTGAGGCAAATCATAAATGGTCACGTTATGCATTCATAGCGCAAAAACGTTGTGTCCGAGCTATAGGTGGATTTTCTCAAAGAGATTCATGCTACCCTTTCTTTGCTCGTTATAAAATCTTACCTTTGCCTTGTTTATAGGTACATAAAAGAGGTTGTTCTGTTTGTCAAGAAACACATGTTTCTATTTGATTCAGTCAGTAATCATAACAGAAATTTAAGACGCAATCATAAACTTATGCACTCGCATCACCCTAGCACAACTTTGTATCAAAGACTTCGTTTACTTCATGGCAGTAACCATTTACAATAACCTGCCTGATAATTTAATTTATTTAATTAAATTAAATGCGTCTTGTTGTTGTTCTACAACACCTTCATTTTGTCGGCCCAAAACCTTCGACAGTTATATTTTTTATTTCAAGTTTTCTTAATATGATAGTAATAACCCTAGACAACGTACAGACAACAATGTTTCGTTTACATTTTGTATTTTTTTTACTTTTGGAGGGTAGTTTCCACGAAGCATCTGATCATTGATTTACGTGAATATTTGAATGTATTTTTTTAATAAAAAATCTCAAGGTTAAGTTCTTGAAATAAATCATACATAAAACTAATATATTCAAATTATAGATAATGGTATAATGTCAATTAGTTGACATCTGAAACAATGCTATATTTGAATAAAATCGAGTGTTGCAGATATGCAACAGTGCTCGTCGCGTACATAAAAATATGGTGCTTGTTTACAGAATGAGCCACCTGTATGGTAATCAGATTGAAATGTATTTAAGTCGTTTAGAGGCTGGATACGTATCTGAAGAATATTTAGAAGACAGTGGTAGTAGAAACTAAGAAAACCCGAAAGTAATTAGAGAATACAATGCAAATACATATAGGAGGACTAGATTTGATAGATAGTACAGAGTACAGTAGTACAAAGTCAGAAATGGCCTATGAGACTATTTTATCATATGCTTTATATGACAAATATAAATACTTGTATACCGTCGAAAAGTATTGATGTTCTCAAGAGTTGAAAAATCGAAGGGTTGCCGAGATCAGACTGGCCTGAGCAGACACATTTTGTGAGTTAGACGACTTAGAAACCTCCTCAAGTGCTTCGTCACCGACAACGAACTCGGTTAGCCAAGAAGTGCTTCAATAGAAAAGGCAATTCTAGAAGTCAAAAGCTCCTTCTTTTGAGTTCAACAAACAGCACCAAGTAAAGAATTTCGCTTAGATATTGTTGCATATTGGCCAGTGTGATCTGATAGTGGGAGGTGTAAATACCCTTTTTGTAAAGGTTACACTCAAAAAATGTGTGTAAAATGAGGCATCTTCTTATGTTTCAATAAGAAGAACTATTGCTTTCATAAATACAAATTAAAAATACGTCTTAATGCACTTTTTTTGCAATGCAATGCAATTTCAGGGTTATGTGAAGGACAACTTTTATTATACTCGTATTGCACCAAGTTGTAGATCTACAACACTATATTTATGGCCTAAAAATACATTACAATATTGCTAAATATTTTTTATTTTATTTTTCCCTAAAAGCATTGCATGGAATACGTATAATAAATTAAAAGCAAATAAATCTAAAAATTGGCGCTTAACTTAAGCTCATGACTTGAAGCACATGAAGCTTAAGCTTTGTGCGTGACTCCAGATGGTTAGTTCTTGCGGACAGAAAACTCACAGTATTCGTTAAATAATAGTAAATATCCTTGTTAATGCCTCCGACATGGCTTAACGATTGCCATCTAATGATAGCAGCCGGTGCCAATGGCTTAAAGTGCTTTGCAAAATACGGAAACGGTCGAGATAAATGCCAATAACAGTAAAAACCCATCCAGATTTTGACCGTGTCTGTAGTCAGTTAACCTGCGTGATCGATGTGACCACGCAAGTCACACTGAGCCACGACCGCTTCTATGTTCGTGCTGCAGAGGCGTCCCAAAACCACCCATATCAAAATTTAAAGTGTTTAAACGCAGTTTTAGTCAATTAACAAGGATATCAGCTATTATTTAACGAATACTGTGAGTTTTCTGTCCGCACGAACTAACCATCTGGTTGGAAATTATGCGAGTTCGTGTCCACGAACTGTCGCGAAGATTGCTATAAATAATCGAATTATTATTAAGCTCACGAGTCACGCACGACACGAGTAAAGGAGAGGGCGGCACGGCACCGTGCAGGATATGTATGGAAAAAATCTGTTACTTGTTTGGTTTATTGGTTTTTTTTCGATACTGTGCAAAAGTTCATAACATTTGTACCTTTCTAGAAAGCTTATGAAACAAGGAACTTATGTCATTAATTTGTATGCCAAGTTCAATACATTTTTTTCTAGTAATACTCAATTACTTATTGAAAATTTATAAAGAATAATAAGGTTTTTTTTTTTTCAAAGTGAGCGCTCATTTCTCAGCTTTTAAAATAGTATCAATTTAATGTTCATGGCGTAATGGTTTTTTCATAATTAATTGTTTTTGGTAACAAGGCAGAAAATTTCAAAAAAATCTAAAAACCGTAATATCTCGGTAACCATACATTTTCGACCCCTGGTTAATAGGACTTAATTTGTTGCAAATGACCTCTAGTATAACCCCTTTGAAGGATCACGTCGAATTACCAACCAAGTAAAACGAACGAAGTTAAAAGGAAAACTATCACAGCTAAATAGACTTTACAAGTTAACGAGTATTACTCAATTTTGTAAGACGGGAAGTTTTACCCCTTGAACTCAAAATAGATGTACTTTGTGCCTTGAAGCAGTGTTTGTTGAAATACTACGGTACCCTACACTGTGCGTGGCCCGATACGCACTTGACCGCTTTTTATTTTATTAGAATTGATCATTTTATTTTTGTTACTCAAAAATATTTGCAGTGTCAAAGTATTTTATTAAGACATCAATTATTTTCAGCCTATATTCGCCTAACTGCTAATAGCCACTACTACCATTTACCACTTAGTCCTCACCTCACCTGCGAGGGAAAGGAGTTTAGGACCCATACAATATGTGCATAAAGCTGAGGAATTTAAAATATGAATTCCTAAAATAGTTCCTAGTAAAAAAATAAAATTAATTCTTTGCGGGATACTGAGGCGTATCCATGTTATGATAACGGTCACGAAATCCCGGGAATGGCACTACCTACGCCGATCACTAGTAATTTTATGTATCCCAAATATGGGACAGTATGCATTAAGGATAACTTTGTCAACCTAGGTACTTAAGTTATTGTGGTCTTATGAGTATTCTTGTTTCAAATGATCTCCGGGGCTATTGATGGAGCCGTAACGTTGTTCAAGGTGTTCCTTGCAATTGCTGAAATCCTTAATGTTCCAATCAAAATTAAATGAGCCCAAACATGACGTGATTACGTGATTTCGTTGTGGAGTACCTTGGACCACCTTCCGGCCCCATCTTCAGACCCTAGCGACCATCTGGGCCCAGAATAACCATAAAGACATATCACACGAGCCATAAGTAATTTTCTTGTTGTGTTTCTTGAACCATCTTCCATCGCCATCCCTGGAGACCACCTGGGCCTAGAGTATTTATGAAAATGGTATGTCATGAAAAACTAAAACACTACTGCATACTGAATCAGATATGAACACGAGAGTATATTCCTCTTTCTGCATACGGTCTCATTTATAGGACGTACTTCCCAGCCAAAAATGCATATCCCCATATGTCCCATATCTGCATCATATCTAAATCGTCGAAATATAAGCCATTTTTAGAGAATCTGAAGTGGCTTATGTTTTTTTGGATTCCCAACGAGTTGTTTTATTTGAATAGAAAAAAAACCGACCCATAAAGTTCTTTGAATTCTGAGAAATATGAAAGCAAACACAGAGAAACTCTCCTCCCACCGAAGGTTGAATTCAAACTGATTTCTTTCTTTTTTTGTACCTGTTTCACTATGATTAAAGTATCTTTCTGGTTGTCAGTTTTGAGGGTTGGCAACACAAAAATTTTAAAGTTTTTAAATTATTCAACAAAAACTTTGTGCAAATATGGGACGCTATGCAGTAAGGGGTTAAGTTTTAGAAATTTCTAAATTATGAAGAATTGGATAAAATTGCATAACTTTTACTTTCTGATGAAAGATAATACCATTATTTTCCAAAATTGATGTGTTTAATTTTTTTTTGTCATGAAATTGCTCTAAATGCAATTTTTACTAGAGCTCATCTCGGTTACAAGTTCCGTGTAGTATGAAAATACCGCTGAGAAGTTGGGTATACAGTCTGAGTGTGAGTCTCTATAAAGTGCACACATAGAAGGAAGTGAAATTATATCCAATTTATCGCCCAGAAAAATAGAAATAAAAATGATATAAAATAATAGTTTTATGGAAGTTTCTTTTTTTAAATAGCATCTGCTGTCCCCAAGTAAACAAAACGTTGTAACTTTTAAATTAAGCAAGCTAGAATGTTAAAACAAAAAAATGAGGATTGGTAGTAGATGTCCGTGCCACTGAAATAAAAATTTGTACAAAAACAACATCAATTAAATATAAGCATTTTTTATTTTTTTTATGTTTTGTGTATAGTTGCAAAAAAAACTTCTAAAAATTCTATTTTTTATTACTTTAAGATAATAGCCTACACACAACGTTTGTTATGAGTGAAACAATGGTTCTCCAGATACGCTATCGCTATTCTGAATGAATACACTGAGGCTGATCTACATGAGAGGATTTTAAACTGTGCCAGTAATATCAAGAACGACCCCAACATCTACAGGAGAGGATTTTAAACTGCCAATAATATCAAGAACAACCCCGATATAATTAGACGAGCAATACAGCAAATTTTACTCCGCGCG
The DNA here is from genome assembly GCA_958295455.1 of Coleophora deauratella. Lineage (NCBI taxonomy): Eukaryota > Metazoa > Arthropoda > Insecta > Lepidoptera > Coleophoridae > Coleophora > Coleophora deauratella. Next base: position 6,447,481 of record OY282408.1, on the reverse strand, counting down.
GCTTTATGCTTACAGCAAAGAGGTGGACATTTCGAAAATATAAGGTGCTACTTTATTAGTGCCCGATATTTTAGTCAGTGCTCCTACTCCTGATTCTGATCAACTTTCCCCAAGGAACCCATAGTCAAATCGCAAAAAAATTTTTGGGCTCTTCATACAAATTTGGCCGCTCGGGCTGATCGATATGTATGAAGAGTCCAAAAATTTTTTTTCGATTTGACTATGGGTTTCTTGGGGAAAGTTGATCAGAATCAGGAGTAGAAGCACTGACTAAAATATCGGGCACTAATAAAGTAGCACCTTATATGCATTAGGCTTTTTAGTTTTGTGTAAAATAAAATAAAAAATAAAATAATTATTTGAAAGCTATTATTTGATAGGTGTTATTTAAAATGTTTTTGCAGTTAAACACAAAATATGAAAAAAACTGTAAAAATGCTTATATTTAATTTATAGTGATTTTTTTTGTGTAAATTTTTATTTCAGTGGCACTTATGACTTATTACTTACACTTATTTTGTTTCAACATTCTATATAGCCTGCTTAATTTAAAAGTTACAATGTTTTGATACTAAGGGACAGCAGATGCTATTTAAAAAAAAAGTCCATACAATTTTTTTTCTGGGTGGTAAAATAAGACCCATTTCAGCCCCTTTCATATTTGTTTTTAAGGCGTTAAGTATAGCCAAATCGCAATATTCAATTCAAATTGTTGAAATAATGGTAAAATATATAACTTACTTGAAACAATAAAAAACAAATTGCCTTGAATAGAATCATAAAAATCCCAAAAACTTTGATGAAAAAAAATATCCTGTAAACCCTGTATTTTGCATTAATTGCAAATTCTCTCGGAAACACAATATTTGTTTATGTTGAAACCAACACACAAAAATCAGCCATTTTAATATCTTCAATTTGCCTTGAACGGTTTTTTTTTTTACTTATTTGAAAGCCAAGAAAAGTAATAAAAACATCGAAATCTCAAGAATTTTGCGTTCGGCCTTGACGTAACCGCCGCGATGGTACCCACACTGATCTGAAATTAAAATGAGTGGCGTTACGGTCGATATTATATTATCATGCATCAACTTGCTCAGATTGAGTGTACGTCGCGCCTTAACCGACGAAAAAACGGAGGAGGTTCTCAAGTCGACGCGTATTTTTTTTTATAAAGTCTCACACTGTATAAACGCGGTGAGTTTTTAGCTTACTACCTAGGAACATATACTCATGCTTATGACAGAGGGGAAACGCCGCGCCGGCATAAGGCTACTCCTGCACCGGTAGCATGACGACGTATCTCGCGCGCGACGCGAGTTTTAAAAGCATTTGTTTGGTTCTAAGGCTGGACGCAAGCGACGCAGCGACAGCGACAGCGACGGCGACAGCGACACGAGCGACTTGATCATTTCCATACATTTGTATGGAGCTGTTTTGGACGACAGCGACACGCGCGGCGACACACGAGCGACGAGCGACATTTCAAGGACGTCGCGCGTTTAGGGACCTTCTTCTTTAATCGATAAACCAGTTTAAACTATCGATAGTTTGAGAAGAAAAAATAGTTCAGATAATAAAATTCAGATAATAATAATAGTAATATATAAATATAAATAATAAAAATGATAAAGTTTGATACTAGCCTCACCCCCCTCACCCCTCACCTCACCTCTGACTCACCCTCCCCCGCACCCCGCACCTCGCCCTTCCGCACCCCGCGACTCACCATCCCTCGCACCCTGCTCCTCCCTCTCCCGCACCCCGAGCCTTCCCTCACCCCTCTCCTCTCCCCCCGCAACCCGCGCCTCACCTCCGCACCACACTCCTCCCCCCGCACTCCGCGCCTCCCCCTGCACCCCACGCCTCCCCCCGCACCCCACGTCTCCCCCTCGCACCCCGCTCCTCACCCTGCCCCGCACCCCGCTCCTCTCCCCCGCAACCCGCTCCTCACCCTGCCCCGCACCCCGTTCCTCTCCCCCGCAACCCGCGCCTCACCCCCCGCACGCCGCTTATCATCCCTGCCACACCCCGCACCTTCCCCCCGCAGACCGGTCCTCACCCCCTGCACCCCGCTGTTCCGGGACTGCTGTAGAGTGCTCTCAAATACTCTCGAATGTTCTGGACTATTCTATTCTAGAAAATTCTTAAGGGTGAAATTTCAACCCTTATATCTTCAAAAGCACGCCCTTTAGGCAAAAACGGAAACCTTCTTCATGGATGGGGACAAGGGCTACCGCACCATATAACTCCCTTGATCGTATCTGGATTCGTTTCAGAGTTTTATCGGCACAAATGTTTGTACACTTTCTTTTATAATATTGATTATGTAGAATACGAGTATAATCTATTTCCACAGTCATCCTTTTGTAATTAAATGAACTTTCGGATTTCGACTTTGATCTTCATAATTCATCAGTAGTTGCCGAAATCGCCTTTTTGTTTTGTCTAAATCTACGTCTTCTGTAGCAAGTTAGTAGTAATATTAAAAAAATTCAAATATTTGCCCTGGGTGGGGATCGAACCCACGACTCTCGGACTCGGATCAATAGTCAGGAGCGCAAACCTCTGAGTCAGTGTTAAGTGTTATTATATTAGTAAGGATAATTATGAAAATATCGAAATATCGACATCGCGACAGACAGAAATCGACAGAGTCACGTCACTACATCGCCGCAAACCCAGTGACCTTGTCGCTTGCGTCGTGAACAGTTGTCGCTGTCGCTGTCGCCGTCGCCGTCGCTTGCGTCCAGGCCGCAGCCTAACACCAAGCTAATGAAAAAGACAACTGAGCTATTTTCTCGCATCTGGCGCGACAAACAGCTTTGTCTAGAATGCGTTTTAATAACTAGTTCCTATGCGATTATGTTGGCAGCAATGTTTTCCACACACCACACACACTACATAAATCGCAGACACACACTACATAGAACGCAGACACACACTAATAAAATCGGTAGAAGCGTCTTCGCGTGTGATGTCGTTGATAGACAGGGGAGCTAACATACTAGCAACAACATAGGAACTATTTGTTGAAACGCACTCTACACTACACCCTCATGCTATCCGTGCAGGGGCCCGTTCCGAGGGGGCACTTGACAGCAACCGTTTTGTACCCTCTCTTTCACACTTACGCAATTTATATTATGCTATCCTGTTGTCAGTGTGATCGGTTGCTGTCAAAGTGTACCCTCGGAATGCACTACTGTTCTAATTCCTCCTCAGTCCAAGCTGGTACGAGAGAAAACTCCGTTACATCTGGCAACCCTATATAGAGCGAGAGCGAAACGTCAGTGCTGTGACTGTCAGTCAGTGTCACGTCAGTGTCAGTTCCAGCGTTGCCGGCGCGGACTTTTTGTTCCGATTTCGGAACTTTTGAGGCTTCAGCGGAACTTTTGCGGAACTTAATGATCATCGGAACTTTTCGGAACTTTTAGTGATAAATAAAGCTCGCGCTGAAGGAAGCGAAACTTCCAAATTCACTTGATTGGTGTTTGGCGTGGCTAAAAATGAGACGACGGACTCTACTTTATAATTTTTCTTCGGGCTCGCTTTGCTCGCCCTTTTTTAGATATCAGTGTCCCAGCCCCTGTGTATCGGGACTTTTTTTCGCCACGCTCGAGACTCCCTCGCCGTTACTCTCGGCCCCCAGCCAACGGCTCTCTCCGGCAGGAAAGTTCTGCCTGCCAAGGGAGCATCTCCTCAGCCGTTATGTGACTTTTTAAACTAAGAAATATTGATTTCTTGTCGGAGGGAATGCTCCGTTGGATGGCGGCGTACTTGCGTATCCATGAGGAGCAACTCGGCGAGAGAGCCGACCTGCGCGGCTGGAGGACGTCGCAGCTATCGAGCTGGGGCTTCCCAGTTACATTGCTCCCTGCCACTCCTCGCACACTATGAAAGCTCGACGAGGAGGGGGACGAGACGTGATCACGGCCCAGAGCTTTTGCTTAGAGCTGCTTCATGAGGCCCGCCCCCCACCCCGCTCTGAGTCATCAGCTGCCGAGGAAACTATGCGAGGGGGTTCCGCCGCTCGTTGAGCACCGGTGACCGCCCTGCTACTCCCCGGAGAAGAGGCCTTACCTGTTTCTCGCCCCTGGCCGCGGGACCGCTATAGCAGTGTGACTCGCGCCTGCACCAGCGGAAACCGCTGTAGCTAGCCGCACCGGTTCCTCCAGTCACCCCACCGTCGCCAACCAGTCGGTCGCTTCCACCTGTGCTCCGACGCTCCGTCAAGGTCTCCAGCACCTGGTGAAGCCGGGGCCCAGCACGGCACCCCTGACTCCTGGCTTCGCCACCACCACCGCCTCGCTGCGTCTCCAGGCCACTTATGCGGCCCGGTTAAACTCACCGGTCCCTGCCGACGCTGTCACCGTGCCGGGCCTCTCGGCCCCCACTCCGCTGCTGTCGTGACACTCGTCGCTGCGCCTGCAGCCACCGCCACCACCCCAAGCCCCAAAAGTACCACATTGTGCAGCGGTACCTCGGCAGCCTCGAGGAGACCAGCGGTATTAACTGGTTCTTCTACACGCTGCCGGTTGAGAGGCCTGTCAAGGTGGCCTTACGTGGCCTCCAGAATGGACCACGTCCGACAGATATCAGTTTGAAATATTTCTGAGCCGGTGATAGTGGGGTCTAGTACCTACCTAGTTGCGAATAACGTTGTGGCGACGGCGACGCACGCACGCTGTAGCGAAATTTTTTTACTGTGGCCTGTGAACGGAGCTTTCCAAGTCAAAACGGAACTTTTCACGAGTGGTTTTGGACTTTTTTCATTTTCTGTGCCGGCAACACTGGTCAGTTCTGTCAACGAGGTGATGGTTGCACTTCGTTGCAGCCGATTTCGGTGAAATTAATTCTTATTATATCCTAAATAAATATTGCTAAATACTAAGAAAACATCATGGGTGACTCGCTAGACGGAAGCGAGAGCACGCCCGAGGCGCAAAACGTTGTCGTGGTAGATTTCCAGGACTTTGCTAATTACCTTCGTAGAGCCGCAACGGTACTTCTACCCGAAGACGACATAGTGCCACCGGCGCTCAACGCTGCTTTGGAAGACAAAGTGAACCAGGACTGCATCAGGAAATTCATCTCGGACCCACAAGTGTCTTCGCTTTATATCCAGCGGTTCTCTTCTAAAGGTACGATCTACTTTTTTCCACACACCCTCTGATGTCATCATGCATTCTTATTAGCATACGCGTTGGCTGCTGCATTGAACTATACAACTTTCCAATTAGACATTTTTTAACTTATTGATTTTACTGCCAACTCTACAATAAACAAGAAATACTTAGAACTATGTTCTAAAACTTTGTAGATTAGTGATGCAATAACATAATTACATACTGACTAAATTCACTTATTTTATGTATAGAGGATGACAATGAACAACCTACTGAAGGTGAAGAGGAGAAGGAAGCAGTCACCTATCAGATCAGCAATGAGGTAAGCATATAAGTTTGTTGTTATCTGTTTAAATGAACAGTGCTTTTTACTATTTTTCTTATGGCTCAGCTTTAGAATATGCAACACCACAGATTGAGATGATATTTTTTTTGTAGCTGATACTTAGAGGTATTGTTTCCCAAAATTTCACAGTTTTTGAGATACAAACAGGGAGACATAGCGAGTCTTCTGGTGGAGCCCACGTGTCTCATCATTTTTACCGACATAACCTAATAATAAAACATTTTTTTCTTGTCTCCGCACCTTGGCGAGGCGATTTTCTTGTCTCCCCAACTACCCTCACCCCCCCCCCATGCTGTGTTGCATATACTAAAGTGCTTCCTAAATGTCTTTTAAATAATCGGACATTATTTTGACTTCATAGGTGCACTTCACTTCACCCCGTGTGGCAGCATTTGTGTGCGTCAAGCGAGGCTCCATAATTGAGGCAGACAAGTCGATCCATAGTCAGCTGCGACTGATCAACTTGTCCGATGGCTCCCCGTATGAGACCCTCCATGCATTCATCAGCAAGACCATGGCTCCATTCTTCAAGAGTTACGTGAAGGAGAGTGGCAGAGCTGATAGGTTAGAAAAGAACTAATTTCTCAGTCTCACTATAATGATTTGACTTTAAAGACTTAAGTATATTAGAGCTACAGTAAAAACTTGGATTTTTATTTTCTTTCTATAATTTCAATAGAGATGGAGACAAAATGGCACCATCTGTGGAGAAGAAAATAGCTGAATTGGAGATGGGACTTCTTCACCTCCAACAAAACATAGACATTCCTGAGATCACTCTACCTGTCCATCCGCTTGTTGCAGCTGTCATCAAAAGGTAACTCATCTACTTGTTTATTATTTTGTTTTTTATTTATTCATTTTAGGAAGACTAACAGCTAAATTGTAACAATGCTATATAGTTCATATTTATATCTAAAGTAGTGGTATTAAATAAAATTTTGGCTGGTGCAAAGGCACCTGAAAGTTACATGAATAATTTAAGGCAGACTGCGTAAGATCATGTGAAGTTGGTTTCCGTGAATAGGTAGGTAATCCCGAGTGAATAATTTTAATCTGCTCTATGCCTTGCACCTCAAGGTTATATTAGGACATAAAGAGAAAAGAAGTCTGTAGCTGTGCCAACAACCATTCAATCATGATAATCTTTGACTTAACAACACAAAAATCCCAAAAAAACTATCGACTCAAAAAGAAGATCTTTGACTTCACTTCAAAATCTCTTTAAATCCTGAAATTGTGTCATAAATAATAATGTTATTTTAAAAATGGTTTGTTATAAATAGTAGGGAAGGTTATAAAATGTTACTTTTCTAACAGAGCTGCTGATGAGGGGCGCAAACCTCGCGTAGCAGACTTTGGTGACAAGGTTGAAGACTCCACCTTCCTCAACCAGCTGCAGAATGGAGTCAATCGGTGGATCAAAGAGATTCAGAAGGTAATATATAATATGTATATTGTTTATTCAACATCTTTGTAGTAATTTTGTGTAATAACTTTAAAATATTTCATACCTACTTACGAATACAGTTGAATTTTGAGTTTGTTTAATTTATTTTTAAGAATTTATTGTGATATTTAATTGAAACAGTTATTTGTGATTGTGATACACTATAAGAAAGATAGATTATATTTAAATATTTAACTTATTATACACAGGTCACTAAACTGGACAGAGACCCGTCCAATGGCACGGCATTACAGGAGATCTCTTTTTGGCTCAACCTTGAAAGAGCATTACATCGCATTCAAGAGAAAAGAGAGAGCATTGAGGTTAGTATAAATTCTGTTGTAAACTGTCATCATATTGTGAAATCTCGTTTTGGTTACAACCTCAAAACTTTTGAATATTTACTGAAATTAGTATAATTGAATCATAGAAAAAATCTAATGAGAATAGCATCTAGGTTTTTTAAAAACAATGAATACAGTTTTATTAAATTGGGAGATTTTTTATCATCCGTCAAAATGTGAAAACTACCCTACAATAATGCTCCTTTTACACATCCAAGATGTCATACATGACTTGTATTTTTTAATGAATTGTGTTATTTTATTTACTGAAAATTATTACATCTTAAAAAATTAAGTCTAACTTTATTATCTTTGTATTGTTCATTGTGGCTTTCTACTATAGTTCTTCTGCATTCAAGCTGATGCAAATGTAAATATCTATTTTTGATCTCATTGCACTTGCCTGATAGGATAACTCCGCTATGTTCAGTTGTCCTTGCTTAGAGACGAACATTTAAATTAACATCCATCCAAAAAGAATCTTTTACATTTCAAAAACTATCCCGAAATTGTCCAATCCAAAATCTTAACCCGGAACTGTACACTATATCAGCCAGTTAGCTGACCAGTTTATATAAAACCAACCTATATGGAAGTACAATAACATTATAGTTAACTATCCTAAATAAAAAAGACGCTCCACCTATATTATGGCAGTACCTCATCACTATCACTACGTTATTATTTTCTAAAATATTTACAATTCCTTCATAACATTTCGTTCTGTCCAGGTTGCGCTAACCCTAGAGATCCTAAAGTACGGCAAGCGGTTCCACGCGACGGTGTCGTTCGACACAGACACGGGGCTGAAGCAAGCGCTCGCCACCGTCTCCGACTACAACCCGCTGATGAAGGACTTCCCCATCAATGACCTGCTGAGCGCCACCGAGCTCGAGAGGATCAGGTCAGTATGACACTCTGATGAGCACTTATGACTGAGACACAGATCGGGTCAGTTTGACACTCTGACAAACACTTAATAACTGAGACACAGATCAGGTCAGTTTGGCACACTGACAAACACTTAATGACGGAGACACAGATCAAGTCAGTTTGACACTCTGACAAACACTTAATGACTGAGACACAGATCAGGTCAGTTTGACACTCTGACAAACACTTAATAACTGAGACACAGATCAGGTCAGTTTGGCACACTGACAAACACCTAATGACGGAGACACAGATCAGGTCAGTTTGACACTCTGACAAACACTTAATAACTGAGACACAGATCAGCTCAGTTTGGCACACTGACAAACACTACTTAATGACGGAGACACAGATCAGGTCAGTTTGACACTCTGACAAACAATGACTGAGACACAGATCAGGTCAGTTTGACACACTGACAAAAACTTCATAACTGAGACACAGATCAGGTCAGTTTGACACTCTGACAAACACTTAATAACTGAGACACAGATCAGGTCAGTTTGGCACACTGACAAACATCTAATGACGGAGACACAGATCAGGTCAGTTTGACACTCTGACAAACAATGACTGAGACACAGATCAGGTCAGTTTGACACACTGACAAACACTTATTGACTGAGACACAGATCAGGTCAGTTTGACACTCTGACAAACACTTATTGACTGAGACACAGATCAGGTCAGTTTGGCAATCTGGTAAACACTTAATGACTGAGACACAGATCAGATCAGTTTGACACTCTGACAAACACTTATTGACTGAGACACAGATCAGGTCAGTTTGACACTCTGACAAACACTTATTGACTGAGACACAGATCAGGTCAGTTTGGCAATCTGGTAAACACTTAATGACTGAGACACAGATCAGATCAGTTTGACACTCTGACAAACACTTATTGACTGAGACACAGATCAGGTCAGTTTGACACTCTGACAAACACTTATTGACTGAGACACAGATCAGGTCAGTTTGGCAATCTGGTAAACACTTAATGACTGAGACACAGATCAGATCAGTTTGACACTCTGATAAACAATTAAGGAACGAGACACAATATAAGTATTGTTGTGATTGCTATTATAGGCGTTAAAATTTCGTCAGTATTTTTAGGTACGACAAATCAAATAGAAAATACATATTTGGAGAATATAAAAGTTTTTTAAAGAAGATAAGATAGTGGTTCAGTGTGATTGATATAAATATCTAGACACGCGGAGCGTGTCCAGCCAAGTTCACGTCAAAAAGAACTGGCGAGTAGCTCCGTGTGTAATATTACACGAACCATTTGGAGCCACTTTTGTCACCTTCATAACTCAAAATCTATTTAACATAAACACACCAAATTTGGTTTATGTATTAAGACTTCCTAGATAAACGAGCACTCAAAATTTTATAAACACAGCTCAAACGGTTGGTATAGATTTTAACGTCCGAAAATCGTCATTTTTATGACTGACTCACTGACATATAGATCAAAAAGCTTACCCACTTCCAGATGACCTAGAAAGTTCAAATTTTGCATCAAGCTAGGTAATTGTGTGTATGCAAAGGAAAAAATCAGAAAACACTGAATTTCTAAGAAAAATTTTTTTTTTCAATACAATATTTTTATGATTTAAAGACGCACTCACCGTCATCAAAAAGCTAAGGTACTTCTAGCAAGGCTACGAGCTTTAAATTTGGTGTGCGGCTAGTATTTCATGTACTGATAACGGAAAAATTAAAAAAACCATGTGTTAAAAAAATTAAAAAAGGCTCAAAAAGTAACTTATCGCGGGGCTCGAACTCGCACCTGCGCGTTTCGTGTGCGACTCCTATATTAAGTGAGCTATCGAGGTTGTTATGGGGATGGTGAAATAAAGATAATATTATACAATTTAGTAAATGGAAAACAGGAAAATAGCAAGACGAAACAAAAACAAAAGATTCTTGGAATTGTATAAAAAACCTGTGTAATAAAAGCACTAGCTACTAAATATTTAATTTTACATATAAACTTAATTATTTAACATATAAACTTAATTCATTTAATATAAACAGAATAAAAATATATGTTAGCATTTCATTATTACTAACAATAAGCTGAAAATATAATAAATATAAAGTTGCCCATGTTGGAATTGAACCAAGAGTTTTCTCACTGAAGCTGCCCTCTATACCGGCCTACCGGTTGGTCGATTCCTTACGGGGTGAAACACATCTTCTGCAGTAGGTACATAACTTAAGAAAAATTATATCTTTCAAACAGAGCACAGTTACACATAGTAGCCAGTAGGTCTACTGTTGTAAGTTGTAACTGATAATGATAAGATTCGGTGGGTGCTGCCATGCCCAAAGTAGAAGAGATATCTTGTGTTGATTTAGTAAGTAAGGGATAATGTAGGTGCAGGTGGCTCGCTCACCTATTATGCCTTTTGATGTTTGTTGTTTTTGTTGTCTTACGTATGTGATTGAAGAGGGAAACCTTTACTGTTATTGCCCACTTTTTCAAATATCTTGAGTTTTACGATTTTTAGACGATTGTTTTTCGTTACCTATAAGTAATCTACATTAATGCGTGTACGACGACGAGTGACTAGTGCACGGATAAATCTGTTAAGGTTTTTGTTGTACTAGCTTAAGTAAGTATTTGTCATTAAGTAATAAATTGTTATTAAATAAAAAAAAATAATAAAAAAAAAAAATGTACTTATGTCGATGTAATGTACTTATATAGATTATTTTAATGATAATGACATTTGGAATATTTCTCCAGAAAAATGATGTGACGTTTATAAGAGTGCTTAATGTACCTACGTAAAGAAAGAAAAGAAAATAAATGATTTTGAATTTGTCAGTGACATTAGACAATTCAGAGAGAGCATTCGAAATGATTGCAGAAAAAGTAGGAGAAATTGAAAGAAATCGACAGGAACATGATCACGAAGATGACGGTCTAGAGAACCCGTTAGACTTCTGACCTGTTGAAGCTGTAAATGCAATGGAAGATTTCAGAAATGCCAAAGATTTCATATCAGAAAATGAGCTCGAACAAATGATAAAAGGTCTAAATGTTAGACCAGAAACGTATTTTCGATACAATTTGTAAGACTTTGTTAGACAAAACTGCAGTTTTGGAGAATTTGCTAGTAGGACAGGCGGCACAGGAAAAAGTTATATCAATACCATTAAAAGTTGGGTTACGAAGCGAATGAACAAATTACTTGCAGTAGCTGCATCCACTGGCATTGCCGCTTTAAATATAAACTGACTCACAATACATAGGACGTACAGCTGCCGGTAGAACATGGAAATTGTCCTACTAAGTACACTTATCAGATCAAGCACTAAAAGTTTTACACATTTACATGTGTACAAACATGACTATGTAGTAAACAATGGCGCGAAATTGGTATGAAGTGTCCGGGGTGTGACAGCGTAAGCGCAGGTTTTTTTATTATTAGTAAATCATTTTTAAATAATATTATTAAATTTACTCACAAAAAGTAATGATATCGCATCAAAAACATAAATGTGAAAATGGGAGCCAAGTTCAATATTATGATATGGTGTGGTTGTCAACTTTCCTGAGAAAAGAATTGAGATCTAAATGGATGCCAAGTTCTGTAGATAATCCTGAAATTTATTTATAAGAACGTATAACATTCTTAAGTAAATTTAAAACACAATTTCTTGTTTTTTTACTGCTACAACAATGTTTGCTATTTAAAAATATGACTTTCTAAATTTAAATAGTAGAATTATTTACACAAAGCAAATAACTTATGATCTGTTTAACCTCATCATTGACTTGGCTAGTTTTTATCAGCACATGAAATATTCAGAAGAATAGAACCTTATAGTATAAAAATTAGAACTTGCGTATAACATAAAGATGATACGTTGATAAACCAAATTTAAGATGACTAGTATGTGAAAACTAGCCAAGTCAAAGTTGAGGTTAAACAGATCATAAGTTATTTGCTTTGTGTAAATAATTCTACTATTTAAATTTAGAAAGTCATATTTTTAAATAGCAAACATTGTTGTAGCAGTAAAAAACAAGAAATTGTGTTTTAAATTTACTTAAGAATGTTATACGTTCTTATAAATAAATTTCAGGATTATCTACAGAACTTGGCATCCATTTAGATCTCAATTCTTTTCTCAGTAAAGTTGACAACCACACCATATCATAATATTGAACTTGGCTCCCATTTTCACATTTATGTTTTTGATGCGATATAATATTCCCCGTCCCTTATCTTGAAGATTTGTGTTTAGTCTCCATTTTTCGTTGTATGGATTGAAGCCTAAATATCTGCGGTGTAACATTAAGTTTGGAAATCTTTTTCATTCCGATATTGTGTTTATTTCAGTGATTTGATGTAAGTTAAAGTTTTTAATAGCTCCTTTTTCTTTCTCTTTACAAACCTTATTCATATTCTACTTTCTCCAACTTGTATTATTTTCAACATTCTTCAGAATCTGTAGTCACTATGAGTCATGAACATGTTGACATTGACAGATTGGCAGTGCAGCAGATTTTCTCTCACCTGCGCAAGATCCGCTCTACCAAGTACCCCATACAGCGCGGTTTGCGGCTCGTGGAGGCCATCTCTCGCGATCTCGGTCAACAGCTACTCAAAGTGAGTGCTTTAAGAAATAACACTTCTATACTCAGTGTGAAAACTTTAAACCTCTTCGAAAATTACTTTAAATTAATCAATCGCATCAACGAGCTAAGAAAAGCTGTTAAGCCTCTAATTTATTGCAGGTATCATTTAATTTTTAGGAAGACTATCATTCTTACATTCAGCCTGTGCTTGGCCTCTGGAATGGATAGGCTTACACTTATCTATAAGTGTAAGCCTATCCATTCCCGGTCCCGTGCCGGACTGGCCCAGCTGATATCCCGAGGTTCATACAATGTTGACATCTGAATCAGGTGCTGGGGACCCGCCGCTTGATGCACATTCCCTTCGACGACTTCGAGCGCGTGATGACGCAGTGCTTCGAGGTATTCTCGTGCTGGGACGACGAGTATGAAAAGTTACAGGGTCTGTTGCGGTGAGTCTTCTTTGATACATAGGCAGATCAAAACTTCCCTACAAAATTTCGAGAAGTTTGGAGTTTGTCTAGGGGGATATTGTATGGGTACCATGAACATTTCTTGAACTTAGTAAATGGCCGACACTGCAGACAACTCCAATAATTTATTATCAAATTCTTCCATGTTCCTACAACAGCGATATAGTAAAGAAGAAGCGGGACGAACACCTCAAGATGGTATGGCGCGTGTCGCCCTCCCACAAGCGGCTGCAAGCGCGAATGGAACACATGAGGAGGTTCCGCAGGCACCATGAGCAACTGCGCACTGTTATGCTAAGGGTAAGCTAAAACAGTAAATTATTCACCGAAAGATGAAAGGGACAGACTGTTAACGAGTTTATCTATACTTTGTCTTTTATATACCATTTTAGTTCATTTTATAAACAAAAGCGAAATACCTTATATTTAATCGCTCTAATCGATAACATTCTTTTTTTTTGTAAATAAATATCAGCTGCTTTCTTAAATTTCTTTTTAGTATTTTTTAACTATCAGTGTAGCAATACACACTCATTCCCTTTGTTTCATATGATTGAAAACTTCTAGTGAATACCGATTGTGTCAATAGGTCCTCCGCCCAAGAGCTACCGTAGCTGCGGACTCTGGTGCCGGCGGGGAACCCACCCAGCCGCACTCTCTACCCATGGACGCTGCTGATGCCAACGCCATCGCAGAGGTAAATATTAATCTTAAAATTAAGAGAAATGTTATTGTCGTTGTGGAGAAACGTATCTCTCATTATATTCAAAATACGCCACAACCTCGACCTTACTATATTTTAACTTTCCTGTTCCTCTTCGTTCTTCCAAAAAATGTTTTCATCACAAATTCTAAACTGTTAAGTTTTTATCGTGATTTGATTTTCTGCAGGTGAACCTGGCGTACGAGAATGTCAAAGAAGTCGATTGTTTGGACATCTCGCGCGAAGGCTGCGACGCCTGGGAAGCCGCTGTGCGTCGCTATGAAGATAGGATTGGTAAGTTACAGATATTAATTAGTTTCTATCAAACGTAAATCTGGTGGTTTTCTTTTAGCTGGTTACGAGCGAACTGAGCGAAGAGCTATTTTAATGATATATTTTTGCATGTTTTGTACGAGCTTAATGTTCAGTTATTTTCTCCTGCTTTGTATCTCTGTCAAAGTCAGTACACGAAACGGCGAGCGGATTTGCTCGCCTTAGGCTGTCTCTAATCCTAACCCACCTTTATTAATACCATTGGCTCGCATCACTATTCAATACGCAACTGTTCAAAATATAAAATCAAAATGTGTATTATAACGTTTCCCCATACAGATCGCGTTGAGACCCGCATCACAGCGCACCTCCGCGACCAGCTGGGAACGGCCAAGAACGCCAACGAGATGTTCCGCATCTTCTCTCGCTTCAACGCGCTGTTCGTGCGGCCCCACATCCGGGGCGCCATCCGCGAGTACCAGACCCAGCTGATACAGCGAGTCAAGGACGATATTGAGGCGCTGCATGAGAAGTTTAAGGTAGGTTAACCTCTTTTTGTTAACAACCCATATCGTCCCCACTGCAGGTGCAGGGTTCTCGTCTCATTACTCGGAAACTGCTTATTTAAGAATGTTTTTTATTATTAATAATAATTTGAGTGCGTTTGACTACATCTCACCTGATGGAAAGCGATGATGGTACGCGCAAACTCAAATATTGCCTATTCACTCTCTCCTTGATAAGATGTATCGGAACTTAAGCTTTACAGCGTCGTCGCAGTTAAATGTCAATTCGATTTGGATGTCGCAGTTACAGATCTCTGTTATTCAACCGAAGGTGTTAAGTTCTTAAATATTAGCGCACTGCCGAAATGGGGGGGGAAGGTTTTTACAATTTATTTTTAAATGATTCGTGTTTCGTACATGTACTAATATTGACATATTTTTGCAGGTTCAATATCCGCAGTCTAAATGCAGTCGTTTGTCTCTGGTGCGTGACTTGCCGCCTGTCGCCGGATCCATAATCTGGGCAAAACAGATCGACCATCAGCTCACTGCCTACTTGAAGAGGGTTGAGGATGTGCTAGGTAAATTATTCAATAACAGTAATGTTTATAACTAATCAATGTATAAAGATTGACATTTACATAGCTTATGGTAAGGAGATGGACGTAGGGTACCTCCTTTTAATCCTGGTTCCTCACAAGTGGATTCATATGCCTTCATGCATTACTTTCTTGCAGGTAAAGGATGGGAAAACCATATTGAAGGGCAAAAACTGAAAGCAGACGGTGACAGTTTCCGTTTAAAGTTAGATACTCAGGAAGTCTTCGACGATTGGGCTCGTAAGGTACGTTTCTGGCTCAATTATCAACTACTTTTGCGTAAATGCAACAATTATGCATTCGTTAGCTGTTGAACAATTCTGTTTATAGCGAATAAGGGATTTGATTTGATTAACAATAGCCTCAATTAATTTCATCGCAAAAAAGCATGTTAAAATACTTTTACTGCTTAAAGTACTTCAGGGACAATAAATTTAAATAGTGTTTGTAAGAACGTCCTTATTTAACCAACGTCAGTCTTTACATCTTTCATCAGCAAGTTAAAATTCCTAAACACAATACATTTCGCCAGGTCCAGCAACGTAACTTAGGCGTGTCAGGTCGCATCTTCGCCATAGAGTCGGTGCGGGCTCGCTCCAGCAAAACTGGTACCATACTGAAACTGAAAGTCAACTTCCTCCCCGAAATCATCACTCTGTACAAGGAAGTGCGCAACCTGAAGAACTTGGGCTTCAGGTATGGAAATAAGAAAAAAAAACTTGCAATCAGAAAATCTTCCGAGTCAAAAGTTAATAATTTGTTTCTTTCTTCGTTCCTTTAGAGTTCCACTGGCTATCGTGAACAAGGCTCACCAGGCTAACCAACTCTATCCGTTCGCTATATCGCTCATTGAAAGCGTACGCACTTACGAACGCACCCTGGAAAAGGTACGTAAAGGTTTTACTACTATACATATTGCTGTTACACTTACTAACACGTTTCATTAACGAAAATTAAGTATGTAATGGATTGCACATGTGAAAACATTTTTAAATTCACATTCACACTCAACATTTCTAAGTCTTAGAAGTCACTTTTGTACCTAAAATATACATCGTCACTAACACGATTGTGTTTCGATTTATGCAGCTAAATAATAGGAATCATACAAAGGTAGTTTTTTTTCTGAGAAATTGCATGATGAATGTCACTGCTTTTGAATGTTTTATCATTTTTCACGACATTTACTTTGTAGTCTATCTTTTAATCTTTACTTGTTTCCGACCACTTTTAGGTTCTTTTTTATTCACCAATATTTTCTAGATGTTTTCTAGATATTTTTCATGTAATAAATTTCATCAATTCTCATCTTTACAGCTTTTATTCATGCATGAATCCTTCTTTTCGGAACTTAAAAGCTATCTAAGCAATTATATTTTGTACACCCTTTCAGCAATTTCCATTAGTTCATCTTCTAGACCTCTATGTCCTAGTCATACCATAATATTGATCTACTGTTACACAAATGAACTATTTACTATAGTTGCTCTCATACTCTGTCTCATGTAATTGACGGCAACATTGGCTAGATTCTTCAACTTTCATTATTTCTGCGTTTTACATAATATAACTATGATGAATACCGATTACAAATACATAACATGTGAACGCTTTGTTCAGATCCGCGACAAGGCGTCGATAATCCCGCTGGTGGCTGGCTTGCGGCGCGACGTGCTCAACCAGGTGTCCGAGGGGCTGGCGCTGGTGTGGGAGTCCTACAAGCTGGACCCCTATGTACAGAAATTGAGCGAGGTCGTACTGCTGTTCCAGGAGAAGGTAGGTGTTTCTTTTTTCATGTTTATATTGGTTTTGTCAGCTTGTCTAATTAATCGACAAAGGTGATATGTCTTGACAGATTTATTTATATCTGTCAAGACATATCTCAAAATATAAAGCTCATTCATTACATTAAAATTTATTTATGAAAAATATTGAAACTAAGCTTGTACAACAATTCGGTAACCCAATCACATTGATGATGATTGTATGTATACAGTGACACGCTACATATATCTTGACAACGATGATAAAAGCTTGTAAGTTTTAACTAGCAATGAATATTCTAAGTTGTGAATTAGTTATTGTCTAATCCCTGCCTATTTCATCAGGTCGAAGATCTCTTAGCAGTCGAAGAGCAGATATCCGTCGACGCTCGCTCTCTGGAGACCTGTCCGTACTCGGCTCAAAGCTTGGCCGAGATATTGAGCAGGTTGCAGAGAGCCATAGATGATCTGTCGCTGCGGCAATATAGCAACCTCCGTCTCTGGGTGCAGCGTCTGGATGAAGAGGTCAGTAAACTGCATATTCTCCAGGCCTTATAAATAAGCGTTGTCATTTTCTAAATCGTCCCTACTGCAGGGGTATGGATCTCTTCCCATAGCTTGGAAGGGTTAGGTCATACTCCACACACGGAAGCCGAGTCCAGATTGTGGAGGTTGTGGGGCTAGTGGCCAATCCCATTGTCAGAAGTTTTCAAGATGATTTGATCATTTATTTATATGTTTCGAAGTCTTTTGTATTGTATACTGAATTTAGTAAAAACATTTTTATCCCTATCCCTAGAGATTTTATGCTGTTTTATACGTCTCAGCCATTTTCATTTGTATTGTGTTATTTCCGTGTGCAGGTGGAGAAGAGTCTCGCGGCCCGACTGCAAGCCGGGGTGGAGGCGTGGACCGCGGCCCTGCTGGGCAAAAGCAACGAGATGGACCTCTCCATGGACACCTACTCGCCGGCGGAACCCACGCACAAGCCTGGCGGAGAACCTCAGGTAAGTCTGCAACAAGTCTACTTTGTAGCTGCGACTTGTTAACAGCGACTGTAAAGAGGATGAAAATGTTCTAGGGCAAACTCTAATGTCTTATTTAAGAGGTGGAAACTTGTCAATAGCATAGGTTGGCCTATCGTTAATTTAATTCATAGTTATTATTCAGTTGTAAGTTTTCCTAATAAATATAAAATAAAATAAAAAGATTACAGTAGCCGTATACCATCAGAGACACGCAAAACTTCTTAAGACGTCTTAGTATGTAGCAGGCTGGTGCAACTCGGAATATGAAAGCGTTGTATGTAGCTGTATTAAGCAAACTTTCAAGGCTGTCCGCCTTACATTGCTACTTACGTTTCATACATATATTTAAAAAATCTGTTCCAAAGTATGACGACAAAGGTCACGTAGTGACCACATACTCTTTTGTATGTAGGAGTTACACGTAAGACACTTCAGTGTACCAACTAAAATGGAATAAAAATCAATAACAAACCGTGTTTTCTTTTTTATTGTAGTTCAATTATCCTCTTGTTTAAAAGCTTCTCCTGTCAGATAACTTAGTTAATACCATTCATTGTTCATATTATAACGTTTGGTGTCCCGCAGATCGCTCGCGTGGTCCACGAGGTGCGCATCACGAACCAGCAGATGTACCTGTTCCCCTCGCTGGAGGAGGCTCGCTTCCAGCTGATGCGGCAGATGTTCGCCTGGCAAGCCGTCGTCACCAGCCAGCACCGCCTGCAGAGCACTAGGTATAGTGTTATATCATCACTAATTTATAGCCAGTTCCCGATTGCATTAGGGAATCTTGCTAAGCCCGCTTTCATCTTCGGCATCATCATTACTTAAAAAAAGAGCTGGGCTCTTGTCGGTGCAGCTCACACCATTCACTCCTATTCAGGGCCTTCTTAACTTTTTACGATGTCACAATAGTGTAATGTTATGTAACTTTTATAAAATGTCTGAAGCTACTTCCAATTAATAAGTTAAGGCTGCATTTCCAAGAGACGTGATATTTAGGTAAGCTGTAGCGAGGAAAAAAATAACCAACCAGACGACTCCATTTCAAGATTAGTTAAAAAATATGATATTACATTTTTGTGATCTTGCTGATTATTTCTTTCCTTACACAACTTAGCTACATCGCACATCACTAGTAGAAAGGCACCCTAAAGGTTGTCAGAACCTAAAGAGGTTGATACATAGTAGAATGTAAAATTATTTACTTTAAATTAGGCGCTTTATTTCCAGCAGACTTCTTCTTCTTATCGTATGGCACATTTAACCGTCCTATGCACAAGGTATAGGCGGCGGTTGCCTGGTGTTGCACTTAGCATCACCCCCGGTCACGTGTAGGGCATTCCAGCAGAAGTAATGGACAGATATCTTGGTAAACTTGGCTAAGATCAAGGTGCGGCTAAAACTACCCTTTTTTATCATTCAACTATTGAAAAAAGAGCCAACACGTACTCCGAAACTTACCTTTGTTCACTTCCCAGATACCAAGTGGGCGTGGCGCGCGCGCAGACGGCCACGTACCGCAACCTGCTGACGAAGCTGCCGGGCGGCTCGGCGCCGCTCGAGAGCGCCTACGACGCCATCGAGCAGAAGATCTCGCAGGTGCGCGAGTACGTCGACGAGTGGCTGCGGTGAGTGCTTTACCACTTGTAAATACACTTTGAAGCAATTGGCGGTATTTAGTATCGCCAAGGTTGTAGCGTAAATGTAGGTTTTTTTTTTTTTTTTTTTTTTTATGGCAGAGGTGGCAAACGAACAGACGGATCACCTGATGGTAAGCGATTACCGCCGCCCATAGACACCCGCAACACCAGAGGAGTCACAAGTGCGTTGCCGGCCTTTGATTTGGGAGTACGCTCTTTTCTTGAAGGTTTGAATGTCGTATCGGTCCGGAAATACCGCAGGCGACAATTCATTCCACAGTTTGGTTGTGCGAGGCAGAAAGTTTCTAGTGAAACGCACAGTTGTGGACTGCCAACCATCTATGTGATGGGGATGAATATGTTGTCGCGTAGAACGATGGCGGAAAGAGGCGGCAGGGATCAATCCGAACAATTCCTCGGAGCACTCCCCATTGTACATGCGATAGAGAATGCAGAGCGAGGCTACATCTCTACGCAGCGCCAGGGAGTCAAGCCGATCTGAAATATCCTGGCAGTCGACGATTCGAGTTGCCCTTCGTTGAATGCGGTCCAGAGGGAGAAGCTGGTACTGGGGTGCCCCTGCCCAGAGATGAGAACAGTATTCCATATGAGGCCGAACCTGCGCCTTATAAAGTTGCAGGCGATGCGCCGCAGTGAAATACTGTCTCGATCTATTGAGCACACCAAGCTTCTTCGAGGCTAATTTAGCCTTACCCTCTAGATGGCCACGGAACTGGACTTCACTCGATATGTCGACACCAAGAATTCCGATACTAGCTGAGGCATTTAGGGGAGTGTCTTCAAAACGAGGTGATACGACAAATGGCATTTTCTTGGCAGTGAACGCGCAAACTTGTGTCTTAGTGGGGTTAAATTGGACCAAATTAAGTCGACCCCATTCTGAGACTTTCTTTAAAGAGGCCTCAATTTCCGACACAAGTTTGTTTCGGCTCTCGATGACGCTTTCCCGAGAAATATTGGCACGGCCGGTATAGAAGGCATCACCTGTGCTGTCATCCGCATAACAATGAGTGCTGCTGATTTGCAGCATATCATTGATATGCAGAAGGAACAGTGTAGGCGAAAGCACACAGCCTTGAGGGACACCAGCATTCACAGACATAGAATCTGAGCATGCACCGTCGACTACGACCTTTATGCTTCTGTCTGCAAGAAAACTAGTGACCCATTTGCATAATTCCTCGGGAAGCCCATAAGAAGGAAGCTTCGCAAGAAGTGCTTTGTGCCAGACCCGATCGAAGGCCTTCGCTATGTCCAAACTAACGGCCAAAGCTTCCCCCTTAGTCTCGATCGCCTGTGCCCAACGATGTGTCAGGTAGACAAGAAGATCACCAGCGGACCGGCCCTTACGGAAACCGTACTGTCGGTCACTAAGCAGCTGGCGGTCCTCTAGGTACCGAAGGAGCTGGCTGTTGATAATGGACTCCATTATCTTTGAGAATAAGGAGGTTATGGCTATCGGCCGGTAGTTGGACGGATTCGAGCGGTCACCTTTTTTAGGGATCGGGTGCACCAAAGCTGTCTTCCATGACTTCGGGACTACGCCAGTGGAGTATGAGAGCCGAAAAAGGCGCGTTAAAACTGGAGCCAACTCTGGAGCACACACCTTCAACACGATAGGAGGGATTCCGTCGGGCCCACTCGACTTATGAATGTCGAGGGAAAAAAGTGCTTTACGCACTGAGCGTTGGTGGAACCGGATATCCGGCATACAGCTCGTGCACCGCGGTATGGTCGGCGGCTCGTTTCCCCCGTCATCCAACGTTGAGTTGGACGCAAAGAGTTTGCCTAGAAGATCGGCTTTCTCCTTTGCGTCGTGGGCCAATGAATCATTTCCCATGTGCAGTGGTGGAAATGATGGCGTGCAGAAATTCCCCTGGACAGCTTTGGCCAGAGACCAGAACGCACGAGTTCCCGAAGGAAGACGCTCTAGTCTCTCGCCAATTCTGCCTATGTGCGCTGACTTTGCCCTGGCAATGTCTCTTTTGGTGGTGGCAGCTAGGTAATCATCTCGACGCCGGGTGGCAGAGCGGAGGACAGAATGTAGTGATCATATAATCAGATTGCTGTTCAGATACTACACACTTTATTGATATGAACTAAAGGTATTTTTTGTTAACAACTCATATCATCCCCACTACAGCACGGGTCTCTTCCCATACCTCGGGAAGGTAAGCCCATACACCACGCATGGGTGCCAAGTCGGGGTTGGTGGAGGTTGTGGGGCTAGTGGCCAATCCCAATGTCAGAAGTTTTCGAGCCGCCTAGAAGGCCTACGAAATAGCTTTACCGGCGCCAACGGCTTAACGTTCCTTGCGAAGCACGGAAACGGTCGAGATAAATACCACTAACTGTCAAATCCGTAGTCAGTTAATTTGCGCAATAGACTCGACCACGCTAGCTGCGCTAAGCCACGATCGATCGCACGAGTGTTTATACAACTTGCAAATAAAATTTGAAGCACATTTGACACTTCAGATAGGACGTCATGAGTATGGCCACAGACATGCACCCCGCTCCCCCCTATAGACTAGCAATACAGGGCATCGGCCGCTCGCCGCAAGGTGGGCAGATGGCCAAGTTAAATTGAAATGTCATTTTTGTTCAATTTTCGTCTTTCAGTCTATTTCTGTCAATGGTTGAGGTAACATCGGACAAAATGTGTGTACATTTATCGTAAAAATGCCAAGTTGCATCGTTGTCTGATGCGGAAACCGCACCGGGCATTTCAATAAATCAAATGTGCGGGGTTTCATACCAGAAGTAAACCATATATAGAGGAGCGGAGCGACGATATAAAACTTCTTTGAGTATGGCCAATTGGCCATAGCGTAAAGAGCAAAGTTCAGGGTTAGCAACGTGGCCCAATTTTGAAATGAAATCTTCTTTAGACGCACTTTGCTGAGCAGTAAACAAAACTGAACCGTCACGCTCGGGTCTTTGTCGCTAAATCAGGTATACTCGGCTCCGTCGCTTGGTGAGCTGAATCGCGTTTATTGGGCGCTGAATGTATGTATCCTTAACCCACATATAAGTTTTCACTTCTATCGCGTGGTCTACTGTTTCTATTGTGGTACTATTGTGTATATATTTTTGGACATCACTAAAGCTATCGGGATTGTTCACAAAGTGACGAATCTGCAGCGCCAGAATCTGGTGTTACTGACGTCTTGTAAATATTGCGCGGCTGTGCTGTATCCGTCAATAAAACTTTTTAAGTGTTACATTTTTCATAGGTCCTATAAGAACAGTGTTTTGTATTTAAATATGTTTTTAAAAAATATCACAGTGTTGATTTTTTCATACAGCTACCAAGCTTTGTGGGATCTCCAGCCTGAATCTCTGTATGGGCGTTTGGGTGAAGACATCACTCTGTGGATCAAGTGTCTCAATGATATCAAGTAAGTTCATAAACTCTCTTGTCACTTAAATTTACTGTCAGAAAATGATTGGGTACAGGACAGGAAGATGATGATGTGATTTTATTTGTAACTTTTTTTTACGATATTGTACTCGCAATTGCATTTTGTTTAGACTCGTTCCTCGCTCTTTATCGTCCAGAAAATATAAAGTTATTGACTTGTCAAAGTCTAGACTTGTTCACATCGAACTTACTTACTTTTAGAAAATCCCGCACTACCTTTGACACGTCGGACACGCGGCGGGAGTACGGGCCCGTGGTGATAGACTTCGCGCGCGTGCAGAGCAAGGTGGCGCTCAAGTACGACGCGTGGCACAAGGAGGTGCTGGGCAAGTTTGGCGCGCTGCTCGGGGGCGAGATGGTGCAGTTCCACGCGCAACTGGCTAAGTCGAGGAGTCAGCTGGAGCAGCAGACTATTGGTGAGTGATGATGGTCACCATTGCTGCAGAGTAAAGTTTGTTGTTATCGCTTCTTCTTTGGGAGGATAGGACCAAAGGTGGGCCGTATTGGATCACTGCGACCTGAGATTTACTGTGACTATTTTCTGTACATACGAGAGCTAGGGCTTCTCCCTGATGTCATCGATGTGGATCCAGATTTTACATCTTGGTTTCGAAGTTTCTCACGAGGTTTTCGCTTTCACAGAGGCTGCATCGACCAGTGATGCTGTATGCCTCATCACGTACGTCCAACAACTTAAGAGAGAGGTCTTGGCTTGGGAGAAACAAGTTGACATTTACAGAGAGGCGCAACGTATCTTGGAGAGACAGAGGTACGTAAACTAATGCTCATGTATATAGAACAAAAGTAAAGTTTGTTAAGAATATAGAAAATATTAATTACTTAATTGTAATTAGGTTCCAATTCCCTCAACAATGGCTTCACGTCGATAACATCGAAGGTGAATGGAGCGCCTTCAACGAAATCATGCGTAGGAAGGACTCTTCTATACAAACTCAAGTACGTAACAAATATTTTTAGTTTCTATCAAAATCGCCCATTGTATTTACATAGATGCTATATTCTCTAGATAAATGCTCGATTCTCTCATTTATAATTTATCACTGTACTATTAAATCATACTTTCACAACAGGTAGCGTCACTACAGCAGAAGATAGTGGCCGAAGACAAAGCTGTCGAGGCTCGAACCTTAGAATTCCTTGCTGAATGGGAACGCAGCAAGCCCACAGATGGGTCCACTAGGCCTGAAGATGCGTTGGCACGCCTGCAAGCTATGGAGGCTCGCTACACGCGACTGAAGGACGAGCGGGACAACGTGGCTAAGGCTAGGGAGGCGCTCGAACTGCATGATACCGGTAATTTTGTGTGTGGATAGGTTACAGACATGACACGAGCTAGCTTTCTCACAAGAACACCTGTTTGTTAACCTAAAAAGTGCGCGTCACCTCGTCGCGTCTTTGTGTCAACTGACCTTTAAATTTCGTAAGATTTTGTTATAACGACATACACAACTTCAAATCAAGTCAAGCTATCAAAACATAAATCATATGTATTCTCGCCAACACAGGCAGTTCAGTGAACAACGAGCGAATGACCGTTGCCCTAGAGGAGCTGCAAGACCTGCGCGGAGTGTGGTCCTCTCTCAGCAAGATCTGGAACCAGATAGACGACATCAGGGAGAAGCCCTGGCTGTCGGTACAGCCTAGGAAGCTGAGGTAAGCGTCATGCTGATCAATAGACTATATACATACAGTATACAAGTAAAATGCCTTCAGTAATTGCCAGAATTATTTTTTTATCCCCAATTGGTAAGCCCTTGGCCTTGGCGTTATCTTAATTTTATATTACCATAACTTAGTCAACTCATGAACTATTGTTTGTGTACAGACAACAACTGGAGGCCATGTTGAATGAACTGAAAGAGCTGCCTGCTCGTCTACGCATGTACGATAGCTACGAATACGTTCGCAAACTGCTGCAGTCCTACACCAAGGTTTGTGTTGTCTTAGCCTAATGCTCTGTGTTAACTCGTAGACAAAAAAAGTTTTTTTCTATCTACTGTTTGTATTAAAATCTTCTTAAAGTGTATATAGGCTGTTTTGAGCCACTATGGTGCTATGTCTGAATCTTGTAAGCTGGAACCAGGATGTAAAGAACCTATACTTTTGCAGGTCAACATGTTAATCGTAGAGCTGAAATCCGATGCCCTGAAAGAACGTCATTGGCGCCAACTGTGCCGCGCCCTCAAAGTGGACTGGTCGTTATCCGAACTGACCTTGGGGCAAGTGTGGGACGCGGATCTGCTTCACAATGAACACACTGTGAAGGATGTAGTGTTGGTGGCTCAGGGAGAGATGGCGCTTGAAGAGTTCCTCAAACAGGTAATTTAATTTTTTCTTTACAATCCATAATATGCGTTCAGATATTGTAATAATAATATTCGAATGCTTTGTCAAAGTAACCTTCACTATTCATGATAAATATTGAAATTTTCTGTGCCTAAATCATAAGTTCCTTTGACTAACAATTACTTCTAACATGTATATCAATTTTGGGTCTAATTTGTTGTTAGTATAGAATAAGTTTATGCAGTAAAAGATAAGGTTGTTTGGAAGAGATTTCTTATAGAAATAAGATGGCCTACCTGTACAATCCCATAATTATGTATACTGCTTATAATTTACATAAAGATTTTGTGTTCTAAAAAGTACATAAATAAATATACACTTTTGTTCTAGCGGACACTCAAATTTACTCAGCGTACCATCCACACTAAGTAAGTTTCACATCCCCAGGTGCGCGAGTCATGGCAGAGCTACGAGCTAGACCTGATCAACTACCAGAACAAGTGCAAGATCATCCGCGGCTGGGACGACCTCTTCAACAAGGTGAAGGAGCACATCAACAGCGTCGCCGCCATGAAGCTCTCGCCCTACTACAAGGTGGGTTACTTACTTATTTCTTGTCCTTACCACGATGAAGCGTAAAGAGGTCCGAAGTTCAGTGTATTTATTATACATAGATATCTTTAGGAACATAGTCAGTTCACGACTTGGTCAAATTTTAAATTGCTAACTTGATACTGTTTAATATATTGGTTTTTTAACAACCATTTTATACAGAGTGTTCTTCAGTGCAGAAACGAAAATGATTAATAAGACCTTATTTTATGGACAAAAAATATGTTTTACTCCATACCCAGTATACCCAAATTTCTAACAATAATTCTCGTCTTTTAAATGATTGTCCTGGGTGAGAAACGAACTCTCTGCATAGAAGTCATAATCTACAACCGCTACGCTACCGAGTCGAATGAAGTGACAATAAAACTTGCAAAAAACTAGACAAATAAAAATGTCTGGCAAACTTATTTCTTTCAAACTACGTAGATAACGAATGTGTATACAAAATTATACCACTGTCAGTCTGTTACGTTTATCTTATTATCACACCCAGGTATTCGAAGAGGAAGCCCTGACATGGGAAGAGAAGCTCAACCGCATCAATGCGCTATTCGACGTATGGATCGACGTGCAGCGCCGCTGGGTGTATCTGGAGGGGATCTTCAGCGGCTCGGCTGATATCAAGACTCTGCTGCCGGTTGAGACCAGCCGCTTCCAGAGTATCAGGTATGGTTACTGATGTATCATTCCCGGCAGTATTCCCGATAGACAGCGACAACGCTCTGTATTAGATATAGCGCCGTCCCTTGAGAAATATGGCCAAACTATTACCAATGGAATATTCCAAATCTTGTTTCATAAAATGTAACAGGTTTCTTCGTTTTTAATTAATTAAATAAATTAAAAAGTAGTAAATATAATAATATCTACGTACCTTAATGTTCTTACTGATCATCACACGTTCCCCTCCAGCTCGGAGTTCCTGGGGCTGATGAAGAAGGTGTCCAAGTCGCCGATGGTGACGGACGTGCTGAACATCCCGGGCGTGCAGCGCTCGCTGGAGCGGCTGGCGGACCTGCTCGGCAAGATACAGAAGGCGCTCGGCGAGTACCTGGAGCGGGAGCGGACCAGCTTCCCCAGGTAACTGCTGCCACTCACCTCTCCACAGTAGGCCAGAGTGTGTCCACACTACTGACGGGGAAGTACACGCCGAACATCCCGAGATTGAAGCTCTATTTACTCGTAAAGCGATCGTCGGAATGTTTTGAAAGCAAGCGAACCACACTGCTAACTGCACATATTATTGTGTGTAACTTACATAATGACCAATTCTTAAACGCTGCCATTTTGGTCCCCATCGAAGTTCAAGTCCCACAAAATCTCACGGTAAGGGTAGAGATGATGTATAAAAATGATTTTATATTTCCGTCATATTTAATTTTATGGGGCGTCATGTAGCTCAACCAAGTACATTTTGGGGGGTTCAAAACTTACATTTCTCACTCAGCCTTTTATTCGAAACTGCCGTTGTCGAATAAACAGTTCAAAAAATATTGAGTTCGTTTAGTAGTGGTATATTTAAAATTTAATGAGTCCGTTTAGTAGTGACATATTACAAATGAAACTTACAATTCAACCTAGTATCAAAATGAGGCGACAAATACTTATTACATCTCTCTTCGTATCAGATTCTACTTCGTGGGTGACGAAGACCTTCTGGAGATAATCGGCAACAGCAAGAACATCGCGCGCCTGCAAAAGCACTTCAAGAAGATGTTCGCGGGCGTCGCCGCCATTATTCTGAATGAAGACAATACCATCATTAACGGCATCGCCTCGCGCGAGGGGGAGGAGGTAAATAAATATATATCCGGGACAAATAACTCACGGTCTTCTGGCCATTATCGTCTGCGTCTGTCTTAAACCGTCTATTTAATTGGCCTCTTCTTCCAGGTGTACTTCACCCAACCAGTATCGACCATAGAGAATCCCAAAATTAACTCTTGGCTGTCTCTGGTGGAGCGAGAGATGCGCGTGACGCTGGCGTGCCGGCTGAAGGACGCGGTGGCAGACGTGAAGCAGTTCAAAGATGGCAACGTGGACCCCAACAAGTTTATCGAATGGTGCGACAAATATCAGGTGAGATTTAGTCAATTTCTGGAACCCTCAGTCACAACATACCACTAAAACTTCGTACAAATCGCCCGAGATATTTACCTACTACGACCTCCCTTCTAACACGTAGGAATGAGCGAGATAACTGAATGACAACTGTATGAACCGTAACCAGATCGTACCTACAATGGGGGTGAGGTCGCTTTCAGAGAGCAGCCGGTACTGTCCATACTGTATGTATACTATTTAATATATTGTGGTTACAGTGAGCCTGAGTTAATAAGATAATATATGTTTTACATAGTATACTGCTAGTTCGATATCGATTCTTATAAAACTGATTCGTTCTGGTAATTCTTCAAGTTACCGTCTAAAATTATGCTTCTTTATTAAAGTAAAATTTTCTTACAGGCTCAAATCGTAGTGTTAGCTGCCCAGATCCTCTGGTCAGAAGACGTGGAAGCTGCCTTGAACAGCGGTGGCGGCGAAGGTTTGAAGAAGGTTCTGTCTCACGTGGAAAACATGCTCAACATCCTTGCAGACTCCGTACTGCAGGAACAGCCGCCTCTGAGGAGGAGGAAGCTTGAACATTTGGTGAGTTTCCATGCAGGGAAGAGATATCGATAAAATGAAGACGTTGCCTTAGGCGCCTTAGAGTACGCGGAGCGAGTTAGATGTCGCGTTAGTAGCGGTTAGATGATGCGCCATAATCATGGAAAACTAAATAATATGCTATAATGCTTTTAGTTTATCCGTCTTACATCTCGTTACCGCATATTCTACCTTTGGCGACGTGACTATAGAGCGTTACAACTTTTTGGGCTTTACTTACACATAAGAGGGTTATCGGTAACCACTCAGCCCCCGTGTGTAGAGTAAGGCCTAACCTTCCCTATAGGTATGGGACGAGACCCGTGCGGCAGCAGTGGGGATGTTATGGGGTTATTTATATTACCTACAAGAACAAAGTAAGGAATCAAACGATAACCATTCCTTTGCGCAGATCAACGAGTTCGTGCACAAGCGCACGGTGACGCGGCGGCTGATGGCGTCCGACGTGACCAGCGCGCGCTCCTTCGAGTGGCTCTGCGAGATGCGCTGCTACTTCGACCCGCGGAACACCGACGTGAGTGCTACTCTTACTCTTAACTGCGATTTCTGTTTAAAGCATCTAGGGATGTTTGATTCCAGTACAAGTTTACTTTTTCCAATTCTACAGAATTAAATTTAAATGAAGGTGTTGAGCCAAAAAACTGTTTTCTCCTCTTTTCTGGTTTTCTTTGAATACTAAAACTCAATATATTTTTTTTTCTATTTTACAAGATTCATTTTAGATCACTTTACCAGAAAAGTAGTTTATATTTTTTTCTCAAAATTCTGGTTCACACTGTATTATTCACCTAGTTCAGTGGTCTTTAATATATTGTCTTCTTCGATCACAATATATACAGGTGCTACAGCAACTAACCATCCACATGGCGAACGCTAAATTCCTGTACGGCTTCGAGTACCTCGGCGTGCAAGACCGCCTGGTGCAGACGCCGCTGACGGACCGCTGCTACTTGACCATGACGCAGGCTTTGGAATCCAGGCTTGGTGGATCTCCGTTCGGTACGTACTACCCACTTTATCCTCACTTATTATTTACTAGCCCATTGAAATTAAAACTGAAACCTCAAAAGTGGGTCTGTAATCATAAACACAAAAAATTGAAGTCTACTATCCAATGCAATCTGTCAAGGACAGGAAACTATATTCTGGTTTAAAGTTAGGCTCTCAGAACTTTCTGATGGCTTTCGATAGCGAAAATACTTTATTTCTTGGGATATTACGCCCAAGTGAGAAACAACATCTTAATATCTTAATATTTTTTTATTTTCCCAGGACCTGCTGGTACGGGCAAAACGGAATCCGTAAAAGCTCTCGGCAACCAATTAGGTCGGTTCGTTCTGGTCTTCAACTGTGACGAAACCTTCGACTTCCAGGCTATGGGTCGTATCTTCGTTGGTCTTTGTCAGGTCAGTACCTATCCAATAAACTCAAGTTTTCAACAAACGGCTGAGTTTACTCTCTGGATCGAGTGAGAAATTATACATCAAGGACCTACTTACAACATCATTTTTATTGACTCTTTTAATCTATAACTTTGTCCTTGTCATCCCTAGTCCGTTACAAACCAGGAATCGTGATAACGTGTGTGGTATACAGGTTGGAGCTTGGGGCTGCTTCGATGAGTTCAACCGACTCGAAGAGAGAATGTTGTCAGCTGTGTCGCAACAAGTGCAGACAATCCAGGAAGCTCTCAAGAGTCACCAAGAAGGCGATAACTCAAGTGAGTTTTGTATAGTCGCCCCACGAATGTTTCCTACTGAAAATTGGAACTGAAATGTCTCATTTACAAGGATAATTACGATTTTTACCAAACTACCGTAATTGTTCGTCGTAGGTTTATTAATTGTATGCCTCTGAAAATCTACACACCACTCAAGTTTGAACTCACAATTTTGACTCTTCTATCTCTTAGGCAAGTCCATCACAGTGGAGCTTGTAGGCAAGCAAGTCCGTGTCAGCCAAGACATGGCCATCTTCATCACCATGAACCCTGGCTACGCGGGCCGTTCCAACTTGCCCGACAACTTGAAGAAGCTCTTCCGAAGTTTGGCCATGACTACTCCGGACAGACAGCTGATCGCTGAGGTGATGCTGTTCAGCCAAGGTTTCAGGACTGCTGAAAAACTGGCTATGAAGATTGTGCCGTTCTTCAAGTAAGTAGAAGTGGAACTTCGCTATATTTTATTCTTAAATCTTTTAACTTATATGATGATGATACAATAGAGCATTCTTTATTAAGTACAAAGACCGGCAGGAGGTTATATGAAATGAAACTTCCAGACTATGCGATGAACAACTGTCGAACCAATCTCACTACGACTTCGGTCTGCGAGCGCTAAAGTCTGTCCTTGTGTCGGCTGGTAACGTCAAGCGAGACCGCATTCAGAAGATCAAGGTAAGGTTCACTTTTGTTGTTCTTTTGGTTGGTAATTTGGGAATCATACAAAAGCGCTTACTATTCTGAGTCAGTACTCGATGCTTTTATTTAAAAAATATTTCTAAAGTTGCGTTTATGTCCGTTTCAACAAATACATAAACGCCTTTACGTATCGCTGATATGGCGGATTTACATACTAAGGAGAACCCCGGCCGAGTTCGTAAAGCACTTTATAATCATATAAAACTACTCATTAAAGTTGATAAAAACCACAAAACTAACTTTTCAACGCTATTGTAGCGTTAATTAAACGACATTTTTAAACAGTGCAAATAGGCGTCTTCATTAGTTCTTGCGTATTATCATATATAAACAACTTCGGACTTATTTGAAAACAGTGCAAGATATATTCGGGTAATGATTCCTAATATGGCTCTGGCTTTTCGCACCGTTTTTAAACAGTTTAACAAGGTTTACTCTTGATCTTCCTGAAAATCCAAGTTATACAACTGCACAAAGTAAACATGATATAATTTATTGTTAGGAAAACCTTATCGAGCGCGGCACTGAAGTCCCTGACGAGGCTTCGATCGCCGAATCTCTGCCAGAACAAGATATTCTCATACAGTCCGTGTGTGAGACGATGGTCCCCAAATTGGTGGCGGAGGACATACCGCTGTTGTTCTCGCTGCTGAATGACGTGTTCCCTAATGTGGGCTACACTAGAGCTGAGATGACAGGTTAGTGGATAATGTCCTAAGGGTGTGTCTAGAATTCATTATTTTTGTTGTTCAAACAAATGTAATCTGGGTCTAAGCAAAGGCTTAATTAAATCATGAAGTTTTCAACTTGTCTTGATCGTATTCATTGATTTCTAAACACTTTACTAGGATTGAAGAACGAAATTCGCGCGGTCTGCGCCGAAGAGTTTTTGGTTTGTGGTGAAGGTGACGAACAAGGCTCCACTTGGATGGAAAAGGTGAGTTTGCCCTCTACATGTTTTTGAATGACTTGTTTAAAAGCCAATACACAAGATTAGCCTGATTATCCGTAGCAAGAGAAATAAATCTATGAGTTAGAAAAGGATACACTTACAACAAAACTGATCGTGTATATTGGTTTTTATTGAATATTGATGGCTAGTTTGGACTACAGGATCCAGCTAAAGGCTAGGGTAATTATTTTCACTGTCATTTCATAAGTGATATTGTCATTTGCACAGTCTTTGTTTGATTCATCGGTACATATCGTGTCAACATGCACAATTTTGGAAGTTTTTGTAGTGATAATGATTAATATTCTAACTATTTAGGTGACGGAATTATTGGCATAAAGTAATTTAATACTATAAATAAATATATGAACATAATTTTAACAACATACATCTGCCATATTACAATCATACATAACAAAAAAATAATTTAACATTATTACTGACGCTTTGTTTTTTTTATTTTTTGTTGTTGGAACTCCCATTTATTCTTAAGTCATCTTTCAACTGACCCTGCGTTTACAAATGTTTCGATTTAAGTTTTTATGTAACGACTGATTTATAATAGAAACTATTAGTTCTGAGATCAAATCGGAGTTCCAACTCCATACAGTCCATGTACTATACAATACGTAAAGTAAGGTAGTATGTGTACTGTATGCGTATGCGTTTCCATGCTAACCGCTAACGACATGTAGCGAGGCGGCGCCGCGTCCCGAGCGCAGCACAGCACTTGGATCGAGAAGGTCAGTCCACGGGTGCCCGGTGGAGTGGAGCTACTGTACTTATTTGTTGACTATGGCACTACTGGAATGCACTGTTTCGTTTCCGTTTTGTGTTGTCACGTCTTTGTTTGTGAGGAATGAGGAAGGTATGTGAAAGGATGATGTCATGCAGTTTTCAGTTAGCAAAGAAAATATAATAGAAATATTACTGGCTGTAATTGGCCAGTTTATTTTTGCCCATATTTTGTAATATACGTTTTATATAGGCAATTAGGCATACAAATTTTTTGTAGCGTGACATCTGCCTTTCAATGTTTTCTCTAAATCCTCAACTTAGTTTTTATTCATGGTTTTTCTTATAGATTTTATTTCAGGGGACTTCCCCATTACAAGTTTTTCGACTACCTGTGCTGCTGTAGTATAGTTACTTTGGTTTCCTGATTATTTGACTTTGTAAATACGCTTCAAGTCGACCCATTCGTGCTAACTCTGAAAATTTAGCTTTCATCTGACTTTCGTTCCCCATGTTCTTCATTCTTCTGTGTGACTTTAAAACTGCCCTTGAGTTTCCCAGTTACAAAGAGGACACCGTATTTTATTTATAATATAATTTAAAAACGTTTAGATGTGAGAACTTTAAATAGTAAGTTAATTAAATTTTTAATATTGTTATTAAATTCCACCCTTTTCTGTTTCTAATTTTTGATTAACAAAATTTCTCGTATGAAATTACAACATAATCATTTTCTGTGTAGGTCCTCCAACTCTACCAGATATGCAAACTGAACCATGGACTTATGATGGTCGGTCCCTCCGGCAGCGGAAAATCTACCGCCTGGCGTGTACTGCTCAAGGCTTTGGAGAGGTAATTTATATGGACTTCAAATGACAATGAATTAAATAGATAAATAATTGGTAACTGCAGTAAAAACACAGCACACTTTTAACCATCGTTTTATCCAATAGATTCGAAGGAGTGGAAGGTGTAGCTCACGTGATAGATCCGAAGGCGATGTCGAAGGAAACTCTCTACGGTGTACTCGATCCCAACACCAGGGAATGGACCGACGGTCTCTTCACTCATATTCTAAGGTAAAATAATAATAATTTATGGTAGGGAGTTAGGTTAACGTAATCATAGACGTAGTGCTAATGTGCTAATTATTTACAAGATCTCTTTGATTTTTGATATGCAACCAAGTCAAGACCAAGTAACTGAAGTTATTTCAAATAGTACTTCACTATTTGAAATAACTTCAGTTACACGTCAACATTCTTAAATAACCTTGCTATATTTGTGTCATTTTTAAAAATATGAATTCAATCAATGAAATAAATCAGTGTAAATTAATAAATAAATAATTTTAGATTTTTCATATTATTTGACATAGAATTGTAATTTTAAATTAACTTTGTATTATATTGTACACCTGTAAAGGTATGTCAGAACGAACTTGTTAAGTACATTACGACCTTACTTCTATGACCTATGATAAATGCAATTAAGGATTTCTGATTATGAATTAGTGCTAAGAACGTATCACGTAACATGTATGTATGTAACGTCTTTGATCAAAACATGTGAAACGAAACAAATAACTTTGCATACCAACGTAACTCAAATCCCTAAGATTCTTAAAAATAATGCTTAGAACTAAAAAACAGCTACATGTACAACATATGTGATCATAACACTCACCTTAAAAATATTTGTGTAGAAAAATCATAGACAACGTCCGAGGCGAGATCAACAAGCGCCAATGGATCATATTCGATGGAGACGTCGATCCGGAGTGGGTGGAGAACCTGAACTCTGTGCTTGATGACAATAAGCTGCTGACGCTGCCGAACGGCGAGCGGCTGTCTCTGCCGCCGAATGTGCGGGTTATGTTTGAGGTAATATTTTATTTTCTTTGGATTTATGTGACCTCCATTTTGAGTCGCTGTAGAATGTAAGTCAGATCTGTCAACATGAATGTGGAAAAAGTTGTAACAAACATACATACATTAAAAATGACTTTGTTTACACAGTGGGTGCGGTAGTTCGTGAGCTATAATTAAAATAATGCTTTGTCAAGGATAAATAGTGATCTATCCCCATCCCTAGCTCCCGAACCCAACCACTTACAAACTAATTGAAAAATATTGGGCACGAAATATTTAATTAAGTGCTTTTCCAGGTACAAGATTTGAAATACGCAACTCTCGCCACAGTATCGCGTTGTGGCATGGTCTGGTTCTCACAAGACGTTCTGACTACTGAGATGATCTTCGAGAACTACATTATGAGGTAAATAAATATAATATTACAGCAACTTTAATTCACACGTATAAAAAATAAAATAATAAACTGTGTTACATTGGTTACGGATACTAAGTTTTTGCTTTTTTAAGGTTGAAGAACATTCCGCTAGAGGACGGAGAAGAGGATTCATTCAGTATTGTGGTAGCAGCTCCGTCTGGCGGTGACCAAACTGCTGTCGATAATATTCTATCACCAGCTTTACAGGTAATTTAATTTATTACTTAGATTAATAAATAGAGAAACATGAACGCAAGCAATCGTGATGTCATTACGGCTTTTAGAAACCGGCTTATAACTTTAAGAAAGTTTATAACTTTAAGAAATGTTGCTCAACTCTGCTGCAGTGTTGAATAAAAAAGAAGAATTATGTAGAAGATGTTCATCTTTTTACAGTGAAGTTTCTTATCCAAGGGACAATTTCCAGTCGCAACCTTGAAAACGTCAAAGATTATTTTTGCCATACATTTATTTTCTAATTTATAGACGCAACGTGACGTGGCAGCCATTCTGCAACCGCTGTTCTTTGGAGACGGTCTCGTGGTCAAATGTCTGGAACGAGCCGCGACACTCGACCATATCATGGACTTCACTCGCCACAGAGCTCTGTCTTCCTTGCACTCTATGCTCAATAGAGGAGTCAGGTGAGGGATAGGGTATTTTCTACATAACCAGGGCTTCTTCTTACACACTTTTTAATATCATCATAATATACTCGTACCTATCACCAGGCCGGTGAAAAACTATGTGATCATCGCTGAATGTGTTTATATTACTTTTAGAAACATCCTCGGATATAACCGTCAGCATCCAGACTTCCCGATCACCAATGAGCAACTGGAAGCGTACGTTCCAAAATGGCTGGTTTACTCCCTGCTCTGGTCGTTTGCTGGTGACGCGAAACTCAAGGTAAATATATGTTTTAAATAACTATGAACTTTAGTGTTGAAACTTGTTTTTGAAATTGCACTAATTAATACGCTTTACAGGATCGCAACGAACTTGGTGACTTCATAAGATCGGCTAGCACTATGCCACTGCCAAACTGCGGACCGAATCAACACATTATTGATTTCGAGGTACGTTACTCTTACCAGCATAATCCATATACTTTCTAATCGAATATTATTATTTCATTAAACTTATGTCCTATATTTTTTTAAGGTTTCGATAACCGGTGAATGGGTGCCGTGGTCCGCCAAAGTGCCTCAGATCGAAGTGGAAACTCACAAGGTCGCAGCTCCTGACGTTGTTGTACCAACTCTTGATACAGTAAGGCATGAGGCGCTGTTGTATACCTGGTTGGCGGAACATAAACCTCTTGGTATGTTTAATAAATGTATAGAATTTACTATACAAACTGATGTTTTTTTATAGTAAGCAATGAAGGCTTAAATTCTTGTGCCTATTTGAATATTACTCTCAACGCCTTTATTGTACGCAACAAAATCACACATTTCTTTGATTGCTAAATTGATAATGGATAAGTGAAGCTGACGCTCAACAGTGGACGTCTTTCAGCTGCAATGAAGATGATGATGATGGCTCACAAATTGTGGATAAAAAACTGGCGCAAATGATATTCCAACAGTCTCTATAACATTGTCTAACTTTCCCAGTACTCTGCGGTCCGCCTGGTTCCGGTAAAACCATGACGCTCTTCTCGGCGCTCCGAGCACTGCCTGACATGGAAGTGGTGGGCCTCAACTTCTCCTCGGCCACCACCCCCGAACTGCTGCTGAAGACTTTTGACCACTACTGCGAGTACAGGAAGACGCCGAATGGAGTAGTCCTGGCTCCTGTACAGGTATGATGTGATCGCGTTGAAATTGTAATTAATTAATTTGTCAAATACACATTATGCAGGGCCATTTTGCTATTCAAAAGTTGTTATTCAAAATTTGTTCAGTTACATACTCGTAAGTAGAATCACCAGTAGAGGTTTGAATTATGTGTAATATTGAAGTATGTTGTACAGTAAGTAAGTAAGTAAAAATATATATATTGACCTCATACTGCGTTAGCCCTATATAAGTATTGTGATATAATTACAGGATCCACAAACATTTTTTTTTCGTTTATCGTACCAAATACTGAAACCAAATCGTTTTGCAACATGAAGCTGTTAAATACAGCTTTTGAAACAACTATTATATATTCAAATTGACAGCTCGGAAAGTGGCTAGTCCTGTTCTGCGACGAGATCAATCTGCCAGATATGGACCAGTACGGCACGCAGCGCGTCATCTCGTTCCTGCGACAGCTGCTGGAGCACAAGGGCTTCTACAGAGCTAGCGGTGAGCTTTTTTGACGGTCAACAGTCAATGATTTTACAAATTTCGTCAATGTATTTTATGTCATATTCTTCTTTGTTTTATGAATTATCTAGCAGTTTGAATGCGTATATGATATTCATTTAACCATTAGATGGTTAAATTAGATACCTTTTCTGATTCCGAGCAATAAAAAAATACTATTTATCAAAGTACGACTTTATTTGAGAAGCTGTTCATTTCCACGAATAGAAGCTCATAATATTTCCACGTATATAGTCACATGAAATACAATATGGTGGACATGAAACGTATTCGGACTTTTAAGGATTTCTACTAATTATATTGCTCTGTAGACCACTCGTGGGTGCACTTGGAGCGCATCCAGTTTGTAGGCGCGTGCAACCCGCCCACCGACCCCGGCCGCAAGCCGCTGTCGCACCGCCTGCTGCGGCACGTGCCCGTCATCTACGTCGACTATCCCGGGGAGACCTCGCTGGAACAGGTGAGCCATAGTCTGTGGTTACAACAGGTAAGCAGTGACTGGCCTGTGGTGCTGCAGAGAATAATATAGAATACTATAGATGTTGATAGTTCTACGGAACTACGGTACATACTTATCAGTATTCCACCAACACCTATCCGGATTTAAGCCCCGTATTTGGAGTATGGCCAAACTTTCCTGAGGCAAGGGAACGGATTGGTAACGACCGAAACGGCCATTTCCAACCAGCTGGATCTTGAAATTTATCCAAAATTAAACTAAGATAAAAAATAAGGAACCCAAAGATTATCCGCAATTCACTCCTCGACGAAAGCAATCCGAACACCGAATGCATCTGTGCAACCTAACCTTTATATTGTACGTCAACTTTCTGAGAGACAGAATGACGAAAAAGTATAAAGACAGCTCTTTGACTAGTAATATAAAGAATTTTAAAACGCATATTCAATTCCATAAAACTATTTGTCCTTCAACCCAGATCTACGGCACGTTCACGCGCGCCATGCTGCGCATGCAGCCGGCGCTGCGTGGCTACGCCGAGCCGCTCACGCAGGCCATGGTCAAGCTGTACCTGGCCTCGCAGGAGCGCTTCACGCAGGACATGCAGCCGCACTACGTGTACTCGCCCCGCGAGATGACGCGGTGGGTGCGCGGCATCTGCGAGGCTATCAGGTGAGACTGTCATCATTGGCTTATAGTACAGACCTGCCTATTGCGTCTATGACAGACGATTCAGTCAGTGTCGCGGATACAATACTTTCGGTGACCGTACAGCCCGACACGGACCAGCACAATCGACCAGATGACCAACAGGGAAAGTTGCTGACAGATGAATTAGAAGCCGCTAAAGTGTCTTCGGTTCTTCCGCTCAGACAGCAGCTTGAACCAGGCCCCAACACACGCCTTGCAACCATTTACCACATGCTTGCGCCATTTGTCCCTGTCTACAGCGAGCTTTTCTTCCATTTTGAAACCCTTCATCGTCATTAGAACCCATTCAGACACTACTGGAGACGACCACGTTGCAGGGAATGTTTTGTAAATGTAAGTTGTTTGATTAAAAATTACTTTAGTGTCGACGTACTGCGTATTCTTTGGTGTTACAAAGTCATTTCCACAAAGTACTTGATATCGCAGGGTAGTTACAATACAATAAAAACAACAAAATCACTCATATGAGTTCTTTCTTTCCTGCAGGCCACTAGACAACTTGACTGTAGAAGGCCTAGTGAGGCTATGGGCTCACGAAGCCCTCCGACTGTTCCAAGACCGATTGGTTGATGATGCAGAAAGGCAGTGGACAGACGAGAACATCGATACTGTCGCCATGAGGTTCTTCCCAGGTGAGACTAGTTCCAGAGATTTTAAAAGTCTTGTCGAATCACAGTCAATATAAATTATTAGGCTGCGGCCTGGACGCAAGCGACGGCGACAGCGACAGCGACAACTGTTCACGACGCAAGCGACAAGGTCACTGGGTTTGCGGCGATGTAGTGACGTGACTCTGTCGATGTCTGTCTGTCGCGATGTCGATATTTCGATATTTTCATAATTATTCTTACTAATATAATAACACTTAACACTGACTCAGAGGTTTGCGCTCCTGACTATTGATCCGAGAGTCGTGGGTTCGATCCCCACCCAGGGCAAATATTTCTGTTTTTTTAATATTACTACTAACTTGCTAAAGAAGACGTAGATTTAGACAAAACAAAAAGGCGATTTTGGCAACTACTGAAGAATTATGAAGATCAAAGTCGAAATCCGAAAGTTTATATTACAAAAGGATGACTGTGGAAATAGATTATATTCTACATAATCAATATTATAAAAGAAAGTGTACAAATGTTTGTGCCGGTAAAACTCTGAAACGAATCCAGATACGATCAAGGGAGTTATATGGTGCGGTAGCCCTTGTCCCCCATCCATGAAGAAGGTTTCCGTTTTTGCCTAAAGGGCGTGGTTTTGAAGATATAAGGGTTGAAATTTCACCCTTGAGAATTTTATAGAATAGAACAGTCCAGATCATTCGAGAGTATTTGAGAGCACTCTACAGCAGTCCCGGAACAGCGGAGTGCGGGGGTGAGGACGGGTCTGCGGGGGGAAGGTGCGGAGTGTGGCGGGGGGATGATAAGCGGCGTGCGGGGGGTGAGGTGCGGGTTGCGGGGGAAAGGAGCGGGGTGCGAGGGGGAGAAGTGGGGTGTGGGATTGAGGCACGGGTTGCGGGGGAGAGGAGCGGGGTGCGGGGGGGGGTGAGTGGTGCGTGGGGAGCGGGGGGGGGTTGAGACACGGGTTGCGGGTGAGAGGAGTGGGGTGCGGGGGCGGAGCGGGGGGGTGAGGAGTGCGGAGGAGGAGCGGTGGGGGTGCGGGGGAGAGGAGCGGGGTGCGGGGGACGGTGAGGAGAGGGGTGCGGGGAAAGGCGCGGAGTGCGGGAGGAGGCGCGGGTGCGGGGGGAGGCGCGGAGTGCGGGGGGGAAGAGTGTGGTGCGGAGGTGAGGCGCGGGTTGCGGGGGGAGAGGAGAGGGATGAGGGGAGGCTCGGGGTGCGGGAGGGGGAGGATCAGGGTGCGAGGGAGGGTGAGTCGCGGGGTGAGAGGGGTGAGGCGCAGGGTGTGGGGGGATATCAACTCCCTGAGCGAAGCCGGGCACTCCAGCTAGTATCAAACTTTATCATTTTATTATCTGAAACTATTTTTTCTTTTCAAAC
Organism: Coleophora deauratella; assembly: GCA_958295455.1. Lineage (NCBI taxonomy): Eukaryota > Metazoa > Arthropoda > Insecta > Lepidoptera > Coleophoridae > Coleophora > Coleophora deauratella. The sequence continues at coordinate 6,406,775 of OY282408.1, read as the reverse complement.
TGTCGATAGTTTATACTGATTTATCGATTAAAGAAGAACGTCCCTAAACGCGCGACGTCCTTGAAATGTCGCTCGTCGCTCGTGTGTCGCCGCGCGTGTCGCTGTCGTCCAAAACAGCTTCATACAAATGTATGGAAATGATGAAGTCGCTCGTGTCGCTGTCGTCGTCGCTTGCGTCCAGGCCGCAGCCTAATAGTTAGTTCAGTGACTATACTGTTATTATTATACGCTGAGAATCATTTTAACGTATGCAAATGTTACGACACTGACAGTTTGTGATGCACGGAAAGGAAGCAATAAATAAATAAAAAAGTGTCTTGTAAAAACTACGGATCTCATAAAAACTATGGTGAAGTGGACTATAATTATGATTAGTCTTTTGACACCTTTTTTAAAACTAACCGCGATCGTAAACCTTGACAACTAGTTAATAAAGACACTCTGTTTATACATTTAAACAACTTAATGATCTTATTTCAGGTATAAACAGGGAGCAGGCTCTGGAACGACCGATCCTTTACAGCAACTGGCTAAGCAAAGATTACGTGCCAGTGCAGAGGGATCAACTGCGTGAATACGTCAAAGCAAGACTCAAGGCAAGAAAATTTTCATAACTTCTTATGGCAAATGTTTCAAATGTTATTCTTTGACCATCGCTTTGTTTTGCAGAGAACTGACAGTTATATTTAGTTCTTGGCATCGGGATCTAGAGAGGCCTTTTTCTTTATTTATCGGACTTATCGAAACAAAGCTAGAAGAAGTAATAAAAACAACATACTTTATTATAACGTATATCACTCTTGTACATATACGTATATATTTTTTGAAAATTTAAGCAAACAAACTTACTGTTCTTATTTATCGGGGAGTAAATGCAAGGATTTAATTATTTAATTCTTGTGCAGGTATTTTACGAAGAGGAGTTAGACGTACCCCTCGTGCTATTCGACGAGGTGCTAGACCACGTGTTGCGTATCGACCGCATCTTCCGACAGCCGCAGGGACACTTGCTTCTCATTGGAGTGTCGGGCGCCGGCAAGACCACGCTCAGCCGCTTCGTGGCCTGGATGAATGGCCTCAGCATCTTCCAGATCAAGGTAATGGAGCAATGTCCTCTAGTTGACTGGGTGGTGATCTGCATTACTGTTTATCAAATGTAAAAAACTAAATTTAAAAATCTAAAAATGTTTGAAATCGTAAACGACGACGCCATTGTTCAATATAATAGTTTGCACACTAATTATATATATTTTTTTATATTTTTTTTTACATGTAATGAAAATTAAACCGAGTTAGTTTTTCTGCAATTTAAAAAGAGCTGCTATGTATAGTGACATATTTCAGAATATATTTTTGATACTGTCAACTTCCGAACTCTATAAATGTAACATGATGTGTTACGATAATTTAAAGCAGGTTTAATCTCAGATCAGTGCCACGCGTTATTAGAGCTTCCATCGAGCAATTCTTTATTCAATATAAAAAAAATATTTTTTTAAAGGTGCACAACAAATACACGGGCGCTGACTTCGACGAGGACCTGCGTTCTGTCTTACGGCGCGCGGGTTGTCGCGACGAAAAGGTCGCATTCATCCTAGACGAATCCAACGTCTTAGACAGCGGTTTCTTGGAGCGAATGAACACGTTGCTTGCTAACGGAGAGGTCAGTTTTTTAGCCAAATTATTGAAAAAGCTGTCGGACTTCCTGTTTCTTTATGGTTTTTAGCCAACCCCATATTTAAAAGAGCATCTCTAAAGCCATATTTTTAAAATAATAAATCTTATAAAGAATTTATTTTGTATGAATATTTTTTTCTTTAGGTACCCGGTCTGTTCGAGGGTGATGAATTCGCTGCGCTTATGACCCAGTGCAAAGAAGGTGCGCAAAGGGAAGGCTTGATGTTGGATTCCAATGACGAACTTTACAAATGGTGAGTCGTAATTTGATGGTTTAAAATAATTTAAATTATCAAATGATTAAGGTTTTCTGTTGTTTTAGAAGGTATGCTATTTAATGGATAATATTTCATCTTTGATATTTCATTAGTCTAATACCCTATTGTCACCAGGTTCACCGGTCAAGTGATGCGCAACCTGCACGTGGTGTTCACCATGAACCCCTCCTCCGAGGGGCTGAAGGACCGCGCGGCCACCTCGCCCGCGCTCTTCAACCGCTGCGTGCTCAACTGGTTCGGCGACTGGAGCGACGGCGCGCTGTTCCAAGTGAGTTTACATCAATACGAGGATTCCTTTTTGTTGTCGTAGCAGAACCTATCGTTTGTTATTCTCAGGTGTGTTAGGCTTTCGTTACGTACCTACATCTTTTTTTGCAATACAACAGTACTACCAGTACAACAGTCTGCCACTCCTGTGATCGTTATGATTAGCATCTAGAAATATATTTTTTTCTATAAAATAAAAATAAAACTGGTAAACTGTGAAATTGACAGCTTTCATTCTAATCATTTAAAAATATCTTGAGTATCAACGAGTAACACAGTTTTCTGATGAATTTTTAACGCTTTCATATCTCGTTCCTTTGGCGACGCAAATCGATTTGATTATTTACTCAGGTGGGCAAAGAGTTCACGTCGCGCATGGACCTGGACTCCTCCGACTACGTGCCCCCGGAGGCGTTCCCGGCGGCGTGCGGGGAGGTGGGCGCGCGGCCGGCGCACCGCGAGGCCGTGGTCAACGCGTGCGTCTACGTGCACCAGACGCTGCACCGCGCCAACGCGCGCCTGGCCAAGCGCGCCAACCGCACCATGGCCATCACGCCCAGGTCAGTGCCACATCACCTGTCTACTCCAGGTGCCGTGGTCAACGCGTGCGTCTACGTGCACCAGACGCTGCACCGCGCCAACGCGCGCCTGGCCAAGCGCGCCAACCGCACCATGGCCATCACGCCCAGGTCAGTGCCACATCACCTGTCTACTCCAGGTGCCGTGGTCAACGCGTGCGTCTACGTGCACCAGACGCTGCACCGCGCCAACGCGCGCCTGGCCAAGCGCGCCAACCGCACCATGGCCATCACGCCCAGGTCAGTGCCACATCACCTGTCTACTCCAGGTGCCGTGGTCAACGCGTGCGTCTACGTGCACCAGACGCTGCACCGCGCCAACGCGCGCCTGGCCAAGCGCGCCAACCGCACCATGGCCATCACGCCCAGGTCAGTGCCACATCACCTGTCTACTCCAGGTGCCGTGGTCAACGCGTGCGTCTACGTGCACCAGACGCTGCACCGCGCCAACGCGCGCCTGGCCAAGCGCGCCAACCGCACCATGGCCATCACGCCCAGGTCAGTGCCACATCACCTGTCTACTCCAGGTGCCGTGGTCAACGCGTGCGTCTACGTGCACCAGACGCTGCACCGCGCCAACGCGCGCCTGGCCAAGCGCGCCAACCGCACCATGGCCATCACGCCCAGGTCAGTGCCACATCACCTGTCTACTCCAGGTGCCGTGGTCAACGCGTGCGTCTACGTGCACCAGACGCTGCACCGCGCCAACGCGCGCCTGGCCAAGCGCGCCAACCGCACCATGGCCATCACGCCCAGGTCAGTGCCACATCACCTGTCTACTCCAGGTGCCGTGGTCAACGCGTGCGTCTACGTGCACCAGACGCTGCACCGCGCCAACGCGCGCCTGGCCAAGCGCGCCAACCGCACCATGGCCATCACGCCCAGGTCAGTGCCACATCACCTGTCTACTCCAGGTGCCGTGGTCAACGCGTGCGTCTACGTGCACCAGACGCTGCACCGCGCCAACGCGCGCCTGGCCAAGCGCGCCAACCGCACCATGGCCATCACGCCCAGGTCAGTGCCACATCACCTGTCTACTCCAGGTGCCGTGGTCAACGCGTGCGTCTACGTGCACCAGACGCTGCACCGCGCCAACGCGCGCCTGGCCAAGCGCGCCAACCGCACCATGGCCATCACGCCCAGGTCAGTGCCACATCACCTGTCTACTCCAGGTGCCGTGGTCAACGCGTGCGTCTACGTGCACCAGACGCTGCACCGCGCCAACGCGCGCCTGGCCAAGCGCGCCAACCGCACCATGGCCATCACGCCCAGGTCAGTGCCACATCACCTGTCTACTCCAGGTGCCGTGGTCAACGCGTGCGTCTACGTGCACCAGACGCTGCACCGCGCCAACGCGCGCCTGGCCAAGCGCGCCAACCGCACCATGGCCATCACGCCCAGGTCAGTGCCACATCACCTGTCTACTCCAGGTGCCGTGGTCAACGCGTGCGTCTACGTGCACCAGACGCTGCACCGCGCCAACGCGCGCCTGGCCAAGCGCGCCAACCGCACCATGGCCATCACGCCCAGGTCAGTGCCACATCACCTGTCTACTCCAGGTGCCGTGGTCAACGCGTGCGTCTACGTGCACCAGACGCTGCACCGCGCCAACGCGCGCCTGGCCAAGCGCGCCAACCGCACCATGGCCATCACGCCCAGGTCAGTGCCACATCACCTGTCTACTCCAGGTGCCGTGGTCAACGCGTGCGTCTACGTGCACCAGACGCTGCACCGCGCCAACGCGCGCCTGGCCAAGCGCGCCAACCGCACCATGGCCATCACGCCCAGGTCAGTGCCACATCACCTGTCTACTCCAGGTGCCGTGGTCAACGCGTGCGTCTACGTGCACCAGACGCTGCACCGCGCCAACGCGCGCCTGGCCAAGCGCGCCAACCGCACCATGGCCATCACGCCCAGGTCAGTGCCACATCACCTGTCTACTCCAGGTGCCGTGGTCAACGCGTGCGTCTACGTGCACCAGACGCTGCACCGCGCCAACGCGCGCCTGGCCAAGCGCGCCAACCGCACCATGGCCATCACGCCCAGGTCAGTGCCACATCACCTGTCTACTCCAGGTGCCGTGGTCAACGCGTGCGTCTACGTGCACCAGACGCTGCACCGCGCCAACGCGCGCCTGGCCAAGCGCGCCAACCGCACCATGGCCATCACGCCCAGGTCAGTGCCACATCACCTGTCTACTCCAGGTGCCGTGGTCAACGCGTGCGTCTACGTGCACCAGACGCTGCACCGCGCCAACGCGCGCCTGGCCAAGCGCGCCAACCGCACCATGGCCATCACGCCCAGGTCAGTGCCACATCACCTGTCTACTCCAGGTGCCGTGGTCAACGCGTGCGTCTACGTGCACCAGACGCTGCACCGCGCCAACGCGCGCCTGGCCAAGCGCGCCAACCGCACCATGGCCATCACGCCCAGGTCAGTGCCACATCACCTGTCTACTCCAGGTGCCGTGGTCAACGCGTGCGTCTACGTGCACCAGACGCTGCACCGCGCCAACGCGCGCCTGGCCAAGCGCGCCAACCGCACCATGGCCATCACGCCCAGGTCAGTGCCACATCACCTGTCTACTCCAGGTGCCGTGGTCAACGCGTGCGTCTACGTGCACCAGACGCTGCACCGCGCCAACGCGCGCCTGGCCAAGCGCGCCAACCGCACCATGGCCATCACGCCCAGGTCAGTGCCACATCACCTGTCTACTCCAGGTGCCGTGGTCAACGCGTGCGTCTACGTGCACCAGACGCTGCACCGCGCCAACGCGCGCCTGGCCAAGCGCGCCAACCGCACCATGGCCATCACGCCCAGGTCAGTGCCACATCACCTGTCTACTCCAGGTGCCGTGGTCAACGCGTGCGTCTACGTGCACCAGACGCTGCACCGCGCCAACGCGCGCCTGGCCAAGCGCGCCAACCGCACCATGGCCATCACGCCCAGGTCAGTGCCACATCACCTGTCTACTCCAGGTGCCGTGGTCAACGCGTGCGTCTACGTGCACCAGACGCTGCACCGCGCCAACGCGCGCCTGGCCAAGCGCGCCAACCGCACCATGGCCATCACGCCCAGGTCAGTGCCACATCACCTGTCTACTCCAGGTGCCGTGGTCAACGCGTGCGTCTACGTGCACCAGACGCTGCACCGCGCCAACGCGCGCCTGGCCAAGCGCGCCAACCGCACCATGGCCATCACGCCCAGGTCAGTGCCACATCACCTGTCTACTCCAGGTGCCGTGGTCAACGCGTGCGTCTACGTGCACCAGACGCTGCACCGCGCCAACGCGCGCCTGGCCAAGCGCGCCAACCGCACCATGGCCATCACGCCCAGGTCAGTGCCACATCACCTGTCTACTCCAGGTGCCGTGGTCAACGCGTGCGTCTACGTGCACCAGACGCTGCACCGCGCCAACGCGCGCCTGGCCAAGCGCGCCAACCGCACCATGGCCATCACGCCCAGGTCAGTGCCACATCACCTGTCTACTCCAGGTGCCGTGGTCAACGCGTGCGTCTACGTGCACCAGACGCTGCACCGCGCCAACGCGCGCCTGGCCAAGCGCGCCAACCGCACCATGGCCATCACGCCCAGGTCAGTGCCACATCACCTGTCTACTCCAGGTGCCGTGGTCAACGCGTGCGTCTACGTGCACCAGACGCTGCACCGCGCCAACGCGCGCCTGGCCAAGCGCGCCAACCGCACCATGGCCATCACGCCCAGGTCAGTGCCACATCACCTGTCTACTCCAGGTGCCGTGGTCAACGCGTGCGTCTACGTGCACCAGACGCTGCACCGCGCCAACGCGCGCCTGGCCAAGCGCGCCAACCGCACCATGGCCATCACGCCCAGGTCAGTGCCACATCACCTGTCTACTCCAGGTGCCGTGGTCAACGCGTGCGTCTACGTGCACCAGACGCTGCACCGCGCCAACGCGCGCCTGGCCAAGCGCGCCAACCGCACCATGGCCATCACGCCCAGGTCAGTGCCACATCACCTGTCTACTCCAGGTGCCGTGGTCAACGCGTGCGTCTACGTGCACCAGACGCTGCACCGCGCCAACGCGCGCCTGGCCAAGCGCGCCAACCGCACCATGGCCATCACGCCCAGGTCAGTGCCACATCACCTGTCTACTCCAGGTGCCGTGGTCAACGCGTGCGTCTACGTGCACCAGACGCTGCACCGCGCCAACGCGCGCCTGGCCAAGCGCGCCAACCGCACCATGGCCATCACGCCCAGGTCAGTGCCACATCACCTGTCTACTCCAGGTGCCGTGGTCAACGCGTGCGTCTACGTGCACCAGACGCTGCACCGCGCCAACGCGCGCCTGGCCAAGCGCGCCAACCGCACCATGGCCATCACGCCCAGGTCAGTGCCACATCACCTGTCTACTCCAGGTGCCGTGGTCAACGCGTGCGTCTACGTGCACCAGACGCTGCACCGCGCCAACGCGCGCCTGGCCAAGCGCGCCAACCGCACCATGGCCATCACGCCCAGGTCAGTGCCACATCACCTGTCTACTCCAGGTGCCGTGGTCAACGCGTGCGTCTACGTGCACCAGACGCTGCACCGCGCCAACGCGCGCCTGGCCAAGCGCGCCAACCGCACCATGGCCATCACGCCCAGGTCAGTGCCACATCACCTGTCTACTCCAGGTGCCGTGGTCAACGCGTGCGTCTACGTGCACCAGACGCTGCACCGCGCCAACGCGCGCCTGGCCAAGCGCGCCAACCGCACCATGGCCATCACGCCCAGGTCAGTGCCACATCTTTCTCAATGCTACACTTTTATCATACCCAACAATGCGCTCCAGTACAGTAGTGCGTTCCGAGGGTATACTCTTGACAGCAACCGTTCATTATTCAAAGAGAGGATACAAAACGATTGCTGTCAGAGTCTATCTATCAGCCGAAAGACGTCCACTGCTGGACAAAGGCCTCCCCCAAGGATTTCCACACCGACCGGTCCTGTGCGGCTCGCATCCAGCGGCTTCCTGCAACCTTTACCAGGTCGTCGGTCCACCGAGTCGGGGGCCTGCCCACACTGCGCCTTCCGGTGCGCGGTCGCCATTCGAGAACTTTACTGCCCCAACGGCCATCTGTTCTACGAGCTATGTGCCCTGCCCACTGCCACTTAAGTCTAGCGATTCTGAGAGCTATGTCGGTAACTTTAGTTCTCCTACGTATCTCCTCATTTCTGATTCGATCACGTAGGGAAACACCAAGCATAGCACGCTCCATCGCCCTTTGGGTGACTTTGAGCCTTCTTATAAGGCCCATAGTAAGCGACCATGTCTCGGATCCATATGTCATCACTGGCAACACACACTGGTCAAAGACTTTAGTCTTGAGGGACTGCGGTATTTTGGACGTAAAGATATTGCGAAGCTTCCCGAACGCTGCCCAGCCGAGTTGGATTCGACGATTGATCTCTTTCTCGAAGTTGGACCTACCTAACTGGACTGTTTGTCCCAGGTATACATATTCGTCAACAACTTCGAGTGTAGAGTCTCCAACCTTCAGAGGAGTGGGTGTAACACGGACGTTTGACATGATTTTCGTCTTATCCATGTTCATTTTAAGACCCACTTGTTGGGAGACTCTACTAAGTCCTTCGAGCATTGCGCCTAGGTCTTCCAAGGTCTCAGCCATGATCACGATATCGTCAGCAAATCGAAGGTGAGTGATGTACTCGCCATTGATGTTAATGCCGAGTCCTCTCCAGTCCAGAAGCTTGAAAACGTCTTCCAGTGCAGTGGTGAACAGTTTCGGAGATATAACGTCTCCCTGTCTCACCCCACGCTGCAGCCGGATAGGTTTCGAATTCTGATCCTGGAGGTGGACCGACATGGTGGCGTTTTCATACAAGCACTTCAACACTTCGATGTATCGATAATCAATTTGGCACCGTTGGAGAGACTGCAACACAGCCCAGGTCTCGATCGAATCAAAGGCTTTCTCATAGTCCACAAACGCTAAGCATAGTGGCCGATTATACTCTTCGGTCTTCTGTATAAATGTGTCAGAGTGGACCCTCGGAACGCGGCCCAGTCATCGATAACACCCAGAAAATACTAAGGGAGACAACGGCGCTATGATTTGTTGCTTAAATTATATGTATGTGACCATTGTCGCGTTTCCTATAATATATACAGTATACCTACATACATATCTTCCCACACACAGGCACTACCTGGACTTCATCCAGCAAATGGTGAAGCTGTACGCGGAGAAGCGCGCCGACCTGGAGGAGCAGCAGCTGCATCTGAACGTGGGGCTCGGCAAGATCGCGGAGACCGTCGAGCAGGTCGAGGAGATGCAGAAGAGCCTCGCCGTCAAGTCGCAGGTGAGGAAAGGAACTAAGCTAAGTGCAACACTAGGCAACCGCCGTCTATACCTTGTGTATAGAACGATTAAATGTGTCACACGATAAGAAGAAGAAGACTGAGTTTGCTTCTAAAGGTTCTGTTTACCTAGCTTGCAGACGCACATGATTCTGTGTCAGATGAATGGCAAACGAGCCAGGGGTAGAGCATTTTGCCGATGGATAGATGTGGTGAACAAACCTGTAGGATGGAACATGCAGAGGGCAGTCCATAGCTCCTATAACCGCAGTCATTGGAGAGACCTTATTTGTGATCGCGATCCTAAGCATTGAGGGACCGAGGAAGAAGATTACCTCTGTAATTTCTTCATTGGTGGATTTTTCTTGATCAATCACAAATATAAACAGGATGGGTTTTTGATTGATTAACTGGGGCATTGATAATTTGGTGGCAAATGGTAGGTAGTATCCGTAAATGTGACAAACCAATCATGATAATAATTGTGATTTTCTTAACAAAAAATGCAACTCGATTGTTAAATTATTAACAGTTAGAAAGACATTTTTTGCTACGATTGTGTTGGTTCCTTATTAGTTTAGAAAAGGTTATCTAACAGATTCCGCCAAGCTGCTACCGTGAACCTACTTGTTTTCACGTACACAAATAATATCATCAGTCGATAATGCTAAAAACAAAACGTCTTGGTTGTTCATAGGAACTACAACAAAAGAATGAAGCAGCTAACGCTAAGCTTCGCCAAATGGTCAAAGATCAACAGGAGGCTGAAAAAAAGAAGGTTGAAAGCCAGGAAATTCAGGTCAGTGATGTTTGCTTTCACCTAAACTTTATTTCAAGATTTGCAACGATTTTAACGTTCTTATTTAAAATGTGTTGATAAAAGAACAGAATAATCATTCTCTAAAGAAACCTAACGACCTGCAGTTACCAACTCGCTAATCAGCTGAGCTTCGTTCGTAGGTGGCACTAGAGAAGCAAACGAAGGAGATCGAGGCGAAACGCCGCGACGTGATGGCTGACCTAGCGCAGGTCGAGCCCGCTGTCATCGAGGCGCAAAACGGTTTGCTCTTTCACTCTCATCTCGTTCATAGCAATAGGAGTCACTTTAATACTTTTTACTTTGTTATTCTGGTGTGCATTGGAGTAAATTGAAGGCAAAAGGCATAGATATAGTATATGTTCTCATTACGGGTCTCGTTAAGAATTAACAAGCAGCAAACAAAACTGAATGACTTGTATCCATCATGTCATTTGACATAGTTTTGGTTAAAAAAAATATTTATTATCTTGGAAACGTGAGTCGAATACTTTAGCAAATCAGGTGATTTCAGCTAAGATTTAAAAAAAAAAAAAAACAAATTTCTGACGGGTATCCCAACTTCAAATCAGATTAATACGCACTGTTATTTGTACTAGACGCTTTCTCAGCTTGTTGTATAAAACTTAACCTTGGTATCATGATAAACACTCTCAAAAACGAATTTATGAATGCACATGAATAGCAAAGTATGAAGTTTCTTATAAATCTAAATTACATCATTAAATATATCGTCTAGTCACAGTAGTTAATTCTAACGTAGTTCAAATAAAAGATGCCATACTTAAAAGTTTCCATAATTGTATGTTTTAGCTCGTTGAGGGTAGTAAAATATTCAAGTGTACTCAAATTTCAGTCGTTTAATTTTGGTGTGTATAATTTGAAACTAGTTTATATGTTCTCTATCCTCACCGAAAAAGTATTCAATTGACATGTGTGAAACGCGTACACTAAAACAGTCACATTACAAAGCGACCTAGTATTAAAAACCGAGGCGATCCACAACAGCCGTGCGTTCCATCAAGAAACAGCAACTGGTCGAAGTGAGGTCGATGGCCAACCCCCCCTCGGTGGTCAAAATGGCACTGGAGTCTATCTGCACGCTGCTCGGCGAGAAGGGAGACACCTGGAAGGGGATCCGGTCGGTCGTCATGAAGGACAACTTCATATCGACGATTGTCAACTTCGAAACTGAGAATATAAAGTTAGTTGTGGTTTTCGGGTGGCATGTTCTGGTTTCGTAACGAAGGTAGTCATGGGGAACTAGAAATTTGAGTTAGTGATTTTCTTGCCTAGAACTAATGAAAAGCAAGTTAAAATTTGTAAAATAGAACAAAGAGTTCTTCCGCCATAGTTACAAAATCACAACAAGCCACTTATACAATTATTTTTTTAATAAATATCATATATACCATTTAGTTCTAGAGTTTAGAGGTAAGCATACTCAATAATTCATAAATTCTGTATTTATTGGCAATAGCATTGAATGTAACTTGTACTCTGGGTTTATAAGAAAATTTTGATATGTTAATTTTTAGTTTATAAAAATAATTAGTTAGTTTTTGAATGTGCATAAGTAATGTTTTATTAGTTATTTTTTTATTGTGGTATAAGCATATAAGTTAATTCCTTGTATATTCGTAAACTGAGCTTGCTCGCATACTGTGACTGTTGTAATTTTGGACGTTTATAACCGACACACTGTTTGTAATGTAAATGGCATCTGTGTAAGCACTAATTCGATACTTGTATGTGACTAACATGGCTGAGCATCGTCGTGACAGACATTAACAATCGTTCGTAAGAATAATAACCATATTTAGTTAAAAAAGACAACATACTTCGATATAATAAAGATTTCTTTTTCAGATATTACATTTTAAAAATGATTTTGGTTTGGTTATTCTCAGCAGTTTTTATCAATTGAAGTAGAACATCTTTTGGACATCGATATGAAAACCCGATACATATTGTTTGCCATACCCAGTTACTGCATAGATAGAAGGTTCAATTTAGCGACCGCTCCTCGTCTTAACAAGAAGGCCAATCTAGTGGTTTTCTCATATCGATGCTTTGGGTCTTAAAAGTATTATAATTTCTTAGTTATCGTCTTTTAACTCATTTCACTTATCGTAGAAACTGAATAAAAACTATTGCGAACATCGGCTAAGCTACCGACCTCCAAACCAAAATTATCTTAAAAGCCAGCCGCATGCGTTACAGATAGCTAAACGCCTTTTTTGTTTCTCTCTTTTTGTACTCTCTCGCTCTCGCTTCGTGCTGGTGACGGACGCGACCCGACAACGACCGAACCATCCCGAATGCAGCCGTCAAGTCGATAAAGAAGCAGCACTTGGTAGAAGTGAGGTCTATGGGCAACCCGCCCGCTATCGTCAAGGTGGCGCTGGAATCTATATGTCTGCTCCTCGGAGAGAACGCCACTGACTGGAAGGCTATCCGAGCGGTCATCATGCGAGAGAACTTCATCAACAGCATCGTCTCAAACTTCTCCACGGAGGACATAACGTGAGATGCGCTTATTCTTTCCCTCTTATGGGTTAGACCGGTATGTGTGAAGAAGACATTTGAATTTGGTTGCTGGTTTCGTCAAATGTGTTCTTCTGTTGTAGTTTGCACGGACTGATGCTTGCTGCATGCTTTTCGCACTGTTTTTGTTTTTTCTAACCATTGACCTAAATGTTTCTTCTAGTTTATTTTTTATTATTAACTTGAAGATTATTGCAATTTAATAATAATATTTTATGCAGGTAAGTGAGTTAGAGTTCATAATTAGAAGTTTGATTTGGAAAAAATATAATAGGTTTTAACACATAATATCACAGTATCAAATACTTACTGAATCCTGTGTAGGTAGGGTAGGGTAGAGTGCATGAATGTGTTTGCCAATAAACAGAACATCAACATCACTATGGATTGTGATCGGACAGCCTCAAATTTAATTTTTGTTTTCTTTTTTACTGCTATTTATTTGTTTCGTGTGCGTTGTTTTTTTTATTATTAATTATTGAGTTTGTTCGTCTCTAAATAATGTACATAAATAGTGATGTGTTTATTATGTCAATAAGAGATTCAAGGGAAAAAATGCATGAAAATCATCTTGGGATGACATAAAATCGTTTTCATGGTGTCATTTCATTTTGCACGAAATGGTGTTCAAATGGTGAGGTTCCTAATAATTATTTGATTACCTATTAAGAAATAATACATTTCTTTAGATTTGTTTCTCCATTGTTGAAAAGGAGTCAAAGATAGAAACATAAATATAATTTGTATCACCATGGTACTCAAATTTATGAGTAGGAAGGTATGAAGGGTGATGCTAAATGCAGCACCAAGCAAGTACAGGAAGTTGTATCATGCAATATCTTGAGATATCATGACAGTAAAGTTAGGAGTTACATTAATAAATTGTCTGTTTGTTAGTGATGACGTCCGGGAGAAAATGAAGACTCGCTACCTTAGCAACCCAGACTACAACTTCGAGAAGGTCAACAGGGCTAGTATGGCTTGTGGCCCTATGGTCAAATGGGCCATTGCTCAGGTTAGTTACTTACAATAAAATATTTCTATTATAATTTCTCAACTTAGGTATTAGAAATAAAAGAGAGAGCCAGAGATAGAAGGAAATGGTGGCTAACCCAACGACAGGGGTCCGCCACTTAGAATAATAAGAAGGAGGTATTGAGTATTGTTCAGAGTATCAAATACTCATTAAGTCATCAGACGAGTTTTTTGGTTGTAGAGATTTACGAAAACCTTTAGAACTTTGGATTTCTTCGTTGATTGTACACATGTTTATTTGTAGGTATTTTGCAAAGGTATTTCCATTCATTTCCCCATTGTCATCCTAATTTCACTGTGTACCTGTCCCACAGATCGAATACGCGGACATGTTGAAGCGCGTGGAACCGCTTCGCAACGAGCTCCAGGCTCTAGAGGATCAGGCGCAGAGCAACGTGAAGGCCGGAGACGAAGTGAGAGAACTCATAGCCCAGCTTGAGAAGTCCATCGCTTCGTACAAGGAAGAGTATGCGCAGCTCATCAGCCAGGCGCAAGCTATCAAGACTGATTTAGAGAATGTACAGGCTAAGGTAAGAAAAAAGAGTGTTACAGAAATACGAAAGATTGAAAACATTTTTGAAAAATCGTCTAACCACTAAGGCAACTGCCTATTGCTTATGGAATTTATTGTCGCTTACACGGAAGAAAGAGGTAGGGGGAAGGGCCTTAAAGACGCGTTTGTACCAGAACCGATGTCGCCGAAATCACACATCAACACCTAGTATATTTACGCACTACTAATGCAAGAAGGCCTTTGATTGGACCATAAATATAGCACGTAAAAATATAAAAAAATTAGCAACATTGAAATCTATTACTTCGTCCATAAAGCTCATACAAAATGAGCAAATAGAGGCGTATTTGATAGTGACATCTAGTGCTGAGTAGCAGAAACTCCAGATGACGGAAAACTCCAAAAGCGCTTCATAAACGTCCTAGCGAAATTAAACTTTCACTGCATATTAATAAAGCACAACTTTATTTACCTATAACTAGTACACGTCATTACTACGTCATTTCCGTTCGCTACTCGATTAGGGATGTAAGTAATCTTCTATCACTGAAATATCGATATCCGGAAATGTTTCCCTTGAAACACCCGATGTTTCTGGAAAGGGGTCGTCCATTAATCACGTGATGTTTTTAGCAATTTTTTAGACCCCTTCTTCCCCTGATGATATGTGGTGAGGTTTTAGACTACATCGCCACAACCTCCTACCCAAAATCACATGTATTTTTTGGTACAAAATATTATCTTTAAATACAGGTACAATGTAATTTAATTCTTGAAAATTTAAGCACCGTGATAAAAATGACCAGACAGACATTTGTTTCTGACTGTCTGACGCCGCCGCCGTTTCGAACTTTGGGATGAGATAAAAATATGCCACGACGCCTGAGGGTATTCATTACCCTCAGGCGTCGTGGCATATTTTTATCGAGGCGATGTAAGATTTTACTATGGAAGGTGGCCTATGGCCGACGTTTTTTTCAAAGTTGAATACCCTTGAATCCTTTATAAATCGCTAGTGAACATTTAGATGGTGAAAAAATATGATAAGTCGTTTAGTGTTTCCACCAGTTTCGGACATATTTCGTGACAAAGATGGCCCTACCATATATAGGACAATAAAAATCATTTATATCTCTGCAACCGGTGATGTTACGAAAAAAAGACCTATTACATGTTTCATCATTTAGCTATCTTCTATCGATTTAAGTAGGTTTCAAACTGCGACACAACTTTCGTGAAAATTCGACAGGTCATAGGCCACAAATGTCCCTACCCCTTTATACGATAGTGTTGCCGCCATGTGTGATAGCTTGCTACAGTTACACACGACAGCAGCAGATATCGTAAGATGAAATAGCACAGTATAGCGTCCGTGTGATTCTTGAAAAGGTAGAGTATATAATAACGTAACGTAGACAAATTATTAAAAAAAAAAACAAGATTCAGCTTTACTTATCTACTGATACACTCATGGCGTCATTCTTAGTATGCGAGTAATTACAGCTTTAAACTCGCACTCACAGTATAGCGCCTGTGTGTGACGCCCTTTATTTGTAGTGTGGCGAGCTATAATTGATATTACGATGAAATAGCACAGTATAGCGCTCGTATGTGACGCCCTTTAGGCTGTAGAGCGTACCAAAGAATTATTTACATACATACCTACAAAATCCTTCGGTAGTAGGAAATGAACAAAGGTTTGACATTTGCCAATAAAATGTATCTAAAATATACACATTATAAACAACTGGAAGGATAATAAAATCAACTTCTCTTTTTATCGATATCGATAATATATTGTCAAAGATAAATAAATGATTGCACATCACTATTTAGAACACACGAGAATATTGGTGGACCAGGCCGACTTATGCTACTGACGTATGACTTTTATTACTCTCACATAAAGTTTAAAATTATCTAATTCGTTCGGGATAAAGCTTTGAATTAAATTAAATTCAATTTTAAATCGAAATATAAAATACAACATTTACCGGTGAAATGTAATGCCTTCATTATATGATATTTTGTCTGTGCTTCTATTTCTGCACTCTAAAACAGCACAGTATCGCATGTTTACGTGTTTTTTATTTTATTTATCCGAGAACATCAGCCGTCCGGTGCCGCATAGTACGCGATTGAGAATGAGTGCGTCCTGTACTACAGCGCTAATTTATGACACGCGAGATCCGCCTACTTACCATTTCCCCCTACCTCTTTCTTCCGTGGTCGCTTAACACAAGACGAACTTTTCACCTTATCATTCACGATATTTTTTAAGGTAGGATTGTTTTAATATTTTCTAATATCTCTATCTATCTTTATAATAACTAATTACAAATGAATACCACAAACTGATGGATTTTATCATTAAATTTAATCATTCTGCCGTAAATTGTCGCTGCTACCTTTTTTACAAAAAAAAATACAATCTATTGCCTGCTTTTCCTTAAAATCATCTCGAATGGCGTACATTTAACCATTTACTCCACAGGTTGATCGTTCGATTGCTCTGCTCAAGAGTTTGGTGATTGAGAGAGAACGTTGGGAATCGAGTTCGGAGACCTTCCGCTCGCAGATGAGCACTATTGTGGGTGACGTACTTCTGTCGGCCGCGTTCATCGCCTATGGAGGATACTTCGACCAACATGTGAGTCTTTTGAACAGCTTATGTCCATTTAGAATAAAATAGTCTTTGTTAAGTGGTCACCATTTTCTTAGCAATTTATGTCCGATATCTGCTCTTCTTTTCCTTAGAAAGATTTATTTGTTCACAGTATCGTCAAAACCTGTTCTCAACCTGGACAAGTCACCTGGCCTCTGCGAATATAAAGTACCGCGCTGACATCGCTCGCACCGAGTACCTGAGTAATCCTGACGAAAGGCTCCGCTGGCAGGCCAATGCTTTGCCAACTGACGAGCTGTGTGTTGAGAACGCTATTATGTTGAGGGTAAGCTTCTTGGGCCTATATGTAAAAATCTTTTGAAATTAGTAACGTTACTCTAACTGGATAAAAAAAATGTTACCCAAAAAAAAATGTTTCTGTATAAACCCCATCGACATGGGAGAATGATAAAACCCTTAAAACTCTTGTCTGTATCTACTAAAGCTCTGGAAGATATTGGTATCTTAAACTGATAGATCACATAAAAATGGTCGGAAGTTTGGTTTTCCAAAGTTATTATTTACATAAATATGGCATATTGTACTCCCCAGCGTTTCAACCGATACCCTCTAATCATCGACCCCTCCGGCCAAGCCACAGAGTTCATAATGCGCGAGTTCAAAGAGAGGAAGATCACCAAAACGTCTTTCTTGGACGACTCGTTCAGGAAGAACTTGGAATCCGCTCTGCGTTTCGGCAACCCGCTGCTTGTGCAGGTTAGTGAGACTGAAATTAATAAGAAGCTGTTTACTGTCTAAAACAAGACTGTTAATCGTGTGAAGTGTCTGAAAAACTGCTTAAGGCTTCATTCCGGCTCTCCATACCATACAAATCATCCGGGTTATGTACCCACTACGGCCTCTCTGTCTAACACATAGGAGCGAGTGAGATAACAGAGTGACGGTTGTATGGACCGTCTTCAGAGCAGCAGGGTGTGTCTATAACTGTATATAATATACTGTAGTATTGCAATAAGCTGCTCCGAATGAGGATGGACGGTATTTTCAATTATAGCAAGCATGAAAAGAATGCTACGTTAAATTATTATAATTAAGGAAACATTCGGCTGATTTTAATAGTATCTCCACAACGCCGTAATATTTTGACTATACAAAAATGAACGCTCCCAAGTTTTATATCTTCCCTTAATATTGACACCACCAGGACGTGGAGAACTACGATCCTATCCTGAACCCGGTACTGAACCGTGAGCTGCGGCGCACGGGCGGCCGCGTGCTCATCACACTCGGCGACCAGGACATCGACCTCAGCCCCTCCTTCGTCATCTTCCTGAGCACCAGGTGAGGTGGACAGCAGACTCGTTCTACATCCTAAAAATGAAAAAAAAACAACATGACTTTGGCCATAACGGACGAAACAAAAAGCGTCGTCTAGTTTCTTCACTTTTTGAATTACGTTGCTGTTTTGAATGATGGTATTATAATACTATAACGGCAACGGAATTAGCGATACCGCAAAAAATCGACATCATAATACATTTGGGTAAAATCCTAGTCAATAGTATAGTTGATTGTCGCTTGATTCTGCAGTTGAGGTACCTACGCTTATGATCAACGATTATCCTGTAAGAGTAATTTCCAATTATAAAATTTTATTAGTGCATGTTACTAGAAAACCTGCCTTGTAGAAACCAGGCCATAATTCAGTATATCTGGCAAAACCCGTTATCTAGACACACCCGTGTTTCCTTCCCCTAGGGACCCGACCGTCGAGTTCCCGCCGGACATGTGCTCGCGAGTCACGTTCGTCAACTTCACGGTGACGCGCTCCTCGCTGCAGTCGCAGTGTCTGCACAGGGTGCTGAAGGCGGAGAGGCCGGACATCGACACTAAGCGATCGGATCTGCTAAAACTGCAAGGTAATTTTGTTTGCGCAATTCTATTAGGGTTTAATAACATGAGAACAAGACCGTAGCTTGGAAGGCAAGCTGTTTATCTAATCAAAATCAAAATGTTTTTTATTTAAGTACATGCTTTACACATTTTCTACCTAGTACAAAGTTTCTACCACGTGAAACTTGTTCATTCAACTTTTCGGGAAGTGATCGTGTTGATCGCGCGTACCTTACTACATGGTTTAGCTGTTTTTGATAAAGTCATTCATAGGTTCAAAAGTTGGTATTGAATTTGACAGTTTAAACGTCCAATAGAATTTCGATCGCACAGCTAACACAAGAATTTCTCCAGTTGTTATGAAATGTAGACTTTGTTGAGGCATTTCGTTCTGTTTTGCACCGACAAATTACATGAGATATATCTTTAATAAAGAAAACTGGCATAACATTGGATATTTGTTCACCAGGTGAATTCCACTTACGTCTGCGTCAGTTAGAAAAGTCCCTCCTCCAAGCACTGAACGACGCGAAAGGAAAGATCTTAGACGACGACTCAGTGATAGCCACTCTCGAGACTCTAAAGAAGGAAGCTGATGATATTGGACGCAAGGTAAAAATAGTTCTTATTCCTGGACAATACGGTTGATTATGATCGGTTATTTTCGTAAAACTGTTTAATTATTTCAGGTGGAAGAAACGGACAAGGTGATAGCTGAAATCGAAACTGTGAGCCAGCAATACTTGCCGCTGTCACAAGTAAGTGCAGTCATTTACAGAATGCCAAAGATTTTTCACATTTTTATGATAGTATATTATTATTGTCCACCTCCATAGTCTGGTGGCTTGTCCGCTCACTTTACTCGTATATCAGGAGTTCGATTCTGGCGGGGTCCAAATTACTGTTAGGTTTGCGGTAAGGCATTTTCTGAGCCCGCCTAGCTAGCTACCACCATCTTTAAGTCTTACTACCAAACATCAATGGTAATAGCATTGATATGTCAAAACAATGCCAAAGCATGGAGGTAACATAGCCAGATCCTCATTGCATTGGGGAATCTTGGTAAGCCCGCTTCTTCGGCATCATCATCACTTACCATCAGGTGAGATGATACCAAGGGTATACGAATTGTGGATATAAAAAATACTGTCTAAACTGTTTTTAATCGTGTTGTATGTGAACAGGCCTGCAGCAGCATCTACTTCACCATGGAGTCCCTCAACCAGGTGCACTTCCTGTACCAGTACTCGCTGAAGATGTTCCTAGACATCTTCAGCTCGGTGCTGGTCTGTCCGCGGCTGGCCGGCGTCACCGATTACACGCTACGGCTCAACACTATTACTGAGGAGTTGTTCTCGGTAAGTTTTTTTATTGGGTTTGGGTATATGAGTGAAGAGTGGCTGTACCTAGAGCTGATCAAACAAAATGTGAAAACAATATACGAAAAAAGAAAGCAAAAAACAATAGGCAGCCGTAGTTTTAACTCAAATTTTCAATGAAAAACCATAATATTATTAAGGGAAATAGAAAGTCTCTAGTAACTGGTCACACATTACGTTGTGCGGTGGTAACTGGTCACACATACGTTGTGCGGAATTAATGGGGAAGAAAACGCAAAGCTATTTGCAGATGGCGCTACGGACGCTTGACTCATAACAACTTTCAATTTGTTCCGCGTTTTTCATTATCGAGGTGTTACAAATTAGTTTTTTTTTCTGTAAAATTGTTAAATGGAAAATGTATGCGACTTGGACTATTCCTCAATTAAAGGCAAAGTTGAAAAGTACATAATTGAAAACGTAACTTTTCCCACGTCTTCTTCATACGAGAATCTTTAGGAAATTAATGATTTCCATTATTATTGCAACCGATCGCCACACAACGCGGCATTTTTTTAATAATCTTATGTTTAGTTCACGTAAACAATTTTTTCTATACGTTTTGACAGTTAGTATGAGTCAAGCGATATCAGCGCCTCTATCGGCGAGCTTTGTCAGTTTTCTTCCCCATTAATGTCTAGTCAAGTCAATGTAGAAACATAACTTTAATGGAATGTCTCTGGTAACTGGTCACACACTACGTTGTGCGAAACGCTGTGTTCTTTTGGACCCGACGTTACTCCTCTCTCCGCAAACACATCCTGAAACATTGGGTATACGAGTTCAAGGTGGTAGGAACTTCGTATATGGTAGATTAAAAAATGTACTTCGAAAAGTATACAAAGCTACCTACTTCGAATATAAATTTGATTTGGAAGCCTTTGAATAACATGTGGTCCACGTCTCCAGACGGTGTACGAGCGCGTGGCCCGCGGCATGCTGCACACGGACCGGCTGACGTTCGCGCTGCTGCTGTGCCGCATCCACCTGAAGGGCATCAGCGCCGAGGACACGCTGGAGCAGCAGTTCGCGGTGTTCCTGGGCGGCAAGGAGGGCTTCGTGGCGCACGCCGCCAGCCTCGACGCGCTGGCGCCGCCGCAGCAGCAGGCCGCCGCCAGGCTCAGCTCCAGGTCAGTGAGGGGAATTTTGCGATTCGCTTTTAAGTTTCATATGTATATTTCCCACTACCGTACAGGACACTTTTTATTATTACTGTTCACAGTTGGTAAGCCCTTGGCATTATCTCGCCTGATGGTAAGTGATAATGATGCCGAAAATGAAAGCGGGCTCAGCAAGATTCCCTGGGGAACTGGTCATCTTATGGCCGAAACACATTAATGCTATCGTTCACAACAGTTGGTCAGGGTTACAAAAACCTGTTTGTGTATTAAATATGGTACAAATCCAATATCGTTGCCAAAGATTACAACAACTACGATAGTCGTTTATCAAAAATTACGTACTAACTAACAAGAAATCGCTGTTTGTAGGCTGGTGGCATTCAAACGCCTGCTCCAAAAGGCGGGCGAGTTGCCCGAGCTGCCCGCGTGGCTGGCGCAGGCGGCGCCCGAGCAGTGCGTGCCGACGCTGTGGGACAGCGACCCCGCCGCGCCGCCGCCGCCGCCGCACGCGCTGGCCATGTACCGCCTGCTGCTCATACAGGTGCGTTGTTACATCTTTAAATGTCTCTTACTTTGTTAAGAAGGGACTTGCATATGAGAAAACTAGCAGTTAGCGAATCTTAATCTGAAATAACTGTTTTCTTTTCGAGGATCGGGCTTTGACCGCTTACACTGAGTTTATTTTAAAGGTGACACAAAGAGCGTAAATGCCGTCTGAGCCGCTTCGACCGTGTTCGAATATATACCTGTATGTATGTATAGTTTCACAATTGATGCCCATCAGCAATATCTTTGGATTTCTACAGGGTGTAACAAAATAAGCATAGGATTCATTAACTCATCATATTGAATAGATGATTATGACTCCATACAAAATTGGCCAATCAGCAGTGTCACTTTTTCGACAGGCGTTCCGACCGGACCGTGTAATCGCTGCCGCCACCCAGCTGGTAGCGTCAGTCCTGGGCCCAGGGTTCATGGCGAAGGCGGAAACGGAGCTGGACCTGGCCTCCATCACGGAGCACCAGCTGAACGCCACCACGCCAGCCCTGCTGTGCTCCGTGCCGGGATACGATGCCAGCGGTAAGATATCCCGTCACCTTCACTTATATCATCATAAGCTCAATGTTGAATTTAGGCTCCCCCGATGCTCGTGTTTGAACTCTAAACTCAAACGTCAGCTTTTGTCACACTTTTTATACATTCCAATGAAAAGCAGTGTTTTTAACACCTGGAGTAAAGAGAGATGTTATAAGTTTGAAGCTTATAGGCCTATAGGACAATTTTTCTTTTAATGGTTTCATAAATGAAAATAATATGCTACTTAGAGACATGTCAATCAAGTATGGAGATAAATGTTCAACATAGTTATTTTTTTCAGAAAAAAATATGCATTCTTTGTAAACGTCGCTGTATGTACGCGACATAATTAACATTTCTATTAGAATGCTGCCCTATATGTCTGTGTGTTTAGCTTTTAGATATCAGTACCAGCACAGCTCTCTTTTGCAGTATTCTTAATTCACTTGCCACGATTTCATTATTCAATATTTTTGACGTGATTACTAGACAATTAATTATAATCTTTGTGCAGGTCGCGTGGACGACATGGCGACGGAGCTGAACAAGCCGCTGGCGAGCATCGCCATCGGGTCCGCCGAGGGCTTCAACCAGGCCGAGCGTGCCATCAACTCCGCATGCAAAAGCGGCCGGTGAGTCTTACACACCGCGACTAATCTGTAGCATAAGCCCACCTGTCTTACACACCGCGTCCGATATATGCCACAGAGTATGTATTTGTAAGGATAGGGAAAACTAGCAGGCCAAAAGTCTTGTCCTTCTGCTCGAGGCGTTACAAATGTAGCAACCCCGTTTTACATAACTACTGATCCAGTCTTACAGTTTAACTAAGACTTAAAGACACCTCGCAACGCGCCTTACTCAGGCGACATTCAAGTCAACTGGTGAACCTGTAGCTAAGCAATTCATTACAGAGCAACTAAAATATCAAAAGTATGGCCTGCAGAGGCACGGATCTGTTTCCATACATGTAAGTATGTAGGTATGGAAAGAGATCCGTGCCTCTGCAGTGGGGACGATATGGGATGTTAACAAAAAATCTAACCGGTTTAATTGCACTTTTTCGTCGTGCTTCTTCTTCTTATCGTGTGGCAAATTTAACCGTATTATTATTAATTGTGAATTCAACTCTTCATCGCAGGTGGGTGATGCTGAAGAACGTGCACCTGGCGCCGGTGTGGCTGGTGCAGCTGGAGAAGAAGCTGCACTCGCTGCAGCCGCACCCCAGCTTCCGGCTGTTCCTCACCACGGAGATCAGCCCCAAGCTGCCCGTCAACCTGCTGCGCGCCGGCCGCGTGCTGGTGTTCGAGCCGCCGCCCGGCATCCGCGCCAACCTGCTGCGGACCTTCGCCACGGTCGGTGCCTATCTCGTACACCGTGTGCAGTGTTCTTAGGCAGATATTTCAGCTAAGACCACGGCAATAGGTTTTCCAGACCACAGGATCCTGTTGGCATTGATCGTTTGACCGACGGCGATCACCTTAGTTCTTATGAGAAAAATAGCTCTCGATCAATCAGCACATATGTATACAGGCTATAACAAAATAGGTGTAGGACCCGTTAACTGTGGCTTCTGCTAATCATGCTGAAGAACTTTTATTCTACGGCTTTGCTAAAATTACAAAAGAAATTAGACTCATTTGATCAGCTGTTTGACCAATTTTTTTATGGCGACTCCCAAATGTTTGTGATATAGTTAATGTTCAGTATGATAAGTAGAAGCCCCAGTTAACAGGTTGTACGCCCATTTTGTTACATGCTAGGCCTATCATTTTGAAAAAAAAAGAATGATTTATATTGATCATAAGTCATAACTTGTACTGTTTAATTCTGAACTCATTATAAAACAGATTTCTTCAGTTTAGAGTTAATCGAAAACGTTTCTTTATATCAGGTACCCGCCGCTCGTATGATGAAACCTCCGTCGGAGCGTGCAAGACTTTACTTCTTGCTGGCTTGGTTCCACGGTAAGTAAACGTTATTGGAAAATCATTAGTCGTCAACATATTATTTTGTCTGCGTTTATTTCCTTTTGACTTACGCGTGACCTTATCGTTAAGAGAACTACAGACATCCATTATTGTGATACCCACAGGCATAGTGCAAGAACGCCTCCGCTACGTGCCCCTCGGATGGGCCAAGTACTACGAGTTCAACGAGTCGGACCTGCGAGTGGCCTGCGACACGCTGGACACGTGGATCGACGCGACTGCTATGGTGAGTGGTGGTGCGGGAGACCCTACAAAATTACAAATTTTTATAAAAAAATAAACATATATTGTTGTGTAAATTTTAGCTTTGCCTATATAATATTGTCTGTCATGGTCGGATCATAAAAATTTATCAAATGATGAAATGACTGGCCATATCGTCGAGTAGCAAAAACCTACAAAACAGAGTCAACGGGCAGACATAAGTAACCTAACTGAACTATTCTAACCTAGTTTTTTCAGAGCTCAACGATATTGGCCAGTCATTTCATAATCTGGCCACGACACATATATAAGTCAAACTTAAGTCAGCATAATTAAATTGAATCACTTGGTTTTGTGTTCTACAATTAGTGAAACGCGCTTACCTGTCATTTTCCTATTCGATAAATGTTGCTATATTTAATTGAAACCATAACTCTTTTCAGCCCTGTATTTTTGAAACCATAACTTTTTCAGTTTAGCAACGTCCCTTTTCACCACGAATTTTCTTTAACACGTTACGTGCCATCTAAAACATTACTTATTGCCATACCATCGTGCTTATGAAGTATGCCGTACGACGCATATTTGCGGGCAAGTTATGCTCCTGTCTGTATGCCGTTCGACGCACCTGCGCGTTTGTAACTAAAATCACACGCACATACGCGTCGGGCGGCATACTACCTAGTAGCCATACAAATGTATGAAAACGCATATTTGCGTTGGAGGCATACACTTAAGGAGTTGTAAACGCACAGGTGCGCCCAATGGCAGTTAACGTGTTAAACTACAACCCTTTAAGGTTGCAAAATATAATTTAAATCTTAAACTACACCAGTAATTTCCACCACCAGGGCCGCACCAACCTACCGCCCGAGAAGGTGCCGTGGGAGGCGCTGGTGACGCTCCTCTCGCAGTGCATCTACGGCGGCAAGATCGACAACACCTTCGACCAGCGCTTGCTGCATTCTTTCCTCTGCAAACTGTTCACGCCGCGCTCCTTCGAAGCTGACTTCGCCCTCGTCGCTAACGTGGACGGGGTAAGTGGGATAGTAGGCAAGTTTATATTGATAAGCTTTAGAAGCGGTTGATCTCTTCCAACGGATATAAAGTGGAGAGGATGAGCATCAATTTATAGTAATTTCGTTTTCACCTCTCCAGCACGAAAAGGGTGCCTTTGGTCCCTAAAAACTCAAAGCAAAAACGGTTTTTGCTGCGAGCGATGTGCGAGAAAAAGTTATTCGAATTTCGAACACCATCTTTTGCGCGGCGCTGAAAAAAATATGGGCGATAGTTCCTTCAGAAACTCATTTTGGCCTAGCGATTTAACTCATAGGCATAAAATGTTGTCTGTTATTTAATGAAATTTAAGTTTATAAATTTTACTATTGCATTTTTAAAGACGTAATATTTAAAATATACAGGGTAAGTCTTTATAAAGTACACATATGAAAGGGGGTGAAATAAGAGCCAATTGTATCGCCCAGAAAAAAAAAGTAAAAATAAAAAAATTATGGGCGTTTATTTTTTTTAATTGCATCTACTGTCTCCAAGTAAACAAAACGTTGTAACTTTTAAATTAAGTAGGTTAGAAGGTTAAAACAAAAAAAGTGAGAATTGGTAGACGGCCGTGCCACTGGAAAAAAAATAGTCAAAAAATAAACACCATCAATTAAATATAACCATTTTTTACAGAAAATTTTTCATTTTTAGTGTTTAATTGCAAAAAAAATTAAATAACACCTATTGACCTAATTTTTTTATTACTTTAAGATATTTGACATTAGTAGCTTTCAAATAATAAAAACCCCAAATTTCTAATCTACACACAACGTTTGCTATGACCGATTAAACAGTAGTATTCCAGATACGCTATTTTTTACACTGTTGCTCTAAATGTTAGTTTTAGGTTTTCTTAGTCTTAGTTTTGTGTATTTTTTTAATTCTGTGGCACGACCATCTACTGCCAGTCCTCACTTTTTTGTTTTAACATTCTAGCTTGCTTAAAAAAATGTTTATGTTTATATTTTTGTTTTTGATTTTAATGGTTACTATGTCAACCATTTTAAATAAATTATGTAGTAAGGAAGAGCAGAGTCTTCTGCCACAAATGTTTGTAACATTTAAAAGGAGGCTCTAGCCCAACTCACTTTGTATGTCTTGGTTGATGAATAAAGATATTTTATTTATTTATTTATTATTTGCTTAATTTAAAAGTTACAACGTTTTGTTTACTTGGAGACAGCAGATGTTATTGAAAAAAATAAATGTCCACAATTTTTTTTTAACTTTTTTTTTCTAGGCGATAAAATGGGCTCTTATTTCACCCCCTTTCATATGTGCACTTTATAAAGACTCACCCTGTATATGTACTAGTAAACATGAATATCGCTTACTTAAAAATATTATGTTTGGTTTTCATCTGAGG